>OX438929.1:19947500-21345000 GCA_949316025.1 Lapara coniferarum
ACTCGGTTATCACTTTGTCAGGACTAGCATAGTAACCACTAAGTTACCATAGCGACTATTGACAACTAGTTGAAGGCGAATACGAAGGCTTGGCCAAGCGCCCCGCGGATTGTTCGCCGTGATCAGCTTTACCTGTAGCCGCTTGGCCGTCCTATACGTATCAGTGACTCCGTGACGGCGAAGAGCGTTTTGTTTTAGTGCACGATGAACATATCAGGAATCGTTCGCGGAAGTTGACAGGAGAATACTCGCCGGCCTGCCGATTTTGCGGGTGCTCTATTCATTCCCAGGAGTTTTAACTCGGGCGGTTTTCTTATACATACAGTTTTCATTCCTTTTGTCTATCGCGGTTAGAGTTAAAACTGCCTGCATCAAGCCTCAGTGATTCCTGACTCTGTATTAGAGGATTGATGACACACTCTTATTGGTATTTTTGGAAATTAAACAACAAAAGTATTTAAATTACGAAAAAAGTATTGTTTTATTTTACCTACTGTTGTAGTAGCAGATACATATACAGCTAACAATGTTATACAGAAAAATAAAAAAAGTTTAACTGAATACAAGTTTAACCTTTGCTCATCCTCATACTTCCTGAGGTGAAGTACGCGTCCTGACTGCTGGCTTGGGAAACCATTGCTTAGTGATATCTTCTATCTCAGCCCGTAACAAAAGGTTAAGAAGTTCGCAATTGTGCTATTAAGCCCTCGCGTGCCGGGAGCGTGGATCCACGCTCAAAAAAAGTGTTTAAACTCTGCCGGGAGCGTGGTTCCACGTTCGGGCCAATTTCTGCAAAATGTGTGAAGACTGAACATCTACAGTTTGTTTCTTTTTAGCTTATTGTTGGGTTTTCATTGGATGCAAATCTTAATCATATATTAGAATTGAGAAAAGCGGCCGCCATTTTGAATTTCTTTGTTTTGAGGCCGATTGACCTTAAAATCGATACCGGGACATGGCTTTAAGTACATAAGACGGATCCAATGTTAGAATTGAAAAAATTGGCCGCGATTTTGAATTTCTTTGTTTTAAGGCCAATCAATATCTGGGCATGGCTTTAGGTACAAAGGGAAGATCCAATGTAAGAAATGAAAAAAGAGGCCCCATTTTTAATTTCTTTGTTAAAGCCAATTGACCTCAAAATCGATATCTGAGCATGGCCTTAAGTACAAAGGACAGATCTAATGTTATAATTGAAAAAAGTGGCCGCCATTTTGAATTTCTTTGTTTTAAGGACAATTGACGTCAAAATCGATACTTGGGCATGCCATCTATAGTAAAAAAAAACAGATCTAATGCTAGACTAAAGAAAAGTGGTCGCCATTTTGAACTTCTTTGTTGACTTGACTGATTGGATTTAAGATAGATATTTGGGCTTGTCTTTAGCCAAATAGAATAAATCGAGGTTGAATTTTTACTAATTTAACAATTTAAATACGCAATCACATCAAAATTAAATACCTACTTTTAAATATTTATAAGGTAATCAACCTGAGTAGCTTTTTAAGTCTGGGGGTAAATTAAAAAAGAAGATACAATAATTGAATGCCAACCCAACAGGGCATAACGATGTGGGGGAAGAAAAATATATTGAGATAATTTACATTACGCGGCTAATTATGCTTATAGCAATAGTTGAATTGTTAACAACTCCCTGATTTTTAACCGATTTAGATGCTTTCACAGAAGAATTTACTTTATTTGCTGTTTGCTGCCACGGGCCACTTCTTAAATTCGTAGACAAATTCTTTATTTTGCCACATAACATAGCTGCGATATCGTTATTGAAGCGAATTGTATAAGCATTGATGGTGGCCATATTATTTAAAAGTTCTATAATTATAACCTACTACCTACTATAGTTTGTGGCCATGTCCAGCGGATTTTGATTTTAAAACCAATAGCCCTTAAAACAAGAACATTTAACATAGAATGCAGTTCTTAAAATTCCAACCTCGATTTATTCTGTTTGGCTAAAGACAAGCCCAAATATCTATCTTAAATCCAATCAGTCTTAAAACAAAGAAGTTCAAAATGGCGGCCACTTTTGTCGATTCCGGTATTAGGTCCGTCTTTTGTAACCGAAGATTTGCCCAGATATCGATTTTGAGGTCAATTGGCCTTAAAACAAAGAAATTCAAAATGGCGACCACTTTTGTCTATTCTAAAATTGGATCTGGCATTTGTACCTAGAGCCATGCTTGGATTTCGATTTTGAGGTCAATCAGCCTCAAAACAAAGAAATTCAAAATGGCGGCCGTCTATGCCAAATCTCACAATGTTTCTGAATATTTTAGTGACCATTGATCCATAATAAATAAGTAAATAATAATTTCAAAATTCGTACTAAAAGAATTTTATGTTGTATAAATTGGAACATCCTTTACACCCAAAATCCAATTTTTTCAAATGTATGGGCGGCACGCACGCGTCTTTTACGCAAACCGAGTTCGGCATTCCAGGGGCTAAACATACATTAGACCACCGTCGGCTTGTGTTTAAATATAAACAATATCTAAACCATGTCTACCTCTAAACATGAATTTGTAATAGAAACATTTTTAGTTACGTGTTCATCGCGTGTTTAACTTTTTTGTAATAACACCGTTAGAAATTGAAGTGGCACTATAGTACATTAATTCTACGGAAATAAAATATTCCAAACGAGTGGGTAGATCTGTCTCGGCGCAAATTTAACTCAATTTCGGTTACAATAACATCAAATTTTTAAAGTACTCGTTAGCATATTTACTCGGTTTTTAATTTCTGTCGCTTGTAATTTAGTTAAAGTGGCACCTTCAAATGAATAAATATAGTTTTTAAATTCGGTTATTCTGCCCTTAATTTGACCTCTTTATTTTCTAAGATCACAAAGACTCGCTGTGACGACTGCCGATGCCGATCGCTGCCGGTTTTCTTGCTTCACATAACTGGTCTCGAAGGTCCATATGTTAGGGAAGAAGGGGAACATCTTCAATAATCCTTTTACTGTCTGCTTTGAACTTTGTATATTTCGTAAAAGTTATAATTAATTCGTTGTTTTACAATTTCGTGTCCAACCGTCGCTGAAGACCGTTAGAATAGACAATCAAAGGGTAAGATTACAGACAAAACAGAACATTAAATTACAATAAAAAAAAAAATTAGACTATGGTCTTCGAGTTGTCTCCATAGCTCCGAGAGATGGCACTATATTCCGTAACACTCCATTTATCCTGACAAAATCACTAAAGTTCTCATAAAGAGACTTCAGTGCTCAAATGAGGCTACTACCCACCCCAAACATGCACAAAGCTGACCACAGTTCATTCCTTATCACTCTATCATAGACCTTTTCCAAATCTAGGAAAGCGCAGAAAACTTTTTGTCCTTTAGACAAATACTTCTCCACGACGTTTCGTAGGGAAAAGACCTGCGGGGCTATCGGCTAATTTTGACGTTTCGAGTGAACAACGAAACATTGATGTCAACCGAACTTTGATGTCAACCGAAATTTTGTAGCCATTGGTATTGCGTATGATATTATAGCTACAGTCAACACGAGTGCCTATCAACGAACCATATGACATCTCTACTTTTTTATCGACGTTACGCGGCTAAGTTATACACACCAATTAGACGTACAGCCGTAATGGATGAATTGGTCTTTTTTATTTAGTGGTTTGACATTGTCAAAATCATTGCCTGACAGCGATGGAGCCATAACTTAAAAATATGTGAATTGAGTTGAACGATGCGTTTGAATCTTCAGAATAATATTATGAAATATGGTGCGGAAATCATAACAATATGAGAATTGTTTGTGCTCGAATGTGAAAGTACTTTTGGGTTAGATATAATTATACTGTGACATGTTTTTACGAAGAAACAAATCCCAAAGCCTATTTGGCCCCCAATCGAGTCAATATACTAGTAATTATACAAACTTGGGAATCAGACGCTTTTAAACTTAATGCAGTAGCAGACAGTGTAAATCAATCAACGTAAGTATTAATATTATATTCAGTATGTAATAAAATTAATTCTTGTAGGTAATAATATCGTATGCCGTATCATCCTGCTAAGGGCGTGGGCGCTTAACCAATTTTTGTCTTTGCACTAAATAAACTATTCCACTTACTCAAGTGGTACTCACCAAACCGAAGATCAACCCACTTACCTATTTATTCTATGTGGTTGCAGCAGTATTCTCAACTAACCTAAAGGTTCTATTCAACATTCATGGAGAGTATTGCTTTTGTTAGCTGTTTTCATTTTAGTATGCTGTATCTGTTATGTACGAATGTGCCAAGTCTCCTAATTATAAACAACGCAAGACTTGTTTCTTAATACAATAAACATAACGGCATTGTGTAATGTACGAAAAATTAATGCATTTCTATAATTTTTAGAGTTGAAGAAGTGGAGGAACGGATTTTAGGCGGCTCCGATATTGAGAAGCACATGGCTGTCTTGAAAAGGATTGCTGTAGACCTGTGGTTGTGGAAAGACCTAGTACAATACATAATTGACAACTGTACACCTCGATATACAAAATTATACGTTATTATTGTGCCTTAATTAACCAATGTTGCATTTTTTATTTCTCTACCTTCTTAATGTGATAATGAATACAAATTTGAATAGTGTTTCTTTAATAAAAATTATTAAATATATTTTACCTACATCATTTAGGAACTTACTCATTTTATTAAGAATCTAAGGAGATCTATTTTTATTAAATTTATATATTTATTGCTATATTAGGTACATGGTATAATATTAAGATTATCAAACAATAAATACATTTTATTACAAGTATAATTTATAAACAATACATATTTCATGTCTACTCTTATATTATTAATCACATTATTTATAGTTTATAATATTATCAAGAACATCTATCGACGAGCGAGACTCGTACATAATACAAAAAATCTACAAATTGAAATAAAATTATTTTGCGGGTTTTATAGCGGTTTTTAATACAATTTTTTTCTCCCGACATATCGAAGATAGAAGACTTTACAGCCTTCGTGGTCACTGTGCAAATTTTGGCGTCGAAGAAAATATAACTTAAAAAACCGCGATAAAATCCGCAAAATTGTTTTATTTCCAAGTCTAACATTCGCGTAAATAATATAAGAAATCATTAAATCGACAAATATTCGCGTTTACATATAAATAAAATAAAACTTGCGATTATAATCATTACAAATTAAAAATCTTAACTTTCTAAACGTTTCTATTTAGCTACTTTACTACGTTACTCGGCCGGGTAATAGTGTTAATCACTTTCCGAGGCAAAAACACTGCTATTGAATCGTGGCTTTCAGAAAAATGTTGACAGATGCGGTGTCTATCAATTTGATGTCAACTTTGCTTAGACAATACCAATAGCTACAATTTTTCATACAAATCCACACTATCGATGTCCACCGTGACGTCATCGGTGCCCATCAATTTTCATGAGCACCGCGAGTTGTCCACCGGTGTTAGCCAATACGAAATCGGTGATTTGACAGTTAATTGATGTACACTTCCACCGGTGCTTATCAGTTTTCGATGTCAACTGAGATACATAATAGCCCGGCTGGTCCGTGCATCCCATACCCTTTCGAAATCCAGCTTGCACATCCCATACTTTATCACCGGTCTCTTTTACAATCCTTTCGATCATAACTTTTGCATATAATTTGCCGACAACACTAAGAAGGCTAACGCCTCGGTAGCTCTGACAGTCTTGCTGTGACCCCTTTCCCTTGTACAGTGGGACAATAACGGCGCGGCACCAATCTTTCGGTACCACACCTCTGTTCCAGCAAAAATTCAAGAGGCCTCAACAGACTTGCTACGACACCCTGTCCAGCCCTTAGCATTTCGAGAGACACCCTATCATACCCTGCTGCCTTACCCATCTTCATGCTATTCAAAGCTTTCACAACTTCATTCATGCTCATTTTATCATCTTTTTCTTCCCTTTCAACCATCACATGTAAATGCCGTGTGTCTTCTTTTTCAAACAAACTTTCAAAATATTCTTTCCATCGTTTCAATGCAAACTTCCATTGACCAAGTTGCCATTCATATCTCTGACACTATTAAATTCCGAAGATGCTGATTTTCCGCGTGTTTTTCTAATTGTTTTCCAGAAAAACTTAATGTTCCTCTGGAAATCTTCACATAATCTTCTATGAAAAGCGTCATTTGCTTCATCCTTCTTCTTTTTTACTAATGTTTTCACTTCCTCTTTTATTCTATTTACTTTTTTTTTCTATCACATCTCTATCATTTGCTTTTCCCATTTTCTCATCTGCTCTTATAGCCAACCAATCTAACCATGCATGTTTCTTCTGAATAACCACGTTTTGAACATCCTTGTTCCACCAACCATTCTTACCTATACATTTCTTTCTTTTTGCTACTCCACACACTTCAATTGCAACATTCACAACCACCTTTTTAAACACCTTCCATATTTTTTCTACCTCAAAAATTTCGTCTAGTTCTTCAAATTTTCCGTGTAGTTTCCTTTCATACATTTTTCTTTTTTGTCCCCTTGCAAGTTTTCCACTTTTATTCTCTTTAAAACACTATATTGTTCCGGACAACGGTGTCGCCACTTTCTGATAAGGTCACATTTTTATACGACACATTACCAGAAAATGGTCGGTATCCAGACCTACTCTTCGGAACACCCGAGTGTCCATTACATTCTTCTTTAAACGTTCATCCTTTGTAACGAAATCAATCATACTTTTCACCTCAACGTTTTCCCATGTGTACATATGGATCATTTTGTGTGCAAACATTGTGTTTGTCACACAGAGAAATAGAAATGAAATGTGCTTAGAATGGAAATTCTTCTACCATTACTATTCACTTTCTCATCACCAAAAGAACCCAGTACCGTTTCATATCCATCTTGCTTCACTCCAACCCAACTATTAAAATCTCCTAGCATAATTAATCATTCGTCAACTTCACGCATTCGTACAACTTGGCCCACATTTTCCCTAAACTCATCTCTCTCTCTGGGCACTTTTAGAATAACCCGCACCTAAGTCTGTTGAGGCATAAACCCCTAAAACAAAAATACCGTTTAATCTCACTTTCATTCTTACCCAAACAAGTCGGTAAGTCACAAATTTATAATCTTTCACGCATTCTGCCATTCTCTCGGAAAGGATGAGACCAACACCCTGACTGCCCCTGGCGGTTCTGTCCACTCCAGCCCAGTAAGCAGTATATGTGCCATACTTTATGGTGTCACATCCTTTTCACACACACACACACACTCATTCACACACAGTAAATCAATCTTCCTTTCACTCATCATCATCTATTTTGAAAATCATCTTATCATGGAAAGATAATTGTCGAGCCTGGCAGAGCCCCGCGCGCCAAGCCAAGGCTAGTCTTTCTCTGACG
The DNA here is from genome assembly GCA_949316025.1 of Lapara coniferarum. NCBI lineage: Eukaryota > Metazoa > Arthropoda > Insecta > Lepidoptera > Sphingidae > Lapara > Lapara coniferarum. The sequence goes on from OX438929.1 coordinate 19,954,914, forward strand.
CCGCCTGACCTCAGGACAAAATGTGGCACGCTATCTCTCGGCGCGGCAGACCTTAGATTGCCGGAAAGGAATGAAGGAATTGGACGTATTAGTGAAAAGGAATGGTGGGTTCGGAATAAGAAAAAGTGAAATGGGATACTATTAACTCGGATATAGGAGATGTGCCTGGAGTCAATAGTAGCTTAGGGGGCCGGGGGCGCATACCCGTATGCTATTTATTACACTTAGGTGCATAAGCTTGATAAATTAATCCGTTAGTCATAAACTGAAAAACAAAAATCCAAGAAGTGAACGAAGGGTAACCACTTCCCTATTAACTTTTACCGACAATAGGTGAACCCCATCTGATGCAATAACGACGTATTCATTCCCACAACATCAATCATAGGTAGTTGTCTTTCGGTTTCAGACTTCCATAACTTTCTTTGGCTCGTTGGTATGCGACTGCAACACATACTGGGCAGCACTGGCGTTCCGGGATAAACCTTCGCATGCACCTTATCAACCGCGATGTGATGGAACACTTCTCGCCAGTGTGGATCTCGACAGGCTCACTTGCGACGTCACGAGGGAGGACTGTGCTGCGCTGCCGGCTAACTGTACGTGCCGCAAGCGCGACGACCTCGAGCACGGCTCCGTCGTCATCGTGCGGTGCGACGCACTCACCGAGATCCCTCGCCTGCCGCGCGCCCAGCACAAGTGGCGTCTGCACCTCGCCAACAACAATATATCCCACATCGACGCGGCCAACATCTCGGGGAACATTGTGGTGAGTGCTTCATTCTCTCCCGTTCTCAACCTGCATGCGTCACACCCCGTTCTCATGTTCTGTTTCATCCCAGGAACTTGACCTACGGAACAATTTCATCAAGAGAATGGACGGCGAGACAGCGGCGAAATTGTCATCCGTCCCACAACTGCGGCTCGCCGGGAACCCGCTTGAGTGCAGCTGCGAGTCGTTCGAGATGCTGAGTGCACTGCTCGGCACCAAGTCACAGCTAAACGACAAAACGGAAGTGAAATGCAACGGTACAGGCCAACCACTGACCACGGTGAGGCCGACGCAGTGCAGGGTGTCGAGAACTATACCGGTACACCAGTCGGTACTCCCACTGGTGCTCCCGCTAGCGGTGTTGCTGGCCGTCGTGATACTTGCATACGGCTTCATCGCGCGACCCGCAACGCTTTTATGGGTCAAGTTGTTACTGATGCGGCTCGGCTGGATGCCACGGCGATTCGAGCCGTCGGATGACGACCGCACATATGATGCATTCGTGTCGTTCGCGCATGAGGACGAGGAGCTCGTGGTAGAGCAGCTGGCGGCGCGGCTCGAGAGCGGCCCGCAGCCGTACCGGCTGTGTCTGCACTACCGGGACTGGGCACCGGGCGAGTGGATCCCGGCGCAGATAGCGGCGTCAGTGCGCGCGTCGCGGCGCACGGTGGCGGTCGTGTCGGCGCACTACCTGCAGTCGGGCTGGGCGCGCGCCGAGTTTCGAGAGGCGACCGCGGCCTCGCTACGGGACGGCACGCCGCGGCTCATCGTCGTGCTACTGGATGACCCCGACCGGCTGACGCTTGACGCAGACTCTGAGCTGAGCGCCTACGTGCGGCACAACGTTTACGTGCGGTGGGGTGACCCGTGGTTTTGGGAGAAGATGAAGCAGGCGCTGCCACTACCGCGAGCGCGCCATTCAAAGAAAGCCCCCGCGCCTGTCCCTGACGTCCCACTAGCACATGTGAGCCGAGTGACTGCCTCCGCCCCGGCGCCTCCCTCACAGGACCTTGACGAACAACTTCCAAGCGCAACTCCGTGCTCCGCTTGAATTCTTTGTGCATGACGCGTAAAGTGTGGCGGTAGGTGCAGTATATGCCACTGCCAATTACCTATTTGTGCTCAGCATAACCATAAGTTTTCAGAATACGTCATAATAGTAGGTGAAGGAAACGCGGAATGGACGCTAGTGCAAAGTAAAGCAGCTAAACGTTACAAGTTAGTTGGTCAGAGAGGGCGAGTTGCTACTGAGTCGGAGGGTAAATTTAAAGCGGCGGATGTAAAAGTGCCTCTGTTTATATCAAATGTTAGTATGGATACAAATGAAGAAGATATATTAAATTATATCCCATCAAAAACATAAATGTGAAACGTGGAAGCCAAGTCTAATATTAAGAATATGCGTGCTGGTCGACTTCACCGACAAAAGAATTGAAATCTTAATGGTTGCCAAGCTCTGTAGATAATCCTGAAAATTATTTATAAGAACACAATCCATTCTAAAATAAATTTAAACTAATATTTCTTTGATTTTCTGCTACGACAATGTATGATATTTAAAATATAATTTCTTAAATTTGAATAGTCGAATAATTTACACAAAGCAGATAACTTAGTATAAATGTAAGCTCAAGATTTGACTTGGCTAGTCTTCACATACAATTTTTTTTTATATTTGTCTAATAAACTTATCTTCATGTTACTGTTTTTATATTGTAAAGTCAACATATCCTACTCTTCGAAAAAAATATTTTTCTGATAAAACTAGCCAAGACAAATCTTGAGCTTAAATTTATACTAAGTTATCTGCTTTGTGTAAATAATTCGACTATTCAAATTTAAGAAATTATATTTTAAATATCATACATTGTCGTAGCAGAAAATCAAAGAAATATTAGTTTAAATTTATTTTAGAATGGATTGTGTTCTTATAAATAATTTTCAGGATTATCTACAGAGCTTGGCAACCATTAAGATTTCAATTCTTTTGTCGGTGAAGTCGACCAGCACGCATATTCTTAATATTAAACTTGGCTTCCACGTTTCACATTTATGTTTTTGATGGGATATCATTACTTTTTGTAAAGATATTATTTATTAAAATATTGAGTTAAGTAATTAAAACAATTACGTAAGAAGTTACTTTTGATCAATATTTATGAAGTTACTTATTTTAGAAAGAAAATAAACAACGTATTAAAAGCCGTAAACCGCTTCATCGTTCTGCTATGTGCACGCGATGAAGTCCTCTTAGTATAAAAACTTTTATTTAATAATTACTTAAACTCTATGATTCGCAAATATTATGATAGAACGTCCAATGTCATCTCATGTCAAAATAATAAATGTTTTAAGATGTAAATAAACATTGTAGAAATCAGAAATTTTTAATTTGAGCTCGAAACAGAAGTAAATATATAATATAAAAGACTTAAGAGTGGGCACGAGGTTGCTGATGCCTATAACGTATCTATAGGAACCTACCGCCGTGTCCCACAACAGCTCTGTCTGAAGTCGGAAAATTTATAGAAAAATTCAAGCAAAAGTGGTGCCCTAATACGGAGGGAACATAATTAATGGATCAAGGTAAATAGTATTTAAAGTAAAATAAAGCATCAATGGACGTGTACGCCTAAACGTTCATTATTCTAAAGATAATTTATAGATAATATGCAGATTTTCCGATTGCTTGGAAAATGTTTCAAATCTTAAAAATGTATGGTTTTCAGATTTTTTCCTTTGTATACATACAATTACCTACCCGGACACCAAATTTCAACTTTCTAGGTCATCTGGAAGTGGGTTAGGTTTTTGATCTATATGTCAGTCAGTGATAAAAATGCCGATTTTTAGATGTTAGTATCTCAATGACCGTTTGAGCTATATTTATGAAATTTGGAATTCTGGTTAACTTGAGGGGGTTTAATATATAAACCAAATCTCAGGTATTTACGTTAAATAGATTTTGAGTTATGGAGGCGTCAAAAGTCACTCCAAATGGTTCGGGTGAAACTACACTAGGCAGCTTCGACTTTTTTTTTTTGCTTGGCTTGACACGCTACCGCGTGTCTCGATCAAAGAAAAGACTAGTGAAATGGTTATTCTTAAGAAGATAAATACTAAGTCAACTAAAAATTATAATGCTTTTAAAGTGTTGGTGTCTAAAAATAAACTGGATTTGTTTTTAATTGATCAGTTCTGGCCAGCGTGGTGGTTCAGCGTGGTGGTCCAAGGTCTGAACCCTCTCAGTAATAGAGGAGACCCGTGCTCAGCAGTAGTCAATATTATATAGTACAGGGCTTCCGGGGGTCACGGGTGGGCGGCAGGGGCCGTCCACCTATTAGTCTAGCCAACTTCTGTGACCCCCGTGATGGACGGCAGCATGTCTCACGCTGCCTCGGACGCCAAGGGCGTCCTTCGGTGTACGGGGGTTTCTGAGCCCCCGCAACAACAGGAGAAGGACCGCAACAGCGGTACGCGCAGGGGCGGTTGCGGACGACAACTTAGACGTGAGTCGGAAGAAGCCCGCAGCTGTCCCTAATGTGCCGAAGATGGCCACCGCGGAGTTTTAGTTGGTATGCCGTGCAGTGTATATAGGTTAGGGACTCGGCCCGGCGGTCGCCCGACGTTTTCCATCTTTCCGGGCGGCTCAACGTCGGGTCGTAAGGCACGGTGAACCCAACATAACCGCTCAGTCGTTCCCCTTATACACTGGGCGGTAGTAATAAGTCACTTTCTCCGCGTCAACAAAAAAAAAATATATAATACAGGTCTGATTGCATTGCATTGCAGTTATGGCCAGACGGCATGACATTTACGCATTCTGTGCGGTTTATATATAATAAAACAGGTAGATTGTCGTAATAATGAAAGAAATATTAGTCTTTATGAAAATTAATGATTTAAATAACATAAATGATCTAAACAAAGTATATAGTAAGTTTACCAGCTGTAATTGTAAGTCAGTTAAACGATCCATTGATAGTGTTATAGATATTTGTAAGACTTCTGACTTTGTAGCCCTCCAAGAAAGTAGGTTTCTCCCCCATGATATTCCTTATTTGGGAATTATAAGCAATAATATTGAGTATACCGGTAAATCGGGCGTTGATACATCGACGGGATTGTTGTCAGGTGGTCCATAATACGAGGGTTTAGTAAATATCTGACAAAAAGGCATTTTTAACTCTGTGTGTGTATTAAACTGTGTTAGCAGCCCCGTTTATCAAGACAAATTTAGGTATGGATTAATTTTTTGTATTGTCTGTCTATATACCGACGGATACACTTGACAATCTATTATTTATATTAATATTTATTTTCACATCGGTTTTGGGCGAAATTAATCCAGTGATAGAGGATGCCGGGGTGGAAAATGTGTATGTAATGCGGGATTTTAATGCTCATCCTAAAGAATTATTTAAAGAATTAATTAATTTCAACGTTAACGACATTGCGTGGTTACCAGGGCCGCTTGGCATACAATTGCAGGTATTGGCATCGAGGAAGATGTGTATATGTCTGATCACCAACCTCTATACATTGAATGTGATTTAAATTTAATAAAACCTAAAGTACCAATGCAAAAAGGGACACATAACAATTTTTTTTTTTGGGGGGAGCGAAATGATCGTCACATAAAAAAGTATCAGATTCTTTGCAATGATAAGCTACAGGTTATTGATTTTCCTCAAGACTTTGCAAAGTGTAGATTCGGTATCTACATGTGATGTTCGTGAACATAAGACGGTCTTAGACAAACTATACTCTGAAATCTTCAAAATTTTGTTCGAAGCTACGGAGCGTACTAATGAATGAACGGTCCGAAATGAGCCGGATAGAGGGAAAATTCTCTGTGGATGGAATAAACATGTTAGGAGCGCTCATAGGAAGGCAAGGCTTAATCTAAAAATTTGGATCCTTTATAATCAGCCTAATGCGGGTAAAGTGAACCATGATATGCGTGAAACGCGAAAAGTTTTAAAAACCGTATGCGATGGGGTCAGAATCATCAAGAACAGATTAAAATGTTGATAAGTTAGGTAAAGAACGAGCTATTAATTACTTTAAAATTTTTTGGAAGTCCACCAATAAACTAGATGCCAGGCCTAGCCTCCCTGTGAGCGTGGGAGGAAAAACTGAACCTAGGGATATAGCAAATATATTTAAGGATAATTTTAAAGTGCTACCTCCTTCCATAGATCGGCGCGATGTGAGAAAGGATGCTGAGGCCGTGCGTCACGGTGAGGAGCCTACACTTTACTTTTCGGCGAAACAAATAGAACACGCCATCAACAATATGACCCGAGGAAAATCTCCTGGGCATGACCGTCTCAGTACTGAGTATTGTAAACATGCGGAAGTTCATCTGCCGAGGGTCCTTTCCATATTTTATGGAATATGTATAAGCCACTCCTACTTACCGCCTTCACTGATGAAAACAATAGTCATTCCCATAGTTAAAAATAGGACGGGGGATGTCTCAGACAAGGGAAACTACCGTCCAATTTCGCTGGCGACAACTACTGCAAAAACATTGGACAGGATACTGGACTCCAAGTTGTCAGAAGTTATAAAACTGCATGATGCTCAGTTTGGTTTTCAACCGAAGCTCTCCACTGAAGCTGCTGTTAGCATACTGTCAATATTATACGGAACGATCCACGCCGATATACGCGTGTTTCCTTGATCGCTCCCGTGCATTTGACCTCGTTTGTTATGAAAGATTATGGACCAAGTTGGAAGACAGAGGTGTGCCAAAGGGTGTACTGAACATCTTGCGCTATTGGTATGTAAACCAAACAAACAATGTAAGATGAGCTGGAACTCTCTCAGGGACATATGCGTCGGAGTGCGGGGTGACACAGGGGGGCGTTGACTTTGCCTCGTCTTTTCAACTTATATGTTGACGATCTCGTGGATGGGCTCAGCAACACGCGTATCGGATGTCATGTGGGTGGCATCAACGTAAATAGTATTAGTTACGCAGAGGACATGGTGTTGTTGGCCCCGACTGTGGGGGCGATAAGGGAATTGTTGAAGTTTTGCGAAAGTTATGCAGTGGAAAATGGGCTATCGTATAATGTAAAAAAATGTGAAAACATTGTATTTGGGGGCACAAAGAAGTTGTCTGATTATGTACCCAATATTACCCTAAATGGATTGAACATTAAAAAAGTAAACAGTATTAAATATCTTGGGCACTGTCTTACTGACAACCTTAAGGACAATATGGACATGTTTGACATGACAGGCGACATGTTGGTACGTAGATTCTCTCGCTGTAGTAAGTTAGTGAAAATAACCCTCTTTAAAGCTTACTGTCAGAACTTCTGCACGGGGAATCTATGGACTAATTAGACCAAAAGGTCGCTAGATACCTTACGCATCCAATACAATAATGTATTGCGAATCATATTGGGACTACCCCGTTTCTGTAGTGTCTCTGAAATGTTTGTGCATAATAGGATTGATGGATTTCAGGCCATTATGTGCAAAAAATCTATGTCTTTGCTGCGCCAAGTGAGGGACAGTGACAATAGCATCCTACAGGCAGTAGCGGAGAATTTTTCCTGTCCTATCATGAAGCGTCTCGTGGAGAAGTTGATCTACTAAACAACGTCATTGCTTGGTTGTTTACTCTCCCCCTTTTTTTCTTTAGCATAAGATTTTGTGTTTTTAGTAAAGTTGTAGGCGGTGTTTTTTGTTTTTTTTATATTTGTATGTACCTAATTTAAGAAATATGGATCTAGTTGTCTGATTTAAATAAGTAAATAAAATAATACACCTCGCCGAAATCTAGTCACGATATTGAGTCGAGGCGTTTGTGTGTTTTTTTTATACATAGGTGAATTCTGCAAGTGGAAATGGATGGCAAAAATGCTCAAAGGAGTCTTCGGGCTGATTTTGATGAAAACTAAAACAGCATCACAGGATTCAGTTACAAAAAAAAACAATATTCCTAGCCAGAATGAGCTCCCACGGTGTCTCCTCAGCGCTATGACTTATTCATCTTCAAACGAGGTTTAAAAAAAGTTTTTTACGGTAGGCAGCGGCTTAGCTGTGCCCTTGGCATTGCTGACGTCCATGAGCTACGGTAACCACTTACCATCAGGTGGGCCGTTAGCTCGTCTGCCTTCGTGGCAATTATATAATTTAAAAAAAGCAAGGAACCAAACCCGTTAATTTGGACAAACAAACACACACTGTATCGTTACATCATTCGATAGTATCGCTACTAAGGATTAAATTCTGGGAAGCAATAACATACGCAAACTAAAGAAACGTGCTCATTTTTTAACAAACACTCCTCCCTTCCTCTGTTGATATGTGGTGAGGTTTTAGACTACAGACCCAAAGATTAAGTGTATTTTTTAGTACAAAGTATCTTAAATTTTTTTGTGTAGTATCATAACTAATCTTATTTGATTTGAATCGCACGTTCAACGCAAAATAAATTTCGTTTTATATCACTACTTATTCTTTTCAGTACATGATTGGGCTCGACATTTCCAACAATTCATTCACCATTACAATATTATTGATTCCATTTATAATATTCTTCCAAGACATTCTGCAACGACAATCTTCACGAATAATAACTTCTTGGAGAGCTTGTTGAAAATGACCTCCTTCCGTTGGTTTTCCGTACATCATTAGTTCCCAGTATTTTATCCTTATTGGTGACACTATCCTTCTGTCATTTTTTTTTAGCAAACACAACAGGTTCGAATCTTGGCTAGGAATATTGACTTTTCATTGACAAAAATCCAATGATACAGTTTTAGTTTTCATCAAAATCGGCCTCGAGACTCCTTTGAGCATTTTTTCCTATTCCTCATATCATAGTTTCGAATTTCGCCCTCCACACCCACTTGGAAAATTCACTCTGTATACCTCTTGCTAGCTTTAAGACTACGAGCTTATTATAGTTTAAACTAGAGGTGGTATCCTCAACATATTATGATATAATATTAGTATAGAAATCAATATAATTTTGAATGTGTCATACACTACTGTATTGGGTATAATCTGTAATTAGTAGTATGTGGAATAAATAAATAAATAAATAAAAAATAAATATTTCGTCATGTGTCCATTCAAACAGTATTCCTCTATATAATCCATCCAATGCGGAACATATTGTGAGAGGGGGCATAAAAAAAATACCGAAAGTCTATTGCGTCCAATTTTTTTAATTCCATCCTGCAAAATACAAGACAATTTATTTTTATAAAGGAAAGCTCCAAATTCGATTGGGTATAAGGTGGTCCCACTAGTTGGAGAGGAGTCAGCTAGCTCCACATAAAACGATAAATGGGCCACAGTCACCACTGGCTTATAGTGACCTTGTGAGCGGATGACCCTGGCCAACTGTCTAAGATGGGGAAGTTTCCATATTGGAAGAACCTAGAGATGGAGCAGTAGAAGATTTATTTGGATTTATAATTACAGTATCTATATTCAAATTGGAATTTGATAAAGCTTATTGTAACTGTGATGATTAATTATTAGATACTAGATTTTACCCGTAGCTCCGCCCGCGTTAAAAAGTTTTTCCGGGATAAAAGTCCCGCTTTTTATTTTCTTTTAAATTGGACTGTTTTTATTTAGATTTTTGTGTTTAAATTTTTAGACCCAGTAAGGAAGACTAGGGGCTGCTAAAGTAACACATGAGGCTAAATATGATGATGTGGAAGGAGAAGGGGACGGGGAGGTGTGAAAACATTTTGTTTACTTATGTTTATTTATTTACAAAATATACTCATCACTCTCTCTCTCGTTGGGTTTTACCTGGCTTTTTGCCGCTATATGTCTGCCTCATTCACACTTATGGATAGAATACGCACCAACTGCTACCACAAATGTATAGCTATAGTAAGTTTCTATAGCAATCAGTACTGGAAATTAATCCAGGCTTAATGCCTCGGGTTGCCAATTGAAAGAGTTACCTCTAATATGGTTTCTTTTGTTCTGCATTATATTCCTAATGTAAATGCGTATTTTTTTATTTATCATGACTATGTAAGGATTTTAGTATTAATATAATTATAATTACATATCTATTTATAATTTTTAATGTAATACACTATAATTTTATTTATAAATAAGTTTTCATCACATTTTCAGCATTAATTTCACGGTATAATTTTGACGCGGACCTGGCAACACCAGTTATTTGTTGTGATTGAGATAAATGAGTGTGAATGATACATTTTGAAGTATTTGTGTTTATTACGTGGTTTTTGAGATATTAAAATATGAGTAAAATTATTCCACGTAATAGTTTGTAGTGTGTGAAAGGTTTGATCGGCAAGAATAAGGTAAATTTGTTAGGTTATGATGGAAAACAACAACTTTCAACGAGTTTGCGAAAGGTGCGAAATGTATTTGAAGAAACATAAAAGCTATGTAGATGAGTATACAAAACTAATAATTAATTGTCTTATTGGAAGCTCTAATACGTAAAATACGACTATGTATCAAGTTGTATTGTTAGTCTTGCATATTTTTTTCGAACGAAACAAGTGTTTGGAATAGATAGGTACAATCTGGTAAAATTATTTAATTATTATTGTAGTATTTTTATAATCATGACTCATCATGACTCGGGAAGACGTTACTAGGTCCCTGACAAAGCTTTTAGTGTGTCAGTAGACCCAGACAAAAGAATCTCTCAGCGTTTTCGTCCCCAAGAAAGTCTTGAGTAACATCTCGTAGTTATAAAAAGAGGTAAGTACAATGCAAATAATTTATTCACGAGTACAACCACAGTTGGTAAGTGTTTAGAGCTGGCTTCGGATCCAGTTGAAGTGGTGTGAGACGCGCGTGTGCCCAGTGGGGTAGCCCGACGCACACCCGTTCGACGACCAGAAATTCACCACGCCGATCTGAAACATGGGGCAGTTACAATATTGCCAGATATTACCTGCTTTGTCATAACCCCTAATTAAGTTAAATAACCCCCAACATAGGGATTCGCAAAAAAATCCCCCTAATTGAGTGCGCGCTCCGGCATCACCATGTCTTTCAAAGAAGCCGGTATACTTGCGTTAATCGACACTATCTGGACTCTCCATTTACCATTAGGTCATTTTGTACACGTATGAACTCTAAGAAGCTACTCACGAGGACGTCGTTCCCGGCGCTGGAGTAGAGTATGAGAGGTCCACCGGCGTCGCCGCCGCACGCGCCGCGCCCGCTGTTGCCGCTGGTGCACATGTGCTCCGGCTCGATCAGGTTCCCGTAGTACATGCGGCACTCGTCATTCGCCAGCACTTGGACGAACGCGTCGCGCAGACTCTGCGAATCAGTGATCTCGGTACCTGTGAGACAGAATCAATTATGAAGATTATTTGTATAAAGATATATTGTACACTAAAAATCCGTCTGAGTGGACCACGTGAGTCGTTTCCCAAGATAAGCTGGGAAATATCCAAAGGAAATAAGGATAATCATCTATCGCTAGGCAATATGGATGCCACTCCAATTATTCAAGTGCAATGAAGTCACTTCGTGGTGCAAGAAAACAGGAGAATTAAATGAAATTAATACTGCTTCACAATCTCCCTCCTAAAGTCTGCCCAAGCCTACAATTGAATCGTTTTAACTCAAAGTTTAGACTGACTCTCAGTCTGAGGTTTTTTGGTCAATTCCAAAGTGTAGCGCGGCTTTTTGTGGGATTTTCTTACCTTTCACTTGAACTGGATCCTTAAAGATTTTTCGAAGTGAAGCAAATCATAAAAACTAAGCCAAACAATTCTTCACCATTGACAATATCGTAATTTGTTTAGCTGCACTTCACGTCAGGTGCTTATGTCACTGTCTTGCTAGAATAAATCAAACTCACTGGGACTGGTCTTGCCGAAGCCGATGATCTCGGCAGTGTAGCTCACGTACGTGAGGTTAATGTTCGCCATCGCGATGGGCCGGATGTAGCCTGCGACAACACATAGTATTATAGACATGAAATCCTCCTAGCCAGTTTCGGCCACGGCGGCCAATCTCAACGGAGATCAGCCAGGTACGCAGGAGATATTATAGTGCACAAGTGTGTGCGCAATACACAGGTGCACTCGCTATTCCTTCACTCTCATAGTCCGGTGAGACGGCAATCCGACATGACCGGAGAGAGATCAGGCGCAGGACCAACGGCTTTACGTGCTTTCCGAGGCACGGGGGTATCACACCGCCAACTTCCTGACTCCGAGCTGCGACTGAGTAAATTTTGAAGATGGAAAAACCCAGTCACAATTTTTTGGCTCGACCCGGGATTCGAACCCAGGACCTCAGCGCGCAAATCGTACTCGTAATGCGTACGCAATACCACTACGCCACCGAGGCAGTCAAACACATAGCATATAGACATAGCATAGAGTGCAAGCAAACAATAAATCTTGACTAACAAAAACTTGGCTGCCACACAAGATAAAAAAAATCGTTGTATCTTTTCATTATATGGATATATTTTTTTATTATTGTGCAGGGTTTGTTTCTCAAAGATATTGTTTTTTTATATTAACTAGGATTTTAATGGCCTTATAGATGTTTCAAACTTGAAAGAATCTACTTTCTTTTTTCTATATCCAGGTGATTATCATCACTCTACACGGGTATCATAATGAAAATTTAAATTACTTGTACACGTTCTATCAAATTGTATTAAACGATCACAAAACACTATGCATAATTGGTATACTAGAATGAATAATAAACATTTGTCTTGAGACAAAAACTCACTGGTAGACGAGACATACGGGATAGTGAGCACGGCGAGGTTGTTCTCAAAGTAGTAGTAGTTGAAGCGCGGGTGCACGACGATGGTGGAGGCGAAGACTCGGGTGCCGCCCGAGAACACCGCACGGAGCCGAGCACCGCGAGCATGGCGATTGCCTGGTACTGCCCGTCGAACCAGCACGTCGCGGCAGTCAGCACACGGCCCGAGCTGATCAGACTGCCTCCGCACACTGAGGTCTGTCCACTGGTCAGCGTGATCACCAGACCGGCCTGCATATAGTGAGTAGTGTTACTGATACAGATAATTAAACAGTTGTGTTTTAATTCAAACTGGGGAGCCATGATGCCTTTCTATAATCGTTAATTTTAGTGAATGACACATCCTAGCGATGGAACAGTTTATGGGATATCATTCTCACACGTTTTCTGTTTTCCATTAGCGTTATCAATTGTAGAAAGATTTCTTTGTCATTTTGCCAAGTCTGCTTGTATCGATTGGTGGCTCATTTCTCGTTTCTCTACTTACCTTCAAGTTTAGGGGAGTCACTTTGTGCCTGAATAAGTAAACGATTTTTATAAGAACTCTAAAGGCTGTAAAAAGAATTTCCCCTTGATTGTTTGAGATAAAAATAACTCTGATACTATGGAATTCGAGCCGCTTATCGTCTCTTCGATATCCATCTTTGATATTAGCTAAATACGCAAATATTATAGTGCATACGTACTCTCTTTTACTCTCACGGTTCTAAATATTAAAATGTTTTTTGAAGCACACATAACCGCCATCTTCCTGACTCCGAGTTACGACTGAGTATTCATGACAGAATAACGATATGTCGCCATGTAAAACGATTACACCACCGAAGCAGTCAGTAAAAAACTACTCACAAAGAACTTGTGTTCCCCGAGGAAAGAACCCAGGCTTCCCGCGACTCTGCTCACGACACGAGACTCTTCACCACAGATCCGCTCCGCTTCAGGCACTCCCATTAGCTCATGGTAGTGTATGGGCGCGGCTAGGGAAGGTACCGCTTCCGAAGGTGCAGGGAACGAGGTGGGAGCCGAGAGGACCACCAGCTCCTCAGCAGAGGCGAACGCCAGAAGAGAGAGTACGACCAGCAGCATTGTGAGGAATGATGAACGGAATGAGGAAAATTGATGCGAACGTGATATATATTGAGGACTCGAGTGCTCTCGACAGTCAAGTGCTAGTTTCAAGAAATAGTCTCGTAGATTGGCTATGATTCGTTCATTAATTATGGCAAAAGATTGATCGCAAGTAAGTACCACTCCCCAAAACTTTACAATCAAATCGTTAATTACGCCTTTAGTACTTGGTTGCATTTTTTTTTTATTTACTTAATCTGTGATTTCAACGGAAACATTTTGTACAATTCCTTAGTAATATTATAAATGCAAAAGTAACTCTGTCTGTCGCATTTTCACGCTAAAACTACTAAACAGATTTAAATAAAATTTGGTACACAGATAGTCTAGAACTTGAGAAAGGAGATAGTCTACTTTTATCCCGAAGCGGGACTTTTATCCCAGAAAAACTTTTAACGCAGGCAGCCGCGGGCAAAAGCTATAGTAAATATGCCCATAATGGCTCATTCCATTCTCATTCCTTTGTTGTAAGGAATCAGGTACCTAGGGGGTTATTATTACCAACGGTTTAGCGCCGCGGCAGTTACCACAAGATCAATTTGCCGAGTGGATATCCTACTAATATTATAAAGGCGAAAGTTTGTAAGAATGTATGGATGTTTGGATGTATGGATGTTTGTTACTCTTTCACGCAAAAACTACTGAACGGATTTCGATGAAATTTGGCACACGGGTAGATCATGTTCTGGATTAACACATAGGCTACTGTTTATCCCGGAAAAACTTTTTGACGCGGGCGGAGCCGCGGGCAAAATCTAGTAGATAAATATTGCAGTGACAATGAGTCGTATTATTGACCATTAAGTGAGAATCATCCTCATCTTCTTATTCAACTACAATAAAAAGACTCATCTCTGTATTTCACCTCGACGACGGGCGTATTAGTTGTGCCTCTGCCTACCCCCTACAACACCGTGATGTCACGTCGGTACTCACCCTGCGAGTAAACACTCTGCCCTCGCGCCACTCGACTACGACAAACACTTACTAATTCAACAGAAGTCTTATCACTTATCAGTAGTGAACATTTTGTAAATCACGATAGTGATATATGATAATAACTTATGAATTTTGTTAACATCCTATGTTTGTACCTACATTCAATGCAAATAAAATATTATGATTTTGATTCTGTGACGTCATTGGGTTGTAATATTTATTTGTAAATCTGTAGCGATGCTACTACTTTAATGACTCGTGTCACCACTTTAATTATTTAGTACAAACTATTTACAAAATTAAAATAAAATTTTATATAAATAATCTGATCTTGTTTTGTAAAGTAAAACGATTAGGTTTAGATTGTTCGCATCGGCTACCTGGCGCATGACGTCAAATTGGGTCCGTCTTACGTTGACCGGCGCGTTGACACACAGAATAGTGGGGCTAGGATGTGAAAAAAAACACGATGCGTCTCCGCTGCGTTTTATTGTGATTGGTTGAGAGACTGACGTATCTGTTTCTCAACCAATCACAAACATCAAAATACCGATACCTCAGTCACCCAACCAATGACAATAATACGAAGCGGAGACGCATCGTGTTTTTTTTCACGTCCTAGCCCCACAGGCGTCTGGCGTAGACATGGGTCATACTTGCAAAGTCGTGAACCAGGGCTTACAAGTAAGTTCGCCCAAAAAAACCAGCGCCAAAAACCAGGGTTCGAAATACTTTCAAGTATTTTGTTTCTGCATAGGAAATTAATCCGTGCGTCCATACAAATAAGGAACACAATCGCGTTCACAAATAAAAACTTCGAATACTTAAATTCTATAAATACTAAGTATTTTATTTCTGTATAGGAAATTGATCCCTATTTCAATACGCATAAAGAGCACAATCGCGTTTGTAAATAAAGTACTTATAGCACTTGGATAGTCGAAAATCGAAATACTTTCAAGTATTTTTTTTACTGCATAGGATAATGAACCATATTAGGGCACGAATAAGGAGCACAATTGCGTTAACAAATATAATACTTTTAACACTTTAATACTTGCATAGGAAATTGTTCACTTGCTTGTTGAAATAAGAACCATAATTGCATTTGCGGACGATGACGCCTGAGCGCGGCGTAAAATACTTTCAAGTATTTCGGGTCGGCGTACTTGCAAGCAAATACCTGGTGTAAAAACCTGGTTGCGTAAATACGCACCACCTCGAGTCTGGCGTCCAGTCGGCTTACCGCTATAGCGTGACATGTACGCACTACCCTTGCTAGAATTTCGCTTGCGCCTTCCGTTCTTCCGCTAACGGGCTCCGCCCGCGTTAAAAAGTTTTTCCGGGATAAAAGTCCCGCTTTATATTTTCCCGGGATAAAAAGTAGCCTATGTGTTAATCCAGGACATGATGTACCCTTGTGCCAAATTTCATCGAAATCCGTTCTGTAGTTTTTGCGTGAAAGAGGAACAAACATCCATACATCCAAACATCCAAACATGCGGCACGTCCCCCATACATTCTTACAAACTTTCGCCTTTATAATATTAGTAGGATTATGTCATGATGTTTCTAATACATGTACAGTCACATTAGTAGCTGAACTAACTCAATACTATAAATCGCCTTTAAACTTTTGTTTCTGTACCAACAAGCGCTTTTTCTTCACTAAATTGAAATTCAAAGGGTTTACTTTATTATAAATAAAGAAAAAAGAATGTTTCGAATGAGGTTATCGTGTAAAAGCGTTTTAAAGTTTTTAATTTATTTAAATACATTGTCACTAACTGTACATGATTGTGATGGTCGCCTCATCCGTCAGACACACTATTTTACAAAATATTTATTTATTTACCAATTTTCACTCTTATTAAACACAAAACAGGTTACAATCATGTACAATACATTATGACATGAAAAATATTTGCTAGACAATAATTATAACCCAAGACATGTGTTCCAGAAAGTAATAACTAAGAAAGAGTACACTGAGCAAACAATTATGAAACCTTAGTCTTAGGTGAATGAGGTTTTTAAGGATATAGGAAAATATTGTGAGATAGTTTACATTCCTAAGAATACTACAGAAAAAGTTCGTAGGTTTGTGCAATCTGCCCGTACTAGAGCGTGGTGAACTAAGACCTAAGCCTTCTCAGTAAAGGAAGTCCACACGCAGGAGTAAAGCTGTATAGTATAAAGAGTTGATATCAAGATAGTAAACACCACTATACGAACGTTCGTTTATTGCAAAAGTAGAATCTATACAATCAATAGGGTCCATTTTCGAATGTAAGTTAGTGTTACAATATCGATGCGATTCCATTTGATTCGGCGAGTGACGAAGTTGGGTATAGTATAGCTTTAACGTCCGAAAACAAAGGACAGCGTGTATGTAGGGTGTAGGTGCAGTCTCCCCCCGCGCCCCGCATGTCCCCCGTGCACCTTCACCGCCGGCCCTCCATCTTCCCTCTGATCGTTCTCTTCCCCATCTCGCACTACTAATTCCGTTTCTCCCGCCTCCCTTTCCATCTCCGCTTCTCTTTCTTCTACTTCGGCTTCCCTATCTTCTTTTGCATCACTATCTAAATCCGCATATATTGTTAACTCTTCGACGTCCGACGAGTCTTCGGTCTCCGTGTCGAGATGTGGCGCTGGAACGATGTATGCTAGGGCGGGGGCGGGCGCGGAAGGGGAGGTGCTGTCACGCGTCACTGGAACTATCTCCACCAGTTGCCGACGCGACGCCCTGCCGGCTGGACGTGTGTCGTGCTCGCAGCGGCAGCATGCTACTAGCGCCAGGAGAAGAACTGGGAAACATCAAATAACTTTATAGTATTTTTTATAAGTTAAGGCACGAATAAATCTCATGCATGATGATGTCAAATCTGCTCATCAACAGCTTTCAAGGACAAAGCTCTGCAACAGATGTTAAGTCTTGCCCAGTAATTACTAGTAGCAATATCATACAAACTAGGGCACGCTTTGTAGACAGTCATAGATATTGTGTCGCTACTTGCCCAGATCCCCGCTTATGAGATAGCTATGACCAGTACTCTTTTTACCCGACTGCGAAAGAAGGAGGGTTATGTTTTTTGAGTGTATGTACGTACCTATGCATATTTCTATGGCACGCCCTAGAGCCTAAACGGCTTGTCGTATTTTTATGTGAGTGGTGTCAATAGATTCGTCTAAGTCGTGAGAGTGACACTGGGTACATCAAAATTAAAAAAAAAACAAAATTAAGGATTTTTGGCGGCAAAAGAAATCTAAAAAAAATAATGTTCACAAAATACATCGAATGTGGTATCAAAATAAATATTTTTTAACGGTGATTACAATCTGAGGCATCTGCTCACTACGACTACTACGAGATTTTGTTGTTTTACCTATATCACCAACCAAATTATGAGAAGTGAGCGTGTTATGCCTCCGATAGCGTTTGCGAACACTGTCAACTAAGATTATTCAAAACCAAAATAAAATCTTGTTTCTATCGTTCCAGTTCTTCAATAAATTTTATAAATATGGCACATTTTGACGCAGTCGGGTTTTTTGTTTTGTTTCAATATATTTTTTATGACCTTAGGTACATTCCCATTATAGTAACCAACGATATAAATCCCTCGGGCATTTTCCCCCGTTTACGTATATTAATAGCAGTAATAACAGCCCTGTATAACATATTGCCCAGAGGATTTAGCTAACTCCACCAAGCTGTGGTGCGGGGCGCGGGCAGACTTCACAAATCATAGAAATTCTTTTTGGAGAATTCTCAGAAAGGGCATGTCCAAAAAGTGGCCTAAAATTCTAACCCAGACAGTCTATACAAGGTCATTTTTACATTACGTTACTAAATGAAACCACATATTCGTTTATACCTCTGCTAATATTATGCCAAAAATCATCCATGAATAACGAATACTTTCGCCAAAAATCCCGGTTGTAGTATTCCATATTTTTGTTAATTTTGTAGTTTAGTGCGAATATGGCGTGTGCGTTAATGTATTTCTGACTGAAAGTGCAATGTTGCTGCTGCGACAAATTCTCCTAGAGCAGTCATAGTGGCATTAGGGCGTGTAAACTGAAGGTTACTTTTTATTGATATTTATTTTGTTCGAAACTTACACTTTTTTATGTTACATCTATGGTTAAAATAACTTAATGGAATACGATATTTTCAATGAGATAAGTATGTGGTTTCATTTATTAACGCAATGTCAAAATGACCCTGTATTTATTTGGTTAGACCTCCTAAACTAGCCTTTAACAGTAAATTGTGTAATTTTCAGATTTGTATTATTTTATTTTGCTTAAAAACTACACATGTTTGTAAAAAAGTTAGTTATGAATGGAGGGTCTAAAATATTTTTTTAATCGATCCAAGCTCCATATTTCGCCCCTTTAATATGCCTAAAGTTTGAGCGTTATATTTTGAGACCCAGTGCCCATACAAAAAACAGACATCTCCTTTCCTCATGATGTTTTTCTTTACCGTTCAAGCAAACGATAACTGATAAACAATAGATACACAAGTAACTTAGAAAACTTAGTGGTGTTTTGGTTTCTGCATCTGAAGACATCCGTCTCGGCAGACCGTTCCATTCCCAATCAGTCTATCGTGTACTTTTTATCGTTTACATATGTTAATAAGAGTTTAACAATATAATTTTATTGTATTTGAATTAAAATTACTTTACGGATTTTTCGCGATAAACTTGTTTATTATTGCTCCCGACGTTTCGAAGTCTTTACAGTCTACATGGTCACGAGACGAACTTAGGAGTTGGTTATCCGAAAAGTGAATGTTACCATGAAAGCTTTTAAAGTCTTCGAAACGTCGAGGGTTAAAATTAAACAAATCTATCGCGAAAAAACCCTTAAGTACTTTTATCAATGTTGATTATGATAGCTTACATCTATGGCTAGCCGGCCTACATATGTTAAAAAGTAGATAATTAATGTACTCACCTATTTTAGGGCCCATAGTGGAATGTAAGAGACGTCAATGTCTTCCCATTATATACCCAGCGCGCGATATTAATTAGTAGCTGATTACAATAACTGGATTATCGCGTGCCCTGTGACCGATTAATGAGATTGCACTGTGTAGTGGTTACGTTTTGAGAACATTGTAGGTTCGAATTCAGGTTATTGTTTTTGTCAGTCATTCCCCAAGAGATATACTTACATTTCATCCCCGAAGCGGTAGACAGATGCGCAACAAAGGTAAAATTTTTCGTCGTGCGTATTCAGCTCCATTTCATAGGGGGAAAGCCTATCGTCATATCGAAAACGAATTCCATACTCCAGACTGATATTGAGCACAAAAAACAATATGACCGCCCAGCCTGTTGGAGATGAGTTAGTTTGCTTGGTTTATTATTATCAATAACGCGTAGTCAGCGGTTGAGGAAAAATCGTGCGTAAAAGCGTATTCGGTATCATCCTACTAATATTACAAAGGCGAAAGTTTGTAAGAATGTATCGATGTTTGGATGTATGGATGTTTGTTACTCTTTCACGCAAAAAACTACTGAACGGATTTCGATGAAATTTGGCACACGGATAGATCATGTCCTGGATTAACACATGAGCTACTTTTTATCCCGGGAAAATATAAAACGGGACTTTTATCCCGGAAAAACTCATTCACGAGGGGGGAACCGCGGGCAAAAGCTATTCCATTCCATTTTCATTTCCATTAGCTATCCCATATTATTATAATGGGATGGATATAAGCAGTGATGTATAAGTAGGTAGCCTCCCGCTTAACCTTTTGATACTAACATAAATATTTTTCACTGATAGTACCAAAGCTACTTTTAGTTTTGCTTTAATTACACGTAATAAACGTATAATAAGACTGCCTCGGTGGCATAGTTGTATTACAGTACGACCGCAAAGCTGAGGTCCCGGGTTCGATCCCCGGGTCGGGCAAAGGGATATTGAGTTTTTCTATTCAGTATCAGCTCGGAGTCTGGAATTTGTGCCCGATATGACGATAGGCTCGCATCATACCATCACTCTATCACATCATGGGACGGAATAACGGCGAAAAGTGGGTGCGCTAGTTGCGCCTCTGCCTACCCCTTCGAGGATAACAGGCGTGACTGTGTGTGTGTGTGTGTGTGTGTGTGTGTGTGTGTGTGTACACTTAATAAATCTTACTTACTTTAGTTGTTACATTTAATTTTATATTATGATTTTTTATACATGTCAATGGCCATGTAGTGCCTGGTTTATGATTTTATATTTTTACAGAACCCTGAAAAAGAAACAGTCGAAAGCGGGATTTGAACCCACGACCTCCGGCGTACCGTGCCGGTGCTCTTCGAATTGAGCTATTCCGACCCCGCTCTCGATTGCCAATTTCAGGATCCGTACTTAATTCTCTTAAAGGAGATGACCAGCGACATCTGTTAGCAGTTATTACAACTACTAACTCAGCATTACCCCTTACAGGAGTAAGTAACCGAAATGAGACGCTAAACTTTTTTCTAATTTTATATTATGATTTTTTATACATGTCAATGGCCATGTAGTGCCTGGTTAATGATTTTATATTTTTACAATTGTAAAGGGGTAATGCTGAGTTAGTAGTTGTAATAACTGCTAACAGATGTCACTGGTCATCTCCTTTAAGAGAATTAAGTACGGATCCTGAAATTGGCAATCGATAGCGTGGTCGGAATAGCTCAATTGGAAGAGCACCGGCACGGTACGCCGGAGGTCGTGGGTTCAAATCCCGCTTTCGACTGTTTCTTTTTCAGGGTTCTGTAAAAATATAAAATTGTTACATTTACTCAAAAAAAATATTTCAAAGGTGTGATGTTGCCGCCGTGGAGGAGTGGCGTCTCAGGCTGTAGGCCCCGTCGTGGGGGCACAGGGTCGTAGAGGCAGTGCGTCCTGTCTTTGCCGAATGGCTGGACAGGCGCTACGGAGGTGCAACATACCGCCTGACGCAGGTGCTCACCGGGCATGACTGCTTCGGTGAGTTCCTGTTTCGGGTGGTGGGGATAGAGGAGTCGGCCGTGTGTCACTATTGTGACAACTGACCAATGGACACGGCCCAACATACGTTGGAGTGTTGTCCAGCCTGGGATGAAGAACGCAGCGCTTTCAGAGCAGTCGTCGGAGAAGACCTCTCGCTGCCGGCCGTGGTCGCTTCCATGGTCGGCGGTCGGGAGGCCTGGCAGGCGGTGGCCCACTTCTGCGAGGCGGTCCTCTCGCGGAAGGAGAGTGCCGAGAGGGATCGCCAGCGCAGTGGTGATCCCTCCCGCCGCCAGACGAGACGTAGGAGGCGTCGGGTGGACGACTGACCGACGTCTCCCGCCCTGTGGATTGGGGGCGTTTGGAGAATTCCACCACGGTATCCCCTGCCTGTCGTAAAAGGCGACTAATAGGGGCCTCCGGGGGTCACGGGTGGGCGGGAAGGTCCGCCCACTTATTAGTCTAGCCAACTCCTGTGACCCCCGTGATGGACGGCAGCGTGTCTCACGCTGCCTCGGACGCCAAAAGGGCGTCCTGCGGTGTACGGGGGCTTCTGAGCCCCCGCAACAACAGGAAAAGGACTGCAACAGCGGTACGCGCAGGGGCGGTTGCGGACGACAACTTAGACGTGAGTCGGAGGAAGCCCGCAGCCGTCCCTAATGCGCCGAAGATGGCCATAAAAAAAAAAAAGGTGTGATGTTAGTAGGACCAATTAGAATGGCTCGGGAGAGTTAAATAAAACGCTAATTCAGTTAATAAGATTTATTGACAGCGAGTTTCGCCGAGTCATATATACATAATGACGTGAGCACCGGTCGGTGGTCACCAGCGATGGTCACCACCTACCAGCGCACACGAAACGTGATTGGTCGAGAATAAGCTTAAAATTTTAAATGCGTTCGAAAACACATACAATTTTTATTTCACTTTGCCTTTGGAAATTGTACAATTCTATAACTTTATTATTGATGGGAAGAAAAGTAATTATAATTAGTAATAAGGAGTAATTATGGCTCTTGTTAAGTATTACAGTGCAATTATAACTTGCGAGGTACCATAGTAACTTTTATCATCTCCAGATCAACCACAGTTTATATAAACTTTCAATTTTAAAGTTTTTTTTGTCGCTTGTAGCTACTGAACTAAATTGCTTTGAATTTGCAAGACTTCGACTTCAGCTGAAAGTGTGGCGATAGCTGAATAATCGGCAGGCTTCAACTTAAAATCGACGGTTTTATATTCGCTCGGATACTACATAATCAGTGTCATTTAAAGATGAGATCTTTATTTTTCTTACGTTGTAATAGTTAATAGTACGTTGTAAATCCATGACTCGTGAGACAAAGTATTATAAAGTTTGTTATATAATTGTACATGTATCCGAACACGATAATATTCTAGATCTAGGCGACAGGCGGACACCTTGTCTCTATGACCCGTGCGAGGCGACATAATGCGGAAATACTGAAAATATTATCAACAAAGGAATTTAAGGCGAATGACTCTATCTTCTAACATTATAATGAACATAAAGCTACAATTTAAAAACTTATTTTGCATCGACTATGCAGGAAAATACTGAAAAAAGTGAGTTTTTAAAAATTGTATTGACAATTTAAAAGAAATATTAAATCCACCTACATTACAAGTTATATTCAAGGAACTATTGAGACATCATGGTGCATTGGAATTCTGAACTGAAAAAGTAATTATGGTATTAAATTGGGTATTTTATCGCATTGCGTCGCTATTTGTTCTCTCGCGTGTAGTTTGCAGTTGCAATCACAATGGCGGCCAAGCAAAATACATATTATTTAATTTACAAACCTCGACAATGTAATTTTTTCATATCTTATGGTCATTATTGATACAAGGAGCATAATAAAAGAACCTTAATGAAGAAGCTAATATCATAGACGTAGACTCGGCTGGTATATTTAGACTCAGAAGGTACAGAGGCGTAAAATATTTATTATTTATTTGACCTTCGAAACGAACACGAAGCCATAATGCAAATCTGTATGCCGGCAAAATGATTGTAACTGCGACTAAGAGAGAACCGAGCCCGGTCTTCCGCCAGAATCAAAATGGGCGCTCTTGAGGCCAGATTATAATAGCAATATTAAAATATTTAAATGGAAGTATGCAAACCGGCATAGCAGTAAATCGCTATGCTGATAACTCTGGCCTCAATGTCCCTTGGTCTCGTCTGGCCTTTTGGCCCGGGCTTGGCCTCACACGGGACTTATTTTAATATAGGAGTAGTAAGGCTTGAAATATAATGGATTTTAAACTCTAAATCTAATAGAATAAAGTTCAATGTTCAACAGCGTGTAGAATGAAACATTTGACTTACAACACAGCGCTCTCATTTGGAAGTGGAGGTCGATAGGGTTAGGGGGATCGAGCCCACTAATAAAAAATTTGGCACTACAGGGATTTTTTATGGCAAACGGCCGACAACCTAGATCAAATGGTTTTCCTGGTATATAGTGCGATGAAAATTACATCAGTGACAAAAACCAAAAAATAGCAACCGAATGACTTATAAGAACACTACTACCATCCAGAACTTTTATTCGATCAATTCTTAAAGTATCTTAGAGTATTGTATATTATGTGTCTGGGTAAAGGCTGGTATTTGGAAGATAGGCAGTAAATATAGCGGACACTTTCCCCTCTAAACCAATGCTATCAACCTGTATACGAGAGCACGATGAATTATATACCTTATTACAATACAATAAAGATGAAAATACTTTGTGAATATTTCTAAAATACTCTCGGGGTATTGAAACCAGCAATTATTAAATTGGAGAAGTAACCATCGGTTAAAAGAACGTAACCTTATGTCATTAGATTTAAGCATTATTTTTGATCGATGCTGTTACATCTCGTATTTTCTATAGGATCCTAAGTAAGAAACAATAGAAATAGTATTCAATCATGTACATATATACTTTTACTCACGCCTTTTATTCCCGAAGGAGTAGGCAGAGGCTCAACTAGCGCACCCACTTTTCGCCGTTATTCCGTCCTATGATGTGATGGGGGCGAGCCTATCGCCATATCGGGCACAAATTCCAGACTCCGAGCTGAAACTGAATAGAAAAACTCAATATCACTTTGCCCGACCCGGAAATCGAACCCGAGACCTCAGCATTGCAGTCGTACTATATAACTACACCACCGAGGCAGTCTTCAATCAAGTAAGTCCTTAGTATTCAATCAAGGATTTCAAATATCGCTTTAGAATAATCACTCCTAACATTTCAACTTCAAGGTTGAAAATAATATTACTGTTACAATACCCCGAGGCGAGTTATGCCGTAGCACACAACTAGTATTGCTTGGAATGTCTTAAAGTAAGGACTGTTACGGACACTTTGGTTCCCACTGAGTATTCAAAAATAAGGGCTAGATAGGAATACCGACTGCTTAGTGACGTCAGTATAATATCTTGATGACGTGTAAAAGTGCCCTTAGGGGCCTAATTACTGAATAAATGATTGAATTGAATTGAATTGACAAGTACTACTATCCACCAAAATCATAATGTCGAGTGACGTTACATTGTTCAACCATCGTTGAAATTGACTTTAAATATCTCACGCCATTTACATTACTTTGGCCCCATTCGGTCTTTAATATTTGTCATATTAAAGCTCTTTAAGGCCATATTATTCCAATAATACTTATTTGGTCTCGCCTATTCAATGTATCGCAAAAGGCCAAATGAGTCCAAATGTCCATAACAGAGAATAGATAGAATTTATTGAAAACGTAACTCTTATTACTATATAAAGCTAAGAGAATCCCAGAGAGTACGCGTAGTTGAGTTCGGAAAAATCCAAACGAGACAAAGGAAATTGTCTCGCCTCAAGCAACTATCACCGCAAACTTCGTTTACATGTTTTATACTTGTTCTTTTTTTAAATATACCACTCCATTTCCTGTCTGCGTCCAAACGCTGCGACTCGACACATTAAATCTAATAATTCAATAGTAGTAATTCTCATAATCATAAGTGCATAGCTCGGTAGTAATACCTGTGTGACGTCAGGCGGTATTTAAGCCTCAACTGGCCTTTATAATGACTGCGATGATATTTAGTAGTATCATGTCCAATTGGTCTTTTGGTATGAAATAATTATCGATAAATAAATAGATTTTAATAGAATTGATTATAATGTAAGAATTTGATGATTCGTCATTTTTAGTCTCTATATTGACGTTAGAATTAAAGCAGCTCTATTGAATGATATTCATGGAATTAAAACCATGTACAGTTAAAATCCATTTATAGTAAATATCTGCCATTTTTCTTATAATAATCGTAGACTCGAGGTCGCTTCAATCCAAAAGACCATTTCAGAGCATCAAGAAGTATTCGAAGGTCCTACATCTCTACTGTGGACGTTCTCTTGTCACGATTTAATAATGACATATATAGAGATATTGGAGAGAAATTTAGTTATTGCTAATATAGAGTACTATGTTTTTATATTAAAAATGTAAGTAAAATTAAAAAAAAAATCAAAGACCATTTTAAAACAAATAATTTATGTGTTTCAATAGTACCAGTGTTGAGTATTACGTATAGAGCCCACATCTTTACAAACATTTTACAAACAGTGGTGGATACTGTCATGTCACCTATCCTAAGACATTTTGTGTGGAGAATGATAAATTAGACAGAATATAATTGGAACTGTTGATACTAACATTAGTTTTTAAGTAAACTTTCTTTTCTTTTCTTTTACTAACACTACGGATCTTTGATATCTGGAATAAAGAATTATTATTATTATGTTGTATCTTTCCTGCGGGAAATCACGGCACGAAGACCGGTCCTTTTGGAAGGCTTGCGTGGGGATATGGATCCAACACGTAGAGGCCCCTTTAAGATACATTACTCTAGTTGGGATGTGTACGCCTTACATGTACTCTCTCTGTCTGTACTTAAGGAGGAAATACAGCCAAAGACAGCGCCCGTAAGGCGTAAGGACTATTGCAGAGAAGATGGGAATTATACTGGGTCTATGGATGGGATCTAGATGGACTGGTTGCTGGGCTATTGATTGAGACAACGGGACGCCTGCCAAGTAAAATGTCTCAATCATTTGTATTCAAGGCAGACGGTGACTTGCCCCCCACTAGATGGGCGTCCCAAAAAGTGGCGTATGCCAAGGACGCAACATCGGTGTGGGTGACTAAAGGGTGTCGAGAGGTGTGCACCGATTTCACCATCGCGGGTCGCTGACGCGTCCCGGAGTGGGTTTCCTCGCTATTATGCAGATTGAGCACTTCCACCCTGGAGCTCAGGTTCTTAGCTCTTGCGATTTCCACCCCTAGCCGGCCAGTTAAGGCAAGCCAAGGGTCAGGGGGTCTCATTTAGCCCCCACGGAATCAGGGTACGCGGTGTTGCCACTCACCGACAGCTCGCCACAAAGCCGCCCCTGCGGGCTTATTATTATTATTATTATTATTTACCCATCATGGTCTCAGAGAATAATGAGATAAAGTGACAGAAAACTAATGAAATAAGAATTCAATGAACCAATCCTACTATATATCCTAATATTATAAACGCGAAAGTTTGTAAAAATGTATGTATGTTTGTTACTCTTTCACGGAAAAACAACTGACGGATTTCGATGGAATTTGGCACACGGGTATATCATGTTTGGAATAACACATGGGTTACTTTTTATCCCGGGAAAACTTATTCACGAGCGTGGAGCCGCAGGTAAAGGCTAGTACAACATAATAATATACTGTTTCCAATTAAATGCCTTAGCAGAGTACCTTTAGACTCGCTTTGACATAGTGTCACATTGCTATAGAAACTTCGAGAACGTCCACGGTCGAGAGTTGTCAAGTTTGAACTTTAATTGCATAGCTTTAGAGTAGTGTTTCGTTCACCGCGGCCGCTGGGGCGAGCTTGCCCGCCGCACGCGCCGCTTTGCCTTCCTTTGTGACGTCTCCTCTGTTATCTGAAATTGTGTTCTATTATAAACAATATAGAAGTAAATCTTCCCTATAACATCTATTGAAGTTATCTTAACATGTTATAGTTACCGAAGCAGTGACTCTGGCAGGCACGGGCGGTGGCGGTGGCCTCGTGGTGGGCGCCGCACTCGACTGAGCGGCGGAGGGGGCGGCAGGGGCGGAAACACGCGGCGGCGCTACTGGCGCGGAAGGGGCGGACGTTCCCGTAGTCGTAGCCACGACTGTTGTAGTGATCACCGTAGTAGAAGCGGTTGTGAAAGTGGAGACAGGAGATGCGACCGATGTAGCGACGGTGGCGGCCGGGGCGGAAACACTCGGGGCGGATGTGGCGGAAGGGGCGGAAAGAGGCGGATCTGCCTCCTTAGAGCCGGAGGCACGCGCCGAATCCGCACTGAAAGTATGAAAAATAACTGTGTCTGTAATATATTGACTGAGTTATTGAGTATTTACGCAACTAGGTGCTCTTGTGTGGACTATGAGAGTGTTCAAGTGGTTGATGGGGAGGTGAGGCGATGGGTAACTGAGTGACAGGATATCTGGGTGACAAAGTGACAAGGCAACAATGTAACAAAGAGCCCATGATTGTGATGAGCGATTACTTTACTGGGTAATTAGGGTGGGTGACGAGGTGATAGGGCGATAAAGTGAGTGTCACCTGGCGGTGTCGGATCACAAGACGGTGTCGAGCGTTTCGAGCGAGCGCAGCAGCGCCGGGTCGCGTACACACCACCGCGCCAGCTCGTCGGGAGTCACCACGCCGTCAGAGTTGGTGTCGATCAACTGAAACACAATCATCATAATATATGACGGAGGAGAAGGTCTAGAACTCTTTAAAAAGAGGAGACGTCAGCTCTGCCGACGTCACAGGGTTCCACCTCATCATCATAACCCATGATGTGATAGTAAAATTCCAAATTGTTGTTCATCCTTTATTTCTGGATGTTCCAAACTTAGTTTTAGAGCTCCGAACAGTTGAGAGTCTCACAAGAGACTGCTTTTTCAAATGCGAGGCACCCTATTTATACCAACGATTTGACATCTCGACTAGTTTTTTGCACGATTATTATTTCAAAATACCCGCCGCTCCGGCATATATTATATTGTCAGAAAGTTAGAAACAGAAGCGATTTTGATTTAAATAAAAACGATTTATTGCTGATTTTACATAACACATTTATCACTGATTTTACATAAACACTTTTATTATAAGAAATACTTTTACACAGATAGGTATCAATAACTAACCGACCAGTATGAAAATCAATGTTCAACTTACGCAACCGAGATCGAGGATGAGACTGAGCTCGAATGAGCGTCTGAGCACGAATAGTTCAATCGTGGTACACGTAAACACTTATTGTTCATTTGAAGTCGTATACACATGACGTAATCACAAACGTATATACGATGGCTATGTTGTACACCACACAACTACTTTTATTTCACATTGCAGTCTAATTCTTATCCCGATATTACTCAGCGCAATTTGTTTTTCTTTACGTAAATTGCGGGTAGTCAAATATCTCGATCGTACCATGTATGGATTCCACATAGCGTACATATGTACTGAACACAGTCCACTTCTATGGACATCGATTAATTATTCCGGTATTCTTCAGTGCACTTAATTGTTCTCCGCGTTATATACATACGGGCACTAAATATCTATGCAGTAGTAGCACATAGCGTAGGTATGTAATGCACACAATCCACTTGTATGGACATCGATTGCTTATCCAGGTACTTTTCAGTGCAATCAATTGTTCGCCGCGTTATATGCGGGTAATGAAATATCTCCACAGTCGTATTGATGGCACATAGAGTAGGTACCTTTGTAATGCACACAATCCACTTGTATGGGCATAGATTACGATCTCACTTCTGATGTCAGAAAGTTAGAAACAGAAGCGATTTTGATTTAAATAAAAACGATTTATTGCTGATTTTACATAACACATTTATCACTGATTTTACATAAACACTTTTGTTATAAGAAATACTTTTACACAGATAGGTATCAACAACTAACCGACCAGTATGAAAATCAATGTTCAACTTACGCAACCGAGATTGACGATGAGACTGAGCTCCAATGAGCGTCTGAGCACGAATGAATCCAAATGGCGGTACGGCTACCTCTTTATACACACAACTGTCATTACTTTGACGTCTCGACTGGTTTTCATAACTGGCAACCCGCTACAAATACAGTTACAAAACTTTTATCCGAACAATATTATATAGCAACATACATTCATAGCATCACGCGTAATATTTTCGGGATAGGTGACGTATACTATGTGATTAAACTGTGTTCTCGCAGGGGTAGGTGACGTATGCTATGTGATTAAACTGTCGTCAGTTCATTTCACCAGCAATGTTTTGTCCTATGTCATAGAGGGCAGGCTTACCATTTAAAGGGCACAATGTCTCCTGGCTGATACTGAGCTTAACTGAATACCATCTGACCTGGAGAGTGACTGTCCTCAGTACTGCATTCGCAAAAATACTACGCGACCGAGGCAAAATCATCAGCTGACGTAATAGAATCAAATGAAATTTATAAATACTATGAAATAAGGTGTAATTTCGATCATTACAGGACCACTAGTATTAATTTTTAGAGGAACAGTGGGCTTGGATGTGGCATAATAAAGGCAACTCTTAAGTCGGTGTCGTTTTTAATTTGACGTTTGTGATTGATCGAGAGACCAGTACGTCATTCTCGTGCCTCTCAACCAATCACAATAAAACGAAGCGGAGACGCATCGGTTTTTTTTTCACGTCCTAGCCCCACAGATATCTTTTTTAGGCGTTATCTTCTAACTACCAATCCCACTTTGTAATACACACAGTTGTTAACAGATGGCGTTGTATATCAATTTTGAATGTCTGAATACCACCTAAATTAAAAGTAATACTATAATAAGATCTCATTATTTCATTCGAGGTCAAGCACATTTAAGGCTCTTATCACACTAGTGAATCGCAAGCGAATTCACAGCGACGCCAACTCGTCTACTGTAAAGCCGCCTATAGACGCTGGCCGAGCGTTGCCGAGCGATGGCCAACGCCATCATGTAGACAGCTTATTTGCCTTGACTCGTCATCGCTCGGTGTCGCTCACCTATTTGGCCGAATGAAGCCAAGCACCAACGTGTGTAGAGATCATTTGGCACAACTTGTGTTCGCTCGCCGTCACTCGTGATCACTTGCCTCACTTCGGATCAGTGTCGGTTTTTGTGCACAAATCAAAGGCGCTCGTCTGCGCTCGGCCAACAGCGTCCACATATTTGTCTACCCGCCATTACACAGTTGACATCTGTCGCTGTCAGACTGAATATTGCTGCATAATGAATACAGTGGCCTACGTGTGGATAGCTCTACAAACTCTCATCTACATTGGCCGCTGGCATTGTCATTCGACGAACTTGTCGAACGTATGGACGTTAGCACTTGCCTTGTACATATTTGCCGCCGCTCGCATTGGCTTACGCTCGGCAAACATGTATAGGCGGCTTAATAAGACCGTTAACTATTTGTCTGCCTCGGTGGCTTAGTTGTATTAAGGTACGACTTCAGTACTGAGATCTCAGGTTCGATCCCCGTGTCGGGCAAAGTCACATTGGGTTGTTCTACTCGGTATCAGCCAGGAGTCTGTAATTTGTGCCCGATATGGTGATAGGCTCACCCCTTATCAGATCATGGGACGCATTACGCACGAAAAGTAGGTGCACTAGTTGCGCCCCTGCCTACCCATTCGGGAATAAAGGGCGTGAATGTGTATGTATGTAACTGCTTGACCACGGTTCAAACAACACGCGTAAAGTTCGGGAAGGGCGTATTTTGCGTGCTCTTACTATTCTCTATTCTTTACTAATGTCTTCCACTACGCCTTCCTACTTAACCGCATACTTTCAATACCTGAACTCAATTCATGAGAGAAATCTACGTTCCTCAAACAATCTTTTACTACTTTGTCCCTCTCACACCTCTGACTTCGTTCATTATTCTTTTCCTGTCCAAAGTATCCTACTCTGGAATGCACTTCCCCTGGGAATAAGAACATCTACACATCATTATGTGTTCAAAAAGAAGGTTCAAGAACTACCGTCAGCAAAATTGGCGTGATTATCATCTCTTATTTAGTACATATTGTATAATATTTATGTATTGGTTATTTATTATCTATTTATAAGTATATTTATAAGTATTTTGTTGTATTGTTTTATTAGTATTTTTCATTTTATTCATAGGTTTATTCAATAGGATATATACTTTGAAGACATTTTATTCCTTACTTAATTCTTCATTATTGACGCACCTGCCTCCTTGTATCTGCACCACTTTAGGTTGACTGGTAGAGAATGCCTATGGCATTAAGTCCGCCTTTACTCCATGTATAAAGTGTAAATAAATAAAGTGACTGACATGGAATATCCTGTCGACGTGGTCCTTGGCGGCGGCGCTGTGCACGGGCGGCGCGGCGGCTCGGCCCAGCAGCTCGTAGATCGCCTGCACCACCGCCAGCATCTCCGACCGGGAGATGCGCCCGTCACCTACAAACGGAAGAGAGTAAGGACGGTATTATTTATTCATTTATCACAAAACAGATTACAATTAACTATGCTTCAAACATCCTACTAATATTATAAAGGCGAAAGTTTGTAAGAATGTATGGATGTTTGGATGTATGGATGTTTGTTCCTCTTTCACGCAAAAACTACTGAACGGATTTCGATGAAATTTGGCACAGGGGTAGATCATGTCCAGGATTAACACATAGGCTACTTTTTATCCCGGGAAAATATAAACCGGACCTTTTATCCTGGAAAAACTTTTTAATGCGGGCGGAGCCGCGGGCAAAAGCTAGTAATATATAAAACAAATTGCTGGACAATAATAACCCAAAACAAGTCCCAAAAGTAATAATAAGTAAAGTTACACATTGCAAAGTTGAATAGGTTCTAATGTAAATAGGGAAACAAGTAACATTGAAATATACAGTACTAGCTTTTGCCCGCGGCTCCGCCCGCATTAAAAAGTTTTTCCGGGATAAAAGTCCCGCTTTATATTTTCCCGGGATAAAAAGTAGCCTATGTGTTAATCCAGGACATGATCTACCCGTGTGCCAAATTTCATCGAAATCCGTTCAGTAGTTTTTGCGTGAAAGAGGAACAAACATCCTTACATCCATACATCCAAACATCCAAACATCCATACATTCTTACAAACTTTCGCCTTTATAATATTAGTAGGATTATATTAGGCTTATGATATTTGAATCTTTGAGGATATGGTGAATTAATCGTTTGTAAGAGTTGATATTACTGTTAAATAAATCTAAATTAGGATTATGTTTGGTTAACTCGTTGCATTTTCTGCACATACGTATAATGGGATTATAGAAAGAAGTATTATTACGATAAACTTTAAGGGAGAAAGTATTGGCTAATAAATGGAATTCAGTTTCGCTTTGAAGTGCGATATCAGCTGAGACGCTGTCAAATTAAAGTCAACATCTTAAGATAGCCGCCACATTAACAATTCAAACGACATCTTAAGTTATGTGATGGATTTTGACAGCTAAGTTTTGTTAGTATAACAGCGCTTACTTAGCTGAGAACAAGATTTTAAATGAGCTTGGTTTAATAAATATTTCAAAATTTTATTTTTACATTAAACTGAGTCGGTGTTGTCAAAATTCGTCACATTTTGTCACTTAAGATGTCGTTTGAGCTGATGTTTATATGGGTTTATTTGCCCTAATTCGACAGCGTCTCAAGTAATGTAGCTTCAGGGTGAAATTGATACAGATTACAACCCTAAGAAAGTTTTCCAGTATCTCCATTACGATAAAACTGCCTCATTTTAAAAATCCACTCCGTATATTTACTTTTTTATTTAATTCATTAGTAAGTATTGACATGGCCAGGGTAACTACTCACCGTCGACGTCGTACAGTGTGAACACCCAGGAGAGTTTCTCCTGCACGGAACCGCGCGCCACACGCGACAGGATCTCCAGGAACTCCTGCAATATACACAATATTACTAAATCAAGTCCAGTGTATTTTCTATTTACCCGAGATACCGACTCTCGGCGTCGTTGTATAACGTGCGCGGTATGACTACTACTCTGAGGTCTTCGGTTCAATTCTCGGGTAAAGGGAATACGCATAACTACAAGACATAATGAGACTTAACATCTTATGTCTCAGGATGACGAGCGCAGTGGAATGCCACACAGTACTTTGTAACTTAAGGTGCTGGATGATGTTGCTACTGTTTATGGGTGGTCGTATCGCTTACCATCAGGCGAACGGCATGCTCGTCTCGTCATTTGATGCCATAAAAAAAAGCCGTTCACCGATTTAATGTCTGTCTGTAGGTCACATGGGCATCTTATTGAAAACCAGCGCTGCGGTACTGCACTGGTGGTGCCGTGACATTTAGCTGAATGGGAGCCCATTGCTGGTGCCATAATTGCTTTTTAACTAACTTCCAAAAAGGAAGAGGTTCTCAATTCGTGTGTTTGTATTTTTTATTTCTCTGAAAATTGTGACCGTATTTCCTTGATTTTTTCTTTATTTAGTAAATAAGGGCCTCGAAGTGGTCCCATTTCTATATATCTTGCTTTAGGGTTCATCATTTTATGGAACAGACTAAATAGACCTGAATTATATGAGTAATTTTATTAGGTACTTTTTATAATATAAGATGTGTTTTTGTTTTCCGAGCGCAATATTGTTCCAATAACGATCTTCTTTCTTTCTTTCTTCTTTCTTCTTTCTTTCTTATACCGACCTGCTAGGTTACTCCCGACGCCAATACCGATCGATTGGATATTGTCCAATTGGATTTGGTATTCTTGAAAATCACACCAGCGCCACATTGGACCAATATTAGGTGGCTACTTAATGAACTAAACTCAATGGGCTGTTTGAAGGTTACACAGGCTGATCTAGGAACTCCGACACACATGGGTCACTATAGCAGGATGACACCTTGGGTGTTGTGGTCGGTATCCGGACTGATGCAAGATATCCTACCCCCGGCGACTGCACGCAGTACAGCGTTGTGGACTGAGGCTACACCCTCTCAATAGAGGAAGCTCGTGCTCAGCAGTATATACAAGGCAGGGGGTGAGTCACGTATCAAATAGCGGAACCTTGCCCCCCCCCCCCGCGCCTCCCTCAAATTGAAGCCACAACTCATACAGTGAAAACAGGAAATGTTTGTACAACCATAAAGAAAGAAAAAAAAAGTTTATATTATAAGGCTGGTATCTATACACATGATAAAGCAGTAGAACCGGCGTGTCTGTACATTTAAAGAAATGTGATAAAAAAGGAAGGGGGTGCCTAAAGAAGAGTAATGGGACACAAATCAGCGATTTTTGTAATTCTTTTCTGTTTGTTTGTTACTGCACATAATAACAAAATGACTGAATGGATTTCGATGAAATTTGGCACACGGGTAGATCATGTCCTGGATTTAACATTTGTTGGCATTATGATGGTCGCCGCTGTAGAGAAACAGATGGTTGCGTTCCTCTATGGAAGGGAAATTTCCATTCAGGCATATGTTGCGCCTGACCGGCCGCGGCTTCTCCGATGGCTATTACTCGAAGGTGGTATATATACTTTGCATCGCTCAAATATTGCAAGTGCAATCTACGAACGTGTGTCGCCATCTAGCGGTATTGTTGGCGTCATCTGCTATTCGTCGATACCACTTCAATGTTCTATGGATGAGTGTCGGGTCACCTAGCTAACTACTAAATGTAGTAGTTCCCAGCCTTGTTTAATAGGTGGCGGTGTATGATAATTGTGCCGCCACAAACGCAAAAACTACTTTTATCCTGGAAAAATAAAAAGCAGGCTTATATCCCGGAAAAACTTTTTCCCGTGGGTGGAGCCGCGAGCAAAAACTAGTTGCAAAATAAATATGCGACCCATATTACAAGGGAATCAACTCGAGATCTTTAATTTCTCATTAATTTTGTCCGCCATCATCGATGAGTTATGGCGCGAAAAATACAATTACTATTGATGAAAAAGAATATCCGATTTAACGGGCACTGCAAAACGGACTGTATGCCATATTGTTAGAAACATTTTTACTTTAATAATGCGCCCGTACGATATATTATATCAGAGCAAACAATCCTTAATGTGCAAACAAAGAGATTAACGTCTTCCATCTTGCTTGCACGCGTTGGTTGATATATCCATCTCGCTCGCACATCCATCAATCAAAAATGATATATTGGTGAACACATTTATGAAATTTGATAGGATTTGGGATATTTTTATTGAAGTTAACTGACTAAAAAATAGTCCACGTAAGATATAAAGCATCACG
The DNA here is from genome assembly GCA_949316025.1 of Lapara coniferarum. Taxonomy (NCBI): domain Eukaryota; kingdom Metazoa; phylum Arthropoda; class Insecta; order Lepidoptera; family Sphingidae; genus Lapara; species Lapara coniferarum. The sequence continues at coordinate 19,990,896 of OX438929.1, forward strand.
CATTTTCTCGTATTCAGGGGTAGACCTTAGACCATGTTGAGAGTAGGTACGCATCATGAGCTTATAGTCTATCTATTGTATAAAAATGAATCCCTATTTTCCTGGTCACGGCATCACGCGTGAACGGTTGGACTGATTTCGTTATTTCTTTTTTTGATGTGTTTATGATTGTCAGGAGAAGGTTCTTATGAAAGAAAAAATTAAGAAAATTGCGCGGAAAAACGGCTGGACCGATTTGAATGAAATATTTTTGTGTGTCCGGTAGGTAGCGCTGTACTCGGGTTCTAGGATTTTATTTCCTTTTTAGGGCAGGACAACGTCTGTCGGGGCCGCTAGTAATTTATAATTATGATTGTATCTTTCCTGTGGAAAATCACGGCACAAAGACCGGTCCTTTTGGAAGGCTTGCGTGGGGATACAGATCCAACACGTAGAGGCCTCCTAAAATTCTTTTGTATAGTTGGGATGTGTATACCATGCAGGTACTATCTCTATATGCATTTATGGGAGAATTACAGCCAAAGACAGCGCCTGCAGGGTGTAAGGGCTATTACAGAATAGATGGGAATTAATTAGGTCTATGGATGGGATCTAGCTGGACTGGTTGCTGGGCTATTGACTGAGGTAATGGGATGCCTGTCAAGTAATATTATTATAAAGTTCTTGATGAGATAAAGTTCCTGACAGAATAAAATGAGGATATTAAGAACCTCATTCATTGAAGTCGGTTAAAAGTATTGAAACTAAATAACAGTGATAGGCGCGCAGAACCTGTTACTTTTTGTGTTACAGTATGCGCGCGTATCTTAAAATTTCACTCTATCATTTTTTCATAACGCGCTTAAAGAAGTATAACTTCAAAAATGGAATAAAATCATAACAATTGATGACGAAAAAACTAAGCCCGGAATTTCTTCTTCGGGGCGTCATCGCTTAGGTAGGTAGTGAAAGGCTGGTAGGTTTGCTAGGCTAGGACCTTTTTATCCTCTCTGGCGAGGACCGTTGCGTTTCTTTTCCTCGTAACGTTAAGATACTCCTTCCCTTTTTTTATATCAGCTCCACTTCTCCTTCCCTAGCCCTATTCACGTCTCTCTCTCTCTCTCTCTCACGTCCCCAATGTCCGTGTCCTCTGTACCTATCAGTGCGTTCTGGTTGTTCGTTATTTAATGTAGATACTTTAAATTATTTAATTGGTATGTACCTTTTTTATTATCTCTACCTTGTCATAAGTGCTTTCTTATAAGCCTTCTTGATCAATAAATGATTTTATTTATTCATGTTGTGACAGAAGGCGAGTCTATCGCCATATTGAGCACAATTTCCAGGCTGATACTGAATACCATACCATACCATATCAGCCCTGTAATACTGCCCACTGCTGAGCACGGGCCTCCTCTACAACTGAGAGGGTTCAGGCCTTAGTCCACCACGCTGGCCTAGTGCGGGTTGGCAGACTTCACATACCTTCGAAATTCAGAGAACTTCTCAGGTATGCAGGTTTCCTCACGATGTTTTCCTTCACCGTTAAAGCGAGCGATAATTCACAAAGAATACACACATAATTTTTTAGAAAAGTCAGAGGTGTGTGCCTTTGGGTTTCGAACCTGCGGACATTGAATCGGCAGTCCGTTCCACTCCCAACTAGGCTATCGCCGCTTACTGATACTGAATAGAAAAATCCAATATCACTTTGCCCGACCCAGAGATCGAACCCGATACCTCAGCATTGCAGTCGCACCGTAATACAATTACGCTACCGAGAGAGTCTCCGAAAAAAAGGAGAATCCGAAAGAATACAGTAATTAAGGCAAATTCCTCTGGGAATTATGAATCCACCCTGGGGAGTTGAGAACTGTTGTTTTACGGTTTGAGGAACATTGTAGCCAGCTTATTTACATGGCATTGAGTCTTAATACCATATGTCGAACCCGAGGTTGTACTAATTGAATGCAACTACGCTATTGTGGCAATCAGGTAAGAAAAACTATATGGCATATAATGATTCAGGTCTATTCAGTCTGTTCCATAAAATGATGAACTTTAAACCAAGATATATTGAAGTGGAACTATTTCGAGACCCTTATTTAATCAATAAAGAAGAAACCAAAGAAATACGCTCACAATTTTCAGAGAAATCAGTGTACATGCATAAAAAAATATATACAAACACATAAATTGAGAACCTCCTCCTTTTTGGAAGTCGGTTAAAAAATACTTAATATTCATATGACGTACCTCGAAGTTGACCTTCCCGCTCTGCTTGTGTTTTATAGTGTTGAACACGTAGTGAGCGTACTGCGACGCGTCTGCAACAAACATCATTATTAGCAACTTTACAGCAACTTCCAATATCACTTTGCCCGACCCGGATATCAAATTCAAATCATTTATTATGTAATTAGGCCGCTAGGGGCTCTTTTACACATCATTTTTAACAATGTTTTTGTAAACTATAAGATTCTACCAGTGCTTCGGAAAAGCCCACTGACCTGAGAAGAAGCACCAAGAAAATTGGTGTTAGGATAAAAAATCTAATTGTCATTATACCGGGTGGAAGGGAAACGCTCTCTATACCGGAACGGTAAGAGAGAAGAACCATAACATTAACGAAAAACTATATTCATTTGCAAAGCTAAGCGATAAGATTTTCGATTTTAGTATTTCCGTAATTCATGCGCGCGCAATGTAAAGCGTACAAAAAACTACAAAGCAAACGCCGACAAGGCGGCGGCCGCCGCGCTGCTCTGGCACCGGCCACGCGGTCGTTAACCCGTCAGCTGATGTACGTGTTTCATTACGATTTTTTTGAAATATTAACCTTTTTTACTATGTTTTTCAGAATAATAGTTTGATTTATCTATCCATACGTGAAGCTGTACAGAAATTTGAGAAAATCCTACTAAAATTGTAACAATTCGATCGCGATTTTTTTAGTGCCATCACGTCAGGAATCACCAATACTATCACCTTTATTCGTTTCCGAGAGCGTTTCCCTTCCACCCGGTATTCAGTTCATTTTTTCCTTTTAAGGTACGAAACCCTAAAAATCCGTAAATAATGTTATAAAATTATATACTAAAACCTTCCCTGAAAACTATACATTTGAACATCGAAAACCACATCCAAATCGGATCAGTAGTTCTTGAGAAACTCGCGGCCATACAAATTTACATACATACATACATACATCTTATGGATCGAATACAGAACCTCCTTTTTGAAGTCTGTTAAAAAGGTATAAACTGCGTTACCTCCGAGCGGGAAGAACTGTGAGAAGATGTGCTTGAAGGCCTCCTCGTCGACCACGCCTGTCGGACACTCCTGCAACATACAACAGCTTTCACCAACGGAGTAGCAATACTACACACAATAGGGTATATGACTACTTTTTTAATACAATAATGAAAATGTATGCTACCCAAAATGTAATGGGAAAATAATTATCAAAATTGGCGAAATAGTAAGTTATAAAGCTTTGAAAGTTGGTGGAAGGGGTAGCTGTCAAATAACAGCTATACTAGGCTGTGACGTCACTATGTGCCGTCGGCCATAACGCTTCCTGCGTGCGAAAGAGATAGCACGATATCTCCGCCACACTCCCACTTTGCTCACAAGAATATTTCAAAATTGAATAACTGCTTTATTTTTGAATTGATTTTGATGCTGATTTCACAGAAGAATTTTTCGTATTATTTTCTGTTACATCTAAAATAATGTACAAATCAAACATAGGAAACTACCCTATTGTTAAAATTTCTTTTATTAAACTTCATAAACTATGTATCACTAGGAGTTGCTCGCGGCTTTACCCGCGTGAAAAGCTTTTTATTTGAAAAAGTCTCTATAACACTGCAGCGAACCTAGCGCCATCTTGACGCCAGCAAAATCTATTTAAAAAGAGAATAAAAATTCAAATAATTACTACGGGACCAAATTACCGGGATAAAAGTAGCCTGTATGATAATCCAGGATATGATCTATCCGTGTGCCAAATTACATTCAAATCCGCTCAGCCGTTAATGTGTTTACTTTTAACAAACATCCAAATGTTTTTACAAACTTTCGCATTTATAATAAGACTGGCTTTTGCTCGAAAGTACGCCCACGTGAAAAAGTTTCCCTCGATAAAAGTACCGCTTTATAATTTCCTGGGATGAAGTATATGTCCTTCCTAGGGTCTCAAACTATCCCCATACCAAATTTCATCGAAATCCGTTTAGTAGTTTCGCAGATATGCAAACAAACAGAAAAAAATCTAAAAATCGCTGATTTGTGTTCCATTAGTCTTCTTTAGTAACCCCCTTCCTTTTTATCACATTTCTTTCAATGTACAGACACACCGGGTTCTTTACTTTATTACAGTATAGATAGTAGGAAGTAAGATTAGAGAGTAAACAGATATTTTATATTATGTTACAATGGCAACATAGTTTTCTTACTAATTTTCGTTTTCTTTTTTCAAAATTAAAATAATGAACTGTACTTTACATAAAGAAAAAAAAACAGTTAAACTAAACGTGTAGAGGCGAATTGAAATTTTGATTTTCTTCAACTACTTATATGTCTTACTCACGGATGTATATTACCTCTGAGAGGTGTGGGGTGTGGTATTTTTCATGCCGGAAACAGATGTATTATAGCGATTTGTTCTCTTACAACGTAGTCAAACGGATGGTAATAGAAAATATATTGTTTAAAAATTTGCATGTCAATAAATTTTACAAAAGTTGATTGATCAGGAACAACTATTTAAGATCTGTATTGTACAAACTTCTTCGCAAATAAAGCACTCATTCATTCATTCATAAAAGCTAAAAATTACTGGACGACATCGGACAAATATTTCACCATAAATCAGGCACTAAAAGTAGCAATATATAGGTACTATAAGCTATTTCTATACTGATTATGGATTTTAACGCATATGAACTTCTTCAAACAAAATAACGTTACGTTTTTTTAGACTGCCTCGGTGCTGTAGTTGTATTACGGTACGACTGCAATGCTGAGGTCTCGGGTTTGATCCCCGGGTCGGGGAAAGTATCAGCTCGGAGTCTGGAATTTGTGTCCGATGTGGCGATAGGCTCGCCCCCTATCACATCATGGGACTGAATATTGGGGTAAAGAGGGCACTATGGTTGCACCTCTGCTATCCGTTTGGGGATTAAGGCGTTCTGTTTGTTTGTTTATTTCATATCATATAAGTTTATAGTATTTACCCTGAGAATAGAGTAATAACACACATTACTCGCGCAAACATTGAAACACCACGCCGCGACAATTTCCGACGCTCGTAAATACATTGCGATATTTTAAACCTTTTGTATTCTCTCCCCCTCTGTCCTCACTCCGCCCCGAGTAGCGCTGTGGTTGCATTACAAGATTATGTCATTTTTATCCGTATAAAGATCTAAAAAATGAGGTAATAAATATAATTGCCTCGGGTAGTGTAATCTTGAGATTTCCGCGCTGTCGTCTCGGATTTATCTCCGGATTGCGTTAAATAACATTGGAATTTTCTAATCTGTGCCCAGTAAATGGCAATAGATCAGCCACGTATTACATGGGACCTGACATAGCTGGCGGAACGTGGGCGTGTTACACATCTGCCTACCCCTGCAAAGGGGAAAGACGTGATGCTATGTGCTGGGGCTTCGCCGTTGACGGTACCCAGTAGTAATTGTGTTGTTGCAGGCCAAAATAGTTAACCACTTTTGAATAGTTTAATGTAAATAGCTATTTACGTTTAGTTATCTCGGTGCCTCGGTGGCTAGTTGTATTACAGTACGACTGCAAAGCTGAGGTCTCGGGTTCGATCCCGGGTCGGACAAAGTGATATTGAGTTTTTCTATTCAATATCAGCTCGGAGTCTGGAATTTGTGCCCGATATGGCGATAGGCTCGCCCCCTACCACATCATGGGACGGAATAATGGCGAAAAGTGGGTGCACTAGTTGCGCCTCTGCCTACCCCTTCGGGGATAACAGGCGTGAGTGTATATGTATATGTATGTAAGTTTAGTTATCTGATTCGCACGTTACGTATGTTTATATTTGTATTAGGCCTGACGAGTGTTGTGTTACGACTGAATGTATTTAGCACATATCGACAAATATATGCTTGTAAATTGCTGTATGAGCGTTATTGGCTCGTACACTGTGTTTATGTAAAATGTTATTAGATTATGCATTATCAACTTTAATTACAAACTTTTAGGCCAATATGGTAGGTATTTCGTTTGCCAAGGGACTTTCTGGGTAGGTACCACCGCAACGTCTATTTCTTCCGCCAAGCAGCAGTGTGTATGCTCCGTTGTGTTCCAATTTGTAGGATATTGTAGCGTAACTACTGAGTATTATGAGACTTAACATCTTCTGTCTCAGGGTGTCGAGCTCAGTGGAATACCACGCAGTACTTTGTACTTAAAAGTTCTGTACGGAGTTGCTACTGTTTATGGGTGGTCGTATCGCTTACCATCAGGCGAACGGCATGCTCGGCTCGTCATTCATGGCAATAAAAAAAATGCTGGTACCCTATCACATCCTGGGATGGAATACGTACGAAAAGTGGCACTAGTTGCGCGTCTGCCTTCTGAGATAGAAGACGCGACTCTGTCTATGATACTCAAAATTCCATTATCTCCCCAATTTACAAGCATCTTTTAACCAAATGTTTAAACCAAAAATTCCTTTTTTTCCATCATCTCTAGTAATATTCAACCGAAGCTTGTACGAACAGCGTTGCTCCGGTATCTTTCTACGTATCGCATTATGTATCAAGGCGCGGGAGAGCGCGGGGAGAGGGGCAGGGCCGTGCGGATTTAAAACCACTTTAAAAATCCAATTTATCTAAACAATATTTTGTACGCTTGTATTTTTCGTTGAATCGCGGGGTAGAAAGTAGCTTGCACTCGGAAATAATTTGCTTTATCTATGTTAATAAAACGACGCCTATATTTCCTTTGAACTCATCTCCTATTTGGTTAACTAAGTATAAATACCTCCAGCGTATACTAATGTACATATTAGACTATGTATTTAATATAAAGTCTCTTTCTCTCTTCCTGACTATTCATCCCACATGATGGTGGGGTCAGCCTTCTTTACTTTTCTCTTCCACTTCGCTCTATCGATAACGTCGTCGGAAACATTGCATGCTACCATGTCGCGTCGCAACACATTTTTCCAAGTAGTTTTTGGTCTCCCTCTTGGTATTTTCCGGGAATGGACAGTTCCAGTACTTGGTGGCCAACGTAGTCAGGTCGTCTTCTTTTGACATGTCTATACCACCTCATTAATATTTAATATAAAGTCTAATAAAATAAAATTAAATAAAACCATTGGTGTGGGACAAAGGTAAGAAAAAGGATCGTTTTTCCGGCTACTTGCATTATATTTTATGACCTATGGACTTAAAGTACTAGGCCCTATAGCTCTAAGAAAATAGTTGCCGTTAGGCGTTTCTCCTCAAATTGTGGTGAATGGCATTTTCTATATTTGTGTATCTGGAAAATCAAAAACTTTTCGTCACGCACTGTATGATTTTTAGGAAGGATTCTCGTTGAAAGTTGTATGTCCTCATACCTGTTTGAAGCCGCGGTACATGAGCTTGATCTCGTGCGTGGTGAAGCGCGTGTGGTGCGCGAGCGCGGCGAGGGGCTCGGGCCGGTGCCGCGCCAGCCCCGCCATTCCTGCGTATGCGCCCTCCTCGCATTCCTCCTCTGGAACAAGAAAACTCTCATTATTATCTGCATACAAATGGAATAAAATGAAGTCATTTATTCTAAAATATTAAACATTAAATAAATTCAACCAGTTCGAAAAGCAGTTTCCACCAGAGAAGAACGGACAAGAAAGTCTAGGGTTGCTGTTTTCAAAATCAAAGCTATAAATTAGGTACAGTGTATAAGACAAAAACAAATACATGTATTTTCATTTCGTTTAGAGCAGTTCATATAATATTTACTTCCATAATAATACATTTTCAATTCCCATACGAGTGTACAACCCTCTCAGGAATCGCGAAATAATTTGATGATCTATACTTTTCCAATGTAAGTATTATAAATTATTAGTTCTATTATACATACACACTCACGCCTTTTATCCCCGAAGGGGTAGGCAGAGGCGCAACTAGTGTACCTGATTTTCGCTGCGCGTATTCCGTCCTTAGGTGGCGAGCCTATCGCCATATCAGACACAAAATCCAGACTCCCGGCTGATACGAAGTATAAAGACCCAATATCACTTTACCCGACCCGGGGATCGAATCGAGACCTAATCGTATCGCGTACGAAATACAACTACGCAGCCGAGGCAGTCAAAAAGGTAATCTATACTAATATTGTAAAGCTGATGAGTTTGTTTGTTTGTTTGAACGCGCTAATCTCAGGAACTACTGGTTTGAATTGAAAAATTCTTTTTGTGTTGAATAGACCATTTATCGAGGAAGGCTTTAGGCTGTATAACATCACGATGCAGCTATTAGGAGCGAAGAAATAATAAGAAGAAGGAAATGTGAAAAAAACGGGGAAAATTCTTCATCCTTGAGGGCTTCCATTGCGTGCGCTGCGAAAACGGTTCATGATACCAAAAATATATGTATGAAAGAATTATTAATTATAAGAAGACTGACTGCCTCGGTGGCGTAGTGGTATTGCGTACGCATTACGAGTACGATTTGCGCGCTGAGGTCCTGGGTTCGAATCCCGGGTCGAGCCAAAAAAATATTGTGACTGGGTTTTTCCATCTTAAAATTTACTCAGTCGCAGCTCGGAGTCAGGAAGTTGGCGGTGTGATACCCCCGTGCCTCGGAAAGCACGTAAAGCCGTTGGTCCTGCGCCTGATCTCTCTCCGGTCATGTCGGATTGCCGTCTCACCGGACTATGAGAGTGAAGGAATAGCGAGTGCACCTGTGTATTGCGCACACACTTGTGCACTATAATATCTCCTGCGCACTTGGCTGATCTCCGTTGAGATTGGCCGCCGTGGCCGAAACTGGCTAGGAGGATTTCATTTTTCATATAAGAAGTAATCTAGTACGGCCGTGTTGGTGTACGTGCACCACTCGACATAATTAAAGCGAAATGCTTAAACCCGCGCTGTGAATACAGTGAAAGAGGGTTTACAGAATCCGCATTTGATTTATTTAATGCAGTTTTTTAGAGATGTTAAGCACATCATAACACAGCTTATGCTGAGTTGGTCACCTAATTTTCGCGGCGTGGACATGGAGTTGACATGGTGCTTACTTTTATTGTATCATTAAGGATTATTATTTTGTGTTTTTAATAGGATAGTTGACTACTTTTTTTTAAATACATTTATCAAACATTTATGCTTTCTAAAATCTAGAGGTAAAAGAATTTTTAAAATACAAGCAATAATAAATGAGTTATAAAGCTTTGAAGTTTGGTGGAAGGGGTATCTGTCAGATAACGGAAACAGCAGAATGTGACGTCACCGAGAATCGTCAGCCCTAACGCTTGTGCGTGCGAAAGAGATAGCGCGATATTCCCACTACGTCCCCACTTTTGCTCACAACAATATTTCAAATATGAATAACTTCTTTAGCTGTCAACCAATTCTGATTTTACAGAAGAATTTGTTTTTCGCATTATTTTGTGTTACATATAAAATAATGTACCAAATCAAACATAGAAAACTACCAACTACCCTATTCTTTGCTCACTGCTGCGACAATAAATGATTTTTCTTTTCTTTTTCACTTTTAGTAAGGTCTAGTTATTACTGTCGGCATAACTTGTTAAATAACTTTGCATTTTATTATAAATATACTAAAACCAGGCCTTTTAGTTACATCTTTATACATATTATAAAACAAAGTCCTCCGCCGCGTCCGTCTGAAAGCGATAAACTCAAAAACTACCATTGGATTTCGATGAAATTTGATACGGAGATAGTTTAAGACTCTAAAAAGTACGTAGAGTAGGTACTTTTTATCCCAGAAAAATTCTTTCACTGGGGCTCAGTCGCAAGCAAAAGCTAGTATATTTTTAGTACTGTACTGTCCCACTGCTGGGCCTCCTCAACTGAAACAGTTTAGGCCTTAGTCCACCACGCTGACCTGCTGTGGCCAGACATGGCGTACCCTCGAAATAGTAAATTAAAGCGAAATGTACTCAACAAAGTTGTTGTAGTACAGTACGACTGCAAAGCTGAGGTCTCGGGTTCGATCCCCGGGTCCGGCAAAGAGATAATGAGTTTTTCTATTCAGTATCAGCTCGGAGTCTGGAATTTGTGCCCGATATGGCGATAGGCTCGCCCCCTATCACATCATGGGACGGAATAATGGCGAAAAGTGGGTGCACTAGTTGCGCCTCTGCCTACCCCTTCGGGGATAACAGGCGTGAGTGTATATGTATGTATGTATGTATGTACATAACTTCGGAAAGTAGTGAGTGCTTTCGGTTTTGAACCTGCTGTCACCATGATCATTATTAGCAAATTCAGAACTAATTAGGAATAAATTTGGTACACGCATATCCCGTATTGATATATAGATGTGGCATCGTGTGCCGGGTCGGCTACTTCCCTGTAACATGGTTGAGGAAGCCGATGGCTGGCACATGCGTCGTACTCGTGCTCGGGTGCTGCTTGTGTGGGCTGGTCTACCTATTTCGCTTACTATATCTCAGAACTAATAGTTATTAATACCTTTATTGGGCAAGTATAGATCATCAAATTATTGCGAGATTCCTGAGAGGCTTATACATTCGCATGGGAATTGAGAATTTATTATGATGCAAGTAAATATATGAACTGCTCTATACAATATAAAAATCTGTATATGTATATTTGTATTATGCACTGTACCTAATTAATACCTTTGAACTGATTTTCGAAAGAGCAACCCTAGAGTTTCATGCCCTTTCTTCTCTGGTGGAAACTGCTTTCCGAACTGGTGGTAGAGTAAAAATTGACTGAATCTAAGTAATGTTTAACATTTTATGGATTCGAATAAATGATTTCATTTAACTTTATATACTACTTTATCCCGGCAACTTGCTCCCCTAGGATTAAATCTGATTTTTATATAGTCCGCATTAGCGTCGTACTATGTACGCTATGAAACGGTAAAGTAATTTAGGAAGTATTGTAGCTGAAATGGCTTAAACGCGAACAAAGCCGAGAGCGCCACTTAGTAGATAATAAAAATTAAATTAAAATTTAAATAACCCCCGACACAAAAAATCTTTAAAAAGTAAAATAATAATAGTGTCTTTGTCGTTTAAGTACCTAGTAATATTTTGACCCAACCGTCGTCGCGTCGGGGGACCGCTAAAGAAGTATTTTCATCTCCCTGGTCCGGAGTTCGGTCCCCCGACGTGAGGACGCTTGGGTCAAAATATTACTAGGTACTTAAACGACAAAGAAACTATTATTATTTTACTTTTTAAAGATTTTTTGTGTCGGGGGTTATTTAAATTTTAATTTAATTTTTATTCCAAACTTTTTAAATTACTTTATTCTCCATCATGGGGCCTTGATAATCAACTATCTATCACCTACTCGTTAAGCCCATCCTTATGAGCCCAAACACACTATATCTGCTATAAGTTTCTAAGGAGTTGGGTATCCCGCAGACTAATTGATGCCGCAGCATCAGCTCATGTTTACAAATATATTGAATGTCACAGTACACCAAATTTAAAGTCAATCGATTTTTTTAAGTTGGAAATGAGCTGATAATCCTCAAACGCCTGAACAGATCTTCATAAATTATAGCTAAGAACCATCGCAGTCATATCAGCTTTCAAACAAAAAAAACCGCGTCCAAATCGGTCCATTCGTTTGAGAGCTACGATGCCACAGACAGACATACAGATACACAGATACACACCCTAAACTTATAACTCCCCTCTTTTTTGTCGGGGGTTAATAAATACGTATTGCGAAGTCAATGGGCCCGCTTGCCAGACGAGATTCAAGCTCGTCTATGAAACCGCTGACGGTGAACCGTGCCATCTGATCGCAATAACGCTGCACCGCGCAAACACGACGATATTGGCTTCTTTATTAAACGCGTCGCGGCTGCAGCGCGCTTCCCCGAATAAAACTTGATTTTGTCGGATTCTAACTATGCATGTATGTCAGTGTAACTACTGGACATAATAAGACTTAACATGTTATGTCTCAGGATGACGAGCGCAGTGGAATGCCACACCGTACTTTGTAACTCAAGGTGTTGGATGGTGTTGCTACTGTTTACGGGTGGACGTATCGCTTACCATCAGGCGAACGGCATGCTCATCTCGTCATTCAATGCAATAAAAAAAAAGATGTTCATAGTTGGCGGTGATCACTTACCATCAGGTGGACCGAATGCTCGTTTACCTCCTATATCATAAACAAAAGATAAACTAAGCAATATTTTACAGCGTTGGGTATGTGAAGTCTGCCCGCACTATGCCAGCGTGGTGGACTAAGGCCTAACCCCTCTCAGTAGAGGAGGCCCGTGCTCAGCAGTGGGCAGTATGTAATATAGAGCTGGTATTATTATATTTATAAACCCAGGACTCGGTTTAGTCTTTCAATGAATACGGTCTAATGAGTTGACTGCCTCAGTGGCGTAGTTGTATGAAGGTACAACTGCAGTACTGATGTCTCGGGTTCGATCCTGGACGAGCAAAGTGAGATTGGGTTTTTCTATTCAGTATCATCCTGGAGCCTGAAATTTGTGCGTGATATGGCGATAGGTTCGCCCCCTATCACATCATGGGTTGGACTGTACACGGCAAAAGTGGGTGCACTAGTTACGCCTCTGCTTGCCCCTTTGGGGATAAAAGCGTACCGTGTATATGATTTCATGAATTTATTTTTAAATAACATAATGCTTAAAACTCATAAATTAACAAAGCCTGAAAAACCAAGTAAATATTTCTAACAAAATAAATCCGGTACAATTAGTCACCTACGCGCCGCAGTAATCCGGCTCAGGAAACCCGGGTAACCGGATTATAATGGTGTTTCTACCGATAATTATATAAGAGCGAGTTTCATGCAGATAAAGTTAAGTTTTTAACCGACTTCAAAAAGGAGGTTCTGTATTCGATCCGTATGTATGTATGTTTGTATGTACGTATGTAAATTTGTATGGCCGCGTGTTTCTCAAAAACTACAGATCCGATTTCGATGCGGTTTTCAATATTCAAACGTATATTTTTCAGGGAAGGTTTTAGTATATAAAGTATGAAGATCTGATGAAGATCTTCGGAGATACACAACGGAACTCTTCAATAACTAACAGCAGATGACTCGCGAATGCTGCAATCGTATATCGATGATGTATTGTTTACACCATTCCATAATTAACTAACAAAAAATGAAATAAATAAAACTTTTTACAAAAAATAAACCGACTTTAAAACCACTACAAATCAAAAAAAATAATCAAAATTTGTAATGATTTTGAAGTCGGTTTATTTTTGTCAAAAAGTTTTTATTAATTGAAATAGACGTTGGACGCGACTCGGCCTTCGTTGAAAACATTTTCCAGGATGAAATTCCCAGTGTATATTATATCAGGTCATGTTAAATCAGGGAATGGTCTACGTGTATACCAAATTTTATCAAAATTCGTTCTAATGTTTACTCCTAACAAGCATCTAAATATCTGCACAAACTATACAAGTAATGTAAGATTTAATATCTACGCTAATCTTTATATATATAACTAACTTTTGCCCACGGCTTCGCCCGCGTTAATAAGTTTTTCCGGGCTAAAAGTACATAAAAACCTTCCCGTTGAATCACTCTATCCAACACATTTATTTGGATAAAGATTAATATTATGACGTTGATACAACTCTTAACAAATAATGCATTAATTTCGACCAAATTTGATTACCATAAAAACGGTTCTAGTGAGTTAATCCTAAAAGATAGATATATACTGTTGCAAATATTTTTTTAGATCATTTCAAGAGGAATAATTCTTTCATACATATATTTTTGGTATCTTGAACCGTTTTCGCAGCACACGCAATGGAAGCCCTCAAGGATGAATAATTTCCCCGTTTTTTTCACATTTTCCATTATTTCTTCGCTCCTAATAGTTGCATCGTGATGTTATATAGCCTAAAGCCTTCCTCAATAAATGGTCTATTCAACACAAAAAGAATTTTTCAATTCGAACCAGTAGTTCCTGAGATTAGCGCGTTCAAACAAACAAACAAACAAACAAACTCTTCAGCTTTATAATATTAGTATAGATACCAAAATACATTGTAATTAATATACTTTGCATTTCTAGTTGTTAAAAATGTATTTGCTAAAAAATCAGCAAAAATATTAAAACTGTGGCAGTATAAGCACGGTGCTAAATGTGATCGCGTCCGGTTGCGCGAAGGCTGCGCTTAAAGCTCCAAGAGCTTCACGCTTGTGTCTGAGTGAAGCAACACACCGAGAGGACGGACTCAGGCGAGTGTGTGGGTATTTGACCCCCCATTTACCTTACAATTATAGCTACTGCATCTCCTATTGGTCAATATTATTCATACTTGTGGCGGCACAATTATCATACACCGCCACCTATCAACATGGGCTGGAAACTACTACATTAAGTACTCAACAAGATGACTCGACACTCATCTATCAAAAATCGAAGTGGTATCGACGATTAGCGGATAACGCCCAATAATACCGCTAGATGGCGACACTCGATCCTCAATTGCGATTGCAATATTTACGCGAAGCACACTATATACCACCGCCGAGTAAGAACCATCGGAGGGGCCGCGGCCGGTCAGGCGCAGCATCGACCTGAATGGGAATCTTCTCCTTCCATAGAGGGACGCAACCATCTGTTCCTCTACAGTGGCGAACATCCTTTCGCCGCTAAATATGTTTCATACGGCAACCCCACGGCACCTGATGGTAAGACTGAGTGCAGTGGGGTGTAGATAGAGTGTCAACTAACGAGAGATGAGTATCCCTCGCCAGTTGACACAATTATGCCGGCCCGTTTGAACCGGATATACACAGGCTGATTACGGAACACTTACGTGGACTATTGCGGCGGGTTGTACTCTCTGTGTACGGCAGTCGCTATCCAGTCGGGTATAAATTACTAATAACATTACAGGCACTTTACTTTGTCGTTACGTCTACTTTATAAAAACATAAAAAATTCCACATTTATTTATCATGATCATCATCATCAGCCTTTATCAGTCCACTGCTGGACATAGGCCTCCCCTAATGAGCGCCATAGCGGCCTGTCTTCAGCTTGCCGCATCCAGCATCTGCCTGCAGACTTTCGCAGATCGTCATCCCACCTTTTTTTTTTTTTTTTTTTTTTCTATGGCCATCTTCGGCTCATTAGGGACGGCTGCGGGCTTCCTCTGACTCACGTCTAAGTTGTCGTCCGCAACCGCCCCTGCGCGTACCGCTGTTGCGGTCCTTTTCCCTGTTGCGGGGGCTCAGAAGCCCCCGAAACACCGTACCGTGTCCACCTTTTGGTGTCCGAGGCAGCGTGAGACACGCTGCCTCGGACATGTCCATCACGGGGGTCACAAAAGTTGGCTAGACTAATGGGTGGGCGGCACGTCCCGCCCACCCGTGACCCCCGGAGGCCCCTATTAGTCGCCTTTTACGACAGGTAGGGGATACCGTGGTGGAATTCTCCAAACGCCCCCAATCCACAGGGCGGGAGACGTCGGTCAGTCGTCCACCCGACGCCTCCTACGTCTCGTCTGGCGGCGGGAGGGATCACCACTGCGCTGGCGATCCCTCTCGGCACTCTCCTTCCGCGAGAGGACCGCCTCGCAGAAGTGGGCCACCGCCTGCCAGGCCTCCCGGCCGCCGACCATGGAAGCGACCACGGCCGGCAGCGAGAGGTCTTCTCCGACGACTCTTTTGAGAGCGCTGCGCTCCTCATCCCAGGCTGGACAACACTCCAACGTATGTTGGGCCGTGTCCATTGGGCAGTTGTCACAATAGTGACACACGGCCGACTCCTCTACACCTACCACCCGAAACAGGAACTCACCGAAGCAGCCATGCCCGGTGAGCACCTGCGTCAGGCGGTATGTTGCCGCTCCGTGGCGCCTGTCCAGCCATTCGGCAAAGACAGGACGCACTGCCTCTACGACCCGGTGCCCCCACGACGGGGCCTCCAGCCTGAGACGCCACTCCTCCACGGCGGCTCGCTGTAAGGCGGCCCTCTTGGCCTCCACCTCCTTCAGGGCCGGACGCTCCCCGCGACTGAACGCCTCCTCCCGCCAATGGAATACATCGGCAAGGGATTTGGCGTCCAGGTCCCAGGGCAGAAATCCGGCCAATAGGCAAGCCGCCTCGAAAGAGACCGTGCGGTACGCCCTGACCGCCCGCTGCGCTAAAGCTCTCTGTGGGGCGCGCAGAAGGGCGACGCAGGGGCGGCCCAGGGAGTCAGCCCAAACGGGGCTGCCATAAAGGGCTATGGACCGCACGACTCCGTGATACAGCCTCCGGCAAGGGAAGCCAGGACCTTCCAGGTTGGGCAGCAGGCGGGAAAGAGCGCCCGCTGCCCGGGACAATTTCGTCCTCAACTCCTTAAAGTGGGTGCGAAATCGCCATCGGCTATCTAGGACTAAACCTAGATACCTCATGCTAGAGCCGATGGGGATCCGCACCCCCCCAACGACGATGCCGGCACCGGCCGGTGGCCCTCTCCGAGGTCCGTGAAAACACACGGCCTCGGTTTTCTCGAGGGCCACCTTCAACCCTAAACGGTGGATTCTTCGAACTACTTGGCCGGTGCCCGCCGCCGCCAGAGTTGCGGCGTCCCGGAAGGTCCCAGCAGTCGCTGTGACTAACGTATCGTCGGCGTAACAAGTCACGCCGACGCCCCGGAGATTGGAACCACGGAGCACCCAGTCGTACCCGATGTTCCACAGGAGAGGGCCCAAAACCGAGCCCTGTGGAACACCGCACGACATCGCTCTTCGGTGCCACCCATCGGCGCCCGGATACACCACGTGCCTGTCAGACAGGTACGCGTGCACCAGACGCCGGAGATAGGGCGGCACCACGTGGTACCGCAGTGCCTCGTGGATGCAGGGCCAGGGCAGCGAGTTGAATGCGTTGGATATGTCCAACGACACCGCTATCACTACACTGCCTCTGGCCACTGCATCCTCCGCCTGTGCCTTCACCCGCAGAATCGCGTGGACAGTGGAACGTCCCCTCCTGAATCCATACTGTTCGTCGGCCAAATTCGGACCGACCCTATCGAGGTGCTCGACGAGGCGGGTATGGATGATGCGCTCGAAGAGCTTTGCCACCTCGTCGAGCAACACGATGGGCCGGTAGGCCGACGGCGACTCTGCGGGTCGTCCCCCCTTCTTCAGCAGGACGAGCTTCCCGGTTTTCCAACGCACCGGGAAGACGCCCTGCTCCAGGCAGGCGGTGAATAAGCCGCGGAGCCTCGGGCCCAGGTACTCGAGGGCTAGCACCCAGGCTTTCCCGGGGATGCCATCGAGCCCTGGGGCCGTGTTTTTGCTCCGCAGCCGAAGCACTGCCGCCCGCATTTCAGCGGGCGAAACCTCCGGGATATCCCTTGCCGGATTCTCATTCGACGATGACGCCACATCCGGTGGCGCCATCGGTGGAGGAGTGAACTCCTCGGTGGCCGGGAACAAGGCCGCGACGACGTTGGCCAGTAATTCTGGCCGGAGACTCTGCGACAGCGGATCGTCATCCCACCTGGCCGGAGGGCGTCCTACACTACATTTGCCACGGTTACCCAGTCGCGGTCTCCACTCAAGAACACGTTTACCCCAGCGGTTGTCGGTTCTTCGCAAGACATGGCCAGCCCACTGCCACTTCAGCTTGCTAATTCTTTGAGCTATATCGATAACTTTGGTTCTCTGTCGGATGTATTCGTTGCGAATCCTATCCTTCAGAGAAACTCCGAGCATAGCTCTCTCCGTAGCCCGCTGAGCGACTTTAAACTGGTGGACCAACCCTACCGTGAATACATTATTATTCATTTATTTATACTAATATTTATATGTTTGTGTGTTTGTAACGAATAATCTCAAAACCTACTGAACCAATCCAAAAAAATTTTTCACCAATATAAAGCTACATTATCAGCGAGAAACGGGGGAGCTAATTTTTTCCCGAAAAAACTCATGCATGCGGCCGGAGCCACAATAAAAGCCCAAATCATATAAGGTAGGATACCCGATCAAACTTTGTAGAATAACTTTTGAACTACTCCCATCTCTAAGGGGGGTCACGTCTCATTAGACTCGAGTCCGTCCCTGCCCCGCCGAGGGCCCTCGCCGAGACAGACATCACACGACGCGACTCACTTTGTTACTCGAAATAGAGCCTTTGGACCTTAATTACTGTTTCACTCCAATCGGGTCGGCGCGATATTTAGACATGTTTTGGCTTAGTTTTTAATGCCTGAAATTAACTTTTGGATGACTAAGATCCTTTTAGTTGCCAATAATTTCGTTCCAGAATTTCTTTTCATAGTTGCACATAAATAAATGTAGATGTACCATTAATTAGTAAAATGACCCTAGAAGACGGCGCCGTGACGGTCCAAGTGACAGAAAATGTGACGATTTTCGTGTGACATTTTTTTTAAAATAGATTTCTCCAGTACGTCGATAAAGAAGTTTCACTTCAAAATACTCTACGGCACTTAATGGGAAGTGACGTGGCGCTCAGATAAATATTATCGACTAACGAATAATGATCCCTCGGTCGACATAACACTGGCCTCATCATCATCATCATCAGCCGCATGACGTCCCCTGCTGAACATAGGCCTCCCCCAAAAATTTCCAGATGGACACGTCAAAAGCGGCCCGCATCATTTTTTTTTTTTTGTCCCTGACTATACTCTTTCTAGCCTGACGAGGGTCGGCTTATGAAAGCACACCGGTCTTTTGGGTGAGTGCAGAAGGCGCTCGCAACCCTTAAATTTAAGCGACCACGCTGAGGGCGATCCATTAATGGGTCACGACCTCGGCTCAGGGCGACCACTGAGAGGATAAGACATCAGCGTTTGGGGAAGGCCTGTTTGAACCTTATGTGCACAGGCTGACCCCGGAACGCGATTCACGTGGGCCACTATGGCAGGATGACACCTTGTGTAGTCACCAGCATAAGTAGCAGAACAAATTAAATTTTTAAATTGCCTACATACTTTTGTGTTCTTACGAATCTTTTTTTCTCTTCACTAAAATAAAATAAAAGAGATTTGCTTTACTTCATGCGAAGAATTTTTTTCAGTTTAACTTAAAGCGTATATAGGCGATTTGAAATTTTGATTTTTTACAGATATTTATGCTGCTGAGTGTACAGTGGTCGCTATACGAACTGATATTATCCTAATGAAATTTTCACTAGAGACAAATATTCGACCAGCGAGAGAAGAATCCAATACCTCACAGTCTTTCATGTCAATAGATTAAGGTTAATCGCTTATTGAAGAAAGGAATCTATACTAACCCTACACATATTAAACATTATTATTTCATTTTAAACATGAACAAACATACTATATTTATTTTCTACGTCCAATAGATAACCTCATTTGAAGTCGGTTGATGACAGCCCTAAAGCAATACAAACAAAAGTTATAACTCAGGACTAGCCCCT
This sequence comes from Lapara coniferarum, assembly GCA_949316025.1. Classification (NCBI taxonomy): domain Eukaryota; kingdom Metazoa; phylum Arthropoda; class Insecta; order Lepidoptera; family Sphingidae; genus Lapara; species Lapara coniferarum. Next base: position 20,010,517 of record OX438929.1, read on the forward strand.
AACCGCTACACTGCTACGAGGCTACGAAGCTACAAAGCTACGTCACTTCGTAACCGCTACACAGCTACGCCACGGTCACTGTATATTACAGAGTTAGCGATCGGTCACAACTGACAGTTTTGCTCTCAGTTTATTTATGTTTTAAGACTATGTTTTGCTGCGGATATGCCTGCTTAAAATCCTATTTTCAGGATCATAAGTACAGATTGCACCCCACAAAGTCTAACTTTTATTAAAATCATGAGGTAAACTACATACCTTAAAAGTTCTCCTTAAGAATTTTGAAGGTGGGTAAAGTCTACCAAGCCACACTTGGCCAGCGTGGTGGATTAATACCTAAACCTTCTCAGTTGTAGAGGAGGTCCGTGCTCACCAGTAGTGGTATGGTATTGTTAGCATTTAAATATTTTGTGAGGGTATTTGTTGTATCCAACTAGTGGAAGTGACAGTTTGGTGTATAATCAAAACCACTGCAAACCAAAAAGTTATTCAACTTTATTCGCTTAGTATATACGTATATTTGGAGTCGATGTCGATGATGTTACATGTTTGTCACAACTGTGCCGGACATAAAAGCAATCTGGTTTATCAGCTATCATTTTCAGGACAGTGTTCGGACTGACCCGAATCCTACGCACCAGGGATGAACACCTTTTTCGCATAATCGCGTAAAAGCAATCAGTGCGCGCCGCAGCAAACATACCCGAGGCGCTGCAGAAACGGTGCAGTGCTAACATTACCCTGAATGCGTTATTAAATTGTACACGAAGCGCGTTGTAATTTACACGCGTGTAGGTCGACCAAAACTAAAGTGATAGATCATTTTTATTTAAATCAAAATCGCTTCAGTTTCCAACAGTATGGTAATTTGCTACCATGGGGAATATTGCTTCTTGTATCTGATTTAAAAATAGATGGTGCTAGCGCTATAGTGTTTAGGTACTTTCTTAGCGGGAAAGACTTTAAACGCAAGCAAAGCCGCGAGCAACAACAAGTTATTGTTATATTATTAAGCTATTCGTAATGTCGATGCAAATATTACTAACCCGATCGCAAATCACCTGCATTAATATCCGACGCACAAACGTTTTGACTTCGCGTCTAGTTGGGAGTTCACCGCAACACCCCCTGCTCCCCTCCCCCCCGTCTGCGCCCCACTGTGCCTCACCCCGCGTCCACCTTCACGCTCTATAGTGATAGAGCGTGAAGGTGAGTGCGCCTATCACTATTCAGGTGTTTATTCAAGTAATATGTCTATACCATAATAATATGATAATATACTATTTATAAAGTTACATTCTAGCTAGATTTTTGCTCGCCGCTCGCCCGTGTGAATGGTTTTTCCGGGATAAAAGTCCCGTTTTATATTTCCCTGGGATAAAAATTTGCTTACGTTACTCGCTAAGAATGTAGCTGTATATCGGTGAAAATTTATTTTAAATCTGTGCGGTAATTTTTTAGTTTATTCGTTACAAACATACATAAATACAAAAATATTTTCTCTTTATAACATTGGTGTAGACTATAGATAACAGTTATACACGTGGAAAGAAATAAAACAAATAATCGAATTTAACCACTCATTTATGTGGATCTTGGCGACAAAGGCCTTTGAGGCCTTAGTACTAAGATCACTAGTAACTTAGGATTATGATCTAAATTGTAGTAAATAAATTCAAGTAAATAAAGTCTATGAAGATCTTAATAAATTTGGTAAGTAACGATGCGGAAACTGCATAGAGTAATATCCTGGTTAACCCATTTATATCGCAGAAAATAATAATACCAGCCCTGTATTATATACTACAACTGCTGAGCACGAGCCTCCTCTACTACTGAGAGGGGTTTGGGCTTAGTCCACCACGCTGGCTTAGTACGGGAAGGCTTCTCATACCTTCTAAACTCTTATGCAGAATTCTCAGGCATGTATATATAGCTTCCTCACAATGTTTACGATCGCAGAAAATGAACAGTGAGAATTGAATTTGGGCAATTATATTAATATCCACGATACAACACTAGTATCTCAGTAATGTCAAAGCAAAATAATCTTTATTTAAATAGTATTTTTCCAAATGTAAATCGTCATGATTCACCACCGCTTCGGAACATGTTATCGCTGTGAAGAAAAAAGAGAAAAAAATTCCTCAGCAACACTATCTACCAATATAATAAAAAAAAATATAATTTGACAAAATGTCAAACAAACGATAAAGAATGAGGCAAAAAGGGAATAAATATTATTATGATTTTAAAGAAAATCAAATTATAAAACATATGATTTTATATTTTTATAGAATCCTGAAAAAGAAACAGTTGAAGGCGGGACTCGAACTCGTTTCGGTTACTTACTCCTGTAAAGAAGTAATGCTGAGTTAGTAACTGTTATAACTGCTAAAAGATGTCGCTGGTCATCTCCTTTAAGAGAATTAAATATGGATCCTGAAATTAGCAATCGATGGCGAGGGTCTGAGTAGCTTAATTGGAAGAGCACCGGCACGGTACGCCGGAGGTCGTGGGTTCGAGTCCCGCCTTCGACTGTTTCTTTTTCAGGATTCTATAAAAATATAAAATCATTAACCAGGCACTACATGGCCATTGACATGTATAAAAATCATAATATAAAATTATAAAACATATAATATTATCATCATCATCAGCCATATCACGTCCACTGCTGGACATGGGCCTCCCCCAAAGATTTCCAGACGAACCTGTCAAAAGCCGCCTGCATCCAGCGCGTTCCTGCGACCGTTCTCAATTCATCAGTCCACCTTGCAGGTAGACAGCCGACGCTGCACTTGCTAGTGCTTGAAAAAACATATAAATCTGAGCAATTTAAGTCCAAGAATTTGAATTTTCCAGATAATCGCAAATTATGTGAAAAGCATCAAGTTTTCACTAAATTCTGACATAATAAAACCAACGTACCAGTGACGAAGAAACATTTTCACAAAAGAATCATCATTATTAACAATGGCAAACATAATATTCCGCAAGTCCACACACCGAAGAGTTTGTACCTTTAACAGTTGGTTTTAGCATACAATTTATCGAGTTGGCGATATATTTGCTTTTCCATCGACTTAAAAAAGGTGGTTATCAATTCGATGCGGCTTTTTTATGTTTGTTGCCTCAGAACTCGATCAGTTGATCAATCGTTTCTTATTGTGCACTCAATGTGAACGCAGACATGACTCAAGCAAACACTGATATCTTCTATTTATTAACCGCTTCAAAAAAGGAGGTTCTGTAATTTTTATTAAATTCACAAAATCTAATTAATTCAAAATATACAGTAGACGGCGATATGCACATTTTATATTGTAAATAACACTGAAGTAACATTACATTTAATTTTTAATTAATTTTTTTAATTTATCATTTAAACAAAAATTTAATATATGTGTCCTATAGTCGTTAAATATATTTATCACTGTAGTATATTTTTGTACTGCGCAGTGCAATTTATCACATCAACGACGTCGCTACGTGTTCTATATTCCGCAGTTACTAAACAATCTATACTAATATTATAAAGCTGAAGAGTTTGTTTGTTTGTTTGAACGCACTAATCTCAGGAACTACTGGTTCGAATTGAAAAAATCTTTTTGTGTTGAATAGACCATTTATCGAGGAAGGCTTTAGGCTATATAACATCACGATGCAACTCTTAGGAGCGGAGAAATAATGGAAAATGTAAAAAAAACGGGGAAAATTATTCAGCCTTGAGGGCTTCCATTGCGTGCGCTGCAAAAACGGTTCAAGATACCAAAAATATATGTATTAAAGAATTATTCCTCTTGAAATTATCTAAAAAAATGTCCGCGACAGTATATGTCTATCTTTTAAGATTAACTCACTAGAACCGTTTTTATGGTAATCAAATTTGGTCGAAATTAATGCATTATTTGTTAAGAGTTGTATCACCGTTATAATATTAATCTTTATCCAAATAAATGTGTTGGATAGAGTGATTCAACGGGAAGGTTTTTATGTACTTTTAGCCTGGAAAAACTTATTAACGCGGGCGAAGCCGTGGGCAAAAGCTAGTGATTATAATAAGCGAGAAAATACGAGACAAAACAATCTTTTCCCGGCATTTGTCAAGTGGTTACGTGCTACGTGCCTATTGTCACGCTACGCACGCTACGAGCCACGCCCGTCTTAGCCTTTATTGCTACGTGAGCTACGATTTCTATTTTATTTTTGCCGGCTAGTACATAAAACAAACGGCGTTTGATTTTGTTTAATTTTTGTAAAGTGCTTTATATATTGTGACATGGTTTTGAAGATGTGGCTGATGTTGATGCGTTATGAAATATGATAAAGAAATATCATATTTCTAATTCTACGGTTAAAAGGTCAATTGACTCAAGCGACATTTTACTTGCGATAACGTTATATAATTATATAATATTATATAATTGAAATCAGTGTGTTTTAAATAACTAACAGACGATAATCCGTCACCAACGCGCCCCACTCACGTCATTCCACAAAAAAGCCTGCGCGGTACAACCTTTAACGAACTCGTTATGTAAACAAATCCGCACCTAGTTATTGCTTTACAACGGTCGTAACGAACGACGAGGTTCGTTCACATCACACGACGTCGCTTACAATAATTTAAAAAATAATGAAATATATTTTTGTTATTGAATATTATATTTAGTTTGGTTTTGTTATATTTTTTGTATTGTATTTAAAACACATTCACGCCTTTTGTGTGCAAAGGGGTAGACAGAGGCACAACTACTGCACCCACTTCTTCCCATAATTTGATACAGACGAGCCTATAACATGGAATAAATTCCAGACCGGGTCAATTCTTCTTCTTTGTCGTTTTTTTCATGACTGAAGGTTGTGCCTGCTTTGGTAAGCCTTGATGGTGGCGCTAACGAACTGCTTCCACTCCATCCTGTCTTGTGCCTGTCGCGCCCGGGTCAATATTGAATAGAAAGACCCAAGATTTGAACCCGAGACCACAGAGCGAAAGTCGTAGTACCGCTTTCGCAATACAACTACGTCACCGCGGAATAAGTGTTGTTCTAATGTTCATTATGTGTTAATTTCATGAAATTATTATGTACTAAGGTTAAAGTGGACGATAGCCTAGTTGAGAATGGCACAGTCTGCCGAGACAATGTCTGGAGGTTCCAAACCCAAAGCACACACCTCTGACTTTTCAAAGTTACGTGTGTATTGTTTATCAATTATCGTTCGCTTTAACGGTGAAGGAAAACATCGTGAGGAAACCTACATACCTGAGAATTTTTCTTAAGAATTTCGAGGGTATGTGAAGTCTGCCAACCCGCACTAGGCCAGCGTGGTGGACTAAGGCCTAACTAAACCCTCTCAGTAGTAGAGGAGGCCCGTGTTCAGCAGTGGGCAGTAAATAATACAGGGCTGATTGCATTGCAAGGTTAATTTAAACGGTTCAAACAGGCCGACATAGTCGCGTCGACCGACGAGTTGTAATCGTCGTTCGCCATTCGAAACTCTCTCTGGACCTCTCTCCGCTTGCCCCACAGGCGCTTAGCCGAGCTGGTGTAAAAAATGTTGGCGAAGATATTCGTATGTTCGGAAATTAATATACGCAGCAACCGCTGAAATATTTGGTACCAATAAATCAGAGCCTGGACTAAAATATTGTGAACTTTTCCCCGTAAAATACATAAATAATATTTCCGTTATCAAAAAGTTAGCAACATTTTCACAAAAATCTCATTTCGTGAGGGTCTAACGCCTCTCCATAGGTCAGCCGACCCTCATACCGCACTAGTCGTTCAATCTCACGGAATAGCCCGCGACAGCCTTCCAATGAAATATCTTGATGTAATCAGAATGAAATGTCCAGAGCTTATAGAAAAAAGGGTTTACGAGATTAGATTTTGTATGAGACTACTAGCGTCGAGACTGAGCTGAAGACAAGTATGACACTTTAATACACACACACATAAACATTCGTACAGGCACTTAATAAGATTTTAATTCAGTACCTAACAACATTTTTTGTTAATTAGTAATTTGAGCTTGAATTTTGAAGCCTTATTAATTGTAAAAATACTTTATAGAAGACGCTCATTTACTCGCGGCAGGTCTCTCGTATGCGAAGGGACGTCTGAGTAGGTACCACCGCCATGTCTCAGCATGACGAGCGCAATAGTGTGCCTCGCAGTTAGTAATTAATCCATACTAATATTATAAAGCTGAAGAGTTTGTTTGTTTGTTTGTTTGTTTGTTTGAACGCGCTAATCTCAGGAACTACTGGTTCGAATTGAAAATTTTTTTTTGTGTTGAATAGACCATTTATGGAGGAAGGCTTTAGGCTATATAACATCACGATGCAACTATCAGGAGCGAAGAAATAATGGAAAATGTGAAAAAAACGGGGAAAATTATTCATCCTTGAGGGCTTCCATTGCGTGCGCTGCGAAAACGGTTCAAGATACCAAAAATATATGTATGAAAGAATTATTTCTCTTGAAGTGATCTAAAAAAATATCCTCGACAGTATATGTCTATCTTTTAAGATTAACTCACTAGAACCGTTTTAATGGTAAACAAATTTGGTCGAAATTAATGCATTATTTGTTAAGAGTTGTATCAACATCATAATACTAATATTTATCAAAATAAATGTGTTGGATAGAGTGATTCAACGGGAAATTTTTTATGTACTTTTAGCCCGGAAAAACTTATTAACGCGGGCGAAGCCGTGGGCAAAAGCTAGTAGTTTATAAATGGTGTTACTGCTTAAGAACGGTCGCATTACTTACCATCAGGCGAGCGGCATGCTCGTCTCGTCATTAAGTAGAAAAAAACATACACACAAAAACTTTCACACTCTCTCTCTCTCTCTCTCTCCCTCTCTCACACACACTTTTTTCCTAAAAAAAAGTACGCACAATCGTTACTAGTGCACCCACTTTTCGCCATACATAGATTTTCCATGGCGTGTTAGGGGCGAGCCCATCGCCATATCGGGAACAATGTCCTGAGTCTGGACTGACACTAAAAACCCAAATATTCCCAACCCGAGATTCGAACGCGGGACCTCAGAGCGACGTCGTACCGGCAGTGCTAAACTTAAATTCAAAACATTCATTCAGTAATTAGGCCTCTAAGGGCGCTTTTACACGTTTTTTAACAATGTTTTTTATAAACTAAAAGATTCTACCAGTGCTTCGGAAAATCCCACTGAGAAAGAAGCACCAAGAAACTCAGCGTAGGTCTTTTATTACCTATTTTTAAAATATACATAATTTACAGATAGCAAGTAACAATATAAATTCAATTTAAATTAATTTAAAGGGTAGTGATATAATGAAATTGAAACAATTAACCCTTACAACGTGTTAGTAAAGGTCTATTCGACCCCCATTATTCAAGCCTTCCGTAATAAGTGCGAACATACGCTGTGCTATTAATTAAGAAAACTATGTTGACTTGGGATGAAGTACACTTAAGATTGTATCTCTAGTTAGTCAAGCGGCGATAGCCTAGTTGGGAGTGGAACGGACTGCCGAGACGACTGTCCGCAGCTTCACTGGTGGTCTCTCGTATGTAACAGTCCGTCTGGGTGGGTACCACTGCAATGTCTATTTCTGCCGCCAAGCAGCAGTGTGCATGCACTGTTGTGTTTCGGTTTGAAGAACATTGTAGCCAGTGTAAGTACATAATGCGACTTAACACCGTTTGTCTCAGGATGACGAGCGCAGTGGAATGCCACACAGTACTTTGTAACTTAAGGTGCTGAATGGTGTTGGTACTGTCTATGGGTGGTCGTATCGCTTACCATCAGGCGAACGGCATGCTCGTCTCGTCATTCTGTTAAATAAAAAAAAGGTTCAAACCCAAGGGCACGCACCTCTGTCTTTTATTAAATGTGTGTATTCTTTGTGAATTATCGTCCGCTTTAACGGTGAAGGAAAACATCGTGAGGAAACCTACATACCTGAGAAGTTCTTTATAAGAATTTCGAAGGTATGTGAAGTCTGACTGCACTAGGCCAGCGTGGTGGACTAAGGCCTAAACCCGTTCAGTTGTAAAGGAGGCCTGTGCTCAGCAGTGGACAGTATATAGTATATGGTTTCGAAACATCGGTCATTGTCTCGGTAAACCGTTACGTTCCGAACTAGGTTATCGTCTACTACTGACGGGACGGAATACGCACGGCGAAAGTTGAGTGCACTATTTGCGCCTCTGCCTACCCCGACGGGGATAAAAGGCGTAAGTGTGTATTATTAGGAACCAGAAGCGGGTTTGATTAAAAATAAAAGAATGATTTATCACTGATTTTACATAAACACACTTTTCACAGATTTTACATAAGCACATTTATCAGAAATACTGTTGGCGCCGTAATTCAAATAAAGCGCGGCGCGGCCCCCGATTCAACGGGCCGCGCCGCGAGACAACGTCACTGGGCTGCGCCGCAATCAGCGAGTGCCGCGCTGCGCCAATAACCTTGGTGTCAGCGCGGCAATTCAAATCAACCAATCCTCGCCGCCTCGCGGTCGTCGGCGCGCCGACGTGCACGCGTCATTGGCGGAGCGGCGGGGAACCAATCGAGCGGAGCGTCAGCGCGTCTCTGGAGCCCGAGCCGCCGCGCGAGCCCCCGACAACGTTCCTTCTTCTACTTCAGGCAGCGACCCGGTGACGACGCATCAAGACAAACAAAAACATTGTAACACCTAACTGTTATATCTTTCATTAAACGATATACAACAATCAACAAATACTTTTACAAAGATATCAGCAACTAACCGACCAGCAAAATCAATGTTCAACTTACTCAACTGAGATCGACTGTGAGACTGAGTGCGCACGAGAGTCTGAGCACGAATGAATGCAAATGGCGGGACGGCACCCTTTTTATACACCCAACTGTCACTTCCACCATTACTTTGACGTCTCGACTGGTTTTCACAACTGGCAACACGCTACAAATACCGTTACAAAACTTTTATCCTAACAGTATATTATTATTATTACCGTAGATGTGAATACATACGTTATCTAGGACTCGAAGCTACAGCCAGTACATCGCTAGACTAATGGCGGACCGATCTCGACGCGTCTCCGGCCGGAAGTCCGCCCCCACCGGAAGCCCCGGATTGCCCACTTGGTGTAAATGTTCTTTGTGAGAGCTTAAAGCTGTATAAAACAGCTTTTAAGTATTCTAAATTGCAGGTACAAGTAGCTAGGACTTTTATGGAAGACAGACGAGTTAAAGTTATTTAAACTTACATATACTTATTACTAATATTGCAAATGCGAAAGTCTATGAAAATGTTTGGATGTTCAAATATGTTTGTTAGAAGTAAACGTAGAAACAACTGAAAGGATTTGAACGAAATTAGGCACACGAGTAGACCATGTCTTTGATTAACACATAATTTTTATCCCAGTAATTTCTCAAATACACTGGAGTCGTAGAGTGTTTTAGAAACTTTTGTAACGGCAAGGATTCTCCCAGGGCTGAAGCCGCAAGCAACGTAGTTTTTTTTATAGAACTAACTTCTATTCTCAGATCCACTTTAACGTCCCTCCCCGTGATAAAAGTACTGAATATAAAAATCCTACTAATATTTATTATAAACGCGAAAGTTTGTAAGTATGTATGGATGTCTGGATGTATAGATATATGGATGTTTGTTACTCTTTCACGCAAAAATTACTGAACGGATTTCGATGAAATTTGGTATACGGGTAGATCATGTCCTGGATTAACCCATAGGCTACATTTTATCCCGGGAAAATAAAAAGCGGGACTTTTATCCCGGATTTTTTTTTTAACGCGGGTGGAGCCGCGGGCAAAATCTAGTCTAATATAATATTGCCTGACCCGGGGACCGAACCCGAGACCAGTCGTGCCGTAATACAACTAGGCCACGGAGGCAGTTAGGTTTCGTATACTTCTATTAATTATTAATTCCATCTCGGGAGGCCTGTCCCCCTGTTCCTGCAATGCGTCCCGTGTGTTTTGTCTGACTGCCCTTTTCTCGCGTGCGAGTTGTCTTTTGTGTTCCTATCTCGCTACTTCACTCCTTTGTGCCGGCAGAGCGTACAACTAGCATTCATGTACTGACAGAGTTTTAAAGGCATAAATAGCTTCAGGCCTTTTTCTTTATTCAGGAGACAGAGTATCATATTCATATATATATTTATACTATGTCTTGGTCGTGGATTCGCTCGCGTGAGAAGCCTTTCCCGCTACAAACGTCTCTAAACACAGTACGACGCGCCATCTAGTTAAAAAATAAAATTAAGGCATTGCATTATTTCATTATATTTTACCCTATGTTTTAGTTCAGGACTTGATGTACCTTTGTGCCAAATCTCATCCAAATCCGTCAAGTAGTTTCTGTGTTAACTTTTAACAAACATACACATCGACGGTCCCATAGAACAAAGTCGTATATGCAAAACGTTAGCTTTTCCGTAGAGCGCTTTGAAAGTCTAAATTAACTGTGAAAATCACAAGTTATACATGAAGGAAACATTATCTATTAAGGTTCAGTAACAACTTTGAACCTAACGTGTGAAAATAGCACTAATTCGCACATGAATACAAACTAACGACTTTCAAAGCGCTCTACTGAAAAGCTAACATTTTGTATATACGACTTTGTTCTATGGGACCGTCGACATATTATCATAATGTTTCGCATTTACAATATTAGTAAAATTTCAGGTAAATGAAGAAACGACCGCCCATAAACAGTAGCAACAACGGACAGAACTTTGAATTACAAACTTCGTGTCACTTCACTGCGCTCGTCACGCTGAGACATTTAAGTCTCATAACGGCCACGAATTCGGGCTACAATGTCGTTCAAACCAGGACATAACACTGCAAGCGGACTCCTTGACACATATAGGCCTCTTTAGAATGATGTATGAAACCATAGAAAATCCTACTAATATTATAAATGCGAAAGTTTGTAAGAATGTATGGATATATGGTTGTTTGTTACTCTTTCACGCAAAAACTACTGAACGGATTTCGATGAAATTTGGCACACGGGTAGATCATATCCTGGATTAACACATAAGCTACTTTTTATCCGAGGAAACTATAAAGCGGTACTTTTATTCCGGAAAAACTCATTCATGCGGGCGGAGCCGCGGGCAAAAACTAGTGTACAATAAAATTATGAACTGATTTTGAAAGGCAACATTACATTTTGTTGTTGGTCTGGTGGAAGCTGCTTTCTGAATTACGATACCTATTCTAGTTGTAGGTCTCATATGTAAGAGTCTGGGTGGGTAGTGTTTATTTCTACCGTCTAGCAGCAGTGTGCATGCACTGTTTTGGTTTGAAGGACATTGAAGCCAGAGTAACTACTGGACATAATATAACATCTTATGTCTTGGGACGAGCGCAGTGGAATGCCACACAGTACTTTGTAACCCAAGGTGCTGGATGGTGTTGCTACTGTTTATGGGCGGACGTATTGCTTACCATCAGACGAACGGCATGCTCGTCTCGTCATTCAATGCCATAAAAAAATGTGACTCCCTCTGGAGGGCAGGGCCTCCCCCCTCTATACGTTACTCGTTGTTAGTAATAAAAGGGTGAAACAATAGGTTGCGGTTCGATTGTGAGTACATGTTTACGTATTGTTCATGTTTTATTAACTTTTCCCTTTTGTATATGCTTTCGATTTGATGCTCATTCTAAGCTGTGTTGGAATTAAACGAAAACATGTTATCATTGAGACTTTTAATTCATATGGGATACGCATTAGATTTTGTCGACTGAACTGAATCAGCAGAGGAGTCTGTGCCATGATTGTGTAAAAAATACTCAAGCCTTTTATCCCCGAAAGAGTAAGCAGAGAAACAACTAGTGCACTTCACATTTCGCCATATGTCTTCCGTACGAAGATGTGATAGGGGGCGAGCCTATCGCCATATCGGGCACAAATTCCAGACTCCGGGTTGGTAGTGAGCAGAAAACCCAATATCACTTTGCCCGACCCGGGGATCGAGCAAGTATATACAATAAAAAGTATATTAAAATAACCATCAGTTATACTTACAATGAAAAATCCTCCTAGCCAGTTTCGGCCACGGCGACCAATCTCAACGGAGATCAGCAGGAGATATTACAGTGCACAAGTGTGTGCGCAATACACAGGTGCACTCGCTATTCTTTCACTCTCATAGTCCGGTGAGACGGCAATCCGACATGACCGGAGAGAGATCAGGCGCAGGACCAACGGCTTTACGTGCTTTCCGAGGCACGGGGGTATCACACCGCCATCCTGACTACGAGCTGCGACTGAGTAATTTTTTTTAAGATGGAAAAACCCAGTCACAAAGTTTTTTGGCCCGACCCGGGATTCGAACCCAGGACCTCAGCGCGCAAATCGTACTCGTAACGCGTACGCAATACAACTACGCTACCGACGCAGTGCAGTACAATAATTAAGCAAGCAGACAATATTCCGCAGTAGACGCTTTCAAGCAACTGCACTTTTACACAAAGAGGTAATTACTTCTTGATTATTTCTGTTTTAATCAATAAAAATATCCAAGCTAAGGTCTACCAGATTATTTAACAAACAGTCTAGGCTAAGAAGCCGCTGGTCGAAGCCTCATTGAGATGAAGCAATTATTGCTAGCAATAATCGTACGCAATTAACATACATACGAATGAAGATGTTAATAAATACATACGTTGAAATAAAATTATTTTACGGATTTTATCGTGTTTTTTTTATTAATATTTTTCTATTTATATTTTAATTGTTACATGTAGGTAGATATCGTTCCTGTTAATTTTCGAACTAGCAACAGCTCAGTCCGCCCCATGACCATGAAGACTGCAAAGTCTTCCAACCGTCGGGATAAAATATAAATTAAAGAACCGCGATAATACCCAAAAAAATGTTTTATTTCAATGTCTAACATTCGCGTATACATAAGAAAGCATTATACACACATACGCTCACCCGGTTAATTTCCAAAAAAATCGCTATTAATATCGGTGCCACTCAATGCCAAGTGATTTAACATAATTATGTGGGACTGTGTGAATGCTGCGTGTATTGAAATGCAATGAGTGACTGAGGAGTATAAATGAATGAGTGACGAATGAGAGAGTTAGTATCAAAGAGCATTATAATACTCCGGAAAGTTAGTATGGCGACGCATTTTAAGACGTAACGACGGTCTGTAATATATTTAAGTTTTTTAATTAATACAAGAGAGGTTCTACAAGCGGACAAGCATTTTATTTCACACCACATTTATAGCGACTAAATTTCCGAGAACCAATCTACATATCTCCGCTACCCGCGCCCCGCTCCCACGTGCCCGTCACAAGCAATGTGGTTTTGAAATTCGTACGCCTTTCTGGCCCACCTATAATAATACCAAAATTACTAACGACAAAAATCTGATATTTCGATTTCCAAACCCCTTTCAAATATAAATTCCACAGCCCATTCCCCGTCTCCATCATTCCCTCTACAAAATGATTAATCAAAATACATTAGCGGATCAAAGGGATTTTTTAAAAGCGCCACCGAAGCAACCGTTATTGCCTTGCTAGGGCTGCCACATCCCGAAACTATTTATTTACAAAAGTTATTTTATTTTACTGCCGCGATGGCGTAGTTGTATTGCGGTACGACTGCAATGCTGAGGTCTCGGGTTCGATCCCCGGGTCGGGCAAAGTGATGTTGGGTTTTTCTACTCACTATCAGCCTTGAGTCTGAAATTTGTGCCCGATATGGCGATAGGCGTCACCTTTCACATCATGGGACGGAATACGCATGGCGAAAAGTGGATACACTAGTTACGACTCAGTCTACCCCTCGGGATAAAAGGCGTGAGTGTTTGTATGTTAGTTATTTTTTACAAATGCTTGACGAGACGAGCAATTCGCCTGATTGTAAAAGACAAACTACATATACACACTAACAGCAATACTATAGCAGTATCAACTAAACTTTGAAATACAAAACACTACGCGGTACTCCACTGCGCTTGTCACCCTGAGACACAAGATGTTAAGTCGTTAATATGTTACTAGAATAAGCATAGAGAGGTTTTAAATTAGTAAATGTTTAGGAAGTAACTGCAGGTAAAACTGCTAACCGCCCTGTGGTTTGGGGGCGTTTGGAGAATTCCACCACGGTATCTGCCTGCCTGTCGTAGGAGGCGACTAATAGGGACCAGGGGGGGTCGGGTCAGTCGGCACGGGTACTGTCCGCCACAAGATAATATGTGTGCTCCCCCCCCCCCACACACACAAGAGGAGAAGGGCTGCATTAAGCGGCACCGCGCAGGGGCGGTTGCGGACGACAACTTAGACACTTCAGTCAGAGGACGCCCGCAGCCGTCCCTAATGCGCCGAAGATGAAAGGTAAAACTACCAATGAAACACACGCCTAACAGACACAGAGATATTTGAATTCGGAACATATTATAATTATTACTAACCATTAGGAATTCACAACGTCACTTGATGCAGAAGTTGCTTTAAAAATATTGTTTTTGTGTGAAAAACCTCAGGTGCCAACCCTAATCCCCACAAATATAACTACGGATTTGCACTTAGACGAGAGAAACATTTAATGTATTTGTTGCGAGGGATGCGCGGGCTGACACCGAGATCCTAGTTATAACCGGACACTCTGGAATCAATTATATGACCTAGGCCTAAGGTTGTCATTTGAACTTCTAAAATTTGCTCCGATTCATAAATCTTTCATCTCATATACTACAATCGATCCGATTTCTGACCCCAGTCGTACTAAGGTCACTCATTGTATTGATGTAGTGTAAGCGCTCCTATGCACTAGCGGTTAACCGTGCAGGTGGACGCTTTTCCTATTTAAATATGCAAATTTATGATCATTATGAAATGATATAAAGTTACTTTTTAATTTTCATCATTGTTTTTAATCTCAATAAAATTGTCGGTAGTTATATGAGTGACCTTTTGTATCAATAATAATTATTACAATCAATTTAATGTATGACTTATCATAGGTGCAACTATGTTCGCCTACGTGACGAATAAAGTATTTTATTTTATTTATTCAAACCCATATAATGTTATACATTATTAAGATTCAGTCAATATTAACTTTACCACCAGTTCGGAAAGCAGTTCTCACTAGAGAAGAATGGGCAGGAAACTCTGGTGTTGCTCTTTTAAAAATCAGTTTAAGATATAAAATACTAGTTTTTGCCCGCGGCTTCGCCCGCGTTAATAAGTTTTTCCGGGCTAAAACTACATAAAAACCTTCCTGTTGAATCACTCTATCTATTAAAAAAAAACGCATCAAAATCCGTTATGTAGTTTTAAAGATCTAAGCATACATAGGGACAGACAGCGGGAAGCGACTTTGTTTTATACTATGTAGTGAAGATTAAGACAGTTCACGATATAGGAAAAGAGGTGTTTGTTTTAGTGTACGTTCACAAGTGGTTGCATATTAGCGAAAACAGCGTAGGAGCGCTGAGTGTATAAACCGCTTATTCGGGTGTAATAATTCGTGCACAAATTATTTGCCAAGTTATTCGGCGATTTATTCGCCACTAGTCAGAGGCAAAATATTATGTCATTTCAACGTCTCAATTGGCACAATTTCGAATCTTCAGATTGTGTGTTATTGGCAGATGCATATTTTAAATATCATTGACGTCACTCCAAATTGGAGTTATAAGTTTAGGGTGTGTATCTGTGTATCTGTATGTCTGTCTGTGGCATCGTAGCTCTCAAACGAATGGACCGATTTGGACGCGGTTTTTTTTTTTATATGAAAGCTGATGTAACTGCGATGGTTCTTAGCTATAATTTATGAAGATCTGTTCAGGCGTTTGAGGATTATCAGCACATTTCCAACTTAAAAAATCCGATTGACTTTAAATTTGGTTTACTGTGACATTGAATATATTTGTAAACATGAGCTGATGCTGCGGCATCAAGTAGTCTGCGGGATACCCAACTCCTTGGCAATTTATAGCAGATATAGTGTGTTTGGGCTTATAAAGATGGGCTCAACGAGTAGGTGATAGATAGTTAATTATCAAGGCCCCATGATGGAGAATAAAGTAATTTAAAAAGTTTGAAATTAAAATTAAATTAAAATTTAAATAACCCCCGACACAAAAAATCTCCAAAAAGTAAAATAATAATAGTGTCTTTGTCGTTTAAGTACCTAGTAATATTTTGTCCCAAGCGTCCTCACGTCGGGGGACCGAACTCCGGACCAGGGAGAAAATACTTCTTTAGCGGTCCCTTGACGCGACGAAGCTTGGGTCAAAATATTACTAGGTACTTAAACGACAAAGACACTATTATCATTTTACTATTTGGAGATTTTTTGTGTCCGGGGTTATTTAAATTTTAATGTTTTAAGTATCAAAGGAGACGTCCGCTTTTTATATGGGTGCTGGGCCTCAATATCTAACCAGACTCAAAGAATCATGGCAAGTTTTTACCTGAGTGTTTCAGTTAGCGTCTAAGATTAAGATATGTAAAATCAAATATAATTTAAATATGTAATATTTTCCACAGTTTTAGTTTTACTGTTAAAAGCCGCAAAATTATGTTTATAGTTAAAAGTAAATCAATTGTACTTCCGGTTTCGTTACTTCTGATCTGTAGTGAAATATAAAAAGTGTTGCCACCTAAGAATAAAAGTGGCAGAACACGGTAGATATTTACATTATTATTTTATATCAAAGAAGTGATAATAATATGTAACGATTATTCTTGAATACTAATACTGTATTAAAATAAACACCGAATGGATTTTTTGCCATTCAGTGTTAAGTTGGCGTAAAAGATTGTTCCATTTCTCACGCTAGAAAGTAATTATAAAAGAAGTAATAGCAACCCAGCCGATGACAGTGAGCGTCTTATTATGACATTTTGAATTTTCGGTTTATTAACATCAGTGCCAGTGGTCTCGAACCTACCGATTTTTCGGTATTTCTACCGATTTTGGGCCAGTCCTACCGAAATGACATGATTTTTCAACGATTTTTTGAAAGCTAGAAGATTCTCCCGATTTTTCTACCAATTTTCAGCGATTCGAAGATTAAAATCCCCTTTTTCTTCCATACTTTGAGATTACTTGGTTAAATATGTTGCTGTTTGGGGCGGCGGGAGACAGTATTTTTAAATGGGCGGAAAAATTTGTTTAAAATTTTACATTCATGAGGGGGGGGGGGTGCGTGACTCTCGTTTGTTAAAATTACCTTCTTTTGGTACAATAATAGTCCCTAGACTTTAAAATTAAGAGGGTTTTCATTGAATATTGCTTGTTTTTTTGCATATACCGATTTTTGCTCCAATATACCGATTTTTCTTGGCAACTCTACCGATTTCACATATTGTCGTCCGAGACCACTATAAATACAGCCTATATCTGCTATCATATCTCATTGACAGATAAGTGATAACCTTTACCTATGACTTTTGTTTTAATTTTCCCTTTTTATTGGGAAGGCAAAGAGTTCAAGCAACTGGATGCATAAAGCAGCAGACCGGGCTCTGTGGCATATCTTGGGAGAGGCCTATGTCCAGCGGTGGACTGCAACAGGCTGATGATGATGAAAAGGTTCAAACCCATACAGCCTCGTCTTATGTGATATTTTTGTTTCTTTTTTTTTTACTATGTACTATGTACTATGTCGTAGTAAAGCAGTGGCTACCTTACCAAGACTTTATCGAGCAGTTTTGGCGGCAACGAAAAAACACTTGATTGGCACAGTTAATTCAATTCATTTCATTTGAGCCCTTTAATAGAATTATATTGGATAATATACCTCCATAATTATGCAATATAACACTAAGTATCACCAAAATAATGAATTAAAACAAGAGCACCTCATGACACTTTAAAGTTCCCGCCAAAACTCTCTATGAAAATGTTAAATAACTCATAACTTTTTTTTGTGGCTTCCAAATAAAAAAAATCTTTTTGATTGGGTTCAGGATAAGTATATTCTATCGTTCTAACATTTTTTCATTCCAAGACGCGCCAAATTGATATCAGGTAAAACGTTGTATGGAACTTGCCATCATTCTTTGTGCATATTAAAGGGCCAAAATATGAATCCATTAAAAATATATTTTTAGATCCCCATTCATAACTAACTTTTTAAAAACGTTCATATTAAGTGGTTTTTAATCACAATTTAATAACATCTCAAAATCGGTGGTCTTTAAAGTTAAATGATTTATTGTAAAAGGCTCGCCCCCTATCACATCATGGGACGGAATAAAGGCGAAAAGTAGGTGCACTAGTTGCGCCTCTGCCTACCCCTTCGGGGATAGAGGGCGTGTGTGTGTGTGTGTGTAAAAGGCTAGTTTTTAGAAGTTCTATCCAAATATGTATAAACTGTCTTGTTTAGAATTTCGGGCTCGTTTTGGACAGTCATGTCCTTTACCACAAGGATCCACAAATCTTACATAACTAGTATTGAAAGTAAATTATTTTATCTAAAATGTTTGTTGGATTAGTAATATCCGCCTAATAAAATTGTACAATTATTAATAAGCTATTCATGGAAATTGTACATTTTTTCACATGTATTATTGTAACAATTGTGGCTGGACTTTTTTAAATAAAATAAAAAATAAAAGAAAAATATTAATGAATATATTTTTATAATAATTCACTCACCCATTTCGATGTTGATAGTTCTTCTCTTCTTTGTTCAAATATCACAAAATGTCACTTTATTTCACTTTTGATTATGCAGCCTCAACCACGCTTTAAGAAAAAGATAATTTGTAAATAAAATTTGGGAGTACGAACATAATATTACCTTATTGACTCGTCAAGCCCCGTGACGGACGCCGGCGTCCATATATTATAATTATAGGGTTTCTCCATACATCTATACATATAAGCGGGGCTTAACGGGTTCAAATAAATTAAAAAAAAATTTGAAACCAGTTTTTTTGCTGAGGTTTTTTGTATTCACTTATATTGTACTAGATTTTGCCCACGGCTACGCCCGCGTTAAAAAGTTTATCAGGGATAAAAGTCCCGCTTTTTATTTTCCCGGGATAAAATGTAGCCTATGTGTTAATCCAAAACATGATCTACCCGTGTACCAAATTTCATCGAAATCCGTTCAGTAGTTTTTGCGTGAAAGAGTCACAAACATCCATACATCCAGACATCCATACATCCATACATCCATACATTCTTACAAACTTTCGCTTTTATAATATTAGTAGGATAAAGCATATTAAATTATGTATATTATGTAAAGTGTAAACATCTTACTAATATTACAAATGCGAACGATTGTGAAAATATTTGTATGTTTGTCAGAAGAAGTAAACGATGAAACAACTAAACGGATTTGAATGAAATTTGGCATACGGATAGTTCATATCCTAGATTAACACATAGAGTATTTATCTCGGTAATTTGCTCTCATGAGAAATAATGGATATTTTTAATGTGATCCTTTAAGCAGATGTCGCTGGCGTCGTACTGCGAGCGAGATTTTTGTAGCGAGAAACACTTCACGCGGTCGAAGCCAGGAGAAACATTTAGTGATTAATAATAATACCAACCCTGTGTTATAATTTACCCACTGCTGAGCACGGGCCTCCTCTACTGAGAGGGTTTAGGCCTTAGTCCACCACGCTGGCCTAGTGTGGGCAGACTTTACATAAACTCGAAGTTTTATACAATTCTTGGGTATGCAGGTTTCCTCGCGATGTTTTCCTTCACCGTTATAGCGAACGAAAATTGATAAACAATACACTCGTAACTGCGAAAAGTCAGAGGTGTGTGCCTTGGAGTTTGAACCTCCGGCATTGCCTCGGCAGACCCTTCCATTCCCAACTAGACTATCGTCCACGTATTTCCAACAAGGCTATCTTCCATAACTGAAGTATAATATATTTGTTTTTTATTGCATTGTATGACGAGACGAGCAGGCCATTCGCTTGATTGTAAGCGATACGACCGCCCATAAACAGTAGCAACACCATCCAGCACCTTGAGTTACAAAGTACTGTGGGGCATTCCACTGCTCGCGTCATCCTGAGACACAAGATGTTAAGTCTCATTATGTCCAGTAGTTACACTGGCTACAATGTCCTTCTAACCGAAACAGAACAGTGCATGCACACTGCTGCTTGGCGGCAGAAATAGACATTGCGGTCTCTCATATTTTCTTTCATATGAGAGACCGCAGCGCTATACAATTAAATCAATATTATTAGTGGTCGAGTCCCGCTGCCTGTCTATAAATATTTATTGCTATCGACCTGTATAAAAATACCGAGATCAGCTGTACTACAAAGTGACTACACATCATATAGAAACATCACAGTTTTAGCTTTCGAGGGGTAGGCAGCAGTTGAAATAAAACTTACAGATTTCTTCGCTATATATTTGTTACATTTCTTAATCATTTTCGGACGACCAACTCCCCAGTTCGCCCTGTGATCATGAAAACTGTAAATTAATCCTCCTAGCCAGTTTCGGCCATGGCGGCCAATCTCAACGGAGATCAGCCAGGTACGCAGGAGATATTATAGTGCACAAGTGTGTGCGCAATACACAGGTGCACTCGCTATTCCTTCACTCTCATAGTCCGGTGAGACGGCAATCCGACATGACCGGAGAGATCAGGCGCAGAACCAACGGCTTTACGTGCATTTCGAGGCACGGGGGTATCACACCGCTAATTTCCTGACCCCGACCACAAGCTCGGCGGCGGAAATTGGCATCTTTAAAAAAAGTTGGGTACAAACCCAACTTTTTTTAAGATTAAAAGAACCAGTCACGATGTTTTTATTTGGCTCGACCGAATTCCTATTCGAACTCCTGAGTTCGAAATGGTACCTAAGCGTTACGAGTACGCAATACAACTACGCCATCGAGGCAGTCCTGCAAAGTCGTGGAAACGTCGCGAGTAAAAATTGTGTTTTATACATAAATGTCGAACATTCGCGTTAAGATATGAAATCAATTAGCAGAAGGGTTACGGGCACAGAAAGTGACCCCATAACACCTAATTATAAGCGGAGAGGAGTTTTTATTTAGCTTTTTTATGAGGAGACAAGCATGCCGCTCACCTGGTGGTAAGCGATACGACGCCCATAAACAGTAGAAACACCTTTCTTTCTTTCTTCTTTATGCTAAAATGTCCTTCAAACCGTAATACAACAGCGCACGCACACTGCTGGCGGTAAAGATACGACATTGCGGTGGTACCCACCCAGACGAATCTATACTATAATATTATAAAGCTGAAGAGTTTGTTTGTTTGTTTGAACGCGCTAATCTCAGGAACTACTGGTTCGAATTGAAAAATTCTTTTTGTGTTGAATAGACCATTTATCGAGGAAAGCTTTAGGCTATATAACATTACGATGCAACTATTAGGAGCGAAGAAATAATGGAAAATGTGAAAATAAACGGGGAAAATTATTCATCCTTGAGGGCTTCCATTGCGTGCGGTGCGAAAACGGTTTAAGATACCAAAAATATATGTATGAAAGAATTATTCCTCTTGAAATGATCTAAAAAAATATTTGCGACAGTATATGTCTACCTTTTAAGATTAACTCACTAGAACCGTTTTTATGGTAATCAAATTTGGTCGAAATTAATATCTCTGTCTGTCGCGCTTTCACGCCAATACTACAGAACCGATCTAAATGAAATTTGATACACAGATATTTTAGAAGCTGAAAAAGGACATAGGCTACTTTTTATCCCCGTGAAATATAAAACGGGACTCTTATCCCGGAAAAACTCTTTCACGCGGGCGGAGCCGCTGGCAAAAGCTAGTTCTTACATATGAGAGACCTACTACCAGTCACTCGTGAAAGAATTCTCAAAATCGGTTCAGTAGTTCCTGAGATTAGCGCGTTTAACCAAACAAACTCTTCAGATAGATTTAATTATCCGGATTTTCAATTATCCGAATGCATTGCCAAAATAAGTTCGATTAATAACGTTTCCTCTCATATAAAATTTTCCAGACTAAATAAGTTATCTTACACAAGGCCTTGTCCGTACGTGTGGCTGTTACGCTGCGGGTCCATAAATGATGCAGTCGCGTCGCCCGACCTCACCGCGGATACACCCTACCTCGGAGGTCTGAATGTAACTCGCAAGGTACTCGAAGCAAAGAAAGAGAAAAGAAGTTCGAAAATGACATAACTGACACAACAATACGACTCGAAAAAGAAAAGATATATATGCAAACATATTCTAAAATCGTAGATTTTCCATACTTACATTAAACGTTATTGGAAAAAGACCTAATTGCGATAGATAAAAGTAAAAAACCCTTTTTATCTTTTACTTACGTTTGATAAAATGTTCGTTGGCGTACCGTGCTAAAAGCACTCATCGGATTCAAAATTTAAACTGAAAATTATTAATATTATAACTTTATTCTGGATGAATTATGTTATAATATGTCGCGTATATGAATACACACACACTCACGCCTTTTATCCCCGAAGGGTTAGGCAGAGACGCAATTACTGCACCCACTTTTCGCCATTATTCCGTCCCATGATGTGATAGGCGGCGAGCCTATCGCCATATCGGGCATTCATTCCAGACTCCGGGCTGATACTGAATTTAAGAAACCCAAAAAAATCAAGTAGCAGTGTGCATGCACTGGTATTTCGGTTTGAAGGACATTGTAGCCAGTGTAACTACTGGACATAATGGGACTTAACATCTTACAGTAATTTGTAACTCAAGGTACTGAATGGTGTTGCTACTGTTTATCGGTGGTCGTATCGCTTACCATCAGGCGAACGGCATGCTCGTCATTCAATGCAATAAAAAAAAATATTTTTGAAATCATAATTTTGATTCTTTTCTGGCACGGCTCTTCGAGTTCCACTAGTAAGTCCTGTCCTTCGGGACGCCGTTAATCCCGTATATCGCGACACGCGCCCGAGGGACCTGCATTAATCATCCACACATCACGATGATTACTTTGCATCTTTATATCTGATTTTATTTTCCATGGAAACATTGAAAAAGAAACAGTCGCAAGCAGGGTTTGAACCCGCGACTTCCTGCGTACCGTGCCTGTGTACTGCCCACTGAGCTATCTCGACCTTACCTTCGTCTGTTCAATTTCGAGTTCCCTATTTTATCTCTTTAAAGGAGATGCCTAGAAATATCTGTTTAACAATTATTACTTATTATTTATCTTTATATCTTGCATTAATTACGTTTTTGAAACGAACGTGTGTCATATGTAAGGGAAAGGTGTCCGCAATTTAATTACGTTTGAGTTTTTAGACAAAATAGACGGGTAGTAGTGGACTGCCTCAGTGGCGTAGTTGTATTGTGGTACAACTGCAATGCTGAGGTCTCGGGTTCGACCCCCGGGTCGGGCAAAGTGATAGTTTTTCTATTCAAGATCAGCTCGGAGTCTGGAATTTGTGCCCGATATGGCGATAGGCTCGCCCCCTATCACATCATGGGACTGAATAATGGCGAAAAGTGGGTGCACTAGTTGCGCCTCTGCCTACCCCTTCGGGGATAACAGGCGTGAGTGTATATGTATGTTATTTAAAAAGCACCGCAAGAACTTGTTCCAATAAATATTTTCTAAACAAAATTGAGACACAAACTTATATAGGTTGCAATAAAAGTTAAGCGAGGCGCGGGACGTCCGGACGGGACGCGATGGAAAAAGTTGGCAAATAAATTACCACTGGAGACCTTTACAGCCGAGTAACGAGGCGAGTTACTGTCCAACTGCTCGTTACAGCTACTGTATAAATAGTAGTAAATAGTGCGGTGGTCGGTATTGAAGCGAATGTAAAATATTGCTATTGCCCGCGGCTCCGCCTGCGTTAATAAGTTGTTACGAGACAAAAGTCCCGCTTTATATCTTCCCAGGATAAAAAGTAGCCTATGTATTAATCCAGGACATGATCTACCCGTGTGCCAAATTTCATCAAAATCCGTTTATCAGTTTTTGCGTGAAAGAGTAACAAACATACATAAATCCATTCTTACAAACTTTCGCGTTTATAATATTAGTAGGATATCTTAGCACCAACAAACACATCATGCTATTGTAAACGAAAAGGTGCAACGAAGGTTTTACACACATACACACACACACACACTCACACTTTTTATCCCCGAAGGGGTGGGCAGAGGCGCAACTAGTGCACCTACTTTTCGCCGTGCGTATTCTGTCCCATGATGTAATAGGGGGCGAGTCTATCACCATATCGGACGTAATAACTCCGTGCTAATTCGAACAGAAAAACTATTACTTTATATGAGCCAGTAGCCTAACGTCATGTCGGGCACAAATTCCAAGTACTCTGCAAGAAAAATTCAATATTTTGCGCAAGATTCGAACCCGAGACGGGCGGTCATACCATGCAGTACAACTACGCAACAGAGGCAGTCAAAAAACAAGCACGTCCATATATCTTATCTATTATTTATATAAAATAACTACATTCGAAACAAAGCGAATCAAAGAATGACAGCGGCCATTACTCCAGCTCTGGACACTCCAATTACAAGACTCAGTAAATAAACGATGTCACAAAGGCTGAAGACAAAAGTGTGCAATGCGACAGGAAGGTTGGGGAAAGGAAGCTGAAAATAAAGAAAAAGAAACATTTTTAGGCTTTGAGGACGTAAAAAATAATATACAATGTGATTTTTTCAAGTGGGCGTGGATAGCGGAATGGAACTATAACTTATGAGGAATAGCGAAAAATGCTCAAAGGAGTCTTGGGGCCGATTTTAAAGAAAACTAAACTGCATCATTAAAATCCATTGGATTTAAAAAAAATCAAAAATTGTGACCAGGAATCCATCTCGTTGATTTTGACAAATAAAAAGAATCTGTATCATCAAATTATTCAATAGTCTGGCTAATAAGAAACAAATCATGCGAAGTAATGACATATAGCATAAATTAGATGGACATTTCAAAAATGAAGATGTTAAAGGAACAAAAGTATGTAATTTGAACATAACTAAATAATGCGTATAAACCGACCAAATACAAAATGTATAGTGTAATCTATGATCCTAGAAATAAATGGTAATAAAATGAGTACTACCTACATTAGTAGTTTAAGACGATAACTGACAAATGAATCCACTTGAACCTTGTGAAACATACTTTTAATATAATAGGTAATTTTTTTTGTTTTTCAAATCAACCAATAATAAGATTTTAATTTTAGTACTTTTTAAAGTACTGAAATTATTTTTTTAGTAAAGTGGACGGTAGCCTGGTTGGGAATAGAACGGTCTGCCGAGACAATGCCCGGAAGTTCAAAACCCAATGCACACACTTCGAAGCTACGTGTGTATTGTTTATCAAATATCGTTCGCTTCAACGGTGAAGGAAAACATCGTGAGGAAACCTACATACATGAGAATTCTACATAAGAATTTCAAGGTTATGTGAAGTCTACCAACCCGCACTAGGCCAGCGTGGTGGACTAAGTCATAACTCCTCTCAATAGTAGAGGAGGCCCGTGCTCAGCAGTGGGCAGTAAAAAATATAGGGTTGATATTATTATTATCATTTTTAACTATTTAACCGACTTCAAAAAGGAGGTTCTGTATCGACCCGTATGTATGTATGTATGTAAATTTGTATGGCCGCGTGTTTCTCAAAAACTACTGATCCTATTTGGATGTGGTTTTCGATATTCAAATGTTTATTTTTCAGGGAAGGTTTTAGTATAATTTATAAAGATCTGATGAAGATCTTCGGAGATACACAATGGAACTCTTCAATAACTAACAGCAGATGACTCGCGAATGCTGCAATCATATATCTATGATGTATTGTTTACACTATTTTATAATTAACTAACAAAAAAGCAATAAATAAAAACTTTTTAACAAAAAATAAACCGACTTCAAAACCACTGCAAACCAAAAAAAATTTCAAATTTATATTCGCTTAACATAAACGTATATTTGGAGTCGGTGCCTAATTTAAATTAAACAATGTTTTCGTATATTTGCTTGTGTATTTCCTTGGCTTAGCTGGCAATTTAAATTAGGCATCGACTCCAAATATACGTATATACTAAGCGAATATAAAGTTGATTTTTTTTTTTGTTTGCAGTGGTTTTTTAATTATTTCTTTTTTTCTTAACCACATTCCGTTTCTTTCTTAAAACGGGAAGTAATAACTTAAATGACAATTTTAATTTATCATCTCTTTGCCGATAAAAGTATAAAAATGGCACAGCCTTCCTCTGCAGCCTCCAAAATTATTTTGTTCCTCGTGCCAAACTAAAGTCCACATTTATTACTTAACTTGTGTTCATTTGGCAAGTTTAACAAGCTAACAATACAACGCTCTCCCTCCCTAGCACATTACAAGCCCGGTTAGAACTATCTCGACGCATTAATCACTCACGGAATGTTGTAGGACGGACTTAGGTGGTGGGGAATGACTCCTCATTGTTTTTTATATTATGTTATATCTTAGTAATATAATGGACATATCCAAAAACGGGCTTTTAAAATTCAAACCAAGATACCTTACATAATAAATTATATTTGGATAATACTAACAAAAACTAGGCCTTTGCAATATATCATATACTGTAAGAATCGTTTCATTACAAGATCATGACACATTCATAATGTTGTATTATATGCTGTATGTTTCCTATGAGAATAGATAACAAAAAATCCGATATTATGATTTTTTATACATGTTAATGGCCATGTAGTGCCTGGATATTGTTTTTATATTTTTATGGAAACTTGAAAAAGAAACAGTCGAAGGCGGGATTTGAACCCACGACCTCCAGCGTACCGTGCCGGTGCTCTGCCAATTGAGCTACTTCGTTTGTTTCTTTTTCAATTTTCCTTAAAAATATAAAAACATTATCCAGGCACTACATGGCCATTAACATGTATAAAAAATCATAATATAGGATTAGAAAATGTTTAGCGACTCGTTTCAGTGAACCTACTCCTGTAAAGGAGTAACGCTGAGTTAGTAATTGTAATGATTGCTAACAGATGTCGCTGGGATTCTACTTTAAGAGATTCAAATAGGGAACTTGAAATTGGACAGCCGAGGGTGGGGTCGAAGTAGCTCAATTGGAAGAGCACCAGCACGGTACGCTGGAGGTCGTGGGTTCAAATCTGTTTCTATTTCAAGTTTCCATAAAAATATAAAAACAAAAAAAAAATATTTTATAGTACTCCGACTTTGTGATTTATATAATTATAATTTGTTTTATAAATAGAGCGGTCTAAAAATATTTTTCAATGGATCCAAGATCTATATTTTTACCCCTCTAATATGCCTAAAGTTTGAACCTGGTTACATTTTGAGACCCAGCACCCAAACAAAAATCGGACATCTCCTTTAGATGTTTGGGTACTTGTAAAGTATACACAAAACCTGAATGGATTTGGATTAAATTTTGTACACAAATAAACCACGTCCCGGAACCTAAAGCATTTTTATCATGGAAACTAAACGAAATGTAGTAAATACAGTATAGTTTCCCCTATAATTATAAAAGTCCCTGTAAAAAGTCTACCTAAAACTAAACAATAAATTCGGTCATCAGTCTATAGAATTTCATAATTAATTACTCTGGTATTCCGGATAACGTTCCTGTGAGACTTCTGTCCCGGCAAAAAAATCAAATGGGCAGAGTCGCGAGTAATAGCTAGCAAATAAGTAAAACATGACAAAAAAAAACATAAATAAATATACACCTCTTTCCCTTTTCAAGAGTAGGCAGAGGTATAACTCACCAACATTTCGCTAGATATTTTAGATCTTACTAGCTTTTGCCCGCGGCTCCGCCCGCATTATTTTCCCGGGATAAAAAGTAGCCTATGTGTAAATCCAGGACATGATCTACCCGTGTGCCAAATTTCATCGAAATCCGTTCAGTAATTTTTGCGTGAAAGAGGAACAAACATCCAAACATCCATACATTCTTACAAACTTTCGCCTTTATAATATTAGTAGGATGTAATAGGTAGCGTATTTGTATTACGGTACGACTGCAATGCTGAGGTCTCGGGTTCCATACCCCGGTCGGGAAAAGTGACATTGGATTTCGCTATTCAGTATCAGCGCGGAGTCTGAAATTTGTACACGATGTGGTAATAGGCTCTCACCCCCTATCACATCATGGGACGTAATATGACGTGGCGAAAAGTGGGAGCAATAGTTGCGCCTCTGACTACCCCTTCGGGGATAAAAGGCGTGAGTGTGTGTGTGTGTGTGTGATGTATTAGGAGATTTATCTATTGCCAAGTTCCGGAGACAATTCCAGACTCCAATCTGATACTGGCCATATTTGACCCCCGAATCAAACCCCTAACTCCGTCCACAGTAATTGACCCCCGCACCTAACTCCGTTCCCAGTTAATGACATTTCGCTACATAACAAGACATTTATTCACTAGTAACACGACTACTCGGTCGGACCGTGTGGAATTTTGTTTTTATTGCCCTTTCTTATAGAGTCATTTTGATATTGTGTAACTTAATAAAATAATAGACTTATCTTCTTGAAAACAATAGTTTACGATAAGTTACTCGAATCATAGATATATACTAATGTTACAAATGGAAACATTTGTATTTTTGTATGTTTGTAACGAATGAACTCAAAAATCTACTGGTCCGATTTCAAAAATTCTTTCACTATTATATGCTCCATTATCCCTGCGTAACACAGGCTACTTTTGTCCTTAAATAACTTATTTACGCGCGTGAAGCCGCAGGCAAAACCTAAAATGAAAAGTGTAAGTTTCTAACAAAATAAATATCACGCAAACACACTCACGCCTGTTATCCCCTAAAGGATAGGCAGAGGCGCAACTAGTGCACCCACTTTTCGCCGTTATTCCGTCCCATGATGTGATGGGGGCGAGCTTATCGCCATATCGGGCACAAATCCAGACTCCGGGCTGATACTGAATAGAAAACTCAATATCACTTTGCCCGACCCGGGGATCGAACCCGAGACCTGAGGTCTGCAGTCGTACTGTAATACAACTACGCCACCGAGGCAGTCAAAATAAATATCAATAAAAATAAAGTTTAATTGTACACTCCCACGCACTCTAGGTGAATTAACTTTCAATCAGAAATGCACTCACCCACACGCCATATTCACACTAAGCTACAAAATTATCAAAGTTATGGAAAATAAAACAGGGATTTATGGTGAAAATGTGAAAATATTCGTTATTATAAAGACGAATATGTAGTTTCATTAAGTAACGCAATGTAAAAATGACTCTGTGTAAGTCAATGATGCTCAAAAAAATAAACACTCACACATATAAATCGATTCGTTTTAAAGTCCTCCGATTTTGAGATTTATGTTATTTTATTTAGCTTGACAACTACACTTAATATGAACGTTTTAAAAAAGTCACTTATAAATGGAGGCCATACCATACCAGCCCTGTTTTAGATACTGCCCACAGCTGAGCACGGGCCTCCTCTACAATTGAGAGGGTTAAGGCCATAGTCCAAAGGCGAAAGAGCAACCCTAAAGTTTCTTGCCCGTTCTTCTCTGGTGGAAACTGCTTTCCGAACTGGTGGTCGAGTTAATATTGACTGAATCTAAGTAATGTTTAACATTTTGTGGATTCGAATAAATGATTTCATTTCATAGTCCACCACGCTGGCCTAGTGCGGGTTGGCACACTCTACATAATATAATACCTTCGAAATTCAGAGAACTTCTCAGGTATGCAGGTTTCCTCACGATGTTGTCCTTCACCGTTAAAGCGAACGATAATTGATAAACAATACACAAGTAACTTTGAAAAGTCAGAGGTGTGTGCCTTGGGTTTGAAACTCCGGAGTCCGGACATTGTGTCGGCAGACCGTTCCATTCCCAACTATGCTATCGTCCACTTAATCTAATTTATTGTTAAAATTAATTTAATAAATAGCAAGTACATATGAATTTTATGAAACATTCATATTAAACATCGACAGCCTCGGTGGCGTAGTTGTATTACGGTAGGATGCAATGCTAAGGTCTTGAGTTTGATCCCCGGGTCGGGCAAAGTGATATTGAGCTTTTCTATTCAGAATCAGCTCGGAGTCTGGAATTTGTGTCCGATGTGGCGATAGGCTCGCCCCCTATCACATCATGGGACGGAATACGCACGGCGAAAAGTGGGTGGGTTAGTTGCGCCTCTGCCTACCCCTTCGGAGTGAGTATATTATGTATGTATGTATAAAACATTCCGGCATCCAACATTCTAACTATAAAAAATAAACCGACTTCAAAATCACTGCAAACCAAAAAATAATTCAACTTTATATTCGCTTAGTATATAATACGAATATTTGGAGTCGGTGCCTAATTTAAATTGAACAATGTTTTCGTACTTATATTTGTTTGTGTATTTCCTTAACTTAGCTGGCAATTTAAATCAGGCATCGACTCCAAATATTCGTATTATATACTAAGCGAATATAAAGTTGAATTATTTTTTGGTTTGCAGTAATTTTGACGTCGGTCTATTTTTTGTTACAAAGTTTTTTTATTGCTTTTTTGTTAGTTAATTATAGAATAATGTAAACAATATATCATAGATATATGACTGCAGCATTCACGAGTCATCTGCTGTTAGTTATTGTACAGTTCTATTATGTATCTCCAAAGATCTTCATCAGATCTTCATAAATTATATACTGAAACCTTCCCTGAAAAATTTACATTTCAATGTCGAAAAGCACATCCAAATCGGATCAGTAGGTTTTGAGAAACACGCGGCCATACAAATAATTTACATACATACATACATACGGATCGAATACAGATCCTCCTTTTTGAAGTCGGTTAAAAATGCAACGACAATAATAATAATAATAATAATAAAAACTTTATTGAAAACTAAACATTAACATTACAATACAATTTCTTATTCATATAATCCTTGATTTTTTACCTTATAATAAGTCCAGGTAGAAATTGACACTAGCGTCTAAACTAGGCCTAGCCTGTGTCTTAGACGCCAGTTTCTTCCGGTGGCACATTAAAAATAACACTACTATTTTGTAACACAGAAATTAAGATAATAAACACATAAAGAACATTAAGTTGATACAACAGTGCACTAAACATAAGTTGGCATTTTTTTTTACAAATACCGTCACGGTACATTTATAACATAAGTTAGACAACAAAAACTGTGGACTTTTTACCTAATTATACCAGCAGAGAACATGCCGTACTATTTATATATTAAAATAACACATTTAACCTCTTGGGTTTTACTAAATTATCTTATGTTAGATTTTTATGAATGTTTCTATTTCTTCATAGTTTTTAGTTTTGAGCCAATTTATGACGCGATTCTTGCATTGGTAATAGGTAAGTGTGTGTAATTTAAGGATTTTATTGAGTTTATTATATAATTTAGGTCCAAGATAACACGCAAACTGATTTATGAAAAAAGTTTTGTAAGGTATAGTGGGACATATTCTATTTAATTGCCGAATGGACAACTGCGGATTGAATACAATTTTCGAATGTTGAGAGAGTATGATATATTTAAAAAACAGCTGTCTAATGGTTAAGACATCACAGTCCGTATATAAGTTAGTAGTGGGATACTTCAGCGGCTTAAACGTCATGACTTTTAACAACTGGCGTTGTGATCTTTCTAACTTAATAAGATGAGTCTTGCGGGCGCCTCCCCATGAAGTTATGCAGTAAGACAAAATAGACTGAGCCAATGCCAAATAGACAGTTTTGAGTAATTTAAAATCAGCAACATGTCTTAGCTTTTTAAAAATATATATTAATCTCCTTGTTTTTTCAGACAATTGATCAATATGTCTACACCAAGTTAGCTTTTCGTCCAAAACCACGCCTAAGTATTTTACGAATTCTGTCCTCTCTAGGAAATTACAATTACAAGTAGCTATGGGTTTAAGTGTGCAGGTATGTACTTTTATTTGTAGATCCCCAGCCCCATGTAAAGACCTTGCATTGTTCGAAAATAACATAAATTTGGTTTTGGTCGTATTAAGTGACAGTTGATTATGTTTAAGCCAGTCCGCTACTATCGCTATGCCAGATTCAGCGTGGGTTTTAGCTTGATCCCATGTTTTCCCATAAAAAATGAGAGCTGTGTCATCAGCAAACGTCACCACTTTGCAGTTTACTAATTTTAAATTGCACAAATCGTTGATGTATATCAGGAACAGCGTTGGCCCCAGAACACTGCCTTGTGGAACTCCATAATTATTTATAATATTATCATTGCTGTGATGACTACCTATTTGTACTCTTTGTATTCTATTCCTTAAATAATTCTTATATAACTCCAATGTCATACCTCTGATACCAATTTTTTCCATTTTACTGAATAATATTGACGATGAAACAGTGTCAAAGGCCTTCGCTAAATCCAGAAATACACCAATGCATTTGTCCTTAGTATCTATATGCGTTGCAACGAAATTAGTCAGTTCAACGACTGCATGTTGTGTGGACTTGCCGGCTCTAAAGCCATATTGATTTACTGATAACACATTTTCCTTTTCTAAAAATGAGATTAATCTGCGGTTCATTATCTTTTCTAATATTTTCGAGAGCGTTGGCAATATCGCGATAGGACGATAGTTACTGACACAATTTTTATCCCCCGCCTTATGAATAGGATGAATTATGGAAATTTTATATACGTTTGGAAATGTACTTGTTTGTATGCATAAGTTAACAATATGTGTTATGATAGGAATCAGCTCATTTTTTGCCATTTTTAATAATTTTGAGGAAATACCGTCCCATCCAACAGCACAATGTGTTCTGAGATTCATTAAAATGGAGCTTACTTCATTTTCGGTAGTCTCAATCATTCCCATAGATTTTACAGGGCTACAAATAAGTTCTAAATATTTATTACATTTATTTTGAAGTGATGCATTATTATCAGCAATGTGTTTTGCGACATTAGCAAAATACGAGTTGACTTTGTCAAGAGCTATTTCTGGTGATTCTGCAAGTTTAAGAAGAGCATCAGAATTTGACTTGTTACTATTTCGGTTGACAATTTTATCTATTATTTTCCATTTGTTTTTGGGATCCTTGGCATATTTATTCAGTTCATTCCTTTCATAGTTCCTTTTAAGGCGTTTTAGTAAGTCGTTACAGTAGTTCTTATATCGGGAGTAAGTTACATTCAATATTTTATTTTTAGGTTCTTTTTTACATTTCAGGTGCATGCGATCCCGATTTCTAATACAGCGTATTAAACCTGGTGTAATCCATGGTTTAATGCATCGGATTCTTCTAGGAGTTATAACATGAAGTGTATTACTTAAGATTGCAGAATTTAAAATGCCTAGAAGCTGTGAAGCCGACCAATCCGCATCTTGTGATTGTAGAATATTATTATAATTTCTGGATTGCAAATCAGCTAGTATTGCTTTGTAGTTTACTTTACTGGTGGTGGTAGATTGATATTGAGGACTAGTTTCATTAAGATTAACACTGATAAGCACCGGTTGATGATCTGTAAGAGACGCTTCGATAACAATAGTAACGGTCGGGTTTAGTGATTTCACCATTGCATGATCTATACAGTTACTGATTCTGGTTGGAAGAACATGACCTGGTAGTAATCCATGACAAGCCATTAGATTTAAATAGTCAGTTGAGTTTAAATCAGTATTGTTAGGCTTGATGTCGATGTTTAAGTCACCTATCACGATAATGTTATGATAATTACAGTAAGTATTGAGCAATATATCTAAGGAGTGCAAAAAATTATCTATAGTTCTATGAGACGGTGATCTATAAATACTAATGACAGCAGTATGGTGACTTATCTCAATAACTAAACAAGAGGCATTTTCAATGAAAACTTCTTTTACAAGACACTGTAGATCCTGCTTGGTGTACACCACTACCCCATCGTTTTGATTGGAAATATGTTTTGTTGAATGGGTGTTATAGTCATTTATAGATGGGTAATTTGATGCTTTTGCATTCCATGTTTCAGTTAATACATAAATTTCACATGATATTTGAATTCTAGTCAAAAGCACTTCAAATTCCTCAAAATTTTTAGTAATGCTCCTAATATTTTGAGTCATAATTTTCAGATTTTTGTTAGTTGAACATTTCGATAGCACTAGCTGTTTGCACATTTCTGGTGAAACTGCAAATGAATCACCAGGTTTAATGTTGTCTATATTATTTAAGAGATGTATATTATTAATTGAGTCGAATTTAACGGAGAAATATGGGGGGTCCAATAAAGGGTTATTTCAACTATCAGTTCTACTTTGCTAAATACTTTACTATCATTCATAAAGCTATTGCGTTTTGGTATTTTAGGTAAAAGATTTTTACATATAAATTTTAAATTTCGGATGATACAATGCTTAACTAGAAGTAAGTATGTACGCTTAATTAATTCTAATATTCTATAAAGGTAAAGTGATTTATCCTCTGAGGAGATAAAATTAGGACAAAAGTGAGATGTAATATCTATACATAGTCAATTTTTATCTTTAAGGGTATTTAAAAAATATTCATCCTTAACTTCAATATGCGGTGCTCCTTCAGTTTTCCGAAGAAGTATTTTTCCGTGACTTGTCCAGCAATACTTGTAATCATATGTTTTTGCAAAATCTCTCGCAAGAAAGAATAGTCTTCGTCCTTTCGCAGTAAGTGCCTCAGAGATATAAATAGGATTTGTTTGGTTAGTGTATCCGATGTCCGCTGAATTTAACCTCTTGGTGCTATGAAGCTTATTGTAAATTTTAGCACTCTGGATCACATCATCCTTTAGTATAACAGAGGTAAATTCGGCAATAATAGTACCTTTCCCAAGTTTGTTATTTGACTTATAAACATCTCTCATTGCGTTCACTGGAACACTTACACCGAGTACTTTGCAGGTGTTTTGGACAACATTGCACAATTCGTTTCTAGTTTCAGGTTTCGTTGATGCTGGTAAATTTCTTATTTCAATAGTAGAACCTTTGGTGGTTCTCTGCATTTCTTCTATTTTATTTTCCAGCGTGGCTATGATTTTGGATTGCTGCTTACATTCTGCTTCCAGAGTTCCGACTTTTTTCTTCATGTCTTCATATTCCTGATTAAAGAAATTCAGTGATTTTTGTATTTCCTCATTGGACTGCTTTATGGCATTGTTTTGTAATTTGATTTCAGTGACCTCGCTGACAAGTTGATTTAAGATAGACTTTAATTCTGTGTCTTTCCATTCGTCCAACATAGTTCTAACTTCATTTTTGAGCGACGAATGATCCTCGCTTGTCTCTCTAAGCCTTTTGTTTCTGTGTAAGGCAAATGCGGCTGTTGGACTGCTAGGTTGAATTTTGGTGACGTCAGAGTCAGATAAGGTATGTTGCAGGTTGCGGCCAGGAGGTGATCTTGCTAACTTCGACATTGTTTACAGATGTTTGTAACTTCAAGTCCAGAGTTTATGTGGCCTCACGTGATTCAACTTGTACTAGTCACTTAATAGTAACTGATTTAAATTTAATGCGCTGTGAGCGTACACACGACTGTTCGCTTGCGTGGTCCGAGGCGGAAGGAGAACATGCTATTTATCAACCGACGAAAAAAAACGGAAGAAGGTTCTCTATTCAACGCGTATATTTTTTTTTGTACGACCACGCATAGCTTTTTAAAGAGTAGTCCGATTTTTATACTAATTCTTTTTTATTGAATAGGGTATACCTCAAATTAAGTATCGACTTCAAATATACGTATATATTAGTTATTAAGGTAGGTAAATGGGAAATGTTCATTTTTTTCTTACTTTCAGTGTTTCCGGCGGATTAAATTGTTTGTTAAGTTTTATTTTGCAGAAAAAATTTCACACAGCTCTACAGTTTTTTTTTTTTTATTTCATTTTATTTAATTGTGGCAAAGAAAGATACACAATATAACAATAAAGAGTACAAAACAGTAAATGAATGTGTAACCTACACCATTGGCCAAAGTTTTAATCGTTTTTATCTTCAAATGCATACGCAATGGAAATGTGCAAAAACACTGTACTGCACATGCAGGTCTGCGATGAACGGTCTCGAATGTTCCAGAAAATAATGATTTCAATGCTTCAAATGTAGAGATTCGGATTCGGAGCTCATTTTGATTTGTTATATATTATTGACTATTATTACTGAGTACAATTATTGGCAATCAATATTCTTTTTTTGCTAAATAAAAAAATATGTTGATTCTAATAAAAGAATTTTCATGTTGACTTTTAGGGCTATTTTATTGATTTTTTTTTCTTTGATTTGTAAATTTCAGTCATATTTTTTATTCCATTTTATATGCATAGTACATTTTTGTTTGTACGAAGAAAATATACATAGATGAAAGAATATTGGATATTTTTAGTGGTATTTTATGTGCTTTTGTCTTTCATTTCTTATTTTTTTACTAAATATTTAAGTATGAATTTATCAATGAAAATAAAAAAATATACCGAACTTACCACAGATAAAAAATACAAAGAAAAACAATTACCAGCCAGCACCCGTGCGCAAATTCAAAAAAAGAACGCGTAGTTTTTAAAAATCGAACAGGTGGTTGAGGCCGCCAGCGCGCCACATGCACAGCGCCACGTCTCACGCGCGACTGGCCGGGCGGCGGGCCCTCCCGTGCTCGAGGCGCGCAAGCGTTATGCCATTTCGAATCGTCATAGAATAAATTAAGTATTGGAAAACAGATGAGTATGATTTATACCTGTGTATATTTTCACCATATTGGAATTTTATCGTCTAATTTCTAAGGTTAGTATAAATTGATTTGAAGCTAGGAAATGTTGCGTTTGAGTCTTTTGTCAGGTTAGATTTTTAAAACTGTTAACCTGAATTCTCTATAAGAAATTGAGGTTGTTAATGTTCTGACGTTAAGCACGCGGCTTGTCATGCATGTAAAAGTTTGTTATTCCGACCCAACTAATTCCATACATTAGCTTCAATATTCTTTATCTCGTAAATAACGCCTAAGTTCTGGTGGTAGGATGTGTTTGTATCCGCTCGGTTAGCGACCACCGTGCAGAAGGTGTTAAAACCCACCACAGCGGCCCGGTTAAGTTTGCCACGTTCCGAGATAAGCCTGTGTATCTGATTTAAACAGGCCGGCTTGTGTCAACTGACGAGGAATAACCATCGCTCGTCAGTCGACACTCTATCTGGACCCCTCTCCACTTACCAGTAGGTGCAGTTGGGTCACATTGACGTGCCTGTATAAAAAAATATATAAGGCCTACAAACTAGCAATTATTGTTCACCCTGCAACTAAATTATTACAATTGGATATTAAATGCCTGTAATCTTAACAAAATATTTTAATTTAAAAACAATTAAATGATGCTCATCGAAACTGAACTAAGCAATGCCATGTGCGTATTTTATTTTAATAAATAATCTTAGCTTGTGGCACTAATTAGTATGTATGTATGAAGTTCAGAAATAAAGTATTGTGTCATTTCGTGTTGTCTCTTAAAAGACACCGTACTTTAGGCACAAATGAACGAACCTAACTCAATAATTACCTACCTATATGTTTTTGTATTCATATGATATTAAATAACGTTCCATTTCAATCAACAATCAATGAAAACCGTTCCAAATTTAAAAAGACATAACTAACATTATGCGAACGCGTTCCGTTCCGCCTCGGCACATCATTACGGGCGGATTCCTTTTTCCAAATTTGAAATGGTCGTGACAAATTATCTTATACAATTCTGAAAGAACACAACTTTAGATGTTGATACGCTAATATATTCTTTATAGTTGGGGTATAAATATCATTTTACCATGAAATAAAATGCTTTTAATGTACTGGCCACCTAAACAAATTATTAGGCCAGTTTTGTGTGAAACGTTTTCAACAGTAATTTGTTTTGATAAATGTTCGTTTTTCAAATATTGGAGTGTCATTTCAGGAGTCTGAGTGGAGCGAGCGCTGAGAATGTTTTTTTTATAGAACGGAGTAGTCTCTCGTAATACTATAGAGATGGTATTATTATAAAGATTATGGGTTTATTTGTCTTCAGTCGTTGCTCTTTGTCGTTCCATAATATTTAAGTTAATATTATCCACAAGGTAGTGAAACAGCTTATGTAAAAAAATATTTGACGATAGCATAGTTGACAATTACTTGTAGAGATGGAGAAATAGGCGCCAAGCTATTATTTTATTCAATTGGGTTAAAAATTCTGTTAATATCGGAACATAATTTTTCACATAAAAAACTTCAAAAACGGAATACGCACAGTGAAAAGCGGAAACACTAGTTACGCCTCTGCCCACCCCTTCGGAGATAAAAAGCGTGAGTATATATATATGTATGTATGTACTAGTAGTCCAACAAGAAACACGGGCTTATAAAAATCAACCCCAAAAAAATATGTAAAAAATATTCAATGTGTTCTTAAATTTATAGAAACATTGAAAAAGAAACAGTCGAAAGCAGGATTTGAACCCTCGACCTCCAGCGTACCGTGCCGGTGCTCTGCTAATTGAGCTATTTCGACCCTACTCTCTAGTTCAAATCCTGCTTTTGACTGTTCCTTTTTCAATGTTTCTATAAATTTAAGAATATTATCCAGGCACTACATGGCCATTAACATATATAAAAAATCATCATATAGGAATATTCAATTTTTTTAAAACCAATTGTTTTTCAAACTCAAACATTTTACTACATTACGGCAAAAGTTCCGGCAAGTGAGCAACTCCGGAAGCTTTGAAAGCACATCGCCAATACAAAACCTACCCTAACTCTACGTAATAGAGTCGACATCACCTTAAACTTTACAATCAATTTATAATATTTAGCTAATGGGCCAACTTTGAAACTGAGGGGGGTTGTGGGGAGAGTTATATTACGGTTCAGGAAATCGACGAATGAAGTTTTTGAACCGTTTATCCAGAGCCGGGACTCGAAGTTTGTTCCCAGTTTGAAATGGTTTTGTTAGTTCAAATGAGTCTATAGCGGGTTTTGTGTGAAACAACTTACTCCTTTTTCAGGGGTAGGTAGATATGTATAACGGAATGAGACACATCCGTATTCACAAACAATACTATGTCGCACATTGTGCCCGAACGCATATATGTGGAGTACACAATGTTTGATTTTGTACAGTATTTTAGATGTAACAGAAAATAATACGAAAAAGAAATTCTTCTGTGAAATCAGCATCAAAATCGATTGAAAATTGAAGCAGTTATTAAATTCTTAATATTCTTATGAGCAAAAGTGTGGGCGTGGTGGAGATGTCGCGCTATCTCTTTCGCACGCACGCCGCGGTATAGATAACGGCACTTGGTGACGTCACAGCCTGGTATTGCTGTTATTTGACAGCTACCCCTTACTATTGCACTTTTGAAAATTATGTTTCCCTTAGATTTTGGATAACATACATTTTTTATTATTGTATTTAAAAAAAGGCGTCCACTACCCTATTTTTCATAGTTGCCTTTGGCCTTGTTCAACTTCGTGATGGTAGCGATAACGTGTTATTCCCCGCGATAAAAAAAAGACTTCACATACCCTTGAAATTGTTAAGAAAAATTCTCAGGTATGTATGTTTCCTCACGATGCTTTCCTTCAACGTTAAAGTGAATGATAATTGATAAACAATACACGCGTAACTTCGTAAAGTCAGAGGTGTATGCTTTGGGTTTTGTACCTCCGGACATTGTCTCGGCAGACCGTTCCATTCCCAACTAGGCTCTCTACTTTTAATATACTTTTGATGAATGTAGTGATATATTCATGACTGAAGAGAGTTGGAAAAAGACAATTTACTTATACATCACGCGACTCTGAAGGGGTAGGCAGAGGCACAACTAGTGCTGGGTGATTTATTCCATGCGTGTTCCATCAATGGGGTAGTAATAATGCGTGGCACGACATCTCCGACATCTCTGGTTCAAATCCCGGGTAAGGCAAAGTCATAAAATCATTTGCTCGAATCCATAAATTACGGCGAATCTTACTTAGAGTCAGTCAATTTTAACTCTACCAGTTCAAAAACCTTTATACACCAGAGACGAACGGGCAAAAAAATCTATAGGGTTTTTCTCCTCAGTCCGCATCTGCATCAGCTTGAAGTCTGGAATTCATGCCCTATATGGCGATAGCCTTGTCTTCGATCATGGGACGGAATACAAGGTGAAAAGTGGGTGCCCTGTTTGCACCTCTACCCCTTCGAGGAAAAGGCGTAGTATTTTCTTAAGGGTCCACACAAACTGGGCTATTTTATACCAATGAGCATTGCTGTTATTTTTATGTGATTTAAGTGTTAGAGCACACGCACACATACGCTCACAACCTGTATCCCCGAAGGGGTAAGCAGAAGCGCAACTAGTTTTTTTCGCCGTGTATAATCCGTTCCATGTTCCGCATTGGGCACAAATCCCGGACTCCGAACTGATACTGAATAGAAAAACCCAATTTCACTTTGCCCGACCCGGGGATCGAACCCGAAACCTCAGCATCGCAGTCGTACCGTAATACAACTACGCGTGTGAGAGGTCAAATTTTATTCAACATATATATTTTTTTAACTTGATGGTCAGCGATGTGGTTATAAATAAAAAATAACTACAGAAGAACTTTGACTTACAAACCACTGTACCATACTCCGCTTTAATAATCACTACGTATAACACAAAGTCGCTTCCCGCTGTCTGTCCCGATGTATGCTTAGATCTTTAAAACTACTCAACGGATTATGATGCGGTTTTTTCAAGAGTGATTCAAGGGAAAAGGTTTATATGTACTTTTATCCCGGAAAAACTTATTAACGCGGGCGGAGTCGCGGGCGAAAGTTCGGTAATAATAATATGAAAAAACTAATACACATCATGCCTCCATGTCCGAAAGGGTAGGCAAAGGTACAACCAGGGCCACCCTATTTTTACCTTTTATATAATTAAGTATACATCTCTGCCTCTCCCTGAAAAGGGGAAAACACGTGTTATTAATCAAATGTGTTAATAACTGCAGTGCAACCTCGTGTAGAGCCTCGCTAAGCCTCCGCGCGGTGCTAGAGTCGAGTGAATTTGTCAGAGTTACGATTTATATGTAGAGCTGTAGCGCTGACGTGATGACAGAGTGTACTGCAGAGTTATACTGGTGAGGCAGTAATATAATATGTATATATTATGTCCCATAAAACAACAACTTGAAATTGTTTGATAAGTTAGGTACTCTAGGTAGTTGTTAATATATTTTTTTCATTTGACATGTGTTTTTATTGCTCATCGAAAATAAATAGATTTTGGCACCCTGCGGCAAAATATTTTTTGTCTGTCCTTTACAGAAGGATTCCGATAATGTAACAGTAAAAAAAATAAGAAAAGTAATGTTTTACAGTCATAATAATAGAAAGAATCATTCATCAATCATTTGTTTTTTCAAATAATCATTTTGAAAATATGTGACATGTTTTTTATTATATTCTGGGGTTAGTCTGTACTTGCCCTACCATCCGATTTCGGCTTCACGTTGATTTATAGGACACGTTGAATACATACACACTCACGTTTTATCCTATAGGGGTAGACAGAGACTATTGAGCGCCACATGCTACGATCTTGATTCATCTATTTCAGTTCTTCCAGATTCATAGTTCCTCTCATTCAGTTTCGTTGATAATGTTTATAATAATAATACCAGCCCTGTATTATATACTGCTCACTGCTGAGCACGGGCCTCTTCTACTACTAAGAGGAGTTGGCCTTAGTCCACCACGCTGGCCTAGTGCGGGTTGGCAGACTTCACATACCTTTGAAATTATTACAGAAAACTTCTCAGAACACTCACTTTTGTGCCGTGCTTTAAAGATTATCTTCCTACCTCTGTTAGATGGAGGGCTGACAGACATTTTGGGAAGGTATTTGAGAGAACGTAAAAAAATATAATTAAAAGCTTTTTCTACTTATACCTGAAAACGATAATGCAGACCTGGCTGAAAGGTTGCAGGTCTTAATCGACCCTTTAATTTTTAAAAGCAATATTATTAATGCAAAAATAATCTGGAAGCATTCCGAAATTTTAATACATTTTAATCTAGTATTAAAGAGTTGAAAAATTAAAACGCTAGATCAATTAACCTGCCGCCTTTGTCAGATGTTAGGAAAGTTATATAACAAAAAAAACAAGAAAGTAAGAAAATGTTCCATTTTCACGTGTCATCACTTCCCATAATTTGATCCTTATTAGCAACATTATCGAGTGGTGTACGATACAGTATGTTGTTAATTTTGTTTGTCAAAATCAATGAGTTCGAATTTTGACTAGGATGACTTTTTTAAAACCAATAATGCAGTTTTAAAAGACATTAAACTCTTAGGCTGGCTTGCATAATGATCTACTAAGTATGTTTAACGCTAAACACATTTAAAAACTTGTGCTGTCACTGTCATCCATTAGAAAAAAAAATTGACAAAGACAGCACTATGATTAAATATATTAAGCGTTAATCATATTTAGTGACTCGCTGTGCAAGCCAGGCTTAGTCTATTATTTCGAGAACTATTTCATTAGCAATAAATAATATAAACAAATAACTATTAATGTCAAAATCCAAATCTATAACTCACAGTTTCTAAGAGCGCCCATAAAATATCTCGTAGACACAACATCGTAGACAGCCGTAGCAGCGTAGCACCGTAACGGCGTAGTTATTGTTGCGTAGCAAATCTATGTCATTAGTCCATATGGGTGACGGAGAGAGATGGTTTTATCGGGTATTAGTATGTGCAAAAGAGAGGAGATATTTACCTTTGAAACTATTGTAGAGTTTATTTTGCTTAAAGTTTCTTTTATTATGTAAAGGTTTCTATAGGAATAAAATTGTTAAGATATTATTTGTATGATGGTGATGGAGATGATGTTTTGTCCCCGAAAAGGTAGGTAGAGGTACAACTTACTGCACCCACTTTTCGCCATCACATCATGGGACGGAATACGCACGGCGAAAAGTGGGTGCACAAGTTGCACCTCAGTGAATTGTTCCTGCAGTAGAATTCGCTTCGCATATATTGACCAACCGCTTTATATGACGAAACTATAGACTTAGTTTGATTTCATACAAGCTTGTACGAAACTAAAATCGGATACAATGACTTTTTTTATGCTGCTTATAATGACCATATTTTACGGCAATATGGTTATAGTGACCAATGGAATACTGAATTTATTTTTCCCATCTTCTGCAATTTGCGAATCGCGTATTGATTTGCTTTGTTCAAATCTTTGTGTTAAATTAATGGCATTGTAATAAGTGATTTGGGCCCTGAAAAATATTACCAAAAAATCTTTGTGCTTTCTATGACGTCCGCTTATTATGACGTAATTTACATTTCCCTTCGATATCATTATAAGCGGATTCAACTATAGATTATCCACTGACGAGTTGTTTTATCCTTACCAGCAACATATATTTAGTGGTTGAGAATACAAACATCAGCGTTTACTCCTTACCAGACAATAACTTACCTTACGCAGCTAGCCTTAGAACTATAAATCTCGCAATACCGCTCTGACAAACTGGTCGCATGTGAGTGACGTGTGATGTATGAGACCGGGGCGGAGGGGCGGAAGGGGCGGAAAATGTTGGAGGGGTGGAATGGGCGAAAAAAAACAAAAATGGCGAATTTGTGGAATTTT
The DNA here is from genome assembly GCA_949316025.1 of Lapara coniferarum. Taxonomy (NCBI): domain Eukaryota; kingdom Metazoa; phylum Arthropoda; class Insecta; order Lepidoptera; family Sphingidae; genus Lapara; species Lapara coniferarum. The sequence continues at coordinate 20,054,207 of OX438929.1, forward strand.
TGCTAAGTGAAGGGTGAAAGGGGCGGAATGGGCAGAAAGGGGCGGAGAGGGCGGAAAGTGATGTTTAGAGATGTAAGCTATGTAAATGATGGCTGACCATTACAACAAAAATAGTTTATTCCTTGGGGATAAAACTATGATCTAAACCTATGACTATTTTATGTGTTCCTGGTACCGCAGGCTATATTCGAGCCTGTTCTAAGCACATTGAAGTGCAAATATAATAATGACCAATGAGTCACTTGTTCAATGGACGTCACCAAGACAGTCTTTATTCTATTACTAGTATGTACAGGCGACTCATTCGCTTACATAAGTAAATATTCCTATTAATGAGTCCTATTAATATAGAAATTTAAATATCGGTTTATTACTTTTTGAGATTAATCCTTTACAAAGAATCATACAAGAATATTTGTTTTCCCTTTTGACGTCTTTATCCCCGAAGGGGTAGGTAGAGGCGCAACTTTTGTACCCGCATCTCGCTACTTTCTGACTTTGCCCGACTCGAGATTCGAACCCTGAACCTCAGAACGATATCGTAACGCGCGAGCAATAAAACTACGCCACCGAAGCAGTCTTTATAATATTAGTTTCGAAAAAATATATTATTAAAAACGACAAACTTACTTTTTTTTATTAAAGAAATGCGAAATGAAATTTGCCATCGACCAGTTACTATAAATAGTTCTGGAGCGAATTGAAGCGTGCGAGTGACACGGACACGCGTGATGGATGTGTCACGCGCGGGACGGACGGGGGCGGACCAGTGAGACAGGGTCGAAACTTATAACAAAGCGTTATAAATAAGCATATACTATTCCATACCCAACCCTATATTATATACTGCCCACTGCTGAGCACGGGAGGAGAGAGATCCTCTACTGAGAGGGGTTAGGCCTTAGTCCACCACGCTGGCCTAGTGCGGGTTGGCAGACTTCATATTTAAATGAAACCACATTATACTCGCCTTTACCTCTGTTAATATTATGCTAAAAATCATCCATGAATAACGAATATTTCCACCAAAAAATTAAATTTTTCTTTCCTGGTTTATTTATTATTTAGTAGTGCATTATAACTGAAAGTGTGATGTCGCCGCTGCGACGAGTAGTTGACTACTTTTTTTTAAATACATTTTCGAAAAAATTATGTCACCCATATGTAACAGAAAAAGAATTTTCATAATTTGCGCAATAATAAGTATCTTATAAAGCTTTGAAATCTGGTGGATGGGGTAGTTATGAAATTAAAGTAATATCAGACTGTGACGTCACCAGGGGTCACCGGCCATAACGCTGCGTGCTTGCGAAAGAGATAGCGCTATGTCCCCACCACGGTTCACTTCTGCTCACAAGAATATTTCAAGTTTTTAAGTGCTTTATTTTTCAACCAATTTTTATGACGATTTTACAGAAGAATTTCTTTTTCATATTATTTTCTGTTACACGTACAACAATATAGACACACAAACATAGGAAACTACCCTATTCTCTTAGAGTAGTAGTGAGATTAGAGCGTGTAAAATTAAAATCCCTTTTTATTGATACTTATTTTGTTCGAAACTTACATTTGGTTATTTTACATCTACGGCTCGAGTAACTTTTATTTATTTTTATTTTATTTTATTTATTTATTTCAAAAACATATATTACAGATACCACTTTCAAATAATATGATCCTTGTAAAAAATGCATTATAACATATATAAGTAGTAAGTATTTTGAACACAGGTACCCAAAGTAAGATTTAACTTGTGTCTTGGGTACCAACGCTCTTACAAGTTTTGCACAATAGGTTATATTGCATACAGATAGAACATGATTTGTGGTTTGCCATCTACTTAGGACTCTATATAAACAAAACAAAAATAAGATAATTCTATGATCTATAGTATAAATTATCTATATATAATTTTATAAATTTTATATTCTAAAGCCTCGTTACATATTGTATTAATTTGTGAGTTTGTGTGTATGAAAGTATGGGTGGAGGTGTACATTAATAAGTGTAAAGGTCTTACTTATTAATGTACACCTCCACCCATACTTAACTTATTGTAAAGTATTATTTTGAACGTGGTATGTGGTGTCATTTAGCATTTAAAACCTAGGATTTGCAGAGTTCATCGTAAATCAACCAATAACCGACATTATTACATACATTCTCATTCGGGCGCCGAATTTAAATGAACGTCGAGGCTTAATTTTATATAAATAATGATTTGAGTACAAGCTCTGAATATTTGAATATAACATACTAGGTGTTGCTACTGACGTCGCTCGCGGGAATGAACTTTCCCGATATTAACTAAGGTTACAAACAGGGCAAAGTACAGTGTTCTTAAAACTAAGGTCACAGATACATTTCGGTGAATTAAAGCACATTCTATTCGTCTAATATTCGTCGGGCTTCTTGGACTAATAGCCGTATATTTTGCCACCACGTGTATAACTTATTTCGACCTGTTCGTCTTTCGCTACGTCACGACCAAAAGGAAGTGCATAATCTGCAGAAAAAATTGTCTTTCTAGGTCCACATTCCAAAATTTTTATTACGACAATTCTGATACAGAGACTTTTATTTGTCACTTTTTATACTATAAATTACGGATGTTTAATACATTCTATGGCATTGATGATTACAAGAAAGATATATTATAATGAAATAAATTAACTTTTTTATTTTACCAATTATCTGCCTATAAGTATTTTGAATTCGGCCGAATAGAACTACAGTAGCTGAATAGGCCGAATACTACCCATTGTTATTTTAACGACTGCCTCGGTGGCGTAGTGGTATTGCGTACGCATTACGAGTACGATTTGCGCGCTGAGGTCCTGGGTTCGAATCCCGGGTCGAGCCAAAAAATTTGACTGGGTTTTTCCATCTTAAAATTTACTCAGTCGCAGCTCGGAGTCAGGGAGTTGGCGGTGTGATACCCCCGTGCCTCGGAAAGCACGTAAAGCCGTTGGTCCTGCGCCTGATCTCTCTCCGGTCATGTCGGATTGCCGTCTCACCGGACTATGAGAGTGAAGGAATAGCGAGTGCACCTGTGTATTGCGCACACACTTGTGCACTATAATATCTCCTGCGTACCTGGCTGATCTCCGTTGAGATTGGCCGCCGTGGCCGAAACTGGCTAGGAGGATTTCAATATAAATATATACCACAAAGTGACTACCCATTTTTTTTATGGCATCGAACGACGAGACGAGCATCCCGTTTGCCTGATGGTAAGCGATACGACCACCCATAAACAGTAGCAACGCCATCCAGCACCTTGAGTTACAAAGTACTGGTTGGTATTCCACTGCGCTCGTCATGCTGAGACATAAGATGTAAAGTCTCGTTATGTCCAGTAGTTACCCTGGCTTCAATGCCCTTCAAACCGAAACACAACAGTACATTTGACTCATACCCCGCTGTATGCCAGAGCACTTACAGCCTTACCTTACCTTGTGTATAATTTATTATGTCGTCTGAAGACAGATTATGCGTGAGCCTGTGAGGCTTGTGGCCCGAAAAATCCTTTCCGAAAATAATTTATTTTTCTTTCTTTCTTTATATATCTTTACTAGGTGTTGGTAGGTCTTGCTTTTCATGCGGCTTGGCTCGCATGAAAAGCTTTTCGCGTCCTTTAACCCAGCACGATGCCAGCGCCATCTACTTAAAGAATCAGATTAAAATTATCCATTAATATGTGTTAATCCAGGATATAACATACCTGTTTGCTAAATTTCATCAGAATCCGTTTAGCTGTTTCTGCGTTTACTTCTAACAAACATCTAAACAATTTCACAAACTTACGCATTTATAATATTACTAGACTTCTCGGCTCGCGGCTTCGCCCGCGTGAATGAGTTTTTCCGGGATAAAAGTCCCGCTTTATATTTCCCCGGTATAAATTATACATATTATAAACCTTCCTCTTGAATCACTCTATCTATTAAAAAAAACCGCATCAAAATTCGTTGCGTAGTTTTAAAGATCTAAGCATACATAGGGTCATAGGGACAGACAGTGGGAAGCGACTTTGTTTTATACTATGTAGTGATGATACACATACACACTTACGCCTATTATCCCCGAAGAGGTAGGCAGAGACGCAACTAGTGCACCCACTTTTCGCCGTTATTCCGTTCCATGATGTGATAGGGGGCGAGTCTATCGTCATATCGGGCACAAATTCCAGACTCCGGGCTGATTATGAATAAAGAAACCCAATGTCACTTTGCCAGGCCTGCGGATCGAACCCGAGACCTCAGCATTGCAATCGCACCGTAATACAGCTACGCCACCGAGGCTTTTATAATATTGCTACGAAGTATAATTTTTTGCTGGGCACGGCTCGCACCTCTAACTTTTTAAATTATGTGTGTATGGTTTATCAATATAGTAAATTAACTGTGAAGGAAATCATCGTGAGGTGGCCTACATACCTAAAATTCCCCATAAGAAAATACAAGGTATGTGAAGTTTGCCAACCTGCGCTAAGCCATCGTGGTGGACTAAAGGCTAAACCCTCTTAGTAGAGGAAGCCCACGCACAACAGTGGGATGGCATAGGAAAATCTGGTATTATCACGCCGCCCGCCTTAGGTACCCATAAACAGTAGCAACACTATACAGGACTTTGCATTACAAACTGCGTGACACTCTGCCGAGTTCGTCAACTGAGACATGAAACGTCTCATAATGCCCAGTAACTCCGCTGGCCACAATCTCTTGGTATGGTCTCGTAAATCTAACCTTACTAATTTTAGAAATGCGAAACTTTGTGTAAATGTTTGTAAGTAAGCGCAGAAACAACAACGGATTTGAATGAAATTTTGCACACAGGTAGACCGTGTACTGGTTTAACACACAGGCTTTTTATTCCGGGAATTTGCTTCCCTAGGAAACTATGGATATTATTAATCTGATTCTTTAAGAAGTTGGCGCTGGCGTCGTGCTATGTTTTAGGGACTTCTGTAGTGGGAAAGGTTCTCCCCGCGAGCGCGGCGTGACCACGAGACTGCCTCCGTGGCGTAGTCCGGAGTCTGGAACTTGTGCTCGACATAGCTCTGAGAGTTAGTAGGTTAAAGTGGCAATGGGCTGGCCACATATGTCGCAGAACAGATAACTGTTGGAGTAAGCGTGTTCTGGAGTGGAGACCGCGTCTTGGTAAACGTAGCGTGGGACGCCCTCTAGCCAGATGGCGGGATGACTTGCACAAGAGGGCCGGCAGCAACTGGATGCATAAAGCAGCAGACCGGGCTCTGTGGTGTATCTTGGGAGAGGCCTATGTCCAGCAGTGGACTGCAACGGGCCGATGATGCCCCCTATCACATCATAGGACGCAATAACGGCGAAAAGTGGCTACACTAGTTGCGCCTCTACCTACCCCTTCGGGAATAAAAAGCGTGAGTGTGTGTGAAGCCGCGAGCAACAGCTTATACAAAAATAAACTCAGTGTGCGCGTCGCCTAATACAAATAATAAACCCATCCCGCCAATCCCTCAGGACCCGTAACAAAGTAAATCCAAACTCATGCTGTTAACCGGGTGACTCCCGGAAACTGTTCCCTAGGGACGCGGCCGCTTTCAATCACTCTCTGGGGATGCTGTGAATTTTGCTCTATAGATCTATTCTAGTATATTTAAGTACTAATTTGTAGTACTAGCTGCTAATACAGGCTCTAGTGTTTAGGGCTGAATTTCAAGTGTAAGATAATACTTTTAATGGATTAGACCATCTTGAAAGGATACGCCATGTTCTTATTGCAGTGAACAAAAAATTCTGTCACTTTAAATGTTACATAGGTAGTGCAACACATATACCTTTTTGTGTCTATAAACGCACACATTACTGGTGGTAGGACTCTCATATGTAAGAGTCCGTCTGGGTGGGTACCGCAATGCCTATTTCTACCGCCAAGCAGCAGTGTGCATGCACTGTCGTGTTTAGGTTTGAAGGGCATTGTAGCCAGTGTAACTACTGGACATAATGAGACTTAACATCTTAAGTCTCAGAATGACGAGCGCAGTGGAATGCCACACAACACTTTGTAACTCAAGGGGGTGGATGGTGGTTCTACTGTTTATGGGTGATCGTATCGCTTACCATCAGGCGAACGGCATGCTCGTCAAGTCATTCGATGCCATAAATAAAACATCTTCTTCTTCTTCTTAGTCGATTCCTCAAGGCTGAGGGTCGTGACCACTATTAACAACTCCCGCCACCAGTGTTCTCCAGGCCGCTCTGTTCTCCGCGTGGCGCATGGCTGGTGGGATGATCAATCGGGTGCGTTCCCTGATAGTGTCCGTCCATATAAAACATAAAATAAAACATAAATAAACCTTAAACACTTCTCTGTTACGCAATCTTTACTTTTTGTAAATGTGTGCATGAACATTTAATCTTATACTTTGGCAGACAGGGTAGCATACAAGGCACGTCCTTTATATTTCGGTTTATGCAGTCGTCTGACTCTCAGTAATGACACTGGCCTCCACACAATAAACAAACTCGGCATGAAATACCTGCTAACATAACAGGCTGCCTCGGTGCTGTAGTTGTATTACGGTATGACGGCTGTACTGAGGTCTAGAGTTCGATTCCCGGGTCAGGCATTGGGTTTTTATATTCAGTATCAGCCCGGAGTCTGGAAATGTGCCGGTAACAGGCCCGCCCCCATTGTTAGGCGATATGTGGGTGCACACCTCTGTCTACCCCTAAAAAGGATAAAAAGCGTGATGCTAAGTATATATCACAGAGTTGGCGTAAAAAATCCTCTAAAACAATCTCCAAATTATTCTTATTTAAGCTGAAAATCCAAGGTTCACATTAAGAAATTCTCACCTCGTCTGAGATTTTGCGAAATTTTACTAATTACCAATTAAACGGTAAGCCTCGGCTAAACGCATTAGTTATGGAGGGGGGGCATAGGGAGGAGAGGGGCGGTGCGGTAGTAAGAGTTTGTACACACGAGACGGTTTGAAATGAGCGTTTTTGGAACTCATTTAGACATCTATCTATTATAAAGTTGAAGAGTTTGGTTGGTCGCGTTAATCTCAGAAAATACTGAACCGATTTTGAAATGTCTTTCACTAATAGGAAGCTTCATTACTCCTGAGTGCTATAGGCTTTTAATCCCGGGAAAAAAATCCTGGAAAATCTTTTTCTCGCCGGTGGAGCCGCGAGTAATACTAGTATTATAATAAAATATTATAATAAAATCGTATATTTTCCATGTATATTCAGCCATATATAAGTAGCTGAACTAATTCAAAATTTCAAATCGCCCCTTACACTTTTGCATCTGAATCAATAATCTTTTTTTCTTCACTTAAATAAATTTCATAGGATTCATTTTATTTTTGACTAGTAGTGCTCGCGGCTCCGCCCGCGTGAAAAAGTTTTTCCGGGACAAAAATATTTTCCCGGTATAAAAAGTAGCCTATAGCACTCAGGAGTTATGTAGCTTCCTATTAGTGAAAGAATTTTCAAAATCGGTTCAGTAGTTCCTGAGATTAGCGCGTTCAAACAAACAAACTCTTGAGCTTTATAATATTAGTATAGATAAAGACAACAAGATCGCCCCCTATCACACTATGGGACTGAATACGCACGGCGAAAAGTGATCACACTTAGTTGCGTCTTTGCCTACCCCTTTGGGGATAAAAAGGCGTGAGTGAGTGTTTGTATAAAGAAAAAAGTATATTTCTACTGGAGTTAAAGTGTAGAAGCGTTTTGAAGTATTTTATTTATTCATCTACTTTTATGGCACATACACACAAATAAATAAATTAATTAACTCCAATAAAACCACCCACTTAAATACTCACCCTAACAAACACGCACCAACGCGGCAACACCGGCGCGCATGCGCACTGCGCTCGCCCGCTCGGCCTCCAACTATTTTTTTTCAGGTTACTTGACTATCTATTTCACAAACACAACTCGTTCAAACAAACACAAACCACCACCACCACCAACAACAACAACACAACCACCCACCCACCATCAATTTAAACAAAAGAAACAAAACTGGACCTCCATCGCCATTACACAATTTTTAGGTTACTTTACACTTTTCAAACCAACTCCACCAAACCGAACCAAACACAAACCACCACCACCCCCCCGACGAGACACACGCCGCCAAACCACCCTCGAACCAACAAAACCCCATCAAACAACAAAAGACTTTCCGTCACGCGGCACCCGGCTCTGCTCGCTAATTATTAAAAAAATAACTGAAAATGCAAGGCATAAGTCATCGCATCAGGCATCGTAAAATAAAAAAAAATATGATTCGTTTGTTTATCGTTTTGTTTGCTCAAATGTTCGTCAGAGTATTACGACAAAACTAGTTTTTGCATTTAAGATATAATTACAGAAAAATATAAATCATTTTTTCGTGTAACGTCCACATTAATTTATTTCATTAAAATCGTCTCACAGTTTATTTAATTAACTAGTATCATAGTGCAACGCTGACATGGAGTGTGGCGTTTCTGTGCTACAGGGAAATGTATCATATGGGGTTATAACAGGCTGAGATATTTTTAAGAACACATAATATTTTGTTTACATCTGGGAAAACAATAAAAATCAAACAATTTCAAATCACAACGAATTCTAAATTTAAAATTACTGATAAACTTTTGTGTCCTGACATATTTTTTTTTTTTTAAACAAACATTCACTGCATTTGAATTCAATTCTCACCACATCAGCTTTTCCACACGCCATGTGTGTACTATAATGTGTTTGCGAACAACTCCGTTTAATTTCCGCTGCGCACTTAATTACCGAAACGCGCAGATTGGGCGCGGCGCAGGCGAGGAACGGTACAAGCTAGAAGCTTCTCTGGGCGAATTCAGTACATTTTTTTAATGGTATATTATGTCAATTCAGCTGACATTTAAATTTAGATATATTGTTTTCCTAATAATTATTGACGGGACGTCAGACGATGTAGCAGCTCATCATCAGCAGCTAAACGAAGCCCACTGCTGAACATGAACTCCCTTAAAGGTTACTTAATGAAAGTAGCAGGAACACGCTAGAAGCAGGCAGCTTTTGACAGGTCCGTCTGGAAATCTTAAGGTAGCAGCTGCTGCTCGACTTAATACTTACAGTAGTACGTTGCAGCCGACATTTTTTACCACGTACTGTAAAACTATGGAACGAATTGCCGCCAGCAGCATTTACGGAGAGATACGACTTGACGACCTTAAAAAAAAATAGGGTATTCCCACCTAAAAGGCCGGCAACTCATCTCTATGCTCTCTGGTAGTGCAGATGTTCAGTAGCAGAGATGAGAATGTTGAGATGGATGTGTGGAGTGACGAGAATGGATAAAGTGAGGAATGAGTATATTAGAGGGAGTTTGAAAGTGGCACCAGTGACAGAAAAGTTGAAAGGAAATCGTCTGTCTTGGTATGGACATGTGAGGAGAAGAGATGAAAGGCATGTAACCCAACGAGTGATGAATTTGAGTGTTGATGGATGGCGAGGACGAAGACGACCAAGGAAGAGGTGGATGGATTGTGTAAGAGATGATATGAAAGAAAAGGGCGTGAATGACTTGATGACGAAAGATAGAGGAGAATGGATGAGAAAAACATGTTGCGCCGACCCCAAGTAATTTGGGACCAGGGCAGGAAGATGATGATGGTAGTGCAGATGTTCATGAGTAGCGGTGATCACTTAACATCATGTGAACCTTATGCTCGTTTGCCCCCTGTATCATAAATAAAAAAATAAAACATGTTATGTTCACTATAGCATTTGCCACGGAAGAACTCAGATGTTTTAGGGGGCTTGAGGCCCTTAGTCCTCTCTCCTATTTGATCTGCGAGTGCCTGGTCGTCTTATTTGTCCAATGGACCACTTCACTGGCAGAATATAAGGTGTTGCTTTCTTCCGGGAAAAATTTTCCTGAACAATGAATTGGTACTTCGCTGTAAAAAGCTTATATGTTAGCTACCTTTTGCTCGCGTGAAAACGTTTTACGGCGTAAATGGGGCATTTATATTAGCCTATGTCCTGCTCAAGATCTCAAACTAACTCCACACCAAATTTGATCGAAATCGGTTCAGTATTTCCAGAGTTTACTTCCTACAAACAAAACTCACAAACTGTAGCTCTTTATAATAAGTGATAGATATCCAGGACATGATCTAGTCATGTACAGTCAGCCGCAAAAGTAGCTGAACAAATTAAAAACTTTAAAACGCTTTTACACCACAACTCCAGGCAAAATATTCTTCATTCTTTATCTTATATAAAGTCGACTCCGTCAAACTTATTTTAGTGAAGAAAAAAAGATTGTTGATTCAGACGAAAAAGATGGAAAGCAATTTGAAATTTTGAATTTGTTCAGCTATTTATGTGGCTGACTGTACCTATTAAACATTAATTACAGTAAAACAATTTAAAGCATGGTTTCCGTGTTACAGTGACGCTTTAGCAACTCTAGGTGTGAGTGTGCGAAAGTGCAAGCGTTGGCAGCTTGCGCTCAGTACAGTCGTATTAGCCTATCTAGCGGACCTTTTTTAAGTTAGACTACAAACACCAAAGTAATTTTTCATTAAACATTTATAATAAAAATAATCAAACACACGAATTGAGAACCTCCTCCTTTTTTGGTAGTCGGTTAAAAAATACATTGAGTCACCATTTATAACTCGCGAAATTTTTTTTAATTATCACTTCCGACGTTTGGAGATTGAGTTTTCACGGGCATGGAGCGGAATCTGACCCGCCCAGAATTAGAATCTAAAGGCTAAAATTCCACATTAACTGGCTAAATGTAGGTGTTATTGTCTGCCTACCTCTGAAAACATATGACACGATCACTATAAAATACATACGCGTCGTGGGCCTCCTTTTTTGAAGTCAGTTAAGCCTATCCCATTCTACACTACGTCATGGTTTATAATAATTAAAATGAGTCGGTCGCGTTTCATTATTTAATTTTGGAAAACTAATTTCCTTTACGTTTGTATTAGAATATTACTTTCCCCGCAGTTCTGTTCATTTTTACGGTAAATATAATTAAAATATTATTGATTAGTTTTAGCTCGGGGCTCCGCCCACACGAGTTAAAATAAGGAGTAATATTGCGTGAATGTCGAAAATTCTTTGTCCGTTAGATTTTGGATGAAACGCATTTATAACTGACTTCAAAAAGGCATGTTTTGTATTCGACCCATATGTATATACCGGGTGGAAGGGAAACGCTCTCGGAAACGAATACAGGTGATAGTATTGGTGATTCCTGACGTGATGGCACTAAAAATATCGCGATCGCATTGTTACAATTTTAGAACGATTTTCTCAAATTTCTGTACAGCTTCACGTATGGATAGATAAATCAAACTATTATTCTGAAAAGCATAGTAAAAAAGGTCAATATTTCAAAAAAATCGTAATGAAACACGTACATCAGCTGACGGGTTAACGGCCGCCCAGTTTATTGTACGCTTTACATTGCGCGCGCATGAATTACGGAAATACTAAAATCGTAAGTATTATCGCTTAGCTTTGCAAATAAATATAGTTTTTCGTTAATGTTATGGTTCTTTTCTCTTACCGTTCCGGTATAGAGAGCGTTTCCGTTCCACCCGGTATGTATGTCCGCGATTTTTTATATAATCATCATCATCAGCCCGTTGCAGTCCACTGCTGGACATAGGCCTCTTCCAAGATACGCCACAGAGCCCGGTCTGCTGCTTTATGCATCCAGTTGCTGCCGGCCCTTAATAATTTGTTGGATATAATGTTTTTCATAAAATATCTACTTTTTTGATAGGATAGTTACCCGTGCCGTGCTGTTCGAACCGGGTATACACAGGCCGAACTCGGAACGCGAGTCAAGTAGGCAACATATTTATTACACTTAGAAACAATCACCCAATTTAGTGCTAGTACACTTTCTCAAGCGCGCGCTGAGGTCCTGGGTTCGAATCCCCGGTCGAGCCAAAAAACATTGTGATTGGGTTTTTCCATCTTAAAAATTACTCAGTCGCAGTTCGGAGTCAGGACGGTTTTTTGTTTTTTTTGTTTACGCGGAGAATTATTACTACCGCCCAGTGTTCAAGGGGAACGACTGAGCGGTTATGTTGTGTTCACCGTGCCTTACGACCCGACGTTGAGCCGCCCGGAGAGATGGAAAACGTCGGGCGACCGCCGGGCCGAGTCCCTAACCTATGTACACCGCACGGCATACCAACCAAAACTCCGCGGTGGCCATCTTCAGCGCATTAGGGACGGCTGCGGGCTTCCTCCGACTCAAGTCTAAGTTGTCGTCCACAACCGCCCGAGAGAGGAAGTTGGCGGTGTGATACCCCCGTGCCTCGGAAAGCACATAAAGCCGTTGGTCCTGCGGCAGATCTCTCTCCGGTCATGTCGGATTGCCGTCTCACCGGACTATGAAAGTGAAGGAATAGCGAGTGCACCTGTGTATTGCGCACACACTTGTGCAGCACAAGTGTGTGCGCAATACACAGGTGTGCACTATAATATCTCCTGCGTACCTGGCTGATCTCCGTTGAGATTGGCCGCCGTGGCCGAAACTGGCTAGAAGGATTACCTACGTTTTTTTTTACTTTCTCAGGATGAAACGCCCATTTTTCGTATTTTACCCAGCAAGTGCGATTGTTTCGAAGATGTACAAAGAAAACAGCATATAAATCTTAATGTCTACTTTAGTTGTAAGTTACATGTTGCTGACCGATTTAGAACTTTAAGGTGGTCGAGTATACACTTTTCAGGCTGTACAGTTGCTACCCGAGCGGATACTAATATGTTGCCGGCAAAGGTGTATAAGTCTTCAATCTGCCCACAGGCGTCATTAGCAAAGTACTTGAAATCTAAAGCAACGACTGCGCTATACAGCCAAACAAAAATGGCGGCTTGTTTAAAAAATCCGCGCGAGTGACTCCGGGGCACATACATATGTATTCGCTATTCATTCGTACGCCTTTCATGCGCTCGGTGACTAGAGAACGAGGGTGTTATAAAAATAACGGTATTCTCGTTATAACGTTATTTATGTGTTTGAACTATGATAATAGCGTTATTTTTGTGTTAGTGGTGAGTAGTGTAGATAAGACCTAGAGGTCGAGCACCTCTACCTGATGGTCTGACACCATCAGAGAGGTCATAGTTATCCCAGTCACGGATGCTCTGCGACAGGCACAGGACAGGGTGGAGTGGAAACAGCTCGTCAGCGCCACCAAAGCGGGCACGATCTTCATTCATGAAGAAAACGACAAAGAAGATGTGTAGGAACTAAAATAGTAACGTTATTTATGTAACAACTAAAATAAATTTTAATATGATACTAATATAGGTTTAAGGAACAAGAGGGCAATAATAATAGCCTTCTACTAAGAGGGTTAGGTCTTAGTTCATCACGCGGGCATAGTGCCGGCAGGCTTCACGTACCTATGAAATTAATATTTTGTTTTATTACACACACACGCTTTTTATCCCCGAAGGGGTAGGCAAAGGCGCAACTAGTGCACCCACTTTTTGCCATTCGTATTCCCATGCTGTGATAGTGGACGAGCCTATCCCCATATCGAGCACAAATTCCAGATCTCCGGGCTGTTACTGAATAGAAAAACTCAATATCACTTTGCCCGACCCGGGGACCAACCCAAAGACCTCAGCATTGCAGTCGTATTGTAATACAACTACGCCACATAGGCAGATTATTTTATTATTATAGAGTTTTTCCACGTATGTAAGTTTCCTTACGATTCCCTACCACACGTAACTACAAAAAGAAAGAAGTACGTATGTGGTTTCTAATTTATGTGGACATTCGCCTCCCGCCACTCCATTCCATTCTCAGCTAAGCTAATGCACATCTGATATCTGGTCTTGGTACATTGGCAGAATTTAAAACAGCTTCATCATCTAAGATATATATTTTGTACAAATGTGGTCGAAATCTCAATTTTTCTTATGAGATAAACCATGCAAATACGGTCGACGCACGCTATAATGGGACAAAAAGAAGCTTGGATAGAGATGCGACTCCTAGTGTCACGTCGTAGTGATGTGATTCGTAGTGTTGCCTACTTTTAAAATACCTGAGTGTAGTTTTGTTCATGAATACCTGATAATGCAAACAAATAGCAGTAACATTCTACCGTTACAATAGCAGCTACGACCCACTAGAATATTAAAAAATGATTATAATACCTAATAGAAAATTTAACTCTGGCTGCATTCTCTCTCTATGGTTTTTAATGGATGGCATTTTGTTTTTATGTTACTTCCTGTATGCAACGGCCTTGTCAATGCACATGTGCAAGTTAATTAAAGTTTATAACAAATTAGAAAACAGTGCTTATTTTATTGTTAATTACCATACCATATCAGCCCTGTATTATATACTGCCCACTGCTGAGCACGGGCCTCCTCTACTACTGAGAAGGTTAAGGCCTTAGTCCACCACGCTGGCGTAGTGCGGGTTGGCAGACTTCACATACCTTCAATATTCAGAGAACTCAGGTATGCAGGTTTCCTCACGGTGTTTTCCTTCACCGTTAAAGCGAGCGATAATTCACTACGAATGTTGTTAAATGCAATAAGCAAACATATAATAGCAAATACCACACTACAATAGCAGTTACCACCCGCTGCAATAGGCGTTATTTCCCGCTTCATGAACAGTTATCTAACGCCACTCCCCTACGCCAATTACCGGCGTAGGTCAAGTACTCGCCGCCGGTACGGGAATTATAAATGTTAACCGCTTAACGACGATGTCTCGCGCTGCAGCAATCATTCTACAAACGCCTGCAGATTGAGAGTTAACTGCATTTAGAAAGAAAAATGTTTTGTCAACGACACAATTTTATGTACAAAGGAATTTATTAAACGAAACATATTAACAGGCCGTATACGAAATTTCGACTATTTCAGTCAACTTTTCATTGTGATTTTTTTAAAAATAACCTGATCTGGTTTATTAATAATACGTCATCAGAAAGACTATTTCAACACAAATGGGCTAAACGAGACAGATTTTTCATATCTTTCTTTAATCTCGATCTATCCACCAAGTTCCAACGTCTGTTTCAGATTTTTTTTTGTAAGGAGACTCAAACTTGTAGTAGTTTTCAGTCAAAATCGTGCTTGAAACTAACGAAAACTACTGTTTATTGTTTTAAAAAGTCGCCTAAAGGATAAATGCGACAATTTTTTTATTATCAATATAAAAGGAGGCGCACTTATTATCGCGGGCTAGCCTGCGAAAAAGTTTCAAGCACGATTTTGACTGAAAACTACTACAATTTTGTGTCTCCGTACAAAAAAATTCTGAAACAGACGTTGGAACTTGGTGGACAGATTGAAATTAAAGAAAGATATGAAAAATCTGGCTCGTTTAGCCCATTTGTGTTGAAATAGTCTTTCTGATGACGTATTAAAAATTAACCAGATATTTCAAAAAATCACGATGAAAAGTTGACTGAAATAGTCGAAATTTCGTAAACGGCCTCTTAAATAGTACTCCCGCGGTCAGCTTACCATCCCTGAAATCATACGTCGGTTAAAAAGCAGCATGACATATTTGATAAGGACAGCTATTAAAATTTGACCATTTCCAAGAAAGCGCTTCGTCCACTAGGAGTAACGCTTTATTGTACAACTCTGATACAACTCTGTGTCGCTCTGAAGTGCGATATCAGTTGAAACGCTCTCAAATTAAGATCGGCAACTTAAGAAACTCGCTATTTAATAAACCGACATTAACAGCTGCTTTAGTGACATCTTAAGTTACGTTTACAATAATTTCCTGTAATTTTATATATTTTTGTGTAATTTTAAACTTTTATATGTCTCTTTTTTTATTGCTTTGAATGACGAGACGAGCATGCCGTTCGCCTGATGGTAAGCGATACGACCACCCATAAACAGTAGCAACACTATCCAGCACATTGAGTTACAAAGTACTGTGTGGCATTACACTGCGCTCGTCATCCTGAGAAATAAGATATTAAGTCTCATTACGCCCCGTAGTTACACGGGCTAGTCAATGTCCTTCAAACCGAAACACAACAGTACATGCATACTACTGCTTGGCGGTAGAAATAGACATCGCCGTTGTACCCACCCAGACGGACTCTTACATGTGAGAGACCTACCACCAGTAGGTAAGTCTGAATTTAATAAACAATGTGAATTTAATTTAAATGTGATGGATTTTGACAACTGAGTTTTTTTGTGTGACAGCGCTTACTCAGCTGAGAACAAGCTCTTAAGTGACAGCTTGAGCTTGGTTTATTAAAAAGTTCAGGGCAATACATCCACGCTACTGGGTCTTTCTTTAAAAAAAATACAATTTCAAAACATTATTCACAGAAAATCCAGAGTAAATAAAATGGTACTTGAAACTTAAAGCTCGAGGTTTTGAAGGCGCGGAAACTTTTTCATGCGAAATTTTTTAAACACAAAACTTTTAACAGTTAAAGTTTGTTCCGAATGCGAAACTCACGCTGAGGGGTTAGCAGAATTATGTCCTTAAATATTTGATAACATTTTAATCTTTGCTTACTTCTTGGATAGCCTTAGTAGCGTAGCTGTATTACAGTACGACTGCATTGCTGAGGTCTCAGATTCGATCCCCACATCGGGCAAAGTCAGCAAAACAGCCCGGAGTCTGGAATTTATGCCCGATATGGCGATAGGCTCAACCCCTATCATATCATGGGACGGAATACGAAAAGTGGGTGCACTTTTTTGTTGTTGTTAATAGCCCTACTGCCAGTAGCCTGACGCGAGTCGGCTTTGCTGGCCACACCGGTCTTTAGGGTGAACGCAGAAGGCGCTCGCAACCCTTTGAATTAAGTGACCATGCTGAGGGCAACCCACTAACGGGTTACGAACCTCGGCTCAGGACGGCCACTGAGAGAGGATGAGACATCAACGGTTAGGAATGTGGGTGCACTAGTTATCATATCATGAGATGGAATACGCACGGCGAAAAGTGGGTGGTCTACTTGTGCCTCTGTCTACCCCTTCGGGTATAAAAGGCGTGAGTACGCACACACACGTGTGTGTATTATATTCATAGACCCTTTCCAGAGAACATACTCCGCTGAATGAACAAAAGCTAATAACAATTGTTACTAATACGAAATTCTTGTTACTGTCGCCGAGTCCTTTTGTTCACGTGATTTATTGAACGCTAAGCGGCGGAAATTGTCGGAGGGGCGGAGGGGGCGGAGGGTCGAAAGGAGGCTAATTAATGAGCGGCCGCGGCGAAGACACGGATAATTTGTCTATTAGAAAAATGAGTATTCTTTATCCTATATTATTATTATTTTTTATACTTGTTAATGGCCATGTAGTGCCTGGATAATGTTTTATATTTTAATGGAAACAAATAAACAGTCGAAAGCAGGTAATAATTGTTAACAGATGTCGCTGGGTATTTCCTTTAAGAGATAAAATACGGAACTTGAAATTGGACAGACGAAGGTAAGGTCGAAATAGCTCAGTTAGCAGAGCACCGGCACGGTACGCTGGAGGTCGAGGGTTCAATCCTGCTTTCGACTGTTTCTTTTTCAATGTTTCCATTAAAATATAAAAGAGTATTCTTCAGCTATGCCTGGAGCTTCCTGTAGGTGAACTTTTTTAGTCAGGCAACAAAGTGACTGTACCTGAGAGTCGACTGACGAGAAAGAAGTTAATTATTGGAACAATACTGGTGGTAGGCCTGCCATATGCGAGGGGCCGTCTGAACCACCGCTATATCTATGCCGCCAGCAGTGTGCATGCACTGTTGTTCCGGCTAGGAAATTGTAGTGTAATAGAGCAGTTTCCTATGTTTGATATTGTACATTATTTTATATGTTACAGAAAATAATACGAAAAATAAATTCATCTGTAAAATCAGAATCAAAATTAATTGACAACTAAAGCAGTTTCATATTTGAAATATTGTTGTGAGCAACAGCGGGGGTATAGTGGGGATATCGCGTCATCTGTTTCGCACGCACGCAGCGTTATGGCTGGCGACACTCAGTGACGTCACATTCCGCTGTTTCCGTTATCTGACAGATGCCCCTTCCACCAAACTTTAAAGCTTTATGTTATTTATTATTGATTGAATTTTAAAAATTCTTTTTCCTCTTGATTTGAGAAGACTTATATTTTTGATAAATGTATGTAGAAAACCGAATGGACGGGTCCAAGCGGAAAAAGGAGTACAGGGAGACCTAAAGATGGCTGGATCTACGAAATTCAAAAAATGGCAGGTAAAAACTGGATGCTGAAAGCAAAAAACAGAAAACACTGGAAACAGTTGGGAGAGGCCTATACCCAGAAAAGAGCCATGTCGTAAACACAATAATATTCATAAAACATCTTGACACTATCGATCTTCTTCATATATTATGTTGTAAACTGCATGGAAATAAAGGCTTTATTTTTTTTTTAAAGTAGTCAACTACCTTACTGGGCATTATGAGACTTCTATCTGACTGAATAACTAAGTAAATTATGAGACTGCCTCGGTGGCGTAGTTGTATTACAGTACGACTGCAAAGCTGATGTCTCGGGTTCGATCCCCGGGTCGGGCAAAGTGGTTTTTCTATTCAGTATCAGCCCGGAGTCTGGAGTTTGTGCCCGATATGGCGATAGGCTCGCCCCCTATCACATCATGAGACGGAATAGCGGCGAAAAGTATGTGCACAAGTGTGTGCACAGTGTGTGTATGAGACTTCTAATGTCTCAGGAGTCAGGGTGACGAGCACAGTGGAGTGACACGCAGTTGTAAGTTCTGTATGGAGTTACTGTTTATGTGTCGTATCGCTTACTATCAGGCGAGCGGCATGGCTCGTATCGTCATTCGGAAGCAATCATAAAATACATGTTATATTAGAGTGTAACCATTATTAGGGAGTATGTGAGTGTCCCACAATAATATGTTTGTTTGTGTCTATTAATTTTATATATTTTTGTTTTCTATCATGTGTGTGCAATAAAGTGTTTTGTATTGTATTGTATTGTATTGTATATTAGTTGTAAATTCATAAAGGTTTATTAGTAAATGAAAACACGTTTTACATTATTACATAGTTATACGCATGTACACAGTGCCGGCGGACTCCATGTTACACTCCTCTCTCTGTCGAGTGACTGCACTCCATATGAATTGTGCTTTCATAGCACTATGGTCGTTACACATACATACATACATACATACATACATACGAGTCCAACACAAGACCTCCTTTCTTTAAGTTGGTTAACAACCAGTAGATAGTTGTATATTTTAAAGTGTAAAACGTTTTATTCACGTCCAAACAAATCTCTTTATATAAAATGGTAACTAAATATTTATCAATTACAAAAACATTCTTTTTTTATGTTTCTTCACCGATAATTTACCCCATTGTCCGATTTAAATTATTCTTTTTATCTTTGTTTCCATAATTTTTACCGTAACTTACAAAATGTGATACCCTGCCTACCCCAAAACGCGTGATATTTATTTTCCCAGACTTGTAACGCAAGATGTCTCGGAAAACAGCCATCGCTCCCGGATTGAGCTGTCATTTATTAATAAACAATGATTTATGGAACTTTGTAGAGTTGATTAATTGTTTTAGTTGTGAAGGAATCCTCGACTTATTAATTTATAACTGTGACGCTTGGCCCCACCCGTTTTAATCACGGGAAGTCTAAGCTACTAATAAATCAATCTCAAGTTTGAGTAAAATTTGAAGTAGTATAGTTTTACTGGTGGTAGTTCTTTATATGCGTAAGAGTCCGTCTGGGTGGGTACCACCGCAATATCTATTTCGACGGTCCCATAGAACAAAGTCGTATATGCAAAATGCTAGCTTTTCATTATAGCGCTTTGAAAGTCGTAAGTTTGTATTCATGTGCGAATTAGTGCTATTTTCACACATTAGGTTCAAAGTTGTTACTGAACCCTAGTATATAATGTTTCGTTCATGTATAACTTGTGATTTTCACAATTAATTTAGACTTTCAAAGCGCTCTACTGAAAAGCTAACATTTTGCATATACGACTTTGTTCTATGGGACCGTTGATTTCTACCGGCAGCAGTGTGCATTCACTGTTGTGTTTCGGTTTGAGGGACATTGTAGCCAGTGTAACTACTGAACATAATGAGACTTAACATCTTATGTCTCAGGATGACGAGCGCAGTGGAATGCCACACAGTACTTTGTAACTCAAGGTGCTGGATGGTGTTGCTACTGTTTATGGGTGGTCGTGTCGCTTACTATCAGGCGAACGGCTTGCTCGTCTCGTCCCTCAAAGCAGTAAAAAAAGGTAATTGAACTATTCAATAAACCACTGCCTCGGAAACGTAATTGTATTACGGTACGACTTCAATGCTGAGGTTTTTCTAATCACCGTAAGCCCGGAGTCTGAAATCTGTGCCCAATATGGCGATAGGCTCGCCCTCTATCTAGGGCTGCCATCATCTAAATTGCCGACGCCGGATAAACACGGCAAAAATCCCGGACATTTGGGCGAAATATGGGTATTTCCCCGGACACCTCTGAAAAATTATTTTGCCGTTCCTTCTTGCATGAAGTTTTAACTAAGATTTATTTCAATTTGTCGCTCATCTATTAAAAATGGATTTCCCCTGACAACAAAAGTGTCCGGGTTTTGCCCGGATAATTTTTAAAACCCCGGCCGGACGGCCCCCGGACGCCCTTCAAACTAGGACAAATCCGGGGAAATCCGGACGGATGGCAGCCCTACCTCTATCACATCATGGTACGGAATACGCACGACGAAAAGTAGGTGAACTAGTTGTGCCCTGCCTACCGTTTCGGGGATAAAAGGCGTATGTGTGTGTGCGTGTGTGTGTGTGTGTGTGTGTGTGTGTGTGTGTGAGTCTTCAATCGCGAAATTTTTAAATGATATTTGGAAATTCATGCCCTAAGATATCAGAATAGTGAAAATTTTTAAGAAACTCAAAAAGAACCAAACAGATTTTGGAAATTCTTTCACTTAAAGGAAACTACATCTCCTCATACATTTTATCCCAGCGACGGGTGTTAAGCTGGGTGAAGCCACGAGCAATACTTAATTAGAAATAAATAGAACATCTCTATTGTCTATAGTAGTAATCCCCTGCTTATGAAGCGGCTGAGTGGAAACTCCTGTCCGCAATCAGGCGTATTAGAGCTTACAGAGATTACTTTGAACTTTACTTTTATTATAACAAGAGATTGATTTTTTATTAACCCCCGACAAAAAAGAGGGGAGTAAGTTTAGGGTGTGTATCTGTGTAACTGTGTATCTGTGGATCTGTATGTCTGTCCGTCTCAAATGAATGGACCGATTTGGACGCGGTTTTTTTGTTTGAAAGCTGATGTGATCGCAATGGTTCTTAGCTATAATTTATGAAGATCTGTTCAGGCGTTTGAGATTATCAGCTCATTTCCTACTTAAGAAGCCTGATAGATTTTAAATTTGGTGTACTGTGACATCGGCAATATTTTCCAACATGAGCTGATGCTGCAGCATCAAGTAGTATGCCTATATACAAGTAGGATACCCAACTCCTTAGCAACTTATATCAGATATAACGTATTTGGACTCATAGGGATGGTCTCCACGAGTAGGTGTTAGATAATTGATTGTCAAGGCCCCATGATGAAAACTAAATTAATTTAAAAAGTTTGAAATAAAAAATAAATTAAAATTTAAATCACCACCGACACAAAAAAATCTCTAAAAAGTAAAAAAACAACAGTGCATTTGTCGTTTAAATACCTACTAATATTTAGACACAAGCGTCCTCACGTCGGGGGACCGAACTCCGGACCAGAAAATGAAAATATTTCTTTAGCGGTCCTCCGACGTGAGTACGCTTGGGTATATTTAGTAGGTACGACACTTTTATTTTTTTACTTTTTAGAGATTTTATGTTAAATAACAAAGACATTAAACAGTATAGTTACTAATAGACCGCGGACATCAGGAACAAATTTTTCATCCAATAGCTATTACCAATTGGTTATAAGTCGGTTAGGTTACTGGTGGTAGGTCTCTCATATGTAAGAGTCCGTCTGAGTGGGTACCACCGCAATGTCTATTTCTACCGCCAAGCAGCAGTGTGCATGCATTGTTGTGTTTCGGTTTGAAGGACATTGCAGCCAGTGTAACTACAGGACATAATGAGACTTAACAGCTTATGTCTCAGGATGACGAGCGCAGTGGAATGCCACACAGTACTTTGTAACTCGAGGTGCTGGATGGTGTCGCTACTGTTTATGGGTGGTCGTATTGCTTACCATCAGGCGAACGGCATACTCGTGATGTCATTCAATGCAATAATAAAAAAGGGAGTGGCTACTTTGCCGCTTTTATAAGTATGGAAGCATAAAAACAACTTGTTAAAAGAAGATTAAACATAATATAATAAATTATTGTTTGTGGCGTAATATTATCTATGCCTTACGCTCTATGCCAAATTTGTAGTGTTGTCTACTGCTGCGCTCTATGGTTTTATAACCTGTAAATTTGTATTCGAATTAAGTACGTTATTAAAAACGGTTCGTTGCATCTATCCGAGTATAATTTCAACAGGTTATGGGCCCAGAATATTAAGAATAGCCCAAAATACTAATAGATCAAAACCATTAACGTCATTTTATTGTTTAGTACAAAGTTTCGTAATTATTGTTCACCGCGGCAATGGCTATGACAAATCTACAAATAGAAAAATTAGCCGGGCGAGAAAATTATTCTACATGGAAGTTTGCCGTGAAATCGTATTTGGAACACGAGGATTTGTGGGAGTGTGTTGATCCGGGCACTAATGTTGATAGCAAGAAGGACATAAAAGCCAAGTTAAAAATCATTTTGTTGGTGGAACCGATCAACTACGTTCATATCGAAAATGCAAAGTCATCGAGAGAAGTATGGACAAACCTTCAAAATGCTTTCGAGGACTCCGGGCTATCCAGGAAAGTCGGCTTATTAAAGGATTTAATCAACACATCGTTAGACAGCTGCTCCAGCGTTGAAGATTATGTGAATAAAATTATGGGTACCGCATACAAATTACGAAATATCGGCTTCGAAGTTGGCGACGAGTGGTTGGGAACACTTATGCTAGCAGGTTTACCGAATAATTATAAACCTATGATCATGGGTCTAGAAAGTTCCGGCATAAAAATTTCGTCAGACTTCATAAAGACAAAGCTTTTACAAGAAGTGAAAGTTTCCGAGTCTTCTGTATCCTCAGCATTTTTTACCAAGCACAAAAAACCCTCTTTTAATAATAATGCAAAACCAAAGGGAAAAGGCCCTCGCTGCTTCAATTGCAATAAATATGGACATTTTAAAAATCAATGCACAGTGAAAAAATCTAATCATAGTAGTTTTTCAGCAATATTTTCAGCCTACAATACAATTAACCAGGATGATTGGTACATTGACTCAGGTGCTACAATGCACATGACAAGGCGTTCAGATTGGATGTATGATTTAGAACCACCTCCGATTAGCAAAATAATGGTGGCCAATAGTGAAGCTCTCTCCGTGCATAATATGGGTAAAGTAAATATTCAGACAAACTTATGTAAAGATGAGCATTTAATCCAGGTGAGAAATGTTTTATTTATTCCTGAACTCAGTGCAAACCTAATATCAGTCAGCCAATTAACTAAAAATGGTTGTAAAGTGGAATTCACTGATATAGGCTGTAACATATTTAATGCTGATAAAATTCTTATTGCAACTGCAAGATTAATTAATAACATGTATAAACTCAACATTGTGACTGGCAATGCGTATACTGTTTCATGTGAAAGTAAGGCAGATATTTCCACATGGCATAAAAGAATGGGGCATTTAAATATTGCAGACACTAAGAGGTTAGAGTCTTGTGCTGATGGTATAACTATTACTAACAAAGATATTGATACTATTTGTGTACCATGTTGTGAGGCTAAACAGACACGATTACCGTTTCCAAATTCTGGTTCAAGAGCTAATGCATTGCTAGAAATAGTACATACAGATCTGTGTGGTCCGATGGAGACACCGTCTGCTGGTGGTATGAAGTACTTCATAACCTTCATAGATGACTATTCCCGTAAAGTATATGTTTATTTTCTCAAGAACAAACTGGATATTAAATCAGTGTTTGAAATATTTAAGAAAGAGGTTGAAAATGAGCTAGGCAGAAAAATAAAAGTATTAAGAAGTGATAATGGAAGAGAATTTTGTAATAAAGAATTATCAAATTTTTTAGCAGTTTCGGGCATCAAACATCAAACCAGCACTCCATACACGCCTGAGCAGAATGGGCTGTCGGAGCGGATGAACAGGACTCTGGTGGAGCGTGCAAAATGTATGCTATTTGAAGCAAAACTGCATAAAATATATTGGGCCGAGGCAGTCTCTACTGCAGCTTATTTAATCAATAGATCACCATCACGAGTTTTGACTGAGGTAACACCTTATGAGAAATGGACTGGTAAGAAACCAAATATTTCACATTTAAAGATTTTTGGTTCTAAGGCTATGGTACATGTTCCTAAGCAAAATCGCTTAAAATGGGATCGTAAATCACGCGAATTAATTTTCGTGGGTTACTGTGATAATACTAAGGGATACAGACTGTTTGATCCAATGAATAAAAGGGTGGTGATTAGTAGGGATGTGATTTTTATTGAAAATGCAACTAGTTCAGAGATCACTCAAAAACCTGCACCGGCACCACAGATTACTACCATCCCTTTCAATTCACAAAGTGATACATCAGATTTACAAAACAATATTCAGGAAAATGAGGAAATTATTTCTGTTAATGACAGCTCAGAAAATCACACTGACACGTCTTTCGACAGTTGTGTCATGAATAGAGTGACCGATGATGAAACATATTATCCCAGCACCAGTGATACTGAGAGTAATGATACTTTTGAAAGAAATATCACTGTAAGATCTCTGAGATCTCATTCCAGGTGCAATGCTCAAGGTAATAATTTCATGTGTGTTCAACAGTTTTCAGACCCAGTGACTGTAAAAGAAGCTTTATCAGGAGCCAATGCACAACACTGGAAAATCGCGATGGATGAGGAGTATCAATCCTTATTGGAAAATAATACATGGGAAATTACTACTCTCCCGGTCAATAAAAATGCCATACCTTGCAAATGGGTTTTTAAGATAAAAACAAATGAGAATGGAGAGATAATAAAATATAAGGCACGACTTGTGATTAAAGGATGTTCACAAAAACCTGGAATAGACTATGCGGAAGTATTTTCACCGGTGGTAAGACATGCTTCTCTGAGATATTTATTTGCTTTGGCAGTTAAGTTTGACTTAGATATATGTCAAATGGATGCTGTGTCAGCATTCCTTCAAGGAGACATAGAAGAGGAGATTTATATGAAGCAACCACCCATGTATGACAATGGAGAACATGTATGTAAACTTAAAAAATCTTTATATGGATTAAAGCAAGCAAGTAGACAGTGGAATAAAAAACTTAGTTTCACTTTAAAAGGTTTAGGTTTAATACAATCCAAGTTAGATCCCTGTATTTATCATAAAATTGTGGACAAAAATAATTTGATTTTTCTTGCGGTATATGTTGATGACTTAATTTTATTTACAAATAATCAAGAAACAAAGAATTACATTAAAGAAGAGTTACTCAAACTGTTTAAAATGAAATATCTTGGAGATATAAGTTATTGCATTGGAATATGTGTGGAAAGGGATAGGAAGAATGGTATTATATATTTAGATCAGAGGAAATACATAAAAGAAGTGTTACATAAATTCGGAATGTCTGATTGTAAGATTGTTAAAACTCCTATAGATGTCAACACAAAGTTACAAGGAAATTCTCAGGAATCAAAAATTTTACATGACATTCCCTATCAAGAGCTCATAGGGTGCTTGCTATACATTTCACAAGTGACCAGACCCGACATAAGTTTTATTATAAATATGTTAAGCAAGTACAATAATAAACCTGAAATGGCACATTGGATTGCTTTAAAACGTGTTTTGCGTTATTTGAAAGGCACCCAAGATTATCGGTTAAGCTATAAGCAAAATACAGAGGAGACTATGACTCATGGCTATTGTGACGCAGATTGGGCAAGCTCAGCAGATGACCGGCGTTCATGTACTGGTTATGCATTCTTGTTCCAGGGAGGAATAATTAGTTGGAATTCCAAACGTCAGCCTACAGTCGCTCTGTCTACAACAGAAGCAGAGTATATGTCTTTATCAGCATGTGTTCAAGAAGCTACATGGCTAAAGCAATTTCAAGAAAGTTTTTGGGAGCAACTAAGGCATGAACCTATGATAATATTTAGTGATAATCAAAGTTCTATCAAACTTTCAGGTTCCGATGGTTTTCATTCTAGGACCAAACATATTGATGTCAGGCACCATTTTGTACGCGATAAAGTGATTGCCAAGGTTATTGATGTCCAGTATGTGCAGACAGATATGATGGTTGCTGATGCGCTCACCAAGGCAACGTCGCTTGCAAAACTAGCGTACTGCTCGTCGAAGATGGGATTATGTTTAAGGGAGGATGTTAAAAGAAGATTAAACATAATATAATAAATTATTGTTTGTGGCGTAATATTATCTATGCCTTACGCTCTATGCCAAATGTGTAGTGTTGTCTACTGCTGCGCTCTATGGTTTTATAACCTGTAAATTTGTATTCGAATTAAGTACGTTATTAAAAACGGTTCGTTGCATCTATCCGAGTATAATTTCAACACAACTCACAGCCGCGAGCGTTCAAGCAACAAAGTTCCAAACTCGCGCGAACTTCTTTAAAAATTCTTACAACTCTCACGAACTTCGGGGAATAAGAATGGCATAGAACTTTATATAACTAACCTCGTAAGAAATGAAGTTTATAACACTAATTTAACTGTATACACATTTTATCACATAATATAGCTATTACTGGCTAAAATAGTAGGATGAGGAGTTACTATTGCGACCTTAAAAAAGGTTACTTAAAAAGCCCGATAATTTATAGGTAACGGAACCCTTGATGGCCCATATAACTTAAAATATTCAAAAGCAGGAGTTTTACCCCGGAAAAACTCATTCACGCGGGCGGAGCCTCGAGCAGAAGTCTACATACATACATACATACACACTCACGCCCTTATCCCATAGGGGTAGGCAGAGACTATTGAGCGCCACATGCTACGATCTTGACAAACCTCTTTCGCCACTTCCACATTCATAGTTCTTTTCATACATTTTCGTCTGTTAAGGGTACTCCTGACCTGCCCTTTTCTGAGGATATCATTTATTTGGTCAGAGAATGTTCTCCTCGGGCGTCCCCTTCCAGCCGTACCATCCACATTCGCTCGATAAATACCTTTTGTGATCCACATTTCATACATCCGCTCCACGTGCCCCAACCACCTCAGCATACTTCTTTCAATCTTAGTCACCACATCATCCTTTAAAAGAAGAAGCAGAAGTCTAGTATAACAATAAATTGGATGAATATTCTGTCATTGGCTTTTTATTTGCATGAGAAAATTGTGGTGAGCCTTGAGTGGAACACTTCATTTACAGTCGTAAAATCAGAGTACAATAAAATCTTATCGAAATATAACAAACTGGTAGTGCTCGCGGCTCCGCCCGCGTGAAAAAGTTTTTCCGGGACAAAAATATTTTCCCGGGATAAAAAGAAGCCTATAGCACTCAGGAGTTATGTAGCTTCCTATTAGTGAAAGAACTTTCAAAATCGGTTCAGTAGTTCCTGAGATTAGCGCGTTCAAACAAACAAACTCTTCAGCTTTATAATATTAGTATAGATAAAAACCAGACAAGCGCGGTTCCGAGGAACTGGTAGGTAAGGTATATAAGTTCAATAGTTTGCCGAAATTCATAAATAAATTAATCAAATTTAAAAACTTGGTAAATTAGCTTTTTATCCTACTAATATTATAAAGGCGAAAGTTTGTAAGAATGTATGGATGTGTGGATGTTTGGATGTATGGATGTAAGGATGTTTGTTCCTCTTTCACGCAAAAACTACTGAACGGATTTCGATGAAATTTGGCACACGGGTAGATCATGTCCTGGATTAACACATAGGCTACTTTTTGTCCCGGGAAAATATAAAGCGGGACTTTTATCCCGGAAAAACTTTTTAAAGCGGGTGGAGCCGCGGGCAAAAGCTAGTTTAATTATATATTTACAGTTTTCAGTTTTTTTCCTCTCCAAGTGCTGTAGGACCTTGCCAAATTTCATGATTATAGGTCGACGGGAAGTACGCTGTAGGTTTAGATTCCCTTGCGAAATGGCAAAGTATTCTAAAATATGTGATATAAACGTTCATATCTTTTCATCGCGTTGACTTACAAGTTCGACTTTTTCACAGCCGAAAGAGATTGTAGATCCGAGTATTTGATAGAAATATCAACTTGATATGTACCTACTCACACACACACTCTCTTTTATCTTTGCTTTTATCCCCGAAGGGGTAGGCAGAAGCGCAACTAGTGCACCCACTTTTCGCCGTTATTCCGTCCCATGATGTGATAGGTGGCGAGCCTATCGCCATATCGGGCACAAATTCCAGACTCCGAGCTGATACTGAATAGAAAAACTCAATATCACTTTGCCCGACCCGGGGATCGAACCCGAGACCTTTGCAGTCGTACCGAATTACAACGACACCGAGGAAGTCTGATATTTACTCGTTCCTGAGAAAAAGGGTCTTGACAGACAGACAGACTACAAAGTGTTCCTCTAAGGGTTTCATTTTTCCTTTAGAGGTCCGGAACCCTAAAAACAACAAACCTTCCCTCATTTGAACTGGTTAGGTAAAGTAGGATTTTTAAAACTGAGCTTTATATGGAACCTATAACCTAAATTAACCTAATTACCAAAAAAAGGTCTTCGGAAAAGCGGATTCTAGTTTGCTTTTAGTAATAAGAATAGTAACTTTTTGTGGGTTCGGTAAAAAGAGTTGGCAACATTGAGCCATCGATAAGAATCAATGAAGCGATAATACAGTAATAACTCGACCACGGCATGCGTCGGGACCGCAAACGGCAGTATAATATTTCAACCGCATGTCATTTTCGCTACATTTAACTTATATTTTCTAAGGCTTCAAATTTTATACGTTAGTGCGAAGTGCTGATTTTCTCAGTAAGGGGCCATTCATTTATTACGTAAGACGATTTAGGGGAGAGGGAGGTCAACCATGTCTTATTTTTTCTTACAGGGGGGTGGGAGGGAGTCTCGATAGTTCTTACGTAAGATCAAAAAATGTGAAAAGTTAAAATTATACTTTGAAAAAGCGCGGGTAAATGAATGGCCCGAAGATAAAATTTGACTCAATGTTG
This sequence comes from Lapara coniferarum, assembly GCA_949316025.1. NCBI lineage: Eukaryota > Metazoa > Arthropoda > Insecta > Lepidoptera > Sphingidae > Lapara > Lapara coniferarum. The sequence continues at coordinate 20,083,585 of OX438929.1, forward strand.
CCAGAAGACTTCAATACCCATACCATACCAGCCCTGTATTATATACTGTCTCACTGCTGAGCACGGGCCTCCTCTACTCAGAGGGGTTAGACCTTAGTCTACCACGCTGGCCTAGTGCGGGCAGACTTCATATACCTTCCAAATTCTTATAGAGAACTTCTCAGTTATGCAAGTTTCCTCGCGATGTTTTTCCTTCACCGTTTAAGCGAGCGATAATTCACAAAGAATACACACATAGCTTTTTAGAAAAGTCAGAGGTGTGTGCCCTTGGGTTTTGAACCTGCGGACATTCGTCTCGACAGTCCATTCCACACCCAACTAGGCTATCGCCGCTTTTTAATTTCTTCAATGAAATCCCCCAAAACTGAGTGAATAGGTCTACGAAATATGGATTATACCGATTTTTTAACGAAGTGACCTAGACAAAGGTCCTCAGGCTTTTCAGTGATGGAAATTTTTATTATGGCCAGTAACTTCATAGATACTTAGATGGCAAATTTTTCCCTCATAGGCTTCATAAACCACCAAATTTGGTGGGGAAAATCCACCATCTGTTTGATAAAATACCCAAGAATGTTGCTAAAGGCATATTGTTGCCAGTTGACGATAGATGGCTGTTGCAAATGGTTCAGCGCTATCTAGCGTCTAATAGCAAAAATAAAAAGTAAACTAAACAAAATGTGAATACTTGCTTACATATTACGATAGATGGCGTGTTTCACATTTTTTACCCTTTTTATTATACACAATTTGTCGGCTAAAAATTACCATAACATCTCCATAAAACTACCAAACGGATTTCAGTGTTTGGTATAGAGATGCTTTGAGACCCTGGAAAGCATATAGAATTCTTTTTATCCCAGGAAAATTAGCGGGATTTTTGTCCCGGAAAACTAAGTGACGCGGGTGAAGCCGCGATTAAAAGCTAATTATGTATAGAGACTATCCCGCCCTCACACCCGCCACTGCAACTCCTGTAAGCCAGGATCGGCAATGGCACGCATTTTATGACACCGAGCGGTGAAGCTCGGCGAGTCTCAGGGAACACTAATATGTCTGTAACCCGCAACGAAATTAATCAAAAAGAAAGATAGGGAGGAGTTGGAAATATTAATTGTCCACTTCCCTCCATAGCAAAGCGGCAGACAAAAATAATGAACTAAGGAGGTATTCTAACCTCAAGTTTAGAGACGTTTACAACTAGAAAAGCCAGTTGTAAAGCACCACGGATAAAAATTCAATGAAAGGGTCCTATCATTTGAGCTGTCAAATTTGATTCCAATAATAGGTATGGCAAAAACGCCGGAAAGCACGGAAATTCCGTCTAGTGTCTACAAGGTCCATGTAGTATACAACCCCAGATGTTACTTGCATACTATCCAGCATGATGTTGCGCTCATCATGCCAAAGACCACACTCCCAAAGTACGTGATGCGCAGACTGTTCATACACGTAACCAGGTGTAGAGCATGGGCACACAGGAGAGTCAACCAGCCTAAATGAAAACAGTTTGCCCTTAAAACTACCGTGACCGGTAAGAAATTGCGATACACAATGATCTATTTCTAGCCAAGTTTTATTTAGGCGATCGCGAACGCATGGAAAGTATTTATATAAATGACGCCCTTTCGAGGATACGTCCCATCTATATTGCCATTCGTTTAAAAGCTCATTGTGTACATCAGTGTGCGGTTTAAATAATCTGTTGGTTCTTAAGAGCTCACGCGACGTCAGAAACCGTTTGTCCATATCCTCTCTAGTGGAGTAATACATAGCGGCACGACGCTGTACCTCCAAATCGACTGGGAGTACGCCCGCAAGGACAGGCAAAGCTTCCGTACTAACAGTTCTATACGCCTTACACAAGAATATCAACGCCAGACGTTGACTCTGGAGCAGTTTTCTGCGCACAGCACCGATAGTAGCCCTATCGGCCCATACAGGTGATCCGTATGTAATACATGCTAAGTAAGTCGCTCCATAAATGCCTTTGAGTGTAGTGAAAGATAGTCCCCACGTAGAAGTCGATATCCTTGTCAAAGCGTAAAAGTTCCTTTTTGATTTTTCGCCAACGTTTCTTATGTGTTCCACAAAAGAAAAATTTCTCTCTAAGATTAACCCTAAATAACAAACCGATTCTTTTCTCTTGACAGTGATATTATTAAATTTAATTCGTGGCGGTGATTTTAATATTCCCTTTAAAAGCAGTTGGAACGTTTTCTGCGGTGCAAAGGTAAGGCGGTTTCTTACACCCCATTCAGATATCAATTGTAAAGACGTCTCCGCCAAACTTTCTAGCCCCGATCTACTATTTGACTCTATGAGTAATAATCCGTCATCCGCATATCCGGTCAAAGTGCACCCCACAGGTAAAGGAATCGAAAGAAAATCATCGAAGCCCAAATTCCATAAGTAAGGACCTACAACCGAACCTTGTGGACATCCCATCGTCAGCGGCTTCGACACGGCGTGGTGGCCAAGTTTCAGTTTGGTTGTTCCGTACGAGAAGTATGTGTAAATAAGGGAATATATATTCCTATAGCAACCTCGTATTTTTAACTTGAGAAGTATCATAGGCCACCAAGCATTATCGAAGGCACCAGAGATGTCTAGGAAGATACCGAGTACATATTTATGTTCCGAAGTACTCACCGTTCTTCTAACCGATATAGCCGCGTCAGTAGTCGATCTACCTATTGTAAAACCGAATTGATTTTTGTGGAAAACTGGTCCGCCCGGTAACAGACGAGGGACGATAAGACGTTCTAAAAGTTTACCTAGAGACGGTAACAGCGTTATAGGTCTATATGACTTGGGGTCCTCGGGAGACTTATCGCCACTTTTAGGTATTATTCGAATGAAACCGGAACGCCATATTCGCGGAAATATGCCTTCAGCAATACATCGGTTAAAGACAGTCAGTAACGCCTCACCGGCTGATTTACACGCTTCTTTAATCATCTTGTTGGATACTTTATCCTCACCGGAGGCTTTGTTTAGCGGTAAAGATCTAACGATGCTAATAAATTCATCAAACGTTACGAGGTTTGAGACAGGAGAGTTTGGCATTTCCGCGGCCCACATTCTAATTTGATTGTGATACTCGCTGTCGTTAACAGTGTCATCGGGTATTAGAGAATTTAATAGAGCTTCCGTGGTCTCCTCAATACCAGTTGTATAGCTATTATTAATTTTAATGTTATCAATGTAAGCCAGATGAATTGACTTATTTGCTTTGAACTCATGATATAAAGGAGACCATGGGCCCTCTTTATCCAAACGCGCGGCAATTTTACGCAATAAATTACCTTTTGATTGTTGTACTGCTGCTCTATAATGTGACCTGGCAATTTTAAGTGCATTAAAAGCAGATGTAAATACTTCACTAGTGTCACGACGCTTTTTAAGCTTATTAAATCTCCTGCGCGCCCTGCGAAAAGTTCGCCGCAGATGGACTAGATAATCATTCCACCAATCACATCTACGAGTGTTAGTGATGGAACCTCGGCCGATAGCAACATCCGCACAGTATGTGAAAGTGTCCGACATAATTTCGGCACACGTTTCAGGTGAGAGATCATTGCGAGTGAAGTCCGTGGCATGTTTAGCAAATAAAGAGCTGAAAAAGTCCCAGTTTGCCCCTTTAGTTTTATATCTAAAATCAAAGTTGTTATATATACCTTGCGTCAATCTAGGCAAGAATTCGTACACAATCAGGCGATGGTCACTACATGACGCATCCGGTAGGACGCGCCATCTATCAAGTCGAACATCTCCACTAGAAAGTGTGACGTCAATAGAAGACTCGCCCGTAGGGCTGCAGTACGTTGGTGGTGCTTCGGGGGTATTGTGGATAATAAGATTCATCTCTGCGATGAAATCTTCGACAGCGCAACGCCGATCGGTATCAGTGGAACGATATTTGCCATACCAGAGAGTAGATGACGCGTTAACGTCAGCACCTATAATGACTTTACGGCCTGCAAGCGACCGTAAGACATGGCGGAGATGGTGAATGTGTGGTCCTACGGGGTCTGAGTATTGGAAATAGCAGCTCACAACATAAACCTTACAGCTCGGATTTGAAACCTCCGCGACTGCACAGTGTGACGTCATAAGATTACGCACTGAGGTAATAGTAAAATTTGAACTCGATATATAAATGCCAGCTCGTGAGTTGCTGTCAAGCTGTACGACCCTGCTACGAAGTTGAGCGTGTTGGTATTGCTCCTGTACAAGTATAACGTCGAGTTTATATTCGCGGACTAACGTATCTAGCTCCGACGTCGCCACCCTATCATTATGGAGATTTAACTGTCCTATAGTAAAGTTATCCATTTTAAATTTATTTAATAATGAGTTGAGAGAATGAGAGTTTCTAACTTGTGTTTATACGATGGACAATCCTGAGATCCACAACGATGGTCGTGAGGTTTCTTAAAGCGTTTGCAAGTTGCGCATACGGCCTTAAAATCACGATTTTCTCTGTTTGGGCAAGCCTTGGTTTCATGCGCTTCGGCACATACGGCACAAGTTGGTGTCTTGATAGTGCAGAACTTAAGCACATGCCCGTATTGTTGACAATTAAGGCAGCGGACTATCTCAACGTCATCGATAAATCGACAAGTTGCCCAATCTATAAATAATTTGTCTTTGGTCGCAACTAGATGTTTCCGTATTTCTGTGTCTATTTCTACGCCTATCCATTTACGCCCGTGATCCAAGGTACGTCTCCGAACAATCTTAACTGATTTGATGAAATCATCCTCCTTAATTGGCATCTCATCTTTTATATTTTGCCTGTATAACGCGGTTAAAAACGGTTTATCGTCCATTGAAGATGGCACATCTTTAATCAAAATACGCGGACGACGACCTCTAGGTTTTTCCAAACGTAGACCGGCTGATTTGATTGCCTCAACCGACTGCAATTTTTTAATTTGATTTTCATTCGCGACGCGAAGTACAACGCCTGCTTTCGCGGTTTTTTTAACGCCTACGATTTGAAACCCGTCGTCGCTGGGTTTAATTGCTTTGAACAGCGCTTGTTTCGTGGCAGACGATGACGCAAGATCAGCTGATCGCTCGCTAGTCGGATAAGCCACTACGCACGGGAGCGGGGCGCGAGGCTCCATTGCCGGGACTTGTTTTGGCAGACGGAGTTTGACTGTGCTCGCATAGTCGCTTTTATTGTCCTCTTTGGGTGGAATAATATGAGGACAATGTTTGAGGGCCTCCAACTCCCGCTGCGCATTGGCCAACTTGGTTTCATTGCAAGACGATTTTAAGGCCAACACCGAAATTAATGCTGTGATACGCTGAGTAAAGTCCATTATCGCCGATTTGTTCGCGACGTTCATACGTGAACCCTGATCATTGACTAGTTCGTTAATTTTGCTCAGGTAATTAGCGGCCTCAGATACTAAATCGCAATAATTATCACTCGTAACGTTGCCTCTGTTATTATCAGACGCGGGCGAAACCGAATTATCTGATTCCGATCGCTGTATACGCTTAGACTGCTCGGGTGAATTATTTAATGACGGCGAAACTTCGCTAAATAGTCGTTTCGGTTTCGCAGAAGAAGGCGATCTCTGTACTATTCCGCTTTTACGGAAAGGGTTTGGTCCGCGGTCAGGGGGATCGTCGTTATTAGCCGACATGGTTATTTAAAATTAACGCACTCAAATATTATATTTAAATCGAAAATAAATTAAATTAATCTTCCGCCGGATCAGGCAAGTACCCTCACAATAAAAATAAAACACTTACCGATGAAATAATTAGGTAATTATTTCGAAAATCCGTGATAAAACACTTAAAAACTTACGGACCGTAGTACACAAAGCAACACCACACAACCAGAAACAACCCACGAACCGATAGTTCAACTCCAAACACGATTAGCACAATATAATTAACCAGTGCGTAAGAACGTCACCGTACAGTGCGCGCGCGCGGAGGGAAGTGTGAATTATGTATAGCAATATCGCTTTAACAGTGAAGGAAAACATCGTGAAACCTGCATACCTGAGAAGTTCTCTGAATGTCGAAGGTATGTGAAGTCTGCCCGCACTAGGCCAGCGTGGTGGACTATGGCCTTAGACCTCTCAGTTGTAGAGGGGGCTTGTGCTCAGCTGTGGGCAGTATACATGAAGAAAAGAAGAATAGCGGAGGTGCCGCAAGGCATATAGGTCATGTCACCATCAATTTGGGCCATGACGTCACAGTAGGCGGGGCCTAAAACCGTAGTTCTGAGTGAATCGTCAGTGCGTTCGGTTCGGCCTCATCTGACGTTTAAATACGTATTAAATTCTTTTAACCATGAAATGTGATATTGATGAGAGTAGAAGTTGCTCAGGATCAAAAATCAAACAAGATGGCATAACATTTTATGTGTAAGCCGTTTAAATTTATGTTTATTTGCATTTTGAAACATATTTTCTTGTTGCATTACCAAGAGACATCTATCGTCGAAAAGTTGCATTCTACATATTTCTCACCGATATCTTGATTTTAACATTATAAACGCATATTACAATAATTTTTCGGCAGAAATAAGTTAACTTAGTTCATTTTGCCTCTAAATATATTCATTATTCAATCATTTATTATTTAGTTACAGGAAATGTGAAAAAATATATTAAAAAATGTAGTGACATCTGTGGGTAAGTATTCGGAAATAACGGATAGCGAAAAATATGTGCGTCATGCCAGCGACATCCAACATCGAATATAATTCGACGCTTGAAAGGCAATAATATCTAAACGACAGATATACCGAAAATGAGTTATATACATATTTGAAACCGCCAATTTTTTCTGCGTCGATTGATCCGGGTTTCGTAGCTCTAGGACAATTTTTTTGGCGGTTAGATATTAGATGATTCCGGTAAATTTCACATTTTTTTTTCTCATTTACAGACAAAAAATTTACGACTATTCGGATTTATAGTAGTTGGTACACTTAAGGAAATTGATTTTGAACTTATCGTGTTTTACTTGAAATCGTGATATTACTGTTTTGCATTAATATATGTTTACTTGAAATAAAAACAATGCTCACTCTTTAATTAATTGTTTATTACCTACACAACAAAATTATAGCATTGGCGTAGATATATATTTGCCTGGACCCATACTCACCATATTGATGTGCTAAGATATTTTCAGCTTAATAAAATATATTGTTAATAGTACATATATACAACTTTACATAAAACGAAATAAAAAGAGAGTAATCGGTTAGATAATTTTACCTGAATAATACAAGTTCTATTTTTTATGCTTAGATATTTTTACTTGTCAACCTTTAACTTCAATGATGTCGCATAGTTAATATTACCGGGTATGTTCAGGTAGTTATACTTATTGTTAAGAGATATTCACCTGTTCGCAATAAAGAAAATACACCCGCTTGCGAACCTAGTATTTTGAAAGTGTCGTTGGCTATTCTCATCTAGCCATGTATTTTTCTTATATTCCATGGCCTCTTTTACATCGTCCCACTTTCTTTCTCGTGTTTGCAAAGTACTATGAAAATCTTTTGTGGAAAACGTATGTCAAAATCGTAGAATGTGGTGCTTTCAGCAAAAATAAAATTTGAGTGAAAATTACGAGTTTCCAACACAATGAATAAATCCTACTAATATTATAAAGGCGAAAGTTTGTAAGAATGTATGGATGTTTGGATGTTTAGATGTTTGGATGTATGGATGTTTGTTCCTCTTTCACGCAAAAACTACTGTACGGATTTCGATGAAATTTGGCACACGGGTAGATCATGTCCCGGATTAACACATAGGCTACTTTTTATCCCGGGAAAATATAAAGCGGGACTTTTATCCCGGAAAAACTTTTTTAAAGCGGGCGGAGCCGCGGGCAAAAGCTAGTGATAATATTATTGTTTTCTAGTTCTGCTTGAGGCGAGAACCACCTTCCAGCGAATTTGTTAACTATTATCAAATTCTATATCAATATGCCATATTTTGGATGTATGTATGTTTATCTAACAATAAAATTTGATTTTCATTAAAGTTTGCTGCTTATTAAATAGTTTAATGTTGGTGGGAATAACAATATTTACAATATTGGGCACGTATTTATGTTTTTCTACATTCGTGCGACCCAATAATTTAGCTATAGATATTTTTAATTGATTTTATTAATATATTTAGTTATCCTTATACGATTCTTACCAACTGCGCATTTTTAAATATTTGATATTTCTTTAAATTTACTTGTTACGGTATCCATAAAATTATCCATTTAGATGATTTTACATGTTTGTAAATTAAGGTCATTTTTAACTAAGCGACGGTAACTTTTTAATTTATAATCGTCAAGGCTGTTGATTTAAGTCAAAAAATGTCAAACATTAAGAAGTTCCTAAAACAGTTACAATTATTTTTGTGCTGAGAATAGTTTAGTTATGTTTTTTTTTTGTCAAAATCAAAACTTTAAAACGCTCTACTGAAAAAAATTGCTGAATATCGCTTAGATATGATTGCCTTTCAAGCGTCGATATTATTTTTATTAATTTCGTTGTATTTGTAAGTTTTTTTCGTGTTATTGATTTATTTGTTATCATTTTAGATTCCCCATTATTTTTTGTTTTTTTGCGGAGAAAGTGACTTATTACTACCGATGCTGTAAATACAGACATTAGAAATGCATGAATACGTGTTATGATTAGGCGCAACAACTGGACGCCAACAAAATATTCGAAAACATAAAAAAAAGGGTTGGAATATAGTAAAAACAATAATTTCGCTTTTCCTTAGAAAATATTCCTACCTGTCAAACATTTGATGTTCGCCCGTCGTTTAGAAATCAATTATATTTACAAGTTAAAATATCATTAAAAGTGGAGTTTTATTCTTCTTGTTTTGGTTTTGAATGTCAAACGTTTAATATTCGTCCCATCGTTTAGAAATCAAATTAAATTTAAAAGAGTACTTTAGTTTTTTTTAAATTGACAACCAACAATTTCTGATCGCAACTATAATATTTTACGGACTTTGGCGGGAACCTGGGCGTAAAGGTTGCGTTGTTTCGGTTGAATTTGATTTTTATGTGCATGATGTGGTTTGTTTAGTGGCCAATAAGGAATACATTCATTTTTATCATAATACTAGGTGTTTCTTGCGGCTTCATACGCGTGTAATGCCTTTCCGCTAAAAAAAGTCCCTATGAAGAGATTAAAAATATGCATTACTTCCATGGGGCTAAATTACTGGGATAACAAGTAGACTATGTGTTTATCTAAGACATGATCTACTCGCGTGCCATTTCATCTAAATCCGTTTTGTTGTTTCTGTGTTTACTTCTAACACACATGTAAATATCCAAACATTTTTATGAACTTTCGCATTAATAATATTATCACAGGATACTGAAGTAGATATTAGTAAGATTATCATTATTAATTTTAATCAATAAAGATTTTTTATCAACAACTTTAACAACTTCTTTTATTTTGTTTTATTCCTTAATTTTCCTGTATGTATGTGTCACCTATGTAATGTATATGCTGAAAAACGGCTAAGCGCCAGTAGCATAATAAATAATGTGGTCCCACCATACTAACGCACATAGAATCGTCTGGAACAAAACACTATAGCTTGTTACGCCATAGGGGTGAAAAGACGAACTAAATTATTGACAACTTAGCTCTGTTACGCTGTAATAATGCCATTCACCGCTAGATGGATTTTGATTGGGGGGTGGAGCTATCGTTATATTTCATCCCCCGACCCCCCGCATTTAGCGACGCTACGTTCTAAAGAGATTTTGGCTTGACACACCTCCGCTATTCTTCTTTTCTTCGTGGCAGTATATAATACAGGGTTGGTATTGTATGTATAGCAACATTCTATATACTTACCGATGGGTGGGCTGAACCGTTTTCTCATGTACCCCAGTAGCTTTTCAGTGAGACCGCGCCTTTTGGAATCTCTGTCTCCATTCTGTAAAAAAGAGTAAGTATAATCTAATATTATAAATGTGAAAATTTGTGAAAAAGTTTTCATGTTTGTATATTTACGACTGCCTCGGTGGTGTAGTTGTATTACGGTATGACTGCGAAACTGAGGTCTCGGGTTCGATCTCCGGGTCGGGGAAAGTGATATTCCCTTTGTTTCTGATAATTAGTTGTTTTTAGTTATTTGTTTTGTTTCTAAAGTGAAAGTAATAATTTTAAGTGTTTGTTGTACGCCGTAGTCACACCGTAGTTTAATTGATACAACAGTCTTCGTAAACACTTTCGTAAGAAAAGGTTGACTACCCAGGAATCATATGTCATTATTTGTTTACATTTAGTTAAATACCTAAACCGATAGAGTATACATATCTGCGCAAGTGTCTGAGTCCCTACATTTTCAAGTTTCAAGTGTGTGGTTTCATTTATTAAGGCAATGTACATTGACTATGTATTGGTATCGACTACCCATGTATTTAAATTATTTGACGCAGACGCAGAGATGTGTCAATATTAATGAGATTGGACCAAGAAGTTTATTATATGGGTATAAAATTCTTGGATTGGACCCGAAACTAATGTTTGACACGCTTCAAACACGTACCTGTCCTTCTAACCCTAAAGTCTATAGCACGACAAGAAAGGAGCTTAGCTTACCTTCGCAGCTGAAATATGTTCACATACTTGTGTGCACAAACTGTACAAAAAAAATAAACCGACTTCAAGACCACTGCAAACCAAAAAATAATTCAACTTTATATTCGCTTAGAATATACGTATATTTGGAGTCGATGCCTAATTTAAATTGCCAGCTAAGCCAAGGAAATACCTACAAGATCCAATATACAAAAACATTTTTCAATTTAAATTACGCACCGACTCCAAATATACGTAGATATATACTAAGCGAATATAAATTTGAATTATTTTTTGGTTTGCAGTGGTTTTGAAGTCGGTTTATTTTTTGTTAAAAAGTTTTTATTTATTCCTTTTTTGTAGAGCTTTTTAAGGTGTACAATACTGTAGTACATTATTTTGATTTATCTCCTAGGGTTTAGCCAGCGTTTGCAATGTAGGCGCAAAGAAATGTGTTCATTTACGACATCACATTAGAAACCTCTAAAATTATCAGTGTTCCTGTACTATATTATGCATGTATTATACATAAAAACCTTCCTGTTGAATCACTCTATCTATTAAAAACCGCATCAAAATCCATTGCTTAGTTTTAGGGATCTAAGCATACATAGGGACAGACAGCGGGAAGCGACTTTGTTTTATACTATGTAGTGATGATAACATTAACATTATCATTATTAATGTTACTTTCGTAGCGGGAATCTTTGAATACCTACCATAAGCCCCACTGTTAACTTTTCCTGTAAAAAAAAACCATCCAAATTGGATCAGTAGTTTTTCAGAAAATCGCGGCCATACATACATATACGGGTCGAATACATAACCTCCATTTTTGAAATCGGTTGAAAATAGCATATCATGAATTCCAAGACTCTGTGTGCCAAATATTATTATTGTAAACGACCTAATTGAAATTAACTGCCTCGGTGGCGTAGTTGTTACGGTACGAGTTACGACTACAAAGCTGATGTCTTTGGTTCGATTCCCGGGTAGGTCAAAGTGATATTTGATTTTTCGATTCACTATCAGCCCGGAGTGTGGGATTTGTGCGCGTATTGGCAATAGACTCGCACTCTATCACATCATGGGACGGAATACGCACGGCGAAGTGGGTGCACTAGTTGCGCCTCTGCCTACCCCTTCGGAGATAAAGGGCATGAGTGTGTGCGTGAATAATATTAACAGGTGAACCAGTGAAACGATTTTTATAAAATTTATTACGGAGTGCACCCCATAAGAAACATATTTTTAATACTCATCATGAAAATCGAGCGAAACCGCGAACAAAAGTTATCTAAGAATTTCTTTGTTCTTATAAAGTTAGTAATGTGCCCATTAACCGACTTTTACCTTGATAATCTTTGAGTTAATTAAACTTAGATAATGAAAACTATATTTTCTTACGTTGGCATTAGAAATAAAAGTTATAAAAACTATAGGCCCCATGTTGTAGACAAAACGTAAACAATTCAAAAATGGCAACACTTGCAAAAAAATATTATGTATTTAACGCGTAGGGTCACGCTAGTCTATCTTACTAATATTATTTTTTTTTTTTTTTTTTTATTTATTTATTTATTTATTTTTTTTTTGGAGAACCAACAGATAATAACTTAATAACTATAAAGAATAACAATTGAGTTCTTATTAATAGGTTCCCACGATTAGCAATACGTATTACATATATTGAATGTGAGCAGTTACATTTCGCCGTTAATAAGTGTAACATTTATAATTATATAAAATAAAAAAAAAAAAGAATCTGTACACAATAGCAGATTTCATAAAGGTTTGTTGTCTCATGTGTTAAAAAAAATCTTTGCTTAAATGTTTCCGTGCTGTATTAATATTGGTACAAAAAACATCAATATCCATGCGCTTGCTTAGCCTGTTGAAGTTGTCACTTGCTCGCCACAAAAAGGAACACACATTATAAATGCGAAAGGTTGTGACAATGTTTGGATCTTTGTTAGATGTAAACAACTCAACGGATTTGGATGAAATTTGGCACACGGTTGGATCATGTCCTAGAAAAACACATAGGCTACTTTTTACTGGGATTAAAAACACTAAAATTCTGAAGAAATTTAGGAACGTTACTCCGCTCGGGAAATGACATTTTATATCTTCTTCGACAAGGTTCCATCCCATTCTCATCACGCGCGTCTTATATCAAAGAAGAATGGGTTATAAAAAAATCTCACCTGTACCTTCTGCGGGCTCCTTCCTTTCCCCGTTTCCTTCTGTCCAGCCACCACTCCGTACATTATTCACTTTATTTATAAAAGTTATTCTATTAAATACCTAAATAAACCTTATTTATTTTATATATAAACGCGCTACTATCTTTAGCTATTTTGATTTTAAATTACTGACGATTCCCACAACTGCCAGTGGCTTAGTTATAGTGCTTACGCGATACGATCACGTGGTCCCGGGTTCGAATTCTGGGTCGGGTAATGTTATTGGGTTTTTTTATTTCAATATCAGCGGTGTCTGGTGCTGGTGTGTGTGGTATTTGTGCCCGATATGGCGATAGGCTCGCCCCCATCAAGCATCTGTGTGCATGCACTATTTTGTTCCGGTTTGAAGGACCATACCATACCATACCAGCCCTGTATTATATACTGCCCACTGCTGGGCACGGGCCTCCTCTACTACTGAGAGGGTTAAGGGCTTAGTCCACCACGCTGGTCTAGCACGGGCAGACTTCACATACCTTAGAAATTCAGAGAACTTCTCAGGTATGTAGGTTTCCTCACGATGTTTTCATTCACAAAGAATACACAGACATTTAGTAGAATTTACGTTTTATAAAAAACGCGTTATCGCTACCACCACTAGGGGGTGAGTGGATCGGTTATGTTGGTGATGCCCTTGGGTTTTGAACCTGCGGACATTCGTCTCGGCAGTTGAACACTGCCAACTAGGCTATCGGCTGGTTTGATGGACATTATAAGACTTAAAACCCCCTTCATCATTTCATATATCGCACCTTCAGAACAAAAACGACACAATTCAAAAAATAGAAAATTGAGTTGTCATTTTTAAATGACTAAAAACAAAAAATATAATAAAAAAGGGACCGATATAACAGCTTTGTCCTTTTCCTGCTTGAATATGGCTGTGTTTGAACTATTGTTGTATTGAGTACTTCGTTTTGAGTAATTTTATGACGATAACCCAATTTTCTGTCTTTTTGAATTGTGTCGTTTTCATCCTAAAGGTGCGATATGTCTCACAATCAGTGTAGGTTGTCTGGAAGAGATCGCTTATTAACGATAAGAACGCCTATTGTCGCGCGATTCATATTTACAAACCTATTTGTTAATTATTTAATTTCCTTTTGTAAACGAGTACAATAAAGTGTTTTCATTTCATGAAATCTCAGGGTGACGAATGCAGTGGAATGCCACACAGTACTTTGTAACTCAAGGTGCTGGATGGTGTTGGTACTGTTTATGGGTGGTCATATCGCTACAATCAAGCGAGAGACATGCTCGTCTCGTCATTAACAGTAATAAAAACAAATATCAGATCATAGGACGAAATAAAAGAAAACAGTGGTGTTGCACATCTGCCTACCCCTTCGGGGATAAATGCGTGACATGTGTGTGAAAACTTTAATATCTAGAATAACTAGTTGAAGAGTTTGGTTGAACGCGCTAATCTCAGGAACTGATAAACCGATTTCAAAAATTCTTCCACTAACAGGAAGCTTCATTACTCCTGAGCGCTATAGGCTACTTTTATCCCGGAAAAACATTTCCAAGCGGACACAGCTGCAAGCAATACTAGTCATTGATAAAGGCACTTATTTGTGTCGCAGGATGGCGCAGACGTATAACGCTTCATAAATAATTCTATGCAACCATTTTGGGGTCAAATCTACAGAGGATGTAACTTTAGTAATTACTTCTTTGAGTAATTGCAATTTATAATTCAAACAGCCTAGAAATACCGCGAAATGTCGGGTTCAAATATCTCAGAATGTTAGGCGTTTTGTCAATTATTTCTCGAGGAATATATCTCCATGCAAGTACGGACGTTAAGCATTTGGTCACGATTTCTTTAAACATATATACATGAAGCATTTGAAGTGTAATAGTTGCAGTATGTTAAATACTAAATAATTCATTTGAATTTGAAATACAACAAATAAAGTTACTTCCAAAGCACATTTTAAAACAGAATGGCCAGTAATGGACGATAAAAACCATAACGTCCTTTGTTATCGTCTAAGAATTCATCTTGTTTCTTTGTTCCTTACACTGCAGCTTGGCGATAGAAATGGACATTACGGTGGTACTCAGACGGCCCCTGGCATACGAGAAACCCAACACTAAAGATGTCTTAGACGACAACAAAGGACATTTCTCCTCTGGTATTTTCTAAGATCAGCCATGTTTCTCAGTTTATATACTTAAATGGTCTTATATCTATGTAATATACTATTGAATGAGGACATGCCTACCACGCAATTTATAATTATACAAAAATGACTATTCTTTTATAAATATTTTTGACACTTAGCACTGGCAACACTACACATATAATATTCACGTTTCGTTTCACGCAGACTGTCCCGCACACTGCACACGTCCTTCTACTAGCATCGTGTGT
Source organism: Lapara coniferarum (assembly GCA_949316025.1). Taxonomy (NCBI): domain Eukaryota; kingdom Metazoa; phylum Arthropoda; class Insecta; order Lepidoptera; family Sphingidae; genus Lapara; species Lapara coniferarum. The sequence continues at coordinate 20,098,826 of OX438929.1, forward strand.
GTTACTGTGCCTTTAATGCTATGCAGCATCCTACTACAGATAACCGTGTTGGATAATACATAATACACTTTAAAATAAAGGATGTAGGTTAGTTTTTGTTTAAACCCGTTCAAATTGCAGGGTAATAATTTATTTTAAAGTTTAACGCATGTAAAAATGTTCATTTAAAATTCTTTAAATGATACGATTTTAAACTTTAAAAATTCATAAGTTCGTGCATATATCCTCGAAGGAGTAAATAACAATGTTCGTAGTCGTCTAACTTATAACATTATATTGTGCTTTTCTTCGTTATCAGTAAATTATTGTTTGTTCATTTTTTGCGGTTTTTATTCGAAAAAATGTTTTCATTCCTATGTATTTTTATAAGTGTTGAATGAAGTGACAAATGCGGTTTGCCTGATGGTTAGACGACCGCCCTTAAACAGTAGCAACACCATACCTACATCTGATGACTCAGTATCACGAAATTTCAATATAATGTCCTAGAGATACAGCTTGAACCACGGACATAAATAAAAATATTGTCGAACATGGGGCTGTAGTCAAAATGCCACATAACATTGTTAACACTAACTTTAGTGTAAGCCTACATATAAACGCGCATGGTTTTTAGGCTTTTTTTTTTATTAATAGAATGCTTGTGCAAGTCGTCCCGCCATCTGGCCAGAGGGCGTCCCACGCTACGTTTGCCAAGACGAGGTCTCCACTTCAGAACACGCTTAGGTACTCCAGCGGCTATCTGTTCTGCGACATATTCGCTACTTCAACCTACTAGCTTTCAGAGCTCTGTCGGCGGCCTTGGTAGTCCGGTAAGACAGAGAAATCAGGCGCAGGACCAACGGCTTTACATTCTTTCCGAGGCACGGGGGTATCACACCGCCAACTTCCTTCATATCGGGCAAAATTCCAGACTCCGGGCTAATAGTGAGTAGAAAACCCCAATATCATTTTAACCGACCCGGAGATCGAACCCGAGACCTCGGCTGCAGTCATACCTTAATACAACTATGCCACGGAAGCATTAATGTTTTTATACATACATACATACATAGTATCACTTTGCTCGATTCTGGCACACTACTTTCGCTTCCTCTACCTTCATCAATCTTTTCATGCACTCCCGCCGGTTCAGGGTACTTTTGACCTGGCCTCTACTTAGAATGTCAGATATCTGACATTCGAAGGTTCGGTGCGGTCGACCCCTGCCGGCCCTTCCATCCACACTCGCCTTATATATCCTCTTTGTCAGTCTCCTATCATCCATCCTTTCCAAATGCCCAAACCACCTTAGCATACCCTTCTCAATTTTGGTCACTACATCCTCTGTCACTCCACACATGTCCATCACCATAGTATTCCGCACTCTATCACCCACAGTCACTCCACACATGCTTCTTAACGCTCTCATTTCTACTGCTTTAATCTTACTTTCATGCTTTTCTGCCATACCCAACTTTCACTATCATACATTAATGTTTTTATTATTCAACAAAAACTTCTGAATAGTCGCCAAACTACAATAGCTGTATTTTGTTTAAATTGTTTAACGGTGCAGTGAAATCTCTTGATATATTCCACACAAGTAAGAGGCGCGATAAAAAAGAAAAATGGCGCTACACATCTGACAAATGTGTTTCAAAATATATTTAGTGGATGGTATTTATTTATTTACGTATTGTTAGCGACTCTTATAATTACAATTAATTTTGTATTTATTTTTTTTTTAATTAATAAAATTAAAGTGGACGATAGTCCAGTTGGGAATGAAACGGTCTGCCGAGACAATGTCCGGAGGTTCAAAACCCAAGGCACACACCTCTGACTTTTCGAGGTTACGTGTGTATTGTTTATCAATTATCGTTCGCTTTAGCGGTGAAGGAAAACATCGTGAGGAAACCTGCATACCTGAGAAGTTCTTTATAAGAATTTCGAGGTATTCTCCCAAGCCATATTAGGCCAGCGTGGTAGACTAAACCCACTGAGTAGTAGAGAAGGCCCGTGCCCAGCATTGGGACAGTATATAATACAGGGCCGGTTTTATTATTATTATAAAAATACTTTATCCTGATTGATACCTTTTCGCAATGGATCAAAAAAGGGATTGGAATCATTTTTTTGCAAATGGCGACATAGATAATTTCATCCACGATGACGTGCGCTATCAATTTTTGAGCGAGTATTTCGCGGGTAAGCAGTTCGACAGTAGCTTTAGCTTTAGTTTATACAGGATAAACACTGGTTGATTCCGGAACTCGGTACACTTATACGCACGCATACGCATACTCACGCCTTTTATCCCCGAAGGGGTAGGCAGAGACGCAACTAATGCATCCACTTTTCGCCGTGCGTATTCCATCCCATGATGTGATAGGGGGCGAGCCTATCGCCATATTGGACCCAAATTCCAGACTCCGGGCTTGTACTGAGCAGAAACATCCAATATTACTGCCCGACCCGGGGATCGAACCCGAGACCTCAGCATTGCAGTCGTACCGAAATACAACTACGCCAGCGAAGCAGTGGGTACATTTATGGTGGGGTCAAAACTTGTGTGCAGTGGTGGCTCCCCAGACGGAACAAATATACCACCACCAGCAAACAGCTTCTGCTCATTCACTTGTGACTTTTCATTCACTTAGGACCTAAAAAGCATCAACGTTCACAATAATAATACTGTATTGAGAATGTGACATACTACCATGTCGCAGTAACGCAGTGGCTCTTACCAAGACTTTCGAGGAGTTTTGGCAAGAACAAAAAAACAATTAGCACAGTTATTTCAATTAAGTTCATTTGAGCCCTTTAATAGAACTATATTGGTCATTACCACCATAATTATGCAATACTAGCTTATGCCCACGGCTCAGCCGCGTTAAAAAAAAAGGATACCGCTTTATATTTTCCCGGGATAAAAAGTAGCCTATGACATGGATGGAAATCCAGGACATGATCTACCCGTGTGCCAAATTTCATAGAAATCCGTTGAGTAGTTTTTGCGTGAAAGAGTAACAAACATACATCCATATATCCATACATTCGTACAAACTTTTGCGTTTATACCTAATATTAGTTGGACTATAAATATAAATTAAAAAACCGCGATAAAATCCGTAAAATAGTTTTATTTAAATTAATAGGACTGGTAGGATAACACTAATATCGCCAAAATAATGAACACTACATGACACTTCCAAGTTTCCGCCAAAACTCGCCAAAATGTTTTTAATGACTTGCCCACTGTAATGCAAATATACAACCAAGTGTAATCCAGTTAATCTAGAGCCATAACTATTGATCTTATATATTATGTAGATAAGCTGTCCATTCGATTTAACAGTCGCCATATTGCGGATTCGCGCCTTATTTATTACCTCAGCGTACAATAATCATTCTGTGCGCTATTTTAGCTGGAAATCATTGAAAATTGGATACTTATCAAAGTAATAAGCTATTAACAGGTACCGTGGAACGATGAAGGAAAACGCAGCACAGTGATATTGTATTTTTTTATTCAGTATCAGCCCGGAGTCTGAAATGTAGTGCTCGATATGGCGATAGGCTCGCCCCCAATACATCATGGGACGGAACACGCACGGCGAAAAGTGAGTGCACTAGTTGCGCCACTGTCTACCCCTTCGAGGATAAAAGGCGCGAGTGTATGTGTGTGTGTCGAAGGTAGGTACGTAAAGTATGCCCGCACTATTAAGCTCAACTCTCTCAGTAGGAGCAGTACCGGATTAGCCTATAAGCAAATCAAGCCAACAGACCCGTACAAAAAATATTTGCTAGCTAAGTAAATATTCTGTTTTGAAATTGAAAATAATAAAAGATGGCGGGGGGGGGGGGATGCAAGGATTGCTTGGGGCATCAATTAGTCTTTTCATAATGAATGACTCCTAGCAGAATAAATTAATTTAAGCGACAAAAACATATCTTTATAATTGAACTAGCTTTTGCCCGCGGCTCCACCCGCTTTAAAAAGTTTTTCCGGGATAAAAGTCCCGCTTTATATTTTCCCGGGATAAAAAGTAGCCTATGTGTTAATCCAGGACATGATCTACCCGTGTGCCAAATTTCATCGAAATCCGTTCAGTAGTTTTTGCGTGAAAGAGGAACAAACATCCTTACATCCAAACATCCATACATCCATACATTCTTACAAACTTTCGCCTTTATAATATTAATAGGATATAAATTGTCGTTTTGTTGTTACTTTACTAAATATAACATTTACGAAGGTTTTAAAACATTGAAGACCTTCAAATTTACGTGTCCCCTTCCTTTCTTGTGAGAAAACCATTGATAAATAGAAAAAATAATGTTGGGAGCGGTTTAATAAATATAACATTTAATTCTTAAAAGTCGAGTTTATCATTTTAAAGTATCAATAATATTTTTCTTTTACTTATTTTCTATTAAAAATAAATCTAATTTAAAATCGAAAATTTGAACCAACTGGAACATTCCGTTTTGTGACCGCTATTTTTTGCGAAACCTCTTCTAAAAAAGGAATTATTCGACTTCAAATGGCAAGACAATATTACGGAACAGAGCAGGTAAGATCTTTGTGTTAAAAAACGCTTAATTTTTTATAAGTTCTAAGTAAATGAAGAAAAGAGAAAAAATCATTACCAGCCCGTACCTTTATCTAACGTCTCAAAGTTATAATTTTCAAACTTCAACAGCGCTCACTACTTTGTTGAAATAATCCCAAATCCCAATTTTTCATAGAGGTTTTATGCCAAGGGGACGTCCTCGCGTGTACCTACCTATTACCACTATTACATAGGTGAGACAGAACGATTAGCTCGATCCCCTGACGCGAGGACGCTTGGGTCAAACTATTATTAGGTACTTAAATGACAAATGAAGACTTTTATTGGGGCTTTTTGTGTCGGCGGTTATTTCAATATTAATTAAATTTTTATTAATCCTTTTAAATGAATATTTTACGTCAATGCCAAGCATCGATAGGCTGAAATATTCATATTGCGCCACCAGATGGCAGAGTTTATGACGTGCAATTTCCCTAATATTGATTTAGCGCCCTCTGTCAAACTTATCTAAAACCATTATAACAGGTAATAAAGTAATTCAAGAACCAAGAGATTTTATTGTAGAAATTATTTAGTGAAATTATATTTTTTAAATGCATTACTATTTAATACCTCTAGTCTAATTAATTTTTAAAAATTACGGCATTAAAATTGTTTTTATTTGTATTGTAGCCCAAAACCACTGCAATGTCATTTCATTTTGCAGTTTTGACAGCTAAAATTTGTCAACAAAATGTGAAGGTCCTTTTTCAAACAATGTTCGTGTGTTTAATTGTAATAAAATATGTCGTTCCCAAAGATAGATGGATATATAGTGACGGAAAAACTAGGCTCAGGAAGCTATTCTACTGTTTACAAAGCCTACACTAAGGTACATACATTTTATATTTAATTGCAAAGGTAATAAAATCGTAGAGCCTTATTTGCACAATGTTTTATATTTTTCGCAACAGATTTTTATGAAATCTGCAATGTTTACGAAATTGATAAAATTCCTTTGATAACAAGAAAAATCTAGTTTTTGTTGTTTGATTCCGTTAGATAATTTCGTTTGCTATAACTATGTCTAATTGCAGATAGTCGCTATTTTATCTTAGTAAATATAGATTCGTACTGGTTTAAGAGCACTTTATGTGAGTAAGATGTTTTTACACGTATAATTTTGTTATTATTGTTTCCTTGTGTCCAGCATTGGGACAGTATATAATACATGACTTATTATTATTATTTATTGTTTCCTTTGCCAATAGGATTTTTTTTTTCATTTTATTTGAAAGAAGTTTTTAGGATATATAGATCATAATTTTAAGTAGTGATTACATTCTCTTTGATCATAATATGCCTGTAATATATAGGTACAACCTGTTGACATTATGATTCAAGTGAATTTATTATTGACTAGACTTGCTGGCGGTTCTGCCCGCATAATTGAGTTTTTCAGGGATAAAAAGTCCAGATAATGCTTTTATATTTTATAGAAACATTGAAAAAGAATAATTAATTAGAAGTTAGTAATTGTAATAATTGCTAACAGATGTCGCTGGTCATCTCCTTTAAGAGATTAAATAGGGAACTTGAAAGTGGACAGCCAAGAGTAGGGTCGAGATAGCTTAATTGGCAGAGCACCGGCACGGTACGCTGGAGGTCGCGGGTTCAAATCCTGCTTGCCAATGTTTCTTTTTCAATGTTTCTATAAAATATAAAAGCATTATCCAGGCACTGCATGGCCATTAACATGTATAAAAATCACAATATAGGATTATAAAAAGTTCGCTTTGTATTTCCTCGAAATAAAATGTACCCTATGTTATTCAGGAATAATGTAGCATTCTAACGGAGAAAGAATTTTTTCAATCGGTTGTCATTTTGGAGTTTATTCATTGCAAACATACAAATATATAAATTTTTCCTCCTTATAACATTATTGTGGATAGGCTTGTGTTTGAATATTATCACCACTATGTATGGATCTATGTATGGATGTAATAAAACTGATACATAATTGTATAATTAAATAACCAACCATTATCTTTTCAATAACACTGTTTAGGATAAGACTAGAGTCGTAATAGTTGTATGAATTATATTATCAACATTGTATATTTTGATTTGAGGGTTTTTTTGTTACCAAATGATGAGACGAGTATGTCGCTCTTCTGATAATCTATACTAATATTATAAAGCTGAAGAGTTTGTTTGTTTGAACGCATTAATCTCAGGAACTACTAAACCGATTTTGAAAATTCTTTCACTAATAGGAAGCTACATAACTCCTGAGTGCTATAGGCTACTTTTTATCCCGGGAAAATATTTTTGTCCCGCAAAAACTTTTTCACGCAGGCAGAGCCGCGAACACTACTAGTAAGCTATATGACTGCCCATTAGTATCAACATCATACAGAACTTTAAACTACATGGTACTGCATGGCACTCCACTGCCCTCGTCACCATGAGACATTAGATGTTAAGTCTCATAATGCTCAGTAATTATGCTGATTACAAAGTCGTTTAAATGGGCACACAACAGTGCATGCACACTGCTTCGGTAGAAATAAACATTGTGGTGCTAGCTACTCAGACGGACCCTCACATATGAAAGACCTATTACCAAAAAGTAATAAATAGTAGATAACTTATATGGTACTAGGTTTTGCTTGTGACTTTGCGCATGTAAAAAGCCTTTTCTGCCATTAAAGTCCCTAAACACAGTGCGACGCCAGCGCTATCTACTAAAAGAATCAAATAAAAAATATCCATTACTTCCCATGAGAGCAAATTACCGGGTTAAAAAGTGTGTGTTAATCCACGATATGTTCTACCCGTGTGGCAAATTTCATCCAAATCTAACTGGTGGTAAGACTCTCATATGTAAGAGTCCGTCTGGGTAGGTACCACCACAATGTCTATTTCTACCGCCAAGCAGCAGTGTGCATGCACTGTTGTTTCGGTTTGAAGGGCATTGTAGCCATTGTAACTACAGGACATAATGACACTTAACATGTTATGACTCAGGATGACGTGCGCAGTGGAATGTCACACAGTACTTTGTAACTCAAGGTGCTGGATGGTGTTGCTACTGTTTATGGGTGGTCGTATCGCTGACCATCAGGTGATTGGCATGCTCGTCTCGTCATTCAATGCAATAAAAAAAAAACTCTGAGTTGTTTCTGCGTTTACTTCTAACAAACATCCAAACAATTTCACAAACATTCGCATTTATATTTATTAACTAGGTGATGTTCGCGACTCCGCCCGCGTGAAAGTTTTCCGGGATAAAAAGTAACCTATAGCATGCAGTAATAATGTAGCTTCCTACTAGTGACAGAATTTTCAAAATCGGTTAAGTGGTTACTAAGATTAGCGTGTTCAACCAAACAAACAAACTCTTCAGCTTTATAATATTAGTATATTCATACATGTACACTCACGCCTTTTATCCCCGAAGGGGTAGGCAGAGGTGCAACTAGTGCACCCACTTTTCGCCATTATTCCGTCCCATGACGTGATAGGGGGCGAGCCTATCGCCATATCCGGCACAAATTCCAGACTCCGAGCTGATATTGAATAGAAAAACTCAATATCACATTGCCCGGCCCGGGGATCGAACCCGAGACCTCAGCATTGCAGTCGTATCATAATACAACTACGCCACCGAGGCAGTCTAATACTAATATTCAGATCTATACTAATACATGAGTAAGATTAGTTGTAAGATCCTACTAATATTATAAAGGCGAAAGTTTGTAAGAATGTATGGGTGTATGGATGTCTGAAGGTTTGTTCCTCTTTCACGCAAAAACTACTTATCAGATTTCGATAAAATTTGGCACACTGGTAGATGATGTCCTGGATTAACACATAGGCTAATTTTTACCCCGGGAAAATATAAAGCAGGACTTTTATACTGAAAAAACTTTTCAACGCGGGCGGAGCCGCGGAGTCGCGGGCAAAAGCTAGTAAGATTATATTTTCTTTCTCAGGTGGGTGCAAGAACAATAGTAGCAATAAAATGCGTCGACAAATCTCGTATAAAGAACTCGGGGTCGGCTGTAGACAACCTCATCACGGAGATACGTCTGCTGAAAACACTTTCACACCCTCATATTGTGCAGATGAAGAACTTCACCTGGGATGACAGGTGAGGAAGGAACGGCTTGACACACTCATTTCTTTCCTAATAGGATAGTCGACTACGTTTTTTAGAACACATACATCAAAAATCATTGAATTCTCATTGCATTACAGCTTTCGAATACAAAAGCGAACGGAAAAAGAATTTTCAAAATTAGCGCAATAATAAGTTATAAAGCTTTGGAATTTGTTGGAAGGGTTAGCTATCAAGTAACTGTTATCCCATCAAAAACATAAATGTGAAATGTGGAAGCCAAGTCTAACATTAAGAATATGCGTGCTGGTCGACTTCACCGACAAAAGAATCGAAATCTTAATGGTTGCCAAGCTCTGTAGATTATCCTGAAAATTATTTATAAGAACACAATCCATTCTAAAATAAATTTAAACTAATATTTCTTTGTTTTTCTGCTTCGACAATGTATGATGTTTAAAAATATAATTTCTTAAATTTTAATAGTCGAATTATTTACACAACGCAGATAACTTAGTATAAATTTAAGCTCAAGATTTGACTTGGCTAGTCTTCACATACAGTTTTTCTAATATTTGGCGAATAAACTTATCTTTATGTTACTGTTTTTATATTGTAAAGTCAACCTATCCTACTCTTCGATAAAAATGTTTTCTGATAAAACTAGCCAAGACAAATCTTGAGTTTAAATTTATACTAAGTTATCTGCTTTGTGTAAATAATTCGACTATTAAAATTTAAGAAATTATATTTTTAAACATCATACATTGTCGTAGCAGAAAAACAAAGAAATATTAGTTTAAATTTATTTTAGAATGGATTGTGTTCTTATAAATAATTTTCAGGATAATCTACAAAGCTTGGCAACCATTAAGATTTCGATTCTTTTGTCGGTGAAGTCGACCAGCACGCATATTCTTAATGTTAGACTTGGCTTCCACATTTCACATTTATGTTTTTGATGGGATATCATTACTTTTTGTTTAGATGTTATTTATTAAAATATTGAGTTAAGTAATTAAAACAATTACGTAAGAAGTTACCTTTGCTCAATATTCATGAAGTTACTTATTTTAGAAAGAAAATAAACAATGTATTAAAAGCCGTAAACCACTTCATCGCTCGGCTATGTGCACGCGATGAAGTCCTCTTGGTATAAAAACCTCTATTTAATAAATACTTAAACTCTATGATTCGCAAGTATTATGATAGAACGTCCAATGTCATATCATGTCAAAATAATAAACGTCTTAAGATGTAAATAAACATTGTAGAAATCAGAAATTTTTAATTCGAGCTCGAAACAGACGTAAATATATAATTTAAAAGACTGAAGAGTGGGAACGAGTTGCTGATGCCTATAACGTATCTATAGGAACCTATCGCCGTGTCCCACAACAGCTCTGTCTAGTCGGAAAATTTATAGAAAATTTCAAGCAAAAGTGATGCCCTAATACGGAGGGACCGTAATTAACGGGTCAAGGTAAATAGTATTTAATGTAAAATAAAGCATCAATGGACGTGTACGCCTAAACGTTCATTATTCAGAAGATAATTTATAGATAGTATGCAGATTTTCCGATTGCTTAGAAAATGTTTCAAATCTTAAAAATGTATTGTTTTCAGATTTTTTCCTTTGTATACATACAATTACCTACCTGGACACCAAATTTCAACTTTCTAAGTCATCTGGAAGTGGGTTAGGTTTTTGATCTATATGTCAGTCAGTGATAAAAATGCCGATTTTTAGATGTTAGTATCTCAATAACCGTTTGAGCTATATTTATGAAATTTGGGATTCTGGTTAACTTGAGGGGGTTGAATACATAAAACAAATCTCAGGTATTTACGTTAAATAGATTTTGAGTTATAGAGGCGTCAAAAGTCGCTCCAAATGGTTCGGGTGAAACTACACTAGGCAAGGCTTTGACAAGTTTTTTTTTTTGCTTGGCTTGACACGCTGCCGCGTGTCTCGATTGCCAACTGTGACGTCACCAGCCATAATACGTGTGTGTGTGAGAGATAGCGTGATAACCCCATCATACCCCCACATTTTTTCCCGATATTTCAAATATTAATAACTGGTTAATATAACAACCAATTATGTATTTTTTGTGACATAAATTAACATAGGGAACTAAAAATAAAATATAATTAGCATTCATCTTTTCGCCTGCCTCGGTGGCGTAGTTGTAACTATTACAGTATGATTGCAATACTGAGGTCTCTGGTTCGAGCCCCGGGTCGGGCAAAGTGACATTGAGTTTTTCTATTCAGTATAGCCCGGATTCTGGAATATGTGCCCAATATGGCGATAGGCTCGCCCCCTATCACATCATGGGACGGAATAACGGCGAAAAGTGGGTGCACTAGTTGCGCCTCTGCCTAACCCTTCGGAGATAACAGGTGTGAGTGTGTGTGTGTCATCTTTTCGCTAGGCTTGGGCTTCATATTGATTTAAGGGATTTTGTTTTCAGGAACATTTACATAATAATGGAATATTGTTGCGGCGGCGATCTTTCCAAATACATACATAAGAATGGCAGAGTGCCGGAACAGAGGGTGAGTCTCATTACCATCGGCCCTCATTACCCTCCGTGGCGGGGAAAACGCAACTTGTTACACTGCATAGGGTCGACTGTCAAATAATGCGGGGTCAACACAACGCATATGTTGCACAGCGTAGGATTAGCAAAAACTCTTTGATTCCTGTTGATAAAGAAGGAGGATTATTCTTAGATCAATAGAAAAAAACTAAATAAAACATTTATATCTCACTTATACAGCTATACGTAGTACCTAGGTAGAAAATAAACATTTCTTAGTGATTATGTTGTACCAGAAATACTGTTTATAATTTTTATGACTGACCTCGAATGTTACTGATTGTTACAAGCATTATAAGTTTTCTTTATTCTCAAAATTTTTCGTATTATCTACCATTTTTATCACTATATTATGATTGATACTTCATAAATGTCATTACCGTAACTTTCATTACCATCGTTGTCATTACCGTCGTCGCCATTGTTATAATCAACAAGTGAGTGATAATGAAAATGTTTCAGGTATTATATTTTCTGCAGCAGTTGGCTTCGGCGTTAAAGTTTTTACGAGAAAAGGGTAATGTTTTATATTACTATTCCTTCGCAGTACATATCTCTTTATTTAGGTACACTAGCATACCATTCCAGCCCTGTATTACATACTGCCTACTGCTGAGCACGGGCCTCCTCTAAGATTGAGAGGGGTTAGGCCTTAGTCCACCACGCTGGCCTCGTCGAAATACACTACACAAAAAAAAATATCAGTTGCACTTTAAATATCGGGAATATACACATTAGTAATCATGGTTTTGTTGTTAAAGGGCACTAGTAATTACTACATATACGTCGCCTCAACTGTTAAATATTTTGTGCAAAAGGTTTTTTATTATTTTAAAGTTATTTGATCGCTTATTGTCACGCGTATTTTAAGTTATTGTAATTTTGCTATATTTGTGGTAATTTATTAGATTATTCGACTTTGAATATAATGTTTTGTTATGTTTAAAAGCGAATTGGAGTCGCATTTTCTACAAAATGTATGAAGATTTTTTTATGTAAATTCTTACCTCCCCAGTACTCAAACCTCTAATGATCCCAAAGAGTATTTGATCCCTGTAAGCAACAGGATTGTCTTTTTTCTTGCTTACTGTATTTTTTTTCAAAATCTGTGAATGCATGTCGTGAATCCTTAAAAAACGATGACAGTCTTTTAAAAGATTTTTCATATACAGCGGCAACGCCAGCCCTTACTGCCTCGTCGCAAAAATCCACCTGTATATCTAATAGGTGAAGTGTTTATTTCTCTTCTTCGTAAAAATACGTTCTTGTTTTAGGCGTAGTGCACATGGATCTCAAACCGCACAACCTGCTTCTACACAAGGACTCGAACGGGAGATATGTGCTCAAAGTGGCTGACTTTGGGTAAGTTATTTGTCCTCGTGCAGGTATATTGTTTACCAAATTATCTTTCGCTTGGACGGTGAAGGAAAACATTGTTAGAAACCTGCATACTTAAAAGTTATCTATAAGAATTTTGAGGGTATGTGAAGTCTGTCAACCCGCACTAGGGCAGCGTAATAGACTAAGGTCTAAACCCTCTCAGTAGTAGAGGAGGCACGTTCTCAGTAGTGAGCATTATAGAGAGATTCATGAAAATACATAAATATTTTCATAATTACATAACGATAACATTACCCACTCACGCACGTACCTGTACTTTAGAATAATAATTATTTATATTCAAGATATAATAATTCATTTGTGTAATTAAAAACGATGTCGACGGTACAACCACAGCTTAGTTCAGACTTCAGCGTTAAAGAGAATTATTTACCAATAATTTGGATTAAATAAATAAATTTGAAATTTGAAAATCTTACATCTTACCGTACTAATGCGATATAAATGCGAAAGTTTGTGAAAATGTTTGGATGTTTCTTAGAAGTAAACGCAGAAACAACCAAACGGCTTTGGATGAAATTTGGTACACGGATAGATCATATCCTGGATTAACATATACGATATCCCGATAAGTTGCTCTCCCGGGAAATAATGTATATTTTTAATCTGATCCTTTCAAGTAGATGGCGCTAGCGTCTTACTGTGTTTTAGAGACTTTTGTAGCGGGAAAGACATCTCACACGAGCGTAGCCGTGAGCAAAACCTAGTTTGAAATATAAAAACTTGAGAGGTGTCAAGGGACACCCGGATGGAACGAAGTCGTTTTCGATTAATTAGTGAAGATATTGTAATAAAATTTTATTTCTTTTAAGTTATAATAATAATTGTATATTTCATTAAAACGTTACCACATCAATGAAAACATTTACTTCTACCTACACAGTAGATATGTCATCGAATCACGATCATCACACCTAAGCAAGCATTGACATTAAAATTAACATACAACTAACGAAAAAAAACTACTCTAAAAAGCATTTAAATCTTAGAGTATGTATACGTAGTTATACTTACTCTAAGATTTAAATTGTCTTTTTTTATTTAAATTTCGAATGTCACTTTTACGGCCAGTTCTTTATTGTTACTGGCTGGTTTCACAGGGCAAGTATAAAAGTGTCGTGACAACTTTTATAAAAGTGTCGTGACAACTTTTCGTAAGAATTTTTTCCGTCTAGCCCCCTTTCACAACGCTCGATAAGGAACTTCGTTCCAATACTGATCCTTATATTATTATTGTGTTTAGTTTCGCACAGCACATGTCGATGGAGGTGTCGCGGTCGGTGCGCGGGTCGCCGCTGTACATGGCGCCGGAGATGCTCGCCGGCGAGTACGACGCCAGGGTCGACCTGTGGAGCGTGGGTACGTGCCGCCGACTAGATGCATCGTATATACATTGTGACGAGTTTAGTTACGCGCTGGATTTTGATGGATACAGATGTAATTGTGATAATAGTATGGAGCTCCATAAACTCTTAGTAAATTGAAGAGTTTTTTTGTTTCATGGTTTTTGCTTTCTTGTAATATTCGTGAAATTATCGGAAGCCTCCTGTTAGCGAGATTACAAGTGTTTATATACGTCATTACTGAAATGTGTGGCAACTTATTTCGAGACTACCCTGCCCTCAGACCCACCACTGCAACTCCTGTAAGCCAGGATCGGCAATGGCACGCATTTTACGACACCGAGCGGTGAAGCTCGGGCAGTCTTTGGGAGCACTAATTAGCTTTAATCCTTATCCTTTATCTAATTATCCTTAACCCGCAACGAAGTTAATCAAATAGAAGGATAAGGAGGAGATCGAAATATATTTTTCCCTGTGAAGCACCTATAGAACATAAATGTCGCCATACTGACTGCCTCGGTGGCGTAGTTTGTATTACGGTACGTCTGCAATGCTGAGGTCTCGGGTTCGATCCCAGGATCGGGCAGTGATTTTGGAATTTTCTATTCAGTATTAGCCTGGATACTAGAATTAGTGCCCGATATGGCGATACGCTTCTAACGAGTTTTAATATGTGTGTAGGTGTGATAATGTACGAGTGCCTGTTTGGCAAGGCGCCGTACTCATCAAACACGTTCAAGGAGCTCGTCGACAAAATACAGAAACGGGCGCCCATTGAGGTTAGTTATACAATAGTAAAGCGAACCCGAGTTCGCTTTGCCCGAGCAAATGGTAATGAACGAACGCGTGTTAACGACAGCAAACGAACGCGAGTGAATAATAACGAATTAACCTGAACTAGCATATGGACGATTCACGATTCACTGCAGATGATTGAGCATGCGTTCTCGTTCGACATAAGCGTTTGCCCGCGCTTCATTGCTTGGCTTGTATCCGACATTATACTGCAAATTATAATCGAACATCTTATTTTCATAGGATGGTTATTTTTCTAACTAAATGCTGCAAAGATACCACAGATTTAATATATTAAAACATCTAAAGAAACAGATACGCTCTAATCAGAATGCCCAATGTCGGTTACGATATTTTCCCTGAGGACTTGTGGTATGTTTGTATGTGATTATGACCGAACGCCTTGCTTATATATAAAAAAAAGATCCCATCTCCCACAGATCCCTCCCAACTCTTCGATCTCTCCCGGCTGCCGCGATTTGCTCACGCGACTGCTGCGACACGACCCAGACTCCAGGATATCATACGAGGACTTCTTCAACCATCATTACCTGGATTTAGAGTACATGCCGTCCAAGGAGAATTATGAGAAGGTAATGATGGATTGTAATGATAGTTTGATGGGGTGTGACATGAATGATATAACGTGATATGAATGTCATGATTGGTGGGTCAATTGGGAATGACAGAAATGAGATTACTGGATTCCACCAGGTCGGCATTATTAAGTAGACTAGCGAGTGAAAATTATCTCCCGTTATTCGGTACTCTATCTCAATACCACTCCTTGCCATAAACAGTGAAGGCCCTGTGTCGTATCAGTATAAGAAATGGTGTCATTCCCATGATATTATAACTTATACGAATTACGATATGACCCGTGTAGTCGTAAATTGAGTTCTCAGTGCATATCACAGGGTAGAACTTGTATGTATTAGCCTATAATGTCCCAATGCTTGGGCAAACGCCTCTTCAAGATCTTTTCATGAATAGCAATTTTATATATGAGTCCAGTTCGTCCTGCCGTTTCTTCTTTAAACTATCTCGACGTAAACTATCTCGACGCCTGGGTTTTACCAAATGAAAATAAATAGAAATGGTAGAAATAAATTGCCAGAATTTACCCTATAACTTTATTTTTATTGTCGTTTCCCCTGTACCAGGCAGTGTCCCTCATCAAACAGGCGGTGGAGTTGGACTGTGCTGGACAGGCTCAGGCGGCCCTCAGCAGCTACAGCGAGGGGCTCCGGTACCTCGTGCCGTGCATCGGCGCCGAGACTGACGCCGACAGGAGGGGGGCGCTCGCTGCTAAACTCGCCAGGTGGGGGGATATTACGATGAACGGAACGTAAGGTTTGCGGGCAACGGGGTGTTATGATCGAGCGAGGAGGAAGAAATTTGAATTGCGAGAAATCATTGAGTGTAATTCTTTTATAATATTTGATTAAGGCGAGAGTTTTGGTGGAGATTAAAGACGTCCCTAAAGTGTAGGCAGAGGCGTAACTAATGCACCCACTTTTCATCGCGCGTATTCCCCTCCATAATGTGATACAACTATGCCACTGAGGCAATTGCTTAAAAGGTAGGTAAATAACTTTAGTTCTTATATCGCTAGTTTGATTATCAGGTACATGGAAAGAGCTGAGGAGTTGAAGCTTATGCTGCGAGGAGACTCTTCAAGGGACCTCCCGGTCGTTGAGTCCAGACCCCAAGAGGTGTCGTGTCGACACTCGAGGAACAATGGACCTATTGGTGAGTGGGTTCTAGTTTGATTGTAAGTTTGGGGTTTACCAAGGATCAGTCATTATAAGATGTGTTATTCATGTGAAGTTTAATGTGCGACTGTTGTTTTGCAACTGCCTTATTTACAGGCATTAGTTATATAGTACAACTATATGTCGCTCGCAATACCTTTTCCAAGGTATAAGTGGCAGTATATCATTCCAGAATTTTTAAAAAATAACCATATGATAATCCAGGACTTTATCTGCTTACCTAAAATTCAAATCAATGCAGCAATTTCTGCGTTTATAATAATATAATAATAATACCAGCCCTATATTAAATACTGTCCCACTGCTGGGCACGGGCCTCCTCTACTACTGAGAGGGTTCAGCCCTTAGTCAACCACGCTGGTCTAGTGTGGGTTGGTAGACTTCACATACCTTTGAAATTCTTATAAAGAGCTTCTTAGGTATGCAGGTTTCCTCACGATGTTTTCCTTCACCGTTAAAGCGAACGATAATTGATAAACAATACACACGTAACTTTGAAAAGTCAGAGGTGTGTTTGGGTTTCGAACCTCCCGACATTGTCTCGGCAGACCGTTCCATTCCCAACTACGCTATCGTCCACACATTTGTGCGTTTACTTTAAACAAATATCCAAACATCACAAACATTCCTATTTATAAAATGTATGTTATTTTTAGCTAATCGCACGCTAGCGTGCAATCCGTGTGTGTGTACATCTGCGCAGACCAACTCCTCGTCGTCTGAGAACGGTCGATGTTCCTGTAGTGTGGCTCAGGACGCGGGGAGAGAAACACCTGCACAGGGACAGGTGAGGAATGCTATCTTTACCCACGTTCATTGATAATGTGGTGATAAAAACAACAGACATTAGTAATTTTTTTCGTCAAAGATTATCATTACTGGTAATGCATTTATCATCCTTACCGTATTGTAAATCTCGATAGAAAGATTTTTTTGAATTTTCCATAGGCGAATAACAATCGGAAATTTAAAATGAACATCATTACCATTCATATCGCTTCCTCGTTCCCTTACGAAACTCACTACCATCACCATGCATTTCATATACAGGGTCTTTTTGACATTGCGTTAATAAATGAAACCACATAGTTATCTCGTTGAAAATAACGTTTTCCATTAAATTATTTTAACCGTAGATGTAAAATAAAAAAGTGTAAGTTTCAAACAAAATATATATCAATAAAAAGTAACTTTAAGTTTACACGCCCTAATGCCACTATGACTGCTCTAGGAGAATTCGTCGCAGCAGCAACATTACAGTTTCAGTCAGAAATACACTTACACACACACCATACTCGCACTAAACTACAAAGGCTACGTTCCACTAAGCACTCACGACGATCACGCTCACGACCAGGAGTTTTCCCGTTCCACTAAGTCCTGAGCATGTCCTGAGCGTTGTTATCGTAAACCCAAGTGGAATGGATTGTGGAGCGTTTTGGGCGTTGAGGAAATAATACAAATGGCGAGCTAGAAAAAATAAAGCAATAGCTTTAATAGGTTAGGCTACCATTATTAAGTTTTAATGAGTTTTAAGTGTAAATTTTAATAATTATAAGTGAAGTTGGTTTATGTCGAAAAATAAATATATAATTAAATTTTTATATGTAATTTCAATTAAGTATTCAATTATTTTACATTAAAATAGATTCAAAATGTCTATAGCGACAACACTAGGTTATTTGATGATGCGTGCAAGCAATAATACTGTCGAAAGTACTAGTTCATCCAGTTCAGATGAAGAATGGAATACAATTTTAGAAAATTATAATCGTGAAAATAGAAAACTTCGACCTTTTAGTTTTGGCAACTTTGCTATTTTTCTCAACGCTCACTTCGACCCACCTCCAGAGATGGGTCGTTGTGGGCTTCTCGTGAGCGTGAGTTATGACGTCATTAATGACGTTTTCGCTGCGACCACAACGATCGTAGTCGCCATGTGGAACGGCCAAAAGAGTATTTTGGGCGTTGTGAACGCTTAGTGGAACGCACCCATAATGATCTAAAAATTGGAATACTACAATCGCGATTTTTGACGAAAGTATTCGTTATTCATTGATGATTTTTGGCACAATGTGCCACAATGGCAGAGGTATGGACGGATATGTGGTTTCATTTAGTAACGCAATGTAAAAATGACCCTGTATAAAAATCTTTCACAATATTATCGCGTTCTTATAAGACCAGACTGGACAAACATCCGAATATATTAGCCACGAGCTTGATGAATGTTGATACGACTTTTAAACGACTAAAAAGGAATAACTCTTGAATAAGACAAAACCTCATAAAAACCACCTATAAAGGGTATATGTCACTGGACTGACTCCCCTCCAAGACAAAAAAACATATTTTATAACCGTTTGCTGAATGTTAAAAAGAAAACAGATTGCAATAATACATATGTAAAAAAAAATATGTATATTATCCCGTGATTATAATTCAACTAGCTTTTGCCCACGGCTTCGCCCGCGTTAATAAGTTTTTCCGGGCTAAAAGTACATAAAAACCTTCCCGTTGAATCACTCTATGACTATGACGTTGATACAACTCTTAACAAATAATGCATTAATTTCGACCAAATTTCATTACCATAAAAACGGTTCTAGTAAGTTAATCTTAAAAGATAGACATATACTGTTGCAGACATTTTTTTAGATAATTTCAAGAGGAATAATTCTTTCATACATATATTTTTGATATCTTGAACCGTTTTCGCAGTGCACGCAATGGAAGCCCTCAAGGATGAATAATTTTCCCCGCTTTTTTCACATTTTCCATTATTTCTTCGCTCCTAATAGTTGCATCGTGATGTTATATAGCCTATAGCCTTCCTCGATAAATGGTCTATTCAACACAAAAAGATTTTTTTCAATTCGAACCAGTAGTTCCTGAGGATAGCGCGTTCAAACAAACAAACAATCTAACAAACTCTTCAGCTTTATAATATTAGTATAGATTTGTACACTCTGCCCAGGATAACTCCAACAGCAGTAGTTCGGTACAGTCGAGCCCGAAGCCCCCGCGGTCTCACTTCGGTCTCAAGCGTCTGTTCTCTCGACACATCGCGCCGCCCTACCTCGACTCGAAGGACTCCAGCATAGTGAGTAATTACACACATACACTCACGCCGTTTATCCCCGAAGGGGTAGGCAGAGGCGCAACTAGTGCACTGACTTTTTGCCGTTATTCCGTCCCATGATGTGATGGGGGCGAGCCTATCGCCATATCAGGCACAAATTCCGATACTGAATAGAAAAACTCAATATCACTTTGCCTGACCCGGGGATCGAACCCGAGACCTCAGCATTGCAGTCGTACCATAATACAACTACGCCATCGAGGCAGTCAAATTCCAATTACCAAAAATAAAAGATTTACTTTGAAATTGTTATTAAACTATAATAATCGATTTTATTGCGGTTTTTTTATTTTATTTTACCGTCTGACGTCGAGATTTACTTTACTTCAAACAAAGAAAAGAATCTTTCAGTTTAACTTAACGCGTATGTAGGCGATCTGAAATTTAGAATTTGTTCAACTACTTATGGTACTGACTGTACATAGTAGACAATGGTTATAGCGACAATAGTTATAGCGACAATAGTTATAGCGACAATAGTTATAGCGACAGTAGTTATAGCGACAATGGTTATAGCGACAATGGTTATAGCGACAATAGTTATAGCGACAATAGTTATAGCGACAATAGTTATAGCGACAATAGTTATAGTGACAATAGTTATAGCGACAATAGTTATAGCGACAATGGTTATAGCGAAAATGGTAATAGCGACAATGGTTATGCGACAAGGGTTGTAACTGCCTCGGAGGCGTAGTTGTATTACGGTATGACTGCAGCTGAGGTTTTAGGTTCGATCCCCGGTCGGGCAAACTTTGGGTTTTTCTATTCAGTATCAGCCCAGAGTCTGGAATTTATGCCAGATGGCGATAGGCTTTTCCCCCATCATAGGGCAGAATAAGCACGGCCAAAATCAGGTGCACTAGTCGCTGCTCTGCCTACCCCTTCCAGGATAAAAGGGGTGAGTGAGTGTATGTGTGTCGCCCTGTGTGTGTTCAGTTTCTCGGAACGAGCGTTTCTTGACATACCGGTGTACTGTATTAATATAAAAAAGTACCCAGATTTTTTTATTTACAGACAGCTGACGAAGCCGAGAAGAAGTCTAATGAAAATGACACGTGCAGGATAACGTAGTAATATTATTATAATAACCATACCATGTAACTACAGGACATAATGAGATAACATCTTATGTCTCAGGATGACGGGCGCAGTGGAATGCCACACAGTACTTTGTAACTCAAGGTGTTGGATGGTGTTGCTACTGTTTATGGGTGGTCGTATCGCTTACCATCAGGCGAACGGCATACTCGTCTCGTCATTTAATGTAATAAAAAAACAGTCATCTGGGCTGTCATAGTACATATATGCCAGGGGAGGGCAGGGGAGGTCATCCTCTCCTGGTTGTAACGCACTGTTGTATGTAAAGTCAAAAAAAGTTAGTCATACTTGAATGTAGTCGGACAAATAAGTAGCTGGAAAATTTCAAAACTCCATATGGCTCATACACTTTTGTTTTTACAAAAAAAAAATTCTTCACAAAATTTAAATATATGTGATTTGTATGAAAAAATGTTTCAATTAAACTCAACGTGTAGAGGTGATTGAAGTTTTATCAGAAAACAACATTTTTAGAAGGGTAAGACGTGTTGATCTTACAGTAACATAAAGAAAGTAAGTTCATTAGCCAAATATAAGAAAAAATGTATCTGAAGACTAGCCAAGTCAAATCTTGAGCTTTAATTTATACAAAGTTATATGCTTTGTGTAAATAATTCGACTGTTCAAATTTAACAAGTTATATTTTTAAATATTATACATTGCCGTAGCAGAAAAAGGAAGAAATATTAGTTTTAATTTATTTTAAAATAGAGTACCTATGTTCTTATAAATAAATTTCAGGATTATCTGCAGGACCTGACAACCATTTAGATTTCAATTCTTTTGTCGGTGAAGTCGACAAGCACACATATTCTTAATATTGGACTTGGCTTCCATATTTCACATTTATGTTTTTGATGGGATAATATTTACTTGAAACTTCTTAAACCAGCCTTTAGGCTACCTTATTTAAATATTGTTATGAACCGAATTTGATGCGGGCGAAGTCCTATGACAAGTAAATGCATAATTATTTATTTGCGGATTATTGTTTTTATTTATAAGTTTTAGCTAATTGACTGTTACTCTTTCTTACGTAAAATATTTAGAGAATGAATGAAACAAAATGTTATTCCATACGCATAATAATGGACTGTGTCATTCGTGGATGGTCAATTGTATAGTTTCAATTGCGCAAAAACTACTATAAATTACTATGCTCTATGTATAAATGATTTGTTGTTCAAGTGAAAAACGCGCAATTCTACTGTGCCTTCTAAGCTTGCCTTTTTGTGATTTAGTAAATAAATAATTTTGTTTTAGATTTGTTTTTTAATACCATATTTCTATTGCTTTTTTGTAAAAATAGATAATTCTGAAAGTAATACTGCAATATGAACAAACTGCCTCAATGGCGTAGGAATATTTATGCAATAAAACTGCCATATTGAGCTCTCGGGTTCAAATCACGGGTTGGGTAAAGTGATGGATATTTCTGCTCAGTATACCCGGAATCAATAATTGTGCTCGGTAAATGGCAGTATTCATCCTAGTCCTTTATTACTTGGGACCTCCACAGCTGGTGAGAAGTTGGTGTATCATTTGTACTTAACAAGGAAAGATGTGTGAAGTCAATCAAGTAAACATCCTACTATAATAATATTATAAACGCGAAAGCTTGTAAAATGTATGGATGTTTGTCCCTCTGTCACGCAAAAACTGCTCATCGGATTTCGATGACATTTGGCACACAATTAGATCATGTTCTGGATTAACACATAGGCTACTTTTTATCTCGGGAAAATATAAACCAGGATTTTTATACCGGAAAAACTTTTGTTACATCTAAGCTGGTCACCCTGTAGCGCTGGCAACATTATCGCCACGCGCCTCACTACTGCCTGCCACCTCCACTCGCCCTCCGGTGCCGTAGCGAGGGAATGCCTATATAAGCCCTCGCACACCTCAGTTCTTTCTCTCTTACATCAAGGATAACAACCTAAGTTGAACCTATGTCAGATTGCATAAAGATAAGTACTAAGTCTCTGTTTGTAAAATATCTGTTTGTAAAATAAATATATTGGGTTTGTATAATTATCTTTTTGCTATTTTGTTATAAAAGTGATTGTCATTTATGTTATGCTGATAATTAAAATTGTTTATGGAGTTTAATCGTTTTATTGCTTCAATCTCCTAAGGTCAGTTTCTAATCTGTTGTTATACTTTTTAACGCGGGCGACGCCGCGGGCAAAGGCTAGTAGTTAATAATAAAACAACATTAAAGGGTATTTTGGCTGTAGTACTCCAATGCTCTAATTCTGAAAAAACAAGCAATACTAATAATCCCAACTTTTTCGACGCGGAACGAAATTTTATTTTGACAACCAAAAATGTCAACATAACCTAAAATTCGCGAAAATGCACATAATAAACACAATAAAGAGACTCTGCATAACATCTAAATGCCAAATCATTCGCCATTCTTCGGATTACACGCCTAAAGCGTTACGGAGTCTCAAAGCGAAGTCTACGAGGAACAACGTTCAATATTACATCGATGCCTGTAGAGTCAGGGCTGTTGGGGGTAATGGAGGCGATGGCTGCATTTCCTTCCTCAGTGCGTGGTGTAAGGACCACGCCGGGCCAGACGGAGGTGACGGCGGGAACGGCGGACATGTTATTTTTCAGGTATGACTTATTTGAAATATCTAATCTGTACTTGAGGCGGTAGCCTTTCGAATTTTCAAAGGCAAAGAACCGTCGTCCATGTCTTATATCCTGTCTATCCATATGACAGGTCGGCCCCACATACGGAATTCGATCTGCTATTTGAATCATTGTTGTACATGTGATAACTCTTGGCAACAAATAATGAATCTATTTGGTTTCCTACTTGAGCTTTAAAAACTACTGCTTCCAATTCTTAGAAGATATAACATACTTTAAATTGTTCGCCTTAGCCACTTTGCCATGTTTAGATAAAAAAAAATCATGCACTCCACCAATTAAGTGTATTCCTCAATCACCATAATTATTTTGTTCGTTACTAAGTTTGTTTGTTACTAAGTTTGTTCTGAACTGACCAATCAAACCAATTTATGCTCATACCATATTGGCCCTGTATTATATACTGCCCACTGCTGAGTACGGGCCTCCTCTACTCCTGAGAGTGGATAGGCCTTAGTCCGCCATGTTGGCCTAGTGTGGGCAGACTTCACATAGCTTCGAAATTTTTATAGAAAACTTAGATATGCAGGTTTCCTCACAATGTTTTTCCTGCACCATTTATAACCAACTATGTTAAAAATCCAGGTCGAACAAAAGCACTTGAAACCATCCTTGTAAGTTTTAAAATCCCTTGCAGGCTACTCACACAGTTAAAGGCCTAAACCACTGCAAGACGGTTGTGACTGCAAAGCATGGAGAGAAAGGATTCAACAAGGAATGTGACGGAAAGAACGCACAGCATGTCATCATACCTGTCCCTTTAGGTAACTACTTCATAACCTCTGGGCTTGGCAGGATGTAACTATCTACCACACAAGTGGGGTATTATTGAGTCAGCAGGCTGTGACTCTGGAACAGTGGAACAAACCATCCGGCATATTGTGGAGAAATGTCTCATTAGGAGGCTCCAAGCAGGTTCGTATGGCTTTCACAAGATGCAGCAAACTCCCGGGATAAAAAGTAGCCTATGTTTTAATCCAGGACATGGTATATCCGTGTGCCAAATTTCATCCGAAACCGTTTAACTTTTTCTGTGTTTACTTTTAACAAACATCCAAATGTCCAAACATTTTTACATTCATTCGCATTTGTAATACTAGTAAGATAACATTTTACAGTAATTTATTCACGAATCAGTTTAAAGTAAGCAACATAACCATTGTTGTCCCTATTTACCCCATCATAAAAAGTGGTACAAATAGAGTGCATGGAGTTAGAACTTCTTATAGACAACTCTATTCATAGAAGTTAGAAGAAATAGATAACATAGCACTGCAGTGTCTATTTCTACCGCCAGCAGTGTGAATGCACTGTTGTGTTACTGAGCGTTATAAGACTTAACATCTTGTCTCAGGTTGACAAGCACAGAGGAGTGCCACATAGTACTTAGAAAATCTCAGTTCTGGATAGTGTTGCTACAGTTTACAGGCGGTCGTATCGCTTACCATCAGGCGAGTGGCATTTAACTACAATAAAAAGGAATCAAGGGTATAGGCACTGAACAAGGTCTTAAAGAAACATACAAAATGAGTTATGTAAGCCACTCATTGTATGCTGTAGTTGCCTGTGGGGAACATTGAACTTTGTTTTTATACTTTGATGTAATTATTATTTATAATGATTAATGTATCTTCTTTTGGTAACTCTAAAACGAAATAAATAAATAAAATGTCATTCAAGAGCAGGCAACTAAATAAACCCCATAATATGCATCCCAGAGGATTGCTTACCTGTCTGCTCTTCCATGACAAATGCTTATAACTGTTCAAAAAGCAATATCACCTTTTCCATTGTAGGTACAATAATAAAGGACTCTAATGGTACGGTGGTAGGAGATCTCAACACGGAGGGCGTGATGTTCGTTGCGGCGAGGGGGGGCGCCGGGGGGAGGGGTAATAAGTTCTTCCTCACGGACACTGAACAGGTCAGTGACCATAATCGTACCTTTAGAACGAAAACGACACATTTCAAAAAAATCGAAAATTGAGTTATCGACATAAAATTACTTAACACGAAATTCTCAATACAACAATAGTTTAATCACAGCCATATTTAAGCGGGTACAGGTAACAGGACCAAACTGTTATATCGAGCCCTTTTTATTAGATTTTTATAGAAAATGGAACTGTTTTAAGTCATTTTATGACTATAACTCAATTATTTTTTTTTAATTGTGTCGTTTTCGTCCTAAAGGTGCGATATGTATTATGTAATTTATTTTCTATTCGTCACAGCCAAGGGCGTCGCCAGCCGATGGTCCAGGGAGGCAAGTTGATATGGAGAATGAATAAAGTATGAATTGTAGGTAAAGTCGAGAGCACATGAAGCTCTTCACTTGTAGTACAAGCCTTACATCTACAGCGATTGTAATAATAACGGTACAGAGTCCAATACGTAAAGCTTCATGAGTTCTTGACTGTGCAATAAATAAAACTTATAAATAATTGACATTAGGTAACTATTTAGGAATCTCTAGGGTGGGGGGGAGCTACCCCTCCCTGCCCCTCTTGGCGACGCCCTTGGCCACAGCGGCAACATTATACTTGCAGTTAAAAAATAACTCACGCACACGCCATATTCGCAATAAACCACAAAATGATAAAAAAAAGAACGCAAAATTCTTTGATTCATTAATTGAGATCTTTGGTGAAAATATTCGTTTTTCATGGATGATTATTGGCATAATGTTAAAAGAGGCAAAGACGAATATGTGGCAAAAAAAATGCAACTCGTAAGACGATGTTGTTTAATATTGATGTTCGTAATTAATCGAAAGACCAGGGGCTTAGGATGTGAAAAAAAACACGATGCGTCTCCGCTTCGTTTTATTGTGATTGGTTGAGAGACTGACGTATCGGTATTTTGATGTTTGTGATTGATCGAGAGACCGATACGTCAGTCTCTCAACCAATCACAATAAAACGAAACGGAGTCGAGTCGTGTTTTTGCATTCTAAGCACACTGTATGTGTGTTGACTGCCTCGGTGGCGTAGTTGTATTGCGTACGCGTTACGAGTACGATTTGCGCGCTGAGGTCCTGGGTTCGAATCCCGGGTCGGGCCAAAAAAACTTTGTGACTGGGTTTTTCCATTTTAAAAAAATTACTACTATTATTAATTAGTCAGGAAGTTCGCGGTGTGATACCCCCGTGCCTCGGAAAGCACGTAAAGCCGTTGGTCCTGCGCCTGATCTCTCTCCGGTTATGTCGGATTGCCGTCTCACCGGACTATGAGAGTGAAGGAATAGCGAGTGCACCTGTGTATTGCGCACACACTTGTGCACTATAATATCTCCTGCGTACTTGGCTGATCTCCGTTGAGATTGGCCGCCGTGGCCGAAACTGACTAGGAGGATTTCATGTATGTTCCAATACTAGGCTCCAGACATAGCCGAGCTTGGAGCAGAGGGCGAGAACAACACATACACATTAGAGGTCAGGTCGCTGGCCCACATTGGTCTGCTCGGGTTCCCCAACGCTGGGAAAAGCACTCTCCTTCGAGCGCTGACGCGAGCGAGGCCCACGGTGGCTCCATATCCATTCACTACACTCCGGCCACATATAGGTAAGTTTTGAGACTTCAAAAAGGATATCTTCAATAATCACCGTTAAAAAATCTTTATTTTGATGTATTTTGAAAAAAAAAATTCTTTAGATTACTTTTTGCCGCCAAAAAGCCTTAATTTTTTTTTTTATTTTGATGTACCCAGTGTCACTCTCACGACTTAGACGAATCTACTGACACCACTCACATAAAAATACGACAAGCCGTTTAGGCTCTAGGCCGTGCCAAATAAATATACATACATACACTCGAAAAACATAACCCTCCTTTCGCAGTCGGGTAATAAATCACACACATACACACACACCCCTTTTATCCCCGAAGGGGTAGGAAGAGGCGCAACTAGTGCACCCATTTTTCGCCGTTATTCGGTTCGGGGTCGTCCATCAATCACGTGAGGCTCATAGGAGGGAGGGGGGTCACGAAATATCGCAGTAATTATATATTACGTGTATTTATTTATTCATTGAACGCTTTATTGAAATTAAATCAGATTATATTTAAGTACCTTTATTTAAAGATAATACATTAAAATACTTAAGATAAATAAAAAAACGCCTTATATTTCTCATCATGTAGTAATAATAAATTTAAAATCTGTGATTTTTATTTGAGAACCCCTGAGGTGAACGCCTCCTCCAGAGAGTGAAAATACTTAAGATACTTTGTACTAAAAAATTCTTTTGATGAAATGGTCTTTAGTCTAAAACCTCATATCACTAGGGAGTTAGAAAGTTACTAAAATACGTCACGTGATTTATAGACGACCCCTTAGGGGTCGATCTGTTAAACGCTCGGTGATTTTTATACCAAAAATTTTAGGTCATAAATACCTTCCGAAAAATATTCTTGTTTCAACGACATTGTATCGCTTGCAGGCATGGTGCCATACGACGACTACGAACAAGTGGCGATAGCCGACCTGCCGGGTTTGATTCCCGGCTCGCACAAGAACTATGGACTCGGTAAGTTACTGTTTCATTCATACGCAGGGACGAATCCAGGATTTTGCTAAGTGGGCGGTATTATTTCATAGTGTATATCAGCGCTTCTCAAACTATGGGTCGCGTCCCACCAGTGAGTCGCAAGGGAATATTGGGTGGGCCCTAAGAAATAGAATTATATATCAACCGACAGACACAACAGCTGGATGGCCAATAAACAACAAGAAAACTAACTAAAATTCTCGTAGGCATTAAAAATGACTTCATGACATCCGAGGAGATGTGAGTCACAGAATTACGAAGCTTTTGTTAGGTGTGTCAAGACCCCTTAAATTTTGGGAACCACTTGTGTAGATGATGGTTTAACTCGAAATTAAAAATACCATTAAAAAGGTAGGGAGATATTTTGTAGTAAATTTAATATTAAAGTTTTTTGTCTCATTGTTGGATATAAAACAATAGCTATTAGGGTTACACGCAAATATTGTTACAATGTTTTAAGTTCGTCGCAACGGCATCATGACAATTTCGGTCAGAAATACGCACGCCATATTCACCCTAAACTACAAACTGATCAGAAATGTAAAACCATGATTTTTGGTGTATTTTTTTATGACATTGAATGACGAGACGAGTATGCCGTTCACCTGATGGTAAGCGATACAACCCATAAACAGTAGCAACACCATCCAGCACCTTGAGTTACAAAGTACTGTGTGGCATTCCACTGCGCTCGTCATCCTGAGACATAAGATGTTAAGTCTCATGTCTAGTAGTTACACTGGCTACAATGTCCTTCAAACTGAAGCACAACAGTGCATGCACACTGCTGCTTGGCGGTAGAAATAAACATTGCGGTGTGGTACCCACCCAGATGAACTCTTACATATGAGAGACCTACCACCAATCAATATTCGATATTCATGAATGATTTTTGCCACAATGTTAGCAGAGGTAAAAACGAGTATGTGGAAAAACAATTTAAGCCTATATAAATATGCAACAATTTTTTTTTCCAGGTATCCAATTCCTCCAACACATAGAACGTTGTAGAGGTTTGATATACCTTCTAGATGGGACCTCTGACCCCCAACTACAATACGACACTTTATCCCACGAACTGACTCAGTACAACCCTGGACTAACAGCGCGACCCAATTGTGTAGTAGTGAATAAAATAGATACAGAAGAAGGTAAAAGAAGTTTCGAGAAGTTAAAAAAGAAGATGCAAGTTTTGGGCATTTCGGCGAAGACTGGGCTCAATTTGGGGGAGCTTTTGACTGTGGTTAGGGACATGTATGATAAATATGAAGGCAAGGAGGAAAGGTAATATAAGTGTATAGTAGCAATTAATAAAAAAATAATGAAATAACTTTTTTTTCTTTCTTCCGAATGACGAGACGAGCATGCCGCTCGCCTGATGGTAAGCGATAAGACCACCCATACTATACCAGCCCTGTATTATATACTGCCCACTGCTGGGCACGGGTCTCCTCTACTACTGAGAGGGTTTAGGCCTTAGTCCACCACGCTGGCCTAGTGCGGGCAGACTTCACATACCCAATTCTTATGGAGAATTCTCAGATGTGTATGTTTCCTAATGATAATTTCCTTCACCGTTAAAGCGAACGATAATTAGTAATAATATACACGTAACTTCGAAGTCGGAGGTGTGTTTGGGTTTTGAACCTCCTCCGGACATTGCCTTTGCAAACCGTTCCATTCCCAACTAGGCTATCGTCCACTCTTAAAAATAATATATTAAAAACCCAGCATAAAATAAAAAAGTAAAATATCTCAATAGTTTTATTCAGGTGTAAGTACATAATCATATAAAAATACATTTTCATGTAAATCGTAAAAAGATTTAGTTTTTCACATTTACGACCCAAATAATTGTTATTTAGGTTGATTTTGTACAATGATTTTATTTCATTTTACATAATGAACACTTAAAACCATTTCATATACCGGGTGGAAGGGAAACGCTCTCGGAAACGAATACAGGTGATAGTATTGGTGATTCCTGACGTGATGGCACTAACAACATCGCGATCGCATTGTTACAATTTTAGTAGGATTTTCTCAAATTTCTGTACAGCTTCACGTATGGATAGATAAATCAAACTATTATTCAGAAAACATAGTAAAAAAGGTCAATATTTCAAAAAAATCGTAATGAAACACGTACATCAGCTGACGGGTTAACGACCGCGGGCCGGTCCCGGCGCGGCGCGGCGGCCGCCCAGTTCTTTGTACGCTTTACATTGCGCGCGCATGAATTACGAAAATACTAAAATCGTAAGTATTATCGCTTAGCTTTGCAAATGAATATAGTTTTTCGTTAATGTTATGGTTCTTCTCTCTTACCGTTCCAGTATAGAGAGCGTTTCCCTTCCACCCGGTATAATCAGATCTTAATTTATTCCAACTAGATGTTTTGTGATGATATTGGTTTTCCTAAAGTTAATAATTAAATTCAGTTTTGTCAATAATTAGTTTATGCCTCAGAGTAAGTATATACCTATAGAGAGCGCGTATTCAAGTGGGAACAATAGGCACGGGTGGGAACATCGCCCTGCGCCGGCCGCAAGCGCTTGTAGTCACTCGAGTAGGAACGGTGTGAGCACACGCGAGTGAGATCTATGCGAATATTTGATTATTAATACTGCAAAATGGTTAAATGTTCTGTGGAATGTTGTAAAAACAACACTCGGAAACACACTAAACAGAACTCTAATATCACGTTTCACAGGCAAGCCATATTTCAGTATATTTTTAGGTAAAATTGAAATCACGCTTCGCGGTATGAAAGACGCTCGGGAGGCGAACACTTGTACCCCCCGCACTGCCCCGCATCCCGCTTTTTCGATAGTGATGTTACGCGTCGATACCAGAATCGATGTAATATTTTCATATTATAGCATACGTATTTATTACTATCGAAGGCAATGCTTAATATAATGTAGCTTAGGTAACTGTTTTTGTCTGTGTGTGATTTTTAAGCCAATTAATAATTGCGTTTTTGTTTATGAAATGAAAGAAATAATTACTGTTCCTAAAAATTGACTGATTACGATAATATTTTTAAGCTATTGCATAGCTTCTATCGCGGGTCTTGACAGTATAAGTTAGCAATCATTAAGATATATTTCTTTGACATTTTTTTAACATTGGTAATAAATATTTCAAAAACTAGACGTGACTATTTTAGGCTTGGGGAGACTAGCTAAGAAATCCATGGTGCGATGCTCGGTTTATATCCATTGGTTCAATTATAATGGATATCCATTAATATTATTGGTTCTTAATGCTTGTAAAAACTGCTCTTGAGGTACCGTGTTTATAAATCATTCCACATGGCACTACACCAATTCGCAGCATAGCTTTTATCTATATTAACGCAATACGCTTAAAATTACTCACAAGGCCATACTTTGTAGAACCACAATTTTTTAACAACAATATGTACCGCGCCGCCGGACCTGTACTTATCGATAACTGTTGCGTTGGTGCTGCTCGCGTGCCCATCCCTAGCAGTCGCCAACATTTCTATATAAGTAGCTATAGTTCACCTGCCTACGCTGGGTAGTGGGCGCACGATGCGATATTAGCTCTCTATAGGTATATACTTACTCTGAGGTTTATGCCTTTCGGATTATTATAATCTGTCTATTCTGACGATTATAATCTGTCTATACTGACGATTATGATCTATCTATTCTGACGATTATAATCTGTCTATACTGACGATTACAATCTGTCTATTCTGACGATTATAATCTATCTGTTCTGACGATTATAATCGACAGATTAGACACAGAACAGACACATTATAATTGTCAGAATAGACATATTCTGACAATTATAATCTGCCTGTTCTGACGAATATAATCTATCTGTTCCGACGAATATCTGTCTGTTCTGACGATTATAATCTGTCTACTCTGAAGATTATGTCATTCTGTTTTAGACAGTCTCTGGGAACGATGCTCATTCTGAAATTGGCGATGCATTTCCGAGATTCCTCCGCTAATACTGTTATTCTGAAGTGAATATTGTCATTCTGATATTAATATTGTCATTGTCAGTTATTTATAATTTAGCAGTGGCATAGTCATTTTTTGAACATAATATAATGACACTAATACATTTCTATTAGTTCTTTTTCAACATGATATTACTGAATTCACCGCGAATCATTTTTATAGCCTATATATTGACTGCCTTACTGAATTGACCTGCACATCTGACGCTTATTAGTTAATTCTCATATCTGACGGCTATATAGCATTAACGTCAGAATATTCTGACGACCATTTATATACCACGAAATAGATTATTGATGTAATACTTCATTTGTCATTTTTAAATCGCGTGCGAAATTGATCCTCTTATTCGAAAACTTCATTTGATAATGCTATTGGTCGCTCTCGCTACGCCGGCCCGGGCTGCATGCCCAGCAGTTGTTGCGGCACGAGTGTCGGCAGTATTTCGCTGCCAAGCTTCTTTACTTTCTTCGTTTTCTTCGGTTGGACTTTCATCTGTAATTAAATGAACAATGGTTTATTGTGTAGTTACAAAAAAGTGAGTGAGTGTATGTATTTATAATGGAGTGAATGAGATACATAATTAAAGAAAAAAATATAATTTGGGAATAAGTGAGTAAATAATTAATGTGTGAAGGAGAAAATGAATTAATGCAGAGTGAGTGAATGAGTTCTCCATAAGAATTTCGAGGTTATGTGAAGTCTGTCCGCACTAGACCAGCGTGGTGGACTAAGCTAACCCCTCTCAGTAGAGGAGGCCCGTGCCCAGCAGTGGGCAGTATATAATACAGGGCTACTAGCCCGGTGTAGTGGAGTGAATTAGTTAATATGCGACTGAGTGAATGAGTTTCTGAGTTAATTAGCGAGTGAGTGATTGAATCACCGATTGCGATAAGACCGCCATCTGTACTTTTAAGTGTAGTCTCTATTATATATATACGTTTCTTTTATGCCTTGATGTACAATAAAGAGTTTGCATAAATAAATTAATAATAATAATAATAATATTCCTCCTAGCCAGTTTTCGGCCACGGCGGCCAATCTCAACGGAGATCAGTCAGGTACGCAGGAGATATTATAGTGCACAAGTGTGTGCGCAATACACAGGTGCACTCGCTATTCCTTCACTCTCATAGTCCGGTGAGACGGCAATCCGACATAACCGGAGAGAGATCAGGCGCAGGACCAACGGCTTTACGTGCTTTCCGAGGCACGGGGGTATCACACCGCCAACTTCCTGACTCCGAGCTGCGACTGAGTAATTTTTAAGATGGAAAAACCCAGTCACAATATTTTTTGGCTCGACCCGGGAATCGAAGCCAGGACCTCAGCGCGCAAATCGTACTCATAAACCATACGCAATACGACTACGCCACCAAGGCAGTCTAAATAAATAAATTATTGGGTGAGTGAATGAATGTGTGAGTGAACGGATAGGTAGTGCGCGCGTGTGCGTGTGTAGTAGTGTGGTGACCTTGTAGTGCACCTCCCTGACGTGCCGGTAGAGGCTGGAGTACCAGCCGAAGGCGGCGCTGCACTGCGTGCACTGGTAGGGAGTCTCGCTCGTGTGCGTGTGTAGTAGTGTAATAGTGTGGAGACCTTGTAGTGCACCTCCCTGACGTGCCGGTAGAGGCTGGAGTACCAGCCGAAGGCGGCGCTGCACTGCGTGCACTGGTAGGGAGTCTCGCTCGTGTGCGTGTGTAGTAGTGTAATAGTGTGGAGACCTTGTAGTGCACCTCCCTGACGTGCCGGTAGAGGCTGGAGTACCAGCCGAAGGCGGCGCTGCACTGCGTGCACTGGTAGGGAGTCTCGCTCGTGTGCGTGTGTAGTAGTGTAATAGTGTGGAGACCTTGTAGTGCACCTCCCTGACGTGCCGGTAGAGGCTGGAGTACCAGCCGAAGGCGGCGCTGCACTGCGTGCACTGGTAGGGAGTCTCGCTCGTGTGCGTGTGTAGTAGTGTAATAGTGTGGAGACCTTGTAGTGCACCTCCCTGACGTGCCGGTAGAGGCTGGAGTACCAGCCGAAGGCGGCGCTGCACTGCGTGCACTGGTAGGGAGTCTCGCTCGTGTGCGTGTGTAGTAGTGTAATAGTGTGGAGACCTTGTAGTGCACCTCCCTGACGTGCCGGTAGAGGCTGGAGTACCAGCCGAAGGCGGCGCTGCACTGCGTGCACTGGTAGGGAGTCTCGCTCGTGTGCATCGCCACGATATGGTACTTCAGCTTGGCGGCGTTCTGAAACATAACAATCACTAAATCCTACTAATATTATAAGGGCGAAAGTTTGTAAAAATGTATGGATGTATGAATGTTTGTTACTCTTTCACGCAAAAACTGCTGAACGGATTTCGATGAAATTTGGCGCACAGGTAGATTGTGTCCTGGATTAACACATAGGCTACTTTTTATCCCGGGAAAACATAAAAGGGACTTTTGTCCCGGAAAAACTTTTAACTCGGGCGGAGCCGCGGGCAAAAGCTAGTATTATATAACTGGGTGTTTCTCGCGGCTTCACTCGCGCGGAAAGTACCTGAAACACAGTACGACGCCAGCGACATGTACTTAAAGAATGAAATTTAAAATATCGAGACACGCGGCAGCGTGTCAAGCCAAGCAAAAAAAAAAAAAGTTGAAGCTGCCTAGTGTAGTTTCACCCGAACCATTTGGAGCGACTTTTGACGCCTCCATAACACAAAATCTATTTAACATAAATACCTGAGATTTGGTTTATATATTAAACTCCTTCAAGTTAACCAGAATCCCAAATTTCATAAATATAGCTCAAACGGTCATTGAGATACTAACATCTAAAAATCGGCATTTTTATCACTGACTGACATATAGATCAAAAACCTAACCCACTTCCAGATGACCTAGAAAGTTGAAATTTGGTGTCCAGATAGGTAATTGTATGTATACAAAGGAAAAAATCTGAAAACAATACATTTTTAAGATTTGAAACATTTTCCAAGCAATCGGAAAATCTGCATACTATCTATAAATTATCTTCTGAATAATGAAAGTTTAGGCGTACACGTCCATTGTTGCTTTATTTTAATTTAACTACTATTTACCTTTATCCATTTATTACGTTCCCTCCGTATTAGGGCACCACTTTTACTTGATTTTTTCTATAAATTTTCCGACTTTAGACAGAGCCGTTGTAGGATACGGCGGTAGGTTCCTATAGATACCTTATAGGCATCAGCAACTCATGCCCACTCTTAAGTCTTTTATATTATATATTTACTTCTGTTTCGAGCTCAAATTAAAAATTTCTGATTTCTACAATGTTTATTTACATCTTAAGACGTTTATTATTTTGACATGAGATGACATTGGACGTTATATCATAATACTTGCGAATCATAGAGTTTAAGTAATTATTAAATAGAGGTTTTTATACCAAGAGGACTTCATCGCGTGCACATAGCAGAACGATGAAGCGGTTTACGGCTTTTAAAACATTGTTTATTTTCTTTCTAAAATAAGTAACTTCATAAATATTGATCAAATGTAACTTCTTACGTAATTGTTTTAATTACTTAACTCAAAATTTAAAAAATAATATCTTTACAAAAAGTAATGATATCCCATCAAAAACATAAATGTGAAATGTGGAAGCCAAGTCTAATATTAAGAATATGCGTGCTGGTCGACTGCACCAACAAAAGAATTGAAATCTTAATAGATGCCAAACCCTGTAGATAATCCTGAAAATTATTTATAAGAACACAATCCATTCTAAAATAAATTTAAACTAATATTTCTTTGATTTTCTGCTACGACAATGTATGATATTTTAAAATATAACTTCTTAAATTTGAATACTCGAATTGTTTACACAAAGCAGATAACTTAGTATAAATTTAAGCTCAAGATTTGTCTTGGCTAGTTTTATCAGAAAATATTTTTTTCGAAGAGTAGGATATGTTGACTTTACAATATAAAAACAGTAACATAAAGATAATTTTATTAGCCAAATATAAGAAAAAATTTATGTGAAGACTAGCCAAGTCAAATCTTGAGCTTAAATTTATACTAAGTTATCTGCTTTGTGTAAACAATTCGAGTATTGAAATTTAAGAAGTTATATTTTTAAATATCATACATTGTCGTAGCAGAAAATCAAAGAAATATTAGTTTAAATTTATTTTAGAATGGATTGTGTTCTTATAAATAATTTTCAGGATTATCTACAGGGTTTGGCAACTATTAAGATTTCAATTCTTTTGTTGGTGCAGTCGACCAGCACGCATATTCTTAATATTAGACTTGGCTTCCACATTTCACATTTATGTTTTTGATGGGATCTATTTTTAATGGAAACATTGAAAAAGAAACAGTCGAAAGCAGGATTTGAACCCGCGACCTCCAGCATACCGTGCCGGTGCTCTGCCCACTGAGCTATCTCGACTTTATCATTTTTTTAATTGAGCAAACGAAGGTAAGGTCGTGACAGCTCAGTTGTCAGAGCACCGGCACGGTACGCTGGAGTTCGCGGGTTCAAATCCTGCTTGCCACTGTTTCTTTTTCAATGTTTCCATTAAAAATTAAATCATTGTCCAGGCACTACATGGCCCTAAACATGTGTAAAATCATAATATAGGATTCAAATATCTATCTTCCCCATGGGAGGAAATTACCGCGATAAAAGTAGCCTGTGTGTAATCCAGGACATGATACAATCCAGGACATCTACCCGTGTGCCAAGTTTCATTCAAATTCGTTCAGTAGTTTTCAACTTTCGCATTTATAATATTTGTAAGTTAGACCGGTAAATAAGCGAGTAAAGCTTACCAGGAGGTGTCCGCCCTACTAATCAGATTTTGAACTTGCATTGTTTGCGTTGAATTCCTGATTTAAAGCCGAGCAATCGCTCGCCTCGCATGGGTATTTTGTCATTTACTTCTTATACAAATGAAAAATATTATACACACACACACACACTCACAGCTTTTATCCCCGAAGGGGTAGGCAGAGGCGCAACTAGTGCACCCACTTTTCGTCATTATTCCGTCCCATGATGTGATAGGGGCCGAGCCTATCGTCATATCGGGCACAAATTCCAGACTCCGGGCTGATACTGAATTTAAAACCCAATTTCACTTCGTCCGCCCCGGGGATCGACCCCGAGACCTCAGCATTGCAGTCATACCGTAATACTACACTACCGAGGCAGTCAATTAAATTACGGTAATTGATAAACAATACACACATAATTTTGAAGTCAGAAGTGTGTTTGGGTTTTGAACCACCGGACATTGTCTCGGCAGACCGTTCCATTCCCAACAATGCTATCGTGGAATTATTTTATGACCTTGTGCGTTGGTTCCGGTTTGTCCGTAAGTATTATAGACCCAATTCGTTCATGTATGTAGGAGTGTAAAAAGATATTTAGTGAAACGGAATGTAAGTAATGTGTGTGAAAGAGACTGAGTGTGTGAAGAAAGTGTGTGAAAGGGATAGAGCAAAAAGTAAGATGGTGACGGAAGTAGAAAAGACGCAAGAGCATTAAGACGTATTTTTTTTCTAAGTAGTAATAAAAATAAGATTTAGTTGGTTTGAAGTAAATTAATTTACATTACGTTGGTGTTTGCTCTTTCCCCGATCCCACATGTCGCACCTTTAGAACGAAAACGACACAATTCAAAGAATAGAAAATTGAGTTGGCATTTTTAAATGACCAAAAACTAGTCCCTTATTTATAAAAATATAATAAGAAAGGGACCGATATAACAATTTTGTCCTTTTCCTGCTTGAATATGGCTATGTTTGAACTATTATTGTATTGAGAACTTCGTTTTAAGTAATTTTATGACGACAAGTCAATTTTCTTTCCATTTGAATTGTGTCGTTTTCATCCTAAAGGTGCGATGTATTTCTGTGTCTGTACTCACCTGGTAGGACTTGCCGCAGACGTGGCACAGGTTGTCTTTCTTCTCCTTGTTCCGGTGCACGTTCTGCATGTGGACGTACAGAGACGTGTGGCATTTGAACGGCTGCACACATACAACGTCATATTTACAAACAAATTGTACTTTCATGGTATGGTCATTTTAAGGTATAGGACTTTCGTGGTATAATTGTATGGTTAGGTACTTTCGTGGTATGATAATTTTATGGAATAAGACCTTCGTGTTGTAGTAATTTTATGGTATGGGACTTTTTTTAATACGGTAATTTTATGAAATGAAATAAATTTATTCGAACCCATAAAATGTTATACATTATTTAGATTCAGTCAATATTAACTCTACCACCAGTTCGGAAAGCAGTTCTCACTAGAGAAGAACGGGCAAGAAACTCTAGTGTTGCTCTTTTCAATATCAGTTCAAGTTATAAAATACAATTAATAATAAAAAAAAACAACATGATATAAATATATTTGTTAATTTTGTTTAGAGCAGTTCATTTATATACTCGCAAAAAGGTAATAAATTTTAAAATCCTATACAAGTGCATAACCCTCTCAGGCATCATGTAATAATTTGGTCTGAAATTCTTCAAGATGTCGTTATTAATCTAAGTTTAATATATACCCCTAATACTTAGACGTAGTTAGCGAAAAGGGCAGACTATGTTATAGGACTATCGTGTTGTGAAAGTTTTACGATATAGGATATTCGTGGTATGATAATTTTATGGTATGGGACTATCGTGGCATTAAAAGTAATGTCACAACTCATAACCTTGTTTTATAGTACTTTCGTGATATGGTATTTTTAAACCATGATACTATCAAAACATTGTATTCTGTACTGTGATACTATCGAACTGTCGAACTATCTTCCTATCATACTAAATACAATCATATGTAACTAAAAGTGATATTCATCCGACCTGATGCCCATAACCACTACTCCACATTACCTTGTTACACAGTTGGCATCGGAACTTGATCTTCTTGAGATGCTCCCAGTCGATGTGGTCCCGGAGGCGAGTCTTGTTCACGAACTTCTTGCCGCACTCGTTGCACATGAAACTGAAATTATGTAATTATTGTACGCATGTTTAAAAATTTGGGATATTGCTGCGTTTTTATAATTGAAAAATTTAGGCTTTTTGTTTCAGGAAATTTAGAGATGGCACGGAAAGTCTATGAGATTTTTTCACTGGAAATTTTGAGGTTTTGGCATTGGCAACTTTGACTCTTTGTCACTGGAAATTTTAACTTTTTGTCCCTGGAAATTCAGATTTAGTGTCACTGAAATTTGCCTTTCTGTCACTTTAATTTTTTACTTTTTGTCACTGGAAATTTTGCCCTCTTGTCACTGGAAATTTTGCCCTCTTGTCACTGGAAATTTTGACTTCTTGTCACTGGATATTTGTACTTTGTCACTGGAAATTTAGACTTTTCCTCACCTAAACTCGCTCTCGGTGACGTGTTGCCGCGACACGCGCAGGTGCTGCCGGTACGTGGCGACCGACGCGAACCGCTTGTCGCACGTCTCGCAGAACAACTCGCCAGAGTCGCGAGCCTGCCGACGAACATACACTGGGAGGGAGCTTCGAAAATTACACACTCACGTCTTTTATCCAGAGATGTCCATAAAGGGGTAGGTAGAGGCGCCACTAGTCACTTAACACGCGTGTTCTGTTCGAGCCCCAGCCAGCGCCAGCGTGTATTAGGGCTTTTTTTTATTGCTTCCGAATGACGAGACGAGCATGCCGCTCGCCTGATGGTAAGCAATACGATCACTCATAAACAGTTACAACACCATACAAAACTTTTATACCAAGTACTCCGTATCACTCCACTGCACTCGTCACGCTGAGACATTAGTTAAGTCTCATAATGCCAAGTTATTACGCTACAATATCCAAACTGGATCACTGCATACACACTGCTTGGTGGAATAGACATTGCAGTGGTACCAACAGACAGCCCCTCGCATACGAGAGACCTACCACCAGTATGGGTATGTCAGATCTGTAGTTTTTCGATTGGTAATAAGTAACGACTAGCATGATACTGTCTTACCCTTGGACGTATATTATAAGGAGGGGGTTTTGGGGGTCCAGACCCCCTCCCCCCCGGCCTTAGCTTGCAATAAAAATAACAATTTTTGAAGTTATACTTCTTTAGGTGCGTTATGAAAAAATGATGAGAGTGAAATTTTATGATACGCGCGCATGTGTGACACAAAATTCTCACGAAAAAGGTTGAAGCTGTTTAATGAAAACTTTTTTAACTTTTGGTAACCGCGCGGAGGGGGGATATACGTGACATTTTGCTATCCTCAGACCCCCCATGTGAAAGCCGAAATGTACGCCCGTGGTCTTACCTTATGACTCCTCATATGCCTGCCGAGGTTCGACTTCCACTGATACACCTTCCCGCAGCGAGGACATGGGTACCGGTTCTGGCCTTTGTGCAGCACGCTGGGGAAAACAATACTAGTACTGATATCACTACAAAGTATAAAACAAAGCTTCCCGTCTGTCTGTCCCTATGTATGCTTAGATCGTTAAAACTACGCAACGGATTTTGATGCGGTTTTTTTTAATAGATGGAGTGATTCAACGGGAAGGTTTTTATGTACTTTTAGCCCGGAAAAACTTATTAACGCGGGCGAAGCCACGGGCAAAAGGCTAGTGTATTATAAACTAGGTGTAGAAAACCTTTTCCGCTACAAAAGTTTCTAAAACATTACGACGCGACGCCAGCGCCATCTACTTAAAGAATCAGATTAAAAATAATTCATTATTTATCATGGGAGCAATTTATCTAGATAAAATGTACCCTATGTGTTAATCTAGGACATGATCTACCCGTGTGTCAAATTTCATCCAAATCCGTTAAGTGGTTTCTGCATATACTTCTAACGAACGTGCAAAAATTTTCACATACTATTTATAATATTAGTAAGATAATACTGATAAGTTTAGATTTTAGACTTCCTCAGTGGTGTAGTTGTATTACAGTACGACTGCAAAGCTGAGGTCTCGGGTTTGATCCCCGGGTCTGGCATAGTGATATTGAGTTTTTCTATTCAGTATCAGCCCGGAGTCTGGAATTTGTGCCCGATATGGCGATAGGCTCGCCCCCTATCACATCACGGGACGGAATAATGGCGAAAAGTGGGTGCACTAGTCACGCCTCTGCCTACCCCTTCGAGGAGAAAAGGCGTGAGTGTATGTAATATGTATATGTATGTAATTTCGAGGGTATGTGAAGTCTGCCCGCACTAGGCCAGCGTGGTGGACTAAGGCCTAAACCCTCTCAGTAGTAGAGGAGGCCAATGCTCAGCAGTGAGCAGTATATAAAACAGGGCTGATTGCATTGCATCGCAAGTGTTTTGGTATAGACATAGCATCACACCTTTTCCCTTATCAGGGGTAAACAGAGTTGTATCACATCCACATTTCGCATGCGACTAAGTAAAGAACTCACTTGAGATGGTATCTGTAAGTCTTCCTGGAGCTGAACATCTTGCCGCACTCGACGCACTGCGGCTTGTCGGGCAGCTCGTCCTTGGTCGCCGGCTTGCGTTTCGACAAGCCGTTGGGCTTCTCCATAGGCTACGATACAGATAAATCGCACCTTTAGAACGAAAACGACACAATTCAAAAAATTTAAAATTGAGTTGTCATTTTTAAATGACTAAAAACTAGTCCCTTGTTAATAAAAATATAATAAAAAAAGGACTGATCTAAAAGTTTTGTCCTTTTCCTGTTGGAATATGGCTGTGTTTGAACTATTATTGCATTGAGAACTTCGTTTTAAGTAATTTTATGACGATAACTCAATTTTCTATCTTTGCGAATTGTGTAGTTTTCATCCTAAAGGTACGAAATCTTCTTTACATTTACAACTAGCTGATGCCCTCGTTAAAAAGTTTTCCGGGATAAAAGTCCCGCTTTTTATTTTCCCGGGATAAAATAGCCTAAGTTACTCCTTATTACATCAGCTACCTGCCAATAAAAGTCCCGTCAAAATCGATTCAGCCATTTCAGAGATAAGCCGGAATAAACAGACAGACAAAAATTGTAAAAAATGTTATTTTGGTGTATGTATACATTCATATACATGTAGTAAAAAACGGTTATTTCAATATTACAAACAGACACTCCAATTTTATTTATATGTATAGATGCATAGATTCTTCTATGTGTGTATGACACTGATGAATGAACTCCTCCTAAACGGCTGGACCGATTTTGATTAATTTTTTTGTGTAATCAGCTGGATTCGAGAATGGTTTAAATTTACAATTTCGTCTAGGGAAAATGTATAACGAGACTTTTATCCAGGAAAAAACCTTTCGTGCAGGCGAAGCTGCGGGCAAAAGCTAGCTATTATACTAAAACCTTCCCTAAAACTATAAATTTGAATAACGAAAACCCTATCCAAATAGGATCAGTAGTTTTTGAGAAAATCACGCACTTATAAACATAAATACATACGGGCGAATACAGAACCTCCTTTTTTGACGTCGGTGAAAAATAATTTGTAGTTAGTTTTAGTCAGTTTGTAGGGGCTAATCTCAGGAACTACTGAACCGATTTTGAAAATTCTTTCACTAATAGGAAGCTACATTACTCCTGAGTGCTATAGGAATTTTATACCGGGAAAATATAAAGAGAGATTTTAGCCACGCGCGCGAAGCAGCGGACAAAATCTAGTAGAATACAATATTGTGGACATCATAATTCATAATAGTCTATAGGTAGTGACGGCTTCATTAAATAAATAATGAACACACACACACAAACACACACGCGCGCGCGCCTGTTATCATCGAAGGGGTAGGCAGAGGCGTAACTAGTGCGCCCACTTTTCGCCGTTAATCCGTCCCATGATGTGATAGGGGGCGAGTCTATCGCCATATCGAGCACAAATTCCAGACAGGGCTGAACCAGAATAGAAACACTCAATATCACTTTGCCCGACCCGGGGATCGAACCCGAGACCTCAGCTTTGCAG
The DNA here is from genome assembly GCA_949316025.1 of Lapara coniferarum. Lineage (NCBI taxonomy): Eukaryota > Metazoa > Arthropoda > Insecta > Lepidoptera > Sphingidae > Lapara > Lapara coniferarum. Next base: position 20,141,802 of record OX438929.1, read on the forward strand.
TCGTACTGTAATACTGTAATACAACTACGCCACCGATGTAGGGCTGCCATCCGTCCAGATTTCCCCGGATTTGTTCTAGTTTGAAGGGCGTCCGGGGGCCGTCCGGCAGGGGTTTTAAGAAGTGGACACTTGTCAGGGATTTTTTTTTATAGATAAGCGATAAATTGAAATAAACCTTCGTTAATAATTCATTAATTAATTAAAAAACCCGCATTCAAGAAGGCACGGCAAAATATTTTTTCAGAGGTGTTCGGGGAAAAACCCACATTTCGCCCAAATGTCCTGGATTTTTGCCGTGTTAATCCGGCGTCGGCAATTTAGGTGATGGCAGCCCTACACCGAGACAGCAGTAGTTAAATAAATAATGAATACAATAATAACCGGAAAATATATTTTTATCATTTGAATTACATGAAAACTCACCTCTACAACCGTTTCGTCCTTAAAATCCTTCCCATCACTCTCCGCTTTGATCTCGTCCTCCCCGCCTGACGCGAGCGACTGACGTCCCAGGCTGACGTCGCTCGACGCGTCAGATATTTTGCGCTTGCGCTTCTCCACTTTGATTTTTTTCTTGAACTTGGATTTCTTACTGTTCTTCAGTTTCTTTTTGGGTTTTTCTTTTTCAGTCTAGAAAAAGAAATTTATAATTAAATACTATTTATGGTATAGAGTCGGGAATGCCATCAAAGAACAACTAACCAGTTACACCGCGCCCTCTCATGAGTACGCAACGTTACTGTGACACTCTGCTTTAAAAATTAATAAAAATTAAATTAAAATTTAAATAACCCTCGACACAAAAAATCTCTAAAAAGTAAAATAATAATAGTGTCTTTGTCGTTTAAGTACCTACTAATATTTAAATTTTAATTTAATTTATATTTCAAACTGCCTCGGTGGCGTAGTTGTATTATGGTGCGACTGCAATGCTGAGGTCTCGGGTTCGATTCCCGGGTCGGGCAAAGTGATATTGAGTTTTTCTATTCAATATCAGCTCGGAGTCTGGAATTTGTGCCCGACATGGCGATAGGCTCGCCCCTATCACATCATGGGACGGAATAACGGCTAAAAGTGGGTGCACTAGTTGCGCCTCTGCCTACCCCTTCGGGGATAACAGGCGTGAGTGAGTGTGTGTGTGTTATATTTCAAACTTTTTAAATTACTTTATTCTCCATCCATATACTTGAATCACTGAGTTCACTTTTCTTCACGATACTTGTGAGGTTAGAATAGAGTCGGTATTTTGGTGTTTATGGTTGATCGAGAGACCGATACGTCAATCTCTCAACCAACCACAATAAAACGAAGCGGAGACGCATCGTGTTTTTTTTTTCAAATTCTAACACCACAAGTATCGTGAAGAAAAGTGAACTCAGTGAAGTGATAACATCTTAGCTTGTCTCCAGACTGTTATTTCCAAGGAATACCCTGGAAATAGGAGAGAGAACAGGGAAAATACATATATGGCATTGAATGACGAGACGAGCATGCCGTTCGCCTGATTGTAAGCGATACGATCACCAAAAAACAGTAGCTACACCATACAGCACCTAAGTTACAAAGTACTGTGTGGCATTACTCTGCGCTCATCATCTTGAGACATAAGATGTTAAGTCTCCTTATGTCCAGTAGTTACATTGGCTACAATGCCCTTCAAACCGAAACACAACAGTGCATGCACACTGCTGCTTGGCGGTAGAATATAGACATTGCGACGGTACCCACCCAGACGGACTCTTACATAAGAGAGACCTACCACTAGTATGTATAGGCTTAGAATGTGACATAAAACATGACACCATTCCGTTTGCCTTTATTGGTATTGGTTGGGAGACTAACACAAGACTGACATATTTGTCTCTCGATCACAAACATCAAAGTAGGGTACCTACCCTACTTTGATGTTTGATTTTGTACATTATTTTATCTTCTTCTTAGTCTATTCCTCAAGGCTGAGGGTCGTGACCACTATTAACAACTCCCGACACTAGTTTTCTCCAGGCCGCTATGTTCTCCGCGTGGCGCATGGCTGCTGGGATGTTCAATCGGGTGCGTTCCCTGATAGTGTCCGTCCATCGGGCAGGTGCTCTTCCTCTGTTCCGTTTCCCGTTACGTGTACATTATTTTATATGTAACATAAAATAATACGAAAAATGAAGTATACAACACCTGCTCACAGTCTCCCTTCTTCTTCCTCCGTGGCCGTTCCAGATTGTTCACAAATGTCTCCGGCTCACAATGCTCCATCTCATGCTCACTCTTTATCTCTATTTCCTCGGGTGAGGGTTCCCGTTTCACTTCATGCTCAGGGTATGTCAGGTTCATGATGTGTTGGATTTGGAGGTGGGACTTGAGAGGCTGTGGAGGGTTCTGTAATAGAAAAATTAAACTCAGTTTGTTCATGAAGTAGCCACATTAGAAGCCGAACGAGTTCAAAACTGTAAATCGCCTTTACACTTTTCTGTTCTTACCAATTTTTGATTTCTCCTCTCAAAATTAAAATAAAGGGGACTTTTTTACTTCACATATAGGCTATTATTTTGTTTGTTCAGGTACTTATGGCTGACTCTAAATTAAACAAAACATTTAAAAAATGACATACAGACATATACACTCATGCCTGTTATCCCCGAAGGGGTAGGCAGAGGCGCAACTAGTGCACCCACTTTTCGCCATTATTCAATCCCATGATGTGATAGGGGCGAGCCTATCGCCATATCGGGCATAAATTCCAGACTCCGAGCTGATACTGAATAGAAAAACTCAATACCACTTTGCCCGACCCGGGGATCGAACCCGAGACCTCAGCTTTGCAGTCGTACTGTAATGCAACTTCGCCACCGAGGCAGTCAAAAAATGAAAAAATGAATTGGTATTTATATATATAAAAGCGAAAGGTCACTCACTCTCTCACTCATCACGCTATCTCTGAAACATCAAGTGCTAGGAACCTCAAATTTTGCATGGGATTTCCTTTTAGGACGCAGGTGCTCACCAAGACGGGATTTTACGAAATTCAACCCCTAAGGGGGTAAAAAGGGGTGGCAAAGTTTGTACGGAATAAACTCAAAAACTACCCAAACAGATTTCGATAAAATTTGGTATGCAGATTCAACACTGCTTACCATCTGGTGCTGTTCGTACTTGAGTCGTGCCTGATTAAAAAAATATCCTTTTTTCTTATCGAGTTATACATAATGATTACTTTCCATACTAATATTACAAAGGGGAATGATTTGATTCTTTGTTTGTTATTAAAATATAACCAAGCAAAACCGCAAGTAACAAAGGCTACTTTTATCCCGGAATACTAATCACGCAGGCAGAGTCACGCGCACAAGTTAGTAATATTATAAAATGGAGGCTCAAACCAGTCTCCTACAACTCACCAACTGCTCGGAGCTCTTGATGAGGCAGCTGTATGAGTGCTTCACCTGACACTTGAACTGGTGGAACCGACGCAGCAGGCTCTTGCACTCCCAGCACACACGGACGCATATCTGAGGGAGGTCATACACCTGGGGACAATAACAATAGTTGTATTGGTCTTTGAATTAAAAGTACTTAAACATTTCATGGTAATTTGCTTAATTCTTCATTGTCCATGAAGGCTACAAAGCATTCGATATGTTGCTAAGGTGAAAAATGTTTAATAGTTTTATTTCAATGTTGAAAGATTTATAACTGCCTCGGTGGCGTAGTTGTACTACAGTACGACTGCAATGCTGAGGTCACAGGTTCGATCCCCGGGTCGGGCAGTGATATTGAGTTTTTCTATTCATTATCAGCCCGGAGTCTGGAATTTGTGCCTGATATGGCGATAGGCTCGCCCCCTATCACATCATGGGATGGAATACGCACGGCGAAAAGAGGGTGCACTAGTTGCGCCTCTGCCTACCCCTTCGGGGATAAAAGCTGTGAGTGTGTGTATTTATAATATTTTTGCATGTGTATAAAAAGATAGGCTCGCCCCCTATCACATCATGGGACGGAATAACGGCGAATAGTGGGTGCGCTAGTTGCGCCTCTGCCCTTCGGGGATAACAGGCGTGAGTGTATATGTAAAGATTTATGAAATACGGTAAATTTTCATCAACTGGCATTGTGATTATTAGATTATCTGTTAACAATGAGAGTAGTAGATGTTGTTTATAAAACTACTTTTTGTATATGGTTAAAAAACATTAGTCAACGGTTAATACAAAAACTGGTCTTGTGATTACTGCACAGATCTCAGACCATCTAATAAAGATGTGCCAAATGTTTGTGCAAATAATACTACCACTTTTAATGAACCTTCTTCATAAAAAGTGCAACATATGGTCTCTCATTTGCGAAGAAAAATTTGTAGGTATTACCGATGTCTATTCCTACTGCCAAGCACTATGCACTGCGGTGTTCTGTTTAATTACTGGGCATTATGAGACTTTACGTGTCTTAGGGTGACAAACAGAGTGGAGTGTCGCACAATTTGTAATTAAAAGTTCTGTATGGTGTTACTACTGTTTATGAGTGGTGGTAACAATTACCATCAGGCGAACGGCATGCTCAAATTAAAAAAAAACATATACTATACGATACGATAGGATGAAGGCATTCGGAACCCAAACATAACTTTGTTAATTAAATAAAACTTTAAACTAACTTAATATGGAGTGAAGGTTGTTCTGAAGATAAGGCCAATAACAAAGAACAAATTAAAAGTAACTTACCGGTATTTCGTTTAAAATCTGCGTGTACAGGTCGTAAAAACCCGTTTCGCTAATAAAGTACAAATTTCTTCCATCACAAAGACATACCGAGCACATTGCCTCCATCATACACGATTTAAAACACAGAAAAACTGTTGCAAATAGTTTTTGTGGTGAATTTAATTTACTTTTTATTGATTTTTCGTAATATTTTCTCTGATGCAACTAGCGTCCTTTGTCAAATTCGTTTGACAATCGTTTGTTGATACTTGCAAAAAAAAATGGTAGCTTGCGTTTTGTTATTGCAAGGTTACTTAGAAAACTTTTTGCGGATAACAAAATATTTTTTTGTTCCTCTCACATTTACTATTTCTACCAAATAATAATAGTTAGCAGCAATATTCAAGCGTACTTATTATATTTAGGTAAAAATTTAATTAAAATAACTGCAGTGTAGCTTTATTTATCGCACGGAACACGAAACTCTGTATTGTGATTTTTAAGTACCAGAGAAATAACCACTCAAAGAGAAAATTATGGCTGTTTTTATACTTGTCATGAAATTATGATACGCTATCTACGGTTTTAAAAAATTAAACACAGAAAGAATTAAATTTTTTATTCTTACATATTTAAGTCATACATTTTATTAATATTATTTTATTGCCGCTGAATCACAAGACCAGCATTCCGCATGATGGTGAGCCACAAACAGTAACACCATGGGTGCGTTCCACTAAGCGTTCACAACGCCCAAAATACTCTTTTGGCCGTTCCACATGGCGACTACGATCGTTGTGGTCGCGGCGAAAACGTCATTAATGACGTCATCACTCACGCTCACGAGAAGCCCACAACGACCCATCTCTGGAGGTGGGTCGAAGTGAGCGTTGAGAAAAAATAGCAAAGTTGTCAGAACTAAAAAGTCAAAGTTTTCTATTTACACGATTATAATTTTCTAAAATTGTATTACATTCTTCATCTGAACTGGATGGACTAGTACTTTCGACAGTATTATTGCATGCACGCATCTACAAATAACCTAGTGTTGTCGCTAAAGACATTTTGAATTTATTTGAATGTAAAATAATTGAATACTTCATTGAAATTACATATAAAAATTGAATTATATATTTATTTTTCGACATAAACCAACTACACTTATAATTATTGCAATTTACACTTAAAACTCATTAAAACTTAATAATGGTAGCCTAACCTATTAAAGCTATTGCTTTATTTTTTCTAGCGCGCCATTTGTATTATTTCCTCAACGCCCAAAACGCTCCACAATCCATTCCACTTGGGTTTACGATAACAACGCTCAGGACCTGCTCAGGACTTAGTGGAACGGGAAAACTCGTGGTCGTGAGCGTGAACGTCGTGAGTGCTTAGTGGAACGTAGCCCATGGGTGCGTTCCACTAAGCGTTCACAACGCCCAAAATACTCTTTTGGCCGTTCCACATGGCGACTACGATCGTTGTGGTCGCAGCGAAAACGTCATTAATGACGTCATAACTCACGCTCACGAGAAGCCCACAACGACCCATCTCTGGAGGTGGGTCGAAGTGAGCGTTGAGAAAAATAGCAAAGTTGCCAAAACTAAAAGGTCGAAGTTTTCTATTTTCACGATTATAATTTTCTAAAATTGTATTTCATTCTTCATCTGAACTGGATGAACTAGTACTTTCGACAGTATTATTGCTTGCACGCATCATCAAATATCCTAGTGTTGTCGCTAAAGACATTTTGAATCTATTTTAATGTAAAATAATTGAATACTTAATTGAAATTACATATAAAAATTTAATTACATATTTATTTTTCGACATAAACCAACTTCACTTATAATTATTAAAATTTACACTTAAAACTCATTAAAACTTAATAATGGTAGCCTAACCTATTAAAGCTATTGCTTTATTTTTTCTAGCTCGCCATTTGTATTAGTTCCTCAACGCCCAAAACGCTCCACAATCCATTACACTTGGGTTTACGATAACAACGCTCAGGACATGCTCAGGACTTAGTGGAACGGGAAAACTCCTGGTCGTGAGCGTGATCGTCGTGAGTGCTTAGTGGAACGTAGCCCATATAGAACCTTCAATTATAAAGTACTGCGTGGCACTCCACTGCACTTGTCACCTTGAGACATTTTAGTTAAAATTTTAAAATGAATAAATAAATACCCAGTCGGCCCCTCGCTTAAGAGAGACCCCCATCAGTAAATATTACACAGATGTGGCTTCTTCGTTATTTTTACTCTTAGATTTTTTTTTCTTCTTCTTTTTCGGATCTTTCTGTTTAGTCATGTCGTTGTATTTCAACAACTTTTTGTACATTTTTAATAATTGTTTCGCGTCCTTTTTCATTTCTTTTGTCACTTTTTCATCTCCACTCTTCTCCGCGTCTACTTCTTTCTCTTGCACTGGATCTACAAACTTCGTAGATCCTTGTAAAGTATTGTAATGTTCTATAGAGCCTTCTTCTAACTTCTCTGCAACTTTATCCGAAACATTCTCATCTCTCTCTTTCATCTTCGATTCCTCTAGTTTCTTCTTTAATTCTTTATTCTTTTTTCTTATAGCGTTCAGTATGTTTGCCGTAGACAGCACTCGCTTTACCTTCCTGCTGTCTAAATATCTATCCTTCCACGACACATTTTCTATTTCTTCATTCTGCTCTTTTTCCTTCAACATTCTCTCGTGTTCTCTTATTTGCTCGTCAGTTACCACTTCTTCTCTCTCTATCTCGTCTATTTTGGCCGAGAGAGCTTCGATCTCTTCAGCAGTTGGCTCTTTAGATAGCACTGTGCCTTCAACTTCATAGCAAGACGAATCATCGGAAAGTTCTAAGATCACACACGCATCTTCTGTGACGCGATTGTCTTCGTCACTGTCAATTAAAACTTCTTTTTCTGTATCCTTTACAACTTCTTTATCCGCATAAAAGTTCTGATCGGAGCCATCACGAAAATCCTTCTTTTTGCTTTTTTTCTCTTTCTTGGCTTTTTTATCTTTTTTCTTCTTTTTCTTCTTGCCGGTCTCTTCATCTGATATACAGACAACTTCAGGCGGCGGTTCGAATGCTTCTACTTCGGAGCTGTCGCGATCAGAGACTTCTCCTTCTGACTTTTCTCCTTCCACTGCCGGTTTCGGTAATGCTGTTGATACATCCTTTTGTGAAGACGTGTATTGTACATCGCTTTTGGTTTTATCATCCTGTGAGTCTTCTACTAACGGAATGTCTTCGACGCGCGATATTTCTATTTCTTTTGGAACTTCTTCCTCATGGTCTGGTTTATTTTCCGTTGTTTCTTCAACTGTTTCAACATCCTTGGCGTCTTCAGAAGATTTTTCGACAGATTCCTGTGGGTTATCCTCTCCGCTTATAAATACTGTATTATTATCATCTTTTTCACTAATTGTGACTATTTGTGTGTTTTCTTCTGCGATTGTTACAGGTTTACCTCCATCTTCATCCGTAGTATCTTTACTAGTTACAGTAGCCTCCTTATCTTTTTCATCTTTGTCATTCGACTTATCTTTCTTAGAATTCTCTTCTTCGCTACTATCAGAACTGCTTTCCGAGTCCTCAGTGCTCGCAGCTTCGAAGTTCTTCTCCTCTAAGCCCAACACATCCATTTTCTCGGAATCGGACAGTTGCAGAGTTATCTCGTCGTGATCGCTTCCTTCTTTATCCACATTCTTTTTCTTGTCTTTCTTCTTTTTCTTTCTTTTAGTTTCTTCTACAGTTTTTGTTACTATCACAGTAGCACTTTCTTGATTACTAACTGTAGTAGTTGTTACAGCTTTAGTTCTGTTTAGTTTAATCTTTTTGGATGATTTAGCTTGTGGTACGGTTATTATTAAGTCGTTGATTCTTTTTGTGACTGTTTTTCCGTCTGTAGGTTGCTGGACTACTTGTCTGGGTTGCTGGGATTCTGTGGATTGAATAAAGTTATTAAGTCAATTTATTATACGATCCCGAAATATGTTGTGCAATCGAAAATCATTTGTAGCCAAAATAGGTAGTACCTGTCGCTTTTTCCAATGTCTTGACGTCAGGCTTCTCGTCTTCGCTGCTGATCTCCACCACGTCTGGAGGCTCCTCCTTGATCTCCACTTCATTGTCAGATGAGTGGCTCTGGCGCGGAGGGTCTGTCGGAGCTGTGGCGGTCACTGAGTAGGAATTTTTAAGAAGTAAGATATAATATTGGAGAAGAACAATCAATACACATTTGAAAGTATGTAAATTAAAAATCAATTTAAATCCTGTTGCAACATATCCCAAAACAGTGAATGCCAATCAATCTAGTTTATTTGTTTCTTGTTTTTTTTTTTATTGCATTTTATGACGAAACGAGCTTGCTGTCCGCCTGTTGGTAAGCGATAAACAGTAACAACACCATCCAGAACCTTGAGTTACAAAGTACTGTGTGATATTCCACTGCGCTCGTCATCCTGAGACATAATATGTTAACTCTCAATAGTCCAGTAGTTTCATTTTTAAATCTTGCTTTAATTAGACTCTACTGGAGTGTTAGTTATCACATGATTTTATTTAATGAAGAATTGATCAAACTGAGAATCATCAGCTCATGATCATGCACTTACCAGCACTCTGCTCCTGCTGCAGCTGTGCCCTGATGGCCCTGGCCCGCGCCTGCAGCTCCAATAACTCTAACACTGTGAGACCAGCTCGAGAAGCTTTGGACTTCTCTGCATCCTCTTCTTGAGGCTCCTTGGACTTCTTCTTCTTCAATTTGGATTCACGACGACGGTGCTTGTGCTGAGAATTTAATTCTGGTTATTATTTTAATATAAACCGTAAACATCACATCACATCCCCCTATCACATCATGGGACGGAATAATGGCGAAAAGTGGGTACACTAGTTCCGCCTATGGGGATGAAAGTCGTGAGTGTGTGTGTAAATCAAATTTAAACAGTTTATGATAGTAAGGGATGGACAGGTGTACAGACAGACAACAAAGTCATTTCTATTACCTTTTTCTTCTTACTGCTCTGGCTGAGTATCTCTTCGTCTGAGGAGATGCTGTCAAGCGAGATGGTCTCCAGTGGCGGGGAGGGCGAGCGGCTTGACGACTCCGTGTCCGAGGGGGGCGCCGCGCCGTCAAGCACCGCACACAGACGCTTCGAACTTATACCTAGCAGCTGAGGAGTAAAGATGGGTGCTATAACATTTGTAGCCCATGTTAGTGTGCCCCATTCTGACATCAAATATGTATATTCATTTTTATCATCAGGCTGGAGAATTATTACATAATGATGACCATGATTATTGCAAATAAATCAATAAGAGCCTTTGCCAGAGACAGGATTTTGCTGAGGTTGAAAATAAGCAGGAAACTAAGTTAATATCTACATGAAAAGAATATAGGTAGCGTTGACAATAAATTGGGAAGATGCTGTTTACTTCAACATCCATATGACCTAAATGATATCTATGGCAATAACAAAATACCCGTACCTCCTCAGTGCAGAGCTCTTGTAAATCGTCAATACTAATGTGTCTAACGCACTCCGGCGCCATCGCCTTTAATTCCTTGTATTTAAGAACCGAAAACACTTGGTGCATCAGCTCAACTCTATCGTGTATGTAGTACGCTAAATCATGTTCTTTCTCTCGGCTGAATGATGTAGACGCAATCGGCTTCTCCGCTTTTATTTTATGTTTCTTCATTCGATTCATTTTTTTATTTAATATACCTTTTATAAAAAATTATAGTCCACTACGAAAAAGCTTGGAAGATGATGCAACTAAGTTTAAAAGTTTTTGAAATGTGCAGGTTTGCCCAAGTGAGTTACCTACGCAATTTATTCGCATAAAGCTGTCATAATGACAGTTGACATGATGCACTGCGTTTTATTATTGCTTAACATAAGTAATCACAAAACCTATCCAAACATTTGGTATATTTAAAAACTAAAATACTTATATAACAAACTAACAAAATAATTATGCAATAAATTGTGTTATAAAAAACTGTAAAATTGCTGCATAGTTTTATATTCATCCATTAACTAAAGAATCATCGTGGCATTATTATTTTCAAAGATTTAAAAACCTAATATCGTGTTTTGTTTCACATGACATTTTATTAGTCATCCTAAAATTGTGTTCTTGTTATGCGCACTAAATAAGAAAAAAAATTGTGTAATCCAGTGGGCAAAATGCCACTGGAGGAAATTCTGAGCGTATGCCTAGACAGAGCACTGCAGATTGCGTTAGAATCCTTCCTGTTGCATTTTTGTCCAAGGTTATCACATTTGGTTCCATATTTAGAGAATTTTAATCAAAAATATTCTATTAATTTATCAATATTAAAACCGTACACATGTTTCATAAAATGAACGCATCGTATTCCTTTGCTTACCTATATAAAAAAATGGACGTGAAAAAACTATACGAAAGTGGAGATTATCTGATTGTTAACAAGCCGTACGATATGTATATCAATTCAGATGACGAAAATGAAAAGGTAAGTTTTAATTCCATCGCTATTTTAAAGTTTCCTTTGATTAACATCTTGCATTTTAGGTTAGAATTGGTAAACAATGTTGTTTGTTTTTATTAGAATTTTGTCTTATTGAACTGTCAAACACAAATAAGTAGCTGTCAATTCTGCTGTCAATATTATGTCGTTCCTTTACACGCAGTGCATTAACAAATAGACAAAGCGGCATAATATGTTTCCGTTTTATACTATACGAGGAAAAAAAGGACACATTTATTTATTTTATTTGAATACAATAGGTTTAACATCCATAAATGACTTTAAAGCAAATCAGTAATGCTTGCGATCGTAGTGCAACATTAATAATAATAATAATATAGCTTTATTTAATTCCATACCTTCATAAAATAAATATACAACGAGTGACTTAAATATTCTAAAATTATTTTTTTATGGACCCCCTTCGGGTAAAAGCCTCCTCCAATGCACACCACCTATCTCTATCCTTCGCAACGCTTAACCAATCTCTGCCTGCCGTCTCTACGATCTCATCGGACCACCTAGCGTACGGTCGGCCCTTCGCTCTCGTACCTGGCGGGCCGTTCCACTTTAGCGAACGTATGGTCCATCTGTCGTCTTTACATCTGGTCGTATGGCCTGCACACTGCCATTTTCTTTTCATCGAGAATGACAAGGCATCTGTTGCCCTTGTCCTGTTACGGATGTCTGCTGTACTCTTTACCATATCTCTTAGCTTTATCCCTAAGCAGCTTCTTTCCATTTTCCTTTGGGTTGACTGGATTTCCTTTTTGAAGCGTCAAATGTCGAAGTTTGGCACCCATATGTGAGGCAGGAAAGTATGTTTGCATCCATGACTATTTTCTTTGTAGACAATGGGAGATTCGATTTGAGTACTTCTTTAAGGGCCCAGAAATTTTTCCAGGTGATAGCTACTCTTCTGTTCACTTCTTCCGCGCTTCTGTCTTTACCAAACGAAATCCTTTTCCCCAAATATACATACTCCTTCACGAACTCCAGAGGTGTGCCTTCCACCAGTATTGGAATCTCATGGTTCTTGGACATGACCTTCGTTTTGTTTAAGTTCATTTCCAGTCCTACATTTATACTTGCTGTGTTCAGTTCGTTTAACATGCAATTTAAATTATGTGGGCATTCCGAAAACAAGATGATGTCATCGGCAAATCTTAGATGTCTTAGGTATTTACCGTTCATATAAATAACAACAGCTCCAACATATAACGGGAAACTTACCATGGTCGAAGCAAGGGATTTATATGAAGTGCAACATTGCGCAATCATTAATAAAGTTCGAGCGGTGATGCACTACTGGTATGGGGAGTCATTTTCGTTGTCTGCCGCGGTGGTGTAGTTGTATTGCATACGCGTTATTAGTACGATTTGTGCACTGAGGTTTTGGGTTGGAATCCCGACAAGTCGAGCCAAACAACATTGTGACTGGATTTTTCCATCTTAAAAATTACCCAGACGCAGCTCGGAGTCTAGAAGTCGGTGTGATACCCCCGTGCCTCAGAAAGCACGTAAATCTCTGTGCGGTCATGTCGGGTTGCGTTCTCACCGGACTATGAGAGTGAAGGAATAGCGAGTGCACCTGTGTATTGCGCATCTAATTGTGCACTATAATATCTCCTGCGTACCTGGCTGATCTCTGTTGAGATCGGCCGCCGTGGCATAAACTGGCTAGGAGGATTATATTTTCGTTACCTTCAGGTGGCCGGCTCGGCTAGTGTCTTCATTCATTTGAAAAAATTAAATTGATTTGTATGAATTTTAGTACACACGTAGGCCACGTTTTATTAATTAGTAATTGCCTGAACTGTACAATATGGCAGTGCTAATAAATAAACAATTTTTATTGTTGAAAATAATATAATTTGGGCGTTTTAATATTTTCCACTGACAGATTTACGACCGAAGTGTAGTAACTTATTTTACACCATTCGGTATTGTAGAACACCGTGACCTATCACATCGCCTCACCCGACTCGCATCTATCCACTTCAACCCAACCTCTACACTTTGTCCAACGCCTGGACTACGCCACGAGCGGCGTTTTATGCATAGCGAAGAACAAATCTGCGGCCGGAAGGGCGGGAAAGCTGTTTGAGAAGAGATTGACTAAGAAATACTATTTGGCGGTTGTGCGCGGCCATGTTGAGTTTGACTTGGCGGATATAAAATATGATGTCGGTAAGTGTTATTTGGTTATTTCATTTTACTACAAAATAAGCACTGTTTTCTAATTTGTTATAGACTTTTACCTAGCACATGTGCAATTTACAAGTCATCAGTGGCAAACTTAAAAACCATAGACAGAGAATGCTGCCAGAGTTGATTTTTTCTATTATTATAATCATTTACTAATAAGTGTAGCTTAGTTATTGCTTACCAGCTTTTACTCGCGGCTTCGCCCGAGTGCAAGTATTTCCGGGATAAAAGTCCCGTTCTAATATATTTTCCAGGGTCTCAAACTATTTCCTCACCTTTCATCGAAATCGGTTCAATAGTTCCAAAGATTAGCCCCTACAAACAAACTCAAAGACTTTACCTGTTTATAGTAGTAGTGGAGATAAGCCCAATACCACCATTCATCCTAGTTGTAACTCTCCAGGAGTGGACCCGTCCACAGCGGACTCCAGCCACCGCATGGTGGCAGTGACCCCGTCATCCGATGCGTGCGTGTCAGCACGGGCAGCACACACGCGTCTGATGCTGCTGGAGACGGGGCATTACGGACCTGATGCTGTCAGTGTGGTGCTGCTGAAGCCTGTCACAGGTATTCTCACAAACACACACATTCACGCCTTTCATCCCCGAAGGGGTAGGCAACTACATGCACCCACTTTTCACCGTGTATGTTACGTCCCATGATGTGATAGGGGGCGAGCCTATTGCCATATGGGGCACAAATTTCAGACTCCGGGCTGATACTGAATAGAAAATCCAATATCATTATGCCCGACCTTTTTTTTTTTTTTTAGATGGCCATCTTCGGCTCATTAGGGACGGCTGCGGGCTTCCTCCGACTCACGTCTAAGTTGTCGTCCGCAACCGCCCCTGCGCGTACCGCGTTTTTGCGGTCCTTTTCCTGTTACGGGGGCTCAGAGGCCCCCGAAACACCGTATCGTGTCCGCCTTTTGGTGTCCGAGGCAGTGTGAGACACGCTGCCCCGGACATGGATCGAACTCTAGATCATAGCATTGCAGTCGTACCGTGATACAACTACGCCACCAAGGCACACAGGTATTCTATCTTCAATAAATGAAACAAAATTTATTGACAGTGGGATATTTGTATTAAAACGCGTTATAGAGTCCAACTAGTAATGAACGAGAAAATCTAATTCATGAATTAAAATTCAGCAGTTTATGAACGCCACTCCGCTCGAAAATTATCATTTTTTTATTTACTATGACAAGGTTCCATCGCATTCTCATCGCGCGCGAATTATATTATTTGATTTCAACCAAATCAGAATAACTATGTCGACTGATTATAATCATCTTTCGTCAATCAACACTCTATCTGGACGCCACTCTGCCTACCCTCAAGTGCAGTGGTATTCTTATGGTCATCTCTTGGGCCCCACGATACAGGCTTGCCTAGTGTGGGGACCGTTTTCAATACATTTGTAAAGATTCTGTCAATTCATACTTTGTATTTTCTTTGTGTAAACAGATTTTGATGTCAAATAAATATTTTTCATCTGTAAATAAACACCCCTTCACCCACACACACATTATTATTATTCATTTTGTCACAACACTATAGATTTTATCGAAAAGTTAATACAATGGTGGAATGTACGTCCAGGGCGTCGTCACCAGCTCCGCGTGCACTGCTCCGCCGTAGGACACACGATCCTCGGCGACTACACGTACAGCGGCGCTGCGGACGTCGCACCGCACAGGATGTTCCTGCATGCTACCAGGTTTGTATGCAGGGTAGTGAAATGGGTTACTGTCTCTCATACATGGAGCGTTCCTCTGTACGTAGTAAGTTAGAGAGAGAATATGAGCGTCGACCCTTACTCCTGTATTACCTAAAATGGAAGGTGTAGGAGGTAATACAAATGTTTATTCTTGCCGAAGATGCATTACTAGCTATTTTATTAAATGAACTTAAGATACTAGTATGTACTTCACTACATAGTATAAAACAAAGTCGCTTCCCGCTGCCAGTCCCTATGTATGCTTAGAGCTTTAAAACTACGCAAAGGATTTCGTTGCGGTTTTTTTAATAGATGGAGTGATTCAACGGGAAGGTTTTTATGTACTTTTAGCCCGGAAAACTTATTAACACGGGCGAAGCCGCGTGCAAAAGGCTAGTAATTAATAAAATGGAAGCATTTGGCGTAGTTGACGGGCTGGAGGGGCATTGCCTCGAACGGGACATGAGAAAAGAGGCCGTAATAATTATAGACAATATTTATTTTTTTACTCTCGACCGGAGCTTCACTTGTGGTAGGTCTCTCATATGTAAGAGTCCTTCTGGGTGTGTACCACCGCAATGTCTATTTCTATTGCATGCACTGTTGTGTTTCGGTTTGAAGGACATTGTAGCCAGTGTAACTACTGGACATAATGAGACTTAACATCTTATGTCTCAGGACGACGAGCGCAGTGGAATGCCACACAGTGCTTTATAACTCAAGGTGCTAGATGGTGTTGCTACTGTTTACGGGTGGTCGTATCGTTTATCATCAGGCGAACAGCATGCTCGTCTCATCATTCAATGCCATAAAAAAAAGCTGCTCGCCAGCTAAGTCTGCCACTGAAATAGGGGGTGGAAACATTTCGGTCGGCCCTGAGAAGAAAATACCCCCGAATCGAGTGAGCACGTCATAAATGTATCGCCTTACTAATGAATTGGATGTTTGCGAGCGACTGTTGATACGACATTATTGCACTAGCTTTTGCCCGCATGAAAACAAATCCGGGACAAAAGTCCCGCTTTATATTTTCTTCTATGTAATGTATAAATGAGAGAAATTCCAAAATCATCAATAATTCCGGAGATTAGCCCCCTACAAATAAACTCACAAACTTTAGCTCTTGATAATTTAGTATGGATTTATTTACCACCACATTATGTTGATTTTGGGCTGGCACTCACCATCGGACAAGCGGTTTGCTAATGTCATTTGTTTTTATTTTTCAAACAGCACTCGAAACATATAATTTAAAAGCATATATATAATTACTTGAACAGTACTTACAATTAATTTCAGACTAGTCCTACCCCTGCAACAAGAGACTCTCGACATACAAACTCCGGAACCTTTCTTCTCCGACCAGATGTTTGCCTCTCAATGGAAGTCTGAGCAAGTAATGTGCAAGTACAGGAGCGAGGCGGAGTTCACGGCGGCGTGTGACGTCATCGACAGGTCCTACGTCATCGGCGTGCGGTACAAGCTGTTCACTTGTCCAGAATAAATTATTTGCTTTGAATTTTTTTTATTCTTCAAAACTATAATACCTATATAGCAATTTTGTTTTATAGTAGTCAGTGGCGCTTTTTTTATACGGCATATTGATCCCCTGCACTTGACAGTAAGTGAAGAGAGCTCCAGATCTACTGACGAAAGATGATCCTCCCTCGTCACTCGATACATTTGTGCCGGCCTGTTTGAAATGGATATACACAGGCTCATGGCGTAGCTAAAGCTTTCACATGGGGGGAGTCCTACGATATAAAAATTTTAGTGGCGTGTGTTCTTGCCTTGCCGTATTTTAGAAGCTAAGGTGGGGGCCGGATCCCCAAAATGTCAGCGGTCAGTGGCGTAGCGTGGTTTATTGTAAGCTAGGTGGGTCCGGACCCCATACCCCCCCCCCCCCTCTTATATACGCCCATACACAGGCGGATCCCGGAACGCTTACGTCGGTCTCTATGGTGGGTTAACACCTTATGTACTGTGGTCGCTATCCAGTCGGGTATTAGATTTATATCCTATCACCTGCAAAAGCCGCCGAGTAGATTTGAAACGCTCATTTCCCCTGCTTTGCATTATAATGCGATTCAAATAGGAATAGGAACTTCAATGACCTTTACGTGTCAAATGTCACAGCATAGAAAACTTATTAGCATATCAATAACGGTTTATTTTATTTTGTCTAAGCACGTGGGAAAGAGTTCTACCCACCGCCCAGGGTCTCGCGTGAGAATTCAGTCTAGAAACGTTTTTTAGGTCACCACCCTGTAATAACTAACAAAGGATCTTACCTATCAAAAAATCCACACGTTAGGCAAAGGAGCCTATTTTAGGCATTGTACAGGCTTGTAGAAGCTGTAGTATCTGGTCCAGTCTTGATCCATCTTTAAGACATGGGAAAGTGTAACACAGATTATAAAATTCTCTGTATCTAACTGGGTCTGTTGTCTTATTGACTCTTACATTAAATTTAAATAAAAACGTACTTGCTATATTAGCTTAATGTAATATTTAATTATTTAGACGTCACAATATGGCGCAAAGTCGATTCTATTATTTGAATCACATTGCCTTTTCACCAGAGATGTGCTATACTTTGTTACTATGGATGTATTTAATATCCACCTATCATATTCATTGGTCCGTATAGCATAACACTGGTGGAAACTGGTTCAACTAAGCTACGTTTTTATACAAAGAGCATTATAATACTACGGATTTTTAAGCTATTGCATAGCTTCTATCGCGGGCCTTGAGCGTGGAGATCGAATCCAGAAATTCCGTAACGAAAATAACCTAACACCCCTCACTCCAACCGGCACAGCGGTGATATTTTATTTTCAACTCTATCACAACCATCTAGAGTGTAAAATTCCATAAGTAAATTTAATATCGCAGTTTTGTAAGAATACAAAATGTAAGAGGATAATATGAGTTGAATGTTAAATGATAAAAGGTCAAAATTACCGTGTATTTAAAAATTGTTCCAGTCAGTGAAACGTATTGAAATGTCAAACGCGCGCAGTTGGTGAGAATGTCCCCGTGGCAGGATGACGTGATTCTAAGTTTGAATTTTTAAAAAGTTTTTATTTTATATCTGTTCAAAGAGGTTATAAATATTAGAATTACCTGCTTAGAGTTTCGGCGTTAGGGCACGAGAGAGATTTGGACAATAGAAAAAAAAAATTATAATTACATAAGTTGATAAATAAATGCTATGCAATAGCTTAATCGCGGCAGTTTCCGAGTGCCACACGTCTTTTTTTATAATTTAATATTTTTTTTACCTCGCAGCGGCGCATCTTCATAGCACATCTTACTCGTTCCGCTACGTAGCTTAGCACCAATGGAAACGGTCACATAGTCTCGTAGCATAGCTTCACATCCTCGCATCATAGATACATAGCACATCTCTGGTGGAAAGACACTCTTATATTGACTTATATCAGTGGCGTAGTTTTATTGTATGCACGGTGTGACTATCGCGCTGAGGCTTTAAAGTCTGTGCCTGCGGCGGCGTCGGGGTGAAGGGTCGGTCACTTCCCTGCAACATGGTTGAGGAGGCCGATGGCTGGCACATGCGTCATACTCGTGAACGGGTGCTACTTGCGTGGACTGGTCTGCTCTGATTGGTGGTTGACTCTATTGTTTACTTAAAATTATACATGTAGGTGGTTGCTTGACTTAGGTACTCTCCGTTAATTTCGCATTTAATATCCACATTTAAAATTAAATTTGTATTGTTACTTGTGATTTGTAAAATATATACTATTTAAAAAAATAATAAGATAATAAAAGACCTACGCTGAGTTTCTTGGTGCTTCTTCTCAGGTCAGTGGGCTTTTCTGAAGCACCGGTAGAATCTTTTAGTTGATAAAAAGTATTGTAAAAAATGACGTGTAAAAGCGCCCTTAGGGGCTTAA
Organism: Lapara coniferarum; assembly: GCA_949316025.1. Lineage (NCBI taxonomy): Eukaryota > Metazoa > Arthropoda > Insecta > Lepidoptera > Sphingidae > Lapara > Lapara coniferarum. Next base: position 20,160,871 of record OX438929.1, read on the forward strand.
TTACGTAATATATGTTTTGATTTGATTTGATAGGTCTCGGGTTCGAATCCTTGGACGCGCAAAATTATATTGGCTTTTCTACTCAGTATCAGTCCGAAGTCTGGGTATTGTAGAACTGATACGTGTAGTAAAACCATTCTGGGCTGTCTCAAGAAGAGTGTGAGACTTATTTAACATTCCACGCTCAAATGTATGAGACGAAAAGTTGACAAGGTTTGACAGCAAAATAATGCCAGTATAAGAATTATAGCGTAACTGACACGAATGCATGACGATTGATGACTGATGAGACGATGGGAGGTACATACATAGATAAATCGCTGTAACATCACAAAATAATGAATATTACTACGTAGTAATATACCAAAGTCGTGTAAAATATCCATCAATAGTCTCTGTGAACCCATATGAATTACCGGCGTTATAATAACCAAAGCATGGTCTTGTACATAATTTTAATTTGTAGGAAAAAAAGAGGATTGGATCAGGAACTTTACTTGGATTGGACGAATCAAGGGACGAATTCTCAAAATAAAGACTAAAGCCATCCTTATTCTATGGACGATTTATAGATTTTCTTTCTTCATTGTTTATAGGTGAGGGAGTTTTGGCGGGAACGTGGAAGTGTCATGAGGTGCTCTTGTTTTAATTCATTATTTTGGTGATACTTAGTGTTATATTGCATAATTATGGTGGTATATTATCCAATGTAGTTCTATTAAAGTGCTCAAATGAAGTGAATTGAAATAGCTGTGCAAATCAAGTGTTTTTTCGTTGCCGCCAAAACTCCTTGATAAAGTCTTGGTAAGGTAGCCAGTTAGCCACTGCTTTACTACGACATAGTACGTAGGTAAAAAAAAAGACAACCAAGAATATCACTTAAGACGAGGCGGTATGGGCTAGAACCCTTTGCCGTCCCTATAAGGGAAAATTATTTAAAAAAAATGTCTACAGGTGACATGTTTTTTTTAATCGAGAGTTTTGGCGGGAACGTAGAAGTGTCATGAGGTGCTCTTGTTTTAATTCATTATTTTGGTGATACTTAGTGTTATATTGCATAATTATGGTGGTATATTATCCAATATAGTTCTATTAAAGTGCTCAAATGAAGTGAATTGAAATAACTGTGCCAATCAAGTGTTTTTTCGTTGCCGCCAAAACTCCTTGATAAAGTCTTGGTAAGGTAGCCACTGCTTTACTACGACATAGTACGTAGGAAAAAAAAAAAAAAAAAAAGTCAACCAAAAATATTACTTAAGACGAGGCTGTATGGGCTCGAACCCTTTGCCTTCCCTAAAGGGAAAATTATAAAAAAAAAAAAAAAAAAAAAATGTTTTTTTAATCAATAATCTCTTTGAAACCAATAACAAAACGCATTTGACAAATAAAAATTAGGATCCAAGAAGTTTATAATATAACTACTGGAGAGCGCGGTACGCACATTTTTGTGAAGACAAAAAAATTACCTTTTGAGCTGTCTTCTATCTCACTCACTCTTTAACCTATGTTGCCAAAGCTTACGGATTATTTCCCCACCCATAAAAAATATCAATACCGTTATTGTCGTCTCAATCATATATATATAAATATTTCCAACATATCTTATATAATGATATAAGTAATATTTTCATTTCAGAATTATTCTTGTTGAATAAGATATCCTTAAGGTTTTTTATCCTTATTAACATTTTAGTTAAACAAAATTTCCTCATTTAATTGGTAATTGCGAATACATATTTCGGCAACACTGTTATAAAACGTTAAGTTCGATGTCAATATAGTTGTCAAATAAATGTTCACTTCGAAATTTTCTCTGTAATTATCAAGAAGTTTATAATATTATCTAATGGAGAGAGCGGTACACACATTTTTGTGAAGACAAAAAAATTACCTTTTGTGTTGTATTCTATCTCACTCACTCTTTAACCTATGTTGCCAAAGCTTACGGATTATTTCCCTACCCATAAAAAAATATCAATACCGTTATTGTCGTCTCAATCATGTATATATAAATATTTCCAACATATCTTATATAATGATATAAGTACTATTTTCATTTCAGAATTATTCTTGTTGAATAAGATATCCTTAAGGTTTTTTATCCTTATTAACATTTTAGTTTAAAAAATTTCCTCATTTAATTGGTAATTGCGAATACATACTTCGGCAACACTGTTATAAAACGTTAAGTTCGATGTCAATATAGTTGTCAAATAAATGTTCACTTCGAAATTTTCTCCGTAATTATCTATAATAATAAGTGTGTTTTAGTGATATTTTAATGTGAATTGTGTAGTTCACGGTTGCAGAAATATTTGGTATCCATCATTTAGTGTGAAATTCTACAGGTAAGTTCATTGTCATCAATATTGTGTACATATTATAATTTTATCAATATTTATACGAATCGTAATAAAATACGTGAATATTTTATAAATGAACTGTAGAAAAACCTCGCTTAATGTGATTTGCTTTATATATGACTACTTTTTTCATATTAACGTAATGTTAAATGTGATTTTTTGTATTGTAAATAGTGTATGTAAACAAGAGGCTAGGGTGACCATGGTGTAAGCTTTGGTGGACCGGTTTGACAATGGTGCTAGAGTATTTGTAATACTAGCCGCCTTACTAATGAATATTATAAAGCTTATTAATCTTTAAAAAATCATCGTAAATAAAAACTGAGGATCAACAGTTACAATCGAGTTCTCAGTGTATCCAGCATTGATTTATTGAAACTTTTATTTAAAATAAAATCGAGTTTGTATTTCTCTTTACAGATTTCTTAAAGATCTAGATAAGCAAAAACGTGGTTAAATATAAATACCATTAAAAGGTCAATTTGATGTCTGCAAGAATTACTAGTCAACATTTAAAGACAGAAGATTATGATTCTGAATGTGATAATGTGTCTTCTACTTCTGGGAATATGGCAGTAGATGTCAAAAATAATTATTTATTACCAGAAACTCATGCTGTAAGTATATTATTTTTTATCATTTCACTGGTATAATTATGATCCACTTAGACTTTATTATTTACTAGCTTTTGCCCGCGGCTCCGCCCGCGTGAATGTGTTTTTCCGGGATAAAAGTCACTGTTTATATTTTACTGGGATGAAAAGTAGCCTATGTGCTAATCCAGGACATGATCTACCCGTGTGCCATATTTCATCGAAATCCGTTCAGTAGTTTTTGCATGAAAAAAACATCCATACATCCAGACATTCTTACAAACTTTCGCCTTTATAATATAATAAGATTAGTAGGATAGGGCATTAAGCTTGCGACCCACCAAATTTTATAACGGCGGTACATTGGGTGATATCTGAGTGTACTAAATGGCACCTCTGCCTATGTCTAAAATGTATAGGTACTTAAATATATTATTATTGATTGATATTTACTTTTTACGTTACATGTCAGCGAAATGAATATGAACCACCATTGAAACGTCAAGACTTGAAAGATTTCAATATATCAGTTAATGTGAAGACATCCAGTGAAATAAGTTTAAAGAAATAAAAGAAAGTATTGCTGCAGAAGATGAAGAGATAAAAGAAGAAAATTAATTACAAGTTATTTCTTATTAAAGTTGTTCATGATTATACAGTCTGAAATTGAAAATATTTTGCAGTGAAATTTTGCTAATATTTGAGATTTTTTTAAAAAGTATATTCCAAGTAGCAAGCAAAGAAAAATTACATATAGTGATAACATAAAGACTTTTGCTTTAACATTACACTTTTAGTCGCCGAAAACATTTTTGTTTTATAAATTCAAAGATATATTTGCCGAAAGAGAGCACATTATGGTGATCTTTAGCAAACTTTAATTGTTTTGTTGGCTTCTTACAGAAGTTTTAGAATATTAAAAATAAATTTAAGGACGAAACCTCACCCGCAGAATGTAGCGTTAATTTTTGATTCCATGGCTCTCAAACAAGAATTTATTTAGTATTGTAATTTGTAAAACATCCACGTGTTTATTACTTTTGCTATAAATATCTACACAACTTTGTTTACAATCAACTTACCTATGGAATTTCACACTAGATGTTGGATTGCAAATAATTCTGCAACCATGAATTACACAACTCATAGTAGAATATCTGTAAAACACAATATGTATTATTATGGATAATTACAGAAAAAAAGTTCGCAGAATACTCGCAAAAATTGTAAAATCACACAAAATAGATATTCGTAATATTTCAAAATTACTTACTGAAAATTAGGTTATTAACTTCCTAAATGTGTATTATTTTTTCATGTATGATTGTTTACTTTTATGAGTATGTTTTTATTTTTTTTTGTTATATTTAAATGTAACAATAACTGTAGTTTTCATTTTTAAATATCCCAATGTTTTTCTGGCTAACCTTACAGTCTCCATATTTGGTTATAAAGGCCGGCAAACAACGTGAACATATCCAGTCGCGGGGGAAAGTAAAACATATACAATGTGAGGCTGTGTGCCGAGCAAAAAAAAAGCACGCGGGGCCCCGTGCGAAGCAAATAATTTTTTTCAACAGCTTTGTAAGTAAGGTGCCAAAAAACGGGCCCCCAAGGAGCTGCAAGATGCCCCTGTAACTGCGAGGCCCCAGGCGGTTGCCTGGTTCGCCCCCCTCCTCCAAGGCCGCCACTGAATTCACCACCGCGTGGTGAGGTATTTTTTTTATGTAAGTGGAACTAGTAGTTCCGAACTACACATACCAAAAAAGTATGTAAATATGCCAATTTTGTTTGGAATAAACTTTCTAACTCAAATTATATTTTTTAAATATCAACTATTACTAGCCGCTGTAGTTGGTTTTCATAATTAATTTAAACCGCATTACTTTATAGAGATAAAAATAAATATTATGGTGCGATATCATATTATTACACACTCACACACTCACGCCTCTCATCCCCCGGGTAGACAGAGGCGCAATTAGTGCACCCACTTTTTGCCGTTATTCCGTTCCATGCTGTGATAGGGGGCGAGCCTATCGCCTTATCGTATACAAATTCCAGACTCCGAGCTGATACTGAGTGGAAAATAATCACTTTGCCCGACCCGACTAACCCGGGGATCGAACCCGAGATCTCAGCATTGCAGTCGTACCATAATACAACTACGCCACCGAGGCAGCCATATTATATCATATCATATTATTATGGACAGTTAATTATGTTACGTCCTGGTTTTGAAAATAAACCTTTGTCACTCTAAAGAGAGAGACAGCAGACAGTTGTGACGTCACATTTTATTCTTCAGTTTGTTGAACGGAATGAAAAATCCATATATGGGTATAAGATTCTTGTTAGGATCAAATTACCCCGTACCCACAATACGTCGTCCGAAAACCAAAACAAACCTACAAAATAATTCGCAATGGAAGCGAATTTTGTAGATCCGCTTGAAGGTAGTAGTTATTCTTTGAACGAAACAGATGTTAAAACCGAAGAAGACGACGAGGAACAATACAATACCATGTGAGTATACAAAATGTGGTGTTTAGTGTTCGTAAAGATAATTTTTCAGGGGAAAAGCGCCTATTCCATTTCCGAGATCTAATATAAAAGTTCCTATCAAGTGAACTGCCAAATAGAGTACTCAAACTTTTAGTAAAGTGAGGTTATTAACTTTCTGTAACCATAGTAAGATTAGTATACTGCCAACTCCATACTAAATCACTCTGGGTATACCACCTACATAATCAGTGGCGTAGGGCGCAGGGCAGACCCAATATCAGCTGCCCCTAGGCAAAACAAAGGTCATTTCAAAAAAGAGTCGAAAATGCCGTCACACTGCACATAAAACAAAAAAATAATTATACGTTTTATTTTACGCATTTTGGCGCCCCCTTAAAAGTGCCGCTCGGGAGCACCTCCCTGCACCTACCACTACGAAATGTACTTAATAATTTAAAAAATGGCCCATACATTTTCCCAGGGATCTCCTCCAGCTAGCCCAGTGTGTGCAAACTGTCCAACAATCAATCGAATTCAACTCAACTGACGCTATGTTCGACCTCAAAACCAACCAGATGGTCTGCCTTCACTGCCTTGATGAGTTTGACTCTAATCTCCTCTCCGACCATATGGTTAACGCCCATAACTACAGGCAGATAGCGTTCAAATGCCACATCTGTCAGAATGTGTTTCAAGAGAGACAATTTCTCTTGGTTCATCGACAGCAGTGCAGACCTCCGCAGAAACATCATAAGAGGAAGACTTTTGTGCAGATTATGAAAGAGGTATGGGTTATTCATTACTTATTTATTTAGAATCATGTGTGATAGTTATTAATAATATGATAACCAAACAAAATACTAGACTTTTGCTTGGGGCTCTGCTCTTGTGATTGAGTTTTTTTTATCATATGCACATTCACATCATGTATATTAACAATATCTTATGAACTAACTGACATATGGTAAATAGATCTGATAACAACGACACTTATGGAGCGCATATCATTTGCAAAATAAGTAGCATGTATTTACAGACTTATGTTTATAATAGCAAAACAAAAAGAAGTTACAATTAAAACTAAATAGTTAAGGACTAAAATAGATCAGTAGAGCAATTAAAAAATATAGTATAAATAATTTAGTTTGATAATATTTAGTTTTTGCAGGATAATAGTCCCGTTTTATATTTTCTTGGGATAAAAGTAGACTATGTTGCTCACTAATAATGTAGCTTTATATTAATGGAGAAATTTTTAAAATCGGTCGAGTAGTTTTTGAGTTTATTAATTGCAAAAATACAAGTCGTTCCTCTTTATAATATTAGTCGGGATATTAATAAAAAATTATCAAGACAGCAATATAACCAATACATTTCGTTTTACGTTTATATGTGCACATTAAATATTTTTTGGAATGAAAATTACATTTCTAGTGTTTTAATATCTTATTAACCCATAGAAAAAGTAAATTATTTTTTGATTTGTAGTGGTTTCTTGTCAGTTTAAAGTTTTTCAATAAGTTTTAGTTTTTTTTTGTTAGTTAATACAAAAAGAATAATACTCATCCTCTTTTATTTTGTAGAGTAGTCTTACTACATATTCGAAGTTCAAGGTCAAACTACAATATTCTTAATATATGGTAGTTTTTTTTTTTTTTTTTTTTTTTTCTCTTTATTAAGGGCTTTTTCACTATAGTGAATATGTCGCCCTAATATAATAATCACAGACATATAATATGAGTACAATACTAAGATAATATACTAATTATAACTTATAAACTAATTTATATAACATTCTGGCAGAGTCCGATTGGGGTTCGGCAAGGATGCTATTACAAAACCCTACTTGACGTAAATTAAAACCACATTGGTCTCGTATGGTCTTGTTACGTGAACACTCCATAAGAATATGATATGTGTCATGAATCAAGTTACAATCAGGGCATTTAGGGCTTGTAATTTTTTTCATCAAGAAAGCTAGTTTATTACATGGAATGTGTCCAGCACGAAGTCTTAAAGCAGTGATTGTATTTAGTCTATTTAAGATGCTACTATCTATCCATGTTTTCCACAAAGGCTGGGGCTGGATCGTTCGGTACCAAATTCCTTTTTCCCGAGATCTTAAGTCAAAATATTCCTTGAATAGGTTATGACACTGAGTTTTTATAGTATTAATGTGATTAGTGTAATCTGGGAGGATATTTAAAAGACAACCGTCACTAGATGCTTCTCTAGCTAAACAATCCACCATCTCGTTGCCTTCTAGACCTACATGGGATGGGATCCATTGAAGGGTCACTACAACACCCATAACTTGAAATTTGCGTATCAGATCTATAATAGTGTAGGCTATCGGTGTTCCTCGAAATTTCGAAGTACACCGAGCCAAATGCTGCAATGCGCTCTTACTGTCAGTAAGAACTACAACCTTATTGATATTGACAGACTGAATGTACGACAAAGCTTCAGCAATAGCTATTAATTCCACCTCCATGATAGAAACTTTGGCATATATTTGGAATTTCATGCTTTGCTCTTGTTGAGGGTCATAAAAAGCAGCTCCAATATTTATACCATGTTTCGATCCATCTGTAAATATTTTATAAAATGTAGAGTATTTTCTATTCAAATAATCACAACAGATGGTTTTTAGATGAGTTACATTAAATGTGCGTTTAGGTTTATCAATAGCTTCAATATCTGGGAAAATAATATTAGAGAGATCAATATTCGTTACCCAAGTGTCCATAGAAAAAATGCCAAATTTATTTGAGGAGTACAGCGTCAAATTACTTATACTGTAATGTATTTGGGTTAACAGGGGTTTCGATTTGTTGATCCAGTAATGTTTGTTGCATAAAATACCTAGCTCTGACACTATTTCAATGAGATGGGCGTTTGAAGCAGCCTTACAACGTAATAGATATTTTCCAGCCAGGTATCTACGACGTAAGTATAAAGGATGGAGACCTAACTCACTCTCCATCACATGGATGGGAGTGGTTCTTATGAAACCGCCAATAACCCGCATGGCTTGATTTTGGACCTTATCTAATTTCGTTAAATACGTCCTGGGGCTATTATCGTAAAGGAAGCTAGCATAGTCAATACGACTTCGTATAATAGAGATATACAACCTTCGCAGATATTTGGGGTGCACTCCCCAACCTGGTCCGGCTAGGATTTTAAATATATTAAGGTGTTTAAGTACTTTTTCGGAAACTTCAGAAATGTGCTTGTGCCATCGAAGCGAACGATCCAGCCACAGTCCCAAATATCTCACATGGTCTACTACTTCGAGAGGACAATTATGTAATTTTATGTTAACGTTAACCTGCCTTCTTTGCATGCCTCTCCTGAAAATGCATATTTTGCTTTTAGATGGTGATATATCTAAGTTTAATTTATTGAATGACACATGTAGGGCATTTAAAGTCATTTGAATTTGAGAGCTAGCCTCCAATACATTATTTGAGTTGGCATACAGGACAAAGTCGTCAGCGAACTGGGATATGCCTACATTATGAAAATCTTTACATATATGCATAGTTGCAACGTTGAATAGCAACGGGGACATAGGGTCACCTTGAGCGAGACCTCGACCTGTACATCTAAAAATATTGTAATCAACTCCTTCAATATTCAGACATCTCTCCTTAAGGTAAAACCAAAGATAATTGCAAAGCACGGCGCCAACTCCAAGGTTGTCTAGTGTTGAAAGTACACTTCTTATGTCTACATTATTGTAAGCATTTTCCAAATCTAAAAAGCAACCAACAGTAACCAAATTTTTTGAAAGACTAGTTTGAATTTTGGTAACTAAGACACTCAGGTTATCCAAGCATGAACGACCCCTCCTGAAACCTGTAGTCTGATCAGAAAAATGTCCATAGTGTTCCATAAACCATTCTATTCTGTTGTTTAAAATTGAGTGGAATATTTTGCACAGACAAGAAATTAGTGATATAGGTCTGAGAGACTCAATAGAATTAGGATCTCGTCCTGGTTTGGGAATTGGTACAATACGGACTTGTCGCCACTGACTCGGGACGAAACTATTAAGAAGAAATTTATTATACAATGTTACGAGCACATTTTTACCGATATCTGGTAGGTTCTTAATCATGGAAAATGAGATCCCATCTAACCCGGGAGCTGTATCTTTGGGTTTCGTGCACTTAATGAACTCATGAAAAGATATTTTACATTCTAGTTCACAGTTCTGGGATGAAAACAAAGGCTGCGGTGGAGTAGTAGAATCGGGAGCTAAGCTACACAGAAGGGAGTGGGCCATCCTCTCATCAATATTTTCTTTCGGCGGTCTGTGGCCCTTTAACCATCTCATCTGACGCCACATATCACTAGCTGATGTGGTTTGGTCGATAGAAGAGCAGAAATTCTGCCAAGATGTCCTGTTAGCCTTCCTTATCAATCGTTGTGCCTCGCCTACCTTTGCTTGGAATATACTTAGGTTATTGGGAGTAGGATTCTTTCTAAAGCGGGTAAGAGCTAGTCTTCTCTCTGCCACGGCTTTTGAAAGTTGTGGAGACCAATATGGTTTAGGAATAAACTTGCAATTAGGATGAGACTTAATCTTGTAATATGGTATTGAGGAATCAGCAGCCCTATTTATAGTGTCAATAAATGAATTATAGCTTACCTGTAAGTCAGAATCGCAAATTTGAAAGTCTTTTAGAGCTTCTTTTAAATATTTTTTATAGGATAACCAGTTTGCAAGTTTAAAATTTCGTTTTTTGGAGTAGGAGGGAGAGAATGGAATATGAGAGGAAATTTTAATCATAAGATGATCGCTGCCAAGGGACTCATTTGAAACCTGCCAATTAAACTTCAACGAAATATCTGCAGACATTACAGTTATATCAGGAGAGGATTGCTGTAAAGTACCGTTAACTAATCTCAATCTTGTCGCCGTGCCATCGTTTAAATATACGAAATTATTATCTAAGAGGGCGTCAAATATTTGAGAACCTCGTAAATCTAATCTATTTGACCAATTTGGATGATGAGCATTATAGTCTCCCATGATGATTGTTTTATTAGTAACTAAAGAAAAAATTGAATCCCAATCGGACTGAGATGTCCGCACATTAGAAGGGCAATAAATAGAGAAAACATTCTTAATATAATCACAATTAAAGATTTTAAGCCATAATATCTCTATACCAGAATTAGCTATATGAACAGGATGAAGCTGAGATTTTACAGATTTATGTGTCAGTATAGCTACACCCCCATAAGAGTCAGCCCTGTCTTTACGAAAAACATTGTAATCTTTGATCTTAAATTGACTATAAGGTTCAAGCCAAGTTTCACTTAAAGCTACAATATGAATTGTATCTCGGTTCAAAAGTTGTTCTAGAGAATAAAGTTTAGGGCGTATACTTTGTGCATTCCATTGGACGATGTTTATTTTAAGACTTTTATCCATAACCGTTTATTAATTTTAATATAAAAGACCAGTCTGATATGTTTTGGAATAGCCATGAAACTGTGAACTCTAGCAATATTTGAACCGCACTTTGTATTTTACTTATTATTGAGAGATCCTGCTGTATAATTATATTTTTAAGCTTGAGAAAGAGACGTCTAAAAGAGTGGTCAATTCTTGGCCCATCATCTTTCATTCCTTCCGAGTCAGGTTGATCAATGTCATTATACTCGACTTCATTTTGTATTTCAGCCACTAAATGTGTATCCCCGACATTTGGCGTTTTATTTTTCTTGTTCTTCTTTTTCTTGCTTGGATCTTTTGAAGCACTACTTTCACCATTTAAATGTGTTGATTCTGGTATTTGGCGAGGCGTTGATGTTGAGGCTTTTTGAGCATAGGTGGAATTATGATTGGTGGGCACTGACGGTACCTCCGAAGGTGGTGAGAAGAATTGGTCTACTTGATTGACATTAACAGAGGAGGTATGTACTTCCGTGCATGGTGGGATTGAAGGAGGCATGTAAATGGCCACGGCCTTCCTGTAAGAGCAATTCAAGTCCGCCATAATGTCACGAATCTTTTTTTCTCTCACATAGACTGGACATGTTTTATGCATTGCTGGATGGGAGCCTGAGCAATTAATGCATTTATACACTACACTTTCACAGGTCTCATGTTTATCGGCGCATTTAGGACAATACGATTTTTTTGATGGGCACATTTTGCGTATGTGTCCGTACCTCCAGCACTTTGAGCACTGTGTAACGGGGAATACGTAGGGCTCGACTTTGATCTTCATATTATATATGTAAATATGTGTTGGAAGTGTCGGACCTTTGAAACCTATACGTATGGATTCGCAGTCTACCCACTCAGTTTCTCCAACAATCTTACGTTTTAAACGTCTGACATTGCAAACTTCCGTTTCACATGCTATAGAATCCAGTAACTCTGTTTCGGACAATTCCAATTCAATATTCTTAATAACCCCGTAGGATAGGCCCACCTCAAAAGGTCGTTGGAACCGCCACCCTAGCTCAACAAACCGCTCGCAACGCATAAGTCGTTCAGCATTTTCCTCGTTGACTTCAATACATATCTTATAGGGGTTAATGTATTTTACTCTATTAATATCCGTTATATTTTGGCTTTTCAATAATTTAGCAAGAGCAAAGCATTTCGGAAATTCCTCTTTCGACGTGATGCAAAGGTCTATGTTGTTTCTTATTTCACGCATTCTTTGTTTTCGATTTAAAACCAGATTCCAAGATTCATTCGTATCCTCTTCTAATACTCTTTTCTTAGGTCGCGAGCCTTCTTCAAATAGATGGGTTAGGTCTTCAAAAATGGATGATATTTGATTTTCATCTAGTTCAACTTCATTTTGTAATAAACTATCAGATAGATCAGCAATCGGATTTAATTCTTCTGTCATAGCACATAAGGTTTAAAATTGAATAGCACTGTGCCGCTCGGCTCAGCCCGATCGCGCGGGTTGGCCGAGCCGTAGTGTCGAAGTAAACAAGCTATTGTTTAGCAAACTGGTTATAATTACCGGCACGCGTCTAAACAATACCGAGTGCGAAACCGAACTAATATATGGTAGTATTTTTAAACTATACTAAACCAAACAAAACAAATTGTCAAGAACTTATTTGATTTTGAGCAGTTCCCCTTCAGCTGCTGAAGATCGCTCAATCTCAGAAGCATTATTAGCCAAATACAAAGTTAGTTGGAACTTTAAATTTACTTGCATATCTTCAGGTAGAAAACAGCTTTGCTGAAGACGACAACCTACTAGAATCCGTAGCGTGTCCTATCTGCATGATGGAAATGCCCAAATACTGCCTCAAGGAGCATTTACTCACAGAACACAGGAAGCCGGAACAGACGCTGACCTGTGAGGTGTGCAAACGGAACTTCAAGTCGAAGTTGACCCTCCGAGAGCATATCAAGTTGGTGCACGAGTCTGTTGAGGACTCAGAGCAGTGTGAACTGTGTGGCCAGAAGTTCAGGTCAATGAAGTACCTGGGCAATCATAAGAGGAATGTGCATCCTACTGGTGAGTGGATTCTAGCTCACTTCTTCTTCTTCTTTTAAATTATGTTAGCTCACTTCAAAAAAGGAGAATTCAATTTGACTTATTTAAAATTACTAAGCTAAATAAATACACAAACAAATATACAAAGACGATTCAATTTAAATTAGACACAGGCTCCTAGTATCATTTCTTTTAATGGATTTTGAAGACAGTTATTTTTTTTCCTCAAATATATTATAATTATTAATTAGGTCTAATCTATACTAATACTATAAAGCTGAAGAGTTTGTTTGTTTGTTTGTTTGAACGCGCTAATCTCAGGAACTACTGAACCGATTTTGAAAATTCTTTCACTAATAGGAAGCTACATAACTCCTGAGTGCTATAGGCTACTTTTTATCCCGGGAAAATATTTTTGTCCCGGAAAAACGTTTTCACGCAGGCGGAGCCGCGAGCACTACTAGTTACTTCATAAAATACCTTTTTTTATAACTAAATTTGATTCAGAATTTCATTCCAAACTACACAGAATGTGTTTATTATGTTACCTATATAAAAAAGTAATTTTTGTCTATACTGCCAAGCTGCCTCTGCCTCGACTGCCTCGGTGGCGTAGTTGTATTATGGAACGACTGTAATGCTGAGGTCTCGGGTTCGATTCCCGGGTCGGCCAAAGTGATATTGAGTTTTTCTATTCAGTATCAGCCTGGAGTCTGGAATTTGTGCCCAATATGGCTATAGGCTCTATGGCCCTATCACATCATGGGACGGAATAACGGCGAAAAGTGGGTGCGCTAGTTGCGATCTGCCTACCCCTTCGGGGATAAAATGCATGAGCGTGTGTGTGTGTACTACCAAGCTAAATTGAACCCTATTCCCCAGGCGACAAAATCCACAAATGCAATGTGTGTGGGAAGCAGTTCAAGTCTCGCCTGTGCCTGCACCAGCACCTGAAGCACGTGCACCCGCCGCCGAGCGCGTGCGTCACGTGCCCGCACTGCAGCAAGACATTCAAGTCCAAGATCAATCTGCATCAGCATCTGAAAGTGTCGCACGGTCCTAAGAACCGATCGAAATAGTGTGGACGGTTGTGTGGGTGACGCATTATGTGTAAATGTAGTGAGAGACGATCTGAAGAACCGAACTAGTGGACGGTCGGTGTGGAAGAAGCGTTAAATTATGTGCTTGATGAGTATTTAAAGAATGCATTTCAAGGAAAGATATTTTAGATGGACGGGTGGCTAGTAATTATGTCCAATGAAGTATTATATTTGTGTAACATGACAGCCTCGGTGGTGTAGTTGTATTGCGTACGCATTACGAGTACGATTTGCGCGCTGAGGTCCTGGGTTCGAATCCCGGGTCGAGCCAAAAACATTGTGACTGGGTTTTTCCATCTTAAAATTTACTCAGTCGCAGCTCGGAGTCAGGAAGTTGGCGGTGTGATACCCCCGTGCCTCGGAAAGCACGTAAAGCCGTCGGTCCTGCGTCTGATCTCTCTCCGGTCATGTCGGATTGCCGTCTCACCGGACTATGAGAGTGAAGGAATAGCGAGTGCACCTGTGTATTGCGCACACACTTGTGCACTATAATATCTCCTGCGTACCTGGAGCCTGCGTAGCCGAAACTGGCTAGGAGAAGAACTTATATTTGTGTAAGAAAATGTGGAGTTTACATTAATATACTAGAAATACATTTATTGATCCAATAAGTTTATTTTTCTTACCCTGAGAATTACTGTACTTTCTATAATCTAACTTGCATAAAGATTGCACGAGAAAAAATATTGATCGACAGTCATAATGGGGCATCTATACAATCGTATCGTTGAACATTTAAGACCGTCGCTTTTTGTATAGAATAATATTTATGAAGCAATCGTGTTTAATAAAAAATACCAATGCGTGTTTGATACTAATGTCAAGTGGGTAAAAATTACAATGAGAAGTTTAAAAAAAATCACAATGCCGTTCGCTTGATGGTAAGCGATACGACCACCCATAAACAGTCGGAACACCATCCAGCACCTTGAGTTTTACAAAGTACTGTGTGGCATTACACTGCGCTCGTTATCCTGAGACATAAGATGTTAAGTCTCATTATGCCCTGTAGTTACACTGGCTACAATGGCCTTCAAACTGAAACACAACAGTGCATGCACGCTGCTGCTTGGCGGTAAAAATAGACATTGCGGTGGTACCCATCCAGACGGACTCCTACATATGAGATACCTACCGCCAGTAAATACATACATACACTCGAAAAACATAACCCTCCTTCTTTAGCAGTCGGGTAAAATTAGAAAATCAATTTTAATAAAGAATTAAGAATAGTGTAAATAAGAATCAAATGTATTTTATTGTAAAAAAAAGCGTGGGGTGCATATTGTGAATAGTTATATTTTATTGACAGATAATATGTGTCGCTTAACTTCAAACTCGGATAAATCCAATTCTGAGAATTTTTAAGATTTTGATATCAAAAGAAAGGGTAAAAAAAATGTTTTTATACAATTTTATCAGTTGTGTTAAAATCCGCATGGTTCTTGAGAAATAAACCGTTAAAATCATAATATTTTATCTAAGTCAGATAGATCCATGAGACAGTTTTTTTCAAATGTAGTTAAGTCCATGAGAGCCAATCAGCTAATTGCATTTGTTCAACATGGCCGTCGGTTGACGTAAACTGTGCGACAGTAGCACTGTATACTCCCGCTTTTTTATTGTTTCTTTTTACTATTTAGACAGTTCCCATGGATAATTCCATTAAAATTGTGTCACCAAGTAAAGCCCGCAAGCGGCCTAATATACAACTTTGCCGTAAGAAAGAGGAAAGAGCGAAAATTCAGTAAGTTTGAAATGCCTATACCTATGGGTCGTTTGCAATTCTGAGTTGGCACTAGTGTTGTGCTAACCATTATCGATTATTATTATTATTTTGTTCTACTGTTACAGAATTATTTGGATATCATAAGTATGTAAGGATATAATAATAAGTACATATAATTAAATTATTATAAAAAAGTGCTTCACAGTGAGAATGTGATAGAATGAACCAATGCACGAAGAAGAAATTGAAGAAGATGACTCAGAACAAATATTGTTTAAAATAATTAAATTAGGTACCTGCTATTTTTGTAAAATAAAACTAGATTTCCTTATTTGGTTTATATTGTATTTCGTTTTATTCAGTAAGCTACCACAATTTGACCTTCGATAGTATACTGTGATTTCGCCACTACCACATCCCTAATTCTAATCGTATTTTTTCAAGTCCAGATAAATCCAGACATATTAAATCAAAATTCTATAAATCCACAGTGAGTTTTTTCAAAGATAGATAAATTGAATCCCTTTATATCAAATGAAGGTAAATCCAATCTAAATATTAAATTTTTGAAAGAATGAATGGTTTTATTACTGAATGTACTAAACAGGATCGTTTTTTTCAATACTGTTGTCATAATAAAAAAATACTGCCTTGAAATTCATGGAAATAAGACTATTATCACTTTTTTCTAATTATCTCCTAAGAACGTAGAATGGATTTATCCGAGTTTGAAGTTAAGCGACACATATGAGTAGAAGGATTATCATAATTTTGTAATGTCTTAAAAAGCACCCCATGCTTTTTTTTACAATAAAATACTGTTTTCTTATTTACACTATTCTTAATTCAGATTTATTGCTTATTTTCTAATTTTTAGTTGGATTTTGTATAGAGTGTTTGTTAGTTTTTATAAACTATTATTTATTTTAAATTTTTTAGTTATGTTCTACTTTAATCCAACAGATGTCACTAAAAATAAACGAAAGCACCATCTTGTGATAAGTAGGATTTTTTACACATAAGAGTAGCCAGTTTAGTAATAATTCTACTACAGTCCAACAGATGTCACTAAATATAATCTATTCATTGTTTAGTTGGACTTTTTGTAAAAGCGTGGTTTAATATTGAGCTGTCATCGGTCCTTGATAAGTATGGCAAACTTGGATTTAATCCGATGTTTTGAAGGGGGTCAAAATCATGTTCAAAGTTTCCATTATATATGTACATAAATACGTATGTAGCTAATAAAATCGAGTTAAACAAAAATTATTAAAAATAAAACAAAAACACGACTGCGTCAATGTCTGCCATCTTTATTAAATTCATTGAAGAACTGAAAAGATAGGAACAAAATTTTAATTTGATTTGACAATATGATGAAATATACATTCGTAATCACCGTTAAAAATTCTTTACTTTGTTACCACACTCGATTTGTACTTTGAAAACATTTTTTTTTTTTTTAGATTATTTTTGCCTCCAAAAATCCTTAACTTTGATGTACCCAGTGTCACTCTCACGACTAAGACGAATATATTGACACCACTCACATAAAAATACGAGAAGCCGTTTAGGCTCTAGGCCGTGCCAAAGAAATATTCATACATACATACAATCGAAAAACATAACCCTCCTTTCGTAATCGGGAAAAAGGAAACAAGTATGCGTCTCAAGAAGATTATAATATATCTACTATAAAATTCTTGATGCGTCTGAAGGACTTGTATCCATGGACAAGAATAAATTAACGTTTGTCGATTGTTTGACCAGAGCCCAGATTAGGGATGGAGATTCATTCCGAAAAAAATCGAATTTTAAATCTTTTCGAATCGGAACTAATGAATCGATTAAAAACATCGTGGTTTAAAAGATCGATTTCCAAAAAATCAATTTTTTTCAAATTTGCTTTTGCAATGTAAAATAAAACAATTTTATGAAAAACAAAGCAAATGTTAATATTAACGATCTCTTATCAATAAAATCAGGGAATTCGATAATAACAATTATTTTTATTACCATAATAATCAAAGTATCAGATCAGGTAGAAAACAAGGCTGCCTCGGTGTCGTAGTGGTATTACAGTACGACTGCAAACCTGAGGTCTCGGGTTCGATCCCCGGGTCGGACAGTGAGGTTGAGTTTTTCTATTCAGTATCAGCCCGGAGTCTTAAATTTGTGCCCGATATGGCGATAGGCTCGCCCCATATCGCATCATGGGACGGAATGACGGTGAATAGTGGATGCACTAGTTGCGCCTCTGCCTACCCCTTCGGGAATAACAGGCGTGAGTATATGTATGTATACATGTAGAAAACAAGACATTTATTTTGTAAAGGAGATGTCCGCTTTTTGTATGGGTGCTGGGCCTCAAAATCTAAACAGGCTCAAACTTTAGGGATATTAAAGGGGTATGGAACTTAGATCCATTAAAAAAATATTTTTAGATCCACCCATTCATAACCAACTTTTTCGAAAACATTCATATTAGGTGTAGTTTTCAACCCAAACAAAATTACCCGTATCTCAAAATCGGAGGATTTTAAAATTGAATTATTTATTGCAAAAGTCTAGTTTTCAGGAGTTCTATCCAAATATATATAAACTGTTTTGTTTAAATTTTTAGGCCCATTTTTGGAGACGTCCTGTATTGATTACAAAGCAAATAGATAATTTAGCTTATAGTTCCCAATGCTTGGTATCTAAACTTTTTAAAAACAACAGTCTGTCAAGTCAAGAGAAGAAAAGTCGCGAAAGAAACTAAACACACAGCTATCTCGCGAGTTTTTGAGTAATTAACCGGCAGCACTCTTATAATAAGGGTACCCTCAACTAATTGTAAGTAATTGAATGGTTTATACCAAAACAGGAAAAACCAAATATCGATTTTAAAGGATAATATATCGATCCAATGAATCGAGTCAGTACTTCATTTTGATTTAATCAAAATCGATTTATTTGGCTTAATAATCGATTTTTCGACTAATCTATCTTAGATCGCCATCCCTAGTCTAGATCTTTGACATTTGAAGTTTGACACATCGGTATCAATTATTATTGTCAAATATCGATAGAAATAAGAAATACGAACATAGTGCTCAAATTATTGAGAATTTCCAGTAATTATAAGTGAACAAAAATGCCACCCAATTCAACATTGCTGAAGATATATGATAAAATCACCATTGGGCAGTGTTCGTACTGCTTCCTTTGCTTCAGAACCGACTCGGAAAGTAAACTAAAGATTCCACAGTCATATTTGAAATCGACGACTTCGCTCAGTACTCTGGGAAATATAAGTAATAAGGTATGGAATATTCGCGCAACAGATTAGTTTTATAAACAAAAGTCTTTTTAGTATACTGTCCACTGCTGAGCACAGGCCTCCTCTACTACTGAGAGGGTTTAGGCTAAGGCCTAGGCCTGGACTAAGGTCCACCACGCTGGCCTAGTACGGCTTGGCAGACTTTACACACCCCCTGAGATTATTATGGAGAATTCTCCGGTGTATAGGTTTCCTCACAATATTTTCCTTTATCACTGTTAAAACAAACAATAATTGATAAGCAATTGTGCCCTTTAATCTTTTATTGTTAGACGAATGTAGCCATGTGTACATTTGTGTAATCTATATCAAGCGTGATTTATAATTCTTTTTTTGATCTCATAAAAGGGACGTCTTCAATATTAGTTATAAGAAGAACTATGGCCCTGTGAGATTACACTGAGTGCTATGAATGGCTGCCAAAACGCATTTTACATTGCTTTATTAAAAGAAACCACAGATTCATTGTCGCTACTGCTAACATTCTACCCAAAATCATCCATGAATAACGAATATTGTCACCTACACCTAGTTTTGGTCTTCTTAATTTTTTGTCACTCTGTAGTTAGTGTGAATATGGTGTGTGCTTGAGTGTATTTCTGATCGAAAGCATGATGTTGCCGCTCTGACGAATTCACATAGAGCAGTGATAACTGCATTAGACTGTGTAAAATTACAAGTACTTTTTCTTGTTATTTACAAACACATACACATACACTCAGGCGTGTAGTCCCCGAAGGGGTAGGCAGAGGCACAACTAGTGCGACCACTTTTCGCCGTTATTCCGTCCCATGATGTGATAGGGGGCGAGCCTATCGCCATATCGGGCACAAATTCCAGACTCCGGGCTGATATTGAATAGAAAAACTCAATATCACTTTGCCTGACTCAGGGATCGAACCTGAGACCTCAGCTTTGCAGTTGTACTGTAATACAACTACGCCACCGAGGCAGTCTCTTGTTATTTATTTTGTTTGAAAATTAGACTTGTATTAATCGACTTCAAATAAAGGAGTTTATGTATTCAACCTGTATGTATGTATGTGTGAATGGTCACTATTGTCTAAAAAACTACTGATCCGATTTGGATGGGGTTTTCGCTATTCAAATGTATATTTTCAGATAAGGTTTAGTATATAATTTATCAGGATCTGATGAAGACCTTCAGAGATACACAATAGAACTCTTCAATAACTAACAGCTGATGACTCGCGAATGCTGCAATCGTATATCTATGATGTATTGTTTACACCATTCCATATATAATGAACTAACAAAAAAGCAATAAATAAAAACTTATTAACAAAAAATAAAACCGACTTCAAAACCACTACAAACCAAAAAATAATTTCCTTTTATATGCGTAAATTGCCAGCTAAGCTAAACAAACACATAAACAAATACTACTATACAAAAACAATATTCAATAAAAAAAAATTATTGCTTATAATGATGTGACGAGCATGCCGTTTGCCTGATGGTAAGCAATACGACCACTCATAAACAGTAGCAACACCATCCATCACCATGAGTTACAAAAAAATGTGTGGCATTCCACTGCGCTCGTCATCCTGAGACATAAGGTGTTAAGTCTCATTATGTCCTGTAGTTACACTGGCTACAATGGCCTTCAAACCGAAACACAACAGTGCATGCACACTGCTGCTTGGCGGTAGGAATAGAAATGCCCAGACAGACTCTTACATAATTATGACAGACCTACCACCAGTAAAATAGTAAATAGGCATTGACTCCAAATATCTGTGTGTAGAGTAAAATTATTTTTTGTTTTGTAGTGGTTTTGAAGTCTGTTTTTTTTTACATCTATGGTTCTATCTATTATACATTTATGCTTATTGTAAAATGATTTAACAAGAATACAAGTATGTGGTTTCATTTAGTAATGCAGTGCAAAAATTGCCCTGTGTTTGGAACCAGAATTAAACACAAGTCTTGTACAGATCCCTTGTCTAATGTTACATACTGTGTTGTGTAGCTTATCATCTCATTTCTAGCCTCCGCGTATATGCTACATGTGCGAGACGCTCGCGTTAGCCGCGGCCAAGTTCCGCAAGGCGACCTTCTTCGCCACCTCAATAGACATGCTGTTCAAGAGTATGTCGCTGTCGACCAAGTACCAGACAGAGGTACGCAATCTGCTCGACAGACAAGGACCTATTAATCCGGTGAGAATTGTTCTTTTTGTTGTACATAAAGCATTTTTCAGGGGTAGGCAGAGGTGTAACACACCCACATTTCGTCGGCTATGTTAGGTCTCATGTATCGGGCACATTTTTAGACTCCGGGCTGATACTGCATAGAAAAAGTTAAAACCCAATATCACTTTGCCCGATCTGCGATCTATCGTTCTACGCTTGCAATACAACTGCCCCAAGAGGTAGTCTGGGAAACAGCAGCATGAATCTCTTTCTTAAGGGATAATATTGTCTAACGGCTATAGAGAAATATTTTTAAGTTTTGACTAATATACAGTTTATTATATACTATAGTCCGCCTGGGTGGGTACCACCGCAACATCAATTTCTACCGCCAAGCAACAGTGTGCTTGCACTGTTGTGTTTCAGTATGAAAGACATTGTAGCCAGTGTAACTACTGGACATAATGAGACTTAACATCTTATGTCTCCAAATGGCGACCGCAGTGGAATGCCACACAGTACTTTGTAA
This sequence comes from Lapara coniferarum, assembly GCA_949316025.1. NCBI lineage: Eukaryota > Metazoa > Arthropoda > Insecta > Lepidoptera > Sphingidae > Lapara > Lapara coniferarum. The sequence continues at coordinate 20,182,664 of OX438929.1, forward strand.
GTCAAGGAGCTGGATGGTGTTGCTACTGATTATCGGTGGTCTCGCTTACCATCAGGCGAACGGCATGCTCGTCTCGTCATTCAATGCTAAAAAAACATTTTATTGTATTTATTTGTTCAGGTGGACTTCGATAAACATCGTACTTTGTTCATCGATGAACAAGAACTGACAGCTTACAGGAAGACCATGCAACTACAACGTACTGAAGTTGTCGTTATAGACAGCAATGATGTGTTTGTGAGTATCAATGAATAGCAATATATTCATTTGAATAGGAACTTTTTTTTATGTATGTGTGACTGCCACAACTGGCAACCGTGTACTTGACATTGTCAGTTGTTCATGTCATAACTTAGTGTTACTGTGAAGCCGTGTTTTCTTGTATTCACCCCAATAAGTGTGTCAAGCAGGGCCAAAACCACTAATAAGTACTTATCCACTTTTTATACCATGAATTTTGTTTACAGTGACTCCCAGACATGGGCGTATTTAACGGGGGCTTTGGGGGTCCGGACCCCCTTAGCTTACAACAAAAATAATCCGGGCCACAAAACATGCACAGTCACCAGCATAAGTAGCTGATCAAATTCAAAATTTCAAATGACTTACATACTTTTGTGTTCTTACTAATCTTGGTTTTCTCTTCACAAAAATAAAATAATAGAAATTTGTTTTACTTCGTACGAAGATTTTTCTTTCAGTGTAACTTAACGCGTATATAGGCGATTTGAAATTTTGTTTTGGTACAGATATTTATGCTGCTGAGTGTACATTAATTTTTGGTGACGGGAGTGGTGTGTATACGGGATTTATTTGTTGAAAGGTGTTATCCTCGGACCTAGGGTTGCCAGGCGTCCGGATAAAGCCGGACATAGGGTTTTTGAATGCGTTTCCGGCCAAACTACGGCTTGTCCGGCTTTTGTTGGCTTTTTATATTTGACCAGTGACTTTAGAGAAGCTGCAAAATGCGTAAAATTAAACGGCCATGGAAATATATCTGGGAGCTAAAAAATCGTATTAATACTAAGACACAAAATCCTTAATAATTTAGGGTGTCCGGCCTTTTTACCCAAATGCCCGGCCAAGCTGGCTGGTCTGTCCGGCTATTAGGTTTGACGACCTGGCAACCCTACTCTAACCCCCCTATGTGAAACCTGTAGCTACGCTCGTGCTCCCAGATGATTAGTTTGGTCAAATAATCGATTATCTCAGATCGCCATGCCAAAATCAGTCTTATCGTTACAGACAAACGATCCAAACACAACGATAAAGACTCTCAGTGACTCGTCCAAGGTCGCACAACCTTCGCAACTGAACCCCACTATAGACATCTCAGAGGACACGGACAGCTGCGATATGAACCTACAAACCGAGTGAGTATTACATACATGCATACATACATCAATACATAGGTACATACGTACGTACGTACAGGCAGTAACATTAGTAGCTGGACAAATTCAAACCTGCCTCGATGGCGTAGTTGTATTACGGTACGACTGCCAAATTGAGTTCTCGGGTTCGATCCCCGGGTCGGGTCAATTTATACAGGGTTTTTCTATTCAGTATCAGCCCACACTCTGGAATTTGTGCCCGATATGGCGATAGGCTTGCCCTCTGTCACATCATGGGACGGAATAACGGCGAAAAGTGGGTGCACTAGTTGCGCCTCTGCCTACCCCTTCGGGAATAACAGGCGTGAGTGTGTGTATAAAAAATATAGCAGGATTTTTATCCTGGAAAATAATTTACACGCGGGTGGAGTCGCAAGCAAAAGCTATTGTATCTATAAACCGACCAAACACAAAAGTCTTAGTGTAAACTATGTTCCCAAATAAATAATTATTTAATGATAAACATCTAATGTGGGGTACATTAGCTGTTATTACAATCACTTTTAAATAATATTACTTGAAACTTTTGAAACAAGCCCTCAATGAGTTAAATTACCATTTAACGATTATGATTTTTATATTTTTGGAATCTTGAAAAAGAAACAGTCGACCTCCGCCGGAGGTCGTGGGTTCGAGTCCCGCCTTCGACTGTTTCTTTTTCAAGATTCCAAAAATATAAAAATCATTATCCAGGCACTACATGGCCATTAACATGTATAAAAAATCATTATATAAAAATTTAACGATTACTATGTAGCGGAGCTACATGATCACACGCATTCATTTCCCTACAACTACACAAAACCATGGGCGTAGTGAGGTACGGGCAGGGGGGGCCGCTGCCCCTCCCTACATTCATCACAAGTAAATACTTTTGTATATACAGTTAGCAGCATAATCTGTATAAAATAAATTTATAATCGCCTATATACGCGTTACGTTAAACTGAAACATTTCTTTTTGCGTTTAAAGTAAAGTAAATCTCTTTTATTTTATTTTTGTGAAGAGAAAAAAAAGATTAGTAAGAACACAAAAGTATGTAGGCAATTTGAAATTTTGAATTTGTTCATCTACTTATGCTGGTGACTGTATTTGTGTAAAATTATTGAGCTTTCCGCTTGACATTTTCGTTTTGACCTTTCTTGAATCAAAATTAGATATTTTGCCCTCGCTCTAAATTGAAAGCTGGCTACGCCCATGCACAAAACTGAATTCCAATTTCAGTGAACCAACAGAAGATGTCATAATCCTAGACGATGACCAGCCGGAACACACGAAAACACGTATAAGGTCAAGCGAACCAGTTCCCAATCAAATAATGTACAAAAAGGCAAAAATCAAAGAGAAAACCCATCAAGAGATGAAAGACGGACCATCATTGGTGCCAATACAACCATTGATCCAAAAACAGGAGGCAACAGTGGGCTTCCTCCATGCAATATTGCAGAATCCTGATGGCACTAAAGTAGTGCCCTCTCTCTCAGCCAAAATCGTGAACGGACATTTAATATTCCAAACCCAGGAAACTCCGCAAGCTTTAGTTGATAATACAATTGTAATGCCAAGTACAAATAGAGTCACAGAAGAGCCATCAAAAAACAATACTGAAGTGGTTTTAGAAGGGGACAAACCTACAATGGATGTGCAAGCTGTGGTGGACAAGATAGTTGTGGATAGGCTTGAGGATATTAAAAGGAAACGGCTGGTTGATTTGAAGGGCCAGCAGATGGAGCAGGTGGTGGTAGATGCTGAAAATAAGGTGATAAAGGAGCCTTTGATGAAAACAGACAGGATAGACTGGGAAGACAAGATACCTATGGATGTTATATCGTTTGTGGTGAGTATGTCTATACTAATATTATGAACTATACTCTGTTCCAATTCCAAGTTGTTTAGGTTGGCCGTATCGTTTTTACGACAATTCTGCGAATGTCAAGTTTGACTTTTAAAAAGTAGAAGGTACACGTGCTATAAAAAAACCCTTTGGCCGAGTGAAAATGAAATGAATTACGTGATATTAATAATTTTAGAACTGAAAATTCTGATTATAAAAATATAATAAAAACAAACTTATGTATGTACATAAATATTAATAAGAGTAGTAATTTTTAACCATATGAAAACACACCATAAATATATTTAAGATCAACTACCCATACAAATGATTAAAGTCCAATATGTATTATTAATTACAATAAATTTAATAAGTTCAAATATAAAAGGAGAATCAACTAAACTTAGTAGACACGACATTTTGACGGGTTTTGGGATATTTAAAGGAAGACAATCATATAAAGAATAGAAAAGGCTAGGACAATAAAAAAATAAGTGATCCACAGTTCATACTCTGTTCAACCATTTATTTAACTTTTGACAGTTCGGTTTCTAATCAATTGGGGATGTACTAATGCGTTACCGATTCGATTTTTTGTAACAATCGATTTAATTTATGAAGAAGTTTTGATCAGTTAAACACACATTGAAATGTTATTTTTGCTCAACATAAACATGCCTAAGCGTTTAAATGTCTATGTTTTATGTGTTAAAATAAACCAGATGTGTTTAGCACTACATTCAATGTTTGTATTATTTTGCAACATCAATCAGACGGTCATTATTTCATGTTTTAAAATAATATTATTGGTTATTATATAATATATAAAAATAAAATATGTAATTTGCGCTGTCTTATTTTATTTTTCAATGTTTTTTTTTGTTTTTATTATCTTAGTTACACAATCAGTGTGCTTAACGAATATGGATCGATAATCAATATCGGAGCTGAAGAGCAAGTCGCTTCACTATGGAAAAGAAAAAATGGCGTCCATATAGTAGTCAGTCAATTATTTTGTTTTCCATTCCTTGTCAATAATTATAAAATTTTATAGACGTGCATATGTCAAAAGTTAAATAAATGGTTGGACGGGGCATAGCTATTGGGTGCGGTTTCGCCTGCGTTTAAGATTTTTTGCGAGATAAAAGTAGCCTATATCCTTCTCAGGATCTCGAATTATTTCCATATATTTATAGAAATCTGTTCCGTAGTTTTAAAGATCTAAGCATACATAGGGACAGACAGCAGGAAGCGACCTTCTTTTATACTATGTTAAGATGACTGCAGCGGTGACGTAGTTGTTAACGTACGACTGCAATGCTGAGGTCTCGGGTTCGATTCCCTGGTCGGGCAAAATAATGTTACATGCTGGGTTTCGAGATAAACAATTAAAATACCGGTGTTGCGATAAACACCAATTAGGACTTTATTAGTACTAGAACACTACTAAACTAACACAAACACTGCACTAGATACGGCTATACTTAAACACTCAAATACACTTATTACAATCACTCACTATTATATCGCCGCCTTTTATTCCCGGCCGTCGGTACCGTCCTAGTTTATGGAACCTTCTCGAACGATCCAGAATAGTCGCGTACTCTCTCTCAAATTAAAGTCGGTTAACGCGTTTCCACGACATTCTGGAGACATCAAGATCTTTCGAGAATGTTCCATCGCCGAACCTTATACAGTCCGATAGGCCCGCTTCTCGCCAATAGATGGCGCTGTTTATCGGCGAGTACTAGCGCGCGTAACACTAATATTGGGTTTTCTACTAAGTATCACCTGGGAGTATGGAAACAGGAAGGCCTACCCCTGTTACATGGTACGTAACATAGCTGGCGAACTGTAGATGGTACACCACTGCCTACCCCTGAAAAGGGAAAAGGCGTGATGCTGTGTGTATATGCCTCGACTGCTCGGTGACTGCCTCGGTGGCGTATTTGTAGTACGGTACGACTGCAATGCTGAGGTCTCGGGTTCGATCCCCGGGTCGGGCAAAGTGATATTGAGTTTTTCTATTCAGTATCAGCTCGGAGTCTGGAATTTGTACCCGATATGGCGATAGGCTCGCCCCCTATCGCATCATGGGAGGGAATAACGGCGAAAAGTGGGTGCACTAGTTGCGCCTTTGCCTACCCCTTCGGGGATAAAAGGCGTGAGTGTGTGTGTGTGTGTGTGCTGTGTGTATATCAAAAAATAAATATGTATGTCGTAATTTGTACTAAATATTATAAGATTCTTAATTTTAAATATTTATTATTGATTATTTAATATTTTAAAAGTAAATGAATAAATTCAATAATTGAATTTAAGTTAATTCATTATTTATTGTTTTATTAATTTAAAAATTATTTTTCATTTTTATCAAAAAGTTTTCATTAAACAGCTTCAACCTTTGTGAATAACCGTGAGAATTTTGTGTCACGCATGCGCGCGCATCGTAAAATTACACTCAAATATTTTTTTCATAACGCGCTTAAAAAAGTATAACTTCAAAAATATAGTACTAATAGTGCTAAATTGAATCTCCCCCAGGACGCGACAGACCCGAACCCACCGAGCTACATCAAGCCGTTGTTGCCCTCGGGGATCATTTCCGATGTGAGGTCGCTCAAGGAAAAACCCGAGAGTCAATCCAAAGAAGATGTTATAGATCTGTGTTGATGTTGTTTTGAACAGGGCCGGATTCAGAAATGTTGGGGGCGATGGGCCCTGCGAGGCAAAAAAATTTCCTTTAACAAGTAATGATAATAGTGATTTTTACTTCAGTTCATTTCCATATAATTTGTCTAGAGTTTAAACAATTTCATGTGTTACTTTTTGTCTTAACTTAATAATATATGTGATTAAGAATTAATGGAATTCGAATATACATGGATTGAAGCCTCATTTAGGCCGGATTGTGTCATCCGTGGTCGAGTAAAATTATGACTCTTTTTACACTGGTGAATTGCAAGCAAATTCACAGCAAAATAAAGGGGTACTTGTCCATTGTAATAAGTATGTTTGCTTTAATTTAAAAGCACGTAAAGCCGTTGGTCCTGGGCCTGATTTCTCTCCGGTCATGTCTGCCGTCTCACCGGACTATGAGTGTGAATGAATAGCGAGTGCACCTGTGTATAGCACACACTCGTGCACTATAATATCTCCTGCGTTGGCTGATTTCAGATGACATTGGCCGCCGTGGACACAATTCGGCTAGGAGAGATTTTATTTAACTTTAACCACGGATCACATAATATGGGGTTTAGACGCAGATCTTGACAGATAAATGTAGGAGATTTACGGAATAAAGCACAGATATTTTATATTAGATTCCATAGTAATACGACTTGATAAATGTTACAACAACTGAATGCAATAAACCGTTAACCATATGAATTTAACTTAACCGCCGACAGAGACGCCGTCATGCGGCAGGAATCTAAAACTACACAAAATGCGTTCCATTTCTTACAATATACAAAAAAAAATACGATACTTACCCATTTGAGGAAATATGTTATCGTGTAAACACTAGTAGTGGACGAGAAAGTCTCTCGAGCGATTCTTGAATGATATAATCGTATGCGAGTTTTTAATTCTCGGCTGCGTTTGAACAGTGTCGAGCAGTAATGACTTTATTGCTAACAATTATTGCTCACTCTAAATGAGGCTTTAAGCTGTTTTAATATGTTTGTAATATTGATTAAAATGTATGACAACATTTTTTCAAAATGAGTTATAATATTGTTTTCTTTTAGTATGTGTAAGCTGTCATTATTTTCAAAGGAATAACTGATTCGTTAATTTATACAAAGTACATGTAAGAAATATTGTTTTCTTGTAGCACGTGTAAGCTGTCATTATTCTCAAAGGAATAACTGATTCGTTAATTAATACAAAGTACATGTAAGAAGAGTGCGGAAGCAACAAAAAAACTATCTTGATTATAGCTCTTGATAAAATATCAGTCTGTACTATAAAGGTTTGGTTTTTAAGATGAGATATAAAGGCAGCTAACCTCTGTAGGTGCAGGCTGTATTGTAAAATGTTTTTTGGCGCTCCCTTAGTCAATATTTGTTTCACATTTGATTATGCTTCTGGGTAAAGAGAAAAAAGTGGGGTAATAATTACGAAAGTATGTACTTGTCTAATCTAGGGGGGGGGGGGCTCCTCCTGCCCCCACCTACCTACGCCCTTGTTCACATATTGTTTAGAGTGGAGACTTCATTTTAAGTATTACCTTCCAGAAAGTCTTATTATTTCTATATCTATAATTATTTTATTTGTTTGTATGGTAGAACAAAAGGAAAATAAATATAGGTGCGTTTTTTTTTAATTTCAAGATAAGGATGTTAAGAATTTTTTTGTTACTAAATAATAAAAAAAATTGATTTATTAACTTCACGTTTTGTAAATACTTGGGGGGTCGTGTCCCCCGTATTAAAATATTGAGCAGGATTTGTTTTTTATTTAGTGACCCTAGAATAAACTTATATGTGGATAAAGAAAAAATATATGTAATACAATTACTGGTGGTAGGACTCTTATATGTAAGAGTCCGTCTGAGTGGGTACCACCGCAATGTCTATTTCTACTGCCAAGCAGCAGTGTGCATGCACTGTTGTGTCTCAGTTTGAAGGGCATTGTAGCCAGCGTAACTACGGGACATGAGACTTAGATGTTATGTTGAAGTGACGAGCGCTGTGGAATGCCACACAGTACTTTGTAACTCAAGGTGCTGGATGGTGTTACTACTGTTTATGGGTGGTCGTATCGCTTACCATCAGGCAAACTGCATGCTCGTCGCTCGTCTCGTCATTGAATGCCATAAAAAAAAACAAACAAATAGACACATCCCGCTTTTATGTCTGAAGGAGTAGGCACAGGTGCAAATTTTGCCTATGCCTACCGTCCTATGTGGGTTATGACCCCCAATGACCCCCTCTCGATCCGCCCTCGTCTCGGCCACCGAGCCACCCCTTCTGTCCTGATAAAAAATATGCGAAACTATTTTGTTTAACCTCATTTAATAATCTTCACCCATTTATATTTTTCTTTGTCCTAACCCAAAGAGCATTATAATCACGAATTAAAGATAGAATCTGTTCTGTGATTATAATCTTGATTATAATACTACGGAAAATTATGCTTTAGTCTTTCCGTAGTATTATAATTCTCTTTGCTTTAGTCTTTATTCTATGGAAAATTATAATACTGTCCTAACCTCCGTAGTATTCTAATGCTCTTTTGCTTAACCTGTACCTACTTCTATCATGTCAAATGTAGCAGACAGCAAGAAAATAGCGGAATCAAAATTAAAATTATGTTGTAAATGTGTTGTATTTTGTGATGTCGCAATGCGAAGGAAACACTAAGAGACCTGTTATGTAAGTGATCGTTGTATTAGATTTTCTCAAATTTATTTCAACAGGATTTATTAAAACTTATTTTTCCTCGCGGCGTTGCACGGGTGTAATTCGATTTATAATAAAAAATAGCCTGTGGGTTTAGAGTGTGTAAAAAAACACGATGCGTCTCCGCTTCATTTTATTGTGATTGGTTTATTAGTCTAAGGGTTCAAACATCTTGGCCTCCGGAGTCCGGACCAAATTTCATCAAATTCGGGTCAGAGGTATACTTGTGGAAGCGAACAAACACACTGAGTTAACTTTTGAGAATTTCCATATATAAAACGCGGGAAAAACGGTTGTAACTAAAATTGGTAGGTATATTATGGTATCTATAATTATTTTTGTTTTCCTTTTGTTTCTAAGGTTAGATGTTTGTTTTTATAAACATATTCCTGGGAATTATATTATACTTGTTGGCTTGTACGTGTAATACCTATTCAGAATTGATTTTCTCAAAAATAAGTTTATTATAATGGTAATAAGAAAAAGTACTTTCTTTTTATTTTTGTTCGCGTTTTATTATCATAATTGCATTTTTTTTAATGTTTCGAGTTTCTTACCTTTTCGTAAGTTTGTGATTTTTATATTTTAGACCGACGCCAGTTGAACGCCCGCCCAGTGTCACAAGTAAGTTTAATAAATGATTTATTATAATTATTTATTTCCTTAATTTGTTACAATAATCATTAAACCAGTAGAAATTTCATTATAAAATAATAGTAAGTAATTAGTTGAAATTAATATTATAAATATCTTCTCCACAATCGATGCGTCTGTAACTCTGAGATACTTGGTTGAGGAAAATCATTAATAATAATCTATGAGGAAAATGCAATGCTCTCGCATCGTTAAGATTAGGGTTGCCAGGCATCCGGATAAAGCCGGACATAGTTATAGGCTTTTTGAATGCGTGTCCGGGCAAATTAAACGATGATCGGCTTATTACATTTTACCAGTGACTTAGGTGGTCGGCATTATGGGTAAAATCAAACGTGCTATGGGTATACACCAGTGAGTTAAAAAAAGGTCGCCGGGAAAATGGGGCCCGAACAATCGTATTAATACTAAGACATAAAATCGTCAATAATTTAGGGTCTCCGGCCATTTTATCCAGACGTCCGGCTAAACTGGCTGGTCTGTCTGGCTATTAGGTTTGATGACCTGGCAACCCTAGATTTAAGATAGATAGCGTCACTACCTCACAGATCAGTATGCTGAAAAGTTAAAACCTAGGTACATTTTGAACCGGCCTTAGCTCATCGGGAAAAAAAATCAGGCGTCCCTTTATCTGGCGACGTTCTATGTATTTTGATGGCAATAGAATTGAAATCAATGATGATAATGTTCTCAGGCTTTTGGCGTGTCTTTATGACGTACCAACGCTCTGGGCCTGTAGACAAGATACTTTTCTACGAGTGTTAACGCCAATAAAATAGAAACAAATGTATGGGAATGACATCCTTGCGCCAGACTCGTCGATAAGATATATCATTCGCATATATTATATTCTATTTTATTGGCGCTTTTAGAAATACTTACTTACGTTACTGAGCTTAAATCTACTATGATAAAGGGCACCACTGCCAAATCGTGCGCATTACTAGGTACTGAGAGAGTTTTAGGACTTGGTCCCCCACGTCGGCCTAGTGCAGGTTGGCAGACTTCACATGCCTTCGATATTTTTTTGGAGAATTCTTAGGTGTGTAGTTTTCCTTCCATGTTTTCCTTTACGAGTAAAGCACACGATAATTGATAAATGGCATTCCTTTCCATTCTCAACTAGGTGTGCACTTAAAATTTATCAAAACCGCCTTTTATTTACATTTCTACGTGCATTTCAGCGGAAGTTACAAGCTTTGCTCTCCTTCAGCAGCGCCCACTTCGTAATTTCGACTCTCAGACTTGCGGCCGGAACACGTTCTGCTGGTTCGGCTCGCTGAGCGCTGCTATCACGATCACGGCGGTTGTTCTGATCATCGTCACGTTTTTAAAGGAAGAACACGTTGCGACAATTTGATTAAATGTTGTGAACTGTAACATTGTTTTGTTTGGTATTTGTAGATTGATTTTCCAGGATAATGATATTTCGACGATACCAATTCGAGGTACTTAAGGTGACGTGCCTTTTTGAATCGGAATATCTCTATTTTTGTCGCTTGTATTTGTTTTCACTATACTAATGAGAGAGAAATAAAGCCGGAGTACCTAGTTGCCCTAGTTGGTACAACATCGTGCGCTAAAAGTTAATTCCCTGATGACTTATGACCCCCAGAATTGGGGAATCGACGCAAAGAGGAGGAATGAGACGAGCTTGTTGCTCATAAATAGCGTGAAATACCTGTGATATTTCCTATATTGAATATTTGGCTATGGCTCATGAGTACTTAAAACTGATAAGTATAAAAACTAGAAAGTTTATGGTAACAGTAATTACAAGGTACTTCTATGCGATATGTCCATTTTTTGCTGCTCGTGGCACACTGGGAGACATCCCTCCTGAACCTATCCCTTAGTGAGTTCTTGCAAAACCCACATTATACTCCTTCAAACACGTCCTCGCCGACTCAGAAACAATGACGACTTTATGGACTAAGAAAAAAAGCCACAATACCAATACGTCTTTATCCATTCCTTAGGTAATTACCCAATTGTATTCCAGAAAATTCCAAGAAATATCAAATTGTGGCGGCGACGTCATGGACCAGCCCAAGCCGCGTCTCCCGGCGTACGCGAACGCGTTCCGAATCCGCGGGCCGGTCCACGGCGCGGACACATGCTTAGGGCGAAACATACTGATTATAATGCTGGTGGGAATCTGTCTGTCTGTCACACTCAGTGTGATAGTAGTTATTGTGATACTAGTGAAAAAGTACGGCGATGATTGGAATATGTGATTAAATTTATAAACTATGTCGTGTTTTTTTTTCACAAGTATGAGTGTGTTTGTACGAAGCAAAAAAGCGTCTTTTTACATTCACAGCATCACGCCCTTTTCCCTTTTTAGGGGTAGGCAGAGGTTCTATGTAATAGTGGGCAGGATTATTGTCATTTACCGGGCACATTTCCAAACTCTGGGCTGGGTCCTGGGAGTGTGTTTGTACGTAGCAAAAAAGCGTCTTTTTACATGCACAGCATCACGCTGTTTCCCCTTTTTAGGGGTAGGCAAAGGTTCTATGTAATAGAGGGCAGGCTTATTGTCATTTACCGGGCACATTTCCAAACTCTGGGCTGGTATTTATTATTGAGTGGAAAAACCCAATATCAGTTGGCTCGGGAATTAACCTGAGACCTCAACACTGAAGTCGTACCGTAATACAACTACGCCACCGAGTCACCAAGTGTTTTTTTTACACTCTATTAGCTTCATACGTATGTTTGTATGTAACGGAAACTTTAAAAATGATTTTATCCAACTCAAAACGTCGGATTAATCGAAATTTAGCATATTTATCAAGAACCGATGACAATTTAATATTCTAAACTTAAAAACACGCTTTTATAGAAAATCGAACTAAAAAATGAATAAAAGCTTTGATTAATAATTTACGTTTCTTTATTTTTAGTGACATGTGTAAAAAAATCCTACTTGTCACGAGATGGCGCTTTAGTTTATTTTTTAGTGACATTTGTTGGACTATAGTTGAACGGAACAAAAAAAAAAGTAGTTTAAAAGAACTAAATAATAAAAAATAGTTTAAAAAATCTAAAAACTACAATATTAATGACGTGTCTCAGTCAACAAAACGACGCTTGCAACACTAACGGCTAGTCGGCTAGCATCATTCGATGTAAAAACAAAACGCAATTTGCAAATGGCTGACGCGTAATCGCAGCAAGAAAACACATTTTAATTTTGTGATTGTATCGAATTCACTGGTATTACCACGGAGAAATAGTCTAAAGTGTGATTAGTTTAAAGAGGATTTATATATAGGCACGCTACGATGTCCAGTTAATTCGTATTACTGCAGTGTGGTTGCCATGACGCAGTTTTTACCTCCCAATTTATTAGCACTTTTCGCTGCGAGGGATCCTATTCCGTACCTTCCGCCAGCAGCGAAGCTCCCTCATGAGAAGAAACAGAAGGGATACGATGGAGTTGGAGCGTTTCTCAATTGTTTTGAGGTTAGTTTTTGTAGCTTCAACTCTGAAGTCGTCATTTGCTATTTGGTTAGCGTCCAAATTTTTTTGGGTTATTTTCAGCAATGTATTGAGGCTACTTGTAATTTTCTTAGTAATTTAAAAAGGTGATGTTTAGCTTAAGATATTATTTATTAGTTCCAAACTGGTATAGGATAAAAAAGTAATACCAGTTATAATTAGTACGTTAAATGATTAAAGAGACTAAAGACTGCATTAGATTGCGAGTTCACTAAGATAGGTACATTACATTTGGTATTTCCTTAATGTTGTATATATCTTTTTATACAACTTACATTTCACCATACCATATATTCCTACAACTTTATCAAAGTTGTCATGACACTATATTGCAGAAATTTTATGAGCAAGAATGTAAAAATTTGTTATATGAATATCTATGATTTAAATTGAAGACCACAGTCTTATAAAAATACTAGATGTTGCTTGTGACTTGCCCACGTCAAACGCCTTACCTGGTCCTCTTTCTTGATGGTACCGCATGACTGAGGATTGTGGTCAGCATAAGGGAGCAGATGATCTGCCTCCACTGGTTTCTGTCCTGAGCGTCACTTACAGCTCTCATGTCTCTTGTTTGCTACAACAGCCCCCAAATCACTATCTTATCTATCTGTATAAAGTTGTCACCAACTATTAAAGTTATTGATTATAGATCAATTACAGTACATAACAAGCCAAAGCCAAGCCACCCTTATAATCCAACAAGACTATGACATACATTTTGTCAATGAACATAGTACATACCGGGTGGAAGTGAAACGCTCTCGGAAACGAATACAGGTGATAGTATTGGTGATTCCTGACGTGATGGTACTAAAAAAATCGCGATCGCATTGTTACAATTTTAGTAAGACTTTCTCAAATTTCTGTACAGCTTCATGTATGGATAGATAAATCAAACTATTATTCTGAAAAACATAGTAAAAAAAGTCAATATTTCAAAAAAATCGTAATGAAACACGTACATCAGCTGACGGGTTAACGACCGCGGGCCGGCGCGGCGCAGCGCGGCGGCCGCCCAGTTTTTCGTACGCTTTACATTGCGCGCGCATGAATTACGGAAATACTAAAATCGTAAGTATTATCGCTTAGCTTTGCAAATGAATATAGATTTTGGTTAATGTTATGGTTCTTCTCTCTTACCGTTCCGGTATAGAGAGCGTTTCCCTTCCACCCGGTATAGGCATATTCAAACTTTTTTATAAGTATGTAATTTGTCAGATTCAGGTTTCCGAATCTGAATTCCTGATCAGGAAACCTAATTAGGAAACCGAACGTGTGCGGCAAGCGTACATGGGACTCCTTTTCTATAAAGTTTCAGACTAGGGGGGGTCAGTGGCAGTACCCTGTAGTCCGATAAATTTTACCATCCCAACACCATCTTGGAATATGCTTGTTAGATTACTGCAGTTCAACAGCATTTCTTCTGGGAGCAAGTTACTGGGATATAAAGCCTATGGATAAACTGTCTATGCATATCAAATTTCATTGAAATCCGATCTGCTATTTTGGAGTTTACTTCTAACAAACATCCAAACATTTTCACAAAGTCTCATTTATAATAAAGATTATATCTGCCATCACTGAATCAGTCTACATACCACACCACCTTCATCAATGTTATCTCCCGCAGCACCCGTCGGAGACCCCGCCCCCGACGCGCGTGGAGACTCGCGAGGAGCGCCTCGAGCGGCGCCGGCGCGAGCGCGCCGAGCAGACCGCCTACAAGCTCGAGCAGGAGATAGCGCTCTGGGACCCCGCCACCAACCCCAAGGCCACTGCTGACCCCTTCAAAACACTGTTTGTGGCTAGAGTGGTGAGTGGATTTTTCTTTTACTGTTTTTTTTTATCGCAGAGAAAGTGACTTATTACTACCGCCCAGCTTTCAAGGGGAACGACTGAGCGGTTATGTTGGGTTCACCGTGCCTTACGACCCGACGTTGAGCCGCCCGGAGAGATGGAAAACGTCGGGCGACCGCCGGGCCGAGTCCCTAACCTATATACAATGCAGGGCATACCAACCAAAATTCCGCGGTGGCCATCTTCGGCGCATTAGGGATGGCTGCGGGCTTCCTCCGATTCACGTCTAAGTTGTCCGCAACCGCCCCATTCTTTTACTGGTGGAAATATTTTGTATCCTGGATAGCGGCTGTAAGCGAAAACCCTCCATAGTGGACCATGTGAGTGCGCCGCGTTCTGCAACCAGCCTGGGCATATCCAGTTCAAACAAGCCGTCATAATTGTGACACTATCTCGATCCCTGTCCTCTTACTATCAGCTGCAGGGGGTTTCTTTGCCATGTAAATGTAAAAAAAAATATCTATTGACTGCAAAATTAGAAGCTATAAACATTGACACATGACATATGATTGGGCAAAATTAACAGTATCTGTAGATGATTATTCACACATAAATTAGCTTAGTATACTATTCCTAGGTTTCAAAGTAGGTTAGTGGTAGGTAGGTAACTGCATGTACTGTTGTGTTTCGGTTTGAAGAACATTGTAGCCAGTGTAACTACTGACATTGGGGATGGGAATAGGGCTAGGGAAAGAGAAGTGAAGCTGATATAAAAGAAAGAGAAGGAGTATCTTTATATTACGAGGAAAGGAAAAGCCACGGTGCTCGCCAGCGAGGAGAAAAAGGTCCTAACCTAGCTAACCTACCAGCCTTTCACTAGCTACCTAAGCGATGACGCCCCGAAGAGAAAGGCAGAAATCCAGGCTTCGTTTTTTCTTCATCAACTGTCATGTTTTTCTCATTTTTTTTAAATATATATTTTACAGTATGATAATTACACAGGTTAATGTATCCATGGATGTAGCCCTAGGATATAAATAAAATACTATATAATGATACTAACTGTAATAATATTTTACAACTCCTTAGTCAGATCTCAGCTGGAGTATGCCTCGACAGTTTGGAATCCTCAGTATGATATTTACAGTCACGCAATTAAAAAAATTCTGAATAATTTTTTTAAAAGACTAACATATAAATTTAATTTACATAATATCAGAATCGCATCCCCAGAAAGTCGTACGGAACAGAGACCAAATATTATTGTATAAAATTATAAACGATCTACTTGATTCGCCTTATTTATTAAGTAATATCTATTTTATTTGCCCACATATTAATACCCGTCATAAATCTACCTTTTTCATCTCAACAATTCTTACAGTAATTAGAACTAATTACTGTAAGAATCGTTTCATTGCAAGAGCATGGCACATTCATAATAGAGTGTACAATCATATTGATGTATTCAGCAAAAAGAAAGAGCATTCATTCCTTAAAATCAGTTAAGTATTCATCTCCATAGATTTTTATACATTTATTTTCTGGTTACAGTTATTTTTATGCTACTTATAATAACGTTCACTCCACAAACCTGTATTATTTAATAGTGAAAACATTATTGGCTTTATACAGTGTCATTTCAACATTGCGTTACTAAATGAAACCACATATTCAGCGTGACCTCTGCTAACATCGTGCAAAATATTATCCATGGGTAACGCATACTTTCGCCAATAATCCCGATTATAGTTTTATAGTTTTTTGATCACGCTGTGTTTTAGCGCGCTTGACTTTATTCAGTGAATCACGTCACAGCTGACGATGTTATTACAAAACCTATAGGATTAAGAAGGGCAACTCACAAATTCACTTGCAATACATTCACTTACATAGCTGCAGCAGTACCGCTTGAGACGTGGAATTTGAAATAAAATAATTAAATTGCTACTAGAGCAGTCCCTACTCCCTAACTAATACGTTATAAATATCAACATGAAATAAAAAGTTGTCATGTTATTGTGTGAAAAGGAACTAATTATTTTTTAAGTGTTATGCTGTAAAGAAAAGTATTAATTCTTTAATAATAAACTTTGTTTTCGTTAATAAATAAGTTTACCTATCGAAATAGGTAGGTACTTAACAACTCGCAGTCACTATTAAAAAAGTTACAGGATTTTAATCTATTGATATCATATTTTTTGATTCCGTATGATATTTCAACGTTTATTTTTATTTTAACATCAATATTTCTGGACGTCATGCCTAAAATAGGTTTACGTAAATACTTTATACTACCAAACGCCTTATTATGCCTTCTGTACCTTCTAATCTCTAGCTACATTTTGTATCGCGTCAGAGTCGTTGATCTTGTTACTAACACATTGAAACTAACGTGCAGATACCAACATGTTGTGTCTCTTTCGCACGCCATTCAATACAAACACGCACTCAAACACGCTGTGTTGCCAGTATAAACATTTTTACCGACAAGTTTGCTAAAATGACACAGCTTTTCAAAGAATCGGATATTAGTTTATTTATCACATGGATTTCTAACACACTTAAATAAGTGTATTTAATAATAAAATAACTAGGGCAATTATGCTAATGAAAAGTCTATTTAAACGAATACGCAGCAATATCTTTGTATTGTAAAAATAACATTACTTTAAGCAATAAAGCATACCAGAGCTCTAACATCATTTAATTTCAATATGCATTGTGGTACGGTTAAAATAGCATAGAACAATGTAAAACTAAAATTGCAAGATATTGCAGAATAAGGTAATAGTACCAAAGCTTGGTATCCCTGTGGGAGCACGTGTAACACGAACATCAGCTGGCGGGGCCAACGATCGCGCGCGCCAGCGGGCGCACGGCGCACTTGTCGGCATGTTCTTTGTATAGGGCTGCCATTACCTAAATTGCCGACGCCGGACAAACACGGCAAGAATCCCGGACATTTGGGCGAAATATGGGTTTATTCCCGGACATCTCTGACAGAGTACCCCAGTATCTCCGCACCGCAATAACAATCGTAATTTTTAATAGTTCCTGCCTGAGTAATAATACCTAAAACTGGCGTTATTTACTAACCACTTATAAAGTGACTCGACCAAGTGCACAAAAATCCTTCTAAATACCTATGTTTTACCTACTTACAATAATTTTGGTTATTAGTCAATTGAATATCCTGGTTATTTTAAATTAAGTTCAGCCATTACTATACGTACGTAAATGTTACTTATTCTTGACAAAAGTGTGCGTGTATTCTATGAAGTGGTAAAAATTAACGTTTTTTACCCTACTAGTAAATTACGACAATTCCAGGTAATAGCAATAAGTACAAGTGATATTTATAAAAATGTGTAACGTTTCGAAATACATCGAGATTCGCGGTCCGGGATTCGTGGACTTTATGCCTATCCCGCGCGGCCTAAAATATGGCCCCGCACTGGCTCCTCCAGGCGCATGCGCCGTGGGGCGCGGGGGCCTGCGCGCGCGTTGCCCGCCAGTCGCCCGGCAGCAACACGACGTGGCGTATGTCGATTTACGTACTGAATGTTAGGCCGATGCTCCCTATGTACTTATAAGTCGCGGCACGAAACTCTAGCGGTGACCGTTATTGCGCAGAAGTAAAAAATAAGGTGTCTTGGCGGGGTACAGGGGTGAAGGGCGAGCGTGCGTTGCGCCGATTGGCTCTCCAGTCGTACTCCGTCCCCCGTGCCGATACGACGCTCCGCGCACTTCCAGTGTACAGTCGCGTTCTGAATTGTTTTGTTGTCATCGTTAATTTTTGTTGTTGTTTTTTGTTAAGTTTGTTTTGTTGATTTGTTTGTTGTGTTTGATTTGGTTCTTATGTAATTCGGACTTAATATAAAAATTATTATTATTTGGTATTTAATATAAAAATTTACAAATCCGATAGTGTATTTATTTTTCTACTCCCCATAAACTTGTTAAAAATTATATTGTAGGTAACATGAAGTAATATTACTTAAGTAATATTTGCGTGCGTGACAGTACCCATACGCAGTTAAGTTCCACATTTTGTTCACCGCTAGACTTACTATTTGACTTTACATTAAAACATTATTTTGCTGTTTTTAATTAAGCAATTAAATTACTAATTTGTATTGCGTGCGCGACGGTACCCATGCGCAGCTATCCCCTCCACGTTTCGCTCAGCGCTAGAGTTTCGTGCCGGGACATATACCGGTACCTATTGTAATTTTATTATTATATCGTTTTGTATCGATCCGAGTGACCTTGTCTCTGACATCGCTTCGGGAGACGCGAGCCATGTGTAGGTAAAAACCTATTAGTTTAGTAGTCCTTTGTCGGCTTTTATGCGCACACGATCAAATGTTCTCTAATTGTAATTATTATTCTATTGTGTTAATTTTTAAGTTTCTGTTGTGGTAAACTATGATTTACATTTACAAAGCTCGTGAATAAAGTGTTAATGTTTCCTTGAAGGTCGCTGAAATGTCTTTTGTACTTTTAGGGATTACTGAGTAAATGTTCAAAATTCCAATCTTCAAGAACCTCGTTGACACTCGTATCATAACGGTAGCATCATAGTCGGTTTCACGAAATCGATCGACGAATTTGACGGCTTGAGCGTGCGATCCTTGCTGATGTATCGTGTGATAGTTGATGGAATCTTAGGGTTGTGAGGCTTTTTGATAAGCTACGTGCGGTGTACGGACTGGGACCATTATCGAAGATGCTTCAATGATTTCAGTCTTCTAAAGAAGACATAACTGGCTCTGACAGAATCTAGTAAGTGACTGTTGTTTTGATTGACCTATGTGACCTGACACAGAAGCATAGGTAATAATAGCGACCTCATCTTTTCGGTTTGGAATAAAGCTTCTTGGTTACGATGGCGCGATGTCTTATCGTTGCGCTCCGTGTGTGCATCTCTTGTTCGCGTGTGCGTGAGCATATTATCAATGAAACACACAGACCTCAGTGACGTTGACGCTCCGACGATCTCTCGTATACTAGTAGTGGCAATAGGATGTCTAAAATTAAAAGACCTTTTTTGTTCTTTATTTTGTTTGAAAAATGTACTTCTTTATTTTACACTTATGGTTAAATTAATTAACTGCATGGTGTTTCTTTCAAATTGATTTTATCGCAGTTAAATTTATGTATTCGATTACAAAATGACCCTGTATATTACTTTATTTTAATTAGACACAATGTTGTATTGTATGCTGTATGTTCTCCTATGAGAATAAATAAATAATATTCGTCTCGGCAATCCGTTCCACTCACAACAAGGCTATCACAGCTTAGATGTAATAATATTGATTTGTTTGTTGCAGAACTACGACACATCTGAATCTAAACTGCGCAGAGAGTTCGAAGGATATGGTTCTATTAAAAAAGTAAGTATTGTTTGTACCAAGAGTACTTTAAGATGTACATTATTTAATAGTGTATCAAATGAAACAAGGTATAAAAGAATATTTTATTAATCTGAAGTGATAATAATATTTATATTTGGGGTAATTATGAAGCATTATAGATTTGTTATGAAATGTCTCAAGATGTCACTAAGTTCAGTGCAATCTATGGTCAATTATAACCATTAACACCAAACAAGTAATGTCCTTGTCTTCTCATGCAGTAGTATACAGGTGTCCCATAAGTAATGGTCTAAGGAATGTCAGTGATAGATTGGTTTGTTAATTAACAAATACAAAATAGTGCCTTAGGCATCTCTCTCTCTCTCTCTCAAATTCTAAATTTTTAATTTTTTAGTTTTAATCCAATATTTACGATTTTTTTGTAAGTGGTTAACAGACAATTAAACTTCCTTATAAAAACGATATTCACACTTAGATACCACTAAAAAAAATTACACGATAAACATGTGGAAATTCCAAATCATAAAATTTCCATAAGGGTCTGTATAAAAAAAAATGGTGGGTTTGTGGATCGTTATTTTAAAAACATCTGCAGTTTGTAATGTCTCTACATCCGTATAAATGTCGTGCATAGGCTTGAAATAGGGTAGTTGACTACATTTTTAAAATACAGTTATGAAAAATGTATGCTATCCAAAATCTAATGGAAAAATAATTTTCAAAATTTGGTGCAATAGGAAGTTGTAAAGCTTTGAAATTTGGTGAAAGGGGTAGTTGTCAAATAACAGCAATACTAGGCTGTGACGTCACCAACCGCCGTCGGCCATAACGCTGCATGCGTGCGAAGGAGATAGCGCGATATCCCCGCTACGTCCTCACTTTTGCTCACAAGAATATATAAAAAATTGAATAACAGCTTTATTTTCCAATCGATTTTGATGCTGATTTAACAGAAAAATTCATTTTTCGTATTTTCTGTTACATCTAAAATAATGTAAAAATCAAACACGGGAAACTACCCTGTTGTAACTTCTGGGTGGCGTGTAATGTGTATTTGTAGAGTACAAGTAATTTTGTATCTTGTTACTACTATAAACATACAAAAAAAAAACAAAATATACATAAGCGTTGACTTGAGAACCTCCGTTCTTTTCGTCGTTTAAAAAATACAACGACCTCGTCCATTCCAGATTCACATGGTGTTCGACACGGAGGGCGGCAAGCCGCGCGGCTACGCGTTCATAGAGTACGAGCGAGAGCGCGACATGCACTGTGAGTACCGACACGCACACGCACGCGCACGCACACGCGCACGACGGGGGGGGGGACGGAGGGGGGGGCGATGTTGTGGTTAGCAGGCAGGAAAGACAAATAGGGATAATGGAAGATAAGAAATAGGAAAAATAAAGTATCCTCGTGATTATGAAGTCATAAATCGGGAACGATACTTGTGATTATGTAGCTAAAGACTGGGAAGGATGGTCGTGATTATGTAGATAGATTGGTAAGTATACAGGTGAATTTGTAAATAAAGGGTTAAGTAGTAAGTTAAGTAAGAAGGATAATCGTGATTATGTAGATAGAGATTGGGAAGTATACTCGTGATATAGTTTTGAGTGAAAGCACAATATCCGCACGATTTTTTTCTCAACCCCCTGACGTCACCCTCCGTCGCCTCCGATGTTCATGCAAAACATCGATTTAACGTATTTCATTTCTTTTTTTGACGTCTTGAAAGCGATTAAAGTTTAGGTATTACCATTTCAATCATCAATATGTTAAATCGATGTATACTCTGTTGACGCCTTCTCGGAGGGGGTCGTTTTTTATTTAAATACATGTGACTTCAGTGATGAACATAAATTTTGTGATTTCTTGTTACTTACAACTTAATTTTAAAAATGTGTTGGATATGTTTTTTTTCACAACGGAAAACATAATATAATAGTTTTGCCTCCAATAGTGCTCGACACCGTCTATTTACGTAAAAAAACCTAGTTTTTTTATATTTCGAGTTCTGAATTCTCCTTCCTTCTCTCCGAGTGATATCTATATTCTTTTTTATTTTTGACTCGTTTTTCTTGCACATTATATTAATTTCATACTATACACGTATCTCGTATTTTATTTTATTTCTACTCTGGCTACAGTTTTTTTTTCTGTTATATAGTAGTTTTTTGCCAATTCATTTGTTTTTAAAAATATTTTAGATTAATCCGCGAGTTCTCCTCCGATAAGGCGTCAAAAAGAATAAAAAACTTAGGTGTAAAATTAGGTATACGCGTTACAAACAATACGTTGTTATTCAAATACAATGTAATAAATTGATGTTTTTTTCTATTTTTACACCACAGACTCAGCCGTTTAGACTACCGAGATATCTGGCTCCTTCCCTCTATAATAGGTTTGTATGTGGTAAGACTGCTACATACATTATGGAATGTCAGAAAAAAAAAGAAAAAAAGGAAAAAAAAAACAAAAAAGAGCGTAGTCGTATATTTTTATTGGAAAAAGTATGTTTTACACAAAAAACAATGTATATACGTGTAGTCGTTTCAAGTTTTTTCTTTTTTTGAATAATTATTTTTTTGGTAAAATTGCGCATTATTAAAATTAATTGAAATGCGCGTCAGGTAAAGTAAAAAAAAACGGTTTCATCGTGGTAAGTTGTCGGGTTGTAAAGTAAGTACATGTGGACGGTAGGTATAGGTGGTGGTGGTGTGGACGTTCGTTTGGATGGTCAGTATATGTAAAAAAAAAACATCTATAAGGTGTCCCTTCAATTCCAGACTTTATTGGGTTCTTGCCAATGTTTTTTGGCATATTCTTTGGGTTTAGAGACGCCTATAATTGTAAATTCGATTCACTGAAAACAATAATTGGCAATTTATTTGAGCAATATAAAAAAAAATCTTTTTTGACAATAAAAAATAAAAATAAAACATCTGGTTTTAATGTTCTCTACTAAGAAAACAAGGTAAGTCTCTATTAAATAACTGGCCTTTTTATTGCGTTACGTTCGCACATCACCACCGATGTTTTAAATTATATAAAAAGACGGTAGGTATAACCTTTATATATTTACACTAATGTGTTTTATACGGCGTCACTCGGCTTGGTCGGTAGGTATCATTTTTATTATTACTGTCACACTCGTTACGAAAAAATATCGAAAATAGCGTCCTTACACCAAATTCGTGTAAAAAAATATCTCGTAATTTTTTCTCTGTTTTATCCGTTTTTTTTTATTTTGCATGAATATTTTTTTCTGCGAAATGAAAAAATGGATTGAATCTCTCGAGTTGAAATGAGATAATGATTTTTTTTTGCGAATTTGCACCCTTTTTTTCAGGTTTCTGTATGATGTTGAAAGTTGTCTTTCAAAAAAGCTCGCATTACTATCATGTGAGAGAATTTTTGTGAAGCCGCGTGTAGTAAAAATATGTGTTTTATGCGTCTATGTGGACCTTATTTTTTACTTTTGTCAATTGTATAGAAATATAGAGGCCAAATAACAGCCACGTAAGAGCCACCTCTAAATATATGTTGTTTTTGGAGTTTTTTTTTATTATTTAGGAAAAATGGTCTTGTTACAGTCAACAAAAATTCTATTTCACGTTTACTACGTTTTCAATTAAAAAATAAACAAAAGACACCATCTACAAATTATTTGTATATCAATCGTGCATACATTGACAAAAAAAGGTAAAATTTTGGTCTAAGTATTCGTATTTCTACGTTTCTTTGTGTTTGTCCGATAGTTTCTTCAGATTTAGAAACTGCGATGGTCGCAAAGTGAAAAAGTAGTGTTAAAACATTTCTCTCCAGTTTTTTGTTACTAAAATTATCTTACATCTATTAAATTTCAAAACGCAGATATTTAAAAAAAAAGTCTGTTATATGACGCATTGCGAAAATAAAAAATATTCCAAAAATAAGGTAACTCATTATCGGACAAGCACGAAAAACGAGAATTAGCGAGTTTCTAGCCTGCTCTAACGCTTTGTTGCGTGTCCGCAGCGGCGTACAAGCTGGCGGACGGCAAGAAGATCGACGGCAAGCGCGTGCTCGTCGACGTGGAGCGAGCGCGCACTGTCAAGGGGTGGCTGCCGAGGAGACTGGGTGAGTTTACACGACAAATCGCACCTTTAGGATGAAAACGACACAATTCAAAAACATAGAATATTGGGTTATCGTCATAAAATTACTAAAAACGAAGTACTCAATACAACAATAGTTCAAACACAGCCATATTCGAACAGGAAAAGGACAAAACTGTTATATCGATCCCTTTTTTATTATATTTTTATAAATAAGGGACTAGTTTTTAGTCATTTAAAAATGACAACTCAATTTTCTATTTTTTGCATTGTGTCGTTTTCGTGCTAAAGGTGCGAAATAGTGCATATCGTATCCATTAAGCTGTGGAACAGTTTGCCAGCGTACGTGTTCCCTCCTTCCTACGACTTAGGGTCCTTCAAGCGGAGCGTGAAGAAGCAATTAAGCAGGCCGACATAATTGTGCCGACCGACCAGGGATGTTTATCTCTTGCCGGTTGACACAACTTTTTGGGCTTCACTACATTTACCATCAGATGCAGTGAAGCCACTTTGTCGAGCCTTCGATAAAAAAAAATCTACCTCACAACTTAGTTTTATCCGTGATGTTTCGCTGGCTTTAACACTTTTAGTTGATATTAGGGTGGTTGATTACTTTTTAAAATATATTTATCAAAATTGTATGCCATTCAAAATCTAACGGAAAAAGAATTTTCGAGTTTGGCGCAATACTGGGTAAATTATAAAGTTTTTAAATTTGGTGTAAGGGGTACCTGTCAAATAACAGTAGTATTATACTGTGACGTCACCGAGACTCGCCGGCCATAACACTGCGTGCGTGCGAATGAGAACGCGATAACCCCACCACGTCCCCACTTTTGTTCTTAACTTATTTTCAAATATGAATAACTGCTTTTTTTTAATCGATTTTGATGCTGATTTCACAAAAGATTTTTTTTTTCATATTACTTTCGGTTACATATAAAATAATGTGCAAAATCAAACATGAGAAACTACTCTATTTTGTCCATTGCTTTACTATGGAAACTTTTTTTTTGTTGCATTGAATGACGAGACGAGCATGACGTTCGCCTGATGGTAAGCGATACGACCATCCATAAACAGTAGAAATACCATCCAGCACCTTGATTTACAAAGTAGGGGAGACCGGGGATAGTTGACCAAATTTCGGCTTGGACGCTTATAACTTTTTTGTTTTAGTATACAATGTCAAAAAATCCTATAAGTTCGATAAGTAAACTAATAAGCTTTCGAAAGAAATACCAAAAACCTCGCAATTGTTAATAACATAGTGTATAAAAGCTATTTTGTGGAACAAGAAAATCAAGTCAACCTACCCCATGCCTGGGGTTGGTGGACTATTCACTTGGGGTAAATTAACCTACGAAGTAAGTGTATAAAATACGGCAATATAATAAAAGAAAACCCAACAAAGACTTATTTACTATTATTAATGTACCTTATTAAGATAAAATGTCAGTAACATTTACATAATTTACATATCATTTGACACTTTTTGTACGATATTCGTTAGTGGGGCGAAAACAAAAATCGTACCAGCAGCAGAGGGTTTATTGTTTCGATTAGTTCTGCTTTTGTAAATCCACATGGTTTTAAAATAACAAACTTTTGATAAATTTGACGAAAAGCTCACTTTATTCCATGTGAAGAATATTTTGATTATTACGTAGTACATTTTGTAGGTATTCAACTAGCCCCAATACAAAGTTTGTCTACCAGCCCCAACCAACTTTTTTAGATTTCAACCACATGTGAGTACCTCAAAACTGTCTCGAAATATAAAAAAAAATACACTAAAAAAATCATCAAAAACCAAACTCTTACTTTAAATTGCTTGAAAGTACATAGCATCGAGTATAAAGGCTTCAAAACAAATAATATTAAGAGGTAAATAATTACTCATAGGTATCATTTTCCGATAAATCGTTTTTTCTCCCGGATTACGTGCGCCTGCGGTGCCGCATTTGCGATGAAGATTCGTAAACAGTTAACGGTTTTTTGTGTATATCAGGACAACGCAACACTTTAAAATAGCTCGAGTTATTGGCGGTTATTCATCCTGCCCCTATCGCCAACCATCCCCGGTCTCCCCTACTGTGTGGCATTCCACTGCGCTCGTCGTCCTGACACATAAGATGTTATGTCTCATTATGTCCTGTAGTTACACTGACTACAATGCCCTTCAAACTGAAACACAATAGTGCATGCACACTGCTGCTTGGCGGTAGAAATAAACATTGCG
Source organism: Lapara coniferarum (assembly GCA_949316025.1). NCBI lineage: Eukaryota > Metazoa > Arthropoda > Insecta > Lepidoptera > Sphingidae > Lapara > Lapara coniferarum. Next base: position 20,208,984 of record OX438929.1, read on the forward strand.
CTGGTACCTACCCAGACAGACTCTTTATCTTTATCTTTCCATTTAATTAATTTCGTTACGGAATAAAGAAAATTAATGTCACAGAGTTTCACCTCTCGGTGTCATAATGCGTTGTGGTCCTTACAGGAGCAGTGGCGAGTGTGAGGGTGGGACAGTTTCTAAATGTTTGTGTTGCAGGCGGTGGTCTCGGCGGCACGCGTCGCGGCGGCGCGGACGTGAACATCAAGCACTCCGGCCGCGAGGACAACGAGCGAGAACGCGAGCGGTACCGCCTCGAGCAGCGCGACCGCGACGAACGCGCGAGACACGACCGCGACAGGGACAGGGAGAGGCGTGAGTACACTACATTCACTCATTAGTGACTACACAACACTCACTAGTCACTACACAACACTCGCTACTACTACTTATTACTCACTAGTGAATTGTGACAACACAACTGTCACTAGTCACTACACAACCATAACTATTTACTACACAACACTCACTAGTCACTACACAACACTCGCTACTACTACTTATTACTCACCAGTGACTTGTGACTACACAACTGTCACTAGTCACTACACAGTGTTCACTAGTGACTTGTGACTACACAACTTTCACTAGTCACTACACAACCATAACTATTCACTACACAACACTCACTAGTCACTACACATTACTCGCTACTACTACTTATTACTCACCAGTGACTTGTGACAACACAACTGTCACTAGTCACTACACAGTGTTCACTAGTGACTTGTGACTACACAACTTTCACTTGTCACTACACAACCATAACTATTCACTACACAACACTCACTAGTCACTACACAACACTCGCTACTACTAATTATTACTCACTAGTGACTTGTGACAACACAACTGTCACTAGTCACTACACGACGATCACTATTCACTACAAAATACTCACTAGTGATTACACAGCACTCGTTACACAAAAATGGATTATATTACAAGTAATCCATCCTACAAGTGATTAGCGTATTAGACTTCATTTAAATAAGAAAAATTAATTTCGATAATCAAATGCCGAGTTGTGTCGTAAAATTATACATTCCGTAAATTTTACGGCCCGCCTTTAAAGTAGCCATAACTTAAAACAAGTAGAATACGAAACTTGTAGAGTGGACAATTGTCAAAATAGTAATTACACAATTTGATACCTGACTAATAGTAATATGTAGGACAAAACTAAAGAAACTTATTTATATACACGCAGTAAACTTAATTATTTAGTTTTTATTTTTCCCTTGTTATTTTATAGTTTTTTTTTCTTATGTTAATGTTTTATCACTTTTACTAATATCATCTACTGTACTGTATAATAGCTTTTTTATAAGTGGAAACTTTATTGATTTCTGTATTTTAAATTAACTTACCTAGTTTATAAGAATAAAGTGTTGTATGTTTCCCAAATAAATAAATATATGTTTGTGTGACTGCCTCGGTGGCGTAGTTGTATTACAGTACGACTGCAAAGCTGAGGTCTCGGGTTTGATCCCCAGGTCGGGCAAAGTGGTATTGAGTTTTTCTATTCAGTATCAGCCCGGAGTCTGGAATTTGTGCCCGATATGGCGATAGGCTCGCCCCCTATCACATCATGGGACGGAAAGACGGCGAAAAGTGGGTGCACTAGCTGCGCCTTTGCCTACCCCTTCGGGGATAACAGGCGTAAGTGTATATGTATATGTATGTATATGTTTGTTGTAGCGGCGGCGGGCGCGCGGCGCCGGTCCCGCTCGCGCTCGCGGCGTCGCTCCGCCTCGCGCACGCGCCGCCGGGAGCGGGAGCGAGAGGACCCGGAGAGGTACACTCACGCACAACAACAACCAAAACTACATAACACAAAAAAATTGAAAATTGAGTTGTCATTTTAAATTACTAAAAACTAGTCCCTTATTTATAAAAATAAAATAAAAAATGAACACAAGTAATTTTATGACGATAACTCAATTTTCTATCTTTTTGAATTGTGTCGTTTTCATCCTAAACGTGCGACTTGTATATGGATGTTTGTCAGACTCGTGTGACGTCGCATCTTCCGTCTCCTGATGATTGAAGATCACGGCTGGAGAGAGATTATCCCTCACTAGCTTTTACCCGCGGCTCCGCCCGGGTGAATGAGTTTTTCCGGGATAAAAATCACTGTTTATATTTTCCCGGGATAAGAAGTAGCCTATGTGTTAATCCAGGACATGATCTACCCGTGTGCCAAATTTCATCGAAATCCGTTCAGTAGTTTTTGCATGAACGAGTAACAAATATCCATACATTCTTACAAACTTTCGCCTTTATAATATTAGTAGGATTAATTTACTAACTGGCTTTTGCTCGATGATTCACCCCTTTGAAAGAGTTTTCCGGAATAAAAAGTAGCCCAAAAGCTCCCACGGTCTCAAACTATCTCCATACTAAATTTCATCGAAATCCTTTCGGTAGTGTTTGAGTTTAACGCGCACAGAGGGGGCGGGCGACTTAGTCGACATTCTATCCCCTTCTACCATCAAGCTCAATGAGGTCACCGTAAAAAAAATTAGACTGTGCCAGACTGTACAAATGTTAGCACTCGAAAGATGCTACAGCTAGAAAGAGATAATCTCCTCATCAGTCAACATTCTATATATCAGGTTAATGGGGTTACCGTATATAAAAAAGCAGTTGCACTGTGCAGTACGTCTTATCAACCATTGTTGTAGCTAGAGTAATTTCCAGGGGGTAGTGTTAGACTTAATCGTTTAATAGAATTAAAGTAGTAATAGGCTGCCTCAAAATGCTTGGGGTGGTCATCAAGCAATTCTAGGCCTCGCTCTATATACACCTATGCAATCACCTGCTGTGTAGCTCAAAATTTAAAAAAGGACTAAAAAACGCGCTTTATAGAAATTGCAACTAAAAAATAGAAAATAATTTTTAATAAGTTTGAATTAAGAATATCATAAATAAGAAATTATTTTCTGTTTTTAGTTGGCTTTTTTATAGTGTTTTTTAGTTTTTTTGTTTTTTAGTTTAAAATATTGAACTGTCATCGGTCCTTGAACAGTATACCAAATTTCGATTTAATCCGACGTTTTGAAGGGGGTTGAAATCATGTTTAAAGTTTTCGTTACATACATACATACTCTGTCTTATACACTTCAACTGCCCTTTCTTTTCCTTTCCCTATCTTCATGCTACGGTTGTCTGTAAGGAACTGCGTCGAGTGATAAGACAAGTGTACTTTATTTCTAGTGGATATACTGTATTTTTCTATTGTACGTGTACAATAAACTATTATAAATAAATTAAAAAAAAAAATACATATGTGGTGTGTGGTGTGCAGACGCCGCCGTCGGTCGCGGTCCCGCTCGGAGCGTCGCCGGCGGTCGCGCGACAAGGACCGCGAGCGCGACAAGAAGCGTCCGCGGCGCGACCGCGACCGCGACCGCAAGGAGCACAAGGTCAAGCCCGAGGACATCAAGGTCAAGCAGGAGCCCGCAGACGGTACGTGCTGTTGTGTTTTTCTTTTTTTCATTTTTCTTATTATTTTTTTTTTCTTAGCTCGGCAAAGTGACTTCACTGCACCTGATGTTAAGTGAAGTAAAAAAAATGACTATATTATTCTAAATATTAGTCGGTGAATATTTTTGACTGCCTCGGTGGCGTAGTTGTATTACGGTACGACTGCAATGCTGAGGTCTCGGGTTCGATCCCCGAGTCGGGTAAAGTGATATTGAGTTTTTCTATTCAGTATCAGCTCGGAGTCTGGAATTTGTGCCCATTGAATATGGCGATAGGCTCGCCCCCTATCACATCATGGGACGGAATAACGGCGAAAAGTGGGTGCACTAGTTGCGCCTCTGCCTACTCCTTTGGGGATAAAAGGCGTGAGTGTATGTGTATGTATATGTATGAATATTTTTCTTCAGTTTCGTAACCTTGACCTTGTTCATGAAAAATTAAGATGCTGTCTTCGATTTCGAAGGGTGTAAGGAATACATAATAGTACTGGTGGGAGCTTCGGGTGTAGAGCTATCGCAGATAATATTGTGACCATTGGATTACCCAATGTTAGGCGGTGCCCCAGCAAAATTCTGTCTTAATTTTTTTCGTTTTCTTTTTCGAATGTCTTGCTTCGTTAGGTATTTAGTTAATTTTTCACTGCATTATTTCTGTTTCGTTTTTAATATGTTGAATTATTTTTAAAATGAATCTGTTAAACAATATTTCCTATAATGTAGCCACAAGCAGCCAGTTCTCGTGTAAAATACTTTTTTGCTATGTTTACTTTTTCCACTTCATTTTTTTTCGATAGACCTTCGTTTTATTAGCTTATCTGAAAATTATACAATATATTGCATTAAGCTTTTTAAATAAAAAATTGATAATATCAAGTAAAATTCCAAAAGTAAACCCATAATCAAACTTCACCTCTACCGATACTTATAAAGCCTATCCCACAGATTACCCGGAGTTCTCCTTGCCCCCAATGGACGTGCAGATCAAGCAGGAGCCCGGAGACGAGGAGAACAAATACAATCCGGAGGAAGCCAACGGCGACGAGTACAACTACTGAGTGTCGCGGTCGAGTGTGTTGTGCAGTGCGGTGTCATTAGTGCAAAGTATCTGAATCAGTGGCGTGGTGTGACTTTTTGTACCCCGAAAATTTACCTATATAGTAGACCCGTGGGCATCCGACAAACGGTTTGTAAGTATTTTATATTTTTACAGAATCCTGAAAAAGAAACAGTCGAAGGCGGGACAGGTTTGTTTCTTTTTCAGGATTCTATAAAAATATAAAATCATTAACCAGGCACTACATGGCCATTGACATGTATAAAAAATCATAATATAAAATTAAGTTTGTAAGACGTTGGATTGTCAAATTTGTTGACTATACGGTACTGCCACCGACTCTATAGTCCAGAACCATTTTAGAAAAAGAGTACCTTGTAATCTGACTAATTATGTACATATGTTTACTATATAATTGTGAATTCACGCAAATGTCATAGGATTGTCGGATTATGAGGGATGCCATATAAGCCAGGGGTCGCATTACCACGGGTCATGTGTGAGATTCTGGACAGGAGCAAAAAATGGTCCCAGATGTCAATGCTCTGCTTCTTTTCGTGTGTCGTTGGGGCCACTCCCGAGCTAAGCCACTGCTACTTGGTTAACTAAAGCTGGCTGTCGCAGTTCTCGCAATACGATTTGAGATGGAAGTTAAATCTCTATGAATAATATTATTAAGCTGAAGAGTTTTTGTTTTATTGAACGTGCTAATATGAGGAGCTACTGAACTGATTTTAAAATACTTTCACTAATAGGAAGCTACATTATTCCATAGTGCTGTAGGCTACTTTTTATCTTGGGAAAATATTTTTGTTCTGGAAAATCTAACTAAAGCGGGTGGAACCACAAGCAATACCATGATTCATATTGTTTTAGGCAGTTTGATAATGTAAAATAATGACTAACTTAATACCATCGGCTTAGATTATGGACTTTAAAAGCAGTTTGCAATAACATATGTATACAATGAAATTAGTTTTTTTTTTGTCGGAACCATGTGATCGTAAATGGTGACGACTAGCGAAATTTGCGGTGACCTCACACGTTTGTAAACATCTGCTTTCATCCATACTAATATGTCGTGTTTGCAGATGTCTGACGTCATGTCATTGACTTCGGCAATAACCGTGGCATTTTGACAGTGTATTTTGTAATGATATTTTTAAAATGAAATATGTATAATAATAAAAAGATGAGATCATTTTAAGGATCCATAATCACCACTGAATAAAGATTACATCTCACGAGATGACTTCCAGAAACCAGTTGAATATGCTTTTGAAGGAAAAGATATAGATGCAAACATAATTCCTTGACTTTGTTGATGCGATAACGTTGTGTTGTCAGACACTATGTAAACGTATTGTACGCAGTACGCACCAGCTTTAGTTTATCGACCTATACAATGCGAATCAAATAAGATTCTTCTTTTTCTTTTAAATTATGTCTTCCACCGGTTATCTATCGGTGATTTCGCCAAATCTTATAATATTAGGAATGTCAATGACCGTTATGTGTCAAATGTCACTTGAAAAGTACAGTCCGCCATATAAGTAACTCAACAAATTCAAAATTTCAAAACGCGTTTAGACTTTTGCACCAATACCCTTCAAGCCCCTTTTATATATATAGATGTATGGGAAAACCCTATATATATGAACACCGGTGTCCGTCGCGGGGCTTGAGGAGTCAAAAATTATTTTTTCTTCACTATTTTAGTGAACTTCATAAGGTCAACTTTATTTTAGATAAAGAAGAATGCATATTTCGACTGGAGTTAACAAGTAAAAGCATTTTGAAGTTTTTAATTTGTTCAGCTACTTTTGGGGCTGACTGTACAAAATTTGCATAAAAACATTATTAGCTTATAAATAATAGTTTATTTAATTTGCCTAATTGACTCTTACATTAAATTTAAATAAAATATATTACTAAATTGGTTTGATATAATAATATTTTTTTAGACGTCACAATATGGCGCTAAGTCTATCCTTTTCTTATTTGAATCCCATTGTATAATTTAGTTAGCTGTTTAAACCAGGGCCCTAGCAAGGGGGGAGCATTGTGGGGCAAACACATAGCACTGATTCAGCCACACGGCAGTTCATGCATGTAACTAATAAAAATATATACAGGGTCATTTTGACATTGCGTTAATAAACGAAACCACATACTTATCTTGTTGAAAATAACACTTTTCATTATGTTATTTTAACCATAGAAGTAAAATAAGAAAGTGTAAGTTTCAAACAAAATAAATATCAATAAAAAGTAATTTTAAGTTTACACGCCCTAATGCCACTATGACTGCTTTAGGAGAATTCGCAGCAGCAACATTACACTTTCAGTCAGAAATACATTTACGCACACATCATATTCGCACTAAACTACAAAATGATCAAAAATTTGGAATAATGCAACCGGGATTTTTGGCGAAAGTATTCGTTTTTCATTGACATTTTTTAGCACGATGTTAGCAGAGGTATGGACGAATATGTGGTTGCATTTAGTAACGCAATGAAAAAATGTCCGTGTATACAAAAATTAAAAGTCTCCCAACGTGTGGATACCCTTATACTAGCTACTTGTTTGACCTATGTTATCAGTTATTGTGTATATGGCCTTTGAGTGTTTGTTTCGGCAATTCTTACTTTTACTGAAGCTGTTACTTTTACAAAGATCCACACTTGGATTACCGATAACTGAGGTTGGTATTAATAATTTAATGTTTGAGTAAAATCTGTAGACATTTAATTGAACTATATAATAAACCAAGCTTAAGCTGTCATTTAAGAGCTTGTTCTCAGCTGAGTAATTAACTTGAGATGTCATTTGAGTTGATGTTAAGGGTTCATTAAATTGACTATCTTAAGATGCTGACTTTAATTCGTCAGCTAATCGCACTTTATAGTGGTCGCAATATACCTGCTAGTGACGAGCATGCGACCGAGCGTGTGACCATGGTATCACTGTGACCAATAATGTAAGTTTTATGAATAAAGTATTAATTAAGAGAATTTGTTTTATTTACTGTTTTAGGGCCAGTTTCTTGATAAAGTTCCAGATAACTATGTGACATATAATGCTATTTAATAAATCTGTTGGCCTCTCTGTAGTCGTACCCTTATAACTGAGGATTGTGGTCATCATTGGATGTACCGCATTTAGAGTGGATTATTTGTCTCCAACGGTTTCTGTTCATCGCATCTTCAACTATGTTTTGAAGTTCTTAATCTGGTCTGTCCATCGGGTTGGTGCTCGGCCTCGAGAACGTTTGCCTTCAGTGTTGCCAACAATGATAAGTCTCTAGATTCTCGTCGCCTTTCCGTACGACGTGTTCGAAGTATGCAAGGATACGTTGGTGACACACACACACACACACACACGCCGTTTATCCCCGAAGGGGTAGGCAGAGGCGCAACTAGTGCACCAACTTTTCGCCGTTATTCCGTCCCATAATGTGATAGGGGGCGAGCCTATCGCCATATCGCGCACCAATTCCAGACTCCGAGCTGATAATGAATAGAAAAACTCTATCACTTTGCCCGACCCAGGAATCGAACCCGAGACCTCAGCATTGCAGTCGTACTGTAATACAAACTACGCCACCGAGGCAGTCAACGTGTCACGTTGGTGACATAATATGGTGGCTAAACTAAGTGTTTTTTTTATAATTATTATTATTAATTGAATGTATCTTGACTTATCATAAGTGCTACTATGTTCGCCTACGTGATGAATAAAGTATTTTATTTTTTATTTTATTTTAATTTTAAACGTGTCTTCACTTTAAAAGCTGTGACAATCGACTGTGCGTTTGGCGGTACACAGTATCCTCAGCTAGTGCTGATGTCTGTGGGCAAGGCAAAAAACACATGACTCAGTTTCGTTTTATTGTGATTGGTTGAGAGACTAACACGTGTCTCTCGACCAATCACAGGCATCAAAAGGACATGTCTGTAAACGGGCCTAAAATTCTAACCAAGACAGTTTATAAACTCATTTGCAAAAAAAACGGGCACCTAAGCAATGAACCATTTCAAATGTTACTATTGGTTTGTTTGATAATTATAGGTAGTTTTACTTTCACAATTTTGTAAATTAATAAGCAAATAATCGTTTTCGTCAGTATTATCATAAAATTTTGGTAAAATTTATGGTTTTAATGCTAAAGTTCACTAGTAGTGTATGCTCGCTAGTAGTGCATATGCTCGTGAAGTAAAAGTTAACAAAGATTTTTGTTTGTTTTTTCTTTAATAAAGTAAAAGCAGATAAATGTTTAGTATCGAGTGTGACCCCCTCTAGCTGAAATAACAGCTTGAATTCGTCTGGGTATGCTAGCGAGGATATCCCGGATACTTGCTTGCGGAATACGTTCCCACTCCGCGGTAATCACATTCTTCAGCTCTCTGATGGTTTGCGGAGCCGGTTGTACTGATCTCACGCGTCGTTTCAGAACGTCCCAGACATGCTCTATAGGATTGAGGTCGGGACTTCGAGCTGGCCAATCCAAACGACGAATGCCGACCTCTTGCACATACGCTTCCATATCGCCAGACCGGTGGGCGCGAGCGTTGTCGTCCATAAAAATTGAGTCTTCGCCTAAAGCGGCCAATGCGGGTTGTGCATGAGGAATAAGAACTTCCGTTATGTATCGATGTCCAGTCAGTGAGCCGTTTTCAATGAAGACTAACTCTGTACGATCCATTGAATTTATTCCTGCCCAAAACATAATAGAGCCCCCACCATAAGGTGTGATTTCTTCAAAACAAGCCTCTGCAAAGCGTTCTCCTCGTCTTCGTAGCACTCGCCGACGACGATCTTCACCGAACAGAGATATCCTGGCTTCATCGGAGAACAATACCCTATTCCAGTCTTCTTGAGTCCATGACTCACAATTTCGAGCAAACCTAAGCCTGGCAACTCTGTGCTCACGGAGTAACTTAGGGCCGCGGGCCGGGCGATGACTGCGTATATTGGCCGCGAGCAGCCTCCTCCTGACCGTCCATAGACTAATATGCACATTTCTTACTTCTTCGAGGTTGTTCTTAAGGTCCACATACGAAGACTTGCGATTTCTCAATGCGCGACTCACAAGAAAACGATCATCCCGTGGTTGGGTACATGGTTTTCTTCCAGAACCAGGCCTTCTCTCGACGGAACCGGGGTCTTGATACCGCTGCCAGGTCCTTTGAACCGTCGAGCGACTCACACTTAGCCTCTGAGCCACGAAGCATTGGCTGCAGCCCTCTTCGCGCCGCGCAATAATTTTTGTAGCTTTTACCACTTTCTCTAACATTATTGAGACAGCTAAACAGCAATAAATGAAGCTTTGACAATTAAGAATATGAAATAAATTCATAAAAATTGACTAAAAGTTATGAAAACCGATATTATCTTTTGGAACTTCGCACCAAAAATGTAGGATAAAAAGTGGTTTTCTGTAAAAACGAGCATCAAACGAAAATTTTAATTTAGAACGTACTGTTTTAAACACCACGGCATTTTTAAAACCGGCCAGTAACATGTACAAGTGATTGAAATCATTTTGGTACCGTATTTTTTAAAAAAAGAATTAAAATCCAAACCGCCCGTTTTTTTTGCAAATGAGTGTATATTTGGATAGAACTAAAAACTAGCCTTTTACAATAAATCGTATAATTTTAAAGTCAAGTTTTATTTTGCTAAAAAACTACACTTAATGTGAACGTTTTTGAAAAAGTTAGTTATAAATGGAAAGGTTTAAAAATATATTTAATGAATCCCAGTGGGCTAGGACGTGAAAAAAAAACACGATACGTCTCCGCTTCGTTTCATTGTGGTTGGTTGAGTAACTGACGTATCGGTATTTGGATGTTTGTGATTGATCGAGAAACCGATACGTCAGTCTCTCAACCAATCACAATAAAACGAAGCGGAGACACATCGTGTTTTTCGTTTCACATCCTAGCCCCACAGATCTTTAATGTGCCTATAGTATGAGCCTGGTTAGATTTTAGAACCAGCATCCATACACAAAGCGGACATCTTTAACGACACCGTCTTACAATATAACATTTTAAGTACACTGACAAATTAATTTCAGATATTCGAGACCTGTGATACCAATAGCATAGCTTTCTCCGTCTATGGTTGTAGTCTGTCGTATAAGTTCTGAAGACTTCATCAGCATGTAAAATTGGCCTTTATACTAGGTATTCGAGTGATGAGCTTTCCTGGACCTAGCTCTTAGCTAGGTGCCTTTCTGATAGAAAACAGAAATATGGGAATGACGAGACGAGCATGCCGTTCGCCTGATGGTAAGCGATACGACCACCCATAAACAGTACCAACACCATCTCACTTTGAGTTACAAAGTACTTTGTGGCATTCCACTGCGCTCGTCATCCTGAGACATAAGATGTTGTCTCATTATGTCCAGTAGTTACACTGGCTACAATGTCCTTCAAACCGAAACACAACAGTGCACGCACACTGCTGCTTGGCGGTAGAAATAATCATTGCGGTGGTACCCACCCTGGCGGACTCTTACATATGAGAGACCTACCACCAGTATAAGTATAGTAAACATGTTCAAAACCTTACATGGGATTAGTTATATAGGCTTTTATCTTAGAAACAGTTTGCCAGCGTACGTGTTCCCTCCTTCCTACGACTTAGGGTCCTTCAAGCGGAGCGAGAAGCAATTAAGCAGGCCGGCATAATCGTGTCGACCGACAGGGATGTTTGTCTCTTGCCGGTCGATATTATTTTTTGGGCTTCACTACATTTACCATCAGATGCAATGAAGCCACTTTGTCGAGCCTTCGATAAAAAAAAGACTCGCAGGTGCTGCCGTGGGCAAAAGTTAGCATGAAATAAAACAAGAGTATTTATAAATATATATTTATTACAGACTCCGCAGACCTCGTACTAATCTGAGATTATTTATCAATACAAAACAAACACATCCTTATACCCCCAAAGGTAAGGCAGAGTTACAACCAAGACCACCGCTAGTCGCCTTATCGCTGGCTCACTATTACTATGTCTTTTTCAGTAAAATATTCCAATAATCCCAAGATACAAATAAAGGGGGAACCGAATTGCCTTTGTAATAACTAATAGGTAGTTGACTACTTGTTTTAAAAACATTTATCAAAAATAATATCCAAAATCTAACGGAAAAGAATTTTCAAAATTAGCGCAATAATAAGTTATAAAGCTTTGAAATTTGGTGAAAGGGGTAGCTGTCAAATAACAGTAATATTACACTGTGACGTCACCGAGAGTCGCCCGCCATAACGCTGCGTGCGTGCGAAAGAGATAGCGCGATATCTCCACTACGTCCCCACTTTTGCTCACAACAATATTTCAAATATGAATAACTGCTGTATTTTTCAACCAATTTTGATGCTGATTTCAGAGAAGAATTTCTTTTTCGTATTATTTTCTGTCACTTATAAAATAATTTACAAAATCAAACATAGGAAACTACCCTATTATGAAATGTGAAAACTCATTTTCTCAACATAATTAAAATTAACATAGAATCTTGTAAATGAGCCAGTGATGTGTTCCGTCCCATGATGTGATAGTGATAGCTCATCACAATCTTTACAGTTCAACTTATTTTCTGCCACTTCGTTAATTCTAACTGCGATTGACCACATCCAGTTCAACCTGCAAAAAATAAAGGCATGTATGATACATACATTCAGTAGTCAATTTATAACATAGCTAACAGTAGAACTAGTTTATAGAGGATGTAACGCGGGCTTTTTATAATTTCATATAATTACACTGAAATCTGTGGAAACTGTTGTGGATAATGTGTTGTTAATAGTTTTTAATTTATAAGTGATATGTTTTTCTGTAGCTTCCCAAATAAAGTAAAATAAATAATAAATTATGTCGTACGGTGTCGATCTTGTTCAATTATAAACTGTTTTTCCTTATTAACTCTTTTATTTTATCACACAAACAATTTATACGGCGGATTACATTTTCGATTTCTTGAATAGTGATGCGACCTTCCTTAACATAGATAATATAAAACTTACTAAATACTATAATTCGATTGTTTGACTATGGAGGACATCTTGTTATTATTTAAATACACAATTTTTTTCAGGCATACGAAATAATACAAAAAATCACAAATTATCTAAAAAAAATCTAATAAAACATTTATAAGAGAAGATTGTTTTTACCTGTGTATTATGAGTAGAGTAGTGTTGTAGACCAGCTCTACATGTTGTACGCGGCGTCGGGAGGGGCCGGGGGGCGCACACCACCAGCCTGCCGGCACAACGAGACATATACATTGAAAACAACACTTCAACAACAATCTCACATCGTGAATTATACTTGGAAACACACACACACACAGAGACACACATACACGCACACTTGACCATTGTCTGCGGATAAAAGGGGGTCTTGACATCGTACTGGACTCTGTATTCATTCAAACATTACCACCAAAAACAATGGTCTAAAAAAACTAAAAAACACACATGCAAAAAAAAAAACAAGCAATATTCAATGAAATCTCTTTTTTATTCCAACAAAAGAAGGTAATTTCAAGTAACGAGAGTCACGCGTACACCCCCCACCCTGTCGTCGGACTAAAAATATAAAAAAAATGTCGTGTCTTTAAAAGTTCTGCCCCCCGCCGTCCCAAATAGTAACATATTGGACCGTGGAATCGTAAAATATAAAACAAAAAGGGGATATTCACCTCGAATTGTTGAAAATCGGTAGAATCATCTGGATTTCTAAAAATCGTTGAAAAATCATGTCATTTCGGTAGGACAGACACAATATCGGTAGAAATACCGAAAAATCGGTAGGTTCGAGACCACTGCGTACACACTTAAGCCGCAAACGTGCACACACACACACACACAAGCACGTCATGAACACTATCGTTGTACCTTCTGGTTGAGATGCAGCAGCTTGTTGTGATTGTAGAGCGCGGCCTCGTACCCGAAGGCGGCGCCGCAGTGAGTACAGCGGAAGGGCCGCTCGCCCGAGTGCGACCGCAGGTGGCCCTCCAACGTCTTCTTGTTCTGCGAAATGTACGCGGTTACACAAAATGGGCTCACTTTACTGTGCCCGTATAAAAAAAAAATAATGTTCCTGATCCTATATTATGATTTTTTATACATATTAATGGCCATGTAGTGCCTGGATAATGTTTTTATATTTTTATGGAAACTTGAAAAAGCAACAGTCAAATGCGGGATTTGAACCCACAACCTCCAGCGTACCGTGCCGGTGCTCTGCCAATTGAGCTACTTCGACCCCACCCTCGGCTGTCCAATTTCAAGTACCGTATTTTAAATATCTTAAAGAAGATGACGTAGCTGACGATGCAGTCCACCACGCTGGCCTAAGGCCTAACTCCCTCAGTAGAGGAGGCCCATGCTCAGCAGTGGGCAGTATAATAATACAGGGCTGGTATTATTATTATATTATTGATACCACTTCTTATGAACGTTCCCGCAAGCAGCATTAACCTAGTTTGGGTATGTGTAGTGTAGTGTATGTGGTATAGTGCGTGTAGTTTAGCGTGTGTAGTATAGTGTAATATGTAGTATAGTATAGTCTGTGTAGTATAGTGTAATGTGTGTAGTGTAGTGTAGTGTGTGTAGTATAGTCTGTGTAGTATAGTGTAGTGTAGTGTGTGTAGTATAGTGTACTGTTTGTAGTATAGTGTAATATTTAGTATAGTATAGTCTGTGTAGTATAGTGTAATGTGTGTAGTGTAGTGTGCGTAGTATAGTATAATGTGAGTAGTATAGTGTAATATGTAGTATAGTATAGTCTGTGTAGTATAGTGTAGTGTGTGTAGTATAGTGTTATGTGAGTAGTATAGTGCAATGTGTGTAGTATAGTGTAGTATGTAGTGTGGTACCTTATAAGCCTTCCCGCAGGTGTGGCAGACGTAGTTCCTTCTGGCGCGTCCGTTGCGATGCACCATGCGCACGTGGGAGCGCAGCACGGGGCGGGACGAACTCGCCTAGGAGGGGAGGGGGGGATTACCTCAGTTATATAGAATTATTGTATATTCATATTAAAAGAAAAAGAAATGCTGTAAATCGTCTTCTGGGTTTTTATAGAAACTAAAAATGAAGTAAAAATCCCTTATCCAATCAGTAAATAATAAACACTTTTTGGTAAATTTGCATATATAACAATTTTAAAATAATTCAAAGAAAAACATGCATGAGTAATGTCTCAAGACTCTAAGGTCCAAAGAAAACCACCAAGGTCTCTACGTTAACTTACGAAGTTGCACCCCTGCACTGCGCAGTGGAAGGGCGTCGCCTTCAGATGCACCGCCAGGTTGTGCTCCTCAAGACGAGCTGCCTTCAGGAACTTTTTATCGCATAACGTACACGCGTGTCTGCAATGTGTTTCATATTATTTACAAACACACACACTTACGCCTTTTATCCTCAAAAGGGTAGGCAGAGACACAACTAGTTGCACCCACTTTTCGCCATGCGTATTCCGTCACATGATGTGATAGGGGGCGATACCATCGCCATATCGGGCACAAATTCCAGACTCCGGGCTGATACTGAATAGGAAAATCAAATATCCCTTTGCCCGACCCGGGGATCGAACCCGATACCTCAGCATTACAGTCGTACCATAATACAACTACGCCACTGAGACAGTCGTTTACAAATTATACTTATATGGCCCATCTCCCCCGCGTATCCATCTGTCCCCGACATACCTTACAATAATATCAGCCCTGTATTATATACTGCCCACTGCTGGGCACGGGCCTCCTCTACTACTGAGAGGGTTAAGGCCTTAGTCCACCACGCTGGCCTAGTGCGGGCAGACTTCACATACCTTCGAAATTCTTATAAAGAACTTCTTAGTTATGCAGGTTTCTTCACGACGTTTTCCTTCACCGTCAAAGCGAATAATAATTTACAAGGAATACACACATTTTAGACAAATCAGAGGTGCGTGCTCTTGGGATTTGAACCTACGGCTTCCTCTCGACAGTCCGTTCCACTCGCAACTAGGCTATCGTCGCTATGTCACATAATGAAGCATTACATACATTTCAAATATGAACGCTAATCATTTCATTATTCGTACTCACTTGAGTTTCGCGGGGTCGATGTGCTTGAGGCTGTACCGCATGTGCTGACCATACGACATCCTGTTCTTGAAGTTCATGTCGCACTGAAACAAATCGGTAGCGTCAGCATCATCTGTCACACTGTTGACGCATATAGGAATTTACTTAATTTATACGCGTGCCTTCAACCTTTTAGTGATGAGTACAATATGGTGATGAATGTTTGGGATGAGTATGATATAGTGACAAATATGTTTGGGATAAGTATGATACAGTGACGAGTATGTATGGGATCAGTATGATATTGTGTATATACGTTTGAGATAAGTGTGATACGTTATTAATATAATAGCGAACGTCTCCACTGAACATATCATGGTAATCTTTTGATAATAAAGATTAAGTTACCAAGGATGTTATAATTATCATGATCATCATCGTAGCTTACCTCATGACAGTAAAGCAATGCGGGAGCGTCGTGCGTTATCAGATGTACGTGTAAGGCTCTCTTGAAAAGAAATTTCTTATCACACTGAGGGCATTGGTACTCTTTCTCTCCTTTGTGGATGCTGAGACAAAAATACATTTTATTGAGTAGGTGAAATCGATCAAAATTAGGTATGATTGTGTCAACTGAGGGATCTGTCGTCAGTCGAGACTCTGGCCACCACTCTTGCTCCACTGACGATCAGTTGTTAGATCATTTTGCCGCGATAGTATGAAGATCGTTGGACAATAGTTGATAATGTATACCGGGTGGAAGGGAAACGCTCTCGGAAACGAATACAGGTGATAGTATTGGTGATTCCTGACGTGATGGCACTAAAAAAATCGCGATCGCATTGTTACAATTTTAGTAGGATTTTCTCAAATTTCTGTACAGCTTCAACGTAACAACACGTACATGAGCTGACGGGTTAACGACCGCCTTGTCGGCGTTTGCTTTGTAGTTTGTATCCTACCCAGTTTTTTGTACGCTTTACATTGCGCGCGCATGAATTACGGAAATACTAAAATCGTAAGTATTATCGCTTAGCTTTGCAAATGAATATAGTTTTTCGTTAATGTTATGGTTCTTCTCTCTTACTGTTCCGGTATAGAGAGCGTTTCCCTTCCACCCGGTATCATATGAAGCGCAACAGTAATAGATTTAACGCTATGCCGGCCGTACACTCTTGTCGAGGGACGGCGAGACTCGCTCTGTCTCGCAATCACTCGTAGGCTCTCCATTCCGAGTCTGTTTTTTGAGCGTGAGTCAAAGGGCCTCGCTTACTGCGAGTCGGTGCAAGTGCATCACTTACAGCCTTTAGATGCGTCTTAATGATAGTGCAAACATGACATGCGTTGAATATTGTGACTCGACTGAGATGAGTTTAAATTAATTCCGTGACCCCATTTGTATTCATCAGCAACGAGTCTAAATGTATATTGTGACTCCACTGAAATGAGTCTAAATGTATCACTATCTCCTGACTCGACTAAGGTGATTCTAAATGAATTTCCTAACTCGACCAACATGATTCTAAATGAATTTCCTGACTCGACTAAAATAAGTCTTAAAAGAATTTTATGACTCGACTGAAGAAAAAAAAATTTTTTTTAAATGTATTTTATGACTCGATTGAAATGAGTCTACACACATTTCTTGACCCGAGTGAGATAAGTAAATTTCGTGACTCGTTATACTCACAAGAGATGAGTCCGCAGCGAGTCTCTGTTGCGAAACGTCTTGCCACACAGCTCGCACTTCTGCCGTTCCGCGTGGTTCTTCATGTGGTTGCGAAGGCGGCCGAGACTCCTGTGGAAGAGGTCCTGGTAAATTATGGTAGCAGGAGAGACTAATAAGTTATAGAGAAGGGGGTAAGTATAAACATATCCATACCAAGGGCCGATTCAGCTTTCAGGGGGGGTTAGTCGAGGCCTAGTTAGGACGGCGGGCTGCCTCAGTGGCGTAGTTGTATTACAGTACCACTACAAAGCTGAGGTATCGGGTTCGATCCCCGGTTCGGGCAAAGTGATATTGAGTTTTTCTATTCAGTATCAGTCCGGAGTCTGGAATTTGTGCCCGATATGGGGATAGGCTCGCCCCCTATCACATCATGGGACGGAATGCCGGCAAAAAGTGGGTGCACTAGTTGCGCCTCTGCCTACCCCTTCGGGGATAACAGGCGTGAGTGTATATGTATGTATGTAGTTAAGACGGACTCCAAATCGATTACAAAAATTATCAGTAGCCACCTAGACCCAGCCCAGGGGTGGCCATGACCTCAATGACGCTTCTGGATCCGCCCTTGAACCATACTATTTAGAAAGTGAGATTTACTGCAAAATCGTAGGATTACATTTTATTTAACAATGCAAGTAAATTAACATTAGCTGACGTTTTACCTTGAAGGGTTAGACATGATGGTGCAACCCGTTTACCTATATTTATTTAGATTTTTTGTAATACGTACATGGAAACATACAGTACCTTTTTGCAATACGTCGCACTCTTAACAAAACAATGACCTAACCCAAAATTTTGGCTAGATGAGTTTTAGCAAAATATGGACCCTAAAGGGCAGCTGCATCGACTAAGAAAAATGCGTCTTATCAACATTAGGAATAGGGTCGAAATTGTTTGAATTTATGTTCGTTCCCCGCCTAACTAAAAAAAAATGTTGTATACAGTTAGTTTTTGCGACAATTCCCACAAGTCAACGATTTTGGATCAGATCATTGTTTTATTAAAAGTGGGCACATACGATGCGATTTGGTACAGCCGAACCATTAAAATGGTATGCCATCGAACCATATCGCATCGTGTGGGGCACGGTTCGATGGACATTATTATTATTATTGTTGGTACGGCTGGTTCGATGGCTTGTCCATCAAACTTGGTTGGATACAACTGGACATCGCATGGTATGGTTCGATCGTGTGGCGTGAAGACTGTACCGCGTGACGAATTGGTACGATGATACCAAATCTAATCGTCTGTTAGTAGTATAACAGTGCGACTTGTAAAACATTTCTTTTTCTTTTATATCTTTCATATCACTTAGGGTGTGTTTGGCTAAGTTCGGACGGTTTTACCTACTATTTCTTGAGAGGAAGCTAGATAATTTGTTTCTCATAAAATATTTAAGTGATATTATGTGGTATTAACTATTAACAGGCTTTTATTAGCTTCATATTTTAAACATGAAACTGGTTATTATATTATAAAACGTACTTTATGTGATATTTCATCTTTCAATTCTCCCTGTACCAGCGTAGAAATATGTGATAACATTTTTATAGAAAATTATAATGCTTGGAAAAGACTGGACGTTCGCAGGATAAGTTCGGATTACGTTCTAATAATGCTTCTAAAGCTCGTGATTTGGGCCACCAGTAGAAGTGTGCATCAGTGTTAGGAAGACCGAATACCACCTTTTTTGTTTCACTTCAAATAACACATAGTCGTAGTTGTAGCATCAGGTTTGGTATACAAGGCGGGTCAAATATAAACGGCGTCACCGTCTGTGGTACTAGAATAAAAAAAAATGTTTCGCGTTATTTTAGCATTATACGATCTTACCCCATATCCGAACTTAGCCGAATGCACCTTACAATAAATAATGCTTCTTTAAAATTAATAAACACGGCTGGCATTTAAAATGAGAGTCCGGCAATTACTCCTCGCCGAAGTAGCAGATTCTCATCATTAGTTTATTAAATACGTATTTATTTGTGTATGTATGTATTTATTTATGTATGTAATTTGTTTATGTATATATGATAGATAATTATATATGTACGCAGTTATATATGTAGCAAAATTAATGTAAGTATACATATATTATGTTTGATAATTATCATTGTATTTTATTCACATTTTTAATTTTCATTATTTATAATTTACACCTGCCTCCGTCTTTCTGCACCACCTTAAGGTCGACTGGGAGAAAATGCCTTTAGGCATTAAGTCCGCCTGTACTATACCATTGTACAAAGTGTCAAAATAAATAAATAAATAAATAAAATTTAATACTGTTGACTGCCTCGGTGACGTAGTTGTATTATGATACAACTGCAGTGCTAAGGTCTCGGCTTCGATTCTCGGGTCGGGCAAAGTGATATGGGTTCTACTTAGTATCAGCTTGTACTCTTGGAAATATGCCCAGTGAATGGCAATAGGCCCGCCTTCTATTACATGGGATTTAACGTATACACCAGGTGCACACCATTCAGATTGCTGGTCTTTGCTCAGTACTGCCCCCCATTGAGGGGTTCCACCACTTCATCGTTGCGGCAGGAGCTAATAGGGCAAGCTGCGTTCAGCTTTTGTGTAACGCACAAGTTGCCAGGCCTTGTCTGCCCACATACTCTCCCACTCTCCAGGCGGTGTCCCCTAGATTGATACAGCATCGCTAACCTTACCTTGGCTATTGGTGGCAGTTTCCAGCCTAGAGCACTGGCTTCACTGAGTAAATGTAAGTATGTATGTGGGAATATTTAGTTTGGACGTGGAAGTTTCTGTTCAGTTTGTTGCTGGTTAGTTAGACGATGTATTAATTATGAGAATGGAATGTAAGAAAAAGTTATAACGTACGACGTTTCTAAGACGAATTTTGATACGAACAATAAAAGATTTTAAAGAAGTAATCCGATATTATTTACAGTCAGCTTTTGCCCGCGGCTTCGCCCGCGTTATAAAGTTTTCCGGAATAAAAGTACGGCTTTATATTTTCCCGGGGTAAAAGTAGCCTATGTGTCAATCCAGGACATGATCTACCCGTGTGCCAAATTTCATTGAAATCCGTTCATGAGTTTTTGCGTGAAAGGATAACAAACATCCATTCATACAAACTTTCGCATTTATAATATTAGTAGGATTTTAAACATCCAACATGTCGCACCTTTAGGATGAAAACGACACAATTCAAAATGATAGAAAATTGGGTTATCGTCATTATATAGTTACTTAAAACGAAGCTCTCAATACAACAATAGTAAAAAAACAGGAAATATTCCAACAGGAAATAGACAAAACTTTTAGATAAGTCCCTTTTTTTTTAATAACGGTCTAGTTTTTAGTAATTTAAAAATGACAACTCAATTTTGTATTTTTTGAATTGTGTCGTTTTCGTTCTAAAGGTGCGATGTATGTATGTTAACAGTGTGGGATCCACCCACATACCCACATATCGCCGCCAAAGCATTCTAACTGGGTACGACGGGTGCGGTCTCACACTACATGCATGGAGCGCGAGAAGCGACGGCGTACCAGCGAACGACGAAATACCAAGCTCACCGGCGTCGGTCTCGTGGCACGTCTAGTCACCGGCGCACGGAGGCGCGCATATTTATAGTGTGCGAGCGAGCGCGCTGTGCGTGCGAGGGAGATGGACTGCTGCCCCTTTCACTAATCGGTTGGGGTGATTGTATAAATATAGGGATCTTTGGCAATAAATCATCAGTATCAATCTGAGCGTCGTGTTTAATTTACTGCCAAAGATATAATGTATGTACGTACGTCTCAGTGTGCCCGCAGACGGTGCAGAGGTGCGTGGGCGGCGCGGCGCCGTGCTCGCGCGCGTGATGGTCCGCCGCCACGCCCGCGCGCGACCATCGACCGCCGCACGGACGGCACCGCCATCTGAACACACCCGCGGGGACTATGTACAGATATAATGTATGTACGTACGTCTCAGTGTGCCCGCAGACGGTGCAGAGGTGCGTGGGCGGCGCGGCGCCGTGCTCGCGCGCGTGATGGTCCGCCGCCACGCCCGCGCGCGACCATCGACCGCCGCACGGACGGCACCGCCATCTGAACACACCCGCGGGGACTATGTACAGATATAATGTATGTACGTACGTCTCAGTGTGCCCGCAGACGGTGCAGAGGTGCGTGGGCGGCGCGGCGCCGTGCTCGCGCGCGTGATGGTCCGCCGCCACGCCCGCGCGCGACCATCGACCGCCGCACGGACGGCACCGCCATCTGAACACACCCGCGGGGACTATGTACAGATATAATGTATGTACGTACGTCTCAGTGTGCCCGCAGACGGTGCAGAGGTGCGTGGGCGGCGCGGCGCCGTGCTCGCGCGCGTGATGGTCCGCCGCCACGCCCGCGCGCGACCATCGACCGCCGCACGGACGGCACCGCCATCTGAACACACCCGCGGGGACTATGTACAGATATAATGTATGTACGTACGTCTCAGTGTGCCCGCAGACGGTGCAGAGGTGCGTGGGCGGCGCGGCGCCGTGCTCGCGCGCGTGATGGTCCGCCGCCACGCCCGCGCGCGACCATCGACCGCCGCACGGACGGCACCGCCATCTGAACACACCCGCGGGGACTATGTACAGATATAATGTATGTACGTACGTCTCAGTGTGCCCGCAGACGGTGCAGAGGTGCGTGGGCGGCGCGGCGCCGTGCTCGCGCGCGTGATGGTCCGCCGCCACGCCCGCGCGCGACCATCGACCGCCGCACGGACGGCACCGCCATCTGAACACACCCGCGGGGACTATGTACAGATATAATGTATGTACGTACGTCTCAGTGTGCCCGCAGACGGTGCAGAGGTGCGTGGGCGGCGCGGCGCCGTGCTCGCGCGCGTGATGGTCCGCCGCCACGCCCGCGCGCGACCATCGACCGCCGCACGGACGGCACCGCCATCTGAACACACCCGCGGGGACTATGTACAGTCGACCACATAAGTATCTCAACAAATTCAACTTAAATCTTAAAAACTTTGTTTTTTCTTTGTGTGAAGTAGAGTAAATTATTTTTATTTTATTTTAGTGAATAGAAATAAAAAAATGGTATGAACACAAAAATGTGTAAGCGATTTAAAGTTTTGAATTTGTTCAGCTTTTTACGTGGCTGATTGTACCCACTTTATTATTAGTTACACTTGCTCGCGGCTCCGCCCGCATGATATTTTTTTTCCGAGATAATCTTTTCCCAGGATAAAAAGCCTATAGCACTCAGGAGTATAATCTGTCCAGTAGTTTTTGAGTTTATCCATTACAAACAATCAAATATTTCCTCTTTATAATATTAGTATAGACTACGTTTTTTCTCGGGGCGCCGATCGCATGAATGAGTCTTTCCAGGATAAAAGTCCCGCTTAATATTTTCCCGGGATAATAGATAGCCTATGTTACTCGCTAATAATGTAGCTTTATATTAGTCAAAGTATTTATAAAATCGGTCCAATAGTTTTGAGTTTATTCGTTACAAACATACAAAAACACAAATCATGCATGATGTAATGAACCTTACCTCACTCGGTGTCTCCGTCGATGTGCGGAGAGTGCGTGCGCGTTCTTGCAGTGGATCTTACATATCTCGCACACCAGCGAGCCTGCCATCTGACGCATGTGTTCACAGAGATAGAATGGGTGAGTGAATGACTGAGATTGATTGATAGAGTATAAAAATGCATGATTAAGATGACTTACTGACTGACTGTTTACAAAGATTAACGGAAAATAGCTATGTGAAAGTGACATAATGAATAACTAAATACTGATGAAAACTTTATCAAAAGTTTTGTTAATACAAATGGCATTTGAATTTCTTATGAGAATATTTGTTTAAAATAATAAACTGTCCTACGACGTCCTATAACGAGCCTTCTCTATTGAGGGGATAAAAAAAATCTTTAAAACTAAATTATATTGTGTTCAAAAGACTAAACATAATTGACCAAAAGCTTAATGAATTACTGTAAAATCGAATGACTGAAAAAAAATTAATGATTGACTAAGACCGAATGACTGACCAAGATTGAATGACTGACAGCGACCGTGTCTCACCGGTTGGTGTTTCTTCATGTGGTTCTCTAGTTTGACTCGGTAATTGAACCCGAGAGCGCAGTCGTAGCAGCGGTACGTGTGTCGGGTGAACGTCTCGCTCGCGAGAGATCTCTGCCGCTCCTCCTCTACCTTAGCGTGAATGTATAACCATTATTCATTATTTTTTAATATATTTTAACAAAACACATACATTTATAATTTAAATGCAATTTTATAACCACGCTACTAAATGCAATTACCACGCTACGCTACTGCCCATTCTACACCATACCACACCCACCTCCTGCCAGCTAAGTAGCACCATCTCGAGCTGGTCTGCGGCCACGTTCAGCTCCTGCAGTTTCCTCGCTACCCTGGCGCTGGCCACCACGCCCGGCGGCTTCTCGCGCCGAGGACCGGGAGCGCGGCGACGGTCCAGTTTGGGTAATGTTGCTTAGAGGGAAAAACAATATCAAACGACCAAGTTTCGGCGATGTTCTACCTCAGGTGGTGTAAATCTAATCCAGCCCTGTATTGTATACTGCCCACTGCTGAACACGGGCTTCCTCTACTACTGAGAGGGTTTAGGCCTTAGTCCACCACGCTGGCCTAGTGCGGGTTGGCAGACTTCACATACCTTTGAAATTTTTTAATGATCCCAGCCGTGTCCATCATTTTTGAAGACATTAAGATCTGGATAGGTTAGTTGACTACTTTTTTTAACTACATTTATCAAACATTTATGTCTTCTAAAATCTAGAGGAAAAAGAATTTTTAAAATACAAGCAATAATAAATGAGTTATAAAGCTTTGAAGTTTGGTGGAAGGGGCATCTGTCAGATAACGGAAACAGCAGAATGTGACGTCACCGAGAGTCGCCAGCCATAACGCTGCGTGCATGCGAAACAGATGACGCGTTATCCCCACTATGTCCCCACTTTTGCTCACAACAATATTTCTAATATGAATAACTGCTTTAGTTGTCAACTAATTTTGATTCTGATTTTACAGAAGAATTTGTTTTTTGTATTATTTTCTGTTACATATAAAATAATGTACCAAATCAAACATAAGAAACTACTCTATTCACAGATTCTTTTTTAAATATGTTCAGCCAGCTAGAAAATGGGCAATTTGTGCAAAAATTTTTTTTAATGCAAATCAATCGGGTTGCTTATAAGGAGCAAACAACTCTGTAGAGACATTAGAGGCTCCAGTCAGAAATGGCACAAAAAATCATGCCTTATGCCGTGCAAAAGTTTATTCCTTTTGTCAAAAGTGGTAAGTCAATGACGAGACTTAAATTACAAAATACTTTGTTCTACACTACGCTGATATATAATATAGTTAATAGTTACTTTGTAATTATGGCGTCAAGGTCTAAAATTTTTCGTTGCAGTCTCAAAATGGTAACTTACTAGTATTGCTCGCGGTTCCACCGGTGTGAAAAAGCTTTTCCGGGATAAAAAGTAGCCTATAGCACTCAGGAGTAATGTAGCTTCTTATTAGTGAAAGAATTTTCAAAATCGGTTCAGTAGCTCCTGAGATTAGCGAGTTCAACCTAACTCTTCAGCTTTATAATATTAGTATAGATAAAATATTATGGTATAGATTGGTGTTACTACAGTGTATAGATATTTAGAAAATTCGGTTGTTTAAAAAACTATCCTGTTAAAATTAGGACACTAGAAATATTATTATGGTATAAAAAGGGCACAGGATGTCACCAGTGTAGCAAATGCTGATGACAGTTAATGCGTTACCATTTTCTGTGTCTAGATGAAGAAGTAAAACACTCACAGCATAGTTCAGAGTTTAATTCTAGACACAACACAGAAGGCACAAGCACAGTATACAGTCTAGAGTGAAGAAGCGATAGATAGTTCAAGAATACAGCGTAGAAATGAAGGCAGAATAAATAAGCACTAGCGTATAAAACAGTATAGCGTAGCGTAAGCAGGGTAAGCGAGTAGCGTGCGCTTCGCGTCAAAAGCAAGTCTCGACTGTCGGGTCAGCTGGCAATGTCATGTGCCGATGCTGCGCGGGCGTACCGCACCGCACTTCACCCCGCTGACTCCTTGTACCTAACGGTAAATCTGTGCGCAAGGGACGTTGCACTGGTCGATAATATGATATCGGTATCGACATCGACAAACCGTTACGCATCGAAGTACTATGCTTGTAGTTGAAATATAATATTAAGATTTATATAATAGTTAGTGTTAAGTTTAGTATAAGTGTAAATAAATAATTAATAAAATGTAAATATATATTTTTTATGTAAATTGACAATAATATCATAATTTTAACACTTAGAATTATGTGGAGTGTAGGAAAGTTACCTACATTATTATTATTTTTGATGCAATGACAAGCATGCCGCTCGTCTGATGTTAAGCGCCCATAAACAGTAGCAACACCATACAGAACAATGAATAGGGTAGTTTCCTATGTTTGATTTTTACATTATTTTATATGTAACAGAAAATAATACGAAAAAGAAATTCTTCTGTGAAATCAGCATCAAATTCAATTGAAAAATAAAGCGGTTATTAAATTTTTAAATATTCTTGTGAGCGGCGTGGCGGGGATATCACGCTATCTCTTTCGCACGCCCACAGCGTTATGGCCGACGGCGCTTGGTGACGTCACAGCCTAGTATTGCTGTTATTTGACAGCTACCACTTCCATCAAATTTCAAAGCTTTATAACTTACTATTGCGCCCATTTTGAAAATTCTTTTTCCATAAAATTTTGGAGAGCATACATTTTTAATAATTGTATTTGGAAAATAAGTAGGCAACTGCCCTATTATGTTACCCATACTACTTTTTCTGGATTTTAAACACTCACGATCTTTCTCCTTCTTTCTCTTTCTGGATTTCTTCTCTACCTTTTTCTTGACGAGTGGCTCATCGTCCGAATCCGAGTACGTCGCATCCTGTTTGCGCTTCGTGCGTTTTGGTTCAGCATTTACTTCGGAGACGTCGACTTTCGCTATTTCCTAGATAAAAGCAGTGAGTTTGACTCTAATATCAAACAGAAAAAGTTTTGTATTATACGCCCATCGGTATTTTTCGCGGCAATTTAATTGTTTTCGTTGGAGTATTGTCGAATCAGAGAGCGAGAAACATTTTGACTAGGTTTAAGAAAAAAAAATTAAACCCAAAATCAAGACATATTGTTATGGGACCATTTGGAGACCCTATTTTAAATAAAAAAGGAATCACGGAAATAGGTTCACAATTCTCGGAGAAATCACTGTAAATACATTTGAAAAATATACAGATACACTAATTGAGACACTCCTCTTTTTTGTAAACAATTAATTAAACAAAAATTTAGTTTTTACATAAATTAGTAAGAAAGTCAAATCACAATTACTAATTTATTTACTAAGAAGCCAAAAAAGTGATTCAGTTAGCTCTCTAAAATAATTTATGCACATAAACTTATGATATTTTGAGTGCAAAATCTAAGACTCACCTTAATATTTTGCGTGTCTCTATAGTCCGTATTATCCTCCATGCAGTATTCTTCGACATCCATATCTAAACTACTGGAGTCTTCAGTTTTCACAAATACGTCAGAGAACGTATATTCGTACTTTTGGACAGACGAGTCATCGTTTTTTGACTCATGTAAAACCGAGTCTACTTTAACGATTTCTTGCATTTGTTCATTCTCTTTAAGAATTTTCGAGTCATTACTGTTGGAGTCATTTTGTACCGAGTCTTTATTTAAATCATCTTTATAAATTAAATCACAGTATACCATATTAATTACATTTTGAGATTTTGTGTTACATTGAGTATTTTTTAATTTAGATTTTCGAGTCTTTTTATGACTCGACTCTTTTATTTCCAGAATTTGTGTCTCTCTTATTTTTAATTTTGATAATACTGGCGCTGGAGTGTTGTACTGAAAGAAATAATTAAGATCATCACTAACTGACTGAAGCATAACTACTAACTTGCATTAGTGAATGAAAATATCTTATATGTCTAAAACAGCTGCCCTTGAATATTCATTATCATCATCATCATGTCTGTTGCAGTCCACTGCTGGACATAGGCTTCTCCCAAGGTACGCCATAGAGCCTGGTCTGCTGCTTTATGCATCCAGTCGCTGCTGGCCTTCTTGTGCAAGTCATCCAGCCATCTGGCCAAAGCGCGTCTCACGTTCGCCAAGACGCGGTCTCCACTCCAGAACACGCTTACTTCAGAGGTAATCTGTTCTGCGACATATGTAGCCAGCTCATTGCCACTTCAAACTACTAACTTTCAGAGCTATGTTGCTCACCTTGGTTCTCTTTTTTTTTTTGCATCGAATGACGAGACGAGCATGCCGTTCGCCTAATGGTAAGCGATACGACCACCCATAAACAAAGGAACACCATCCAGCACCTTGAGTTACAAAGTACTGTGTGGCATTCCACTGTGTTCATCATCCTGAGACATAAGATGTTAAGTCTCATTATGTCCAGTAGTTACACTGGCTACAATGTCCTTCAAACCGAAACACAACAGTGCACGCACACTGCTGCTTGGTGGTAGAAATAGACATTGCCGTGGTACCCACCCAGACAGACTCTTACATATGAGAGTCCTACCACCAGTGACGCTTCTCTGATGGTTCCCTTGAATATACTTTATTGATATATGTTTATCACAAGCTTTTGCTTGTGGCTCTGCTTGCATGAAAATGTTTTTGGGATAGTCCTACTATGTGCTGTTTCAGACTATCTATATCTGTGCCAAAGTTCATCCAGATCTGTTCATCCGTTCTGGCATTTCTGAGTAACAAATGTCCATCCAAACTTTTACATTTATAAACTTTTATACTAGCTTTGCCTGCAGCTCCACCTGCTTTAAAGTTTTTCCGGGATAAAAGTCCCGCTTGATATTTTCTCGGGATAAAAAGTAGCTTATGTGTTAATCCAGGATATGATCTACACGTGTGTCAAATTTATTCAAAATATGTTCAGTCGTTTTTGTGTAAAAGAGTAACAAACGTCCATACATTACATCCATACATCCATTCTTACAATTTTTGCATTTATAATATTAGTAGGATGTAAAATTTTGTATGGATACATTCAGTAATTTTATTTAAGACTAGTAGTGCTCGCGGCTCCGCCCGCGTGAAAAATTTTTCCGGGATAAAAATATTTTCCTGGGATAAAAGTAGCCTATAGCACTCAGGAGTAAAGTAGCTTCCTATTAATGAAAGAATTTTCAAAATCGGTTCAGTAGTTCCTGAGATTAGCGAGTTCAAACAAACACACAAACAAACAAACTCTTCAGTTTTATAATATTAGTATAGATAGTTTCGTTTTGAGAGTGAAGAGCAGTCTTTAAAGAAAAATACTATTTTAATTTAAGATGCTTAATGTCTGCAAAAGTTGCCTTAAGACTACTTAATTAATTTTAATCTAATACAAAAGGGCCTTCGACCACCCATAAAGTCATGTGTTCCTGCTACTTCCGTCGTAAACACATTCCCAGACGTGCTGACCTAATGTGCAATGGTGAATATGGCAGGGCCGGACTCAGGACGCATGACTAGATAAAAGTTAAGGGTAAAAACAAAACATACCAAACACGTCATGAGATAGTACTTGGCATGTTTCACTTGCTTCTTAAATTTAATCCTTTTTTGTACTAATGCTACACACTCCCAACACAATAATACTGATTCCTTCACCATGTCCTGAAAATAAAATAGAGGGTCATATTAATAGACGCAACTCAATTTCGCTCTAATGTACTATACCAGTTGAGATGCAGTTAAATTAACATCATTACTCATATTATGCAATGCAATCAGCCCTGTATTATACAACTGCCCACTGATGAGCACGGGACCCTTCTACCACTGAGAGGCGTTAGGCTTTAGTCCCCCATGCTGCTCTAGTGGGGGTTGATTTCACATACCATGTGTGATGGATTTTGACACCTAAATTTTGTTTATGTAACAATGCTTATACGACGAGACAACCGTGCCGTTTGCCTGACGGTAAGCTATACGACCACCCATAAACAGTAGCAACACCATCCAGCACCTTGAGTTACAAAGTACTGTGTGGCATTCTTCTGCGCTCGTCATCCTAAGACATAAGATGTTAAGTCTCATTATGTCCAGTACACTGGCTACAATTTCCTTCAAGCCGAAACACAACAATGCATGCACACTGCTGCTTGGCGGTAGAAATAGACACTGCGGTGGTACCCATTCAGGTAGGTACCTTATGCATGCAATTTATCGAATAATTTTTGTTTTCTTCAACCCGTTCGCTTATAATTCACCGGATAGATACTTACCTTTCCAATAAAACTTTAAATACTGTATAATTAATAATCAAAACTTACAAAACATTCCAAAAAGTCTTGTAAAAACAACTCTGATTCTTCAATCGACAATTTCTTTAGTTTTCTGTCTGAGCTAAGACATCCAAAGCATATAGCACTAATCGATAGTGGATTTACTTCTACGTTCATGATTTTATGTTAAAAATTAATGGAAAATATAAAACACTTGGATTTTTTTTGATTACACAGACTAATTCAATTCAATTCAAGACACAGATGTTCAACTAAATTTGACAGTAGTCTGATTTGATATCAAACAATGCATTTCCAAGCTAGGTTAAGTTAAAACTTTCAGCATAATTTTTTGTGTATGGATTTCACATTGGTGTCGCGTCCGTTTTAAAGAAAGAGATAGAAAATACATTATGTTCTAATTTTTTTTTTTTTTTTTTTAAATTCTCCCTTACAGGGAAGGCAAAGGGTTCAAGCCCATACAGCCTCGTCTTAAGTGATATCTCTGGTTGTCGTAGTAAAGCAGTGGCTACCTTACCAAGACTTTATCAAGGAGTTTTGGCGGCAACGAAAAAACACTTGATTGGCACAGTTATTTCAATTCACTTCATTTGAGCACTTTAATAGAACTATATTGGATAATATACCACCATAATTATGCAATATAACACTAAGTATCACCAAAATAATGAATTAAAACAAGAGCACCTCATGACACTTCCACATTCCCGCCAAAACTCCATTATGTTCTAATATATTGCAAGTGGTTTGTAGATTCGGAACGTAAATGTCAAACCTCTGCGTTTAGTTATTGCAAATTAAAAGTTAATATGTAGTGTATATCAATTCTATTTTCTTATTATCCTCATTAAACAAAATAGAAGACCATATCTGACCCTTGAGATAATAATTGTAATTAATTCATTATTTACAAGAATTAAAAAATTGCAGAGGTAATCATTGTTAATGCAGCTACACATGATACTTAGCGCTACCTATGTGAAATAATATACATAAATACTTCATATTATTACTAGATGTCGCTAACCATAAATTCAGCCTTCAGTATATTTGTGGGTATTTAAAATTTAGTAGCCAATTTTCTATGTAACCAAGGAAAAATAATCACGGTTAAATGGGATCTGCTCCTATATTTCACCATTTCGTGCTACCCAGTTGGTACTAAGTAATAATATTATTAATAAGTAATAGTACACTACCATCAGAAGTGGATAATTATTTCCAACTACTCTGTATCCTTCTATTTGGTTAGTGTTCCCTGAGACTCGCCGAGCTTCGATCGTTGTCATAAAATGCGTGCCACTGCTGATCCTGGCTTACAGGAGCTGCAGCGGCGGGTGTGAGGGCGGGATAGTCTCATACCATCAGAACTCAGAAAAGGATTTTGGATTGGGATTTGAGAAAAAAGGAAAACCTTGAAATAAAGAAAATAACAAAACACATGATTTATTTTAATTATACATTTATAACAACTATTAATGCGTGCCGAAGTTTACATTCAGTCAAACTCTTTATAAGACACGCACATCCGATTTTTTAAGTATTGTATGCAGGTATTCATTGCTAATTACGTAATAATTATTAAGACAATGGAAAGTATCGTAAGGAAATCTGATAATTATTAATACCTAACCGTTGGAATTTAGAATCTACCCAGCAATGTCCAGTTTGGTGGATATAAAAATTAATACTTTTCTCATTAATAAAAAAAAGGTGAGCAGTGTCTAGCAAGTAAAAGTTGAATCTTTGGTTGAATATGAATTAAAAGGTAGTGTAAGTGTTCATGAGTATAATACGAAAATGAGTTTATTTGCCTTATTTCTCATCAATTAAACTAACATTTGAAATGTGCTGAAGTATTTTAACGCATTTTCCAAAACGGATGAACCAATTTTGAAAAAATAACATGGGCAAATGGCAATTTCAAATGTTAAATTAGGTGTTATTTTAACAATAAGATAATTAGCATGTGTTTGAATATGCCAAATAAATAAAAAGAACAAGCATTTAAATCGGGCGAAGACGTCATCAACCCACAAATATCATTAGAAAAGAAGTGTCAATTCACAAAATTTCACGTTCATATTATACCATAAACCCATGAATTTCACCAGTCAAAATAAGTGTCCATATCATGTTCTGGCGTGAAGAGTGTCTCTTGAACAGATAAACGTTTCTGACCACAGCCAGGGTCTGACCATGCGCTGAGGTCAGGCGAAGGGATGTGGACGCATTCTGTCATCTCGTTACTGAAACATTTGACGTCACTTTAATGGATGCTGATTATGAAAGAGGAGAGCTGTAGTCCAGAGACCTCGTGTGACATTTTTTAGAAATGTTATTACCAGATCACCAATAAACAACAAGAAAGAATGTAATTGAATGATTGAATGATTGAAATTAAATGTACAAGAAAGACACTATCATCACAATAATTGAGTCACGATCCTCAATAATGAGGAGCTGACTGTAAGAGACATTTTTGCTTCTGTCCGGCAGCTCGTGTCGGTTAAGGTCACTGATGCAATATTTAAAGAAGAAAAGACATAGGGCTGTATTAACTCAACTCGGTTTCGGTCTGAAGTGCGATATCAGCTGAGACGTTGTCAAATTAAAATTAGCATCTTAAGATAGTCGCTTTTAATAAACCCATATTAACATCAGCTCAAATGACATCTTAAGTTACAATATCTGACAGATTTTGAGAGCTAAGTTTTATTTATGTAACAGCGCTAACTCAGCAGAGACTGAACTCTTAAATGGCACCTTAAGCTTTGTTTATTAAATAGTTCAATACATTAAATGTCTACTTGAGATATTATACCAACTTTAATCATTCTAAATAGGTACTGTCTCTTACCCATGTCCGGCGAGCAGGAACGCGTTGGGTTGTATCTCATGTACTTCCTCCCCGTGGTCGCAGATGATTCTCGATAGGGTTATCTTTCTTATCTCCAGCAGTTGTTCTGAAAGAGAAGTTTGAATGAGATTTACAGGGCAAACTTTGTTGGTTTAAGTCCCATAATGCCCAGTAATTAGGCTACAATGTTCTTAAATCTGGAACACAACAGAGCATGCACACTGCTGCTTGGCACCGTCTGCTTATTTTTGTATATGAACGGCAAGGATATACTTGAAAAAGGTCGCAGGAACACGCTGCATGCAAGCCGCTTTTGACAGATAAGTCTTTAAATCTTTAGGGGGGCCTATGTTCAGTAGGACGGACGATAGCCTATTTGGGAATGGAACGGTCTGCCAAGACAATGTCCGGGGGTTCAAAACCCAAGGCGCACACCTCTGACTTTTCGAAGTTACGTGTGTATTATTTATCAATTATCGTTCGTTTTAACGGTAAAGGAAA
Organism: Lapara coniferarum; assembly: GCA_949316025.1. Lineage (NCBI taxonomy): Eukaryota > Metazoa > Arthropoda > Insecta > Lepidoptera > Sphingidae > Lapara > Lapara coniferarum. Next base: position 20,242,117 of record OX438929.1, read on the forward strand.
ACATCGTGAGGAAACCTACATACCTGAAAATTCTCTGTAATAATTTTGAGGGTATGTGAAGTCTGCCCGCACTAGGTCAGCGTGGTGGACTAAGCTAAACCCTATCAGTAGAGGAGGACCGTGCTCAGCAGTGGGCAGTATATAATACAGGGTGATTGCATTGCATTGCATGTTCAGTAGTGGACGTCAGGTGGCTGATGATGATGATGAACGGCAAGGACCTCACTGGGCCACTGCATCCAATGGTATGCGGAGTGGGATCCAGATAGTGAGCCGACTGACGTGAGATGATCATCCCTCCTCGACCCATTTATATCAGCCTGTTTGATACCGGATAATACACGCTGATCCGGGAACGAGACGCACAAATGTCGGTCACTATGGCGAAAAACTACTCATATTCTTTTACTAGTATGGTCTGTATTGGACTTTTCTATCTATCTATCACAGAAAACTAGCATCAATTTGTGGCTTGCTGTTGCGGTCTGTGCGGTCAGTGAGACTTTCGGAAGTTCAAATACCCCTTTCTCTCCCCTAATAATTTACTGTTTGTAGGTCTCTCATTCTGGGTGGGTACCACCGCAATGTTTTTAATAAAAACTTTGTGCCCAGATCCGTGTTGAACCTAAAAGATATTCGTGAAAATTTGTTACATTCGAATTCGATACAATAACAGTATCAACCCTTACCTTCAGTGAACGCTCCAGGATGTACAGTGTTCTCATACCAGAACCGATCAGCCCTCCTCCACCGCAGCATCTGACTGGCCATGATGCAGCCGAGCGTGGGCCCGGCCGCGGCGCCCGGCATCGCACGCTCGGCGAGCAGCGCCGGGTACAACTCTATGTCTTCTGGAGACTCGTACATCATCGCCAGGCCTTCTACTTGCTTAATTTATTTATTTATTCATTTAGGCACATCAACAATGCAAACACAAACAGGGTATAAAATCATGACATCATAAAGTAACTCATGTTTATATTAATGATAGATGTACACAACATTATTATAACAGCAGTAGTATATAAAAAAAATACGAAATACTTTATTTACTAAAATGATAAACGGTTGCAACAGTGGCTACATGGCTAGAAAATTTTTTCTAAATGACGTGGACCGGTCATGGAAAATGTCAAGATCCAACAGCATATGCCAATTGTTAAAAGTAGTGGTAAGTCTTGCTATGGGAGAATTACGGGCCATATTTGTTTTATATCTTAATAATAAGAAAATATTGAGATGTATATAGTATATATATGTATGTATGTATATAGATGTATATATATATAGTCAAGAGCCAGATGCAGAAAGCAGTACTTCTGGACACGGCACGAATTGTGAGGAGATTCCTCACTTTGAATCCCTGACCACCGGTGGCTTGGGCCTTGAGCCTCGCCATCGATGGGTGATTCACTTTTTTTATATTTTTATATGTATAAATGTTTTTTTTATATATAAAAATGTTAAAAAAAAGAAGATTTAGAAATAAAGAGAAAATATTGCAATAACTCATGAACATCATAAGGGACGGATAAATGATGAAAAGGCATAGGTAAATGTGGTAGGTCTCTCATATGTAACAGTTCGTCTGGGTGGGTAGCACTGCAATCTCTATTTCTACCGCCAAGCATTTGTTTCGGTTTGAAGGAGCCTGTGTAACTACTGTATATAATGAGACTTAACATCTTATGTCTCAAGATGACGAGCGCAGTGGAATGCCACACAGTACTTTGTAACTCAAGGCGCTGGATGGTGTTGGTACTGTTTATGGGTGGTCGTATCGTTTACCATCAGGCGAACGGCATGCTCATCTCGACATTCAATGCCAACAAAATAAATTGTTAAATTGCGAGTTATTGCTGTTCCAATAAGAACATCAAGAATAACATCTGCCTTCAACGCGAGATGGGAATCTTATTCATAAATAATAGAAGAAAACACACATCATGCCTTTATTATCGAAGGGGTAGGCAGAGGTACAAAAAGAGATCTTTTCACGATGAGTGTTCCATCCGATGATGTGATAAAGGGAGCCTATCGCCACATCGGGCACAGATTCCAAACTTCGAACTGATACTCAGCAGAAAAACTCGAAAAAATAAAAAATAAGTAAATAGAAAAAATAAATACAAAATAAAAGAATAAATAAATAGAAGAAATCAAAAATAAAAAAAAAATAGAAAAACAATGAAATAAAAAAAAAAAAAAAATACCGGGACTCGGAATTCAAATATGGAACCTTAAAGTGGTGTTAGAAGATCAAGGAGGAGAGACAGAGGAGAAGATCTAGAACTCTTTAAAAGGGTGACGTCAGCTCTACCGACGACATACATAATACAGCACACGGAATACACCTACACTACCGAGGCCCGAGATACTGCGTTCCTGATTCTTTAGATAACATCACACTATAGCATCATGCGAATCTCATTCTTTACAATTACCTCTGGCTCCATCCACTCCAGCAAATCTTTAAACTTCTTAATCCTCGGCAGTCCGCAGATGTGCCTGTACTCGTTGTATGGAGGGAGTCCAGTGTCCCTCCCCTTCATGATATCACTCGATAGAACATCAGACGCGCGTTGAAGACGACCCAGAATTCTTTCACCAACCTGAAATAAAAAGCTGTTCTGAACATGGTAGGTTCTGCGTGAATGAATAGTCTTGCATTAGTATTTTTTTGTGAGGGTATTTGTGACATGACCTGCTTTTTTACTATATAAGCACCGAGCGTGTGACAGATCGAGGCAGATGAGAATTGACTCTCGACCTGGTTGCTTGGTTATCACCAAGCAACTATCCTTTTAATCCTTTTACTATGATATCTCATAGTAAAAGGATTTCCATAAAATCAGTGATAGATCAAAAATGCTTCTGTTTTTACCACTTATTTGTCTCACAGAAAACTGAAATTAACCAACGTGTAAACTGAAGGAAGTTGATTAGCTTATTGGTTTTACCTGCATGAACGTTTTGGTATCATATAGACTGACAGTTGAACTACTTTATAGATTGTTGAAGTCTAAACTGTTGCATTATTAGCAGCGATTTTTAAAATCTTTATAGGCCTTACATCAGGATCCACGAGGCCATCCACAGCAGCACACGGTTGTCGGAAGGTGCCCTGGGTAATGCCCTCCAATGTCCTGTTAATGGAAAGGGCTCCAGTACGAAGAGTGAAATCTACTGTAGCGAGCTCTTGGTAGAGACGACCGTCGCGTGTGTAGAGTCTGGAAAGAACACTGATTAAAAAGAAAGAACAGGGCGAGGTCTTGGATTACTTAACTAAAGTAATCGAAATGATTATGCCGTTCAATGTATTTACACGAACATCACGCTTATATATCCATAGGAATAGGCAGAGGCGTAACTAGTGCACCTTTTCGCCATGTATTCCGTCCCATGTTGTGATAGATGAGCCTATATTGGACACAAAATTTTAGATTCCTATCTGATGCGATCTGGAATGAACTACCTGTGTCGGTGTTTCCTGAATGCTATGACCTTCCTCAAACGAGGCTTAAAAAGAGTATTGTCCCTACGGTAGGCAGCGGCTTGTCTGTGTCCCCGGCATTGCCAAGTCCATGAGCAGCGGTGGCCGCTTACCATCAGGCAGGCCGCTAGCTCGTCTGCCTATACTGGCAATAAAAAAATAAAAAAATGATACTGAGAATGTCACGGTCACTGCTCAACTTGGGCTTCGATCCTTTAATCTCAGAGCGTAAGTCGCGCTTGCAACTAAGCCAACGAGGTAGTCTGACAAAGATACAGATGTGACCTAAAAATGCGCCTTATATAATGAGCTCGATTATATCACAGTATAATCATACGAAGCCAGTCCTTTGTTTTGGTTTCGTGGAGAAAACTACCGGCTACCTTTATAGGGGGTTCTCCAGCCTTACAAACCGGCGTTAAGCCACCCGAAGAGATGGAAAACGTCGGGTGACCGAGTCCCCAACATTATATATCGATTGCCTCGGTGGCGTAGTTGTATTGCGTACGCGTTACGAGTACGATTTGCGCGCTGATAGGTATCCTGGATTCGAATCCCGGCTCGAGCCAAAAACATTGTGACTGGGTTTTTGAGTCAGAAAGTTGGCGGTGTGATACCCTCGTGCCGCGTAAAGCAGTTGGTCCTGTGCCTGATCTCTCTCCGGTCATGTCTGCCGTCTCACCGGACTATGAGAGTGAAGAAATAGCGAGTGCACCTGTGTATTGCACACACTTGTGCACTATAATATCTCCTGCGTACCTGGCTGATCTCTGTTGAGATTAGCCGCCGTGGCCGAAAATCGGCTAGGAAGGGATATGATATAATGCCTGGCATTACCAACTAAATCTCCGCAGTGGCCATCATTAGAACATAAGGGACAGCTGTGGCCAGTCCTACATGCATTGGATCAACTCACTTCAACCGGCCCTCTTGCATGGTGTGGAACCATCTCGTGCCGACGACGTACTCTATAGACAATCTTGGCTCCAGCTTGCGATCGTAGTCGTCCACGTGACCTTGAGTGTTGTAGATCACTTGGTTGCGAAGGAGGAACTCTTTACCTGAGGGTAAGAGATACATTGTTACCTAATCACGGAAGAGTGTAGGAATAACATTTTTCTAGGTCAGATTTTATAACTCTTAGATTTTAATATTATAGTTGAAATATGTTTGCAAGAGATTCTGACATGTATAAACTTTTCTACTTTTGGAATAGGGCTCATTAGCCCAAACGCCTGTTGCACCAAGCCTTCCTGCAGGCGAGTCAAGTTTACTTGCAACTAGGCGAAAGCTAGTGGGATGGAGCTTTTGAATCTAGAATCTTAATTACTGGTGCCGTGGTGGGACTCTCATATGTAAGAGTCCGTCTGGGTGGGTACCACCGCAATGTTTATTTCTACCGCCAAGGAGCAGTGTGCATGCACTGTTGTGTTTCGGTTTGAAAGGCATTGTAGCCAGTGTAACTACAGGACATAATGAGACTTAAGATCTTACGTCTCAGGATGACGAGCGCGGTGGAATGCCATACAGTACTTTGTAACTCAAGGTGCTGGATGGTGTTGCTACTGTTTATGGGGACCTGTCAAAAGGCTGAGCAGTATCCGCCGCCCATGGACTAAAGCAATGCCAGAGGTACAGCCACGCTGTTGCCTACCGGGAGGTGAGCACCTTTAAAACATCGTTCAAAGAAGGACATAGCGCTCGGGAAACACCGATGCAGGGAGTCCATTCCAAAGTTACCACGTGCGTGGCAGAAAAGACCATTGAAAACTCACCGTGCTACTACGGACGGATTCAACGTAGTATATAGTATAGTATCTAATCTAATAACCATTTCAGTTCTTTAGTAATAAAAATAAAGTAATGTGTACCCAACAAAATCGGCATCATCTCATAATACATAATCTGTAGATACATCGCGATGTTGATCTCCTTTGCTGTGTAGAACAGTGTATCGTCATTCCAGCACGGGTTGAGGGCTTCTAGTTTCCGAGCTATAGCGTTGTGGTTTCGATACAGCCAAAGGAAAAGTACGTTTAGGCCTAGGACAGAGTTCGCGCCACCGGAAGCTGAAATAAAGTGACATCTGTTAATGATAACTGGGAACAATTTCGAATTGTGAATAAGAATCTTTTTCTTTTGAATATTCTCTAGTAGCTACAGGTTTACAAAGCGACATCTATTAATAAAAGTTGGAAGCAATTTGGAATGTAACAAAAAAAAACTCTTCCAATCTATCTAGGTAACTGAAGCCTGAAGGTTCAAATTATGATGTTTCAAGTGCTTCTTACGGATTTTACTGTGGCGATGAATTCTGGCAATATTAATGACTTTTAGAGCCGATATCACCGCTTGCTGATAAAGTCCATGATAGCCTATTTGGAACTTATCCGCCATATAAATTACAACTTTTGGTCCCACTGGTCACGTAGAAATATCTGGCTGGAAAAGTCACTAGTAATGTGTCAGATTTGTTTGTTAGATGGCGTTATTTTATCTTACTAATATTATAAATACTAAATTTTGTGATAACATTTGGATGTTTGTTAGAAGTAATCGCAGAAACAACTGAACGGATTTGCATGAAATTTGCACACGGGTAGATCATGTCCTGGATTCACATAGGCTACTTTTTCCGGTAATTTGCTGCCATGGGATATGAAGTATATTTAATTTCACTCTTTAAGTAGATGCCGCTGGCGTCGTACTGTGTTTTGGGACTTTTGAACTGGGAAAGGCTTTTCAGGCGAGTGAAGCCGCCAGCAACACCTAGTATGTCATATAGTTATCTCAAACTTTATCAGGAACTGAGCAAACTGGCCCGTACTAATACAACTCGTAGTGTAAGTAGCTGTTAAAAGAAACTCACGCGAGTTATGACACCGCGTCTCTCTCGGTGGTTCGTTGTTCACGCAGAACGCGGCGCCGGTGGGGGGCCACTCCTTCCCCTTGAGGAGTTCAGCTCGGAGTCTCCCGCCCGCGTACTCACGCCCCTTCGCCGCCCCGCGCCCTTCCTGACCATACAGTATCGACAACTCGAGCATGGGCGCTGCTGTGTTGATCTGGGTAATAATTCATAGCAAAAAGTGTAGAACTAACCTCTCCAGTAGAAAATAGTAGAATGATTATGTGAATTAATTATAAAAAAGTCAGTTGGATTGAGTAACTTGGCTTTTATGAAATCGGTTAAAAACTACTCAAATGCGAGGCACACTTCCACTCTGAATAACATAGTATAAACCAAACTCGCTTCCCACTGTCTGTCCCTATGTGTGCTTACATCTTTAAAACTACGCAGCGGATTTTGATGCGGTTCTTTTTAACAGATAGAGTGATTCAAGAGAAACGTTTATATGTACTTTTATCCCAGAAAAACTTATTAACGCGGGCGGAGCTGCAGGCAAAAGCTTTAAACTATAAAATGATAAAGTTAATAAAATAGAGCCCTTTTAAAAGTGAAACTGATAGACAGGCTTGCTCGTATTGTCATTCTCACAAACACACTCACGCCTTTTATCCCCGAAGAGGTAGGTAGAAGTGCAACTAGTGCACCCACTATTCGTAGTGCGTATTCCGTCCCATGATGTCATAGGCGAGTTCATTGCCATATCGGGCACATATTCTAGACTCGGGCTGATACTGAATAGAAAAACTCAATATCACTTTGCCCGACCCGAGATTGGAATCCGAAACCTCAGAGCATTAGTCATGATAATAAGGAATACAACTACCCCACCGAAACTCATGCTTCATTCAGTAATAATGTTCAAAAACAAAAATAGTTATTTACGTATTTAAAAACATCTGCCATGGCTCTCTACTTACCCTCTCTGGCGAAACAGATGGTACCACACATCCTATTCGCTGGTAAGTGATAGCGCGCGTCAGATTAAGGCAGCGGATGTCACTTCTGCGAAGGTGGACATCATCTCGAGACACTTCAATCGGCAAGCAGCGAGGGTCTTGTCTTCCACCTGTTAATCATTGTGTAAAGTGGTTTCTAGTAAAACGCAATAGAAATCCAGTGGTCACCATGATTTACAGAGGACAAAACTACAAGCTGTAGTACTAGAGCTGTAAATATCGCTTGTATTACAGTGAGTGCTTTGAAGAATTGTTTAACCTTTCCTTTTCTTTTTTTCTTTTTTCTTATTCTCTCCTTTTCTAAGCCGAACCACGCGTGCTGGCCTGCGGAACACCTTCGTAGTGTCTTTTTTTTTTTTTTTTTTTTTTGGCATGGCCATCTTCGGCGCATTAGGGACGGCTGCGGGCTTCCTCCGACTCACGTCTAAGTTGTCGACCGCAATCGCCCCTGCGCGTACCGCTTTTTTGCGGTCCTTTTCCTGTTGCGGGGGCTCAGAAGCCCCCGAAACACCGTACCATGTCCGCCTTTTGGTGTCCGAGGCAGCGTGAGACACGCTGCCTCGGACATGTCCATCACGGGGGCCACAGAAGTTGGCTAGACTAATGGGTGGGCGGCACGTCCCGCCCACCCGTGACCCCCGGAGGCCCCTATTAGTCGCCTTTTACGACAGGCAGGGGATACCGTGGTGGAATTCTCCAAACGCCCCCAATCCACAGGGCGCACCTTCGTAGTGTCTGCCATCCCGGCTCGAACCAAAAGATTCGGTAACTCATATTTCTGCCGCACCATTAAGTTGTGGTAAGTGGACGGTAGCCTAGGTGGGAATTAGGGCTTTCATTTCGAGACTCTCGGTCTCGAAAATTTCGAGAGTCTCGACGATTTTTTTGTATTTTCGAGACTCGAGACTGCTGCCTCCAGTCTCGGAAAAACGAGACTTTCGAAACTAACATCAAATAATAATAATTATTGAAAAAATTACTAAAGTATCAGGATCTTTTTAATGCAGATCAGTGGCGACATAGAAAAATTTAATTTTTGATAATCTCTCGGAAGTCGCAACCTAACCTTGTTGAAACATATATGGGTCTTTATAATTAAGTACATTATTGTTATGATAAATTGGGAAAAGATCTCTTTTTGACAATGGTAGCGATAGGGGGAAATACTCAAACCATTGCAAAATCCCTGCTAATTATGGTTTGAAAAGTTACGAAAATCCCAGGACATGAGACAACTCAAAGCATTCATATAACATTATAATTAAGCATGTTGAAGGTCACGGAGTGCAAATGTGCATGCTATCGCAACTTTCGTAGCTCTTGAGCAGAGTCTCTCACTGTTTGAAGATGAGACTCGAATAAAATGTCAAATAAGTATGAAACACTACGCGGCACCCTCATACACTTTATTTATACGGTAGCGGGTCACCGATCGCCCAACCGCTGTCTGCAGGCCGGTTTTAAGAGGCTGGAGACGTCTCGTCTACGGCTATTACGAGAAGGGAGTCTTCACTTACTATAGCGTGACATGTTTCGACCCTAAAAACCTGTGACGCGAGACTATTAAAAATACAAAAAGTCCCGATACTTTGAGACACGAGTTGACCTGGGACCCAAACACTAATGCAAATCTATACGTACTTCTAGCGTAGAATTAGAGATTTTTTTTATGCGATTTACTTTATTAAAAATTATAAAACAAAACCCCCCGCTGAGTCTGTATGTATGTCTTAACGCCAAATTACTCAAATACTACCGAACAGATTTCGTTGAATTTTGGTATGGAGATAGTTTGAAACTCTGGAAAGGCTATAGGCTACTTTTTGTCCTTGTTAAACTATTTCACGTGGTCGAAGCGGTGAGCAAAAGCTAGTTTGTAATAAAATCAAATCCTCTCTTTGAAAGTAATTATCCAACGCTCTTTATCTTTTACGGGACAGATATAAAAATTGAATAGTCGTATAAGTAATTGGTAATTTAACTTCCATATGGCTTTATAATAGTGTGATTTATAAAGTACTTTATTGATATATCTTGTATTGACTGCCTTAAAAGTCTTTAATCGTGGCCTACGAGTATAATGACTATTTTTGAAATAGTCTCGAAAGTCTCGTTTTTTTTCGAGACCGGACCAAGTCTCGTTTTTTTTTCTCGAGACTCGTAAATGTACCGAGACTGAAAGCCCTAGTGGGAATGGAACGGTCTGACCTTGTCTCCGGTCGAGAGGTTGAAAACCCAAGGCAACATCTCTGACTTTTCAAAGTTACGTGTGTATTGTTTGTCAATTATCCTTCGCTTTAACGGTGAAGGGAAATATCGTGGGGAAACCTACATACCTGAGAACTCTCCATACGAATTCGAGGGTATGTGAAGTCTGTCAACCCGCACTAGGCTAGCGTGGTGGACTAAGGCCTAAACCCTCTCAGTTTTTGTGGAGGCCTGTGCTTAGCAGTGAGCAGTAATACAATACAGGGCTGATTGCATTGCATTAAGCTGTGGAACAGTTTGCCAGCATACGTATTTCCTCCTATAGCTTAGAGTCCTTCATCCGGACCGTGAAGACGCAACTAAGCAGTCATGCAAAACTGTGCCGACCGTCCGAGAATACTTATCTCTTGCCAGTCGCCATTTTTCGTCTTACATGCCAGGCGCAATGGGGTCACACTGCAATGCCCATAAAAAGAGCTCTTTTATGATATCGTTGCAGAAGTCGCTACTTTTGTACTTGAGTTCTTGTTACTTTTTTTATTGCAGTTGAATGACGAGACGAGCATGCTGTTCGCCTGATGGCAGTGCCGGATTAAGACAACTTGATGCCCTAAGCAATTCACGCCTATGGGGCCCCCCTACCATAAGTAAACTAACATCAGTCTTTAATCGCGCGGATTTTCAAACAGCTTTACTTTTATGTGCTAGCATTTTTTTTGTGCTGTTTCTGGTGCCCCCCAAGACGTGATGCCCTAAGCAATTGCTTAATTTGCTTATGGGCTAATCCGGCACTGCCTGATGGTAAGCGATACGACCACCCATAAACATTAGCAACACCATCCAGTACTTTGAGTTACAAAGTACTGTGTGGCATTCCACTGCGCTCGTCATCCTGAGACATAAGATGTTAAACCTCATTATGTCCATTAGTTACACTGGCTACAATGTCCTTCAAACCGAATCGCAACAGTGCATGCACACTGCTGCATTGCGGTAGAAATAGCCATTGACTACTTATAAAACTTGGAAAGCTAATGCATCTGAACTAATTAAAACACAATAGAATATGGAGCGGCGTACGCAAAGAAGCCAGGACCAGGCTCCATGAACCCTGAAACGAAGTTTTATTTGCTCCCAGCCGGTTTCTTTCAGGACACCTTACAGCTAGGTGGAGTGAGATTTGCGAAAGGTCGCTGGCAGAAACTGGATGCGACAGGCCGAAGACCAGGTAAAATGGCGCGTATTGGAGGAGGCCTATGTCCAGCAGTGGACTAAAATATAAGCTGATGATGATGATGATGGTTTCTTTCATTGGGCAGCCACTGGTCGTGTTACATTGGGACGTCGAGGAAATTTTTTTAGGCCCTTGATTACTAACTACCTCACTAAAAATGTGTCAGTAGCATACCCGGTAGGCAGCACGTCCTGGTGACTGCCACGTAGTTTACAGTATCATGGACGGAAGAGATGTCTCCGGTGATGAACACGTTATAGTTAGGCACCATGTTGGTGTAGCGACTGCTGGCTGAAAAAAACGCGCTTTTAGTGTTCAAGATATATTTTGCCAGTTATGTTGTATCCCATGTAAGGGAACGAGTATATCGCACCTTTAGAACGAAAACGACACAATCCAAAAAAAATAATTGAGTTGTCATTTTTAAATGGCTAAAAACTAGTTTCTTATTTATAAAAATATAATAAAAATGGGACTGATATAACAGTTTTGTCCTATTACTGCTTGAATATGGCTGTGTTTGAACTATTATTTTATTGAGAACTTCGTTTTAAGTAATTTTATGACGATAACTTTTCTATAATTTTGAATTGTGTAGTTTTCATCCTAAAGGTGCGAAATTACTATGTACATTTCGGGTTGATCTCGGCTACCGTCCGGCCCGATGGGGCCGGTCTGACAGCTGTCAAACTCGATATGTGTGCGTGTTGACGCGCCTTATGTGTGTGCGTGTAGGTCGATTTTCGCGTGTTGACAGACACGCGAAAATTGCGCTTGCGCCAGTGTGGCCAGCGCTCTGGGCTCGACAGGTTAAGCAGAAAACTTAATGAATCTTTATTCGGCGAAAGGAACCCGAGACAAACAGTCCTACCATGCGTTCATTACAACGCCTCCGAGGGAGTTTTTTTTAACTCTATGTACTTCTTTCTTATATTAAAACTCCTCACTGTCTTTCTATTTAATTAAATGGCTTACAGGAACTGGCGGGGGTGAAGGAGATATAGTCCTGTATTTACTTCCTTCATTCATTCATCTTCCCTTCTTTAACCTTAAATAATCGAATGAACCTCACCAGCTCTTCCATCTGACATAATCGCGACCCTAAGCGCTCTGGCGTTTGGCAGTGGACCGAGTGGACGGCCAGACTTGGCTGATCTGATGCCGCCATCAGCGCCGTACATCGGAGGCAGCATCCTCGAGTATGGAGTCAGTTGAGCGCCGCGTGATGGGTACTGCAGGTTGTTGCAGGAACCGTCCATCCGACGAGGCTCGTGGGGGTTGCAATCTGCTATTTCTATTGCGCACCATCTAGAAATGTTTATTCTCAGTGCTTTTGGCATGAGAGTCCTTGCAGTGCGTAGGACGATCGATGATTATCTCTTGTTAGTCGACACAATTATAGTGTTTGGACCGGATATAAACTTTTAGTTCAGAAAAAAGTAAAAGCCACAGGAATCATTTACTTATTCTAAAAATCTTACTAATATTATAAATGTGAAAGATTGCGTATTAACTTTTTGGATGTTTGTTAAAAGTAAATGCAGAAGATTTTGAAAGGATTCTGATGAATGGCACGTGGATGGACCATGTCCTGGATTAACATATAGGCTACTTTTATCCCAGTAATTTCCCGCGGGAAACATTTATTATGATTTTTTTTTGTACGGAGACTCAAACTTGTAGGCTTTCAATCAAAATTGTGGTTGAAACTAACTAATAAAAATGACTGGTTATTGGCATAAAAAGTCGCCTATAAGATTAATGCGACAATTTCTTTATTATCAATATAAAGAGAGGCGCACTTATTTTCGCGGGCTAGTGCGCAATATTGATTGAAAAAGACTACAAGTTTGAATCTCCGTACAAAAACATTTCTGAAACAGACGTTGGAGCTTGGGGCATAGATTGAAATTAAAGGAAGATATGAAAAATCTGGCTCGTTTATTCCATTAGTGTTGAAATAGTCTTTCCGATGATGTATTATAAACTAACTTTTGCCCGCGGCTCCGCCCGCATTAAAAAGTTTTTCCGGGATAAAAGTCCCGCTTTATGTTTTCCCGGGATAAAAAGTAGCCTATGTGTTAATCCAGGACATGATCTACCCGTGTGCCAAATTTCATCGAAATCCGTTCAGTAGTTTTTGCGTGAAAGAGGAACAAACATCCTTACATCCATACATCCAAACATCCATACATTCTTACAAACTTTCGCCTTTATAATATTAGTAGGATTAATCAGATTAGTTTATTTTTTAAATAATCACGATGAAGAGATGACTGAAATAGTCGAAATTTTAGATACGGCCTCTTAAGGTGCTGGATGGTGTTGCTACTGTTTATGGGTGGTCGTATCGCTTACCATCAGGCGAACATGTTCGTCTCGTCATTCGATGCAATAAAAAAAACACTGAGACATATTCTTTCTTCGTTAAAAGTACAGTAAATATCTTTTATTATATTTTTGCCAAGAGAAAAAAAGATTAGTAAGAACACAAAAGAATGTAGGCAATTTGAAATTTTGAATTTGTACAGATATTTACGCTGCTGACTGTGTTTAGTACAAAGCGTTTTGTAAACAATATTCTGCCCTTGAGCTCAAAATGTACAGTAATTGTTTGTAATTAATGGATTGGTGAAAACTACGGACGAACGGATCATTATAAAATCATTCTTTAAATTTTTTACATAAAGATTGTTATTTATTAAAGTACTAGCTTTTGCCCGCAGATTTACCTGCGCGAATGAGTTTTTCCGGGATAAAAGTAGCCTATGTCCTTCCCTGGGCATCTAACTATCTCCATACCAATATTCATCGATATCCGTTCGGTAGTTTTTAAGTTTATCGGTACAAACAGGCAGACGCGACTGAGGACTTTGGTGTATTTGTCAGTGACATCGTAGCTCCCGAATAAATAGACGATGCGGTTTTCTTTGTTTAAAAGTTGTCACATATACTTACACACTCACGCCTTTTATCCCTGAAGGGGTAGGCAGAGGCAAATAATGACGTATTCCGTCCCATGATGTGACAGAGGGCAAGCCTATCGCCATATCGGGCACAAATTTCAGAGTATGGGCTGATACTGAATAGAAAAAACCCAATATCACGTTGACCAACCCGGGGATCGAACCCGACACCTCAGCATTGCAGTCGTATCGTAATACAACTCTGCCTACCCCTGAAGAGGGAAAAAGGCGTGATGCTATGTATCTTTACATTATTTCACTTCTGATTTCAAAAAATATAGCAACTTACGGGACCAATCGTAACGCTTCCATCTGCGAGGCTGTGTCATTAGACAATACTTCTCCAGTGAAGGTGTTGTAGTATACACCCGCCACGAACCGCGCCGTGAACATAACGAACATCACCCGCTCCATGTTGAACACTAAACTGCCGTGCCTTTGAGTAATGTAGCTGTTTTATAATGTAGCTATATCCTGTCATATCCTGTCTATAATTAGCTTTCTTGGTTTAGTGGTTTTGATTTGTGGTAGGTTCTGGTTTTGATTCCTAAGTAAGGAAAAACTATTTTTTGGAACGAAGTTCCTTATCGCGCGTTGTGAAAGGGAGCTAGACGGAAAAAAAATTACACGAAAAGTTGAACGACACTTTTATACTTGCCCTGTGAAACCAGCCAGTAAAGAACTGGCCGTAAAAGTGACATTCGAAATATAAAAAAAGACAATATAAATGCTTTTTTGAGTAGTTTTGGAACGAATAAAATATGTATGAAATTTAAATAAAAAAAGACAATTTAAATGCTTTTTAGAGTAGTTCTTTTTTCGTTGGTTGTATGTTAATTTTAATGTCAATGCTTGCTTAGGTGATGATCGTGATTCGATGACATATCTATTGTGTAGGTAGAAGTAAATGTTTTCATTGATGTGGTAACGTTATGAAATATACAATTATTATTATTATAACTTAAAAGAAATAAAATTTTATTACAATATCTTCACTAATTAATCGAAAAGAACTTCGTTCCATCCGGGTGTCCCTTGACACCTCTCAAGTTTTTTTAATACTATAAAGTGCATTATTTACTTTATTTTTTTTTGCGTGGGGGTTCGATGAAATCAATCTTTGTGAGGATTGGGGAATAATCAAGCTTAGTATTTTGCATGACTAAAGTTACATACGTATTTGTTAATCTAGGACTTGTTGGTACTAATCAAATACCTACTTATCAAATAGGTATCTATTAAGACAGATATCACATTCAATTAACCTAAGTCTTTGTTATCCTACGAAAAAAATTATGCAAATTGTTCCTCATTCCCATATCAAGGTATTAAAAAATAAAAATACATTTAAATATCGAAAGCATTGTCTATTTCATTAAATGGATCAGTAAATACATTCGTTTCTTTTGTAGTTGTTGTAGTAGTCGGATAAAATACAAGTTGCATATCTTTTAATATTTTATCTTGTCTTTTTTTTCTTTATCCTCCATGTTTAAAATCTCCGATTGATTCAAATATTCACCTAAATTGAAAGTAGGTTTTGTGACGTTGGTAGAAATGGTAGAATTTGTACTTTTAGTAGCAGTGGTAGTATTTTTAACTGTAGTTAATTTATTTTTTACAGTTGTTCCGATACTACGACGAATCAGTAATGGTGGGTTAGTTTTCTTTATTGTTACTTTTCGTTTTTGTGTAGCTTTTGTTGTTTTGATAGTTGTTTTGTTTTCAAATTTCGTCTGTATATTTTTGGTAGTAATTGATAGTTTGGTAGTAATATCAAAGTCATTAACTTTCACATCAATTAATCGAAGCGTACCGTTCTCTATTTCCTTGCCTTTTTCAAATGTCTTATTACTTTTTAAAGGTATTGGAGCTGTAGTTCTATTTTCGACAGCTTTGATAGAACTTAGAATAATTTCAGAATTTGCTTTTTCTGCATTATTAGTTCCTGGCCAAAAATCTAACGTCCCAAATGTACTAACTTCTTTAGCAATTGTAGATTCAATTCTTTCTGTGTTAGTTGGAATCGTCGATGGTATTGTTATATTTAGAGTTTTAGTAAATGTAGTGAGATTTTGAAAATCATCGAAATCAATGTTCTTTCTATATGATTTAGTTTCAAAAGATTCTATAGACATTCCTTCATAAGACTCAGTTGGTAATTTTAACCATTTGCGGGACTTTTTCGTTGTTTCAGATCGCTTGGAGTATTTCTTGGGTTTTTTGTGGTGTTTCGTGTTTTTTTCGTGTCTGAAAAGTAATGTTCAGCTATGAATATTTTATAAATGTATATGTTGTGTCAATTTTTACATTAACATCAAGGCAATCATAAGGAGTGCATTGCAGTCCATGATAATTTGAAATCTAAAATATTTCAAGAATTATCGGGTCTCCTGGGTAAAGCCAAGGCTTGTCTTAATAGTAGAGGAGACCCCTACCCACCAATGGGTCGGTTTAAAATAGTATTTTTAAACAGATGAGGATAAAATGATTTATCGTCTTACAATACAACCACTAGTTTTTAATTTTTAAATAATAATAACGCGTTATTTGTTGCTGTTCCTAACACATATTTGACAAAGTTTTTGTTCTGTTTATTGTTTCTGTGCCAAATAAATAAAAAAAATAAAATAAATCAAGACAAAGATACAATGTCATAAAGTGATCCCTAATTAAGGTAATTTTTGGTCAAAAGTCAAAATATAATTGTCTTCGTTGATGAAAATCAATGTGACGTGCACGGTGACCTGTGATCTACATAGTATTTGTTACCTACTACGTGTTTTGCGGATAATTGTATGCAGGATTTATGGGAATTTTAACCTATCATTTACATTATAATAAAAATTCTGACTGCACATTTATAATGTCTTACCCTTTCTACTCACCTACCCTATTTATTTTTTAATCAAATACTGTTAGAAATAGTAGTACTGTGTAAACTAAACGCAATTTTTAAATGTAATTGTCAAGTTTGACGTTTCTCTCTCTGGTTCTGTCTCTTTGCCCGTCAACATGTAACCCTGTATGTTTTATTTATTTTCTAATATAAGCAAGTTCAATCCTCTGAAGCTGTGTCTTTTTTACCAACATAACCTACAAATACAATTGTTGTAGATAAAAAACGAAAATCTCATCCAAATTGGATCAATAGTTTTTAAGAACATCGCGAGCATACAAACTTACATACATACGGGTCGAATACAGAACTTCTTTTTTTGTAGTCGGTTAAAATAAGGCCAACTATTAAAAAAGAAACTTACTTATGGCCTTTATACTTTTTAGCTTTTGTAGTCTTTTTAGTATATTCATCGGAGTCAGCAAAATCGTATCCTTTAGTTTTCTCTTTTTTATCTTTGCTTCTCTCTTTCTTGGTTTTATCTTTCCATGAAGTGTGGTGTTTTTGTTTAGCCATTTTATCTTTTGTCCGTATCTTTTTAACCTTTCCAGTGTATTCTTCAACGTAAAGAGTCATGAAGCGAGACTTTGCTGTAGATTTCGTATCTTTCTTATGTTTTCTTTTAGTTTTATCTCTACGTTTCTTTTTTGTAACTCCTGTTGTTTTCCTATCGTTCATGTTGTATATCTCTTCAGAATCGTCGAATTTGTTTGTTGTAGATTCTGTTACGACAGAGAATCGTTTAGCTTTTTTGTGTTTTATTTTATCCTTCTTCGGTTTGTTTTTACTTTTCTTGTGAGGTTTTTTAGTTGTTTTAGTTGCTGGTGTGATTGTTGTTTCTATATGAACACTTAAATCTTTAAATAATTCATTTTTTATTTTCAGTCTATCTTTTGTGATAGAAGCGAACTTTTCTTTCACCATTTTAGGTATATCCGGTAAATTCAGATCAATCGACCTTTCAAATTCTTTCACAACATCCTTTGGAGTGTCTTTAAATGTACCAAATATACTCTTGTCTATGGATTTTACTTTTTCTTTTCCAGGCAGGTTATGCCAGAAATCGTCTTTTATATTACTAAAATTCAATTGATTGTTGTCCTTAGGTTTTTCAGTTGTATCTTGGAAAAGTTTTTTTGGAAATTCTACTCTCAATAAATCTTTAGAATCAAGTTTAACTTTCATAACTTCGATTTTTGTAGTTTCTGTGTTTTCGAAATACTTCAAAGTATTTAACTGAAGATTGTTGCTATTTTCTTGTCTATCCCGATGAGTAAGGTCGTTAAACTCAGGATTGACTTGTGAAGTTGCTTTCGTAGTCGCTTCACTGCCACGTTTGTCAAACTGCGTGTATCTCAGATTCCAAACCTTATGGCCTTGTCTATAAGGATCCATGAAGTTCTTCCAAACCGTTTCCAGTCTGATTTTGAAATCTTTACGCGCGTTAACGTTTAAGTTAGTGTAATGATCGAATATAGCATTCCTTAGACCCTCTCTAATAATCTTAATCAGTACTAAGTTAGCTCTTTTGGACTTGCTTTTATAAAGTTCAATATTGTTTAGGAAGTTTTTGAGTTTATATCTAGATTCTTTAGGATATAATGAGTTGATGTAATCAAAAAAATCTTTAATGCCTTCCTCTTCCGTTTTTAACGCATCGACAACCATATCTATATCGTTTCTCAAATCCTCAGGAGATTTGTCTTTAATTTGATTCAATTTACGTCCAACAAACTTCCTCATGTCATTATTTTGTAATAATTCGAAAAACTTACAGCCAGCGTAATGATATTTCCTTATTTCATCATCAATAACGGTAACAACATCTTCTAGATCATCGTCGTCATATTTGTTGATCATTTCGAAGAAGGTAATAAGATAATCTGTGAATTTTAAGTCCGTTTCCATGGATCTCCTTCCAATTTTGTCATTGAGGACATTTTTTATCTTTCCCAAGAATTTTTGAACATTATCTATAATCTTTAGATCTGTTTCTTTATCGTTGAATTCTAGTATTGTGTCTAACGCTAGGTTAACACTGCGTGGCTGGACTGATTCAGAATGACCTGGAAATATGACGTTAAAAAAATTAATTCGTTTATAATGCGAACCGCAAAAGATTGGAACGCTCGGTGACTTTGTTTTCAGCCCAATACATTCTAGAAGATTTGAAATGTAGCGTGAATATGTACCTCCTAGGCAACCAAGTGAATGAAAGAAAGAATGAGCACATTATACCGCAAAATGAATATAATGATGATTTTTTAAGTCACATTTCAATCCGTTTGTCAAAACTAAGCCTAATTGAAATGAGATCGATCCAAAAGCGTAACTGTGCACCGAAGAGGCCTGTGGTAAATTCGTCAAATGCGTCCCTCCTAACATGAAAATCCTTTATTAAAAATCATTGTGGAGAGGATGGATGAATGACAGGTCACAAAAGATGTTTATCGAGCGAGTGTGGATGGTACGGTTGGAAGGGGACGCGCGAGGAGAACGTACTCTGATCAAATAAATGATCTCCGATAAGGGCAGGTCAGGAGTACCCTTAACCGGAGAAAATGTAGGCGAAGAGTTATGAATGTGGTAGAGGCGGCGAAAATGTATGCGAAAATTACGAATGTGGAAAAGGTGGAAGACGTATGTCAAGATCGTAGCATGTGGCGCTCTATAGTCTCTGCCTACCTAGGATAAGGGCATGAGTAATGTATGTATGTAAAAAATCAGCTTAGATTTTTCTGGTAACCTTTTATTAGGCCCCCCATACAAAAGCTTCTGTTACAGGATTGTCCAGAACAGCAATCCTCCTATTGAGACAAGGGCCCTCTCAAACCGTGATCTCGAGTATTTTGCTCGTCATGCCACAATACAGTTACACCATTGGCTCGATCTTCAGGTTTGGAGAAGGAAGACACACGCGGGTTAAGTGGGAATAAAGACTAATGTTATATAAGCTTATAGTTTTAGATACTTTTTAAAAGCTTAGGCCGGCAAATGAGCTAACAACACCTGATTTTAGTGGCCATAAAATATATTTCCAAAAAATTATGGATGTCTGCCGATCAAAGAAAAGGAATACCTACAGATAAGGAAAGACTATGGAAATTATTTAGGATTACTTAAAGGTTAAATAGAAAAATATTATTTCAAAGTCCGTACCAAATACACAAATCAATAATAGTGTAAAAATCATAATTCAAACTGTTTCCATGTTCGATACTTTCATCATGAAAAGTTATTGCTATGCAGCATAATTTAACATTTAAATTGATTGAAATGTTTCATGTGTGTTTGTTCGTAGAATATTCTAATAATTCTTTCTGTTTTAGATAATGCAACTTCTGCAAAAAAAGTGAATTAATTTGCAATGAATGACATTTAATACTAAGAAACTATAACTTGATATCATAAAGCCTAATGAGTATTCTATTCAGTATCAGCCCGAGTCTGGAATTTGTGCCCGATATGGCGATAGGCTCGCCCCCTATCACATCATGGGACGGAATACGCACGGCGAAAAGTGGGTGCACTAGTTGCGCCTTTGCCAACCCTTTCGGGGATAAAAGGCGTGATTGTATGTCTGTATGTAATAAGTAATAATAAGTCATAAATTATAATCCTTTTTTATTTTTTATTGCATTGATTGACGAGACGAGCATGCCGTTCGCCTGATGGTAAGCGATACGACCACCCATAAATAGTAGCAACACCATCCAGTACCTTGTGCTACAAAGTTCTGTGTGGCATTCCATTGCGCTCGTCATCCTGAGAAATAATATGTGAAGTCTCATTATGTCCAGTAGTTACACTGGCTGCAATGTGCTTCAAACCGAAACACAGCAGTGCATGCACAGTGCTGCTTGGCGGTAGAAATAGACACTGCGGTGGTAACCACCCAGACATCTTACATATTATGAGAGACCTACCACCAGTAAAATTGCATTTTAATCATCTTCAATACTAGGTACCTCCTGTAATTAATTTTTCTTTTTAAAATTGTAAGTAGAGGCCAGGTCAAAAGTACCCTGAACCGGCGGGAGTGCATGAAAAGATTGATGGAAGCGAAAGTAGTGTGCCAGAATCGAGCAAAGTGCAGATCCATAGTCTCTGCCTACCCCTATGGGATAGAGGCGTGATACTATGTATGTATGTAAAATTGTTAAAGAAAGGCTAGTTCCTCTAATATGTTTGTGTAGAGAAGTCACAGGCACAGTCTAGTATACCTATAAACGTATTTCGATAAGAATGTTGGTATTTGTTTTGATTTGTAAAATAACTTTTGTATTGTGTGACGTTCATAAACGTAGGTAACTTGTTTAACATAATCAAGCTTATAATAGAGAGCTAGGCAGGGAAATATCTCGATGTATAAAAACACAAATTTAAATCCATCATTAGTTAAAATCTACATGATCTTTACAAACTGATATATCCTTAGCAGCGATAGATTGAGGAATGGAACAAATCACTGACGAATTCAAGAGTTTCAAAATTCAAGGAACACCACCTTTCGAAGTTTCACATTTATCAATTATCGCTTGTTTTAAAGGTGGAAAACCTCGTGAGGAAACGTACATACCCAAGAATTCTTTATGAAATTCGAAGGTATGTAAGACCTATACTACGCCAGCGTGGAGTAACGCCTTATCCCTCACAGCTGACTCTCGTGTCCAGCAAAGGGCTGCATAAGCACAAATTACCTGGATTTTAATTTCATGCTTTTGTATTTGCAAAGCATTGCAGTCAGCCCTATATTATAATATACTATCCACTGCTGAGCACGGGCTTCCTCTCCTATCGGGAGGGGTTAGGCCTTAGTTCACCACGCTGGCCTATTGCGGGTTGGCAGACTTCACATACCCTCTAGATTCTTATGGAGAACTGTCAGGTATGTAGGTTTTCTCGAGATGGTTCCTTCACTAATTGATAATTGATGAACAATACACACGTAACTTCGAAAATTTAGAGGTGTGTGCCTTGGGTTTTGAACCTACGGAGTCCGGACATTGTCTCAGTAGACTGTTCCATTCCCAACTAGGCTATCGTCCACTTTGTATTTACTTGCTTTTTTGTTTACTACTTATAAGTCGTGTTGAATTGTATGGACAACATATAAGAAAATAACCTTTTGTCTAAAAGTTGGTATTTGCTTACCCCCCTCCGTCCCCCTCTGGGCCAAAATCTGAGCTAAGCTAGGCAAAAAATGGCGTCCGTAGTATATAATGGATATTTATTTCAGCAAATATTCGTTCGGGCGCGAACCAGAACATTCTAGATTACCTATACGACTGGAACTATGAAGACAAATTCTCTCATCCCCAATACGATGCTGATGTCAATACAACTATGATTTCACCAAAACCTATGGAGAATTTCACTAAGGACGATGAACAAGCTAAATTAGTGAGACATAAGCTTACAAAATACGCCTTAAACCTTTTCAAAGTAATGGCAAATAGGTCTTTCGTAGAATCTAAATTAGATTTGAAACGAGATTTGAATTACACAGACGGTAATGTAAACGAATTTGTTATTAAATGGTATTTAAAAGAGATCAATAAGACAAGAAGTGATATTTTTTTTACTAAAGGTAATATTACCAAAGAGGTTAGTGGCAGGGAATTGAATAATTTAATAATAGATCTGTTAAATAGGAAGCTAGCGGGTACAACTGTCAAAATACCTGATAATACTCGATCTCCAATAGACGAAACGTTAAGAAACTTAAATCAAGGAAAGCATGAAGAAAGAATGAAAAACTTAGAAAAAGAAACGATAAATAGAGAGAGATTAAGAAAGTTAGAAGAAGAAAGGATAAATAAGGAAAGAATAATGAACTTACAAAATGGAAAAACAAATAAACAAATACAAAAGAAAAAAATAGACATAACCAAACTAAACTCATCCAACTACGAATACTTGATGCTGCAAAAAATCAAAGAGAACTACAAGAACAAGAAATATGACGATCCGTATATCAACTTAAGTGACGTTGACAGACAATTACATAATAACGGTGAAGATAGACCTACTCCATACCCTGGGCGGCAATATCTCAATCCTGACCATCCTGAGATTGCTCCAAACTATCCCCGTCCAAATGAGTACCCTCCTATACCAGGCCGTCCACATCCCCCCGAGCCTGACTACCCAGCATTGCCTGTTCATCCAGCGACGATATACCCACATCACAACCCTGGGGTGCCTGGGGCGTTCCCTAGTCCTGAAGAAATGGGGATTGAGCTGAGACCAGGAGAACCTGGATATACTGGCACGCCGGGAATTCCGGGTAAGGTTATATCAGGTATTGCTAAATCTCATCATCATCATCATCATCAGCCTTTATCAGTCCACTGCTGGACATAGGCCTCCCCTAATGAACGCCATAGCGCCCTGTCTTCAGCTTGCCGCATCCAGCATCTGCCTGCAGTCTTTCGCAGATCGTCATCCCACCTGGCCGGAGGGCGTCCTACACTACGTTGCCCAGTCGCGGTCTCCACTCAAGAACACGTTTACCCTAGAGGTTGTCGGTTCTTCGTGAGATATGGCCAGCCCACTGCCACTTCAGCTTGCTAATTCTTTGAGCTATGTCGATAACTTTGGTTCTCTGTCGGATGTATTCGTTGCGAATCCTAACCTTCAGAGAAACTCCGAGCATAGCTCTCTCCATAGCCCGCTGAGCGACTTTAAACTGGTGGGCCAACCCTACCTTGAGTGCCATGTCTCGGCTCCGTAGGTCATGACGGGTAGGACGCACTGATTGAAAACTTTCGTTTTCAAACATTGCGGTATGGATGACGAAAAGACTCGACGTAGTTTTCCAAACGCTGCCCAGCCTAGCTGGATCCTCCTCTTGGCCTCCTTCTCAAAATTGTTTTTACCCAACTGCAGAATCTGAATTGCTGAATCTACAAGGTCCATATATTGATAGAGGCCCGGTGAAGTAACTTGCTTAACTTAACGTACCTGATGGTAGGCGGAGAGGGTTCGAGATGACGAACGATGATTATCATCGTCACTCGACACAATTATACCGGCCTCTATAAAAATATTTTTTAAAACAAAAAGCCAAACCGCCTTCAAAAACCACTAAAAAGGAAAATGATTTAACATTACCTGCATGGACTGATAACCAATTTTGCGGTGGGTGATCAAAAACTCCGAAGATGACAATAAGTTTGTGTTTAGAAGCTTCCAGAGTACGTAATATGGCTGATAGACGTACCGAATAGGATAGTTGACTACTTTTTTAATGCAATGCAATCAGCCCTGTATAATATACTGCTCACTGCTGAGCACGGGCCTCCTCTACTGAGAGGGGTTAGGCCTTAGTCTACCACGCTGGCCTAGTGCGGGTTGGCAGATTTCACATACCCTCGAAATTCTTAAGGAAAATTCTCATGCCTGAGATGAGATGCCGTAGGTTTCCTCACGATGTTTTCCTTCACCGTTAAAGCGAACGATAATTGATAAACAATACACACGTAACTTTGAAAAGTCAGAGGTGTGTTTGGGTTTTGAACCTCCGGACATTGTCTCGGCAGACCGTTCCATTGCCGACAAGGCTATCGTCCACTTAATACATTTACCAAAAATGTATGCCATTCAAAATCCTACTTCCTACTAATATTATAAAGGCGAAAGTTTGTAAGAATGTATGGATGTTTGGATGTTTGGATGTTTAGATGTTTGGATGTTTGGATGTAAGGATGTTTGTTCCTCTTTCACGCAAAAACTACTGTACGGATTTCGATGAAATTTGGCACACGGGTAGATCATGTCCCGGATTAACACATAGGCTACTTTTTATCCCGGGAAAATATAAAGCGGGACTTTTATCCCGGAAAAACTTTTTAAAGCGGGCGGAGCCGCGGGCAAAAGCTAGTCTAACATAAAAAGAATTTTCAAAATTGGCGAAATAATTGGTAAGTTTTAAAGCTTTGAAATTTGTTGAAATGGGTAGTTGTCAAATAACAGTAGTATCAAACTGTGACGTCACTGAGTTTTACCGGCTACAACGCTGCGTGCGTGCGAAAGAGATAGCGCGATGTCCCCTCCACGTTCTGACTTTTTCTAATATTTCAAATATAAATAACTGCTTTATCTTTCAACCAATTTTGATGCTGATTTCACAGAATTCTATTCGTATTATTTTCTGTTACATCCTACTTCCTACTATCCTACTAATATTATAAAGGCGATAGTTTGTAAGAATGTATGGATGTTTGGATGTTTAGATGTTTGGATGTAAGGATGTTTGTTCCTCTTTCACGCAAAAACTACTGAACGGATTTCGATGAAATTTGGCACACGGGTAGATCATGTCCCGGATTAACACATAGGCTACTTTTTATCCCGGGAAAATATAAAGCGGGACTTTTATCCCGGAAAAACTTTTTAAAGCGGGCGGAGCCGCGGGCAAAAGCTAGTATAAAATAATGTACGAAATCTAAAATAGGAAACTACCGTATTAATCAAGGCGTACATCGCTTTATTTACGAGACATGATACGCTTTCTCACACGACTACCTACGTACGTACACTTTTATAGCCGCGCAAGTATGTGCTCAATATACAGTGCTCACTACTCAATACCCAGGCAGATAAAAATACCGTACCAACATATTTCTTCCACAGGTCCCACCCACGGCATCGCGTGGACTCCTCCAATACCCCACTTCGGACCCACAGGAGTGACCCGCAGACCATTGCCTGGTGATTCTCCGCGACCCACGAGGTCTCTCCCGCCCAGCGTGCACGGAGACCCTGATCGGCCATTTGGCAGTCTCTTGCATCGTGAGTCAGCTACAATTTTACCGATAATGTTACTGTTGGAAGAAGCTTGGCTGTACCTCTGGTATTGTCGACTTAGGTCTATTAACTCGTCTGCTTTCAGATGCAATAAAAATGCCGAAGACGAGACGACCAAGTCTCTCGTCTGATAGTAAAAGTCACATAAGTAAGAACACCACCAGAACTTTGAATCATACTTGCGTGGTATTCCACTGTGCTCATCATCCTTGAATCTCCATTTACCTCGTAAATACCTCGTTTTGCTCGCAGATAACCCTCGGCCGGCGACAACGACGCAAGATCCATTCTTCGAAGGTCTACTGCAGGATATGCAGACTCAAAAGAACGGCTACCTGACTACATTTTTAATAAAACTCTTCGAATACGTAGCGATCATGAAGAAAGAATACGCACGACTTCTAATTATGAGATTAGAACCGGTTTTTAGCAGGTGAAGGCTTCGTGTACCTTCGAATTCTTATAATATCAACCCTGTATTATATACTGCCCACTGCTATGTCCCTCTACTGAGAGGATTTAACTTAGATAGACTTCTGACATTCTCGAAATTCTTATAGAGAATTCTCACATAGGTTTCCTCACGATTATTTCCTTCACCGTTAAAGCGAATGATAATTGATAAACAATAGACACGTAACTACGAAGTTAGAGATACGTTTGGGTTTTGGTCAGCGGACATCTGTGTCGGCAGTTCCATTCCCAAATGGATTATCGTGTGAATTGTTATAGAGAATGTTCACGATATTGTACGTTAATTAAGCGTTAATAAAGCGAAACAAAAAAGACATAACTTCGGATAAGTCAAAGGCAGCCATGTAACGCAAATTTTCGGTTGCATAAAGCCCCTGCCTCCTTAAAATGTGGCAAATAAAACACGACTTTACTGGTGGTAGATCTCTCATATGTGCGAGTCCGTCTGGGTGGGTTCAACCGCAATGTCTATTTATACCGCCAAGCAGCAGTGTACATGCACTTTTGTGTTTCAGTTTGAAGAACATTGTAGCCAGTGCAATTACTGGACATAATGAGATTTAACATCTTATGTCTCAGGATGACGAGCGCAGTGGAATGCCACACAGTACTTTGTAACTCAAGGTGCTGGATGGTGTTGCTACTGTTTATGGGTGGTCGTATCGTTTACCATCAGGCGAACGGCATGCTCGTCTCGTCATTCAAATCCATTAAAAAAAAACAACACGAATTTCGACAAAATGATTAAAAAACCTTTATAAATTGTAACTTTTTTCCATTATACCAGTGTCTAAAGCTCTTTGTATGAAAAACACTTTTTGCTTTTATGTTTGGCTCATTGCCTACCGACGGCGATCTACACTAAGCCACTGTATTGAATACAATCTTCTAGATTACATGACCAACAACAGCTGATTACCTTCGGCGAACCTTTGACAACGAAACTCCTTCATACAGTTCGCCTGATGAATTCAGCGCCTGCAGACGTCGTGCAGAGTAAGTTAACTATTTTCTCACTTGCCCTCACCAGCACTAGAACCTACACCAAGCGCGAATTATTAAAGAGGTTTCAAATATTCGTATCGAGTAAGTTTAATTAATATCATTATTTCATTGTCGACTCAGCAGAACATTGGTAAAAATTCGCCTGTTCCTCGACTTTCCAGTTTGTATAACCGAATTGTGAAGGAGTCTGACAGTACTGATATATTTAATGACTCGCTCCCTATCTTCAAAAAGAAAATACTGAACGCGTTTGTTGTAACTTAAATTTGTTTTATATCCAGTTTATTTTTAATGCAGAAGTTTGTTGTTGATACTATGGTCATGCGGTGGCAGCCTATAAGTGAAACAGCACTGCAACAATTACTTATTATTGTTTAATTAATAGATGTATTTATATGGTGTATGATTTGTTGGTTGTCCAAATAAATAAATAAATACCCGACAGACGTTAGATGATACTGTATGTCAAAAAAAGTCTTACTGCCGATTTCCATACATCTCGAGTTTACTGTTACCATGGTACGTTTTACTGATCGAACTTTACATTAGGCCGCATTTTAGGGCCAGAGTTTTTCCATTCCAAGATGAAGCCTTGCAACACTCTTTTTCTAATTCTATTTTATTATCAGCAAATCAGTCTACGCTTGACGTGTACAGCAGTTTACCTCACACATTCACAGTCGCGAATGCTATTATGTTTCCAAAAGGTACTGGGTTGGGAATAACAATATTTGGTAGTTCTTGCATCAGTGGCATAGGTGCCATTCATTTATTACGTAAGACTATTTTCGCTAGTTTTTGACCCCCTCCCCCCCTGTTATAAGAAAAAATAAGAATAGGCCGACTTCCTCCCCCTGCATAATATTTATTACGTAAGAATCTAACGGAAAAATGAATACACGTTTGGTTTGTTGTAATGTTTATTTTTCAAAGTAGCAATTTTTAGAAATGTTTATTTGTACTTTGGCAATAGTTTATCGATACGCATCTGAGCGAACCTCGGCACTCGCGCGGTTGCCCCGCGCTTTTTCAAAGTATAGGTAATTTTAACTTTGCGCATTTTTGTGATCTTACGTAAGAACCATCGAGATTCTCTCCCAACTCCTTGTAAGGAAAAACAAGACATGGTCGAACCCCCTCCCCCCTAATCGTATTACGTCATAAATGACGATACGATACGCCCCTTAGCATAGTTGGGGGGAGAGGTTGTCACGTAAAATGATAACTATATTTTTTACTTTGAAGCGTGATTCTTATTCGCTAAAATGTAATTTTTTCCGGGCAGCAAAAACGCACGGCACGTGCCTGTCTTGCATAAATCTTATAGTAACAGAATTCCGAACAAATCCGCATTGGGATCATTAGAAATCTCCGTTAGGTTATATACCGCACGCAAGCTATCTCTTACATTTTCAGTGAGACAGAGTTAAGCTAGGGTTATTCATGTAGTCAAACACATGTCCATTCTCCATAGTGTCACGCTTCTTGGTTTTTTCTGCGCCTGCTATTTTCTGATACCCTTTCCGTCTGTGCGATGAATTGCTGCATACTTACCATCAGGCGCTTCATTGGTAACAAAACACAACAAAAATAAATTAAAGACTTTCGTGCTTAATTATTTTGTTATGCTAATTATCATCCAAATCCATTCAGTGCTACATACATTCGTCACACTGATCCCATTACTATACCATACCTACGCTGTATTATATACTGACCGTTGCTGAGCACGGGCCTCCCCTACTACTGAGAGGGTTAAGGCCTTAATCCATCACGCTGGCCTAGTGCGGGCAGACTTCAAATACCTTCAAAATTCTTATAGAGAGCTTCTCAGGTATGCAGGTTTCCTTACGATGTTTTCCTTGACCGTTAAAGCGAGCGATAATTCACAAAGAATACATATTACAGACACAATGTTTTATAAGAAAGTCAGAGGTGTGTGCCCTTGGGTTTTGAACCTGCGGACATTCGTCTCGGCAGTCCGTTCCACTCCCAACTAGGCTATCACCGCTTCACACTGATGCGTTGGATGTTAAATCACATAATGATCAGTAATTCAGGCTACAATGTTCAAAACAACAGTGTGTACACATTAGGGCTAAAATACATTGCAGAGGTACCTAGGCGGCCCCTGAAAACGTAGTACAGTATTTATATCTACTATTGTTACAGGTCATGCCGCGACCGCTCATTACGCCTTAATGCACAGACGGACATATCTTTCGTCAGAATTAAACGGCATTATAGATTATGCTGACTCTTTGTATACCGACATGGACGGACTGAAACTTATGAAGGTAATATTAGATCTTTATATGTGATTTTTTACGGCATCTAATGACGAGACGAGCATGCCGTTCGCTTGATGGTAAGCGATACAACCACCCATAAACAGTAGCAACACCATCCAGCACCTTCAGTTACAAAGTACTGTGTGGCATTCCACTGCGCTCGTCATCCTGAGACATAAGATGTCAAGTCTCATTATGTCAAGTAGTTACACTGGCTACATTGTCCTTCAGACCGAAACACAACTATGCATGCACACTGCTTGGCGGTAGAAATAGACATTGCGGTGGTACACACCCAGAAGTACCTACTTTAACATATGAGAGTCTTACCACCAGTTAGTGAAATAATATTCAATATCTGTTCGTTAGTTACAGAGATTAGCCTCTACAAGCTCACAAACTTTTCCTCCCTAATATAGTGCGGTACCGCTTTAGGTCCCTCACGTGGCGCGTTCTTTCCAGTTGGTCTTAGTTCTCTGTTCTAGTCTCTTTCAGGGTGACCGGCGCAGTGGAAAGCCACACAGTGCTTTGTAATTCAAAATTCCGGATAATTTTATTACTGTTTATGAGTCGTATCGCTTACCATCAGGCGAGCGGTACGCTCGTCTCGTCATTAAATTTAAAAAAAACAGTGATTTTATTCTTGAGATTTCATATAAAAAAACATTGTTATGACGTGTAAAAGTGCCCCTAGGAGCCTAATTACATAAGAAATGATTTGAATATGAAAATTCGCGTTCTTAGCAAGCAAAAACGTCTTTTAGACCTTAAAGGACGTGAGGTTCTTCCCAAACATCACCAAGACAGAGAGACAACTGGTAGACGAAATAATAGAAGAAGCACTCCTCGCTCCGTACAGAAGGATGACAGGAACGCACAAAATACAAGTTCTGTTCGATTCGATCAACAACGCAATGATAAGAAGGTTCCCTGGCATGCGCAGGATATGGAAAAAGAAACATGGAGTTACTAGAATGGTGATGGGTAAGTTTTAACATTTTTTTATTGCATTGAAGGACGAGACGAGCATGCCGTTCGCCTGATGGTCAGCGATACGACTACCCATAGACAGTAGCAACACCATCCACCACCTTGAGTTACAAAGTACTGTGTGGCATTCCACTGCGCTCGTCATCCTGAGACATAAGTCATGTTAAGTCTCATTATGTCTAGTAGTTACACTGGATACAATGTCCTTCAAACCGAAACACAACAGTGCATGCACACTGCTGCTTGGTGGTAGAAATAGACAATGCGGTGATACCCACACAGACGGACCCTTACATATGAGAGACCTACCACCAGTAAACTTAACAGACTGTATTTAAAACATCAGCTAAATGAGGTCTACATGAACATAGCCCCCCCCCCCCCCCCCAAGATTTCCAGACGGACTTGTCAAAAGCGGCCCGCATCTAGCGTGTCTTTTTTTGTCGCGGTGGCGTAGTTGTATTACGGTACGACTGCAATGCTGAGGTCTCGGGTTCGATCCCCGGGTTGGGAAAAGTGTTATTGGATTTTTGTATTCAGTATCAGCTTGGAGTCTGGAATTTGTGCCCGATATGGCGGTATGCTCGCCCCCTATCATATCATGGGACGGAATACACACGGCGAAAAGTGGGTGCACTAGTTACACCTCTGCCTACCCCTTCGGGGATGAAAGGCGTGAGTATGCGTAAAATAAAGTTGCTGCAAGTCTGCTTCAAAATTTTGCCGTGAATTACATTGCATGGTAAAGATTGCTTGCGGAAGTCGATATTAGCAACTTTCTTGCTTATCTAAACCTGACTTAACAGATTAGTGGTGGTACCTAAGACGGTACCGCACTTCCTAACCAAATTTAGGTATACTAATATTATAGAAGAAATGTTTGTGAGTGTAGAGGCTAATATCTCTAACTACTGAACCGATTATGAAAATTCTTTCACTATTAAGATGCTACGTTACTCCTGAGTGCTATATGCTACTTTTTAACCTGGGAAAATATAATTATCCTTGTTTTTTTTTTTGGGAGCTGCGGGCAAGAGCTAGTAATAAATAAAGAAGAATGTGCCTATATTAACTTCCTTTCATTTCAGCGCAGTCTACATTATTTAATATGTATGAAAGAATACCCTGCAAATATGAAAATAAAATTAATAAAAATAATAGCAAACACAAATTATGCAAAGGAAAAATAAAACGCAACAAACATAAAAAGAAAAATGAAAGAATGATTTACACGAAAAAACGTGATTTTTATGAGAATATGGATAATTATGAAAGCTTATTAAGAAATCGTAAAAATAAGCAATTGCAAATTAATAAAAGCAATAAAGAAACAAAAGAAAATTTTACAAGAATTATAGAAGACAGCAAAATTAAACCTACAAAAATGTTTGGAATTAAAACAAGAAATAATAAAAACATAACAAAGAAACACTTTAATATCGACAAATCAAAAGGAAATACAAATAAAAATAAATTCATTTCTTTTAAAAGAAAAACATTTAATGCAGATTACAGTATTGAAGAGAGAGATTTTAAAGACAAAGTAAATGACGTCTTACGCCACGGCAATATGGTGGAAAATATATTTTTAAGGGTTGGTAAGGAAAGAATTGCCACACCGAAAAACAAAATAAATTATTTTTCGAGTTATAGCGACGAGGAAGGAGTTTTAAAACAAAATATTTATAAAGTTTTTAGTAATAAATTAAAAGAATGACTACATGTACTTATTTTTTTAGGGTTTTGTACCGACCTCCTCGCCCCCATTGGCTCTTAAGTAATACTTGTACGCTCCATGGCGAAAAAGCAGTTTACTTTAACAATACCTTAAGAAGGCTCTAAAAGCTTGTCCGAACAAGAGCAAACTATTTGCAAGGAACTGACTGGAGGTGCGAATCCGCTTGAGGCTGAAAATTTACTTAAAGCAAGTACATTAGCTTCACACGACATGAAAACACTTTTTAGTACATAAATATTTTGATAGAATCAGTGTCCGACCCAATACCGCTTCGTTTTTTTGTTTCGGCAAAACTGCCTCGGTGGCGTAGACCAGTGTTGCCAGATGTATGATGGTTGAAGTCGCCGAAAATTCGTTGTGAAGTAGCCTAAAGTCGCCTCATCGTATATGGAGAGGCGAAGAAGCAAGAAAAGAAAAAAAAGTCCCTAATTTCAAATGAATGCTGGCCCAACTCGTAAAAAATTCAAAGTGGTCTACAGAGCTAAAAAAAGCTCCCTAATTTTCCAATTATCGTGCAAAGATGTATACAGGATAAAATTGAAGTCATGGACGTTAAGTCAACTTTATATGTACCTACTTAATGGGAATACTTAGAAATCCTCTTAAATGTGAATATAACCATATTATTTTTACCGATTGGTTTGTCCCGTGTCGCACGGAAAAGCCTCGAGCGCTTTTAGATTTTTAATCAACTTCAAAAAAGAAGCTTCTGTATTCCACCCGTATGATAGTCTTACTTATAATCTCGACTTATTTTTTAATCAATTGCTTTGCAACCGATTAGCAACTTCGTCAAGAGGTGGTTAAGCATCGCTTAAATAGCTGTCAAAATTAAACATCGCCGTGGCCTAGTTTAAACCTACTTACGCTTGCCGTACACGTTCGGTTTCCTAATCAGGTTTCCTGATCAGGAATTCAGATTCAGGAACGTGTGCGCGTTGTTGAACATTTTGTATGTAAGCGGAGCATGCAGGTTTCCGAATCTGAATTCCTGATCAGGAAACCTAATTAGGAAACCGAACGTGTGCGGCAAGCGTTAAAAGGTAACATGGCGGTTTTGACTTACAAGTGCTAGAGTAAATTTCTGTGTCAAAAGTTAAGCATTGATTAAGAGCAGACTAGTTAAGACGTACCCAAGCATAGCTTTGCGAATTGTTTATAAGTAAGATTGTACGTATGTAAGTTGGTATGTCCGCGATTGTCTCAAAAATTACTGATCCGATTTGGATGGAGTTTTTGTTATTCAAATGTATATTTTTCAGGGCAGGTTTTAGCATATGATTTTGTTATTTGAAGGTTTATTGGCGCTTATTAAATGTTTGGATTTTATTTTTTCTGGATATTTGTTTGCAGTCATAAGTAATCTATTGCAATAGCCTTTTAGGCGCTTCTGTGCTTTTCATATTACATCTATACTATTATTATAAAGAGGAAAGATTTGATTGTTTGTTTGCATTGATTAGGTTCCGAAACTACTGGACCGATTTGAAAAACTCTTTCACCAATATAAAGCTAAATTATCAGCGAGTAACATAGGCTCCTTTTTATGCCGGGGAAATATAAAGCGAGACTTTTATCCCGGAAAAATTCATTCAGGCGGGCGGAACCGCGAGCAGAAGTCTAGTAATTAATCATTTTGATTTGTGTAATTTTAGTTGCATTAAGAAAAGTATCATGAATAATGTCCTAGGTTCAAAGGATGCTCATGAATTCAATTTCACTCAGAATAAATTAAAAAAAGAAATGTATTCATTTATTTATTTTATTTATTTTACATCTTTATTGTACACCAACAGAAGTAACAAATAAATCAAAATATATACAAGTAATATTAATAATATAGGCAGCGGTGATAGAATTGGCGGTCTAATCGCTCAAGGCAATCTCTTACAGACAATCATTGGATGGAGATAAGAGAAATTACGAAAAGGGCAGTCAGGGGCGTACATAAAAGTTACTATAGAATACAATGTATATACTGAATGTAGATTCCTTTCATTTTATACTTAGTGCATTCAATTGGTAAATGCTCTAAGATTTTATACGATTCAAATGTAGCTTCCCGTCGCCTCGTCTAAGTGTGTTTTACTAAGAAAGTACAACAGTATGTACAATGCACTATTTACTATCCTTGTTTCATTCTTGGGCAGAAAATAGACTTTTTACCTTAAAGAAACTGTGAGAAATACCAGTGGAGAAACATTATCGGTTTAGTCTATTTAAATAAGGTATTTGACCGTTAGCCACGTTGTAGAATTCTGTATTATCTTGCTGGAGATCTTTCAAGTATTACGTATCGAGCGTTAACAGTGATTACGTCAGCAATATTTACTTTTGTTATAAAGGATGTCAATAAAGAAATTTTAACAGATTTTGTAAATATTATGCCCATGCTCAAAGTGGACGATAGCCTAGTTGGGAATGGAACGGTCTGCCGAGACAATGTCCGCAGGTTCAAAACCGAAGGCACACCTCTGACTTTTCGAAGTTATGTTTGTATTTATAATCGTTCATTTTAACAGTAAAGGAAAATATCGTGAGGAAACCGACATACCTGAGAATTCTCCATAAGAATTGCGACTCGAATTTCGTATGTCCCGACTGAACTACTTATTTCTTTTCTAGTTTCTTTAACTAAGAGGGGCACTATTCGGTCTTCGGGGGCGAAACCGTATTGTTACTACTTATTATGGATACGGGACATTCTTATCAAATAACAGCTTTGATAGTTATATAGGTAAATAGTGATGATGACTGCCTCGGTGGCGTAGTTGTATTGCGTATGCGTTACGTTACAATTTGCGCGCTGAGGTCCTGGGTTCGAATCCCGGGTCGGGCCAAAAAAGCTGTGTGACTGGGTTTTTCCATCTTAAAAATTACTCAGTCGCAGCTCGGAGTCAGGAAGTTGGCGGTGTGATACCCCCGTGCCTCGGAAAGCACGTAAAGCCGTTGGTCCTGCGCCTGATCTCTCTCCGGTCATGTCGGATTGCCGTCTCACCGGACTATGAGAGTGAAGGAATAGCGAGTGCGCCTGTGTATTGCGCACACACATGTGCACTATAATATCTCCTGCGTACCTGGCTGATCTCCGTTGAGATTGGCCGCCGTGGCCGAAACTGGCTAGGAGGATTTCAAATAGTGATAGTCAAGCAGAAGTGTGCATGCACTGTTGTGTTTCGGCTTGAAGAACATTGTAGCCAGTGTAACTATTGGACATAATGAGGTTTAACTATGTCTCAGGATGACGAGCGCAGTGGAATGCCACACAGTACTTTGTAACTCAAGGTGCTGGATGGTGTTGGTACTGTTTATGGGCGGTCGTATCGCTTACCATCAGGCGAACGGCATGCTCGTCTCGTCATTCAATGCAATAAAAAAATAAAGGTATTTTTTCTCTTTATAATTTAGCATCCTCTGACTTTAGGGACCGTTCAAGTATTGAAATGAAATCCTCCTAGCCAGTTTCGGCCACGGCGGCCAATCTCAACGGAGATCAGCCAGGTACGCAGGAGATATTATAGTGCACAAGTGTGTGCGCAATACATAGGTGCACTCGCTATTCCTTCACTCTTATAGTCCGGTGAGACGGCAATCCGACATGACCGGAGAGAGATCAGGCGCAGGACCAACGGCTTTACGTGCTTTCCGAGGCACGGGGGTATCACACCGCCAACTTCCTGACTCCGAGCTGCGACTGAGTAATTTTTTTAAGATGGAAAAACCCAGTCACAAAGTTTTTTGTCCCGACCCGGGATTCGAACCCAGGACCTCAACGCGCAAATCGTACTCCTAACGTGTACGCAATACAACTACGCCACCGAGGCAGTCAAGTATTACGTAAGGGGCGTCCATAAATTACGTGAGGTGTTTTTTTTTTATTTTCTGTACATCCCTTCCCCCCTGGTGAGATGTCGTGAGATTTTATTCAACCCCCTCCCCCATCCCTCAATCTCACGTGAGATTTTTTGAAAATGTGTATAACGTCGAAGTATGAATGAAATTATTTTCTTTCGAACGAATTAGTGAATGATCTTAATCGTATTACGATTACGCTTAAAATTAAATCTTAACCTTGTACAATCTGGAATAAATGGACCAAAATAGTATGTCTTTTTTTTGTTTCAATCAGAAAAAAATTACGTGATATTTGCTGGGACCCCCCCCCCTCTCTCCAACGTAAGATTAGATGAGATTTGACTCGACCCCCTCCCCCCCTTAAACACCTCACGTATTTTATGAACGCCCCCTAAGTAATAAGCACCAAAGGGCGTTGGGAGGTCCATGGTTTGCTTATTTACGAGGATATAGGGGTTTACAACAGTGAATACATCCTACTAATATTATAAAGGCGAAAGTTTGTGAGAATGTATGGATGTTTGGATGTTTGGATATTTGGATGTTTGGATGTAAGGATGTTTGTTCCTCTTTCACGCAAAAACTACTGAACGGATTTCGATGAAATTTGGCACACGGGTAGATCATGTCCTGGATTAACACATAGGCTACTTTTTATCCCGGGAAAATATAAAGCGGGACTTTTATCCCGGAAAAACTTTTTAAGGCGGGCGGAGCCGCGGGCAAAAGCTAGTCTGCAATATTTTTTTTGTGACAAATAAATAACAATAAAGGAATTAGAACAGATTTTGTAAATATTAAGCTATACTATCTTAAGCATAGAAGGGGACGGGGTTTAGAGCTTTGCTCCCTGTGACAACGGGGAAGGGAGAGATAATAATCCTACTAATATTATAAAGGCGAAAGTTTGTAAGAATGTATGGATGTTTGTTCCTCTTTCACGCAAAAACTACTGAACGGATTTCGTTGAAATTTGGCACACGGGTAGATCATGTCCTGGATTAACACATAGGCTACTTTTTATCCCGGGAAAGTGTAAACCGGGACTTTTATCCCGGAAAAACTTTTTAACGCGGGCGGAGCCGCGGGCAAAAGCTAGTAAATAATAATAATATCAGCCCTGTATTATATACTGCTCACTGCTGAGCACAGGCCTCCTCTACTACTGAGAGGGTTTAGGCCTTAGTCCACCACGCTGGCCTAGTGCGGGCAGACTTCACACACCCTCGAAATTCTTATGGAGAATTCGCAGGTATGTAGGTTTCCTCACGATATTTTCCTTCACCGTTAAAGTGAACGATAATTGATAAACAATACACACGTAACTTTGAAAAGTCAGAGGTGTGCCTTGGGTTTCGTACCTGCGGACATTGCCTCGGCAGACCGTTCCATTCCCAACTAGGCTATCGTCCACTCTGGGAGGGAGGAATAAAAATTATATTATTTTGCTTACGTTATACTTGAACAGCCCTTTATATCGACACTCTAGATGCAGTAGTGTTAGTATGCTGTTGGGACAATCTTGTGAAGCTATACTATAGACGTAAAGCCTTATCCCTCGCCTCAAAGGTGCCTCACCACGTGTCTTATAAGGTTATGTGTGCGAAAGAGACGGATGTGGATCCATCTCGCGATGTCGTGTTGATCCTGTATGCCATATGATGAGGGCGCTATTAGCGATTGTTTCGATATTTTGTCTACTGTACATGTCATATGTAATTCGTAAAGAAATTAATATTTAATACTGGCTCTAGGGCTTCCAATTCCGCAGCCTATCTTCAATCTCAATATTTGCGAGACCGAAAATTAACAATCCCGCAGGATCCCGGTATTTGCGGGATCAGATCAGATCGGCCTCGGTGGCGTAGTTGTATTACAGTACGACTGCAAAGCTGAGGTCTCGGGTTCGATCCCCGGGTCGGGCAAAGTGATATTGAGTTTTTCTATTCAGTATCAGCCCGGAGTTTGGAATTTGTGCCCGATATGGCGATAGGCTCGCCCCCTATCACATCATGGAACGGAATGACGGCGAAAAGTGGGTGCACTAGTTGCGCCTCTGCCTACCCCTTCGGGGATAACAGGCGTGACTGTATGTGTGTGTGTATCAGCTCTGAGTCTGGAATTTGTGCTCGATATGGCTTGCCCCCTATCACATCATGGGACGGAATAACGGCGAAAAGTTGGTGCACAAATTGCGCCTCTGCCTACCCCTTTGGGGATAAAAGGCGTGTGTGTGTGTGTGGTAATATTATTATAATTACAATGGTTCATAGCTTCATACTGAGAAGAAATTTAAATATTACTTTGCCCTATTCGGGATTTGAATTCGGGACCTCAGAGCGACGGTAGTGGACGATAGCCTAGTTGGGAATGGAACGGTCTGCCGAGACAATGTCCGAAGGTTCGAAACCTAAGGCACACACCTCTGACTTTTCAAAGTTACGTGTGTATTGTTTAGCAATTATCGTTTACTTTAACGGTGAAGGAAAACATCGTGAGGAAACCTACATACCTGAGAATTCTCCTTAAGAATTTCGAAGGTGTGTGAACTGTGAAGTCTGCCAACCCGCACTAGGCCAGCGTGGTGGACTAAGGCCTTAAACCCTCTCAGTAGTAGAGGAAGCCCGTGCCCAGCAGTGAGCAGTATATAATACAGGGCTGGTATTATTATTATACGTCAGAGCGATGCCCTTATTACTCCCTACCATTCATTGTCATTTATCGTAAAGAAAATCAATCATTTCTAGCATCGAAACTAGAGCTAAGAACTTCACAATTTGCCAACACAATATCTCGATATTAATTACCATAACATACCAGCCCTGTATTATATACTGCCCACTGCTGAGCACGGGCCTCCTCTACAACTGAGAGGGTTAAGAAATTAATTTATTTAAATTAATTAGTGTTTACTAAAGAATTAATAACAAGGAACTGACAGAGCATGGTGAAACTAAAACTGCCTCGGTGGCGTAGTTGTATTACGGTACGACTGCAGTGCTCAGGTCTCGGGTTCGATCCCCGGGCCGGGCAAAGTGATATTTGATTTTTCTATTCAATGTCAGCGTGGAGTCTCGAAATGTGCCGGTAACAGGACCGCTCCCTATTACATGGGACCTAACATAGCTGGTGAAATGTCACATTATTTTATTATTACACCTCTTTGTCCTCCTTTGCGAAGAACGGTCCTAGGTGCAAATTCACCAATACCAAGACTGCAAAATCTTGAACAGTTGCAGTGATATATTAGACTTCCATAATGACAGTGTTGGTAAATTTTATAAAAGTTGTATCGAGCATTTCTCAAAATAATAATAAAATTTAGTGTCCATGTGTATAAATTATATTTTGATTTGAAAGTGTATAACTTTCTTTTTGTAAATTTAGTATACCGATTAGTTAAACTTTTTATGTGACGTCATTTCTATTATTTTTAGTTATATCATTTATTTTAATGTATTGATCATCATTTTTGTGCATGTGGAACTAGCCTGTAAGAAATTGTTGCACTTATAATTTGTGTAGTATCTTTCCCTTATACATTGTACTGGTGTAAACAATTGTTGGCTAGTCAAATAAATAAATAAATGTTGGTGTGATACACCTCTGTCTCTATGTGTGTATGTAAATAACTAAAAAAATCTAGTAATTTTTACCCGACTGCGAAAGAAGGAGGGTATGTATGTATGTCGGAGGCATAACACGCTCACTTTTCATAATTTGGTTGATGATATAGATAGAGCAACAAAATCCTGGAATGAGCAGATGCCTCCGGCTGCGTTTGTGGACATTGTCAACTAAGATTATTGAAAACCAAAATAAAATATTCAAATTAAAATCTTTTTATCTTTTAAGTTCTTCAATGAATTTAATAAAGATGGCAGATATTGACGTAGTCCGGATTTTATTTTTATATTTTTATGAATAGCTTTCAACAAATATTTTGCAGAATGAAAAGGCTTCATAATATAAGGGCAATAAAGATACTAAAACGGCCCCACAGACACAAAACTTGTTCCGAAAACATTTTTAAATATTGTCAATTCCAACAATGATACACAAAATCGAATTGTCTCTAATAACCTCCCAGACCCGTTTAACAAAAATGGTGGCCATCAGCTGATCATGGGAACGCAGTGAACTCACTTTTTGATTAAAATGTATAAACACAATAAAAACTCATTGTTGACTGCAAAATGTTGCATTTAAAAATGGAATTGTCTTTTGTAGCTTATGACATATGAAAGGATTGTGTCATTTTTTGGCGGGAACAGCTGATTGTCAAAACAGGATTTCGACGGCCCGTACCACGATACTGTTAACGACAGTATTTATCGCTAAGCAGATTGCATAACCTAAAAATTTTCTAATAATTAACTGAATATTCAAATATTAAATCGAATTCAGCAAATAGTCCTACTAAATAGATAAGTCTAATTATTTACCTATTTTATCGACTGTAGTTTTTAATTTGAATTGTATTTTTTGTATGCATAGCAAAGAACTTAATATCAAATTTTTTGGCAAATTGTAGCGGTTGTGTATAAGTTTATTCGTTAGTCAATCAATCAATATTTCTTTTTGAAAACACAAATCGTA
Organism: Lapara coniferarum; assembly: GCA_949316025.1. Classification (NCBI taxonomy): domain Eukaryota; kingdom Metazoa; phylum Arthropoda; class Insecta; order Lepidoptera; family Sphingidae; genus Lapara; species Lapara coniferarum. The sequence goes on from OX438929.1 coordinate 20,282,544, forward strand.
TTAAATCAAAGTTATAAGCAGGTAATACCTTGGCTTGGGCATAGCAAAAAGGTCGCACATAACCAAACATGTTATTGATACGTATCTTTTTTTACTAGCACAGAGTATTGTGCAATTAAGGTTTAACTATTAAAATTTTTATATAAGTAAGATACCTTTCTACCGTCTTTTTTTCTTTTTTTGTTTACGCGGAGAAAGTTAATTATCACTACCACCCAGTGTTCAAGGGGAACGACTGGGCGGTTATGTTGGGTTCACCGTGCCTTACGACCCGACACTGAGTCGCCCGGAGAGATGGAAAACGTCGGGCGACCGCCGGGCCGAGTCCCTAACCTATGTACACCGCACGGCATACCAACCAAAACTCCGCGGTGGTCATCTTCAGCGCATTAGGGACGGCTGCGGGCTTCCTCCGACTCACGCCTAAGTTGTCGTCCACAACCGCCCCTGCGCGTACCGCTATTGCGGTCCGTCTCCTGTTGTTGGGGGGGATCAGAAGCCCTCGCACACCGAAGGACGCCCTCGGCGTCAAAGGCAGCGTGAGGCCTAACCGCCACGCTGCCGTCTATCACGGGGGTACCAAAAGTTGGCTAGACTAATAGGTGGACGGCCTCTTCCGCCCACCCGTGACCCCCGGAGGCCCCTATTAGTCGCCTTTTACGACAGGCCGGGGGTACCGTGGTGGAATTCTCCAAACGCCTCCTATCTACCTAACAGTAAATCTGTGCATTTTAACTTCTTTAAGCTGTTAGGTCGTCTTCAGTTTCAACGTAAACAACTCCATCTTTTTATTTATTTATTTATTTATTAACACTTTATATACAAAGAGTATAAAGGCGGACTTAATGCCGAAGGCATTTTCTACCAGTCAACCTTTGGGTGGTGCAGAGGCAAAACAAGGTAGGTGTGCACAACGTGAGAAAGTAGTGGACAAAATATTAATATAATAAAGACTAATAATATATATAAACATGATACATACATAATATTATAAAATAACAAATGAAAACGAAAAACCAAAGTATAGTGGTACCTAACATAAATATATATATATATCATATACATACATACATACATACATACATACATACATACATACATACATATATTAAATATATAATACTAGCTGCCCTGTTGAGAAGATTCTGTCAAACTACTTTTTACATTTCTTTTTTATTGTAAATTCGTTTTTAAGTAGCCAATATCATTTAAGATTTAGCCTATGAGATTCACCTGAGGTACAAGTTCACTTCTCTTTTCGAACCAAAATTTCATCAACACCAATTCAGTGAAAGACATGAAAGTGTTAATAGTTTGTTTTCTCGTGTATTGTATTTATTGTATATGGAATAAAAGCTGCAATCTTTCAAAACGTCCGGAGAAAAATAATATAATAAATCAAAGTCGCAAACTAGTTTTATTTCAATGTCTAACATAAACATAAGAAATCATGGTGGAATAAGGTATTGACTAAATTATAATTACAAATTCCTAATTACTATTGTAAACTAGATGCTATTAATCAATAAACCAAATCTCATAAAAAACTAGGAGATTACACACCGAGGTATCGTGGTAGCGGCCAAATCAGCTGAGCCCGCTTTTTTTATATCCTTCGAAACCTGTCCCCAGCGCCGCATTCTTGTCCGTTCCGAGAATACGAACTGTGCATTTTTTTTAATTTCGGGGGCACAGGTACTTACGGGATGAAAGATCGGCAGAACAAGTGAAACCTCTATGGATGTAAACTATAATTCATAAAAAAAAATAACAAATCGTACTCTTAGAACTAAAGTGACGTATCTGATTTTTTTTTTGCTTTAAAATGAGCTGCATTAGCATTTTCAGAATATTTTATTCACAGAACATGGTCCGTGGGCCAGTGACAGATTTCGATGACCAAGTTCCTCTCAAGCGATAATTGGTGAGACGCATCAGAGACGTGTATCATAAAGCCTCGTGAACGTCAGCTTCGGCTCCGTGGGTGCCATGAGCGGTGGTAGCCTCCCAAACATGTTGAAAAAAAAAATGTTTTCAGTCATTTTCTCCCAACTCATTTTTATTTTAAATTGTAGTTAACCCAATACCTTGATGAAAAAAAATAATCAGCTGACTGTAGCTCGGGGCATTATGCGTCAGCTGGTCGATCAAACATGAAATTTTTTTTTCTAATTTCAGTGATTTCCTCTCAGCTAAAAATTTACCTGATGATAGTTTATACGCACATATTAATAAATATATATGTCAGCTGGCTGTATGGCGGGGCAAAACCCGTCAGCCGATGCCTTGAAAATTATAACGCAGGTGTTAGGCGAGTGCTTCTATTACATATTTAAATGCATTAGCTGACAATGTTACCCTCGACTTACTGATAGCAGATTATTTTTATTAATTACAGCATTATATTAACAATCAGCTTATACATTTTCATCTGACAGAAAATGATGTATCCTGTTTTTTTTCGGCATAACGCTCCGATATGAATTTCCCGATGAAATTAATATTTCATATAATTTCTTCCTAACCGATTTCGTCCACGGCGGTCATCTCAACGGAGATCAGCCAGGTACGCAGGAGATATTATAGTGCACAAGTGTGTGCGCAATACACAGGTGCACTCACTATTCCTTCACTCTCATAGTCCAGTGAGACGGCAATCCGACACGACTGGAGAGAGATCAGGCGCAAGACCAATGACTTTACGTACATTCAGAGGCATAGGGGTGTCACCGCCAACTTCCTGGCTCCGAGGTGCGACTGAGTATTTTTTAAGATAGAAAAACCCAGTCAAAATCTTTTGGCTCGACCGAGGTTCCAACCCAGGCCCTCAGCGCCTTGATTATATTGTATTAATTATGCACAATAATATATATATTTATTTTATGTTGTACAATGAATGATGATGATAAAAACATGATAGCAGACAGCTCTGACAGCGACTCTGACAATGAATCAGAAAGAGATGAGAGTGACACAAGCCAAAGCGAGAACGAAAATAATTAAATTACATTGTTATTTTTAATTACTTTTTTTATAACTAATATCATTTATAGAGTAGGCAATAATAAAATATAAATTGATTAATTTACTTATTTTAAATTTTATTCAGTTATTTAATTATATACCAATTAGTTGTAAAGTATTTACACAGAGTTACGGAATTTCACTGCCTCTGTGGCGTAACTGTTACAAGTACAATTAAAGCGCGCTGAGGGCCTGGGTTGAAACCTCGGTCGAGCCAAAAGATTTTGACTGGGTTTTTCTATCTTAAAAAATACTCAGTCGCACCTCGGAGCCAGGAAGTTGGCGGTGACACCCCTATGCCTCTGAAGGTACGTAAAGTCATTGGTCTTGCGCCTGATCTCTCTCCAGTCGTGTCGGATTGCCGTCTCACTGGACTATGAGAGTGAAGGAATAGTGAGTGCACCTGTGTATTGCGCACACACTTGTGCACTATAATATCTCCTGCGTACCTGGCTGATCTCCGTTGAGATGACCGCCGTGGACGAAATCGGTTAGGAAGAAATTATATGAAATATTAATTTCATCAGGAAATTCATATCGGAGCGTTATGCCGAAAAAAACAGGATACATCATTTTCTGTCAGATGAAAATGTATAAGCTGATTGTTAATATAATGCTGTAATTAATAAAAATAATCTGCTATCAGTAAGTCGAGGGTAACATTGTCAGCTAATGCATTTAAATATGTAATAGAAGCACTCGCCTAACACCTGCGTTATAATTTTCAAGTAATCGGCTGACGGGTTTTGCCCCGGCATACAGCCAGCTGACATATATATGGGTGAATATACAAAAATTGGGTAACTCAATGTCATCAGCCAATATATACAAAGTCTTATTATATTTTATTGAAATAACAATTTATTTTAAAACAATGAAAAGTCATTTAATTGGTCACCCAATTTCACTTCTTCATTTTAAATACAAGTTAATAAAAAAACAAAATAAGTACTTAAAACGTCAGTCCTGTGGCATGTCACAATCCCGAAAACCAACAATCAAGTGACTATTCATTTAACATTATCATTGATTTAAGAAAACTTACTAATTTACTACAATCTGTGATATTCATAGTATCATATACTACAACTTTCATAATGCAATGTTCTCCATTTTATTTAAAAAAAAATAAGAAACTTTGTGTTTAGTTTCATTCATCAGTCCGTTGTGTGTTCTTTAAATTTGAAATTCGCGACAAATATCACTGAGTCAAGGTCAAATCCCTGTTTAAGTTTTATTGTTGGTAATGAAGTTAGTTGCGGACCGCACAATTCGACTGCTGCCATAACTGTACCAGTGCTTGGGTTGTGTGTTGTCGTCTATACACGTGCTAAGCCAGTCAAAACTTCAGTCCTGTGGTGAGTCGTTATTTTCTTTTTAATCTGAGGTTTATTTTCATTTATACATAGATAACTATGATTTGTTAAAATGTAGTTTGTTGATGTTCGAAATTACCAAAAAAACCATTAGTTTTGATTATAACCTCAAATTATGTCTTTTTCGTCAGTCCGTTGGCGTCAGTCTTTTGTCAGGTATCGCGCCAAAGGACTGACATGTCTCCATAGTACTGATGTTTTCTTTGTTTTAGAGCACTTTTATCTTAATTACTACCGTGTATAAGCATTTTTATTTTATATTTCTGTTTAAAAAATCATGCGGCACGCCAAAAGTAATTTGACTAGGGAAGAAATATAAAAAAAAGAGCGAAGCCGAAAAGGCTCGCTGAAAGGGGACAGTGGCTCTCTAGGAAACGACGCGACCGATGAACTAGCCAAAAGGGGGTCAAACCAGGTGGTATTCGGACCCATCCCAATTATACCACTACCTTTTTAACAGCTAAGGTCACGGCTGCGACACAGAACACAAGAACAACATGCGGATCAATGGGCAAGTACTAGTGCATGTAGACAGTCCCGGGAAACAGTGCCAACCCGGACCGACGTCTGACGAGACGTCTCCTGTCTCTGGACAGGATCTTTCTACGCACAATGGTGGTTATGATCAACGGACACTGCTCATTAAACAAACATTTATATGTTTTAGGTATCACCGATAGCCCCCTCTGCAGGAGATGTCTGTCGGCTGACGAAACAGCCTTCCACGTTATCCTGGAATGCGAAGGAATAGCTGCACAACGGGCTGATATCCTCGGCACTCCGGGGTCACTCCGAGAAGCCTGTGAAGGAACTAGGAAGATCCTGCGCTTCTGGAAGGAGCTGAGCTGGCTAGACTTGTAGCTGGCACATCACGCACAACAGCCTGACTCTCTACGGGCTTTGTGGGGAAAAAGGAGCCCCAGAACAGAACAGAAGGCTCGCTTGGCCAGAATTAAAAGTGACCCCATTAAATTAGCGGAATACAAAGAAAAAAAAACTTCAGTACTTGAGGAAAAAAAAAGAAAGGACGTAGAAAAAAATGTTGAAGACATGACACCACGAGAGCAACAGCAACTAGAAAAAAATTGAAAAATTATTCATTAAACTACAGGCAAAAAAACAGCTATTGAAACAAACCACTAATTATTTTATACACCAGAATACTCCCCCACCAACTGACGACGAAATACAACCCATAGTTAATGAAGCAATAGATCTGTTATTAACGAAGACCAAAGAGCAATAGAAGCTAAAAGGGAAGTGAAAGACAGAGAAAATCTAGAAACAGGAAAATAAAAAAGATGGAGGCTATAGTTTCAAAGCTTAAAACTAAACTAAATACTTAGCGTCAAAAATATAGACCTGTCAAAAAACAGCTAAAAATAGTAATAAAATCTGTTGAAAAAACGTCAAAGACCATAATTGAAGCATGAGTAAAGATATAACCAAAAAGAAAGAATTAGTGAAGAAGGCCTTTTTTGGGGAAGGTATTAAAAGACAATTAGAAGAAAACTACACTAAAGAGTAATGAAGAAAGAAAAAAAATTAAACAAGTTATATGGAAACGTAGTAGATAAATACAAACTATGGAAGATAAAAAACAAAGCAGTCACCTATAAAAAAATCTTTTTTTATGAAACTTCATTATAATTCTTACAAAATTGTTTATTTTATCAGTACTATGTTAGCCTCATCAGTCCCCTGGCAGTAAAGTTCAGAAAAAATTAAATATCTCACAATCTACTTAAAAAAGTGACTGGCCCGATTTGGAACAATATAATCATTAGATTAGCCATCACATGCACACGAATTTGTAATAATTTGATTTAATAACTATAGTAAACAAAATATCCTCAAAAGTTACCCAACTTTTGTATAATCACCCATATTTATTCATATGTGCGTATAAACTATCATCAGGTAAATTTTAAGCTGAGAGGAAATCACTGAAATTAGAAAAAAAAAATTCATGTTTGATCGACCAGCTGACGCATAATGCCCCGAGCTACAGTCAGCTGATTATTTTTTTTCATCAAGGTATTGGGTTAACTACAATTTAAAATAAAAATGAGTTGGGAGAAAATGACTGAAAATATTTTTTTTTCAACATGTTTATTTATTTATTTATTTATTTATTTATTTATTTATTTATTTATTTATTTATTTATTTTACAAAAATCCACAGCTCTCTAAATTAAATTAATGCAAACAAGTATGACATATCTCACAGCCAAATTCGGATTTACATTATATTAACAAGGTTTGGGAGGCTACCACCGCTCATGGCACCCACGGAGCCGAAGCTGACGTTCACGAGGCTTTATGATACACGTCTCTGATGCATCTCACCAATTTTCGTTCGGGAGAAAATGACTGACGAAATTTTGCACTGGCCCACGGTCTAACAGGGATATAGACAAATTTTATTCCTCATTATAAGCCAGTAGATATCCCACAATATATTTGTTCCGATATCCACTGCTGAATACAGGCCTCCAAAGATTTCTTGGCTGTGTTTATTCCTTCCTACTAAAGAGTTCTAAGATTATATAGAGCGAGAAAATTGTCATACAATCGAATCTCAATCTACCGCGAAATAGCAAAACACCTATGTAAAATGCTTTAGAACATACTTTGACATGATCGTAATAATATATTTATTATAAGCCAGCAGATATCCCACAATATATTTATTCCGATATCCACCGCTGAACATAGGCTTCCAAAGATTTCTTGGCTGTGTTTATTCATATACATATACTCATGCCTGTTATCCCCGAAGGGGTAGGCAGAGGCGCAACTAGTGCAACCACTTTTCGCCGTCATTCCGTCCCATGATGTGATAGGGGGCGAGCCTATCGCCATATCGGGCACAAATTCCAGACTTGTGTGTATTCGTTCCTACATGATCGTAATGTGCACATTGGCATATTTCCTTCCAATATATTGTTTTCTTTACAAAATTTAAGCATACCGAGATGTTTCGTCACATGCACGTGTCAGATAAAACAGCGACTAATTACCAATTGGGAAAAACTTTTGGATGAAAAATTAATTCTGATGTCCGGTATAGAACTAACTATACCGTTTGATGTCTTTGGTTACTACAAACACTATTCTTTTGTTATGTTCTAAGGTTAAACAGTGACACACGGTTAGAAAACCTTGACCCAAGGCTTCACGTGTATCTTTTTATACGGACATAGCAAAGGAGTGAATTTGACTAACAAGAGATGAGTATCCCTCAGCCAAGCAACTTTTTTTTTCATTAAATGACGAGACGAGCATGCCGTTCGCATGATGGTAAGCGATACGACCACCCATAAACAGTAGCAACACCATTCAGCACCTTGAGTTACAAAGTACTGTAATGTTTAAACTCAAAAACTACTGAAGCAATTTTAACAATTCTTTTACTAATAGGAATCTACATTACCCTTGAATGCATTAAAATACTTTTTATCCCGTGAATGGACGATAACGCGCATCTAGCCGCGAGCAAAAACTAGTTACAATTATGTTGTTTTATCTGGAAATATTTCCGATATTTGCGTTTCTATTCACTCTTCAAGTCCTTATCACATTACAGCACAAACAAAGCGAGCATCAAGCTCGTCTATAAAAATAGTTACCGCCTATAAACGGAGAACATTGACTTATGCTAATTAAATGCGGAATTTGTCTAAATACATTAAAATGGTGTTGTTAGTAGCGTTCAGCATTTGACTATTTTTTTTTATTCACCTAACTTTAGCAATATCTGTCGTTATAAGTATATTGTCACTGAGAATTAAAGATGCACAAGGTTTGTATATTTTAGTTACATGTACCCAATGAACCATTTATATAATATGTGTAATCTTTTTTGGAGATCTTGAATAAATAAATAAATAAATTGTGCAATTTCCAGATGCGTTTACACTAGCAGCAATATTTTAATAAGTCACAAATGGTACTTGCAACAAGCTTCAAAATTTGCAGAAGTGTTTGAGGAGTTTAGCTATGCTAGAAAACATGCAGAAGTTCTCTTCCGCCAGCGATTAGTACAGCGTAAATACTCACGGGAAGTTGACTTCTGCTTGAAGCTTGCAGGACTTGCAAAGTTCTGTATGGTGTTTCTATTTATGCTTGTCTCGTCATTCAAATGCGATAATGAGACATCCCAGAGCAATATTCTGTATCAAGCCGTACTTTTATATTCAAGGTTCGAGTGGTGGACTATAGGCACATGTGTAGCTTCCCATCAGGTCAGTAACTTGGTCGTCTTATCATACCATTGTAAAAAAAATGCTAATTATAACTTCTTTTCTGCCATTTCATAAAACGTTTAAAACCGTTGGGCATGCGAAGAGACATTGGGTCTCTTTGCGGACTCTATCGGCTCTTCCTCGGGGAGTGCTCTGACGAACTATTCGAGATGACACCGTCTCCGATTTACCGCTGGACTACCCGTTCTCGGAGGAAAGTTCATCCGTTCCACCTTGTTACGCCCACTGCGAGCACTGTACGTTTCCAGAGATCATGTTTACCTCGTACGTTTTCACTCTGGAATGAACTTTCTCTCACGGTGTTTCCTAAGCGCTATGACTTATCCTTCTTCAAACGAGGTTTAAAAACTTTTTTACGGTAGGCAGCGCCTTAGCTGTGCCCTTGGCATTGCTGACGTCCATGGGCGACGGTAACCACTTACCATCAGGTGGGCCGTTAGCTCGTCTGCCTTCGAAGGCAATAAAAAAAACCTGACTTATTAGATGTAACATCTGTTGACCCACCTGCAAAAAGAAGGATAATGTTTTTATTATAATCCACGGGTTACCTAACTGTGGCAGAGACAATACGCACTGTGGCACCAAAGACATTTTTTTTTTTTTTTTTTTATAATTTTCCCTTTAGGGAAGGCAAAGGGTTCGAGCCCATACAGCCTCGTCTTAAGTAATATTTTTGGTTGACTTTTTTTTTTTTTTTTCCTACGTACTATGTCGTAGTAAAGCAGTGGCTACCTTACCAAGACTTTATCAAGGAGTTTTGGCGGCAACGAAAAAACACTTGATTGGCACAGTTATTTCAATTCACTTCATTTGAGCACTTTAATAGAACTATATTGGATAATATACCACCATAATTATGCAATATAACACTAAGTATCACCAAAATAATGAATTAAAACAAGAGCACCTCATGACACTTCTACGTTCCCGCCAAAACTCGCACCAAAGACAATTGACGGATTATCTTTTGTAATACACAATGATGGCGGCTCTTTTAAAAAATACTTTCACTAATATTTATTGGCCTAAGTTTGTAGAAAAAAAACACACAACATAAAAAATAATTCAGACAATGTAAACAATCTAGAGACGTTAACTAGCCTAGGTTATGATTTTAAATTTAGTGCTTTAAAAACTTTTTAATTAAAAAACATTATGCCTTTTTATTACAACTCTAAGAGACATAAGTAATATCTCTTGTATAACCAATACACATTACATGTTTGTGGTGTAATTAACGAACTTTAATTTACGCAATAATTTTTTGTGCTCAATGAAAAAATCAGAGACATTTTCTTCACACGTGTTACAATCGATTATTTTTTATCAATAGACAAAGGCGGCATGTCAAAATTCTATATTTAAAAACGAAAAAAAATTACCAACGCACATCGAGACAAGTGCACACCACAAACATAACTTTTGTACCTCGTTACGAACAATTCCCATATAAAAATCTGTTACACAACCGTATTTCAAACTTTGCCGACACTCAAACCATACCAACTTTTATTTACTGTCTTGGAAATTAATGTTGTTCTAAAATTGATCGTATAGGAGGTACGTAAAGTACATGTGTGATTTCTACAATAGTGCGTGTTTGTCGGAACTCGGCGGGAGAGTCGTCTGGAAGTACCAAACATTCCAGATTTGAAAAGTTAACGCCCGCGCGCAACGGTACCGTAACCGACGCGGTGGTTTCGCGCGCTTTTGCATCCTGCAATGATTCTCTTTACTGTAAATCTGTACTTTATTACCATTGATACACGGATAAATTTTGAATAGCGTAAGTCAATAGAAAAATGACAGATAAAAACGATTTTCAATGGACGCAGATTATCGGCATATTAGTCGTTTTCTTGGAACGTGTGGAGTTCGTTTCCTTTGCTTAATATTGAGTACCGTTCTACTTATTATATTGTAGTTTGTTTGTTGTTACACTTTTAGAGGATGTATGCAGGTCTGCCCTTGCATTCAGGGCGCCATGCATTCCTAAAATGTCAATATCTACTTCATTCTTAGACCATGAATATAGCTTTTATTAATCGATTGACAGTAAAGTTAATGCATTATAAGAGTGTTCCAGAATCTAAGTACTTGTTCCTAAATAGGTCTAAACCACACTTGGTGGCTCAGCTACCCGCTAACCAGATCAGCTCCTAACTTCCTAATGAATAAAAACTTTTTAATAAAAAATAAACCGACTTCAAAACCACTACAAAACAAAATACTATTTAAAATTTGTGTTCGCTTAGTATATGTATACGTATATTTGGAGTTAATGCCTAATTTAAATTGCCAGCTAAGCTAAGGAAATAGACAAACATTGTTCAATTTAAAAATATACGAAAACATTGTTCAATTTAAATTAGGCACCGACTCCAAATATACGTATATACTAAGCGAACACAAATTTCAATTATTTTTGATTTGTAGCGGTTTTGAAGTCGGTTTATTTTTTATGAAAAAGTTTTTATTTATTGCTTTTTTGTTAGTTAATTGTGGAATGGTATTAATAATATATCATAGATTAACGATTGCAGCATTCGCGAGTCATCTGCTGTTAGTTATTGAAGAGTTCCATTGTGTATCTCCGAAGATCTTTACCAGATCTTCATAAATTATATACTAAAACCTTCCCTGAAAAATATTCCCTCCTTCAAGAAGACTTACAAATACTTTCAACTGGTTTGTATGTAACGCGTTCTTGTCGCTAATAACGATCTATATCTCCCAAACAGAGTTTGGTAAAAATCCTTTATTCAAGCATAGATTAAAAAAACGAATAATCTGGCTGTTTAATATAGTTTCCTTTAATATAACCTGTTTTTTAAGACAGAGGCGTGTTTGTTTCCACTTTCCCGCATTTTTTCGTAACCTCTTTTCATTGCCTGCAATCTATATTGGTATATTTTATCCAAAATATCAAATAAAAAGTAACTTTATGCTCGTCGCTCCGTCTAAGAGAGCAATTTCCCGGAATAAAAGTCAAATTAAATTAAAACGCCCATGTATGCAACATTAGTAAAACAATTTGTTTTACCTATTAGTCTAAGGAGTAAGGTTTTACCTAAGATAAGGAATTTACCTCTTTGAATATAACATTTTATATCCGTTTTTACTTATATGCAAATATTTCGTGTATTTCCGTTTTGTATATCTGACATTGACTCATTTGCCTCTTATCCCCACCACCCAGATAACTGTCTACGATAATATTGCGAATTGCGAAGAATCGCGCCTTTTCATACCTACGTAATAATATGATATCCTAACGACCTTTTAATATGTTATGAATGAAAGATAACAGGGAAGTGGGTTACCTGATTATAAATTGTGGTTATAAATACATAGTAAAGGATTGAATGCATGCGTCTATAATTATTCTGATATTTAAATATGTAGCCAGTATAACTACTGGACATAATGAGCCTTAACATTTTATGTCTTAGGATGACGAGCGCAGTGGAATGCCACACAGTACTTTGTAACTCAAGGTGCTGGATGGTGTTGCTACTGTTTATGGGTGGTCGTATCGCTTACCATCAGGCGAACGGCATGCTCGTCTTGTCATTTAATGTCATAAAAAAGTTTAATTTAATGTACACACTGGTTACAATTGTCAAAAGAAATAAATTTACAAACACTCACGCCCTTTATCCCCGAAGGGGTAGGCAGAGGCACAATTAGTGCACCCATTTTCCCAAGATGTAATAGGGGAGCCGAAACTGAATAGAAAAATCCAAGATCAGAAATCGAACTGAGACCTCAGCTATGCAGTCATACCGTAATTCAACTACGCCACAGAGGCATTCAGAAATACATTAATGGGAATATTCTTATGCCTTCTTTACTTTATAAACTGATACACTTACCTACTTAATAGAATGCATGTAATTAGGGTCGTAATATTTGCGTATTATTGGCGGTGAAACTGAATGAATATCAGTTAGAAAAGTAAACAAAATCTAGTTAGAAATTTTCAAAGCAAGTTATGTAAAATACAAGTTTTCAGTTACGTTAAGAGCGGATCGCAGAGGGTTTTTTAATACATCAATGATCGCAGAACATTTATTTTTATCGATATTCTTTATTTAAAAATTTTCTCCGCTGTTATCTTATATCTATAACAGCAATATTGCACGTAAACCGAATCGTCAATCGAATTATGCAACGGAATAAAAATCATTCATCCTTTCATATAACTGGATAGTGATACGACCGTTTTTTTACCGTACTTTCTTTTCAAACCGAAAGCGGACTACGGAACAACTTTTTAGAGCCATTTTATAGGTGTCTAAAATAAATTATTTTCGCAAGCAGGCACAAAAAATAGTTTTAATTGTATTTGGATTTTGTTTTGCGTCTATTTTGAAATTTAACATTTATGAGACGAGCAAGCCTCTCGTTTGACAGTGTAATAGAAATTGCGGGTCTTACAGACGGCCTCTTGCGACGTACCTACTAAAGAAGTAAATATTACTGAGATCCCGAATGGGCCTCCGTATCATACGATTTTTTGAGCTGTTAGCTATCACTTAATTTGTATTCTGTACGGACCATTTCGAAGAATAGCAGCCGTTGAGATTTCTAGGTTAGGTTTGGAGGGAAAGCATAATAATGGCGTCTAGCAAAGGATTTATATATTGACACATATAAGTATAGATGTTGCTTTGTGTTGTTACATAACGAAGTAAAATCACATTGGTGGGTACGTACAAGGTAATTACAACTTCAGGCTTTGGTGAATAAGGTAGGAATTGCGATAACACATGGTCCCACATTTCCCGCGCTTTTTCAAGGGGTCATTAGCGGTCAAAGAAACAGGTATCGGTATTGCAATACATGCAAATATAAGTTTTACTGCGAATAAATAACGTCGTTTTTCGAATGTAGGAATTTAGTTCTCACGATCGACAAGATATAAAAAAACTCAAATCGAAGTTAAAGGAAACGAAACGTTATGCCCTAATAGTTAACAGCGAAAACGAAACGGCGGATGTAGAATGACATTGGCGCGCTTTTGAAGTATGAAGGTTGCGCGTGGTTTATGGTCAATGTGCTCTTGTTACAGGTTGTCTATGGACTGGTTCGCTAATTAAGCGAATACTAAGAATCGAGTGGAGCCGACGGAAATATGAGGGGCTTTATATCCGGTATTTTCGTAGGCATATGTAAATTGTAACACCTATTCGGCATGGAACTATCCAGGCCAGATTTTCTGATAAAAAAGTTCATAAAACTTTTTTGTATCAAGTCGGTACACCATAAAAGACACATTATATATTTCTTATGATAAAGAAAAGCAACGTATTCATTAATCCAGGAATCATCTATCAGTCAAATCTCAACCAAATCCGCTCAGGTGTATTTACTTTAATTCTGAATAAATATGGTAATTTTTACTGGTGGTAGGTCTCGCATATGTAAGAGTCCGTCTGGGTGGGTACTACCGCTATGTCTATCTCAACCGCTAGCAGTGTGCATGCACTGTTGTGTTTCGGTTTGAAGGACATTGTAGCCAATGTAACTACTAGACATAGGAGACTTAACGTCTTATGTCTCAGAATGACGAGCGCAGTGGAATGCCACACAAGTACTCTGTAACTCAAGGTGCTGGATGGGTTTGCTACTGTTTATGGGTGGTCGTATCACTTACCATCAGGCGAACGGCAGGCTTGTTTCGTCATTCGTCAACATTGACAAACTGAAAGTGTGTAAGAAAGTTACTAAGTGTTATAAAACCTTAATTATCAAAAATAGGATTGAAACAGGCGTTTCAATATTCGAGTAAATATTTTCCATCATATAACTTGTAAAACAGTTAATGCTAAATACAGTTTTGTTCATCATATTTGGGAGCTTGATTTTTGTATTTCGTTGCCGTTTAATCGAAGATTAGCGTTTTAATCCTAAAACAAGCAGTTCGATAATCGATGAATCAATTTAGATTTTGAGCACATTTACACAATTTTTTTATTGCTCTTCTGAATGACGAGACGAGCTTGCCGCTTCGCTGCAGGCATACGATACGACCCATAAACAGTAGCAACTACATACATGATTTTAAACTACAAAGTACTGCGTGTGACTCTGCGCTTGTCACCCTGAGACATAAGATATTAAGTCTCATTATGTCCAGTAGTTACACTGGCTACAATGTCCTTCAAACCGAAATACAACAGTGCATGCACACTGCTGGCGGTAGAGATAGACATTGCCGTGGTACCTATAGATGGCCATGGTTACTTTTTTTTATGGCATAGAATGACGAGACGAGCATGCCGTTCGCCTGAAGGCAAGCGAGACGTCCACCCATAAACAGTAGCAACACCATCCAGCACCTTGAGTTACAAAGTGTTGTGCGGCATTCCACTGCGCTCGTCATCCTGAGACATAACATGTTAAGTCTCATTATGTCCAGTAGTTACACTGGCTACACAGCGGTGGTACCCACCCAGACGGACTCTTACATACGAGAGACCTACCACCAGTAAGTAGTAAGTACTTACATCTTACACTATCCCGGAATACTTTTCCGTTCAGCTTATCCCCTGGGAATCGACGCCGAGGGAACCGTTATGGTATCAGTGACGTCATAATCTCTTATCGGTCATAGATATCAGCGAGTCGCTCCGGAAATGGTTACACGTGTGCGATACTGAAGACCAGCTGACAGTTCCACTCATTATCAGCCCGGAGTCTGGAAACGTGTCCAGTATATGGCAATTGGCCCGCTATATATTACATGGGACCTGACATAGCTAGTGAAATTTGGGTGTGACGCACCTCTGCCTACCCCTGAAAAGGAAAAAAGACGTCGCGCTATATATGCGTATAATATAATAATAATACCAGCCCTGTATTAAATACTGTCCCACTGCTGGGCACGGGCCTCCTCTACTACTGAGAGGGTTTAGGCCTTAGTCAACCACGCTGGCCTAGTGCGGGTTGGTAGTCTTCATATACCTTCGAAATTCTTATAAAGAACTTCTCAGGTATGCATTTTCCTCATGATGTTTTCCTTCACCGTTACAGCGAACGATAATTGATAAACAATACACACGTTACTTTGAAAAGACAGAGGTGTGTGCCTTGGGGTTTGAACCTCCGGACATTGTCTCGGCAGACCGTTCCATTCCCAATTAGGCTATCGTCTACCACCTTTTAAGTTGTTGTTGTTGTTTTATACATACATACATACATATATGTATGTATGTATAAAAGCTAAAAAGACTTCGATGAAATTCAGTATGGAGATAGTTCGAGATCCTGGGAAGGACATAAGCTACTTTTATCCCGGAAAAACCTTTCGCGCGGACGGAGTCGCGAGTCAAGCTAGTTTAAATACATCCCTAGCCCAAATCTGTTATGGATTATAAACAAAACACAGAAGTATGGTTAAAATGTCGGCGTTAGCATCGAAAGCGAAACAACAGCATTGTCTACGGTTATTGTCTCTGGTTCATTGATTTTAACGGCCCTCAACACGTGTCTATGGTTTTTAAATAATGTGAAATTGAATATTACTGCCTCGGTGGGGTAGTTGTATTACGGTACGTCTGCAATGGTCTCTGGTTCGATCCCCAGGTCAGGCAAAGTGATATTGAGTTTTTAAAATCAGTATCAGCCCGGAGTCTAGAATTTGTGTCCGATATAACAATAGCCTCGACATTCGATGCCATAAAAAATGTGTTTCCGTTAAAATGGCCTTTGTTCGTTAATTTAATTATAAATGCCTACATCAAAAAATGTTTTATTGCTTTATTTCATGCCAAACACAAATAAATACAGTAAGAGTCATTCATTCTTCTGCCTTGGCGTTGTATTGCGTGCGCAGCACAGCCACTCAGAGGTCTCGAGTTCAAATCCCGGGTCGGGCAGTGTTGAGTACGGCCCCAAGTGTCTACTCAGGGATAATAATTCATCACTTGACACTATCTGGAACCCCTTAATATCAGCAGAGGAAAAACTTTGACTTATATAAAACCTCTGAAAAATATACATTTGAATAACGAAAACCCCATTCAAATTGTTCCGTAGTTTTTGAGAAATTCGCGCGCATACAAACTTACATACATACAGGTCGAACAGAACCTCCTTTTTTGAAGTCAGTTAATAAAAATTCGCTTTTGCTCGCCTTCGTAAAAGAGTTACATACATATACATATACACTCACGCCTGTTATCCCCGAAGGGGTAGGCAGAGGCGCAACTAGTGCATGATGTGATAGGCGGCGAGCCTATCGCCATATCGGGCACAAATTCCAGACTCCGATCTGATACTGAATAGAAAAACCTCAATAACTAGCTTAGCTTCAGACGTTTGTATGTATAAAATATTTTTTTATTCTTATTTACACTATTCTTAATTCAAATTTATTTTCTATTTTTTGGTTTGATTTTCTATAAAGCGTGCTTTTTAGTTTTTTTTTAACTATTATTTATTTAAACTATGTAAGGAAGTAACGATTTGATTTCATTATTCGTAAATAATCCAGACAGAGCGCGAAGCTGCTTAATCGGACATGCATCCATTGTTGACTGCCTCTGTGGCGTAGTTGTATTACGGTACGACTGCAATGAGGTCTCGGGTTCGATCCCCGGGTCGGGCAAAGTGATATTGTGTTTTCCCACTCAGTATCAGCTCAGAGTCTGGAATTTGTGCCCGATATGGCGATAGGCTCGCCCCCTATCATACCATGGGACGGAAAAATGGCGAGAAGTGGGTGCACTAGTTGCGCCTCTGCCTACCCCTTCGGAGATAAAAGTGAGCGACATGTGTGTGTTTGTACATCTATTGTTACATTTTAACGGAAGATTTTCCGGTACTAATTTATAGAACGTGTAATATCGCTTGGACCACGAAAGATTAACGGTCAAATTCAACAAACAAATGCGTTATCGACTAATTTAGTGGACTCGTAAAACTTAATAAAAAAAAGTGTGTGCGTGTAACCTTTACTCGCGCTTGAAGTAAAACTTTTGATGAAAGAGTAAAATGTTCCTGGGACTCCGCCAATTAATTTAATATTCACTATTTCATTTTATATTATATTTAAAATTCATTAATATCACTTTCATATTAAATTAATATTCTCACTTGTTAAGCGGTCATCAATCGCGAGTTTAAGTGATTTGACAGCTGACATTTGTTTATTTTTTTTATTTTTTTTAGTATAATCTTGTACGTAGGTAGTCTGTGGTAGCTAGGAACGACTAAATGCAAATTATTACATACATATACACTCACGCCTGTTATCCCCGAAGGGGTAGGCAGAGGCGCAACTAGTGCACCCACTTTTCGCCATTATTCCGTCCCATGATGTGATAGGGGGCGAGCCTATCGCCATATCGGGCACAAATTCCAGACTCCGAGCTGATACTGAATAGAAAAACTCAATATCACTTTGCCCGACCCGGGGATCGAACCCGAGACCCCAGCTTTGCAGCCGTACTGTAATACAACTACGCCACCGAGGCAGTATAATGCAAATTATTATTTTTGAATATAGAAAGCGTTACTTCCGTCAGAAAAAATATCTGACTTACTCCCTAGTCGCGCCTAAAGAGGTTTTACTTCAAAAATTTTACCGCCTTCATAACCACTAAAAGCGAAAAATAATTTATTATTGAAATCCCAGCCAGTTTCGGCCACAGCGGCAAATCTCAGCCATCGCAGGAGATCT
The DNA here is from genome assembly GCA_949316025.1 of Lapara coniferarum. Taxonomy (NCBI): domain Eukaryota; kingdom Metazoa; phylum Arthropoda; class Insecta; order Lepidoptera; family Sphingidae; genus Lapara; species Lapara coniferarum. The sequence continues at coordinate 20,300,900 of OX438929.1, forward strand.
TATAGTGCACAAGTGTGTGCTATACACAGGTCTACTCGCTATTCCTTCGCTCTCATAGTTCGGTGAGACGGCAGACATGACCGGAGAGAGATCAGGCGCAGGACCAACGGCTTTTTGGACATTCTTTCACTAATAGGAAGCTACTGATTTTTCAAAATCAGTTCAGTAGTTCCAAAAATTGGCCCCTTCAAACCTACAAAACCACATACAAACTATTAGTAATATTACTAGGTATAGATAAGGCGAACGGCTCGTCTGTGAACTATCACATCATGGGACGGAACATGGTGAAAAGTGGGTGCCCTTGAGGGATAATGCCGTTTTATTTTTGTATAGAGCCCTAACAGGCGCGGTCGCAGCCTGAAATTGTGGAGGGGATCACTAATAATGAAATCGCGGCTAGAGGGACAGGATATTGCTTTTTTATTTTGCTAATTTTTTGAAGATTTTTCCCCGTGATCTTCTCCTTCGGACCACCTGGGTCCTAGTTATAAAGAGCAAAACGTTCTGACTTGGGCATACCCACAAATACCTCAGTTTATATGAACCGACTCGACTGATTACTATTTACTACAGTCTTAAAAGAAAATTACGTGAAGTTGTATTTCGTATTGTCAATTTGCCAAAAATAAATACTTAACCCAATACCTCAATCAATATCCAAAATGGCGGCCCAATTGTAAAAAATCACAAAAGAATCATTAACTCCGTAAAACACGCTCGATGTGAATCGTGTTTAAACAAATCGGAATATATTTACATAAAAATAGATTCATGGAATCGACACTAATAAAAAAGGTATGTTTCGAATTACAATGAACGCATTCTTCTTACTTCCGAATCGAAAATCTATGGTCTTTGAAAGAGGTTATATTCTATACACCTTTGCTAAACACCTAGGCTTTTTTATGGCATTGAATGACGAGACGAGCATGCTGTTCGCCTGATGGTAAGCGATACGACCACCCATAAACAGTAGAAACACCATCCAGCACCTAGAGTTACAAAGTACTGTGTGGCATTCTACGTCGCTTGTCGTCCTGAGACATAAGATGTTAAGTATCATTATGTTCAGTAGTTACACTGGCTACAATGTCCTTGAAACCGAAACGAAAACAGTACATGCATGTATCGCAATGTCTATTTATACCTCCAAGCAGCAGTATGCTTAGCGGTAGAAACAGACATTGCGGTGGTACCCACTCAGACGGACTCTTACATATGAGAGACGTACCACCGGTAATTGTTGGATCCAGTAGGTGGGTTATGTACTCGTGTTCTAGGATTTTATTTCCGTTTTAGCGCAATACGTCTATCGGGGCAGCTAGTTATAGTACGGACTAGAGATTACAATATTTTTTATGTTTTAGCTTAGCGTTAACGCATGGAGAAAGGCGTCTTGGTTATAATCGCTGAAGATTTTTTAATGTTTATTAGAAGTAAAACCAAAATGAGAATCCTTAACGTTTTCGATTTTTTTTCTCCCGTATCTTTTATACTTACTTACATTCCCTTTCACAGTATTCAAAGATACATATCGATAGGTACTAGAGATCGTGCCTATTCTAAATTCAAATGTTTTCTTCGTCAGAGGTCTAAACTCTAAAGAGATTTCAACTAAACTTTTTTCTCTGCTTATTTTCGGTTATGTTTTGTCCAATCATATGGTCAAAAATGCTATATGTATACAAATTTCAACCTTAATTACCAGCAATAAAGTTACATATCGTATAAAACGTATTCCCATATGATTTCAGTTTGAATTGAACGCATGTGTGCGTGTGAAATACTGGATTTATTATGACGTTGACAGGTAAATTTAAACCGTATGTCATTGCAATACAGTCGATAATTCATTATTGCATTACACTTACATGTGTCAGTAGAAACAGGATTCCCGGCTCATATGATTGTCGTGTAGCATTCCGTTGAAGAAACAGATGCGGAAATTTAAACTTTAGCAAGTTACAATAAGTAATAAAATTGATTGGGGTACGGGGTAGGATACCCGATCTATTTGTGCGGGCCGACAGTTCTCGGGTCGACATCGGAGGGTAAAAAACTGCCAGCGCTAGGAAAAAATTTCTACCATTTTTAACCGACTTTAAAAAGGAGTTCCTGCATTTAAAAACGTCAAACTAACGGCCGTTTTCAATAATACTCGCGCTATCTTCAGATTGCTAGTAAAAATATACCAACCGGGACAAAGTTTGAATTGATTATTGAATGAATTATTAAGACTTGACTGCCTCGGTGGCGTAATTGTATTACAGTACAACTGCAAAGCTGAGGTCTCGGGTTCGATCCTCGGGTCGGGCAAAGTGATATTGAGTTTTTCTATTCAGTATCAGCCCGGAGTCTGGAATTTGTGCCCGATATAGCGATAGGCTCGCCCCCTATCACATCATGGGATGGAATAAAGGCAAAAGGTGGGTTCACTAGTTGCGCCTCTGCCTACTCCTTCGGGGATAACAGGCGTGAGCGTATGTGTGTGTGTAAATTATTAAGGTAGTAGACACCTTTCTACAATAAAAAAGCATCTTGGCTACGACCCCTGAAACGAATTGCTGAGGTGGTCTTCTTCAGCTTTGGGAAGTCCACTGCTGAGCACAGACCTCCCCCAAATGTTTCCAGACTAACCTGTTAGAAACGACTTGCATCTAGCGTGTTCCTGCGACATTTACAAGGTCGTCTGTCCACGTTGTAGGAGGACGTCCTACGCTGCGCTTGCCAGTACGTGTTTGCCACTCGAAAACTTTTCTACCCCATCTGTTGTCAGTTCTACGAGCTATGTGTTAGGCGAAAGACTGCATTATCAAAACTCGAAACAATCCCTTTGACTTTTCAAAGTTGTATACTCTTCGTATATTGAAGCTCGTTTTAATGTTTGAAATGGTATATCATGAATAAACCTACATAGGTACGTATAAATTCTACACAATTTTTATGGTATGAGAAGTTGAAATAAAACTATTTTAGGGATTTTATCGCGGTTTTTTAATTTCTATATTTCCAGACGTTCCGATGATTTTACAGCCTTCATGGTCACGGGGTGATCTCCAGTCTGTAAAATAGTTTTATTGCAATGTCTAACGTTCGCGTAAATATAAGAAATTTGTATGAGAAGTTTTCCCGCAATAGGTCAGCGTGGAAGAAATCTTCTCAATAGAAGAACAAGCCTCTATCCAACCATTGCTTCATATACAATAGAGGGCTTATATTATTATATAACCTCTTACCCTTCGGATAAGATTGAACCTATGTATCTCATTGTTAAATCCGTAAAATAGCAAAGACGTAATCCACTGAACCAAGTAGCAATAAATTAAACGATCTTTTTATTCTCTTTGCAACTAATCCACCGCTTTCGCAAAATTTTAAAGTAAGCCGTTCTTTTAAACTTAAATCCGTTTTTTTTTATATTTTTTAGAATCTTGAAAAAGAAACAGTCGAAGTCGAGTCTTAAATCCGTTATTTATTACTGTACTACTTGGCTTATTTAACCTTTTTAGAACAATGGTTAGTGATTTTTGAGGTTAATTTATGATGAGCATTACACAACTATTCTTAAAATGGAAAATAACTGCCATAAGCTCACTTTTGAACCATGTTGTATATACAATGTACTAGTCCTGTAAACGGAGATGTGAACAACGTGTAGTATTCTTATAAGTATGTAAGTACTATTGCGAACTAAGTGTTTTGCAGCGTTGCCTATGATTTTTTTATCGTAAAATAGTCTCGCTATGTACATTTCAAGATAAAAAGAAACGGTTGATAGAGTCTAGAACATGATCTATTAGTATGTTAAATTTGATCCAAATTCGTTCAGCTGATACCGCGTTTAACAATAAACATACATACGTTCATAATATTAGTTTACGCCACCAGTTGGTGCCACTTTAATAAGAGGTCTCCATCTCAATATGCGCTTTCAAAACATAGTTCTTGTAAGTGGTGCAGTTTCTCAAACGTTTTTCAGTCTTTGATTCAAATAATTCATTTTAATACTCATGATTTTAAAAAGGATTATAATTGTTATTGAAGCCTTTGAGGGTAAAACAATGAAGAAAGTAGGTCGGTGTGTAATAAAATTCATTTGTGACTAAAGAATATATAGGCACTTTGACACTTGACTAATAGGTGCCTGGACCTGACGTCTCGGTGCTGCCACCTCGCCGTCGCTATTTCAGAAAACCCTTATTAGTGAAGCTGAGGCGAAGCCGCTACGCGCTCGTCCAATGTAATAAGACTGTTAACTTACTTGACAACGAATGAACTAGACCTAAAGTATAGTAATATAACATTATTTTAATATACAGTAGAATAGTATTAATGATAAGATAGTCTCAAGAAGATACACTGGGCTAGTATACAATACCTAATTGGTATTATAAAGTTACTAGCATTGCTTGCGTCTCCGCCCGCGTGAAAAAGTTTTTGCGGGACATTATTTTTTCCCGGGATACAAAGTATCCTATTGCAGTACTCAAGAGTAATGTAGCTTCCTATAAGTGAAATAATTTTCAAAATCTGTTCAGTAGTTCCTGAGATTAGCGCGTTAAACCAAACAAACTATTCAGCTTCATAATATTAGTATAAATTACTAATCAGAAAAGGGTAAAATACAACTGGGTGACAATATGATCCAGGAAACAATCAAAGTATTACCCCAATTCGAAAAACACACAGTTTGCCTCCGGCATCATGAGACCAGATGTTAAGTAGCGGCCAGTAATTATTCTGTCTTTTAAACCGGAACACCACACAAAATAATGAAAATGTTATACAAAAGACTAAACAATTAAAAACAAATCATAGTGTCGTGTAAACAGATAATGTTAGTCTTACTTATACATATCATAATATTTTTTAAGATGCTAGTATGTGAGAAGTACACGCTAAAACTTCTCATTGGGTTTTGAATTTAAGAAGTAACACTATTGCTTTATATTATATCGCAGACACAGACATCTAAGTTAAATACACACACACATACACACACACACACACACACACACACACACACACACACACACACACACACACACACACACACACACACACACACACACACACACACACACACACACACACACACACACACACACACACACACACACACACACACACACACACAATCACACACACACACAAGCCTAATGCTTACATTTATTGATATTACTGCGCCAAAAATACACATGATCGGCAATGACAATACTCTCCCTTAATTATTCTATCAATACAATATCTTTGACATAGACAACATTGAACATAGTTACTAATTATATAAACCAAGCTTTTTAAAATGTTTGTAATTTTTTATATTTTTAGGGATAAATCGCGAAATGGATTTCAGTGAAACAAGTACAGGATTAATTAAATAACTACTTTCTACCTCGGAACAGTCCACAGTACGGTTTTTTATTGCGGAAAAGGTCAAGCAAAAGTTGATATTCGTACTAAGCTTTACAGAATCTCCACCGTCCCCTTTGTAAATTCTACCAAATCTACCATAATAGTAGAATCTAGCGAGTCCCGCTATCCCGAGGGCGATTGACGAATGCTCTCATTCCGCACTCCGCAGTCCGTCGCCGGCCGCCAGCGTGCGTGGATATACTTCAGACTGTATTGAAATCAGCTGTGCTATGTTTTAAAATTAATGAACGCGTGATTTTGTGTTATTTTTTTATTGTGCCATAGACTGTGACAAAATGTGGGAGAATAAAAATTGTGAAGCAAACTGCCAGTGTTCTGGGTGAGTGTTCTATATTCTAAAGTCGAAAAAATATGGGTACTGAGAAATATTTACTAATGTTTTTGACAATGTGTTCTATATTCAAAATTGAAACTAAATAAAATAACTAAAACAAGTTAAAGGAACGCAAATTTATTGAAATTGGTGATTCAAAGTGGTATTTATGAATGAAATGTTAAAGTATAGAGTTCAATGGATACGGCACGGCGCGGCCTAAGTAATTTGCATAGAGTTTGAATAATATTTCCTTCGTCATTAAGTATTAGAAACTTAACATTTTTGATTAGGTACAATATTTCTTAATTTAACGTATTGTGTTCATTACGAGATTTGTGTATAAATACTTAAAGTTTTTATATCAGTTATATTTAAAATATAAGTGCTATTAATAAGCATTTTATTTTAATAACACAGTATTTATAAATTAATGGTTATTTCATTACGCACTGATCGCTAAATATACGTTAAGATTTCAAGTCAAAGCTAACGACTTTTTTGACTTCCGTCTAAATCTTTGCATGACACTGAACCATAGAGGTTTTCCGATTTGTTTTTTAAGTTTTGTGTGTACAACAAAACATTATTTAACAATAATTAAAAAGATAACATAAAACCGTTACTATCGGGATAGATGAAACTGTCGTCTTGATTTTTGCATCGTTGGTGAGGTTGGAAATACCAACCTTCTTGTTGCACTTCTTGCATAGGCTGTATACAATTCTGCCTAAAAAGAACATATACTTAAAAATAAGACGTATAATGATTTTCATGATTTTGTCCGTTATTTTTGTGAATTGCCACGTCATAGCGAAGGGTCCCTGAACTCTGAAACTTAGCAATAACTGCATACTTTTCTCGCAAATTATAACCAAAGCCTATAAAATAACTGCCTTAGCATGTAGTAACATTTGAAATTAGTTTTTTTATATTACGTAATCTAGATTATGATACACTTCTAAAAATAGTTACTTATAACTTAATATGTAACTCATAGTAATATAATAATATTTTATCTCAAATCTAGTCATAAGTGGACGATAGCCCAGTTGGGAATGGAACGGTCTGCCGAGACAATGTCCGGAGGTTTTTTCATCTTTCTTTCTATTGTTTATCAATTATCGTTCGCTTTAACGGTGAAAGAAAACATCGTGAGGAAACCTACGTACAAGAGAACTCTCCATAAGAATTTTGAAGGTATGTGAAGTCTGCCAAGCCCCACTAGGCCAGCGTGGTGGACTAAGGCCTAACCCCTCTCAGTAGTAGGAGGCCCGTGCTTAGCAGTGGGCAGTATATAACAGGGCTGATTGCATTGCATTGCTAGTCATAATTCAGTGACTAAACATTACATACATAGCACCACTCTTTTTCTGACGGTGGAAAAATGGAAGGTGTAATGATGGATTTAGAAATACTAAATATTACTCAATTCGAAATTACGCCTTCAAATTATGGTCTATTTGAACACTTTATGTACAGGTGTACCTATTTGGAACGATGATTTCTTGTTCGGCATTACGCTTATCAATCTTGGCCTACAGAAGTCATAATGAAGATCAGCCCTGTCATTCTCTATGACCGTGTTAGCTCGTAACGCAGCCGTGTTACGTCAAATTCGTGTAATTAGCGTTAAATGGTATTCTGTATGCCAATTTCCATAGTGATAAACGCGAAGAGTTACGTTACGCGCTTGTTACGAGCGGTGAAAATAACGTGTCATGGAGAATAAAGGGGCTGTTCTTTATACCTTCTAAGCGTCAATATTTTGAAGTTAGGTGGGCGAGGTATTTTCTCGTCAGTACATAATTTTCATATACCGCCGATCCTGACTTGTATACAAGAGTTGTCGTTCCGTGGATACTCTTTTATCAACATTCTCAATGAACCATTTTGATATTGTTTTATAGTGTGGGCGAGATAGGATGCTCTCGTGACAGGCATTGTCCTGATCGATTCTGCCCATTGGCGTACCTAGCTAGTCTTTTTCCAGGAGGGGGAGTTGGTCAGTGTCCTAGACTTAAAAAATCGTTTAAAAATTATAGTAGTAGCCGGACTCAATATCCTTGGTGTGGGGCCATCAAGCAATTCTGGGTTGGGGAAGGACCATCCGGCCTCCCTTCTTTATACACCTATGATTTTCTGTTTTACAAGAGTTATTTCAGGTATCACGCCTTCATCTTTAACATGTTCAAGATATGCATTAATTTAACAATACATCTCAGTGCTGAGAATAAGGCTCTACTGAGAAGATGAGGTTAATCCACCATGCTGGGCCCTGCGGTTTCAAATAGGTATCTTCGAAATTCAAGTAAAACTATGAGGGATTTCTGAAATATTCGTCGCCGTCAATCGAAAGACGAGTGACAAAGGCACATGTAACTTTCAAGAGGTGTCCTGAACCTGCGGTCCTATACGGAATATTCTATAGACTTGTAGATAGATAATATATTGCGAGTTCATGTTTCGTGCTGCGGTTGGTAAGAACAAGTTTTTTTTTTTATTTCCCACGGTGTTCGTTGCGAATGGCGGGATGTGGATTTTTTTGTAATAGTGTCATCGGATAATGTCATTAATTATAGATTTGTTCGGAATTTGAAAATTTGGCATAGGTAAGTAATCAACCTCTTTGGTGTCGAACGAACCTAAATACCTATTTTCTAAGCGCTTTTACAGGCTACTATGATCAAAGATAGAAAGTTATTCAGTATGTTCTTGCTTTTAAACTAATTTCTGATCACTGAAAAGTAACGTTTGCAAGTCACCAAATACTTAAGAACCTAATAAGTTAATGACTCTATGGTGAAAGAAACTCTAAAGTCTAAGGAATGTTTACTGAGAGCTCATTTGAATTTCGAATGTGATGGTATATTGCATTAGGCTAAATGCTTATATGGAACCTCATTAGTGGAGTTCTACGGTGAACCTAAGCGGTGAACGAAGTACTGAGGAATGTTTACTGTTCATTTGCATTTCGAATGTGAAGTTCCATTGTATTAGGCCAGATAGATGTATGAAACCTAATTATTAGAGGCTCAGGAAATGCACAATAAATAACAGATGACTATAATCTATGTAAAACTTAATCTTTTAAACACATTTCATAATCTCAAACCATACAAAGGATGATCATTACGTCATCAACCTTGAAACGGCGACGAGACGTCGACCTGTAGTTTTTGTTGTCTATGGCCGGCGGAATGGCGCGAAAGTTTTCCGTTTCGTTTGAAACGAGAGTGAGAGCTATCTCTAGTTACCATAGAGTTACGATTTGCGCGGGAAATGCTGCGAAAATCCTTTTTTGATAACTGTGTACGATAGATTATTCAACGTCAATAAAATACGATCTTGTTTTTCGCCAATATGAACTGACATATTAAATTTATTGGTAGTAGGTTTCTTATATGCAGGAGCTGGGCTCAGTCGGTACAATGACTCCAAGCAAAGCTGTGAAAGCTGTTGTGTTCCGGTTTGATGGACATTTTAAGCGGGATCATTAAATTGTGATTAAAAAAAAACATCTATCGACCCCGGAACACAAAACCTGATAAAAAGTCGTCATAAGAGTCTTCGGATTCTGACTACAAATATAGTAACGACTGCGTACTGACCGACGATGCGGCATCTCTAGTAATAATAAGGCTATACTGCCAAGTCCAACGTAGATTACTGGCAGGATGAAAAACATGCTTAGAAAAAAAAAATAAAGTTACAAAAACGCTTTAGTCATCTCACTCGCACATTATACGATAAAAAGGACATGGAAGGAAGTGTCCACAATTCTATGAATTTTAAATGTGATTTAAATATAGAATTAGGGGTTTCATTAATGCAAAATCGATTGTTTCTCTCGTCACCAAGGTCATGTGATATAATTGACACGCTTTTTAATCTTTTATCAATTTAAATAACATCAATAAAAACACGGCTACTTTCCAAGCTGTTTCTAAGTTTAAAATTATAATCCATTGCACTGTCACTATTCGATGCACTTTAAACGGATAACAATACTCAGATGGAAGAAATTAAGCAGTAATACCTTGTCCCGGTATACTGGTCATCGGACGTATGACTATTGACAGCGCAAAATGTTCGAATCCATAGCGATCTTACCGGATCCATAGAGAACCTTAGACCACCTAGAAAAAAATCGCCATGTCTTTGCGGATTCACGATATACTAAACCCTCTAGAGATTTTATAAGTTCGTAACCCAAACTGCTTTGGGTATAAAGCTTATCTAGTGAATATTTAGACATATGTCGAGGCGTCACGGCTCGTGATTAGGGCGGCCCAGGGACATTTGGGCAGTCCGTTTGATTCCCGATAAGATAATGCTTCTGTATTAGTACTATGACACACTCACGCCTTTTATCCCCAAAGGGGTAGGCAGAGGCGCAACTAATGCACTCGCTTTTCGCCGAGCGTGTTCCGTCCCATGATGTGATATGGGGCGAGCCTGTCGCCATATCGGGCGCAAATTCCAAACTTCGAGTTGATACTGAATAGAAATATCCAATATCACTGCCCGACCCGGAGACGGGAGGTCTAAAAATATTTTTATAATGGCTCCTAGTTCCATATTTCATATAGACTTTCATATAGACTGCCTCGGTGGCGTAGTTGTATTACAGTACGACTGCAAAGCTGAGGTCTCGGGTTCGATCCCCGGGCCGGGCAAAGTGATATTGAGTTTTTCTATTTTAGTTAAAAATATTCAACCCATACAAAATTTTATGCAATTGTACAATTAGAATTTGGGTAAACATATAAATGTCCTATTTTTTTCTACTTTATTGCTTTTTTTGTATTGAGGGAGTTTTCATGACCTCCTGCGACCCCCTATAGAGGCTTCACGACCTTTCATGGGGTCGAAACCCACGCGTTGACAAACACTGTTTTATACTATCTATACTAATATTATAAAGCTGAAAAGTTTGTTTGTTTGTTTGAACGCGCTAATCTCAGGAACTACTGGTTCGAATTGAAAAATTCTTTTTGTGTTGAATAGCCCATATATCGAGGAAGGCTATAGGCTATATAACATCACGATGCAACAATTAGGAGCGAAGAAATAATGGAAAATGTGAAAGAAAACGGGGAAAATTATTCATCCTTGAGGGCTTCCATTGCGTGCACTGCGAAAACGGTTCAAGATACCAAAAATATATGTATGAAAGAATTATTCCTCTTGAAATGATCTAAAAAAATGTCCGCAACTGTATATGTCTATCTTTTAAGATTAACTCACTAGAACCGTTTTTATGGTAATCAAATTTGGTCGAAATTAATGCATTATTTGTTAAGAGTTGTATCAACGTCATAATATTAATCTTTATCCAAATAAATGTGTTGGATAGAGTGATTCAACGGGAAGGTTTTTATGTACTTTTAGCCCGGAAAAACTTAATAACGCGGGCGAAGCCGTGGGCAAAAGCTAGTGTAGAGATAAAACTGATGGTAGGTCTCTCATATGTAAGAGTCCGTCTGGGTGGGTACCACTGCACTGTCTATTTCTACCGCCAAGCAGCAGTGTGCGTGCACTGTTGTGTTTCGGTTTGAAGGACATTGCATCTCGGACATAATGAGACTTAACATCTTATGTCTCAGGATAACGAGCGCAGTGTAATGCCACACAGTACTTTGTAAGGTGTTGGATGGTGTTGGTACTGTTTATGGGTCGTATCGCTTACCATCACGCCAACGGCATGCTCGTCTCGTCATTCAATGCAATAAAAAAACAGCTCCGACACTCGTTACGAATAATATGAGGACACAAAGTGCGTCCGAACGCTTAGTGTCATTTTCATAGCTTTATTCAGCTTTTTTTATCTGACAGGAAACTGAAGTAAAATATCTAGATATTAGCCAATCACAGCGTCCGATACCAGCTCTGTAGTATACTGCAATCTGCTGAACGCGGGCCTCCTATACTGAAAAGGTTTAGCCTTAGTCCACAACGCTGGCCTAGTGTGGACAGACATCACATACTCTCGAAATTCTTATGGTGATTCTCTTTATGCAGGCTTCTTCATGTTTTCCTTCATCGTTAAATCAAAGAATTCACAAAGAATATGCATGTCGGACCGTCGGGTAATACGAAATAATCATCTTGGAAAAAAAACTCGAGATGTCAAACTAGTCGTGGGAGTTGTCAGTTGAGAGTACAAATAGGGTCTTAGTTCAGTCGTCGTTGAGTGTTCAAGTAGCTATAATCAAAGCGTTACTATGCTAGTTCAGTTTTTTTTTGTTAATGGCCCTACTGCCAGTAGCCTGACACGAGTCGGCTTTTCTGGCCACACCGGTCTTTAGGGTGAACGCAGAAAGCGCTCGCAACCCTTTGAATTCAGTGACCATGCTGAGGGCAACCCACTAACGGGTTACGAACCTCGGCCAAGGACGGCCACTCAGAGAGGATGACATATCAACGATTAGGGAAAGATTGGTTTTTAGGCCTAATCCTATTAGATTGTGTTGTCATCGGCACGCGGGCCGGAACTGCTAGGGGGGTCGGGGGGCGACGGGGAACGCGGCGAGGTCCTCGACGGCGAGGACGGAACTGCGGTCTTATGGAGTGTTGGAGTTTCAAGATCTCGTTCTTACGGCGGATGGCCAGAGTGGTTTCGTCCTCTGGATCGGTTAATACCGAACGCGGCCGTCTCCATTTGGCGCGGTCGAATGCTAGTTCAGTGTTAGTTAACAATTAAGGTAGTCACTATGTTAGTTCTGGGTTAACTCTCAATGTAGTAAGTGTCAAGTGGGTTACTGATGCATCCTGACAGGGATTGTCCTCTAAACATGCCACCATGTAATGAACGAACAATAAAACAGTCGTGAGTTGAAGAGATAGCGTTTAAATTTATACTATTGCGAAGTATTCGCTACGCATTATCGGCCACCGTGTGTGTTATTAAAAAAAGTTGGAGGTACCCTGGTTTTGACCCTGCGGACATTCGTCTCTGCACTTCCAGTCCTAAATAGGATATCGCCGCTATACTAGCAAATTATATTAAAAATATAATAGAGACATAAACAGTATTGAAAAACAACAACAGATATACGGGCGCATTGTTGCATAGAGAACCGCAATCGTAAACTCTTTGTACTCTATGGTTTCAATATGGCGAAAAACTCTGTTCAAAAATTGCTGTGTATAATTATAATTAAACAATAGTATAATTCGTGTAGAAAAAAACTGAACAGATTTCAATCCAGATCTTAATTGTAAACGAAAATCTAAGGCCCGCATTCACAAACGTTACTTACCTAAGTAAGGAGCAATGCTATGGTAATAAGCCTGTTTTTCTGTGCTCACGGCATCGGGCATAGATAGAGGAAGTATAGATTGTTGTATAGCTCCTATTTAGTCCCACAGAACGGGATGGTACTATAGAGGTATTAAATATGAGAGTAAGGAAAAGAATTGCCGGCAGTGCGTGTTGGTTTTTTTTAAGGCCGGAACGTTAGTTCCTCATATTTTATGTTTCAAATTATTGATTTATTCGCAAGTCTGTGCAACCATTGTATCGTGTATACTGTATAGCCAACGATGGATTGCGTAATGCTAATAAAATATGAATGAAAAGCCCCTCCTTAAGTTAGATTTGTACGGGTATTTCCTATTCTAAATTCGTAGACAATGAATATTTTTCACATTTGACATTTACACCGAGCGATCAATGACTTGCTTATTTATGGTAATTATTTATTTTGAAATTCTATTTTATAGTGGCTGTATGATTAAGATACCTTCGGATTGTATAGATTTGGAAATTAGAAGAAATATTTTATGCAACATTTTCTTTTTGAATTTGGAATGTCGCAATATTTTTTCATTACTTATCCTTCGCGCCTTCGTGGCATGATCGTCTCATAATGCCTAATAATTCAGGATATAAAATTCAAAGAGTAATTAGAGAAGCTTTCTCAGTATAATCATGCGCATTAGTAGTCAATAGTCTGTTTTACCCTGCACTTTCTCTTAGTAACACACACCACGTCTTTAACCCCATCTCAACATCATCAAGGGTGCATTTAGAGCATCTACTGCCAGATGTATTCCGTCTATTAGGGGCGAGGCTATTGCCATATCTAGCACAAACTCCAGACTAAGGCACTGGGCAGAACACCACCCGACCCACGATTCGAACCCGGGAACTTAGAGTGATGTACCGCGTACAACTACGCCTAAAGCAGGCAGTAAATAGACAAAAAAACCCTAGTACCAACGTACCGTCACATATCGGTAACCACGACCCCCGGATGCGCCCATCTGTTGGGGTCAACGGCCCGGGGTGGCATCGATCGCTAACCGTCACAGGGTTGCTATTGTTTTGTTGGCAATCATCATTTTAGATAGCCATGATTTTTCATCTACTGGCCAATTTGTATCATTTGGGGTGAGATAGGGGCTAATCGCAGGGATGCTAAGTAAATTGCAGTCCTATAGGCAATAGATATTAATTCCTATATCACTTTTAATTGACAAAATAAATTAAAAAAACGAATAACATTTTGTTGCGAAAGCAATATGGCGCCATAATTAAAATTACACAAATTTTTTTTATGACTGGCTGTTATAGAATTCCAAATTTAAAAACATTTCGTTTTGTTTTTTTTTAATGTTTCCAGGTATGAAAATGCATAGGCGGGCAATTCTCCGAAAAGACAGGTTTTTGTATAATTAACCTGGTCAACTTTTTTTTTGTATATTTGCATGGTTTTTCTTATTTATATTAAAGCCATACCTTAAAGAAATATAATGATATTGAAGGCACTTAAATTGATTCACTAGGTGAGGAGATATAGCTTATTGAAAATTTTCATTGGCAGCTTAATGAGATGAAGACAGATAAATGAGAAATAAGGCGCATATAAATTAGTAAAACATGAAAAATATACTACAAAACCATGTTTTATTCACCTTTAATCAATAAATTACAATGAGTTATCATCAATTATTGATATCAATATTAATAATAACTTACGTCAGTCTGTTTATATTTTCAATATTAGCATTAAATGTAGGTAATCCCACAATAGTAGTAGTTTCTTCAACATAAATTTTCCATTGGTTCAATAAAATAACTAAATAAATTTTTCATAATTCACTCACCTTAAATTTTTTTATTTATAAAAATAAGGCTTAAATAAAAAAATTAATTCAACTCTCAATAAAAAATCGAGCATCATATTATGTTTCTATTATAAGACGTACTCATGGCGATTTTGTAAACATGTTTGATAAAATTATGTGCTCTTAAACCATGTCATCACAATAAATAGGAACGATTCATCTGTTCGAGATTATTAGATAACTTTTTGGTCAAATTTTAAAATAATTGTTGTCATAATCAGTTAGCAGTTCTGTTAGCAATTAAATTAGAATACTTAATCAATTAAACATATTCAAATCACTATCAGTATCGCCTCCCTAAAAACTAATATTTACAAATTCTCATCATTATATTTTGGCAAGACCGGTTCATTTGCCGTAACATTCTCTTTTCTATCAACACTCTTCTGCTTGGCTTCTTCTTCTAATTTCAATGAATTATCTGTGAAAGTGGCAATAGACGTATTGACTATATAGACAATACTTTAATATTATTTTTATTTATTTCTAGTCCTAGTTGTGGTGCAGAATCATTAAGTAATTTTTTTCAGAATATTCAGCCTATCTTGTCTCTTTATTAAGCTAATTTATTTTGTTGATTCCGCTAATGGTACAACAGCACCTTTCATATTGCTAGGAGGCAGTGCATAAAAACGTAGATTTTTTCTATGAGGACAGAAAATAGCTTCTTCAACACGGGAATTTTCACAACAGCTCAATTTTAAAACGGCAATTATATTTGAAATGAATTCATCCATACGATTGAATGCATTTTCATACTACTAGGATAAGCATTATTTCATATTCTAATACCGTTCTTATAACTACACTAGGGACGTTCGGAGAAACAGCATTAAAAAGTCATCAAAGTCAATTATATCCACGAGACACAGCTCGGTCGGCAGTTTGCTTTTCCGTAGCTCCAATACCATCAGGACTTTCTTTTCTGTGGCTTGTTTCATTATAGCTCCATGTAATAGTTCGCAAAAAATATATATTGAGGAAGTGAAGATATAAATATGAAAGAAGCTTGATAGGAAATCGGATATTAAATTAATGCATTGAAGTTTAGGCAGATGTTTTCGGTTATGTAGTCCAAAATAGGAACGATATGGGTCCAGATTGCTGAAATATCGTGACGTGAACATTCGCTGATGGTAAAAACCAATTGATGTTTAAATTCATTCCAATTTACTTCCCCGTAATAGATAACTGCAATGTGTAAGGTTCATTTCAATAGATAATAGTAATTTTGTTTCAATTATAGTTATTTTCTGTTCCACTTCCCAAAACTTGGTCTTTTTTGTAACACAAACTACGCTGAACTGAATTTGAATTTGATGCACCTTGTCTATCTTGATTACTGAGTAATACGGCTTTAGGAATATATTTCCCGGTAGATATAATTGAAGGCCATGACAATTACACGACTTCATTCTCCTTATATTTTTGAAAGCTTTCCAGTCGTAGAATATTAGTCGCTAGTTGTTTTCTGTTCCTTTTTCCTTAAATAGAAAGCCTTGCAATTTTGTCCCCATCTTTTTCCATGAATTTTGTGTCCTCTTGGTAAAAATTTTGAAATACTATGTTGCCTTTTATCTTCTTTACGCTTAATATATATCTATGTTGGACTTTTTCTTGCTTTTCTTTCCATAAATTCTCGTAATTCTTTATTCGGTTAAGTACATCTTCTCTCTTCTGCTAGCCGCTTTTCAAGAGTCTTTCTTATCTAGTCTGCTTCCTTACCTTTGTCATATTCTTATTACAAGAAAAGATAAATTAGATTTTCAAGTGTTATTAATTGAAATATCCAATTTTGTTTAAAATTCTAATTTACCTGGCCTCTATCTCATTCACGTGACGTAAATTCGCCAGAGAAATCCAGAATAATTAGGCCCAGATGAATGTGATTTATGGACTGAAATTAATTTTCTTGCAAATTTTTACATAGTGCACAAGATACAAATGCATCAAAGAACTTTAAAACGAAGATGTTATTTAGTTCTTTGGTATAGAAAGTACTTTGTCAATGTAAAAGCCATAAAATAAGACCATGAAAATTAGACAACTTACCTTACAAAAGCCAGAATCGATTGTATAATCGTGTCTATTTCAATATTTACGGGACATAGAGACATCTTTACTACACGCTAGCATGGCCACAACTGACATCTAAGCAATGCCGAACCACGTTAGCCGATAAGTATTCACAGTTATTGTGGGTAGTTGGCGAAAGCATGAGCCATAGAAATTATGCATGTACGTCTGGACATTTTTTAACCTTCTGTAAATACCATTGGTTCTTACTAATTATCCTACTGTATGTAATAAATAACAGACACATAGTTTAAGTACCGATCCAGCTACTTTAAATTAATGAAAGGGTTGTATCGATTTTATTCTAAGGGTTTTACTTTGTAATTTTGACTTTTGGACGCGCCACATTAATTAGATTTTGCATGTTTAATTTTTTTTTACTCGTAAATTATAATATTGTGTAAGAAAATATAGCAAGGCCCTAGTAGGTAACTAGGATTAGGACAGTATAAAATAAAGAAATAATAAATAAATATCAAAAAACATATGTTATCAGACGAAAAACGTGTTTTTTTGCAGTTCAGAGAATTGCCCAGGCACCGCAGGTTCAATTTACCAAAAAAGCAGATTCTTTAGATTTCGGACAACAAGTAAAACCGCGAAAGCAATTTGCGAAATTTATTTTAAATTCACTTAAATTACTTATTTTACTCACTAAAAAGTCTTTGTACGTTCACACAATACCTTTAGAAAATCCTACAAAACGATTTGTGAAAATTACTACTTTTAAGCTTCACATGCGATCACGACTTAAAAAGAGAAAATTGCTTCAGACTAGCCTTTTGTCGCGTCTCCGTCAGTATTTTTCTCTTAATTTCTTATTACTATTTAAGTTTAAAGTGCACGCTGTCTACTTGGGAATGGAACGGTCTGCCGAGAGTTGAGACTAATGTCCGCAACCTTTGACATTTCGAAGTTACGTGTGTATTGTTTATCAATTATCGTTCGCTTTAACGGTGAAGGAAAACATCGTGAGGAAAACTGCATACCTGAGAATTCTCCATAAGAATTTCGAGGGTATGTGACAGTGTAGCGTGGTGGACTAAAGCCTAAATTCTCTCAGTAAAGGAAGCGTGAGCAGCAGTGGCCAGTATATACAGGGCTGGTATACAGTTTGTGAAGAACTAAACACCAAAATCGCTGAACATATTTGAATGACCAGATTGAAATAGGCCATTTTACATCCCGGAAACGTACGGGATTCTTATTCCGGAAAAGTTATTTCACGCGAACTGAGGCGTCACTATTTTTTTTATGGCATTGAATGACGAAACGAGCATGCCGCTCGCCTGATGGTAAGCGATACGACCATCCTTACATGTGAGAGACCTACCACCAGTATTTCATTGTTCCTGGTCAAAGACCTGTACTATACGACAGGTAAAACTATTTTATTTCTACAATAGTATTTCGCATGTAACGTATTCGATCGATAGAGTCCTTACAACCACCCTTATATAACCGTACACTGCATTACAGTTCAAATCACTACGTAATATGATTCAATTTCCCGTATCCTGGTAGAGCAGGTGGTACTTCCCCTATCAAAAGTTTTTCAAAGTGAATCTGTTGTATCGATTTTCTTTTAAGGACCGTTTTCGTTGACCTCCCTGGTGTATGATAGCGCATAGTGTGGATAGGTTATGCGGTATGTTTGACTGGATATTCGGTTTTTGGCATTCATGAGTAGTTTTATTTTCTACTAGCTGTAGCCCGCGGCTCCGCCCGCGTCAAAAAGTTTTTCCGGGATAAAACGTAGCCTTAGTTACTCCTTATAACATCAGCTACCTGCCAATAAAAGTCCCGTCAAAATCGGTCCTGCCATTTCAGAAATAAGCCGGAACAGACACACAGACAAAAAATGTAAAAAATGTTATTTTGGTGTATGTACCGTATATATTCATATATATGTAGTAAAAAACGGTTATTTCAATATAACAGACACTCCAATTTTATTTATATGTATAGATAAATGAATTAATCAATACTGTCCAAAAACTAATTCCTATATTTTTGTAGTGTTTTGTTTAAGTAACAAAAAAAACATTGTCGATAGAATTTTGTCATTCGTGGATTCATACAAACATGCATAGGTACGACTTATTTAAACAATCTACAACCGTTGACTTTCAGTGAATATTTTTACGCGATATTTTACATTTCTATCTTTATTCATGTCAGATCCTTACAAAAAGGTCTTATAAAACCTGTAAAGGCGTTTTAAACCACACAAGCGAGGTAGGTAATTTCAAAAAAAGAACTACGAAGCATAGACAATCACTAGCGCGTTTGAAAATGGAACGTAATGGCCGCCATCAGCGGTTAGGGACGGGTCGGCAACGTTTTTTGTTTTTTTTTCTTGATAGCGTACCGTGTATGTAGGCGGATGAAAGTTTCCGAATGACCTATTGTTTTTTATTGGTACAAGAATTTGTAGTTTTAATTGAGTTTATAAAAAGAGTAGATCAAAGTAGATGAAGCGACAATCTCAAGAAGTCGCAGGTTCAAACTCCAAGGCACACAAATCTTCTTTTTGAAGGTATGTGAAGTCTGTCCGCACTAGGCTAGCGTGGTGGACTAAGGTCTAAATCCTCTCGTAATAGAGCCTATTCTCATGAAATGAATGAATTCATTTGAACCAAAAATGTTACAATATTTAGATTCCGTCAATTAACTATTACCTATTCACAATCCAGTTCTCACCAGAGAATGGGCAAGAAACTGATGTTGCACTTTTCAAAATCATTTAAGATATAAAGTATCTTACTGGTGGTAGGACTCCCATATGTAAGAGTCCCTCTGGGCGGATACCACCGCAATGTCTAATTCTACCGCCAAGCAGCAGTGTGCATGCACTGTTGTGTTTCGGTTTGAAGGGCATTGTAGCCAGTGTAACTACAGGATATAATGAGACTTAACATCTTATGTCTCAAGATAACGAGCTCAGTAGAATGCCACACAGTAATTTGTAACTCAAGGTGCTGGATGGTATTTCTACTGTTTATGGGTGGGCGTGTCGCTTATCATTAGACGAAGTACATGCTCGTCTCGTCATTCTATGCTATAAAAAAATGTTGAGAGCAAGAACGAACATACAGATCTGATATAATCAGTTAACCTTCAAAGGATAGTCTTACATAAGTTATCAGATGTTCCAAGCTTGGTAACCTTTACTCTCAGAACGTGACGTGGAATGTGTAAGAGGGTACAAGCATGCGCCATTGAATGAAGCAAGTTTTTTTTGTGTGGGCGACTGCGGCGTGGCTGTATGGGACAAGGAAATGAGATACATCGTTGTAGCTCACGCTTTTTTCTTTCCAGGGGTAAGCAGAGGTTATCACACTTTTTATTGCAGTTTCAAGATGAGATGTGCATGACGCTCGCCTCATGAAAAGCAGCACCATACTTAACTTACAATTACAAAGTACTGCGTGGCATTTCGCGCTCGTCGCCCTGAGACATTAGATCTCATATAATAGTCGGTGGTACACAGTTGCTGACTACGGGCTGATACTGGGCACAACCCCTTACCTATCACTACCCGACTCGGGGATTGAACCCGATGCCACAGGGCACAGCACTGCAGTCGTAAAATACAAATATGGCATCAAGGCAGCCTGAACAATGAAGAATTTAAAAATTCATATTTTCTACATTAAGAATCAAAGATATGCACATATTGTAATTGCATTTTTTGAAAGGTAATTTTTATTTCTATACTATCGATCCTGGATTTGCAGGGTTTTTATTATCATCAGCTACATGATGCTCACTGCTAAACGTAGACCTTCCCTAATAATTTCTAGATCGACCTATCAAAAGCGGCCTGCATCCAGCTTATCCCTGCGACCTTTATAAAGTTTGTACGGTTTTAGCAACTCTGTAAAAGGAAATATTGTCTATGATTTACCTTGCCTTTGACATTGGCACGCTACACTGGTTAAAATTCATAGAGCGCTACTCGGCGATTAAAACACGCACGTCCTTCTCTATGATCTAATAGGAAATGACGTCATCCGAAAAAGCTTTTATTGTATACGGGTCCTCATTTACGTGATGTTATTTTTGTATTCGCCATTTTGTTGTTTTTAAAGACAACATAATTTGTGTATAATTGTAGACTACTTTGATAACAGTTATTGATACTGATTATTTACGGAATCTACATAGTGTATAGCATTTTATGGTTCTAAAAATATATTTTATTTCATAGCTGAAGAAAAGTATAATAAAATCATTTTTTTCTTATTCAAGTTAAAAACCGTGCAAAAAGCATTTTTTTCCCATATTTCTCAACTACACACCTAGCATAGTAAAAAATCGTTAAATAACTGTTGTAACAGTTATTTTCACAAAAACTCGTTAACTAACACTAACAAGCGTTGCACTGTTTGAGAAACACTTAGCAGATACGCTTCAGTACATCCAGATGGTAGACCGTTGAAAAAAATTAAATATTTTTACTTGCATGTGTAAATATTAGTATTTACTCCAATGTTAGGTATTAGGTATAAACTCAAAACTAAAAAGTTTTTCTTATATGTTTAGGGTTCCGTACCTCTAAAGGAAAAAACTGACTCCTTATAAGATAACTTTGTTGTCCGTCCGTCCGTCTGTTAAGACCCTTTTTCTCAGGAACGCATGGAGGTATTAAGCTGAAATTTATATATCAAATACTCAGGTCTACTGGCCCTTGGAGCTGTGTAATCAAACTTCTGAGCCAAAGCAATCAAAAGATACAGCCGTTTATACCGCAAATTTTCGAAACTCGCAAGGGAATCTAAACCTACAGGGTACTTCCCGTGACCTCAGAATCTTGAAATTTGGTACGAAGCTACGTCTCATAGCACAGATAAAGGAAAAATGGAAACCGTAAATTTTACAAAACCCTCGGTGCGCGAGTCCGACTCGCACTTGACCGGTTTTTTATTTTTGTTAAGTCTAGGTACAAAATCACATACAAATCGATCAAGTTTTATAAAAACATTATGTGTTTTGGAGTGGAGGCGAAAATAAAGGATTTTGTTCAATACCTAGTATTACGAAATATTTAAAAATCAACAAAACACCCAGAAAAAAAATTTGTTTTGAACGTAGTTCATATATTGGTGAGTTACATTTTTCTAAACCCTGTAAATACAATTGCGTAATACGCTTCCTTAGAGTTTATTATTTAAATTATTTACGGACCGTTTAGTTTGGACGCAACGCGGGAGTCGAACCCGCGTCTCGATCTCTAAAACTCTCCCGCTGAGCCGACAATTTGTTTACAATTAGTTTCTTATAACAACTTATAGTAGTCTTATTTTCGCATTAAAAACTTTATATTAAAGATCTAAAATAAAAAATGCTCTATTATATCTTCTAATACGTTTCGAAATGAGTAATAAGATGATTTGACGCAATACAATATATTTAATTACATCATAATCTTTTTACTATCGGAGAAAGTCCTACGGGCAGCATAAAACGAGTTCCTTATACAAAAACAATCTCAGTTTAATTAAAGACACATGTTCATATCTATGCACCTGTACTAACGTTGATTTCAAATTTCGAATCTTGATTCGAACGTCCGTTAGAGTTTGAATATGGAACGGGATTTGATTTTCGTAACTTCGTAAATAGAAAGCGTGTTTGCTGTGGGCGATGACTCGTGTGCTATGCAGATAAGTACCATAGACATGTACTTGTATGCATTTTTCTTTGGCCCACCTTATTGTGTAATACCAATTCAAAAGTTGTAACTCAAAAACTGGTTTGTAAATGAAAATATTCGTAGTTTTAAATGTATTTTTGTTCCTGCACTTTGCTACTACCTTGGTGACGTATTGTGTATGCGATACGACTATAGGCAAAATTATATTGGGTTTTTCTACACAGTATCAGCTCTGCCGGCCGTGGTCGCTTCCATGGTCGGCGGCCGGGAGGCCTGGCAGGCGGTGGCCCACTTCTGCGAGGCGGTCCTCTCGCGGAAGGAGAGTGCCGAGAGGGATCGCCAGCGCAGTGGTGATCCCTCCCGCCGCCAGACGAGACGTAGGAGGCGTCGGGTGGACGACTGACCGACGTCTCCGGCCCTGTGGATTGGGGGCGTTTGGAGAATTCCACCACGGTATCCCCTGCCTGTCGTAAAAGGCGACTAATAGGGGCCTCCGGGGGTCACGGGTGGGCGGGACGTGCCGCCCACCCATTAGTCTAGCCAACTTCTGTGACCCCCGTGATGGACATGTCCGGGGCAGCGTGTCTCACACTGCCTCGGACACCAAAAGGCGGACACGATACGGTGTTTCGGGGGCTTCTGAGCCCCCGCAACAGGGGAAAAAGGACCGCAAAAACGCGGTACGCGCAGGGGCGGTTGCGGACGACAACTTAGACGTGAGTCGGAGGAAGCCCGCAGCCGTCCCTAATGAGCCGAAGATGGCCATCCAAAAAAAAAAAAAAACACAGTATCAGCTCGGAGTCTGAAAATGTGCCTGGTAGATGGCGATAGGCCCGCCGCCTATTACATGGGACCTCACATAGCTGACGGAATGTGGGTGTGATACACCTCTGCCTAACCCTCAAAAGGCGTGAGGATATGTATGTTACATACATACATGTATGTGTATTTTGGTAAACTGTAACTGTAAACTTACTATAAATAAATTGATATGGGGCTTTTTAATAGCACAGTAAATGTTTAATATTGACTTACCTATTTGCAGTCACATCGTGCTAGCCTGCGTCTTTATTGTACTAAGAAAGTGCTTGTTACTCGTAAAAGTCTGTAACGTAACCCTTATTCTGGTTTTGTGGATGTTTAAGAGGTACATCCTTGTATAAAATACAAGTTCTGACTTATGTCTCAACGTAATTTGCGAAAAAGAGGTAATTTAAAATTCTGGGTGGTATAGGTATTTATGAAATTTGTATTTATTAAATAAAGTTCAAAATGTAAAGAAATGGACATTTTTATGATTAACTTAGGTTTTGTCTCAGAGATTGAAATTTAAAAGTCTTTAGAATCTACTTAAGAGTTAAGATGTTTAACGACAGATTCTATAAAACTTTTAAAATTGGTCAATGCCTAGCCAAAAATTATTTACATGTTCTAAATCCAAACATCCTTGTTTATGGTGCGAGAGAGACGCACGGCCGTTAAACAGGTTGTTTTTTTTTTTGTCGAGATTTAGTCCCGACTATGAGTACTTTGACCTCAGGGGCCTTGTACCCTAATTCTCGTCTTTGAATGTAGAACTAGATTGGGTAAGATCTTCGGGTCGGGTGAAGTGTTTTGTACTCACTAGCTTTGTAATTCGCTTGCTCATTACATAGAACTTATATAGCTGAAATGCGGGTGTTGCATTTCTGCCTACCCCTGAAAAGAGAATACGCGTGTTACATCGCTTCTAGTTTAGCAGAATCATCATCATCATCAGCCCCATGACGTCCACTGCTGAAGATAGGCCTCCCCTAAAGATTTCCAGACGGGAATGTCAAAAGCGGCCTGCATCCAACGCGTTCCTGCGACCTTTATCAAGTCATCTGTCTGTTAGTCGGATAATCTTGTAATTGAATGTCCTTAAAAACGAAACCCTGTCCTTGTATTTTATAGAAATACGAAAATCCGTGATACAGACGAAGTCGCATAATTTATTATTAAGGAGGCAGTAAGCATCCTACATTGTCTCTGGTTATAAGGAAACGAAAGTGTGTCACGCTGATAGACAAATTGCTGTTTCCGGTTGTCAATGGTTAGGGGACACCTACGAAGGAAGAATTTCGATACTACGGGTTGCTCGCGGCTTCTCCCGAAGCTTTGCTCGGGAAGTTGTACTTTTTCAGGACTCTAATCCAGGATGTGCTCTATTTGTGTGACTATCGAAAACTCTTCAACGGTTTATACGTAAAGGCATTAAATATATCGTTTTTGTTGATAAGGTCGCCATTTGCAAGTATTTTAAATTGTATTTTGCTTTAAAAGTGTTTAAAATTATTATAACCTATTACGATTTTATGACGGATTCAAATTAGCCTAATGGACTCAGGGTAATGTAGCTTCCTATTAGTAAAATAATTTTCAAAATCGGTTCTGTAGCTTTTGAGTTTATCGATTACAGACATACTAAAATATTCTCTTTACTATATTTGTATATTTTATGATATTTTTCCAAAAATTTCGATATTGTTCACCAAAAGATTGCTTTCAAAGCTTTTGTAAGATTCTGTCGTCGGTTACTGTGTATGTCAGATAACGTTGGTAACTTAATCCTGGCATGTGTTTAACAAAAGTTTAGTTAAGTAACGGGTACTGTTAAATGCGTAACGGTTTTTAATAAACTTTTAAGTAAATTAGTATTTGTTTTTAAATAATAATTTGATAAGAATTATATCATTACTCTTGGTTTAAAGGAAAAATATAAAAAACCTATAAATACTCTAAAAAAGTACTTATCTATTATTTGCATTAAAATTTGAAAAAAGAACACGCACAGCCATTGAATTTCGTAACAGATTTGACCGTTTTTGAAAATCGAATCTTAAAAGCATAGACGATTCAGAATATCAATTTCAAATATTTGTAAGAAAAACAACCTTTTTTATTTAGAAATATTAAGGTTTTGCTTAGTAAAGCCAAGTATTCACTCCCCAACGGATATGGTAATAGTTGTGCACGCGACAGTCTTCGTCAAGCCCTTTATTAACAACATCCTGGTATGCGTCGGTTAATGACAACAAACACACACATGTATAATGTAAACTTACGCAATGTGATTTCCTTTGACTCTTAGCTAAATAGTTATGTTTAATGTGCTCTATTAAAAAAATGGGTAAGTCTATTTCAGGATACTAACGCCCGAATACTCAAACGCTACTTAAATATTTGAGATGGCCTTACGGATTTAAGCATTCGTTATTGGTGAAATAGGTATACTGAAACGTCACTTATCTCCTAACCTTAAATTTAAGGCGACTCAGTTTAAGGTCCGCTTATTGATTCAAATGGTATTCACAAACACTGCTTAAAGTTTGACAGCTATGTAAGGCCTCCAAATATGGCTGTTAATCGAGATCAATTTGAGAGTGCTTCAGACTAGTCTCAAATATTTACGTTCAAATCTTTAATAATTTTATTGCGTAATAACTACTTATTATATTCTCTTTGGATTTAATAAATCGTTTTTTTCTTCATTATCATCATTGTCTGAAGAGGAGTATGGTGTCAAAGGAAGAAATCGAGAGAAATTAAACGCTATCGAAGAATACAATAATCATAATTTAATGTTAATGTTTGACAAATAAATATATCATGTCTTAACTTATCGTAAAAGAAGATTCCGGCTCAGCAAGGAAACAGTTCTTCATTAATGTTCTTTAAAATCGGGATTATATCCAGCCGAACACAAAAAGAAACCAAACAATCCAAGCCCAAAGTCATCGGGGTTATTTTTCACGGGAAATAACCAACGATAGTACATCGTATTGTGCGTAGTATGGCAGTTGAGTTAGCATATTTTGTAAATGTTTGTAAATATGCCTACTTCTGATGATAAAACTGAAATAAGAATTATAAATATTATTGTTGTTGACATGTTTATTTTTTTTCTAAAGCGGCTAATGTCAACCCTGACATACTGCCAAGTGGCAATATAATGCCAATATAAGCTCATCACATCAATGTTAAGAATATAATAATTAATAAACTATTTCTAATAATGAATATGCCATTCCTACATATTAAAAGCCTAGGATGGTTTTTAACTGTACTTACCATTTTTACTATGTAGCATCTGCACATAGTACATAAAATATACACGAAAATGAAATATAATAGACATATTATAACATTGTAAATCATTTTCAAACTGCGCATTGTGTTATTGGATTTATTTATATTTAACATCTTAAAAATTATACTGCGTGAAACGACACATAAATATCAAATTTATTAAAATTGTAATCGAAAACAAACTTTTTATAATCTGTAGCAAAATGACTGCTCCTCGGCTGAGTTTTCCATCAAATCTTTTAAAGTGCGTTTGAGAATGCCATTTAAAATAAGAAGCTGGCTAAAATTAAGTAGGCCTCAGATAACTTTGTTGGTTGAGTAGCGTTTGAGTATTCGGGCGTAAGTGGTATAAATATTTTGAAAACTACTTTATCTTACTAATATAAAGCAAAATTTAACCTAACAAGTTCTCACATCATTTTAACCGACTTCAAAAAATCTGGTTTTTTATTGGACTCGTATGTATGTACTTTTGTATGGCCACGATTTGCTCAAAAACTTCTGAACCGATTTGGATGGGGTTTTCGTTATTCAAATGTATATTTTTCAGGGAAAGTTTAATTTATAATTTATATTATTTAAGAACTTCCAGATACGTTTACCTACACTAGCGGAAGTATTTCAATAATTCTATACCTACATATGAGAAATGCAGCAATGCAAACTTTAAAAATTGCAGTCAGCTTGCCATGATTGCTTGCCCTGTAAAAATGATAATTTGATGATTTGGATGAAATATAGCACACACGTAGACCATGCCCTGGAGTAATATATAGTCTGTATTTTAAAAAGTATGGTGGGACTTTTATGCCAAGAAACGTCTTACAGGCGGGCAATACCTTGTAAGCAATAAATAATAAATAAACGGTACCAAAGTCAGAAGTGCGTGGACATGACAGATGCTCCAAATTCAAAAGGTGTAACACGATGGGAATTTCCCATACCGGCAGAAAAAATATCACCCCTCAAGGTCATGAACTTAACCGTAATCTACATTTTTTTTCTTGGGTACTGGCATAAAAAAAATATTGTAACTATAGATAGAATGTAATTTAAATTTAAAATATTTTTTTATTTCAAATTTGGAATGGTAATATAGAAGCGGAATGTAAAGATTTTTCATATTCGAATTATGTCTCTTAGCAATAGTGTTGGGAATACTTAAGGATTTATGCTTAGTACTAATTAATTAATTGATGGTTTTTAATTCCGTTTCCAACATTCCTCCGAGAAATTCTTAGGATAAAAGACATGTCCAAAAACGGGCCTGAAATTCTAACCAAAACAGTTTATATATGTTTGGATTTGACTGCCTCGGTGGCGTAGTGGTATTGCGTACGCATTACGAGTACGATTTGCGCGCTGAGGTCCTGGGTTCGAATCCCGGGTCGAGCCAAAAAAATTGTGACTGGGTTTTTCCATCTTAAAATTTACTCAGTCGCAGCTCGGAGTCAGGAAGTTGGCGGTGTGATACCCCCGTGCCTCGGAAAGCACGTAAAGCCGTTGGTCCTGCGCCTGATCTCTCTCCGGTCATGTCGGATTGCCGTCTCACCGGACTATGAGAGTGAAGGAATAGCGAGTGCACCTGTGTATTGCGCACACACTTGTGCACTATAATATCTCCTGCGTACCTGGCTGATCTCCGTTGAGATTGGCCGCCGTGGCCGAAACTGGCTAGGAGGATTTCATTTTTTCATTCATATATGTTTGGATAGAGCTTCTAAAAGCTAGCCCTTTACAATAAATAGTTCAATTTTGAAGATTTCCGATTTTGAGATTTAAGCAATTTTATTTTGCTTAGAAACCATACTTAATATGAACGTTTTTTAAAAAGTTAGTTCTGAATGGATGGCTCTAAAAATATTTTTTTAATTAATCCAAGTTCCATATTTTACCCCTTTAATATCCTTAAAGTTTGAGCCTCGTTAGATTTTGAGGTCCAGCACCCATATAAAATTTAAACTTAATTAATTCTCTCTGTAGACGATATAAATCATTTGTTTATTTACATGCAATCGAAAGTTCCAAGTCGCCTGGTGGTTAGCGCTAATAAAATATACTTTATCGACAATTCTGAAAATTTATTTTATTTCAGAGGCCTAACCGTAACTCTATCATTGCAAGATCTTGCACACATACTTAAGAAGTAACAAATACCTAGTAATTAAACATGGCAGATGTCCTTCTATGGGAATCTGACCATAACCAGATGCTCTAATTCCCACAATGGGATCTGCACCCATTGTACTGCAAATGTAAATGTTACCTCGCGCCTAAGGTCATGACCCTTGCGAAATTTCGCATTGTTAGCAGCTTCCGTATAGAAGGGAAGTTCCCAGGATTGTCTACCTGGAGACGATTCTCACGTTTTTGATTAGATATTGTCCATAAGAATATGGGTTTGGTGGGTGCAAAAATATGTGTACATATATTTTTGTGTAAAATTTTTAAGGTATTGTTTTGTCTGCCTGTTATTTTTGGAATTATAATTAAATGTAGTATTATAAAAGTTTTATTTGATCATCAGATATTATTGTGACAGAATGGATGATTTTTAGACACTATTAAAAAAAACTGAAAGTCCGTTGGAAAAAAGAAATGTTTACATTGGTTCATATCCTAAGGCAGTCTTCAATTCTGATTTTACTCTATTTTTATTTTGGTTATTTTAACCCTTTTTATGATCTAAGTTGTCGCTAACTGAACTTTATAACGCGAAATTCTGTCACGTCTAAACAAATCAATAAAACAGATAGGAAATAAAGATTGAAATTAACATTCCAAAACCATACAGCTTTATGTGTGTGTTATCTTACGCCATCTTTGGTTTACGAATGCCATCCTTGGGTCGCGCGCGTTCTATTTTTAACCGATTTTTAACAGCATAGACAATACAGTTCTAAATATAAAACAGCCGTTAAATTGCATTTCTTCATTTTTTATTCGCGTGAAGTGAATTTTACGTCCGCAACTCCCACGTAATCTTGATATTATTAGGATTATGTTCATATCGATACTTAATATTATAAAGCTGAAGAGTTTGTTTGTTTGAACGCGCTAATCTCAGGAACTACTGAACCGATTTTGAAAATTCTTTCACTAATAGGAAGCTACTTTACTCCTGAGTGCTATAGGCTACTTTTTATCCCGGGAAAATATTTTTGTCCCGAAAAAAACTTTTACACGCGGGCGGAGCCGCGAGCACTATTAGTTGTTAATTAATTCATTGATATTTTTATAGAGACATCGCTTTTTTTAGTTTGTAAAGTAGTACTTAACAAACTATAATTTTTTACTGAATAAGCAATTTCTCACCCACGACTTAAAATTCACAATATTTTAAATTTCGGAACTATTCCTGAATGTTAGCAAGCACGTTCCATATTCAAATAGCTCCAACCATATCCCGTGTTCTGTGGCGCGAACAGTCTGTTGTAGGCGGCTTCAGGGTGACGTCACCTGTAACGGTTGTGCAGTGCTGCCAACACGTGCGTGTCGTGCAAAAAAGTGCGATAGAGTTCCATTTTCGAATTTATCTTTTTGGTGTATCAAATGAGGTTCTAAATAAAAACGATGTATGTGTAGAATAATATTGGCACTTGTGTCAAGAAGCTTAAAATTTAATTTTAACATCTGTAGTTTAGCGTGTCCTTAGATTTACCAAAATAAAAGATCCAACCGACTCCAATCTGCATATGGTATAGAGTACACATATTATGCTGTTTAAAAAATGGGCTCACGGACCAACTAATCTAACTGGGTCGCAGATATTAATGTTCTAACGCGTAAATTATCACAATATGGTCAATTGAGGTCGCGCCAGTTTTGAGAGGCACAAAGACTGGCTGTATGGTCATGATGGCCTTTTCGTTTACATTTAAATTTAGAATAGATTATCTTTGTTTTAGTCGGAGTGGTTATTACTTTGTAATTGCCTGACTGTTGTTCCTTTTTTGAGTTTTTCGTTTTTATTTGAATTTAGAACATTTTCATTTGAAATGATTACAATACCTAATTATAATTGTTTGTTAATGTATTGTTTATATTGATAAGTAAATTTATTGATAACCTTTTATTGTTTATAAACACAAACAAGCGGTTTATTTTTAAAATCTAATGTCTTGAGTCTTGACGCAACATTTTTTTTATTTGACCCTGCCAATGCTATGTTTAAATAAGATATGTAACGGAATTGTATTTACGTTTTTTATTTTTTAAAACTCATATTTGTTTCCTTTTTTTTGCCGCTGATTGAGAATTTTTCATTTGTTTTAGACATTTAAAGTGAAATTATGTTAAAACCGCACAGTAACAGTGTACGAGTTTTAACTTAGTCATTAGTTAATATTCTGGTATCGGTCCGTTTGAACTAATTTAACTCAATTGGCTTATTGCGAGTGGAGCCGTTGTGAAGTCGAATTCCTTTACATTATTTAAAAAAAAAAATTTTTTCTAGCCGTCAAGGGCCAACGTAGTAGAATAAGGCCAGTTGTTTTATCCGTCATCAGGGGTAGTTAAGGCTCTTAACACACTGACGTATTGCAGACGAATTCACAGCGAGACGAAGACGCTTTCGACTAGTTTAAAAAGACCATTAATTTTATTTGACCATGGATGAAACAACACCAACTAAGGACTTAATCCTCTCAGTTTCTACTGTTCCTACTGGTGGTAGGGCTCTCATATGTAAGAGTCCGTCTGGGTGGGTACAACCGCAATGTCTATATCTACCGCCAGCAGTGTGCATGCACTGTTGTGTATCGGTTTGAAGGGCCAGGACAGGACATAATGAGACTTAACATCTTATGTCTCAGGATGACGAGCGCAGTGGAATGCCACACAGTACTTTGTAACTCAAGGTGCTGGATGGTCTTTGTACGATTTATGGGTGGTCGTATCGCTTATGCTGCATGCACGTCTCGTCATTCGATGCCATAAAAAAAAAAGTTTAGGTACGAAGTCAGAAAAGTCTGTGATCGACTTTAACTCATCAAAATTCCATGTCAGTTTGACAGCTGTTATTTCTAATTAGAATCCTATGGGTAGGCGCGTAAAAACTACTTTCGCGTAATTGGCAAGTGACGTTTGGCCCCCGTGAGCACGTTGCGAATACTGACAGGTGGCGTAGTTGTATTACGGTACGACTAATGCTGAGGCCTCGGGTTCGATCCTCGGGTCGGGTAAAGTGATATTGGGTTTTTCTACGCAGTATCAGCTCGGAGTCTGGAATTTGTGCCCGATATGGCGATAGGCTCGGCCCCTATCACATCATGGGACGGAATACGCACGGCGAAAAGTGGGTGCATTAGTTGCGTCTCTGCCTACCCCTTCGGGGATAAAAGTCGCTAGCGCGTCATCTATCAGCAAAATGAAACTTTCAACTAAATTAGACAGTAAGAGTTAGCTGCTGTTTCCTTTGTACATCCCCAAAAAATCCTTGCTATCGTAAAATATGAAAATGGGCATTTTATCTTGAGAAGTTGTACTAACACCAAATTTGATGATTGTACATTTATGAGAATAAGACTTGCTCGGGGCTGCGCCCGCGTGAATGAGTTTTTCCGGTATAAAAGTCCCGGTTTACATTTCCCCGGGATAAAAAGTAGCCCATGCTACTGTTACATGTAGCTTTTTATTAGTGAAAGAATTATTCAAATCGGTCCAGTAGTTTCGGAGCCTATTCAATGCAAACAAACAATTAAATCTTTTCTCTTTAATATAGTAGTACAGATAAAATACAAAATTGGTTTACACGAACGAAGCCGCGTGCAGCTAGTGTCTGAAATCCGTTACACTTGATAGCCTGTTGCTCTCGCCTTGACCCGTTTTGGACGTCTTTTGTTATTAACCGACTTCAAAAAGGAGGTTCTGTATTCGATCCGTATGTATGTATGTAAATTTGTATGGCCGCGAGTTTCTCAAAAACTACTGATCCGTTTTGGATGTGGTTTTCGATATTGAAATGTATATTTTTCAGGGAAGGTTTTAGTATATAATTTATTATAATTGTTTATATAAAGCTTTCGAACGCTAATATGGACGGACGTGTTCTCAAACTTGTAGAATTCTTGTAGGTTTCCTCACTTTTTGCGCTGTCAAAGCGAAAGAATTGACAATAACGTACGAAAGATTGCCTTTGAAGTTGACCTTTGTTGCAAATCTTTCCACTTCCAACTATCTGCCGTCGGAAGAAATGAAATCAAAATTATTTCTGGAAGTTAAAAACCCAAGCCCTCTTTATATTCCTTTCCTAGCCCGTTGCATTCGTGATTATTGATTAAACCATCTAGAAAGAACAAGCCGTGCGCTTGTGCAAACAAAAAAATCTGTCGCTTTTAATAGACTGCCTCGGTGGCGTAGTTGTATTATGGTACGACTGCAATGCTGAGGTCTCGGGTTCGATCCCCGGGTCGGGCAAAGTGATATTGAGTTTTTCTATTTAGTATCAGCTCGGAGTCTGGAATTTGTGCCCGATATGGCGATAGGCTCGCCCCCTATCACATCATGGGACGCAATAATGGGGAAAAGTGGGTGCACTAGTTGCGCCTCTGCCTACCCCTTCGGGGATAAAAGGCGTGAGTGTATATGTAAGTTATATTAATACATATACATAGGTATGTATATGTTTTAATATAACTTCTATAGAAAGGCAGCACATTTTATCGTATTGTGTCTATGACGCACACATAAATAAGTTTAAAAAGACTATTTTACGAAGGTAACAGTTTTATATTACTTCTGGACATAATAAGACTTAAAATCTTATGTCTCAGGATGACGAGCGCAGTGGAATGCCGCACAGTACTTTGTAACTCAAGGTGCTGGATGGTGTAGCTTATTTTGTATTTTGATGTTTGTGATTAATCGAGAGACCGATACGTCAGTCTCTCAACCAGTCACAATAAAACGAAGCGGAGACGCATCGTGTTTTTTTTCACATCCTAGCCCCACTGAACTATTAATTTATAACAGAACGAAACGTTTATTGCCACAGAATTATGCATGCAATATCGAATTCAAAAATAAAACAACAAAAATATATAAATGAAAATGTAAGTAAAAGGTATAAGTGTGTAGCAGACCCGTGGCAACTAGGAGGCCATCTCAGCATACGCTGTGTATTGATGATAGCCATAATACACAGCACTGGTTTTCAGTGGCCACCTAGAGCACCGCACAGACACCAGAAACGATACATAAGCCTGTAAGGAACACAAGCTTAACAACTAAACTTTTCACTTTCATTTCATTGACTACCTCTGTGGCGTTGTCTCGCGCAGTACGACACTTCTGAGACCCCATGTTCAAATCCTGGGTCTGAGTCGGGTCGGAGTCTGGAATTTGTGCCTGATATGGCGATAGGCTCGCTTTCTTACTTCTTCCTACCCTTTCGGGAATAAAAGGTGTGGTGTGTATTTCATGAAGGTAATTTTGATATGTTCACGCTATGATAGACCGACCTTGTACACTTGTAAGTCATGAATGACCACGACGGATGTAAGGAGTCCGCAAAGGATTCAAGCTTCGGTGACTCTTACCCTATAGTCTTATGGAAACAGTCACACAGTTTATATTTTTTACATAATGTATGTATGTATGTAATCGGCAAATTCCAAGTCTATCCAGCTTTTTGCGTCGAATATTATACACTAGTAATGCTCGCGGTTCCGCCCGCGTGAAAAGTTTTTCCGGGACATAAATATTTTCCCGGGATAAAAAGTAGCCTATAGCACTCAGGGGTTATGTAGCTTCTTATAAGTGAAAGAATTTTCGAAATCGGTTCTGTAGTTCCTGAGATTAGCGCGTTCAAACAAACAAACAAACAAACTCTTCAGCTTTATAATATTAGTATAGATTTAGATTAAAGGATATGTCCTAAAAATGGGTATTTAATTCTAACCTACTTGCAATAAATCGTATAGTTTTAAAATCCTCTGGTTTTGATATTTATCATTTTTAATTATGCTTACAAAGTACACTTCAAATTAACGTTTTTAAAAAAGTTTGTTATAAAGGGAGGAGTCTATAATAATACTCTTAATGGATCCAATATCCATATTTTTGCTCCTATGTACATAAAGTTAGAGCTTGGTTAGATTCTGAGGTCCAGCACCCGTAAATAGAGCGGACATCTTTCATACAAATCTGTCCAGAGCAATGTCACCTTAGACATTAGATGTTGAGTTTCATCCAGTTATTCACGCTACAATCCAACAGACTACAATATACGGTAGAAATAAACATTGTAGTACATAGGTAGGCATTATATTACAAAAATATGGCATTGTAAAATAATATTTGAATGCACATTTCACAATTCAGTTGCTTCGGACGCCATATGTCGCGCGGGCGGGCGCGCCGGGCGGTCTTCGATTAAATCAAAACGGAAAACGCTAAGGAAACACTTTTACGGCTTTTGGTAACGGAAAATGACGACGGAAGTTTGCGGCTTGGGTGACCACTGCCTTTAGAATTATAAAAAAAAGTCAAGAAACAGATAAAATAAAAAGAGGCTTATTTATGTCAGATTTAAAAAGAACCGAGAGCAGTTAAAAACAGCGAAACAAGAGATTTTACAAAAGGTTCTAGCTATCAACCTGTTTTGAGATTATTTTTTAAAGTAACAAGTAATTCTTAAATAATTATATATATATAAAGGCAGACTCCACCAGTGACAAGAAAATAAACTAGGAAAACATATTTTTGCCTGTGGGTGACAATGTAATTGATTGAAACCATAATGTTAACGGGGAACGCAATCAACAGACCATAGACAGCGAATGTTTCACCCTCGCACCCGACAATGGGCCAGCATCGATCGCTAACGGTTTTGGCGATGCAATGTTTTCTTTTTTTTCTGCATGGATATTTATTTTGGCAAAGGCACTTTGGTATATTAATTTGCATACATTTTATTTTTATTGGTATGGTTTTTGCGGTGTAATGTTTTCCTTTTTTCTGCATATTATTTTTTGTAAAGGCACTTTGAACTATTTGACTGCATATTTTTGTAACGGAATTTAAAAAAACTGGTTTTATGTCATAACAACATTGAAATCAGAACATCATTTTCTAAGTTTGAATATGGTAAATAAATTGTGAAAATTTTCCCAGGGCTAGGACATTTCGCTATTTTCTAGAATTTATTAGAAGTGAATCTAGATTCTAGACGGTAGAGAGCGAATAAAGGCCATGTATAAATCGAAGGTCTCAAATATCTAGCAAGAATAGTTCCGTCGTCGAAATTCTATTTGACCAGTGGTTTTTTTGCTAACCTTGAATCCTATAGGGGGAATCGCAGATGTTTCTAAGATAAGATATGAAATTTATTGATCGAATATTGAGTTCTTAATTTGAAATACGGATGTTATTTTAACTTTGACATTTATTGGGGAATGGAATTAAAAAAAACTTATTTGAAATAGATAAAGGCGTAGACAAAGATATTTTAATGTGTTTTTAAAATACTAATTTAAAAGACTTATCAAGAAGAAGCTACAATTTTCATAATTCATAAAGCAACCTATAGGTAATGTTCTTATTGACTTTTAAAATGCCAGGGGTCCAGGGAGTTATAAATCATGTAAAACATCAGAAAAAAACTTATTTGAAATAGATAAAGGCGTAGACAAAGATATTTTAATGTGTTTTTAAAATACTAATTTAAAAGACTTCTCAAGAAGAAGCTACAATTTTCATAACTCATAAAGCAACCTATAGGTAATGTTCTTATTGACTTTTAAAATGCCAGGGGTCCAGGGAGTTATAAATCATGTAAAACCTCAGAATAATAATTAGTTATTATTCTGAGTGTAAAACAATGGGATTGTCAAAAAGGTAAATCAATACTGTTGTCATCATCATAAGCGGGAAGATGTTAAAATATCTAAAAAAAATTGTAAATCTTGTTCAACGTACCAGGGCGTGATAAATTGAAAGAGATTTTTATAAACAGAAGTCTTGGCTGATCGAATCAGTTTCCCGTCAGCTATTAAAACTATATCCAAGATTTCGCGCCATTTCGACACGCGACGGTTATCGATTCAAGACACTTCCATTTATGAATAAAAAATGTAATGGCTTTTTTAATTCACCGGATACGGAAGCGCACGTGCGCGACTCATCCCATTCACTTTCAATCAATGAATGACGTTTGTTTTGATAAAAAGACGGTATTATTTTCTTTTTTTGTTGAAAATGGAGCAATTATAAGAAGGAATGTGCCTTAGTATTACTAACTATCTGCGGCGCTTTCAGCTGCGTAGTTTTTTTTTTCAAATACTTGATTACATAAGAGTTCACTTAAAAGTTATCTGCCTATAAATAAAATAAATGTTTTCTACAGTCAACCGTGTGAATTTAAAGTTGGAATTTCTTTAGTATTTTGTTTGAATATAGAATCTGTATCTCCCGCCAAAAAGAACCGTTTCAATTCACCTAACAATACTGTAAATTGGCACCCTTATCACTGACCCTTGGATTCTTAAATCGAATCCGGATATATGACCATCTTACAATACAATAATCTCAAGGTGCCAGAACAGCTGTAGTTACATCTGCGTGCACTTGTTGCGTTTTATTGTTACATTAGCAGCTGTGCCTCCCGCGCACGCGCCAAATCTTTTTCTTACCTTTGACCCGAGGGGAAGAAATTGTACCGAACAGTATTGTTAGAGTAACGGTTTGTATCTTTGATACAGTTGTGTATAAAAACATTTTGAGGTTAGGTGGGTGGGCGCGCGTGTCAAATGAAAAAGTAAATATGAAGTACTACTGCTTTAGGGTTTATATTTTGTGATGTAGGACTAAGAACTAAGAACCGACAACCGCTAGTGTAAACGTATTCTTGAGTGGAGACCGCTACTGGGCAAACGTAGTGTAGGACGGCCTCCGGCCAGGTGGGATGACGATCTGCGAAAGACTGCAGGCAGATGCTGGATGCGGCAAGCTGAAGACAGGGCGCTATGGCGCTCATTAGGGGAGGCCTATGTCTAGCAGTGGACTGATAAAGGCTGATGATGATGATGATGATGCAGGACTGCTTCGTTGACTTAGAAGTATTGTTTCAAGTTACGACTGCCCTGTTAAATTGAGTTCGATTTCTTAGTCGGGTAGTGATAATTGATTTTTCTGTTCACTATTA
The DNA here is from genome assembly GCA_949316025.1 of Lapara coniferarum. Taxonomy (NCBI): domain Eukaryota; kingdom Metazoa; phylum Arthropoda; class Insecta; order Lepidoptera; family Sphingidae; genus Lapara; species Lapara coniferarum. Next base: position 20,338,775 of record OX438929.1, read on the forward strand.
AGTATTAACCCGAAATTCGGGTTTTGAGTATTAGGCTTGCTTTTTATTACGTAACGAAATATAAATGGCGACAAATGGGTGCACTAGTGGCGCCTCAGTTGACACTTTCGGGCATATAAGTGTGTGATGTATGTTAAAGTAAGAAGTAAGATTTGATATACCAAACTTACCCGATGTCTCGTAGTAGGGGTCATAATAAACGAACTCAACAATGGTAGGGGATATAGTGCGCCCTCGATGCATATGCAGTATGTTACAACGGTTCTCGATAACGTTTTTTATGCTATTTTTAACGGTTATTCTGTTATGATTTGATTTATTGAATTTTGATTTTCAGATTTTTTTTAATAATAATGATCTCACGGAGGAAAGAGAAGAAATGATTTAGCCTTTAATGATGTACACTTAAAGAAGAGTGATTACTTATCGCTTTAGGGTAAATAACAAAAAATAGGATTAAATTTGTTTTTTGAGCGAAAAAATTATAACTAAATATTGTGACAGATCCTTAATAACAAGAATTTCTAGAATAAAGCATATATATTATTTATTGTATAATTTGTATCACGTCTCTTACTAATATTATAAATGTGAAAGTTTGTATGTATGGATGTATGTATTTTTGTTACTCTTTCACGCATAAACTACACAACAGATTTCAATAAAATTTTGCATACGAGTATGTCATGTCTTGGATTAATGAGGGACTTTACCCCGAAAAACGCATTCACGCGGGCGGAGCCGCCAGCATAAGCTAGTTATTCATATATTTACAATATACCAAATAAACTAATTTATTTAATCATAGGTAACTGCCAATTAACCAAGAACAATAATAAACAAACATAATGCTGATTAATAACGTAGTTAATAATAGAATAAGGAAACAAAACTAATAATAACTAACTGGAGCAAACAATGTTCGCGCTAATCCTAAAATATAAGAGCTTTACGCCATTTGCAGTCCATAAGCTATGGTTAGGTTAGCTCTGTGTGTTACGGGTTCATAAATTATTGGGCAGGTTTTGACAAAGTTTAGTACGGATTTAGTTTTAAGTGAAATAATTTATTCAAACTCATAAAAAGTTTTTATTAAGTTTCCGTCAATATTAACCACCATTTCGGAAAGGAGTTCACACCCGGGAACAGACAAGAAACTCTAGTGCTGCTCTTTTTAATATCAGCCAAGTTATAAAAAGTGCATGATACAATTTCTTGTTCATTTTGTTCAGAGCAGATAATTTATAGCAAAATAGGTAATAATTTTTTATTTCTCATATGAGTGTTCTCTCAGCAATCTTGCAATAATTTAAACTGTAATTACACACACTCACTCACGCCTGTTATCCCCGAAGGGGTAGGCAGAGGTGCAACTAGTGCACCCACTTTTCACCGTTATTCCGTCCCATGATGTTATAGGGGGCGAGCCTATCGCCACGTCGGCCACAAATTCCAGATGCCGAGCTGATAATGAAAAGAAAAACTCAATATCCCTTTGCCCGACCCGGGGATCGAACCCGAGACCTCAGCATTGCAGCCGTACCATAATACAACTACGCCACCGAGGCAGTCAAACTGTAATTCTCAAGGAAAAAAGAAACTATGGATTAAGCTTGTGTCCTAAGAGCACATAGACTTTTTAAACATTCGTCACATACCACGATGCAGCCATCGCAGGATATAGGGCTGAAATTCACATAAAATATTTGCAGGAAACAAAACCAATAACCATTAAACAGGACGTCAAGCCACGTTCCCGAAATAGTTTGCATGTGGCGAATACTTTTTGCGGGGCGTGAAATGACGTTTCCCGTTAAACACCTGCGGTATAGATTTGTCATTTATCCTTGATTCAGCCTAAAATTAGCTGCTTTGCATGAATAACCACATAATCCCAAGAAAGCAAATTTTATAGGATAGCCGTTTGAAAATTTTATAAAATGTTTTTTGTTGTAACTTTGTACTTATTGAAGACTTATAATCAAAAAATGTATTAATCAAAAGGGCATTCATCAATGTTTTGCTGAAATCCTGATTGTTATGGGCTCGGCTTTTAATACCATAATTAATTAATAAACGAAAATCAACCAATCATGTAGACATTTTGTCATGCCACTTCGCCGTTTTAGCCGATATGCTTGAGAGTTTTATTTAACATAAAATATAGACTACTATGGACTGTATGGTGTTAAAAAAAGGAAATTCAAAAAATTTGGATCGTGTGGTTGTTCATGCAAAGCAGAGAAATAATCCTAATACGAGTTTTGGTAGGAACTTGGAAGTGTTATGAGGCGCTCTTGTTATATTACATAATTATGGTCATGTCAAATAAAGTGATTTGAAATAACTGTGCCAATCAAGTGTTTTTTGTTGCCGCCAAAACTCCTCCATAAAGTCTTGATAAGGTAGCCACTGCTTCACTGCGACACAGGATTACAAAAGTCAACCAAAAATATCACTTATGACAAGGCTGAACGGGCTTGAACCATTTGCTTTCCCAATATACGGGGAAAATTAAAAAAAAAATATTCCTAGTACATAATTTTTAGTTTTGCTTAGAAGCTTTATAGAGAACGATGATCATCAACACCAACAAGAAAGACCAAGGACCGAGAAAGAAGGAACAATAGAATTGAATTAATTATAGACCTGACTTAATTTTTAACTGTTACTTTTATACACTGATAGTCAGTGTTCATGGTTACTCAGACCTGAACCTTGCACGTCAAAAGAAAGTTCGTTGCGTCTCGAACTAGTTTGTGCATCCATTGTTCTGTGAGTGACAGGACGGGGGTCATAAGGGTTCGTTTATCATATATCTTTAGAACTTGTTCCTTCTTCGAAATAAAAGCATTCAAAATTTGCATACTAAAATTTGCAGAAGTCTTTGCGAGCATATTTTATATACTTAACAATCACGTGAATCTAATTTTTGCAAATGAAGCTTGTAATTGCAAGTCGTATTGAAATGGCCATAAACACACCTTACATAGTTGGCAAAATGTTAGATCTCTGCCTACCCTAAAAAGGCGTGAAGCCATGTTTTAACATTGCAGAATGTTTATGCGATTTCGTCACTGAGGCCCAAAAAAAACTAAGAAACCGTTCTTAACTTTCACCCTAATCATCCCTTAACCGTTAAAAGTCGACCCCTGATAAGAGCAGAGTGCATTGCTCTGTGCAAGAGGGTTGTTTTGAATGGGCAGGGTGCGGATAGTGCCATGAGAGGAGCGGGTAGCGAGTTAACTTTTTACGAAGAAAAAGAGTTAGATATTATGTACGCCATGTTTCTGTAAGGCAGGCTAAGGCAACCCTTAGAAAAAACAATAACAAAGTGAAAAATTATGGCCATTTATGTGTTCTATCTTCGAATCTGTAACAAAAAAATAACATATCTGTCAATTTTATTCGGAATGAGTCCACGTCCGGTCACGAGATGTTGATTAGGGTAATTGCATTATAGCTGTAAGTCACCATTTACTTTCATAATTACAGAACATCTAATTTAAATAACCAAATGCCTACAAAAACCACAAATTGTATCAGCAACGGCTGCAAACGAAATCTATTATGTTTACAAAAAGATAACCCCTAATTTCAATAACTCGCCTTCCCCACTGTAACCTCTAGCTTAAGATCTGCAACTTATCGGAACCGTTATTACGTCATTCATAAATATTTCGAACTTGGAATTTTGGGAAACGGTTTGAAGATGCTCCTTTGCCTACATGTATAAAAAAGTTTCAAGCTGTTTTTATCCTATCTGCGTCCTTTTGGTTATTCTGCCAACATAATATAGTGTGGTAGGTGTAAGGAATCGATAAAATAAGCTTATTCGACTATTAATGTAAAGTCAAATGCATAATAATATTATACTGCCGTGTATGGACAAAAGCGCTATGTCAAGGTAGGCTAGATTCCAGGAAACGAAAGTTTTGTAAATATAGTTTTCTTTTCATTCTTTGTGATTTGAGGTAAAACTGAGTACTTTTCTTAAGGTTTTTATATGTGTTTAAACAATGCCGCTATTTGGCTATTTTGAATTTTGTTCATTGGAAGTACATTATTTAAGCGATATGATGTCATAAAATCAAGTTTACGATATTTTTTGAGCTTAGCTCGGAAGTATAGGTATTTTTAATTAATTAGTATACATGTAAAATCTTTATGAAATTACGTCATTATTTTTAGTAAGTGCGTTAGCTGTATTACACAGTCTGTCTAAGGTTTCGTTTGCATATGAACAAATTAATATTTTTACATACAATTAAATAATAAGACAAGCAAAACGCTTAATAAAAAGCCTGCCAAACAAAAAAAAACAATCTGGACTTCTAAATTACACGGCATTGCTCTGCGCCCATAACCTTAAGGCATACGATGTCATCTCCTAATGTCCAGTAATTATAATATTATGATCAATATTCAAATACAGATGTGTTTGGCGATACAACATAAAACTATGTTGGTACATATGTACTCAGACTTATCAATGAGACGTCTACCATTTGAGTGCATTTCTACCAAAAGGATATTCAGAGAATACAAAATAATAAATAACGAACTCATTGCGTTCTAATATTCTTGAAACAAAGATGACGTAACCTTACGTTAAAAACGTTAAGAAAACCGTTATGTATGATTATTATAACGCCCCATCCCTAAATCAATCAAGCGATTTTATGCTATTTATCTATTGTTAAAAAATGTACATAAATTGTCAATAAAAGCCCGATACGATTATGCAATCGTAATTCCTCATTATAATAATTGTAAGAGATGTTTTAATACTGAAGGATGATAGTATAAATTATTTATTAGATCGGGTATGTTATAGTGAGAAATGAGATGTCCACCTATTGTATGGGGGCTGGGCATTAAAATCTAACCAGGCTCAAACTTTATGGTTATTAAAGAAGCAAAAATATGGATCCTCGATCCATTGAAAATATGTTTAGACACCTCCATTTATAACTTACTTTTTTTAAAACATTCAGTTTGTGTACTTTTGAAACAAAATAAAATTATATAAATCTCATAATCGGACCACTTAAATATTATACGATTTATTGCAAAGGACTAGTTTTTGGGAGTACTAACCAAATAAATATAAAGTATCTTGACAATAATTTTAAGCCCATTTTTACATGTCCTTTGTCTATTTTACTATTTTATAATAATTATCATATCATCATAAAGAGAATTATTTCATTTTTAATTCGTTATTTCTCATTCATAAAAGGTCAAGACTGACCATCGAAAGCAATAACAAAACGCACACAAAAGCTCAGCTGATATCACTGGCTGAATGACATTTCCCTCGCGGTTTGCCGCAACCAAGAAGTTTATAATATGGGTATAACATTCTTGGCCGCAACAAAACTTTGACAGCTGAGTTACAAAGCGCGCGAATCAAGTGTAAAGAAATTGTGAATTTTATCGAATCTACCCTGTAAATACGAAGATATTGAACCAATATTAGCGTGTTATCCCTAAATTAGTTAATATATCGTCGACATATTGCTTAACCAACGTTTTCACACGAGAAATTACTTGTTCGTACATCGAAAAAAACTTTGTCGCATTGTGAACTTTTTAGTCCAAATATATTTGGTTTGTGTTGACAATGACAGTTTCAGGGCCTGAGAAAGGGCATGGAGGTACGTAAACCAGTTTTTACCGATGATATAGCCCCCGGAACCCCTCCGAAAGGGTTAATTGTATTGTTGTCTATTGATAACCATTTCGTCAGGATCGTCGAAGTTCGTCTTTTGTTAATGTTATGTAGGGGTATTGGAGGGTTACATGACGAAGAGAGCAACGCATTGTTAAAGTTTGAGGTAATTTTCTGGCTTGAAACAGGTATTTTGTGGTAAAGTGTGCTGTGTGTATGAATTGTGGTACAAAAACTTGTTTAAAAACAACTTAGAGGGAAAATATGTTTATTATAGTATAAATAAGGTTTATTTATTTAAATAAACTTTTAAATTGTCTTAGAAGCGAAAAATATTCATAATTATTTAATACAAAATAATTTTCGGTCTGTTTCATGATCATAACTAAACCACTGGACTGATTTTGATTAAATTCGATACTGGGTTAGTTTGAACTCTAAGGAAGGGTATAAGCCACTATTTTATTGTCACAAATTACTTTGGCAGTTTTAATCCATAGTAATAATTAAGATTCGAGTTTTAGCTCTTGGATGAACAAATTAAATTTAGAATGTACCTAACTAGTGGCCCCAACAGACGTTGTCCTGTTCTAAAAAGGAAATAAAATTCTAGAACACAAGAACACCGCCACCTATCGGTTCCAATTGTTAATCCATTCTCGAATCCACCTGAAGACAAAAAAATCATTGAAATTGGTCCAGCCGCTTAGGAAGAGTTCTATGACATACACATGCACAGAAGAATTATATATATTATAAAGATTAAAACAAATGCATACAGTAGAGACTCGATTAACAGGACTTAGTCTTGTCGTGAGGTGTTCGGTTATAATAGTTATTTGGTGGATAATCTAATATACATACATATACACTCACGCCTGTTATCCCCGAAGGGGTAGGCAGAGGCGCAACTAGTGCACCCACTTTTCGCCATTATTCCGTCCCATGATGTGATAGGGGGCGAGCCTATCGACATATCGGGCACAAATTCCAGACTCTAAGCTGATACTGAATAGAAAAACTCAATATCACTTTGCCCGACCCGGGGATCGAACCCGAGACCTCAGCTTTGCAGTCTTACTGTAATACAACTACGCCACCGAGGCAGATAATCTAATGTATGAAGAAAAACTATGTTCATACATATGAATTACTTTTAATACGCTTTTGCTTGTGGCTCTGCAAGCGTTTATGACCATTCTTGGGATCAAAAGCAGGCTATAGCACTTGGGATTACCCCTGAGTCAACTTTTTTAATAACATCGCACCTTTAGGATGAAAACGACACAATTCAAAAAGGCTAAATTGAGGTATCGTCATAAAATTACTTAAAACGAAGTTCTCAATACAACAATAGTTCAAACACAGCCATATTCAAGCAGGAAAAGGACAAATCTGTTATATCTGTCCCTTTTTTATAATATTTTTATAAATAAAGCACTAGTTTTTAGTCATTTAAATTGATAACTCAATTTTCTATTTTTTTAATTGTGTCGTTTTCGTTCTAAAGGTGCGACATATTAAGTGAAGTTTTCAAGCAAAATAAAATTACTTCAATCTCAAAATCGGAGGACAAAATTATACAATTTACTGCAAAGGCTTAGTTTTTGAGAGTACTATCCAAATATTAAAGTATCTTGGTGAGAATTTTAAGCCTGTTTTTGGACATGTCGTTTTGGCTACAAAATATGTTCTGTTATAAGTTTTATATTTATAACAACAGCTCACTTCCTGTTACTATCAAGCCTATTATAGTAACTGGTTTATCATAGGTAAACCAAGGTTATTGTAGAACTGAAAACATTACCATAACAAGGAATAAATGGCCGTAATAAGTAAGATAATATTAATTACAGTAGAACTAATTGGTGTTTTATTTCATGATCTACTTACATTTTGGTTGATTACTTAGTGAGTCACTCAGATCAATCTTTTTTATAAATGCAAAAGATTGAGAAAATCTTTGGATGTTCATTAGAAGTAGTGGATTTGGATGCTTTTCACATGGGTAGGTCATGTCCTGATATCGATAGCCTAGTCCTAATTTCTGGAGGTTCAAAACTCAAGGCACACACCTCTGACTTCGAAGTTATGTGTGTATTGTTTATCAATTATCGTTCGCTTTAACGGTGAAGGAAAACATCGTGAGGAAACCTACATGCCTGAGAATTCTCCATAAGAATTTCAAGGGTATGTGAAGTCTACCAACCCGCACTAGGCCAGCGTGGTGGACTAAGGCCTTAACTCTCTCAGTAGTAGAGGAGGCCCGTGCTCAGCAGTGGGCAGTATATAATATAGGGCGGGTATTATCTATACTAATATTATAAAGCTGAAGAGTTTGTTTGTTTGAACGCGCTAATCTCAGGAACTACTGAACCGATTTTGAAAATTCTTTCACTAATAGTAAGCTACTTTACTCCTGAGTGCTATAGGCTACTTTTTATCCCGGAAAACTTTTACGCGGGCGGAGCCGCGAGCACTACATATAGTTATATATATTTATAGGTCATGTCCTGGATTAACAAATAGGCTACTTTTATCCCGGGAAATTGCTCCCATGGGAAATAATGGATATTTTTAATCTGATTCTTTAAGTAGTTGGCGCTAGCGCTGTAGAAGTGGTAGTTGTCAAATAACAGTAATAACAGACTGTGACGTTACCAAGTGTCACCGACCATAACGCTGCGTGCGTGCGAAAGAGATAGCGCGATATACCCACCACGCCCCTCTTTTGCTCGCAACAACATTTCGAATATGAATAACTGCTTTATTTTTCAACAAATTTTGATGCTGATTTCACAGATTTTACTGGTTGTAGGTCTCTCATATGTAAGAGTCTGTCTGGGTGGGTACCACCGCAATGTCTATTTCTACCGCCAAGCAGCAGTGTGCATGCACTGTTGTGTTTTGGTTTGAAGGACATTGTAGCCAGTGTAACTACTGGACATAATGAGACTTAACATCTTATGTCTTTTTTATTGTATTGAATGATGAGACGAGCATGCCGTTCGCCTGATGGTAAGCGATACGACCACCCATAAATTGTAGCAACACCAACCAGCCCTTGAGTTACAAAGTACTGTGTGGCATTCCACTGCGCTCGTCATCCTGAGACATACGATGTTAAGTTTCGTTATGTCCAGTAGTTACACCGGCTACAATGTCCTTCAAACCGAAACACAACAATACATGCACACTGCTGCTTGGCGTTAGAAAACCTCCTGCAAAATATGTACATAAAACGACCTCGCCAATCTCTCATTAATAAAAGCATATCGGAGTATATTTCCTGCTGTTATCAAATAACGAACTCTGTGATAACTCAACGGTTTTGCATTGTTTTTAAATTCGTTTACCTCGTAGTTTAGGTAGGTGCAGATTATTGTGTATCAGTATGTTATCCCCATTTGTATTATGTTTGCTGAGTTTCCTGATATTTGTCACATGATGCATATAACATAGCGTTACGTTTTTATATATTTAGGGGTAGGCAGAGGCAGGCATTACTAATGGTTAGTAAATCTATTGCCATTCGTTAACAGCAATTTTCGATTCTACTTTACCCGGCCTCGGATCGAACCCGAGTCCTTAGCATTGCAGTCGTACCGTAATACAACTGCGCCACCGAGGCAGTCAATAATGATGCAACATTTTCACTTCTATCTAATCCTTAACATTATCTTGTGGCAGTCAATCTATACTAATATTATAAAGCTGAAGAGTTTGTTTGTTTGAACGCGCTAATCTCAGGAACTACTGGTTCGAATTGAAAAATTCTTTTTGTGTTGAATAGACCATTTATCGAGGAAGGCTTTAGGCTATATAACATCACGATGCAACTATTAGGAGCGAAGAAATAATGGAAAATGTAAAAAAAATGGGGAAAATTATTTATCCTTGAGGGCTTCCATTGCGTGCGCTGTGAAAACGGTTCAAGATACCAAAAAAATATGTACGAAAGAATTCCTCTTGAAATGATCTTAAAAAATGTCCGCGACAGTATGTGTCTATCTTTTAAGATTAACTCACTAGAACCGTTTTTATGGTAATCAAATTTGGTCGAAATGAATGCATTATTTGTTAAGAGTTGTATCAACGTCATAATATTAATCTTTATCCAAATAAATGTGTTGGATAGAGTGATTCAACGGGAAGGTTTTTATGTACTTTTAGCCAGGAAAATCTTATTAACGCGGGCGAAGCCGTGGGCAAAAGCTAGTTTGTTTATAAACTGCGAAAGAAAAGCTCGAATAACATGTAACAATTCTTTTCAGATTAATCACAGAAAACTTCAAAATCAACTCGGGGAACAACGGAACGAAGCGCAAACAGGAAGAGGCGAATTCCCTCAACTACAGACTTAAAATGAACCCGCATTCACTGGACTTTAACAAATCACCGCACAGCCCTCAGAACAAGCGACGCATACTCGGAGAAATAGATAACATATACTCAATAAAAACATCATTGTTTAAACCAAATTCGACTCTTGATAGGCTAAAATCACCCTTAAGTGATATCAGGCCATTACCTCTCTCTCCTTTAGCTTTTAATTCACCTGTATTGAGTCCAAAACCGAGTCCCAAGTTGACCCCAAGGTCCATAGACGTTTACAACGTAGCCCAGAATATTTTGGACAGACCATCACCACTGACAAGTAAGTCGGTGAGGAATAGGAAGCTCAAGAGGGTTTTTGAGGAGCGCACGAGGTTCAAAATGTCTAATAAGGAGAATTGTGGACCTCCGATGGCAGAGACCTTCTTGAAGTTGGATGTTGAAGAGGAGACCAGAGATTGTTCATTCGGAGGGTTCCAATCCACAAGAGAGACGAAGAAATGGTCTAATGCTAAGGTTAGTGTTGTATAATATAGATTTGGCGAAAGATTCGGTCCCTATCGCATCATAGATACAGAGTGGGTGGACCCACTTAACATACTTTAGACCTTATGTGAGATTCTTACAAAGTTTTCTTTCAAAGCGAGCATTAACACAAAATGCATATGTAAATTCAAAGTCACAGGATATATTATGATATTTTTGTAGCGGTCATTCAGGTCATCTTTTCATTTCAAATTGCAACAGGATGCTGCGATTGTGTACAATGTCAATGAATCATGGAGATATCAATGTAACATACTGTATATGTTGATATTTTTATAATTCACATGCAAGCTTGATGGTGAATGGACGGCCTCGGTGGCGTAGTTGTATTACGGTACGACTGCAGTTATGAGGTATCGGGTTCGATCCCCGGGTCGGACAAAGTAATATTGGGTTTTTCTAATCAGTATCAGCAAAAGTGGATGCACTAGTTGCGCCTCTGCCTGCCCCTTTGGGGGTAACAGGTGTGAGTTTCTGTGTGTGTTGATGGTAAATTTTAAAATACTATAATTTTTAGACAAATTTAAGGTTCCATAGTCTAATATTGAACTTGCTTGTACAATATACTTTAAACTGAAACAAAACTACAGTTAACGTAAGTTTTATTAGTATTTTTGCCATTTACCACACTCTACATATGATTTTCTACCCACCATCATCATCATCCACAAACTGTGGAGTCCCACTGCTGGGTATAGGCCTCTCTCATACCATGCCACCTTTCTCGGTCTCGAGCCAATCTCATCCAGGTTGGACCCACGATCCTCACAATAGGGTAGTTTCCTATGTTTGATTTGGTACATTATTATACTATATGTAACAGAAAATAATACGAAAAACAAATTCTTCTGTCAAATCAGAATCAAAATTGGTTGACAACTAAAGCAGTTATTCATATTTGAAATATTGTTGTGAGCAAAAGTGGGGGCGTAGTGGGGATATCGCGTCATTTGTTTCGCACGCACGTAGCGCTATGGCTGGCGACACTCAGTGACGTCACATTCTGCTGTATCCGTTATCTGACAGATGCCCCTTCCACCAAACTTCAAAGCTTTATAACTCATTTATTATTGCTTGTATTTTAAAAATTCTTTTTCCTCTAGATATTAGAAGACATAAATGTTTGATAAATGTATTTAAAAAAAACTAGTCAACTACCCCATTTCGTCGATCCATCTTGCCGCCTGACGACCCACGCTGCGTTTGCCTTATCTTGGCTACCACTCATTCAGCGCCTTACTCCTGTCATCACTTCTAGATACATGGCCTGCCCAACTCCATTTGAGTCCAAATGGTATAGAAACTCAAATGGAGTTAAGAGAAAATTAACATGTAACTATAAAAATAACTGAATACAAACATTTCCAAATTGCAGCTGGATTTCTCAAACCTCCAGTCAACACTCCAAACGGACATCAAAGAATCCTTCGTACCAGAGAAGGAAATGGAGCCTATCGACGATTTTGAAACCCTCCACGATTTGGAAGAAGAATTTGATGCAGACAACTTCGATACTTGTACTAAATATGAGATTATATCCACTGACAGTCCAAACATCATCTCGAGGGGTCGACCATCTACATCAAGGAAAGTGAACTCTAAAGACTTCATATTTGGGGCACCGTTAGCTGAGAATGAACCTTCTACATCATTCAACAGACCTACGACAGCTACAAGGATGCTTAATTTCGAAGAAGAAGACTTTGAATTCACCTCACCAGCTGTCAAGAAGACATTAGTGAAGAAATCTTTGAAGTTCAACGAAACACCAACCAAAAATCCTTTGAGACACGAGAAAAGTGACTCTAGCATCGGTTCAATGAGTTCAATTTCCCCTGCATCGTCTAAAATGAGATTGTATACATCAGAATCGACCACTTCTATGGAGAGTGGTTTTATATCCGAATTAGAGGAGCCATTTTTGGAAATAGAAGAGTCTAACTCACCAAAAATTGCAAACATAGATGATTTACTTTCCGGACAAATTAAGAACAATATTATAGCTGATAAAAGAAAGGGTTTGAATCGGAGTTTAAGCTTCAATCCGGAATGCAAGGCTCGTGTATCTCTGTTTTCTATTAAAGAGAGTCCGCAGAAGAGATGTAGTAAGAGAACAGAGGAGAGTGGGTTGGAGGTAGCTACCAAGAGAAGGAAGTCAAGCTCACTGAACCCCAGTGTTGAGAAATTGCAAAGGCCTGTCTTGCAGAGAGCGTTCTCAGAGAACAATGCTTCCATCATGTCAGCCTTAGCTAGATGTAAGTATACAGTTAATTTTTAAAGAATATCTCTTAAAATAGTAGCTACTTGAGGCTTCCCCTGTAATGCCTTTTCTGCTACAAAAGTCCGTAGCGTTTCTTCATTACAATGTCAGCCAGATTATTTAAAAAATCCTGATTTTCAAATTAAAATATTTTTCAAGCAAGCAATTTTTTTTTGTACCACCAAGCAGCAGTGTGCATGCACTGTTGTGTTTCGGTTTGAAGGGCATTGTAGCCAGTGTAACTACTGGACATAATGAGACTTAACATCTTATGTCTCAGGATGACGAGCGCAGTGGGATGCCACACAGTACTTTGTAACTCAAGGTGCTGGATGGTGTTGCTACTGTTTATGAATGGTCGTATCCCTTACTATCAGGCGAACGTCTTGCTCGTCTCGTCATTCAATGCCATAAAAATAAATTACTAGGATAAAAACTAGCTTATGCGTTAATCCAGATCTAAATAAATTACATACAAATATCACATCATGGGACGGAAAACATCAAAGGGGGTGCTCAGCTGCGCCCTGCCTACCCCCTCAGGGATAAACGGCGTGAAGTTTCATGTTGTTACCAGCCCTGTATTACATACTGCCCACTGCTGAGCACGGGCCTCCTCTACTACTGAGGGTTTAGGCCTTAGTCCAACACGCTGGCCTAGTGCGGGCAGACTTCACATAACCTCGAAATTTTTATGCAGAATTCTCAGGTATGTAGGTTTCCTCACGACGTTTTCCTTCACCGTTAAAGCGAATGATAATTGATAAACAATACACACGTAACTTTGAAAAGTCAGAGGTGTGTTCGGGTTTTGAACCTCAGGACATTGTCTCGGCAGACCGTTCCATTCCCAACTAGGCTATCGTCCACTGAAGTTTCATATATATTTTTAATATTTCAGCGGCTGCTGAACCAGATTTGATTGGTGATTTCTCCCTGCCGTTCGCGCTACCCCTCACTAGCGGTGAGCACTCTGATCTGAAGAGTATATCCTGTGACACGCTGGCCGGCCTGCTCAGGGGAGAGTACGAGAACTCCATCAGTGACTTTCAGGTAAATATTTTATGTTTATTAGAGCTGACTGCCTCGGTGGTGTAGTTGTATGACAGTACGACTGCGATGCTGAGGTCTCGGGTTCGATCCCCGGGTCGGGCAAAGTGATATTGAGGTTTTCTATTCAGTATCAGCTCGGAGTCTGGAATTTGTGCCCGATAGGTATGGCGATAGGCTCGCCCCCTATCACATCATGGGACGGAATAATGGCGAAAAGTGGGTGCACTAGTTGCGCCTCTGCCTACCCGCCGGCCGGCATAATTGTCGACTAACGAAAATCATCGCTCGTCAGTCGATTACTCTAGACCTCTCTCCGCTTACTGTCGAGTGCACTGGGGTCACTGTTACAAATTTTCAATTTTTTTGGTATCAGCACTTCAATGAAGCAGTTTTGTGGGTTAGAAAACTCGGTCCAATTGTTGGGTATCCTAAACTCAACATCTTATCTATTTCAGGTAATAGACTGCCGCTACCCCTACGAGTATGACGGCGGTCACATCCTGGGCGCTGTGAACCTGTACACCCAAGACCAAGTCCAATCTCTGGTCAACAAGCCTCTAGAACCTCGTGAAGACGAAAACAAGAGGCGAATACTGGTCTTCCACTGCGAATTCTCGCGCGAGCGGGGACCTAAGCTGTAAGTGCGGCTGTTGATCTGGTTTTGGTCATGGTCTACTGAGAAGACCGCGGTCTACTCAAAAGACCGTGGTTTTTTTGGGGTTTTACACCTGTACGGATGTAGGAAAGTTGGGTCAAAGTTGTGACCTACTGGAAAGACCAAGGGAAATTTTCGTGCTGTGCATTTAAATTGGGGTATAGATAATGGATAGTTCAGGTCTATTGTATAATCCGTTGGTCTACTCGGAAAACCTGACCAAAGCCTAGTTTTAATGCGCATGCAGCCCTGCACTATTGTAAGTTGGAAGTTGACAATACGACTTCATTCATTTGTTTTACTTGTACTTCAGTCTACTGTTATACGATTCAAATATATCTGTACTTATTTTCCTGTTTTTTTTGGATGAAAACAAAATATCTATAAATATATTTTCTTTTACAGATCACGCTTCCTCCGGTCTTCAGACAGGGAACAAAATAAGGAGAACTACCCCAGCCTCCATTATCCGGAAGTTTACCTCCTCCACGAGGGTTACCGGTCTTTCTACCAAAAATACCCGGATCTATGCTCGCCAGCTGGATACACCGCCATGTTGGATCCGCAGCACAGACATTTGTTAAGGAAGCACAGATCTGTCTCCCAACCGTCGTCTACTTACATCAGAAGGAATAGATTGCTATTGTAAGCTTGTAAATGACTCGGTCTACTGAAAAGATCCAATATCTACTAAAAACACTGATGGTCTTCTCAAAAGACCGATTGCCGAAAGGTCGTTTGTAAGCGTATAAAAGCCGTGATTTCTCGCGGTCTTCCGAAAAGACTAAGTCTATCGTGGTTGATATCGACTGTTTTATGTGATTGAGTGAAGACTGTGCTTGGTCTACTTGAAAGACCATGGTCTACTCAAAAGAACATGCAAATTGGTCTATTAGACCATGGTCTACTCAAGACCATTTTCCTACATCATGGGTCCAAATTTCACAGTCATTTTTGTATTAACTGTAAATATAGATATCAAATTATATGCCATATAATATTAAGCTTTTAGTACAAAGATAATTAGTTTAATACGTTATCCCACCTATAGTTTAATGCCATTATATCTGGCCTTATCGAAAAGGTCATTAATAGTCGGAATTAAGTGCCATTTTGTTTGTGGCCAGATTAGTATTTTACGTCGAAATTTTTGCACTAGTGGATTAGAATATAAATCATGATTTGTTTAAATAAAATATCGTTTATACTGTCCCACTGCTGGGCTCGGGCTTCTACTGAGAGGGCTTAGGCCTTAGTTCACCACGCTAGCTTAGTGCGTGCGTGGGTACCTAAAAAACGTATCAAGAAATTTCAAAAATAGAATTTCGTATTCCATTTTAAATAAAGAACACCAACTGACAGTGTTATAATTTTAAATACAACTCAAATCAAATATATTTCATTTTTTCATTTCTTTAAATCATTCAACCATAAAAAATAATAAACCAAGAAGTTATATAAAGTTATCTACTCTGAAGGTTCATTACTGGTTCATAATATAATTAGCTGAATACGTCAGGCGAGGTTGAAAACAGCGTCGCAGCCTCAAAAAAGCCATGTTAAAGTTAGCTTTAAAATGACAATGTGCCGTTAATTCCCAAAAAAATATGTAAATATTAGTTATTACGACTTTAGGTATAAAATTATGGCCAGATTTAGCAATTAGGATGTAGTTTATTTTTAATTCGTTCGTTGTGGGCAAAGGAATCGTCCTCATACAGCCACAGTTATGATGAAATTATAATTATAAAATTCTTTGATTACATAATATTATTTTTCTGCTATTTTTCTAACTAAAAGTATTTATAGATGATTATTCTGCCTTCAACGCATTTTTTAATCTTATCAGGCTGTATAGACTACTTCCTTTGCATTCATAAAATCTTCGTTCCAATGGTGCACTGCCACATTCTAATTAAGAAAATGGATTTAATTTTTCGTTTAAAAGACTACTCAGCATTTATTTTATTCTAAGTTAATTATTGGTGAAATTTTATCAACGCTACGGTCATTGGCTTGCTTTATATATAACCGCCATTTTAAATAAACGATCGAAATCTTGATCGATCCAATCTCGAGAATTAATCAATCTAGATATTTTATCACGCCTTTTACCTTTTCAGAGGTAGACAGAGGTGTAACACGCAATTTAGCTAGCTTTGTTAGGTCCCAAGTAGGGGGGGGGGGGGGGGCAGGCGTATTGCCGGATACATTTCCAGACTCCGAGCTGATACTGAATAGAAAACCTCAATATTATCCAACCCCAAACCTCTGTATTGCAGTTAGAGCCAATTTTATAGCCAGGTCAAAAGAAGCTTTGTTTTGATTGGTCAATTTCTGGATCGAATAAAGGATTGCGATCAGTTATTGAACTGCCTTAAGTTAGTTTCTTCATAGTGAAAGTAGACAGGCCAAGAGTTGCCACCAAAGTAATAATGGCATAAGTAATTTTACTGGTGGTAGGTATCTCGTGTGAGGAATCGTCTGTAGGAACCACCGGAATATCAATTCCGCCAAGTTCCGGCTAGGACATTGTAGTATAATTATTGGGCATTATGAACCTTAACAGCTTGTCTTAGGGTGACGCGTGCAGTGGAGTGACACGGTGTAAATCAAAGTTCTCTATGGTGTTTCTGTTTATGGTCGTGTCACTTACCATCAGGCGATGGTCATGGTCGTCTCGTCATAAAAATGCAATATAGAAGTTAAAATAACCTATCATCGAAGAAATTAAGTATAACTAGGTGATTTAGGTAGACTTACAGCTGATAAACGACCCTAATAGCCCTTTAGATCCCGATAAATAAAATTCTATAGATGCTATATAATTTGACGTAATTTTGTAAATGTTGGTTTTGCTGTAAATGAATCCAATAAAAAATCTGCAATGTCAATCTATATTTTCATCGGTAAATTTTCTCGATAGATCTGAACATAGCAATTAGGATTCATTTTAAATATCGATCGTTAGGGTCTTAAGTTCGTCGTTGTTAAATTTATGAATTAAGTGATAGCGATCATTTCAGACTAGTTAAGTTACGTTAGGCAACTTAGGTTACTTGTAAGTGATAGGCGACTTGGGTCACATTAGCCGACCTAAGTCACTGTGCGAATTTCTTTAGTCTGCTTACACTACGTTACATAGGCCAGTATGTGTTTAGGATCTCTTTAATATCTTTAGGGAAGTAGTTTGTTATTAGCGAAGAAAGAATCAATTGTATAACTACTAGGCGGGTTAGTTGATGCTAGGCTTATAAGTTAATGGGTCTAGGGGCGGTATTAATAAATGAATCTCAAGTTTGAGTTACATCCCAAGTAGACATAATGTATGAAGACTTCCATACATTATCTCTACTTGAGATGTAACTCAAACTTGAGATTGAATTATTAATACGGCCCTAGGAGGGTGCGTTGGTGACGTTAGGGGTGTAATTGATGACGTTAGGGAATTAAATTAGTGACATTAGGCGTGTGAGTTTATATTGGTGAGTATTTTGGCGATGCTAGCGATGTAATTTGGTGACATTAGGTGTGTGAGTAGATCTAGGCGTGTATTTTGGTGACGCTAGGGATGTAATTTGGTGACATTAGGTGTGTGAGGAGATCTAAGCTTGTATTTTAGTGACGCTAGGCGTGTTTTATTGACTAGTTTATTTTTGCGAGTTAAATTGATATTTCAATATTTTACTTTAGGCGACTTATAACAGTGTTAGCTAGGCAAGCCAATGACCTCGATGCAAAAGTGTATAACGTCAAAATTTTCAAAAAATCGCAATATTAACAATACGCTTGGACTAATTTAGTTGTAAGGAAGATATATATATTTTTATTATAAGACAGTATCATCGTAATGTTTTACGTACTAGATTTGCCTTAGTGTTGGAATAGTAAATTCAATTTAGTTTATACTAGTTTTTGCTGGCAGCGTCGCCCGCGTTTGTCTTTCCGGGATAAAAAGTAGCCAAACTATCCAAAGCCAAACTATCTCCATACTAAATTTCATCAAAATCTGTAGTTTTTGAGTTTATCGCGTTCAGACAGACGCGGGGGACTTTGTTTTATAATATAATATAAGTAGAATAATCTATACATATAATAAAATCGTTGACTTATCGCGTCTGCACTTTTAATATTTTAAAAAATAATAATCGAGACGCGCTTTTCCGTCTTGAAAAATAGTCGTATGCCATATAAACCAAAAATGATGATAAATATATATCGTATTCCAATTGTAACATATCTATGCTGCATTCAAATTAATAATTCGGCTGTAACCAGATTGACAATTTAAAAACTAAGTGACGTTTTTTTTCCTCATCTGAAGCCTGATGCACATTTTCTCGCTCGACAGGGATTATAAAGAAAATTTTAAGAGAATCATCCCTATTATGTTATGCGAGAAAATTGCATGATATCAGTGACTTATTGAGCTAGGCGACACTTTTTCGAAAATTGAAATTAGAAAACAGAAAGAGCATTACAAATATACATAACTTATTTTTTTTTAAATGACGCTTGGAATTTTCATTCCTCGATATGTAGAAAATAATTATAAAATATGTCCTAACAGTAATTTTATTAGCTAACACTACCCTAGGTTTTAAAATAGGTTATTAGTTAAACAACTTCCTAGAATTACAAACGCCCCTATCACATCATAGGCCGGAATACATACGATAAGTGCGTGCACTAAATGCGTCTCTGCCTATCCCTTCAGAGTTATAGGCGAGTGTGTAAAATTATAACCTAACCTAACCTCACTATAAACTTAAATGTATTTTTATTTCATACCGGATTTTTGTAACCTGTATATATTACTCATGCTGTACATATAAAATAGTTTTTTCGTTTTTGTACAGTCAGCTAGATAAATAGCTAAACATACTCAAAGTCAAAATACCTATACACTTTTGTGTTCTCATAAATTCTTTTTCTCTTTATAATAAAATATAATGGATTTATTTTCACGCGAATAAATTAACGTGTATAGGCGATTTAAAAAAAAATGTTCAGCTACTTATGTTATCGTACATTAAATAAACGGTTGAAAAGATACTTGATTTAGACATATTTGGAATTAGCAGTTTTCTGCATTTTGTCGACATAAAAACTTTCGTAAAAAAAAAAGAACATGAAAATATCCCTGAAGTATATAAAGTGTCATTTACACAAGAAGAGTTTCTCGAATGCGAGCGGCGAAAAATCGTAAGCGATTATCGTATGCGAGAAAACGTTCTGTACTGCCCCCTTATTCTCTATGACACGCGTTGTTTTCACCGTTCGTAACAAGCGCGTAACGTAACTCGTCGCGTTTATCACTATGGAAATTGGCATACAGAATACCATTTTACGCACATTACACGAAGTGAACGTGACGCGGCCGCGTTACGAGTTAACAATGTCATAGAGAATCATGCCTCTGATTTTGTACGAGACTCGCGATTCGAAATTTGAATGGCGTTATTCGTTCGATTTGTTTACACACGGAGTGACCCAGGAGATACTTGCGATACTTGCTTTCGAGAGACGACATTCGCATCGCATGTTTACACTAGGCGATAGATTATCGCATAGTATGAAAGTGCCGCTCGTATGTGAAGAACTCGCCTTGTGTAAGTTCCTTATTACTCGTGATGAGTGCAGTGAAGTTCTGTATGGTGCTGCTACTGTTTAGGGTAGAGCATCGGGAGAGCTAATTGCTCGTCTCTTGATTAAAAAAATTACATTGCTACGTTTATTATTATAATACTAAGGTAATTAGTGTTTCATAGTGTCATATAAAGATATAATTTGCATTTTGAATGGTAGACTGTTTTGGCGTAGTTGTATTACGGTACGACTGCAATGCTGAGGTTTCGGGTTCGATCTTCGGGTCGGGCAGTGGTGTAGGGCTTTTCTAATCAGTATCAGCTCGGAGTTTGAAATTCGTGCCTGATATAGCGATAGGCTCGTCCCCTATTATGGGACTGAATACAAACTGAAAAGTGGGTGCACTAGTTGCGCCTCTGTCTACCCCTTGGGGAATAAATAGCGTATGTATAATCTCTTAGTTTTGTTACATAGCCTTTTCTTGTATCATGTTTTATTGTCGACTTTATACAGCCTTTGTGTTTCAAATTATGAATATTTTCATTATTTCTTATTCCAAAAGCGAGGTTTAGATTAGCAAGAAGACTTGCTGGAATCGACTTGCGTAAGCAATTTTTGCTGCAAGCTGAATTCTGCAAATAAAGCAGAATTTTCGTCAACATGTGTAGAACTGTTGACATATTGCATCTAGTGTTAATATCAAAAAGTTCTTGGAACTTGCTAGTATAAACTTAGCAAAACATAATGCATGGTTCCTATCAAAATCATATTTTTTGTATCTTTTAATATCGCACTATGAAAGCTAAAGTACGTAAAACAATTTAATACGCTTATTAGGTTTATAAATATGTAAATAATCTAGTTTTAGTTTAAAATTATGTTAATTTTTATTATCGTTTATGATTTGTACATTTTATAATTTTTAACAAAAAATACAGTATGTTCCAATAATAAAAATTAATTTGTTTAAGTCATAGACACTTTTTGACTTCATAAATGTCTATGGAACTCCTTATTTTTGGTTTAAAAATGGAATTTATTTCTTTCGGATTTAGATATTATATCATTGGCGTTTAAATAAACTAATATATAAATGTATCTTAGAATATTTGATTTGTAATTAAGTTGAAATAAATTATGAAAATATATTTAGATTTTTTAATTTAAAAAAATACTTCCATTTGCCTGTCAGAAACACCCGTAGTCACAAACAATACTATTTGGACGCACAGTGCGCCCGAACGCATAGTGTTTGTAATTTCGTAGTTATCTTTGGCCTTGTTCAGCTTTGTTTATCTGAGAGCCAACTGAAGTAAAGTTGTATCTCAATATTAGCCAATCACAACGCTCCTTTGCCTACGCAATGCGAAAACTGTGCACTGAGAAATAGACTTATTATCACAGCATTGCTTTTTTACTTATAGTAACGTCTGTGAATATACGGACTTACAGACGACTTATTTTGACTGCTTTATGCTTACCGTTAACACGTAGTAAGCGGTTGGGATAACTGCTTCTGCTGAAAGAGAAAGTCTCTAGAGAGCGAGAAAATTATCTCGTCTTCAGTTATATATTCTGTGCGAAGTACAGATTACTTAGAGAAGCTACGCTTAGCTTATCGAATGACGAGACGAGCATACCGTTCGCATGATGGTAAGCAATACGACCACCCATAAACAGTAGCAACACCAACCAGCACCTTAAGTTACAAAGTACCTACTGTGTGGCATTCCACTGCGCTCGTCATCCTGAGAGATAAGATGTTAAGTCTCATTATGTTCTGTAGTTACACTGGCTACGATGTCCTTCAAACCGGAACACAACAGTGCATGCACACTGCTGCTTGGCGGTAGAAATAGACATTGCGATGTACCCACCCACACGGACTCTTACATATGAGAGTCCTACCACAGTACCACCAGTCCTTGCTTCCATTCTTCCTCTAAATACGTGATCAAACCACTTTTTGATTCATTTGTAAAGAAAACTGATAATTGGTTGAAAATATTATATTTATTTATAATGTACAACATTGGACTAGACAGTTGATTTGTTCTTATTTATATAAATAATAAACATGTCACACTGTTCTCATATCAGCCACATGAAGTTCACTACTGAACATAGTCCTCCCCTAAAGATTTCCAGACGGACCTGTCAAAGGCGGCCTGAATACAGCGTGTTCCTGCGACTTTTATCAAGTCGTCGGTCTGTCTTGCAGGTGGACGTCGAACGCTGGGTTTACCAGTAGTGGGTGGGGAGTACGTGGTCTCTGGTTTTTGCCCCATATTAGTGCTGAGAACTATGTTCTTAATCAAGAGAGAAAGAAAACGTGTGCGTTGTTTCTTTATTTCCTTTTTCTTGGGCACCTAGCTGTTAAAGATTCTGGGATTTATATATTAGGATGTATCACCTGTCATTAATCAGATTTAAAAAGCTATCTCATCCCCGTTATACCTCTTCCATTGTCAAATTAAACTATCTCCCACACTCATTCACTAATAGTTTCAAGATTTATTCGATTAATCAATCGAATTCCTCATGCATCTCGATTCTTGACAAGTGAAATCCAGTTTGCTTTTGTAATAACTATTGTAGTTTAAAAAAAAAGACGTGTGGCACTCGGAGACAGCCGCGGTAAAGCTATTGCATAAATTCTAATATTTATAACCTCTTTGAACAGATATAAAATAAAAACTTTTTAAAAATTCAATCTTAGAATCATGTCATCCCGCCGCGTTTGACATTTCGATACGTTTCACTGACTGGAACAATTTTTAAATACACGGTAATTTCGACCTTTTATCGATTAACATTCAGCTCATATCCTCTTACATATTGTATTCTTACAAGACTGCGATATTAAATTTACTTATGGAATTTTACACTCTATGTAGTTGTGATAGAGTTGAAAATAAAATATCACCGCTGTGCCGGTCGGAGTGAGGGGTGTTAGGTTATTTTTTGTTACGGAATTTCTGGATTCGGTTTTCACGCTCAAGGCCCGCGATAGAATCTATGCAATTGCTTAAAACTAATTTTCATTTGTAACTTTAATTTCAGCATTATCTTCTTTTTCTTTCTCCGTTTCAATTTTCTTAGGTACGTCTAAGGAACTCTTCGATAACTGCCGTAAAATACTTTCGAATATTTTTGGCGCGCTTTTAGTGTTCGGCAACGAAATGTCAGTTTGCGTAGTCACCGTCTCACTTCTCTTTTCCTCCTTTACTTCTAGAGGTATATTCGTCTCTCTCAAATCTAATGTCATTGTTTTCTTTTTAATTTCACGTTCAGGTTCTGCGTTTACTTCTTGCATTTTGTCATCTTTCTCTCTGGACCTTCTTTCTATTGCTTTTGATAGAACGTTGCCTAAAATATGTGTGCATTTAATTATATTTTGTGTCTCGCGCGGCGTTAAATGTAGTCCTTCGTTTCTGATGATGTTATTTACGTTTTTGACGTCCGGTGATCGCATTTTTGAGCCTTCTGTTGATAAATCTGGAAAAATATTACCACTAAGTTAAAAGAAAGAAAGAGATACGAAATACCTAACTGAAGACAAGATATTTTATGTCTCACTATCCATAATCATTATGATGATAACGTAAGACGAACAATCTCTTTCTAATTGAAGCAGTCGTATCAAGAAAGAGATAGAAGTGTATTTTTTTATTTTTTTTATAGAATTTAATGACGAGACGATCATGCCGTTCGTCTGATGGTAAGCGATACGACCACCCATAAACAGTAGCAACACCATTCCGCACCTTGGGTTACAAAGTACTGTGTGGCATTCCACTGCGCTCGTCATCCTGAGACATAAGATGTTGTCTCATTATGTCTTGTAGTTACACTGGCTACAATGCCCTTCAAACCGAAACACAGTGCATGCACACTGCTGCTTGGCGGTAGAAATAGATACATCATCATCTTACATAATTATGTGAGTCCTACCATTAACTTTGGTGTTTAGATTGCTCTAGAGACTTGACAGCGTTTCAGCTGTATCGCACTTCAAAGCGTAACTGAATTGCATCCTACGCAGTGCCGGATTAGCCCATAAGCAAATTAAGCAATTGCTTAGGGCATCACGTCTAGGGGGGCACCAGAAACAGCACAAAAAAAATGCTAGCACATAAAAGTAAAGCTGTTTGAAAATCCGCGCGATTAAAGACTGATGTTAGTTTACTTATGGTAGGGGGGCCCCACAGGCGTGAATTGCTTAGGGCATCAAGTTGTCTTAATCCGGCACTGATCCTACGGCCCTAAATATGTATTCAGAACATACCAAAATCTCCAAAATCAATGGTCTCGGTGCGGTACGGCGTCGGACACTGGTCGTAGTAACACTTCACGGGCACCGCCGCGATGGAGTTGTTATAGTTTGCCCAGAAGTGGGTCCACTCGCCCTCGCGGTCCTCCACCTTCGTGTCCGCCTCGGAGGAGTCCTGCCATGTACTGATGCAGCAGCTGGGAATGTTAGAGACTTGAAGATGAAGCAAATCTGGTTTTACACGTGCATTATTTTTAACCGACTTCAAAAACGAGGTTCTGTATTCGATCCGTATGTATGTAAATTTGTATGGCCGCGTGTTTCTCAAAAACTACTGATCCAATTTGGATGTTGTTTTCGATGTTCAAATGTATTTTTAGGGAAGTTTTTAGTATATAATTTATGAAGATCTGATGAAGATCTTCGGAGATACAATGGAACTCTTCAATAACTAACAGCAGATGACTCGCGAATGCTGCAATTGTATATCTATAATGTATTGTTTACACCATTCTATAATTAAGTAACAAAAAAGCAATACATAAAAACTTTTTAACAAGAAATAAACCGACTTCAAAACCACTACAAATCATTAAATAATTAAAATTTGTATTCGCTTAGTATATACGTATATTTGGAGTTGATGCCTAATTTAAATTGAACAATGTTTTCGTATATTTGTTTGTGTATTTCCTTAGCTTAGCTGGCAATTTAAATTAGGCATCGACTCCAAATATACGTATATACTAAGCGAATACAAATTTTAGTTATTTTTTCCTGTTTGATTTTGTATCTATACTAGCTTTTGCCCGCGGCTCCGCCCGCATTAAAAAGTTTTTCCGGGATAAAAGTCCTGGTTTATATTTTCCCGGGACAAAAAGTAGCCTATGTATTAATCCAGGACATGATCTACCCGTATTCCAAATTTCATCGAAATCCGTTCAGTAGTTTTTGCGTGAAAGAGGAACAAACATCCATACATCCAAACATCCAGACATTCTTACAAACTTTCGCCTTTATAATATTAGTAGGACTATGTGTTGCTCGTGGCTTGTCCCGCGTGAAGTCTTCCCGCTACAAAAGTTCTTAAAACAGTATGACGCCAGCGCCATCTAGTGGAAGAATCAAATTAAAAATATCTATTATTTTCCCTGGGAGCACATTACTTATGTTTAAAAGCCTCTGTTTAATCTGTGCCAAATTTAAACCAAATCCGCTCAGTAAAAGCAGATGTAAACTTTGTAAACTTAGTTGATTGTTTCTCATAGATTTCACTTACGCAGATTAATTTCAATTATGGCATAGGTATAAGGAAGGCAATCTAGACTTAATATAGTTTAGTGATTGTGTTACTGATTCAAATGATTGTATTCTGTATTATGCCTTTTGTTAAAAAAAATAAGACAAAATAAAAGTAGTTGATCTTACTATTTGATCTTAAATTTAATCTAAATAAATTGGACCTACTTTCGCAAACGGGAACCAACCCACACCAAAATATTTTCCACTCGTTGATGTTTGCACTAAAATATTTTTGTATTACAACTGGGGTTGATATAAAATGTTGGTCATATTATAAAGTAATAACTTTTTTTTTTTTTTTTTTTTATAGGAGCTCGACATAGTGACTACGCTGCGCCTGATGGTAAGCACAGTACAGTCCAAATAGAGAATCGAATGGCATTGGACGATTATCCCATGCCATTCGACACAATTATGCCGGCCTGACCAGCTGCTTCTTCACGCTACGACGGAAGGACCCAGGATTGTAGGAAGGAGGGAACACGTGCGCCGGCAAACTATTCCACAGCCTGATGGTGCGACAGAAGAAGGAACTATAGAACCTATTGGTTCGGGTCGTAATGGTTTTCACCTTCAAGCTGTGGCTTCGCGCGCCCGCACGCGTAGTTCTGCTAAGGAAAGGAGAGGGGGGATCAAGTTAAACAACTCCTCAGAGCATTCACCATGATACAGACGGTAGAACACGCTTAGAGAAGCGACATCCCTCCGCAACTGTAGCGACTCCAAGTTGCCCGTCACGTCTGCATCATTTACAATGCGGATGGCCCGCCGCTGTAATCCATCCAAGGCATCAAGCAAGTATTGGGCGGAACCGTCCCATAGGTGCGAGCAATATTCAATTCCCGGCCGAACCTGCGCTTTATACAAACGGTAAAGCTGACCGGGCGTGAAAAAGCGCCGCACCTTGTTCAGGATTCCAACCCTGCGAGAAGTGGCAGATATAACGCCTTCGATATGATTCCTTGGATTCAGATCACAGCGTATATCCATACCAAGGATACACAGGTCATTCCGCAATGAGAGGGGAACGCCCTGAAGAATGGGGAGGGGAGTAAACGGGGACTTTTTGCACGAAAAGACACAAGCCTGCGTTTTCTTGGCACTGAACTCAACCAGGTTGCTGGAACCCCATAGAGAAATGAAGTCCAGAGTCCGGTTAAGCTCAGAGACAAGGTCCTCGCGCCCCGTTTCGGTGTCTGCCCGCGAACTTGGGGGCCCGTAGAAGTATCGCCCATGAACCGTGCTGTCATCTGCATAGCAATGAATGTTGCCGAGTGACAGCATATCATTGATATGCAGAAGAAACAGGGTGGGCGACAAGACCGAGCCCTGTGGTACTCCGGCATTTACTGCCATAAACTCCGAAGCGTGCCCATCTACGACGACACGGATTCTTCGCCCATGCAGAAAGCCAGAGATCCACGTACACAAGTTGTTAGGCAGACCATATGCCGGGAGCTTGGAAAGGAGACCACGGTGCCAGACCCTGTCAAATGCCTTGGCTATGTCGAGGCTCACGGCTAGAGCCTCGCCATGCCTGTCAATCGCCTCCCCCCAGCGATGCATGACATACGCTAGAAGGTCACCCGTTGATCGATTCCGACGAAAAACTCAGGTATTTGGACAATTAATTCTACATGAATATAAGAAATCTGCTATTAATTGTGACATTTTTTTATGACCAAGTTAAATTTTATGAGCTTGTGGGTTGGTTCCCGTTTGCAAAGGTAGATCCAATTATGGATGCGAAAGTTTGTGAAAATGTTAGAAGTAGATGCAAAAATAACAACGGGTTTGGATGAACTCAGTATCAGCCCGAAGTCTGAAATTTGTGCCCGATATGGCGATAGGCTCGCCCCCTATCACATCATGGGACGGAATAACGGCGAAAAGTGAGTGCACTAGTTGCGCCTCTGCCACTCCTTCGGGGATAAAGGGCGTGAGTGTGTGTGGGTTTGGATGAATTGTCACACGGGTAGATCATGTCCTGGATTAACACATAGGCTACTTTTCATCCCAGTAATGTGCTCCCATGAGAAATAATAGATATTTTTTAATTTGATTTTTATAGTACTGGCAAGCGCAGCGTCGGCCGTCCACCTGCAAGGTGGACCGATGACTTGCTAAAGGCCGCAGGAACGCGCTGGATGCGGGCCGCTTTTGACAGGTCCATCTGGAAATCTTTGGGGGAGGCCTATGTTCAGCAGTGAACGTCATATGGCTGATGATGATGATGAATAGATGGCGCTGGTTTCGTACTGCGTTTATGGACTTTTGAAGCGGGAAAAGAATCACGCGGGTGAAGCCGAGAGCAACATCTAGTATAGAATATATATTTCTGTACCTGGATAAATGCATGTCCTGGCTGGCTGGAGTGGCGACGGTGTCTGTGTGTCGATGCGCACGCGGGGATAGATCTGCTGACGACTGGCCCGAGTACTCTGGAGACACTGACGAGTAGTCCAGCTCCGTACCGCACCTGGAAGGACCAGACCTTAGATGGCAGGACTATTTCTCTGAATAAATGTCTTTTTATTGCATAGAATGACGAGACGAGCATGCCGTTCGGTTGATGGTAAGCGATACGACCACCCATTAACAGTAGCAACACCATCCAACACCTTGAGTTACAAAGTACTGTGTGGCATTCCACTGCGCTCGTCATCCTAAGACATAAGATTTTAAGTCTCATTATGTTCAGTAGTTAAACTGGCTACAATGTCCTTCAAATCGAAACACAACAGTGCATGAACACTGCTGGCGGTAAAAATAGCCATTGCGGTGGTACCCAGACGGGCTCTTACATATGAGAGACCTACCAACAATCAGTCAGGTTCAGCGGGGTACCTATGCCGTGCCCATATTGCTTTTCCTTCACTGGATAGTATCGCTGCAAATCTCGCCGTGGTCGACCTGTAACTCACCGATACGGACTGCTAGATGAAGTTCTGCTCTCTTTACTTCTAGCCGTGTTTTCCACACTCTTCTGCTGTCTCTTCACCTCCATCTTCTGCGTGTGCATGGCGCTCTGTAGGGAGCAGCTCCGCGTCTTCTGCCACGGTTTCTTTGGAGTTGATGTGGCGAGCGCGCGGAACTTCTGTTTCATGCCGTATTTTGAGTTGGTGTCCTCGAAGTCTGATACCTGGATTGATGATGGTGCTATTGTGAGTTATGTTTAAATTTTGATCTCAATGCTTTTAATGAGTCCGTTTTATATATTTTATGTGACTTTTTTTATGGCATTGAGTGACGAGACGAGCATGCCGTTCGCCTGATGGTAAGCGATACGACCGCCCATAAACCGCAGTAACACCATCCAGCACCTTGTAGTGTGTAGCATTCCACTACGCTCGTTATCCTGAGATATACGATGTTAAGTCTCATTATGTCCAGTAGTTACACTGGCTACAATGTCTTTCAAGCCGAAACACAACAGTGCATGCACTCCGCTGGCGGTAGAAATAGACACTGCGGTGGTGCCCACCCAGACGGACTCTTACATATGAGACCAGTAAATTAATTGAAATCTCAAATCAAAGGCATAAAATCTCCTAAAAATTGGTTGTGTAGAATTTTACTGGCACTAGTGTGTCGCATTCCGCATTCAGAAGCCGTCATGAATACACTGCTGTATTAACAAGAAAAAATAACTCATTGATAGAGCTATTTAAAATCTAATCCATTAATACCTAATCGAAGTTTTTTATAAAATTTTAATGTAACTGATATCTTCCAGAACTGCTGATCTGATACTGTTATTACATTAGGAATCTACATTGTCTATTATTTAGTAATAAAAAACTGTTAGTCTAAGTAAAAAACAAAGAAATGTATGGAAATGAGTAAGGACTTATTCTAACGATGCATCTGTCCGAAACTTATCGAAAGGCAGGAAAGAAATTGCATAGAGTAGAAAGAGCATTTTATCTAACGCCCCAGGTAAGTGCGGACTTGTACATAGCTTGCCCAGCCTGGGATGTACAACGCAGCGCTCTTAGAGCAGTCGTCGGAGGAGATCTCTCGCTGCCGGCCGTGGTGTCTGCCATGGTCGGTGGCTGGAGGTCTTGGCGAGCGATGGTCTCCTTCTGCGAGTGCGTCATCTCGCGGAAGGAGAGTGCCGGGCGGGATCGTGAGCAGGACGATCCCGCCCGTAGCCAGAGGAGACGTAGGAGGCGCCGGGTGGACGATTGACCGGCACCTCGTGCCCTGTGGTCCGGGGGCATATAGAGAGTTCCGCTACGGCATCCCCTGCCTGTCGTAAGAGGCGACTAAATGGGGCTTCGAGAGAGTCGCGGGGCGAGCGGCGGGGGGTGCTCAGTCCAATTTAAGCGACTCCAAGGTGGTTGACAATGCAGGTGGTCGGTCTCCCGCTGTCGTAGACGCATAAGCGTGATCTAGAGTTCGGAGGCTTCATTTAGAGAGAGGCCGCAATGCGGCATAGCGCAGGGGCGGTTCCGTGAAGCTATCTTCGTGCAACAAGATACCCCGGGGCCGTCCCCTAGGTGCCGAAGAAGGCCACCACGGGTTTTGGTTGGTATACCGGTATAGGGTGTATAATATAGTGTTAGGGACTCGGTCCAATGTTCACTCGGATGATGCTATACTCCCGAGTGTCGACATTGGGCTGTAAGACTGTGTGAAACCAACATAACCGTTCCACTCACCCCCCAGTGGTGAAAGAAAGAAAGAATAAATTTATTGACCACTAATTGGGTGGTGAACTTAATATAACAGTGGGTGTGTGAGTATCATAATACAATTAAAAAAAAAAAAATGTACTCAAATACTCAATCAGTGTGGATGGTATATGTCCCACCGCAACCGTGTCAATTGGATCTAGATCAGCATAATATGCCAAACAGCAATGCTTGGCGCTGATTTTCGTCTAGACCCTAGAGCAACGTCAACCAAAAACATATATACAAGAGTGTGCGCGTGCGCACCTTCCCTTACAAGTGTGTATGAATGTGTGTGTGTGTGTACGTGTAAGTGAGTGTATGTGTGTAAACTGTGAATAATTAAGAAATTCAAATGAATAAAATAATATAAATATATATATATTTTACACATATGGCGAGGTTATATGGACTCAATCCTTTGCCTATCTATTGAAAAAAAAAAATACAATAAAAGGATAATCTGTGCCCAGACAGTAGACACTAATGTCAGTGTCATTGCATTGCCATGGTGGTAGCGATAATGCGTTTTTCCCTGCGAAAAAAAAAAAAGGACTTGTACATAGCTCTAGGAGAAACCATCAAACAACGACTCACTTGTGACAAATCTAACGACATATCGTCCTCTAAAGAGGTCTCTTGACTCTTCGATGCTTGGGATACATGAGCGACCTTCTTCGGAGAGTCGACTGTCCGTTTCACCTTCGGCGAGTCGACCGATGCGCGCCGTCCCGTGCCGGGGAGAGAGTTGGCACGGTCGCATCTGGAGACATAAAAATAGAACAGCCCTATGTTATTTATTTATTTATTTATTTATTTAGAAACAAACGGTCATACAAAATACGGTACAATCATCTTATAGCTAACTTATATATAGGACCTATAGTTCCCTTATAATACTAGTGCATAATGCTAATTTTATGTGGCTTGGCTCCACCAATTGCCACTGTACATTATTTTAAATATTTATTTTTATGTGTTATATTATACTGCCCACTGATGTACGGGCCTCTACTGAGAGGGAAAACCATATGTATTACAATTCTCTTTGGAGCGGGACTAGGCCTTAATCTTCCATATCCATCAATTTTTCTCTTCACAAAAATAAAATAATTTGCATTTATTTTACTGAAATATTTTTGTTTTACAACTAGCTGGTTGATATAATGTTTTTTTAAGCAACATCTAACAACTGAGTTATTTGGACAATTAACTCTATATGAGAATAATAAATCCGCTATTAATTGTGACATTTTTTTATGTTTTAGTAAAATTTTATGGGTTGTTTCCTCTTTGCGTAAGTAGGTCCAATTTAGAACTTGTTTAACTACTTAGATATGTGAGTGAATGTACAAACAGCTGCTATGTATCCCTGAAAAGTATGCAGTGGGTAATTTAACCCAAAAAAGACACCCACGCATGCAAATGCAAGATAAAAACTATTCTCGAATCACCTCCTCAAAATCTGCTTCCCGGTCACGACAAACTCAAAATTCTGAGGCTTTACGACCTTCTTGGGTGTGCTGTTGGCTGAATTAGTCGCGGTGTTGAGAGGAGACTTCTTCAGGTTCTCTCTTACACTGCCTCTTCTAGACAGAGAAGCTGAACTCCTTCTAGAAGAAGACCTTGTTTTCGGTTCGTCATCTTCTTGGCGGTCGCGCTGCATCACTGGAAATAAACCTGAGTTTTAAACACATACTATGTGTTGCTTGCGGCTTCGCCCGCGTGAGAAGCCTTTCCCGCTACAAAACCCTTTCCCGCTAGAAAACCCGTTCCCGCTACAAAAGCCATTCCCGCTACAAAAGTCTTTCCCGCTACAAAAGCCGTTCCCGCTACAAAAGCCTTTCCCGCTACAAAAGTCTCTAAATCACAGTACGACGTCAGCGCCATCTAGTTAAAGAATCACATTAATAATATCCATTACTTCTCATGGGAGTAAATTATTGGTATAAAAATACCCTGGTGGTGATTTTACTGGTGGTAGGTCTCTCATATGTAAGACTAAGAGTCCGTCTGCGTGGGTACCACCGCAATGTCTATTTCTACCGGAAACAGTGTTCATGCACTGTTGTGTTTCGGTTTGAAGGACATTGTAGCCAGTGTAACTACTGGACATAATGAGACTTAACATCATATGTCTCAGGATGATGAGCGCAGTGGAATGCCACACAGTACTTTGTAACTGAAGGTGCTGGATGGTGCTACTATTTATGGGTGGTCGTATCGCTTACCATCAGGCTAACAGCGTGCTCGTCTCGTCATTCAATGGCATAAAAAAGGAGCTCTAGTACATGTAGTTTCTGAGAGTTTGTGATGAGTGAATGAGTGACCTTTCGCTTTTAGTTATGGATTGAATGTACTTTTTACTTTTCGCACAACCAACAAAGCCAAACATTTGTATGAAAAATCATTATTCTAAAAGCTCTTTGATCATAGTTTTCATTCATTCATCATCATCATCAGCCCGTTGCAGTCCACTGCTGGACATAGGCCTCTCCCAAGATACGCCATAGAGCCCGGTCTGCTGCTTGATGCATCCAGTTGCTGCCGGCCCTCTTGTGCAAGTCATCCCACCATCTGGCTAGAGGGCGTCCCACGCTACGTTTACCAAGGCGCGGTCTCCACTCCAGAACACGCTTACTCCAGCGGTTATCTGTTCTGCGACATATGTGGCCAGCCCATTGCCACTTTAACCTACTAACTCTCAGAGCTATGTCGGTCACTTTGGTTCTCTGACGGATCACTTCGTTCCGAATTTTGTCCTTCAGAGATACTCCGAGCATAGCTCGTTCCATAGCACGTTGAGCGACTTTAAGCTTATGGATTAGCCCCACAGTGATCATAGTTTATTTTTTTCTAATAATAAACCTTTGTATGTATTGAATTAACGACACATTTCACTCCAGCGACGATTCAATGAACACGAGAGCTATAATAATCTCAGGGACGTACTCAATATCTCTGGTGGTTGGTATATACTAATTTTTTAAATGTCACAGGATCTCTGTCTGTTGTGCTTTCAAGATTAAACTAATTTGATGAAACATGTCTGCTTTTTTTATGGGTGCTGGGACTTTAAATCTAACCAGTAATAATAATAATACCAGCACTGTTTTACATACTGCTCACTGCTGAGCACGGGCCTCCTCTACTACTGAGAGGGATTAGGCCTTAGACTACCACGCTGGCCTAGTGCGGGCAGACTTCACATACCCTCGAAATTCTTATGGAGAATTCTCAGGTACGTAGGTTTCCTCACGATGTTTTCCTTCACCATTAAAGAGAACAGCAACTGATAAACAATACACACATAACTTCGAAAAGTCAGAGGTATGTGCCTTGGATTTTGAACCTCCGGACATTGTCTCGCCAAACCGTTCCATTCACAATCAGCCTATCGTCCACTTTATGGATATTAAAGGGCCAAAAATATGGATCTTGGATACATTAAAAATCTTTAGATCCCTCCATTTATAACAATTATTCAAAAACGTTCATTTTAAGTGTAGTTTTGATGCAAAATAAAATTACATAAATCCCAAAATCGGAGGACTTTAAAATTATACGATTGCAAAGGCTTAGTTTTTGGGAGTACTTCCAAAATATCCAAATATATGTAAAGTACCTTGGTTAGAATTTTAAGCCCGTTTATGGACATGTCCTTATAAAATTTGGATGCGTTTTCTAGTACAAAGTCAGAGAATTAGAAATAAAACCATACAGGTAATTAAATTCTTAAAAAAATGAAACTGCTATACGTAAAATAAAAAGTGTAAGTTACGAATAAAATAAATATCAATAAAAAGCAATTTTACACGACCTAATGCCACTACTAAAGACTACTAAGTACGCTGAGCATTCGTCGCAGCGGCAACATTACTCTTTCAGTCAGAAATACACTCACGCACACGCCATATTCGCACAAAAAAGTATGTATCCAGTGCTGCCTATGCTTACAGATTTTTAACCAGGGCTACAGATTTGAAATAGCTTCAGATACATATACATTTTTGCAAATTAAAGAGAAGAGGAGGGAATAGATGGCACTAAAAGCGATACGAAAGTTTTAACTATTCGACGAATCATTGCATAGATTAAATGTCCCTTTAAATAATTTAATATTCACGTATTCTTAACTTTTAAATTTGAACATAATTATGAAAAAAGAACAGTCATTATTAAATCACCAGAAAATAAAACTCGCAGGCATATTAAAAGGATACTTTTTAATAATATATATTTTAAATTGAATATAAAACAACCTTCCTATAATATTGGGTTACTCAAAGGCCGTATCTGATTATCATTAGTAAAAAGAAACTAAAACTCTGAGCATCGTAAAGTAATTATTAAAAATGTTACAAAAAATACTGCAAACTGCATTAGTAGAAATAAAATCACTTTTCTAAAACTTTGCAATGAGTTTTCTCTCAGGCGCTGCTTACTAAGATCCTACAGTCTCTCTTAGTACTTCATTTCTATTGTATGTTCTAAAACTTACCTGCAGATTAGTGGTGTAAGTCCAGGTGGGCACTGTGACACACTGAGAGGGATCTAATGCCGTGACACGCATGGATGGAGGAGGGAGCGGATACAGTCATAAGCGGAGCGGTTTTAAAAGCAAGCCGCGAAAAAAACAGTGAATTTTGATGGTATTTTGAATCCGCCTGGAGAATGACACAAGGTGTATAACCCACCATAGGGATCCGCGTAAATTTTCCAGGATCAGCTTGTGTGTACCCGTTATAGAACAAGCCAGCTAATAAGGTATTTTCCAATGTATGATTTTGTACATTATTCTATACAGGATCATTTTGACATTGAGTTAATAAATGAAACTACATACTTATCTCGTTGAAAATAAAGTTTTCCATTAAGTTATTTTAACCATAGATGTAAAATAAAAAAGTGTAAGTTTCAAACAAAATAAATATCAATAAAAAGTAACTTTAAGTTTACACCCCCTAATGCCACTATGACTGCATTAGGAGGACTCCTGGCAGCAGCAACATTACACTATCGCACACATGTTCGCACTAAACTACAAAATAATCATAAATTGGAATATCACAATCGGGATTTTTGGCGAAAGTATCCGTTATTCATTGATGATTATTGGCACAATGTTAACAGAGGTACCTATAGACGAATATATGGTTTCATTTAGTAACATAATGTAAAAATTACCCTGTATGTACCAGCAAATATGACCAAAAATAAGCAATTCTGTGAAAATAACATTAAAATTGGTCAATAAATGAGGCAGTTATTCATTTTTTAAAATGAAGTGGGCACAGTGGGGTTATCGCTCGATTTCATTCTTTCGCACGCGACAAAATACCTGTTGACGTCATGTGTATTGCGCCTCTTTTCTCATCTCTTGACACTTACCTTTTCTACCAAAATTCAAGCGTTTATAGCTTGATTTTTTTCTGAATTTTAATTCATCTTTCTGTGCTAGAACTTATATGAGGTAAATCCTACTAATATTATAAAGGCGAAAGTTTGTAAGAATGTCTGGATGTATGGATGTCTGGATGTTTGGTTCTCTTTCACGCAAAAACTACTGAACGGATTTCGATGAAATTTGGCACACGGGTAGATCATGTTCTGGATTAACACATAGGCTACTTTTTATCCCGGGAAAATATATGACGGGACTTTTATCCCGAAAAAACCTTTTAACGCGGGCGGAGCCGCGGGCAAAGGCTAGTATTTGATAAATGTATAGAATTAAAATTAGTCAAATACACTATTATGACGTCCGACGACGATAGCCTAGTTGGGAGTGGCACGTACTGCCGAGACGAATGTCCGCAGGTTCAAAACCCAAGGGGACACACCTCTGACTTTTCAAAAAAATTATGTGTGTTTTCTTTGTGAATTATCGCTCGCTTTAACGGTGAAGGAAAACATCGTGAGGAAACCTGCATACCTGAGAAGTTCTCTGAATTTCGAAGGTATGTGAAGTCTGCGCGCACTAGGCCAGCGTGGTGGACTAAGGCCTTAACCCTCTCAGTAGAGGAGGCCCGTGCTCAGCAGTGGGCAGTATTACAGGCATGGTATGGTATGGTATGGACGTCAGACGAAGAGTAATCATTTCTCATCAGTGGTCTCTATCTATATTCCACTCCATTTAGCATAAAATACAGTGGGGTCACTGCCCCGTATAAACAATAAATTAGTATGAAATCGCTCCGCTTCTCTCCCCGCTGCCCGCTCAGCTCTACACTATAACCAGGCCTTTAATTAAGGGTCGGATCAGTGTGTCCACTCGCGCGTGCCTCGTGTATCCAAATGGGCATATTGGCATTATAAATAACTGTTTATCGATGAGCATAGTAGTTGTAATTTAGTGAGTTGTTTGAATCTTAGTGTAAAACGTTGCATCGATATTTGAATAGAAGCTTTTGCACGTATTAGCGTAGAATACAAGATTATAAATTATAAAAAGTGATTATTCTTCATAACACGTGATTATTTGTGAAAAAAATTGTAAACAAACTCACTAAGGTAGCTTTAAAGTTAATTATAAAATATCGATCTAAAAAGTCAATAGTACAAAAGTGTTTTTGACGTTTGGAATGGTATAAATACCCGTCGCTCGATGGAGGACGGCACATTCGCACATTCTATCGTGGGCCGCCGAGCTGAGCAGTACTAGGAGACTGGCAAGTTAAGTAATTTATTTTATTTGATCCTTAGTATACCAACCCTTTAAAATATTAAGTATTTGTATAAATAAACATTTAATTTAGGATCATGTGATTTAGAAGTGGTACCTACGATAAGGTACATAATTGTTATATACACAATTACATGAAATTGATGATAGAGCTATGCTTATTGGATTATAGTATCTAATAAATATATTATGTAAAGAATATAGTGGTTCTTGTATCTTACCAAACTCATCCGCCCTTCCACCCTTAAAACATACTATTTGCTAGTATCCTGATGGTATATTAGCGATTCGATGTATTAATACATAATTATATTCTTTTAAATGTAATTTGCTTATATAAGCGATTGCTGTATAACATATATATTAATACATATATGTAATAAAATCTAACACACGCATGGCGGAAAGAAAATTCTTCTCGGTCCAAGTCTCGCATGATTTTTGCCACCGCAATGTCTATTTCTACCGCCAAGCAGTAGTGTGCAAACAGTGTGTAAAAGCAAACCGCTTAAATAAAAGAAAAGTCGTCGTAATAAACGCTACAAATATCCTTGCAGCAGAGCTTTGTTCATAACACCATAAACCAGTTTAAATGCCAATCGCTTTATCTCACAACCGACATTTAGGTGTGCGGCCAAAGTGCCAAAATCTCTACTGGATTGCCTAATATTTATACGCAGGCTAACGACTCCTAAACAGTTTTAGCTGTGTTGAAGCTTAACTGAACTTAAGGCATAAGTAATGTTTGTATTTATAGACATTTTGATGTGCTGGAATGTGCTGGAATCCAGCAAATTGATAAAATTTGGTGTGGTGAAAGGTCTCGGACGTAGGTCTGTAGGTATCCCATACATATAGCTTCCCCTCTTTATCCAAGCTCTACCTGCTACTTCTATTATATCATCCGACCACCGCTTGCTTGGTCTTCCAACTTTTCTTTTTCCACCTGGTCCCTTCCATATTGTAGCTTTCAATGTCCATCGCTTATCCGTGAGGCGCGCCACATGTCCTGCCCATCTCCATTTCATTTTAGTGCATGGTTTAGTATGTCAGTTACCTTTGTCCTTTTTCTGATTTTCCCACTGTTTATTTTTTGTGACTTTCTTATATTTAGTAGACTTCCTTCCATCCCTCTCTGTGTAGTTATCAGCCTAGTTTTAATTTTCTTTGTGTAGATCCAGGTTTGACAGCCATAAGTCAGGCACGGCAGAAGACATGTATCCATTATGGTCTTTTTCATTTTTAGACTGTAGTTTCCTTTGAGGATTTCTTTGTTTGACCAAAATTTTTTCCATGTCATACTTATTCGTCTTTCTACTTCCTCTTCATTCCTTGTGTTGTTGAATGAGACTTGCTTTCCCAAATAGATGTAATTTTCCACATATTGTATAATGTTTCCGTTTTCTGTTTAGTGTTTGGTCTTTTATGGCTATTGCTTAGTATTTTGGTCTTGTCTGCATTTAGCTCCAGTCCTATTTTTGAGCTCTCTTGGGCTAACGTGTTTACCATGTGTTCCATTTCCTTAGCAGTTTCAGAGAATATGGCAATATCATCTGCAAATCTTAGGTGGTTTAGAAAGGTGTTAGAAATTCTTATGCCTTTTGCGCCCCAGCTGAGGTTTTTAAATATTTCTTCTAAAATCGCAATAAATAATTTTGGTGACAATGGGTCACCCTGCCTGACACCTCTATTTATTCTAAATTCTTTGCCTCTTTTTTCTAATTTTACTTTACTTGTACTTTTTCTGTAGATGTTTTTTAATATATTTATGTATTTTTCGTTAACACCCGCTGCCTTTAGTGCAGCCCAGATGGAGTTGTGGCTTACGCTATCAAATGCTTTGCTGTAATCTATAAAAACTATGTAAAGTGTTCTGTTATACTCATTATATTTTGTTATAATTTGCAGCAATCCTACTACATCGGATAACGGGAAAGATAGATTCTCATGAACCAGTAGAACAAGCGGGATTCAGGTCAGGATTTTCCACCATTGATCACATCCATACAATTGAATAATACAATATAATATGCTGTAACTATTTTTCGGCCCGCTTCACTCTAGTGCCGTCATACAATTGAAAAATCGAATTTTGTCCGTAAAGAATGTTCGAAATTTATGCACCATAAAGTTACATAGTTTGATATGAAGATTGATTATATTATTATGGTTCACACACACACTCACGCCTGTTATCCCCGAAGGGGTAGGCAGAGGCGCAACTAGTGCACCCACGTTTCGCCGCCGTTATTCCGTCCCATGATGTGATAGGGGGCGAGCCTATCGCCATATCAATATTATGGTTCAATAGTCACTATATAGGATATAAATGTTAGAAATGTTGAAGGCGGCCGCTATCTATCTCATTGATGTATTAAAAACCCAATACATCAATGATCTATCTAGATCATTTTTATAATTTTTTATTTAAAATCTATGTGACGGGGGTAAGAAAAATATAGGAAGGTCATTCCTACTACGCGGGTACTTATGCTTCAAGAAAATTTGAAATGTTAATTACTTCCAATTTTTAAGCTATTGCATAGCTTCTATCGCAGGCCTTGAGCGTGGAGACCGAATCCAGAAATTCTGTAACGAAAATATCCTGACACCCCTCACTCCGAACGGCACGGCGGTGATATTTTATTTTCAACTCTATCACAACCACGTAGAGTGTAAAATTCCATTAGTAAATTTAATATCGCAGTCTTGTAAGAATACAACGTGTAAGAGGATATGAGCTTAACTACTACTATTATTACTTTACTTTTTAGAGATTTTTTGTGTCGGGGGTTATTTAAATTTTAATTTAATTTTTATTTCAAACTTTTCAAATTACTTTATTCTCCATCATAGGGCTTTGATAATCAACTTTCTATCACCTACTCGTTGAGCCCATCCTTATGAGCCCAAACACCCCATATCTGCTTTAGGTTGCTAAGGAGTTGGGTGTCCCGCAGACTACGTGATGCCGCAGCATCAGATCACGTTTAAAAATATTCCCAAAGTCACAGTACACCAAACTTAAAATCATTCCCAAAGTCACAGTACACCAAATTTTAAATCATTCGGACTCTTTAAGTTGGAAATGAGCTGATAATCTTCAAACGCCTGAACAGATCTTCATAAATTATAGCTAAGAACCATCGCATTCACATCAGCTTTCAAACAAAAAAAACCGCGTCCAAATCGGTCCATTCGTTCGAGAGCTGCAATGCCACAGACAGACATACAGATACACAGATACACACCCTAAACTTATAACTCCCCTCTTTTTTGTCGGGGGTTAATAAATAAATAATTATAATTACATAAGTTGATAAAAATGCTATGCAATCGCTTTACCGGGGCAGTCTCCGAGTGCCACACGTCTTTTTTTTTTTTTAGGTCCCAAAAGGAGAATTTGTAACCAGTACAGCTACTTATACACTTAAACGTCCTTGCTAATCTATGGTGTTCAGTGATATAAACAATAAAAAAATATTAGTAAATTATTACAATAACCAATGCTGTAATGCAACAAGAATTGATATATATGTCCCGGCACGAAACTCTAGCGCTGAGCGAAACGTGGAGGGGATAGCTGCGCATGGGTACCGTCGCGCACG
Organism: Lapara coniferarum; assembly: GCA_949316025.1. Classification (NCBI taxonomy): domain Eukaryota; kingdom Metazoa; phylum Arthropoda; class Insecta; order Lepidoptera; family Sphingidae; genus Lapara; species Lapara coniferarum. The sequence continues at coordinate 20,379,431 of OX438929.1, forward strand.
CAATACAAATTAGTAATTTAATTGCTTAATTAAAAACAGCAAAATAATGTTTTAATGTAAAGTCAAATAGTAAGTCTAGCGGTGAACAAAATGTGGAACTTAACTGCGTATGGGTACTGTCACGCACGCAAATATTACTTAAGTAATATTACTTCATGTTACCTACAATATAATTTTTAACAAGTTTATGGGGAGTAGAAAAATAAATACACTATCGGATTTGTAAATTTTTATATTAAATACCAAATAATAATAATTTTTATATTAAGTCCGATTTACATAAGAACCAAATCAAACACAACAAACAAATCAACAAAACAAACTTAACAAAAAACAACAACAAAAATTAACGATGACAACAAAACAATTCAGAACGCGACTGTACACTGGAAGTGCGCGGAGCGTCGTATCGGCACGGGGGACGGAGTACGACTGGAGAGCCAATCGGCGCAACGCACGCTCGCCCTTCACCCCTGTACCCCGCCAAGACACCTTATTTTTTACTTCTGCGCAATAACGGTCACCGCTAGAGTTTCGTGCCGCGACTTATACTAGATACAAGAAAAAAAAAATTGCCATTGATGTTGAAAGTTGGTACTTTTGCGTACCAACACAGGTTTTAGTTGGTACGTGGTACAAGACCCTGAAATATGGTACACGCACAGGATATTAGTACGTCTAGGCTCTGGCACACAGAACAATATTACTATAATAATAATAATAATAATAATAAATCTTTATTCGCCCAAAGCAATTACACCATACTCAAAATTAACAAAAAATCACTGCACTAGGTCAGGCCTGTATCGCAGGAATTTTTAAATATTAATGACAGAAAGAATTAACATGGGTAGACATCATTAGACAAACTAGAATTGGCGGTCTGTAGTATTACAATCTACACACTACTGAGTAATTATTAGTTCACATTCATATTATAATGTATGTAGGCAAATGTTACAAATTTGTTCATAGTTCACACTTCAAGTAGTTATTATTTTAACATACTAAACTTACTAGAATTAGGTATAACAATACAAGATAGCATCCTTATGATTTACTCTTTAAGAATAGTTCCGTTTTTTCATAAGACCAGGTTAATAGTTAATTAAATATTTTTAATTTCGCCTCTTGCACTGATAAATGAGTTAGAGTACAGATTTTAGATATTTTACCATAAATAAAAGGCTTCATGTATGTGACGAAGCGTCTTGCAAACATTGTTTTTGTAGTCGGCAGAGGCAAGCTGAGTACACGCTTTCGAACTAGGGAATTATAGTCTGCTGATGTAATCACCTCTTTATGTGTTAATATAATGAGCTTTTGTAAGTATAGCCTGCGAACACTTAACATTTTTGTATCAGCGAATAAAAGAGAGGTTGGATACCGGAAAGACTTTTGTATCATTGTTTTAAGTACTGCACGTTGTGCTCTTTCTAATCCAATCAAATGCGAGGCAGCTGTACCACCCCACGCGATAATGCAGTAAGATAAAATAGATTGACATAATGTAAGATAAACCATCCTTAGTACATGTAACGGAGCCACGCCGCGAAGAACTCTCATAGTATATATTAGCTTTCTGATTCTGGCGGATGTGGCCTCGATATGAAGAGCAAAGTTTAGTTTTTCATCAATCAACACTCCCAGATATTTAACATATTTAACCTTTTGGATGTGCTCACAGCAGCAGACTGGGGTAGAAAAGCGGCAAGTATGTATTTTTATATTGAAATTAGGCGGTGGTGCTGAAACAGCGGTTTTGTGAAAGCACACGAAATTTGTTTTACTCGTGTTTAGGGACAAGAGATTGTTATTCAACCAGTCCGTGATACGCATCATTCCGTGTTCAGTGACTTTTGTTAGGTCTCTCCACGTACGTTCATGAAAAATTATGACTGTATCATCGGCGTAATTTATTATGTCAGCGCATTTTAGCTGCAATGAGGATAAGTCATTGATGTATAAAAGAAATAACGAGGGGCCTAAGATACTTCCCTGGGGTATACCGAAGGCTATCTCATAGCAGTTACTAGTGAAACCATTCACTCCAGTACACAAACTTCTGCTCGTGAGATAACTACGAAACCAATCAAGGCATACTCCACGAACACCAGCAACCTCAAGTTTTCTAAGAAGAATAGGGGTAGAAACTGTGTCAAATGCCTTTGCGAGATCAAGGAAAACCCCCAGGCAAGTTAAACTATTATCCAGGTGTTTCGATACAATATTTGTTAATGAGACTACTGCATCTTCTGTGGATCTTCCACGACGAAAGCCAAATTGACATTTTGATAAAATGCTGTTTTTTTCAAGATAATCTATGAATTGTTTATTAACAATTTTTTCCAAGATTTTAGAGAATGTACTGAGCAAAGAGATTGGCCTATAGTTGCTAGGATTGTCTGTGGAGCCACCTTTGTGCAATGGAGTAACAACAGCAACCTTCCAAATCTTAGGAAATATACCTGTAGATATACTTAAATTATAAATATGTGTAAGAGGTTCCAGGATATATTTTAACATAAACTTGATTAGGGTGTTTGTGATTCCATCTAGTCCCGGGGCACTATTATTTTTGAGCGCCAGCAGGAGTTCCCTAACCTCAACTGTCGAAGTTGGTTTTAAAAAAAGGGAATTAACAGGTGAAGAGGAAAGTTTTACTTTTGCCGCCAGGGAATTCTCTGTTTCACTGATAAGGCTTAAAATTTTATTAGAAAGACTTTTACCCACAGTTGAAAAGTATTCGGAACAGAAATTTAACGAGTCAAGCTCATTATTTTTTATTTGGGATAGTGCACAGAAATCTGTTTTTGGCTTTTTGCAGTTAGTTATTCGCTGTATTGCCCCCCACAATTTGTTGGGTTGATTTTTGTGCTTTTCAAGGTCATTTGTGTCATATTGTTGTTTTAGTTTGCGAAGTAAATTACGATAGAATTTCTATAACGTTTGTAAACAAGGATTTTTGTTACTGCCCCCTTATTCTCTATGACACGCGTCATTTTCACCGTTCGTAACAAGCGCGTAACGTAACTCGTCGCGTTTATCACTATGGAAATTGGCATACAGAATACCATTTTAGGCACATTACACGAAGTGAACGTGACGCGGCCGCGTTACGAGTTAACAATGTCATAGAGAATCATGCCTCTGGTCTGGCATCACTGTATTAGTATTACGAAATACGAAGAGAAATTAAATTCCTTTTCGCTCATTGTCACTTCTTCTTGTCCTTAAAGCTCACAATTCTACTAAGTGTCCTAATTAAAGTTACGACACTATCCAAAAATATATATTTAATATCTTGTTTGTACATATCTGTACATGAAACAACGCTAGGAGAGAATATAATACTTATCCTTGCAGATGTATCAAACCATAGCGCGATGCAGCTGTGAAAGCGCTCAACACGCTGCCGCATGCGACAGAAATGTCGCGCGACATTCTGACACAGCGCGATAAGACTCAACACGCGTCATGAGGACAGGTGATTTTTATTATATTTAAATATTGCTTCTTTCGCGAGATATACCAGAAAAAATAAAATTTTATGCGTACGTGACGCCATCTGTTGGCATATTAAAATATACTAGTGATAAGCAAGGAATTAAATATATTTTATACTTAGTGAGTATATGCATTTCAAAAGCCATATTTCTTTTTATTTTAATGTAAATCTAATTTCTACAACAATGAGTTATTTGACAAAAAAAACACTACAAATCAAAAATCATTAAAATTTGTATTCGCTTAGTATATACCATGGACTAATAACTCTTATTAGTCCATGGTATATACGTATATTTGGAGTCGATGCCTAATTTAAATTGCCAGCTAAGCTAAGAAAATACACAAACAAATATACGAAAATATTGTTCAATTTAAATTAGGCACCGACTCCAAATATACGTATATATTAAGCGAATACAAATTTTAATTATTATTTTTTTGCAGTGGTTTTGAAGTCGGTTTATTTTATGTTAAAAAGTTTTTGTTTATTGCTTTTTTGTTAGTTAATTATGGAATGGTGTAAACAATACATCATAGTTATACGATTGCAGCGTCCGCGAGTCATCTGCTGTTAGTTATTGAAGAGTTCCATTGTGTATCTCCGAAGATCTTCATCAGATCTTCATAAATTATATACTACAACCTTCCCTGAAAAATATAAATTTGAATATCGAAAACCACATCCAAATCGGATCAGAAGTTTTTGAGAAACTCGCGGCCATACAAATTTACATACATACATACATAGGTGGAATTTTGTAAAATCCGTTCGTAGCTGACCTCTAGTCGGTGAAAGGAATATGTCTACCAAATTTCAAGTCTCTGGGTCTTATAGTTCCAGAGATATCGTGATGAGTCAATAGGTACCTGGATATCTCTTATACAGGGTAATTTTGACATTGCGTTAATAAATGAAACCATATACTTATCTCCTTGAAAATAACTTTATACGTTAAATTATTTTAGCCATAGATGTAAAATAAAAAAGTATAAGTTTCAAACAAAATAAATATTAACAAAAATTAACTTTAAGTTTACACGCCCTTATGCCACTATGCCTGCTCTAGGAGAATTCCTTGCAAGAGCAGCATTACACTTTCAGTCAGAAATACACTTACGCACGCACCATATTCGCATTAAACTACAAAATGATCAATAAATTGGAATACTACAACCGAGATTTTTGGCGAAAGTATTCGTTATTCATTGATCATTTTTGGCAAAATGTTAACAGACATATAGCCGAACATATGGTTTCATTTAGTAACATAATGTAAAAATGACCCTGTATATCTATACTAATGAAATCCTCCTAGCCAGTTTCGGCCACGGCGGCCAATCTCAACGGAGATCAGCCAGGTACGCAGGAGATATTATAGTGCACAAGTGTGTGCGCAATACACAGGTGCACTCGCTATTCCTTCACTCTCATAGTCCGGTGAGACGGCAATCCGATATACTTACACATACTTCATTCTACTTAATCCGATATACTTATACAATATACTTATCTATACTAATATTATAAAGCTGAAGAGTTTGTTTGTTTGTTTGTTTGTTTGAACGCGCTAATCTCAGGAACTACTGGTTCGAATTGAAAAATTCTTTTTGTGTTGAATAGACCTTTTATCGAGGAAGGCTTTAGGCTATATAACATCACGATGCAACTATTAGGAGCGAAGAAATAATGGGAAATGTGAAAAAAACGGGGAAAATTATTCATCCTTGAGGGCTTCCATTGCGTGCGCTGCGAAAACGGTTCAAGATACCAAAAATATATGTATGAAAGAATTATTCCTCTTGAAATGATCTAAAAAAATGTCCGCGACAGTATATGTCTATCTTTTAAGATTAACTCACTAGAACCGTTTTTATGGTAATCAAATTTGGCCGAAATTAATGCATTATTTGTGAAGAGTTGTATCAACGTCATAATATTAATCTTTATCCAAATAAATGTGTTGTATAGAGCGATCAACGGGAAGGTTTTTATGTACTTTTAGCCCGGAAAAACTTATTAACGCGGGTGAAGCCGTGGGCAAAAGCTATTAGTAATATATAGATAGATAAAAGTTAAATATATTAAAGGAAATGTCCGGTTTTTGTATGGGTGCTGGACCTCAAAATCTAAACAGGCTCAAGCTTTAGGGATATTAAAGGGGCAACATATGGAACTTAGACCAATTAAAAAAATATTTTTAGACCCCTCCATTCATAACCAACTTTATGAAAACTTTCATATTAAGTGTAGTTTTCAAGCCAAACCTAATAACGTGTACGGTGTACCTCAAAATCGGAAGCCTTTAAAATTAAACAATTTATTGCAAAAGGCTAGTTATGGAGAGTTCTATCCTAATATGAATAAACTGTCAAAAGAAGGTCCTCGATTTCGATTTTTTCCTCAGTAACGTGCAGTAACCTCTGCACAAAACAGTGATAATGCATGTAAAAACCATTAAAAGAACCTTAAAACAATAATAAATTCGACAATCGATTCTAAACGAAAAACAGGGATGAAAAAGCAAAAACAGTAAATCTACTTACTGTTAAACAGTAGAGTTGGCCACACTGGGCCGGTCTTTAAACATGGACGTTAATAATTATGAGTGCCGTAAATCAGACACTGTACAAAAATATCAAGTTCCAAAAGGGAACTGGTAAGTGGTATCACTCGCCTTATTTTCGTGTAAATTTACGTGAGCTGTAGAGTATTTACTTACCCTTGCAGCTGCCTCAAACCATAGCGCGAGACAGCTTTGTAAGAGCTCAACACGCTGCCACACGCGGCACAAATGTCGCGCGACATTTTGGCACACCGCGATAAGACTCAACACGCGTTATGAGGACAGGTGATTTTTATTTCATTTAAATATTGCTTCTTTCGCGAGATATACCAGAAAAAATAAAATTTTATGCGTACATAACGCCATCTGTTGGCATATTAAAAGATACTAGTGAAAAAATAATTACATATATTTTATACTTAGTGAGTATATTCATTTCAAAAGTCATATTTCTTTTTATTTTAATGTAAATCTAATTTCTACAACAATGAGTTATTTGAAAAAATAATAATGCATGTATGTGTTTAGGGAACGTGTAGTAAGCACTGCCATCTAGTGGCGCAATCTGTATCTTACCGAACGGATGACCAAAATTGTGTATATTAATTTTCCTAAAATAAATTATGAGGGAAAGTATTAATTTTTTCAACGGTTTTGAATGATATTCAATAAAATGATTATGGGTTATGGTAGACTCACTACTCCCGAGTCTGCTGCAGTGGAAAATGTCTGATTATTTGCACTTACAGCAACAATACATACGTCAAAAATGGGATTTTCTCATGAAGTACAAAATCTTATATATTTCGAAAATGGTGACAGTTTTGCAGAGGTCATCTTTTCATGTCTGGTAGAGCACCATTCAAGCTATCTTCCTTTTAAGTTTGTTGTACCATTTATGAGACTTATATTATTTTCTTCCAAACTTCTTTATTTTATGAATTACGTAATCTTTTAATACTTTTTTAAAATTTCAAAGTAGCAATATAATATGGCAAAAATATGTACTTGTACCATGAATATTCATTATATGCAAAAAGTGAAAATGGCCAAAATATGCATACATATAATTATACAGCATTTACTGGTGGCAGGTCTCTCATATGCAAGAGTCCGTCTGGGTGGGTACCACCGCAATGTCTATTTCTACCGCCAGCAGTGTGCATGCACTGTTGTGTTTTGATCTGAAGGACATTGTAGCCAGTGTAATTACAGGGCATCATCATCATTATCAGTCATATGACGACCACTGTAGAACATAGGCCTCCCTCAAAGATTTCCAGACGGACCTGTCAAAAGCGGCCCGCATCCATCGCGTTCCTGCGGCCTTTACCAAGTCATCGGTCCACCTTGCCGGTGGACGGCCGACGCTGCGCTTGCCAGTACGTGGTCTCCACTCGAGAACTTTTTTGTCCATCTGCCGTTAGTTCTTCGAACTATGTGCCCTGCCCAGCGCCACTTCAGCTTGCTTATCCGTTGGGCTGTGTCAGTGACTTTCGTTCTACAGATCTCCTCATTTCTGACTCGATCGCGTAGAGAAACACCTAGCATAGCCCTTTCCATAGCTCGCTGCTTGCTACAAGACATAATGAGACTTAACATCTTATATGATACATGATTGCTGAGAGGGTTATGCACTCGTATAAGATTTTTTTATTATTTTTTATTTATTATTTACCTTTTTTGCGAGTATATAAATGAACTGTTCTAAACAAAAATAACAAATATATCTATATCATGTTATTTTTTTAATTATTAATTGTATTTTATACCTTGAACTGATTTTGAAAAGATCAACACTAGAGTTTCTTGCCCGTTCTTCTCTAGTGAGAACTGCTTTCCGAACTGGTGGTCGAGTTAATATTGACTGAATCTACATAATGTATAACATTTTATGGGTTCGAATAAATTTATTTCATTTCATTTCATATGTCTCAGGATGGCGAGCGCAGTGGAATGCCACACAGTACTTTGTAACTCAAGGTGCTGGATGGTGTTGCTACTGTTTATGGTCGTATCGCTTACCATCAGGCGATCGGCATGCACGTTATTAAATGCCATAAAAAAATCATGTCTTTTTCCTTTTCAGGGGTAGGCAGAGGTATCACAGGCCCATTTCACCAGCTATATTAGGTCTCGTGTAAGGATGGCCTATTGCCATTTGCCGTGCAGATCTAGGCTCCGGGCTGATGAGTAGAAAGGCCCGATATCACTGCTCGACCCGGGGATCGAACCCGAGACCTGAGCACTGCAGTTGTACCGAAGGCCTTAATACATATATACATATACATATACATATACAGTCAAGCTTGTTATCCCCGAAGGGGTAGGCAGAGGCGCAACTAGTGCGCCCACTTTTCGCCGTGATTCCGTCCCATGATGTGATAGGGGGCGAGCCTATCCCCATATTGGGCACAAATTCCAGACTCCGGGCTGATACTGAATAGAAAAACTCAATATCACTTTGCCCGACCCGGGGATCGAACCAGAGACCCCAGCTTTGCAGTCGTACTGTAATAAAACTACGTCACCGAGGCAGTCTGCCCACCCCTTCGGGCATAATAGGCGTGAGTATGTGTGCATATAATCTCTAATAATTAGTATGACCTAGTGTTGTTCTGCTTTCGAGACGTTCATATTTGAAGATAAATATTGTGTAATGCGCTAGGTAAAATTAGTAATGGAATGTCTGCGCGCTTACGTAACTAGAAACGGTCGCCATGGTTTATAGAGGTTACGGACAAAATTACAAACAGAAATATCTCAATGCACGGTATTTAATATTTTCTTTTCAAAATTTATGTACAACTAGATTTTGCCCGCGGCTCCGCCCGCGTTAACAACTTTTTCCGGGATATAAGTCCCGTTTTTTATTTTCCTGGGATAAAATGTAGCCTATGTGTTAATCCAGCACATGATCTACCTGTGTGCCAAATTTCATCGAAATCCGTCCAGTAGTTTATGCGTGAAAGAGTAACAAACATCCATACATCCAGCCATCCATACATACTTACAAACTTTCGCCTTTATATTAGTAGGATCAATTTACTAACTGGCTTTTGCTCGATGATTCACCCCTTTGAAAGAGTTTTCCGGAATAAAAAGTAGCCCAAAAGCTTCCCACGGTCTCAAACTATCTCCATACTAAAATCGAAATCCTTTCGGTAGTGTTTGAGTTTAACGCGCACAGAGGGGGCGAGCGACTTTGTTTTATACTATACTAGCCTTTTGCCCGCGGCTTCACCCGCGTTTATAAGTTTTTCCGGGCTAAAAGTACATAAAAACCTTCCCGTTGAATCACTCCATCTATTGAAAAAAACCGCAACGAAATTCTTTGCGTAGATTTAAAGGTTTAAGCATACATAGGGACAGACCACGAATTAAAGATAGAAAGACAGCGGGAAGCGACTTTGTTTTATACTATGTAGTGATATAAGGAACGTGAGAATTATATTTCTTTTTTTAATTTAAATTGATATCATTTTGGGTTGATTTCACTGCGAACAAAGCTACAAACAAAAATATGTCAATACAAGGTAACACAATGATTATTTTCTAGTCAAAATAATAATGTAATGTATGTCATTTTGGAATGATTTACATAAGTCACGGACATAAGTGCAAGCAGAAATATCTCAATAGAGGGTAAAAACATAACGATGTGATAGGGGGCGAGCCTATCGCCATATCGGGCACAAATTCCAGACTCCGGGCTGATACTGAATAGGAAAACTCAATATCACTTTGCCCGACCTGGGGATCGAATCTGAAACCAGCGCTGTAGTCGTACCGTACATCTACGTCAGATGCAAAATTTCGCATTTATAATTTAGTAAAATTGTCTATAACAGTGTTTTTCAATCTTTTTCATGACACGACCCCTCTAGTATTAATAAATATTTCGCAAAATTAGCCTTTTATTTCATGTATTTTATTGTGTTAAAAAATATTCACTGCCTCGGTGGCGTAGTTGTATTACAGTACGACTGCAAAGCTGGGGTCTCGGGTTCGATCCCCAGGTCGGGCAAAGTGATATTGAGTTTTTCTATTCAGTATCAGCCCGGAGTCTGGAATTTGTGCCCGATATGGCGATAGGCTCGCCCCCTATCACATCATGGGACGGAATAACGGCGAAAAGTGGGTGCACTAGTTGCGCCTCTGCCTACCCCTTCGGGGATATCAGGCGTGAGTGTGTGTGTGTGTGTTAAAAAATATTCAATCTCTACAAAATTTTATTGAATTGTACAGTTAGAATTTGGATAATAAATGTCCTATCTTTTTCAAGTTTATTGTTTTTTTTTATACTGAGGTAGTTTTCATGATCTCCGGCGACCCCCTATAGAGGCTTATACCGGTGGTAGGACTCTCATATGTAAGAGTCCGTCTGGGTGGGTACCACCGCAATGTTTATTTCTACCGCCAAGCAGCAGTGTGCACGCACTGTTGTGTTTCGCTTTGAAGGGCATTGTAGCCAGTGTAACTATTGGACATAATGACACTTAACATCTTATGTCTCAGGATGACGAGCGCAGTGGAATGCCACACAGTACTTTGTAAGTCAAGGTTCTGGATGGCATTTCTACTGTTTATGGGTGGTCGTATCGCTTACCATCAGGCGAACGGCACGCTCGTCTCGTCATTCAATGCTATAAAAAAAAAGACGGCAACAGCATGTGCTGCAACGGCAGACGGCACTACTATGCAGTATTAAATTGTATGAGACCGATTCCGCACACGACGACAAATGACGCCTGGCAGGACGTCACTTGCCGCGCGTCATTTGCAGTCGTGTGCGAATCGGTCTCATACAATTTAATAGTGCACAGTAGTGCCGTCTGCCGCGTCTGGCGGAATCACAGCTTTAGTGTTCTTTTTTTCTTTTTGAGATCCGGATCCCTAAAAATATTAATAATTCTCTGTTGGAATGTAATGATGGTGTCACTCCTCTGGCGGGTGAAAGTGCGGCCGCGCCCCGTGGCCTTGCCCAGCGAGCGAAAGTTACTCAGAATGAATGAAAGATCCGCCACACACTTGAAAATGGCTTGTTTAAGGACACTACTGCTCATAAAACTGACCAGTTAGTAGCACAAATATGTTTGTTCTGTAATTATAAAGCTCAAATTCCTTTTCGACAGTATCATAGAATGCACGTTGCCCACGTGCTTTGTGTAATATGTATTAAGTCCTTTTTTGTTAATTGTTTGTGTGCGTCCCAGTATATTGTGCGAATAAATGTTTCTGAAGCTACTGCCGTCTAAGACACAGGCTCGGCCTAGTTTAGATGACAGAAGTTGTTTGAGATAGAATAATACGACTATGTTACGTATGTATGTGTTAATAAGATTGTAGCTATTTCAAAGTGTGTATTTAAAAACTTGGTGTCAATAAAGATTTATTATTATTATTATAGTTAGTAGTACCCGTATTTTAACTTAATGTTCTCCTCTACGGTCGGTGTCAATAACTTAATAACATTTGACGAAATTAAAATTATCCTTTAGGTTGATTGATTCGGCTGCGTGTTTATGTTCGCCTGTTGACCGCAACTACGAACAATCTGCGCATCACATACTTTGGGAGTGTAGTCTTTGGCAAAATGAGCGCAACATTATGTTTGATAGTATGCAAATAACATCTGGAGTTGTATACTACATGGACCTTGTGGACACTAGGCAGAATTTCCGTGCTTTCCGGAGTTTTTGCCATACCTACTATTGGAATCAAATGTAACAGCTCAAATGATAGGACCCTTTAAAATGTTATCCGTGGTGCTTTACATCTGGCTTTTCCAGTTGTAAAAGTCTGAATGATTAGGGTTAATAATACCTTGTTAGTTCATTATTTTGTCTCCCGCTTTGCTACGGAGGGAAGTGGAAAATATATTTCTAACTCCTCCCTATTCTTCTGTTTGATTGACTTCGTTGCGGGTTAAGACTAATTAGTGTTACCTGAGACTCGCTGAGCTTCACCGCTCGGTGTCAAAAATTGCGTGCCACTGCCGATCCTGGCTTACAGGAGTTGCATTGGCGGGTGTGAGGGCGGGATAGTCTCGTACCATTTAACTGGAGTTTGGATCTCGACAGTAAAAGTTACACTAACTGTTAAGTGTTACTGCCAAAAAGTATTATATACGTTGGGAAGTTACTGCTGTTTCAATCTGAACAACTTTGACGTAACTCTGTTGAGTGCACCAGCTGAAGCGTTTTATTTTTGCACTAAGTATTTAGTTATAATGTTATGTATTAAAAAATTGTTATTGAGTTTTCAATTTACTTATAATAATACGGTTTCACTTACGTATTCGTCAGAATCGCCGACCAGTTTCGGCTATTAAGTATGTCATCTTCACGAGTTTTCAATTATAATTATTACTTTCGATATCTTTCATTAGATTTGATGTAAAGCAAATTAACTAACATACTGCATTCATTATAAATAATAATAATACCAGCCCTGTATTATATACCGTCCCACTGCTGGGCACGGGCCTCCTCTACTACTGAGAGGGGTTAGGCCTTAGTCCACCACGCTGGCCTAGTGCGGATTGGTAGACTTCACACACCCTCGAAATTCTTATGGAGAATTCTTAGGTATGTAGGTTTCCTCACGATGTTTTCCTTCACCGTTAAAGTGAACGATCATTGATAAACAATACACACGTAACTTTGAAAAGTCAGAGGTGTGTGCCTTGGGTTTTGAGCCTCCGGACATTGTCTCGGCAGACCGTTCCATTCCCAACTAGGCTATCGTCCACTTCACTGCATAGATTATTGCAACAATATTAGTTTGTGCCTACTTGTGCCTTCCTTTGTGACCTGAAGAAAGAATCTCTGCTGAAATAATAAAAACCTGGTTTCATTCTTTTTCTTCTTTTAAATTATGGCTTCCACCGATTATCTATCGCGATTTCGCCAATGTTAAGCAATAATAGCAGATACAACACAGTACTGCCTCGGTGGCGTAGTTGTATTACAGTACGACTGCAAAGCTGAGGTCTCGGGTTCGATCCCCGGGTCGGGCAAAGTGGTATTGAGTTTTTCTATTCAGTATCAGCTCGGAGTCTAGAATTTGTGCCCGATATGGCGATAGGCTCACCCCCTATCACATCCTGGGACGGAATAATGGCGAAAAGTGGGTGCACTGGTTGCGCTTCTGCCTACCCCTTCGGGGATAACAGGCGTGAGTGTATATGTATGTATGTATGTACAACACAGTAAATATAAATTCTTAGAAATAAAAAGATGTCGACAAACGACAAATCTCCAATGGATTCGGTCGTAAAGGTACGAAAAGATGCACACGGATTATTCTTACCCGCGTTGAGGGTTATTAGCCATTTTCCTTTCAAAAGAAGATTATTTGTAGGAATCATTGCCCCGTTTAAATGAGGCTTTAAGGAGCCAATTCACATAAATTACCTACCATGTAATTACAATAATCTACCGAAGGATATGTGTGTTGTTTATCAATTATCGTTCGCTTTAACGGTGAAGGAAAACATCGTGAGGAAACCTACATACCTGAGAATTCTCCATAAGAATTTCAAGGGTATGTGAAGTCTGCCCGCACTAGGCCAGCGTGGTAGACTAAGGCCTAAAACCCTCTCAGTAGTAGAGGAGGCCCGTGCTCAGCAGTGGGCAGTATATAATACAGGTCTGGTATTATTATAATCTATTATTACCGTAGGAAATTTTTAGGGGAACTTAAACTGCCGTGCTATGCTCTAAAATATCGTAAACTTGATTTTTATGGCATCAAAAAGCTAAAAAAATGCACATCCGAGAACAATAATGCTGTTAACATCTTTGATTGGTGCATGTTTTAGTTACTAAGACTAACGCCCGAATACTCAAACGCTACTTAACCAACCAAGTTATCTGAGGCCTACTTAATTTTAGCCGGCTTCTTATTTTAAATGGCATTCTCAAACGCACTTTAAAAGATTTGATGGAAAACTCAGCCGAGGAGCAGTCATTTTGCTACAGATTATAAAAAGTTTGTTTTCGATTACAATTTTAATAAATTTGATATTTATGTGTCGTTTCACGCAGTATAATTTTTAAGATGTTTAATATATATAAATCAAATAAAACAATGCGCAGTTTGAAAATGATTTACAATGTTATAATATGTCTATTATATTTAATTTTCGTGTGTATTTTATGTACTATGTGCAGATGCTACATAGTAAAAATGGTAAGTACGTTTAAAAACCATCCTAGGTTTTTAATATGTAGGAATGGCATATTCATTATTAGAAATAGTTTATTAATTATTATATTCTTAACATTGATGTGATGAGCTTATATTGGCATTATATTGCCACTTGGCAGTATGTCAGGGTTGACATTAGCCGCTTTAGAAAAAAAATAAAAAAGTCAACAACAATAATATTTATAATTCTTATTTCAGTTTTATCATCAGAAGTAGGCATATTTACAAACATTTACAAAATATGCTAACTCAACTGCCATACTACGCACAATACGATGTACTACCGTTGGTTGTTTCCCGTGAAAAATAACCCCGATGACCTTGGGCTATCGGTTGGATTGTTTGGTTTCTTTTTGTGTTCGGCTGGATATAATCCCGATTTTAAAGAACATAAATGAAGAACTGTTTCCTTGCTGAGTCGGAATCTTCTTTTACGATAAGTTAAGATATGATATATTTATTTGTCAAAAATTAACATTAAATTATCATTATTGTATTCTTCGAAAGCGTTTAATTTCTCTCGATTTCTTCCTTTGACACCATACTCCTCTTCAGACAATGATGATAATAAAGAAAAAAACGATTTATTAAATCCAAAGAGAATATAATAAGTAGTTATTACGCAATAAAATTATTAAAGATTTGAACGTAAATATTTGAGACTAGTCTGAAGCACTCTCAAATTGATCTCGATTAACAGCCATATTTGGAGGCGTTACATAGCTGTCAAACTTTAAGCAGTGTTTGTGAATACCGTTTGAATCAATAAATTCGTTAAACTCTGCCATGGAATCTGAAACTTAAGTTTATTTATTTATTTATTAATAAGGCACGTCAACAACATAAACACTTGCATTACAAATTATACATATAACCTTACTATCTAGCGTTTATATTTATAACAGACATGCACAACATTCATATAAGTCTATAAAATAAAAAGAGCATAATCTAATTAAAATCAAAATGGTACAAAAATTTCAAATAAAATACAACAAAGAATTATAATCAACAATCCTACATAACATTACAAATAACAATTATCGCAAGACTACATAACATTACAAATAACAATATAAATTACAACTTCAATAACTTTTTCTTGAGAGACATGGAGCTGTCGTGAAATATGCCAAGTGTTGTAGGTGGAGATGGGTCTCGCAAACGGTGAGTTCAGTCCCAGGTTAGTTCTGTATCTCGGCAAATAGTGTAGGTTGTTGTGTTTAATCCGGCTGTTAAGTTGCACCAAACTCCGTGGTACTGCCGAGGTCATCGCCCCAACCGGGATTCGAACCGGTCAACGCTTTGTTTGCGCAACTCTTGAACGATTCACACGAGAAAGTCATTTGTGCATTCTTTAATTTTCATGGTTTGTCTATGGTATGAGGTTTGTCGTTATAATATTTTTTACCTGTGCTCGCTACTTCGTATGCGTGTATCTATTTTTCCGATATCCGAAAAAATCTTGTACCTACAACTTTTTGTTTAGTTTTTCATCACAATTTAGTTGCACTCATTGATCTACAACAACGGTAGTCAAGAGTATTGTGCAGTTTTAGTTCATATAAAAATGTACCAACACGCTTAGCTGAACTAAAACTGTTCGAGAGAGTCACGGGGCGAGCAGCGGGGGGCTGCTCAGTTAAATTTAAGTGACTCCGAGGTGGATGACAGAGCGGGTGGTCGGTCATCTTAGCCCCTTGTACAGAGAGGGGCTGCAACGGCATCGCGCAGGGACGGTCCCGTGCAGCTATCTTAGTGCAACAAGATACCCCGGGGCCGTCTCGTATGCGCCGAAGAAGGCCACCGCGGGTTTTGGTTGGTATGCCGGTGTAGGGTGTACATAGAGTTAGGGACTCGGTCCAATGCTCGCTCGGATGATATATTCTCGAGTGTAGACATTGGGCCGTAAGACTGTGTGAAACCAACATAACCGATCCACTCACCCCCCGGTGGTGGTAGCGATAATGCGTTATTTCCCCGCGAAAAAAAAGGCACTTAGCTGAAGACATTTCTCGAACAAAAATAGTTTTGGTTAGCTCTATTAAATGCTAATACTACAGCCTTATATTAGACAAAAGACGATTCAACACTTAAATGATTTGGCGCTACATTCTCCATTATCACTAATAGAGAACCAGTGGCTGCACTTACAGTGAATATACAACGTACACGGTACAGATGCATATCACATTCCACAGCAATTTTTAAATAATCATAAGAGTTAAGGGAGTTGATGAATATCGTTAGACAGCTAAGCACTATAGACAGATTAAAGTTATAACATTTAAGTGTACTGGCTGCCATTACCACTACAATACAATACAAATACAAAATATACAATACAAATACACTACTGTCACTCTTAAGGATGTTACATCTTTCATTAAAGATGTAATACAGCCGTTGGTCCTAAATAAAAATAAATTAATATTTTAACTCCCCTCTCCGACTATTGAAACCGTTAAAGTCCATAATATCACTAAAGGTCATAAAACTACCTGTAACTAACACCAAAATGTTAGTTGGGAAGATGTTGTGCATCGTACTCGTCATTTTTTAACACGCTTTTATTAGCTTCAGACTTAGGTATGTATGTCTGTATGTAACTTACACTTTGAACATGATTTTGACCCACTTCAAAACGTCGGAATAAATCGAAGTTTGGCATACTTATCATGGACCGATGGCAATACAATATTTTTAACCGACTTCCAAAAAAGGAGGAGGTTCTCAATTCGTCTGATTGTATTTTTTTTAAACAAAAAAATACATTTTAATAGAAATCCAACTAAATAAATAATACTTAAGTTTTTCTTGTGCTTTAAGGATGGCGCCAGCATATAATTAGATCGCGCTATGGTTTACAAGCAAGCGAAACTATATAAATTCGCATTTTAAAAAATTCCTACTTGTTTTTTTAGTGAACTATAAAATGAAAAATAAATAATAGTTTATAAAAACTAAAAAAACACGCTTTATAAAAATCTAACTAAAAATAGAAAATAATTTTTAATAAACTTGAATTGAGAACAGTGTAAATCAGAAAAATATGTATTTTATTGTAAAAAAGCGTGGGGTGCTTTTTAAAATATTAACAGAATGATAATCCTTCTACTCATATTATCTGTCAATAAAATATTTATAAATTATAACTATAGACACCATGCACCCCACGCTTTTTTTTTACAATAAAATACAGGTTTTTTCTTATTTTCACTATTCTCAATTCAAGTTTATTAAAAATTATTTTCTATTTTTTAGTTGGAGTCTTATAAAGCATGTTTTTTAGTTTTTATAATCTATTTTTTTTTATTCGGGCACGGCAAAGTGTCTGTACTTCACTTGATCGTAAGCGCGATTCTGTTTCATAATAAGCAAATGTTGATTCACAAACTGACGTAACGTTTAAAGTTCTCAGGGCTTGGTCAAGAGAAATTTGCGATGCGGACGTCCGTGTTACAAAATTGGCAAGTATGTCGGCTAAGTCATCAACACAAATAGATTATTTAATAAGTAGATATTTAAACTATAGTTTAAAGTTATTTTAATCATCATATTAGCTTACTATCTTACTATTATAAATGCAAAGGTTTGTGAAATGTTTGTTAGAAGTAAACACAGTAATTACTGAAGGGATTTGGATGTTTGGCACACGGGTAGATCATGTCCTGGATTAACACTTAAGGTACTTTTGTCCTGGTAATGTGCTCCCATGGGAAATAATAGAACTTTTTAATCTGATTTTTAAATAGATGGCGCTAGTGTCATACTGTTTTAGCGACTTTTTAACTGAACGTATCGGAATGAAATTTATCACAGCGATAGATTATAGTCTGGAATAGCTCATATGCTACTTTTTATCCCGGGAAAATGTATAGCGGGCCTTTAATTCCAGAAAAACTTATTAGTTAGATAAGATGTATTTATCCGAATAAATAAAAATTCTATTATTATGATTTTTGTACATGTTAAGGGCCATGTAGTGCCTGGACAATGATTTTGTTTTAGTGGAAACATTGAAAAGGAAACGGTCGAAAGTAGGATTTGAACCCGCGACCTCCAACGTAACGTGCCGGTGCTCTGCCAACTGAGCTATCTCGACATTAACTTCGTCTGTTCACTAAGCATCTACTTTAAAGAGAAAAAATAGGGAACTCGAAATTGACCAGGCGGAGGTAAGGTCGAGATAGCTCAGTGGGCGGAGCACAGGTACGGTACGCTGGAGGTCGCGGGTTCAAATCCTGCTTGCGACTGTTTCTTTTTCAATGTTTCCATTAAAAATCATTGATAAACTTCACTAATAGCTAGGGAAAGAAATCTATCGATGCTTAAAGTTGGGATAAAGAATTTAATCGTTATACTTTTAATTTGTGTATCAGACTGGGTTACCATACCAGCCCTGTATTATTTACTGACCACTGCTGAGCACGGGCCTCCTATACTGAGAGGGGTTAGGCCTTAGTCCACCACGCTGGCCTAGTGCGGGTTGGCAGACTTCGCATACCTTCGAAATTCAGAGAACTTCTCAGGTATGCAGGTTTCCTCGCGATGTTTTCCTTCGCCGTTATAGCGAGCGATAATTCACAGAGAATACAAACATATTTTTTTTAGGAAAGTCAAGGTGTGTGCCCTTGGGTTTTGAACTTGCGGACATTAGTCTCGGCAGTCCGTTACACTCCCAAGCTGTCGCCACACATTAACTTTTAATAAAATATATAAATCATGAAACCCCCTTAATTAATTCAAACACATTAGAGAGCGTTGATTCCGAACGCTTTCTCCGTTTTAAACAAATATTATGGATTTATCTAAAATACAGGTTTTTGCGAAAACATTCCGCCATTTTTATTGGACGCGCCCCTCCTACGTATTGCATTCGTTTATGACAATACATTTTATGAACAATGGAAAGTTATCTTACAATTAATTAGCATAAACGAAGATGGTATAGTAATATATTTAATAACACTATTTGTTATGTGAATAATGATATCTAGATAACAAATGTCTATACAAATACATAAAAAAAAAAATAACAATAAAATGACAAAAATAATGACTATCTACAAACAATAATTTTTATTTAAGAAAACAGTTTCTCCCTCTCTTCTATGTTGCCGTGTCCTGCAGGGTCCACGATTATGTACTTTTCTTAACTTGTAAACGTAGTTAACAATTGTGGAATTCAATAAATTGATTTGATTTGATGGTGGCACGGATGGAATGGATGATGGATGGTGGTGGATGGAAGTGAACGATAGCCTAGTTGCGAATGGAATGGTCTGCCAAGACAATGTCTGGAGGTACAAAACCCAATGCACACGCCTCTGACTTTGGAAGTTACATGTGTATTGTTTATCAATTATAATCGTTCGCTTTAACGGTAAAGGAAAACATCGTGAGTAAACCTACATACCTGAGAATTTCGAGGGTATGTGAAGTCCGCTAACCCGGACTAGGCCAGCGTGATGGACTAAGGCCTAATTTCTCTCAGTAGAGGATACCCGTGCTCAGCAGTGGACTGTATAATATACACGGCTGTTTGCATTGCATTGCAAACGCAGATGGTATCAGTAGTAATAATTTTAGTGCATTGAATCCAGGGGGGGGGGCAGCCGTGGTGTGTGCTGGCAGAGTAGAATAGCCTCATAGCCTCCCCTCTTCTTACCGAGGAGTCGTAAGAAGCGACTGAGGTAACAGGCAGCACCGCAACTTCATCTGCTCATAAAAAGTGCTTAGAGAAGGAAAACTTGACACAAACCCGGACCGGTATCTCCGTAAGGCAAGAGCCAGTTCCTGCAACCGACCCGGCACCACACCTAGGTATCGACTCATCGTTCCTGTGAGTACTGCCGGTTAGGTCGAGAGGGTGGCGTAGTTTCTGGGCATGCCTGCGTTATCAAATCGCGTCCCAGACGATTCAGCGTCCAATTGTGGAGAGGACACTTCACTCACCATAGCTTCTAAGCTGGGTAAACCACAGTGGCGAAGGGTCCATATAACCTGATTCCTACCGGCTTCTCTTTTGTAATTTATGCAAGCAAAATATTAAATTAAATTATATTATTAACAAACAAATTCCAGTAGAAGTTTGGAAATGTTTACGCGACCAAGGAATCATACTGCTGACGAACCTCTTCAACTGTGTGCTAAAATCTATCAAAATGCCAGAAGCTTGGAGATTCAGCACCATAGTTCCGATTTACAAAGGAAAAGGTAGCAAGTATGAATGTAACAACTATCGTGGTATCAAACTCATGAGCCATACCATGAAGCTTTATGAAAGAGTGATTGACAGCCGCTTAAGAGACGAGTGTCGATTGTCAAAAAATCACTATGGCTTCGTGCCTGGTTTATCCACTACTGATCCGATGTTTGCACTGAACATAATTGCGGAAGAATATCGCGCCAAAAACCGAACACTGTACGTCGCATTCCTCGACATGGAAAAGGCATTTGACCGAGTTCCGCGGGATACCATTTGGTGGAGCCTTCGCAAGAAGAACGTCCCCGAACAATATGTCAACATCATTGCCGACATGTATCATGGAGCGAGATCATTGGTACGAACGGTGGTAGGTGAGACAAAGTCCTTGACAGTTACTGAGGGTGTTCACCAGGGATCGGTACTGAGTCCATTTCTATTCTGTTTAATTTTGGACTCACTCACAGAGGGGGCGCAGAATGCGGCAAACTGGACCTTTATTTACGCTGACGACGTTGCTGTTTGCACTGAAAGTCGCTCAGAATTAGAGGAGGCCCTTCTGTTGTGGAAACACCAGTTACAGACCGGTGGCCTAGTATTGAGTGTAGAAAAGACCCAGTTTATGGCCTTTAACAAGCTAGAACCAGACGACACCACTCCGATTCCCATCGATGGGCAATTGGTCACATTGTGCGACCACTATAAATATCTGGGTAACATGATGCACAATTCTGGGAACGGGGAATATAACATTCAGCACCGAATAGCTGCAGCGTGGCTAAAATGGCGAGAAGTAACCGGGGTTACCTGCGACAGAAGGATGCATGTGAAGCTCAAAGGCCTAGTCTATAAGACTATTATAAGACCAGTTCTCATGTATGGCAGCGAAACATGGGCCGTAACGCAGAAAAACATACATGCCATTCAAGTTGCCGAGATGAAGATGCTGAGGTGGATGTGCGGCGTCACCAGGCTCGATAGGATCCGCAACGAGTACGTCAGAGGTAGCTTGGGTGTACGCGACATCGCCGATAAAATGCAGGAGAGTGGGCTGCGATGGTATGGTCATGTCAAGAGAAGGCCACATGACTACATAGGGAACTTGGCGCTGCAATTATCCATCCCCGGTCAAAGATCCAGAGGCAGACAGAAGACAAGGTGGAAAGATGTAGTGCTAAGAGATATGAGAGAATGTCAAGTTTCCGAAGACGACATATTGGATAGAGCGAAGTGGAGAAGAAAAATTAGGAAAGCTGACCCCACAACCATATGGGACGTATAGCTTGGAAGAGAGAGATATTATTAACAAACAAACAACCTCATTTATCAATCAATCATCGATCGACGTAAAATAGTTTAAATAAGTGGTAATAGATGGCGTTGTAATTAATTGTGACCCGCCGCCACGGGAGCTGCGCGAGGAAACTCGCTGTCGTTTAGCTTCCCTCGCCGTTTCTTTTTTCCTCGCGCATGTTTGCGTATTTGCTATCTTTGTCTTATTTGTTCATTCATACCGATACATTTTTCGTTCACGGAAAGATGCGTAATCATGACTGATGGGTGCGCGACGCGCATATCAAAAAATTCAGATATTCGTCACTCAACCGTCAATCACCACATTAGACGATAGGTTATTCGTCACTCACAGACGTGACTGTGGTAAAACGGACAGCAAAACCTACTGTCTAATGCGCGCTTAAGAGGTAAGCCGAGATCTTTTAGCTTCACTATTAACCGACCATGAATTATTGTTGCTCACCAACTACGACCAACTAAGACTTACCGAGGTCTTTTTTAATGAGAAGCGTATATTTGTATTATTGACGTTTGAAAACTCAAGTAAACAATTTCGCCGGTTCGATAAGTTTGTTTTTAATCAGTAAATGTGGAATATAATAATGAATTTGTGTGTTATAAAGTGTTATCAACGTTTGTGTGTTAAATTGTAATTACAGAATAGATTAATGAGATAGTTTTAAGATTGCGTTATTTACTTATATCCTAGAAAAACTTTTTAATGTTTTAAGAAATTGTGAAGTGTTGCTTCGTATTATGCATCAATTATGATAAGGTGCAGAAGCTACTGCTTGACGGCTCATTTCTTGTGTAAACTGTGTTTTTAAAGTTTAGTTTAAAATGTGATAAAATACCTGCAATTTTTTGGATGCACTAACTTAGTTAAAAGCAAAATAGTACCTAGTGCCTATTTACTTTAAGACATATCAGATAAGTATGTATCTACCTATTTTAGATTCTACCGTTTTACGAAAAATATGCTAACGCGGAGTATGGTAGATACATAATCTATAATAGGGTAACAACTATGAAGTGACTTGCTTTATTTCTTGTTTAAATGATAGTCACCTATTCTAGTAGCTGTTACAATGACTTGAGTACTTTTACAAAACCACCTTCGTAATGCATCTAGACTTCTATGATTTTTATAGCGTAAAATCTAATTATAGTTAGAACGATTTGCAGACCATATTTATTTATATTATTAACCACAATATTTTGTGTCGGGTTCCCTTTCGGAAAATGTCACCCTTCGCCACTGACTAAACCAACACTGTTGGTCTCTATAGCCATCAAAGAGAGTGTCTCAGAAGAACCTCCAACAGTTG
Source organism: Lapara coniferarum (assembly GCA_949316025.1). Lineage (NCBI taxonomy): Eukaryota > Metazoa > Arthropoda > Insecta > Lepidoptera > Sphingidae > Lapara > Lapara coniferarum. The sequence continues at coordinate 20,402,551 of OX438929.1, forward strand.
ACGCGGTTTAAATCATCTATAATAGATGTATTAGGCCAATGAATCCAGGGGACGGCTTTCCTCTGCTCTCCCCTGGTTACACCTACGAGGAACGGTGTCCTGTCTCCTAATGCGAAGAAACTACGCTCAGGCAGAGAAAAGCGAGTGAAGTTTACGTATATCAAAACCGGTCGCTGCTGAGACTATTTGTATTGTGCCTTTGATTCCGTGCCTATTTATTGTCTCGTCAATGTTTTAAGCAAGTCCAGAGTAGTAAGAATACTTTCAGAAGTACCTCAAGCTATTTTTACCTCGTAATGAATAGCAAGCTTCTGCTAATGAAGCAGGACTTGCGGCAACGTGTCTAGAGAACACATACATTCACGCCTTTTGTCCCCGAAGGGGTAGGTAAGCGCGACTATTGCACTTTTCGCCGTTATTCCGTCCCATGATGTGATAGGGAGCGAGCCTATCGCCATATCGGGCACAAATTCCAGACTCTGGGCAGACACTAAATAGAAAAATCGACCAATGGTGACAATATGTTTCGGTCGTTTTCAATTATGAATGAATGGCTCAAGCATAACATTCACTTAAGGTTTGATTTAATAATCGTCTGTTACATTTCCTTCATAAACGCATGATAACGCTCGTTAAAAAAATGGACCCTAGCTTTAGAATTGACTGCCTCGGTAGCGCAGTTGTAATGCGATGTAATACCGCTCTGATGTCCCGTTTTTGATTCCCAGGTCGGGTGAAGTCCCGCCCTGTGGATTGGGGGCGTTTGGAGAATTCCACCACGGTATTTCCTGCCTGTCGTAAAAGGCGACTAATAGGGGCCTCCGGGGGTCACGGGTGGGCGGGAGGGGCGCCCACCTATTAGTCTAGCCAACTTCTGTGACCCCCGTGATGGACGGCAGCGTGTCTCACGTTGCCTCGGACGCCAGGGGCGTCCCTCGGTGTACGGGGGCTTCTGGGCCCCCGCAACAACAGGAGAAGGACCGCAACAGCGGTACGCGCAGGGGCGGTTGCGGACGACAACTTAGACGTGAGAAGCCCGCATACGTCCCTAATGCGCCGAAGATGACCATACAAAAACAAAAAAAAAGGTCGGGTGAAGTGACATTGGGTTATGCTTGCGACAGGCTCGTCCCCTATCACGGAACGGAATTCCTGCAAGAGGGCGATAAAGACGTAAAGTAAGCCCGGAGTTTCTTTCTGCCTTACTTCTTCGGGTCGTCATCGCTTAGGTAGCTAGTGAAAAGCTGGTAGGTTAGCTAGGCTAGGACCTGTAGTGTCCTCACCGGTGAGGATCGCGACACGTTCCCCCCATTAATTTTAATAAAAAATATTCTTTAATTTCTTTATCTCCTCTTTCCTGCCAGCCCGAGCTTCATCTTCTTCGTTTATTTTTCATTGATTTTACTCTATAAAAATGTCTGTAGTTATATTAGTGATTATGTAATATTAATAATTAATTATTGATTAAATGTATCTTGACTTTTCATAAGTGCAACTATGTTCGCCTACGTGATGAATAAAGTATTTTTTTTTGACGCGATTGTTTCATTCGACAGATTACAACAAGAAGTTTATAATATAACTTATAAAATTCTTGGATTACAAGCGTTCATGACAGATCTCTAAAAACATTTAAACGAGGTCTCCGGAACTCGGAAATAGCACCGCTTATGCAAATATTATTCAAATTACGACTTGGCTTGTTAAGGTGATAACACACTGAGATATGCGAGCCAGACTTACATCAACTGCACGCGGCACTCACACAAACACACACACCATACAATCCACCGTACCATCTTTATGTATAAAATAATTGTGGAGTGCAATAAACTTTGAATTTGAATCAATAAGTTTGTTCATCAATAGTATTCTGCTAGTGGCTTCGCCCGCGTGAATGAGTTTTTCCGGGATAAAAGTCCCGCTTTATATTTCCCCGGGATAAAAAGTAGCCTATGTAACTCACTGATAATGTAGCTTGATATTAGTGAAAGAATTATTCCAATCGGTCCAGTAGTTTCGGAGCCTATTCAATGCAAATAAACAAATCAAATATTTCTCCTTTATAATATTAGTACAGATTAAATTAATGACGGTAATGATTGCCTCGGTGGCGTAGCTGTATTACGGTACAACTGCAAAGCTGAGGTCTCGGGTTCGATCCTCGGGTCGGGCAAAGTGATATTGGGTTTTTCTATTCAGTATTGAGACTGGAATTAGTGCCCGATATGGCGATAGGCTCGCGCCCTATCACATCATGGGACGGAATAATGACGAAAAGTGGGTGCACAGCTGCGCCCCTGCCTACCCCTTCGGGGATAAAAGGCGTGAGTGTTTGTGTGTTTTAATACTAATTTACGGCGAAGTAAATACAAACACAAAAGAAATAGAAGTGCCCGTATAAAAACCCCTGGATACCTTCTCACGAACGTTTAAATACAAGCCCCAAACGCCCCTTACAATTTCCAAGCCCAAATTAATTATAATATTTTAATTTGTTATTAAGTAGAGCGTAAATAATGACTTCTTTGGTATATTTGTAGATGTTTTTAAATGCGTTACGTTGTTATTAGTACCCAATTTAAAATTCTTACATATAGTTACGTTAATGATAAAGTACTATTATAAATATACGCTCAATTATATCGACGGCTCCGTAGAACAAAGTCTTATATGCAAAATGAAGCTTTTCAGTAGAGCGCTTTGAAAGTCTAAGTTAATTGTTAAAATCACAAGTTATAGTGAACAAAACATTATATTCTATAGGGTTCAGTAACAACTTTGAACTTAATGTGTGAAAATAGCACTAATTCGCACATGAATTCAAACTAACGACTTTCAAAACGCAAACTGCGCTCTACTGAAAAGCTAACATTTTGCATATACGACTTTGTTCTACGGAGCCGTCGATATATCAAGGGAGAGGCAGAAGCGCAACTAGTGTTCGCGCTTTGTCGAGCGCGATATCGAACGATAAAGATATATAATGTCACGTGGGCACTTATTCAAACACGCAGGAGCTTAGATTTCGTGCCCGATATGGCGATAACTTGCCTCTTATTAAACGGAATACATGGCCTAAAGTGGGTGCTTATCTGCCAACGCCTTTGGGGATAAAGGAAGTGTGTTTAGGTTTTTTATAGACAACACTATGACGAAAATGATTAAGATATTGTAATCAGGAACATGACTGCCCATAATTCGTTAGTAGTGATCTTATATTGAATTGTAAAAGCTCTTCTTCATGTTAGGAGCACTGTTACTCGCTGACGCAGTTCTCGGATTGATTTCTTTTGGTGGAAAGAATTTTATTCGATTTAAACCAAAAATATAGTGTATTTTTGGCCAATTAGCCATTTTTAACATCAAAAAACTCGGGGTCTACATTTTCTAGGCTCCTTACCTCGTTAATTATTATTGGTCAAAGAGCAATTTTCTTAGTCATTCATTTAGTTTTGGTGAGATCTCATAGGAACTATCTGAGAATAAATACTACCTAGTAGGTAAGTATTCGGACGGAAATACGATCTACTATTATAACAATTTTGATTAAACTCGTGGGAAAGTTCATAACTATCTTTTTATTTAGTTAATTTCAATACGAATTTAGTTGTTAGAAGCTCTCTGAGCTGCACTGCTTTGTTATTTTGACCCTGATTCACAGGAGCAATGGCGAGTGTGAGGGCGGAATAGCTTTCTTAGAAAATTATCGCTATTACGAAATCTTTTAGTGTCTCACAGCCTTAAAACTACAAAATAAAAGAGAAATGTGTTTGAAACAATCCTGTTTTTAGCAATTTATTAATAACTAATAAACAGTTTTAAATCTTCATCATTAAAGTTGAAATCTGTTCGGAAACTTGACTTTGACTCGAAAGAAAATAAATCTGAACGTATATCGGAAAGTAAACTTTAAAACTATAGTGGAAAGTATGAATTAGCTAGTTTTAACGAGAGAGCGGCCTACAAGACATAACATGCGGATGATATGGGAAGCGAGACCCCACTTTCTTAAACCTCATCTCATGAGTTGGCAGTATGACCCGTGTTCTCGGGCCCTGTGGACGTTAAAAAATGAACTGTCCTAGGCGCGATTAAAAATAAAATAAAAAAGTAGGATTCGAAAATAGAACTTTTTGTAGTGAAGTGAATTGTGCTAGTGTTGTGTTTGGATATTGCAAGTTAAAATGGTGAGTGTATTTATTTTTATTAATTCTTGTCCGTGGAATCAAAATATAAGTTTTATTTTATTTATAAAGAGGCGAAATATATTTCATTGAAATTTAATTAAGGGTTATATTAATACGCATTTTTTAAAAATAATGAATTACCCAATCTATAATATACCATAAAAGTACTTTTTTACGTTAAAACTTAAAAGCGTACTTAACAGAAACAATATGCCTATTATGTCACAGATAATAAAATTAATTAGTGAATAATAACCGCCCCAAGCAGAGTAATATTTTCGAAAATCGTGATTTATCGGGAATTGCAAAATTAACATAATGGATTTATATGGATAGAAAATGAGTTTGAAAAAAAAAAAGAAACATCCGATCTTAGCCGATTTCCGCCTTGGCGGCCAATTTCAACAGAGATCAGCCACCGCAGGAAATATTATAGTGCACAAGTAAGTGCCCAATACACAGGTGCACTCGCTATTCCTTCACTCTCATAGTCCGGTGAGACGGCAATCCGACATGACCGGAGAGAGGTCAGGCGCAGGACCAACGGTTTTACGTGCTTTCCGAGGCACGGGCACTCCGAACTGTGACTGAGTAATTTTTACATACATACATATAAATATACACTCATGCCTTTTATCCCCGTAGGGGTAGGCAGAAGCGCAACTAGTGCACCCTCTTTTCGCCATTATTCCGTCCCCTGATGTGGTAGTGGGTGAGCCTATCGCCATATCGGGCACAAATTCGAGACTCCGAGCTGATACTGAATAGAAAAACTCAATATCACTTTGCCCGACCCGGGGATCGGACCCAGGACCTCAGCATTGCAGTCGTACCGTAATACAACTACGCCACTGAGCCAGTGTGTAACTTTGAAAGAATTTAATAAAATATACCAGTCAAAAGACGAAAACGTCATGAAATTAAGTACTTGAGAAAAAGCTCCCAACTAAAAGCTTTATAGGAAAGCTTTTAAGCACAACAGGATGTAAGTTTCACTCAGCGGCGCGCGAATGAGTGAGTGTAGACAGAAAGCTTCCTGACAAATATTGCAATATGTAATATTACATTACATATACCATTTCTACCACCAAGCAGCAGTTTGTACTGTTGTTTGGTTTGGAAAACGTTGTAGCGTAATTAATGGGCATTATGAGACTTAGAAAAGGACCAGCTGTTGGCGACGTTGGGTTTCGATAGCTTTTACTCGTGGTAGGACTCTCATATGTAAGAGTCCGTCTGGGTGGGTACCACCGCAACGTCTATTTCTACCACCAGTGGTGTGCATGCACTTGTATTTCGGTTTGAAGGACATTGTAACCAGTATAACTACAGGACATAATGAGACTTAACATCGTATGTCTCAGGATAACGAGCGCAGTGGAATGCCACACAGTACTTTCTAACTCAAGGTGCTGAAATGAAATGAAATAATTTATTCGAATCCATAAAATGTTAAACATTACTTAGATTCAGTAAATGTTTACTCTACCACCAGTTCGGAAAGCAGTTTCCACCAGAGAAGAACGGGCAAGAAACTCTAGGGCTCCTCTTTTCAAAATCAGTTCAAAGGTATAAATTAGGTACAGTGTATAATACAAATATATATACAGATTTTTATTTTGTTTAGAGCAGTTCATATATTTACTTGCGTCATAATAAATTCTCAACTCCCATTCAAGTATACAACCCTCTCAGGAATCACGCAATAATTTGATGATCTATACTTGTCCAATAAAGGTATTAATAACTATTAGTTCTGAGATATAAGCGAAATGGGCAGACCAGTCCACACAAGCAGCACCCGTTCACGAGTATGACGCATGTGCGAGCCATCGGCCTTCTCAACCATGTTACAGGGAAGTGACCGACCCGGCACACGACGCCGCCGCAGGCACAGACAGCTGGATGGTGTTGCTACTGTTTATGGGTGGTCGTATAGCTTACCATCAGGCGAACGGCATGCTCGTCTCGTCATTCGATGCTATGAAAAAAAAAACTCGTGGGTTTCAAAATAAACGTCAGCCTTACTATATAAGTGGACTGTATTCTTATTTTAATAAAGATGTTAACAGTACAAAATCTTACACGACAATGCGGGTAACGTCGGGCATTATTGCCTCTTTATATTACAACTTAAAGCTAATACAAAGGGCCGAGTGTCGTAATTTTCAACTGTAGTTTTGGTAATCCTCGGTGTTATTAAGCTAGAGCGCTCGCAGTGTTGTAAAGCAAAGTTCTCTATGGTGTGAACTTTTGGGTGGTCGTGTTACCACCAGGCGAGCGGTATGCTCGTCTCGTCATATTATATCGTCGGGGTAGTGAAATACCGCGTAAGTGAAAGAAATAAAGTATAGTATTATCAATCAGTTTAGTGTCATAAGTATCCGGTTTAATTCATTTTTTTTTCGTCTTACGCGGTATTTACCAATGCTAGTTACGCGGTATTGCACTATCTCCGACGAGAATTATTCTACTAATATTATAAAGGCAAAAGTTTGGAAGTATGTCATTTATATATTTGTCACTAGCTTTTGCCCGCGGCTCCGCCCGCCTTTAAAAGTTTTTCCGGGGTAAAAGTATCGCTTTATGTTTTCCCGGGATAAAAAGCAGCCTATGTGTTAATCCAGGACATGACCTACCCGTGTGCCAAATTTCATTGAAATCCGTTCAGTAGTTTTTGCGTGAAAGAGGAACAAACATCCATACATCCAAACATCCAGACATTCTTACAAACTTTCGCCTTTATAATATTAGTAGGATTGTTACTAGATGTCTGGATGTATGGATGTTTGTTACTCTTTCACGGAAAAACTACTGAACAGATTTCGATGAAATTTGGCACACGGGTAGATCATGTCCTGGATTAACACATAGGCTACATTTTATCCAGGGAAAAGAAAATCCCGGAAAAACTTTTTAAAGCGGGCGGAGCCGCGGGCAAAATCTAGTTATTTATATATTCATAATAATGGGACAACAAACAGTTACACAATATGTATGATATCTTATAAAATACATGTTAATGCTACAAATAATTTAATGTGTAACCCACGTTATCCTCAAATTAGTTTTAAGACAAATTGTCGATTGATAAATATACTACACTATATGATCGAGGCTCTGTCCCGGTTTATGTCCATTCCTGGGATAAAAACTATATAGCACTCAGGGCTTGTAGCGCAGATGATTTTCTACAAGCGTTAACCTCAATAAAGTAGAAAAAAAATATGGAAATGACGTATCCGAGCACTAGACTTGTAGATAAGACGTGTCATTCTCCATTCGTCCATACCAGCCCTGTATTACATAAGGCCCAGTGCTGAGCACGGGTCTCCTCTACTAAAAGGGTTTAGTAGAGGAGAGTCCTTAGTCCACCACGCTGGCCTAGTGCGGGTTGACAGAGTTCTCATATTCGAAATTCTTTATGAACAATCTTAGGTTTCATTCCTCCCGATGTTTTTTGTATTTATCCACTACAATTATACATGATTCAGGTCTATTCAGTCTGTTCTATAAAATGATGAACCCTAAACCAAGATATTGAAATGGGACCACTTCGAGACCCTTTTTTACTGAATAAAGAAGAAATAAAGTAAATACGCTCACAAGTTTTAGAGAAATCAGTGCACATACAAACAAAAAAAAAATACAAACACGAATTGAGAACCTCCTCCTTTTGTGGAAGTCGGTTAAAAAGGACTAACCTCTAACATTAGTTTAAAACTCCGGAATCAAACTGAGGACTTGCGTAGTCTACGCGGCCACTGAACCAATGCCGTTTAGTCATTAGAGTTGTTTGAAACAGGTGTAAACACTTTCACTGTTTAGCATAAAGGACAGGTGTACGAAATACGTTACACACAATATGCCATTATACTCACAACCGACGTGAGGGCCTGACGGAAGGGGCGGGGGGCATATTCGATTTTCGAAAATCGTAGGTTTTTTATGGCATTGAATGACGAGACGAGCAGGCCGTTCGCCTGATGGTAAGCGATACGACCACCCATAAACAGTAGCAACACCATCCAGCACCTTGAGTTACAAAGTACTGTGTGGCAATCCACTGCGCTCGTCCTCCTGAGACATAAGATAAGTCTGATTATGTCCAGTAGTAACACTGGCTACAATGCCCTTCAAACCGAAACACAACAGTGCATGAACACTGCTGGCGGTAGATATAGACATTGCGTTGTTACCCACCCAGACGGACTCTTACATATGAGAGATCTACCACCGGTATTCTTTAAATTGTAAGGTAAATCAGTATTCTTCATAAGAATTTCGAAGGTATGTGAAGTCTGCCCACACTAGGCTAGCGTGGTGGACTAAGGCCTAAACCCTCTCAGTAGAAGAGGCCCGTGCAGCAGTGGCCAGTATAAAATACAAGGCTGTTATTATTATTGTATTATCACTACTGGTGGTAGGTCTCTCATATGTAAGAGTCCGTCTGGGTGGGTACCACCGCAATGTCTATATCTACCGCCAGCAGTGTTTATGCACTGTTGTGTTTCGGTTTGAATGATATTGTAGCCAGTGTAACTTTTTTTTTTTTTTTTTAAATGGCCATCTTCGGCTCATTAGGGGCGGCTGCGGGCTTCCTCCGACTCACGTCTAAGTTGTCGTCCGCAACCGCCCCTGTCCGCAACCGCCCCTGTAGCCAGTGTAACTGCTGAACATAATGAGACTTAACATCTTATGTCTCAAGATGACGAGCCAGTGGAATGCCACACAGTACTTTGTAACTCAAGGTGCTGGATGGTGTTGCTACTGTTTATGGGTGGTCGCATCGCTTACCATCAGGCGAACGGCTTGTCCGTCTCGTCATTTAATGCCATAAAAAAAAAATATCAGCCCAATTAGCAGTATGTTCACCTATGAGACTTAGCATCTCAAATGGTTGTTAGACCTCTGCTTACCTCTGAAAAAGGAAAGATATGATGTCGATATGTAAAAATATTTATTGTGCTCCATTGTTACTTGTCTGTCAGTTAAGAATTTGGTTAACAATAAATAGCTCCGGATGTGTGGAAATACAATTGTTTGAGAATACAGTTCCCACGTTAATGCCCTTGGGTGCATTGTCATCTAAGGTCCTAAATCAACCGTCTCAGAAGTCCGTTCCACTTCCAACTAGGCTATCGCCGCGTAAGCAAAATAAAATTGTATAAATTTCAAAAACGGTTTCTTGCTAAGGCCTAGTTTTTGGGAGTACCATCCAATTGTATATAAAGTAGGCTGGTAGGTTAGCTAGGGTAGGGCTTGTAGTGACGTCACAGGTGTGAATCGTACAATCGATCGTGGATGCGTTTCTCACATTAATTTTTAATAAAAATGTTCTCTTAATATATCCCCTTTCCTGCCAGCCCGAGCTGGCTTTTTTATTTATTTCTCATAATTGATTTTACTCCCAATTAGTCTGTAGTTATATAAGAGACCTTTGGTATTAATAATAATAATTATTATAATCAATTTAATGTATCTTGACTTATCATAAGTGCAACTATGTTCACCTACGTGATGAATAAGGTATTTTATTTTTTTTTATCTTGGTTAGAACTTTAGGTCCGTCTTTGGACATATCCTTTCCCTTGAGCTGTATGCTAACCCTAAAACTGTGATTCCACAGGACGCGGGAGGCGGCAAAGGGCAACGGCACACGGCAGACGGCATGTGCCGGTACATGCCGCGCGTCATTTGCCATCGTGTGCGTAATCAGTCTCATAAAATTTAATACAGCGTAGTAGTGCCGTCTGCCGTCGCGGCACATGCCATCTGCCGTCTGCCGTTGCCAACTGCCGCCTGCCGCGTTCTACGGAATCACAGCTTAACAGTTCCTATGGACGTTTTATTTTATTCTGACTTTACTGGTCGTTGACGGATCAAATAACACGATCTGCGCAGGTGACCGGAGTACATGCACACGCAGGTACACCGCACGGTGTCTTCAAAGATTCATTTTGGAATTATTCATCTTGCACCGGTCACCTGCGCAAGTACAAAAAACTCCACAGCCCCCTAATTCTCCATGACACGTTATTTTCACGTTATTATCACTTTGAGTAGCAATGCAAAGGAGATGGGATGACCAGGCGAGCCCTTGGTTGGTCATACATGCGCAGCTGGTCATAAACTTTTATTAAAACCTATGTGACTTGCAATCGCTGTCATTACATTCTACGATAATGACATTAAGCGGTGCTCCACAGAAATTGTAATTTTTGTTGTGTTATTGTGAAATAAGCGACCTTATATTCAGCCCTGCACGTGTGGATTTTTTATTGTTAAATGCGTGCTATCCGTGTCTACCTCGCCCCGTCAGGATTGGCAGAAAAAATTGTTTGCGCATTATTGTCATATCGTGTCCATTGGTTAAATAGTCTAAGGTTTATCATTATGGAAATTGGCATACAGAATAGGTACCGTTTCGCTAATTACACGAAGTTAATGTAACACGGCCGCGTTACGAGTTAACACGATCATAGAGAATAAGGGGGCAGGTCTATTCCCATGCACGTTCCGGTCTTCCTGCACAGTTAGCCTTTCCGGTGGACCGAAGCGTGTATGGCAAGATTGAAAGAATAAACACACACACATACACATACGCTCACGCCTGTTATCCCCGAAGGGGTAGGCAGAGGCGCAACTAGTGCACCCACTTTTCGCCGTTATTCCGTCCCATGATGTGATAGGGGGCGAGCCCATCGCTATATCGGGCACAAATTCCAGACTCCGGGCTGATACTGAATAGAAAAATCGAATATGACTGCCTGAACCGGAGATCAAACCCGAGACCTCAGCATTGTAGTCGTACCTTAATACAACTACGCCACCGAGGCAGTAAAAGAATAAAATCATTAATATAATCAATACATAGTACAAAGGTTTTTATGATAAGTTCTGGATTCTTGCTCTGATATCTATAGTAATACTAGCGGCCCCGACAGACGTTGTCCTGCCCTAAAAAGGAAATGAAATCCTAGAACCCGAGTACAGCGCCACCTACCGGATCTAATTGTTAATCGAAACTATTCTCAAACCCACCTGAGGACACAAAAAAATCATTAAAATCGGTCCAGCCGCTTAGGAGGAATTCAGTGACATACACGTTTAATATGGCGGTTAAGTATAGTTAAATTTTCAAATTTTCCGCGTAATTTTCTTGCAAAAAACCTCCCTGCCACCAAATAAGTCCTTATTTAACGAAATTTTAAAATCCCTAAACACCCCCACCCCCCCGTAAATAATACCTAACCATGTTTTTTTCCGGAAAAAAATCCCGAATAAAATTCCCGGTGTCTGTTTTCCGGGATAATAGTAGCCTATGGGCGGTATTAATAGGTCAATCTCAAGTTTGAGTTACATCTCAAGTAGACATAATGTATTGAACTGTTCATACATTATGTCTACTTGAGATGTAACTCAAACTTGAGATTGATTTCCTTTGAATCACAAACTATCTCCATACTTATTTTCATACGGTTCCACTGGCAAAAAACTATTTTCCGGGATTATGGTCCCGGTTTATATTTTCCCGGGATATGAAGTAGCCTAGATTCTTCCCAGGTTTTAAACTATCTCCCTGCCAAATTGCATCGCCATCGGTTCAGTGGTTTAGTCGTGGCGGCTCGATATAATTCCCGGTTTATCTTTTTCCGGGATAAGAGTAATTATGTCCTCAACTGGATCTCGAAATATCTCTATACTTGTTTTCTTGCGGTTCCACTGGCAGAAAACAATTATCCGGGATAAAAGTCCCGGTTTATATTTTCCCGGGATAAAAAGTATCCTATGTCCGTCTCCTGGTTCTAAGCTACCTCTCCACCAATTTTCAGCTAAATCCGTTCAGCCATTCTTGAGTTATAAGTGGTGTAACTAACACCACTTTCTTTTATATATATAGATTATAAAGCTGAAGAGTTTGTTTGGTTGATCGCGCTAATTTCAGGAACTACTTAACAGATTTTGAAAATTCTTTCACTAATAGGAAGCCACGTTACTCCTGTGTATAGTGCTCGTGCGGCAGTGACTGTCTCGGTGGGGTAGTTGTATGACGGTACGACTACCAATGCTGAGGTCTCGGGTTTGATCTCCGGTTCAGGCAGTCATATTCGATTTTTCTATTCAGTATCAGCCCGGAGTCTGGTATTTGTGCCCGATATAGCGATAGGCTCGCCCCCTATCACATAATGGAACAAAATACGCACGGTGAAAAGTGGGTGCACTAGTTTCGCTTCTGCCTACCCCTTCGATAAAAGGCGTAAGTATGCCTATGCGTATTACGCCTGAGTGCTAAAGGCTACTTTTTGTCTCGGGAATTTTTTTGTTATCTCGGAACAACTTTTCACGCGGGTAGAGTCGCGAGCAATGCTATTAATTATATAAAGCACTGCGAGATGGCAATGCACTGCGCTCGGATGTCATATAACTTATTTCTTTTGGTTGCCATGAATGTGTGCTAGGCATAGGCATTTGAATCAAAATTAAATCGAGAACAAAATGCGCGTGCAAAATCCTTCCTAAATAGTGTAAAACAAAGGCGCCCGCGGTAAGCTCAAAAACTACCGAACGGATCTCGATAGAATTTGATATGGAAATAGTTAGAGACCCTAGAAATGCCTAGTGCAATATATTTTTCTAGTTGCCACAAATGTGTGCTAGGCATATTTGGATTAAAATCATAATGCGCGTTTGTTAGACATACATACATACATATACACTCACGCCTTTTATCCCCGAAGGGGTAGGCAGAGGCGCAACTAATGCACCCACTCTTCGCCATTATTCCGTCCCATGTGATAGGGGGCGAGCCTATCGCCATATCGGGCACAAATTCCAGACTCCGAGCTGATACTGAATAGAGAAACTCAGTATCACTTTGCCCGACCCGGGGATCGAACCCGAGACCTCAGCATCGCAGTCGTACCGTAATACAACCACGCGACCGAGGCAGTCGTATATTTGTTGGACCTATTTGGATCAAAATTAAATTAAGATCAAAATTGATAATAAAAACATAATTCTCTTTCCGTAGTATATTTAAAAAAACTAGTCCCAGTATAAAGGCCACTCCACACATCCGGCACCTAACACGTTGGTTACGCAATTCAGTTCGCTTTCAAATACTTTCTACAAATGTTATTTAACATCGCGACCGCACAAAAAGTGTTACCTGTTTAAATATGTGTTTTGGAATTGCGTTGGGCGTTTTTATTACAGCTAGTGGTCGCTTATTGGTCGAGGTTCGACCGCAATTCATTCTTTTCTTCACTCCTTGTTTATATGAACTAAATATCACACATCTCCGTACGCACAATGTACTTAAAAGGGGTACAAAGTTTTTCTTCGCGTCTTAGTGATCACTTCCTAGCCAATTTCGGCCAATCTCGACGGAGATATTATAGTGCACAAGTGTGTGCGTTATACACAGGTGCACTCGCTATTCCTTTACTCTAGTAATCCGGTGAGACGGTAATCCGACATGACCGGAGAGAGATCAGGCGCAAGACCAACGGCTTTACGTGCTTTAACTTCGGAGAATCAATCAAAACCCGGATCGGGAAAAGTTTTTCGGGTTTTTCTGTATCAGCCCGGAGTCTGGAATATGTGCCCGATATGGCGAATTGACTTGTCACATCGCTCGTGTGCAACGCTACCTGATTAAAGAAGGTTTCTTTTATATTATGACCTACATTTAATGTGTATTTTATGCACCAGATGTTGACAATAAACCTTCGTTATTGTTTCTTTCTTTCGATTGGCTCGTCTTTCAGGTGGGACTGAACATACACAGCGAAATATAATAATAATAAGGCATGATGTTTGTTTTGATTTAGTTAAAGATTTGATGTTATTTTGACACTTACGTGCAATTAATGCTGGTGTCCTAACAGTTTCAAATCATCACATGTAATGGCGAATCTATAGTTTTAAATATGATCTAGACAGTCGTACCACCAGGAGGCTTGCCCGTCTTGCCATTCAGACAATGGTAATTGGGAAATATAGAAAATTTTCACGATCAATTCCATTGACAATGACCATGAATTTTATGGTTTTTAGAGCGTTTATAATCTTGAACGACACGCAATATTAACATTAAAGTTTGGTCACGCAACTAAATATTACAGACGCACGCATTTTAAACCTGAGGTAGGCAGAGGCGCATCTAGTGCACTTTTTCGCCATGTTGACGACCTCATTATCAAAAGGCATACGCATACTCACGCCTTTTATCTCCGAAGGGGTAGGCAGAGGCGCGACCAGTGCACCCACTTTTCGCCGTGCGTATTCCTTCCCATGATGTGACAGGGCGCGAGTCCATCGCCATATCGGGCACAAATTCCAGACTCCGGGCTGATACTAAATGGAAAAATCCATAACTTTGAGACTCGCCGAGCTTCACCGCTCGGTGTCATAAAACATGTGTCACTGCTGATCCTGGCTTACAGGACTAGCAGTAGTGGGTGTGAGGGGGGACAGTGTTTAATAAAACCAGCAACGTGAGTCTAATTTTTATAAAATAACAAACCGACAATAGATTCAAAATGCCTATTATAAAGTCTATAATCGTAGTAGCATTCAAAACATAACTTTATATTCTCTACGTGTACAAAGTCAAGGACACTATTATCTGAAAATACGTGACGCGAATAATTGGAACAGTCATTTGATAATACGTACGAAAGGTGAATAAATTACTGGTCATAGTCATAGAGCTGGTAGGTATTTTGGGAAGATGTTTGAGGCAATACACAATATTGTTGAAAACTTTTAGTGATACCTGAATAAAAAATGCAGATCTGGCTGTACGGGTAAAGGTCTCGAGCTATTCATAAATAAAAAACAAATATTTTTTTAACCCCCGACGAAAAAGAGGGGAGTTATTAGTTTAGGGTGTGTATCTGTGTATCTGTATGTCTGTCTGTGGCATCGTAGCTCTCAAACGAATAAACCGATTTGGACGCAGTTTTTTTGTTTGAAAGCTGATATGATCGAGACGGTTCTTAGCTATAATTTATGAAGATCTGTTCAAGCGTTTGAAGATTATCAGCTCATTTAGGTCAGGTGAGCTCATTTCAGGTAGGGACGCAACTAGTGCACCCACTTTTCGCCGTGCGTATCGTCCCATGATGTGATAGGGGGCGAGCCTATCGCCATATCGGGCACAAATTCCAGACTCCGGGCTGATACTGAATAGATAAACTCAATGTCACTTTGCCCGACCCGGGGATCGAACCCGAGACCTCAGCTCTGCATTTGTACCGTAATACAATTACGCCACCGAGGCAGTCAGGCAGATATAAAGAACATTCTTTTTGACACGCTTTTATTAGCATCATATGTATGTATGTAACTTTGAACATGATTTTGACCCCTTCAAAACGTTGAATTAAATCGAAATTTGGCATACTTATCAAGGACCGATGACAATTTAATATTTTAAACTAAAAACACGCTTTTATAGAAAATCCAACCAAAAATGAATAAATAATAGTTTATTTATTTTTAGTGACATCTGTTGGACCATAGTAGACTTATAAATAAACTAGCTACTGTTATGTGTAAAAAAATCCTAGTTGTCACAACATGGCGCTTTCGTTTATTTTTTTGTGACATCTGTTGGTCAATAGTAGAACAGAACTAAAATAAATATTGGTTTTAAAAACTAAAAAAACACGCTTTATAGAAAATCCAACTAAAAATAGATAATAAATTTGAATTAAGAATAGTGTAAAAAAGAAAAAAAAATTGTAAAAATAATAACGTGATTTGCATGGTGTCAATAGTTATAAATATTTATTGACGGATATGAGATAATAGAGTAGAATGACATTTTGATAATATCTTAAAAAGCACCCCACGTTTATTTTACAATAAAATATTTTATTTTCTTATTTACACTATTCTTAATTCGAATGTACAAATATTTTTTTTTCATTTTTAGTTGGATTTTCTACAAAGCGAGTTTGTTTAATTTAATTCTTTTTCGAGTCGGTTGTTAAGGGACGTTACATACAATAATGTGTTATATAAATTCTTTCGCTTTAGTAGCGCAGTTGTCGAGTCGGTATGACGTAACTTTTATCTGAGAGTAAGTCAATAAATATTAACATGAACGTAGAAAGGCTGGTGAAAGTGTTGTAGATGACACAGAGTAGCGACGGATTTGTGCCTACGCTCTGGCTGAATGTCGCTTCCTTGGTGTGTTTAAAAAATTAAAAATGTAATTTAGCGTGTCTGGTTTCTGGCAGCTATTGTTTTTTTAATTCTTTACCGAGGTTTAGCTTAGTAAACTTACAGAAGCCGACTTTGGCAAGCAATTTCTGCCGTGTAAATAATCACAGCAAGCTGACTTCTAAAGAAAGAAGAAAGAAAGAAAGAAGAAATGCTATAAAAATTGCCCGTTCTTATCTGGTGAGAATTGCTTTCCGAACTGGTGGTATGACGGAATCTAAATAATGTGTAACATTTTATAGGTTCGAATAAATTATTTCATTTCATAATCACAATAATATTTACAACTGGAAAAGCTGGATCTGAAGATATCGTCATTTGCTGGTGACTGGTTATTTGTATTCTCCGGTAAAGTGACCACTGTATGCAGTGTACCCGACCTAATGGCTCAATCAGGTCACCTTTGTACATCCGGTTCAAATAAGCAGGGATAATTGTGTCGACTGAGGGACTATTACTATAGTGGACGATAGCCTAGTTTTTTTTTTGTTGACGCGGAGAAAGTGACTTATTACTACCGCCCAGTGTTCAAGGGGAACGACTGAGCGGTTATGTTGGGTTCACCGTGCCTTACGACCCGACGTTGAGCCGCCCGGAGAGATGGAAAACGTCGGGCGACCGCCGGGCCGAGTCCCTAACCTATGTACACCGCACGGCATACCAACTAAAACTCCGCGGTGGCCATCTTCGGCGCATTAGGGACGGCTGCGGGCTTCCTCCGACTCACGTCTAAGTTGTCGTCCGCAACCGGCCTAGTTGGGAATGGAACGGTCTGACCAGACGGATGTCCGCATGTTCAAAACCCAAAGCACACCTCTGATTTATCGAAGTTATGTGTGTTTTATGATAGCTCAAGCTGGAACGTCAACAGAGGCTATCCTCTGTCTGAATCGTGTTCTAAAATATTTTGCACACATAGCGCGAAGGAAACCAGACAACTTGGAGAAGTTTGTGCTCACTGATAAGCGAACAAGAGGGCGTAGACCGAAGCGCTGGTCAGACCAGGTCGCCAACTTCTTAAATATGCCAATGAGCTTAGCGATGCACCTAGCCGAAGATCGCGCCTCGTGGAGACGATTGCTGAGTGACTTTGGACGGGATCACGATCCTCATTGATGAAGGGCCGACTGAAGAGAAAGACATGTGTGTATTGTTTATCAATTATCGTTATCTTTACCTATCGGTGAAGGAAAACCTCGTGAGGAAACCTACATACCTGAGATTTGAAAATTCGAGGGTATATGAAGTCTGCCCGCACTAGGCCAGCGTGGTGGACTAAGGCCTAACCCCTCTCAGTAGTAGAGGAGCCCCGTGTTCAGCAGTGGGCAGTATAAGAAACAGAGCTGGTATGGAGACACAATCATTGCTCGTCGTTCGAAGCTATCTGGATCCTTCTCCACTTAGCATGAAGTGAAGTAGGGTCAATTGAATGTGTTAAATAAATGCATGATAATTTCCAAGATTATTTCTGAAAATCGTAACTCAAATCGCGCGTCTCATCTGCATTATAATTTATAGTCTATGCACTCACCTGTCTTACAACTTTGCTTTCGTGCCGAGAAAGCGAGATGAGTCGACCGGTCGCTTTTCAATGTCAACGAACCTCACACGTGGAACGAATGGGCCGCAATCATTCACTCATTCACTCTTCGTCTGAATTAGGGTGATGTTTTTAGCAAATTTTTACCCGCTAAAGATCACGTGTACTTTTTTAGTAAAAAGTATTTTAAAAAATTTATTGTATTATTTTCGAATACAGGAAGGATTTTTTTATGGCTTCATAAACAGTAGAAACACCATCCAGCACTTTGAGTTACAAAGTACTGTGTGGCATTCCACTGCGCTCGTCATCCTGAGACATAAGATGTTAAGTCTCATTATGTCCTGTAGTTACACTGGCTAGAATGCCCTTCAAACCGAAACACGACAGTGCATGCACACTGCTTGGCGGAAATAGACATAGACATAGGAAATAGAAATAGACATTGTGGTACCCACCCAGACGGACTCTTACATATGAGAGTCTAACCACCAGTAAGTAAGTATAATCTAATAAATTTAAATCGCGCGTTCAACGAAAAAAAAACCAACGACGTACGACTGCAGTTCTCGGGTTCGATCCCCGGGTCGGGCAAAGTGATATTAGTTTTTCTACTCAATAGCAACCTGGAGTCTGGAAATGTGCCTGGTAATGGCAATAGCCCCGCCCTTTCTTACATGGGACCTAACATAGCTGACGAAATGTGGGTGAGATGCACCTCTGTCTACCCCTGAAAAAAGAAACGTCGTGATGTCATTCAAGAAAAAAAAATCACGAAATAATAATATATTTATTTCAGAACAACTGTACAAGTTTACAATCGGTATATTTGTTTTACATATGATTTGTCGTACATCACCATAATTATATTCACCCTGTCTCTTAAACTAGGACAAGCCTGTATCTTAACGGACAGTGTTCAGCTCAAGAAATAAATACAACTAAATTATTCGCATAACAATTTATGTTGCGAAATTAAAAATACTCATTTTATTGGGACTACTGTTAAAACTGAATTACGAGATGAAATCATACAAACACTTCTGTCCTTTGAGTATTTAGCAATGCAAAGGAAACGGGATGACCAGGCGAACCCTTCATTGGTCATATATGCGCAGCTGGTCATAAGCTTTTATTACCTATGTGACTTGCGATCGCTGTCATTACATTCTACGATAATGACATACGCGGTGCTCCACAGACATTGTGATTTTTATTGTGTAAAAAGCGACCTTATATTCAGCCCTGCACGTGTATTTTTTTTTGTTAAATGTGTGCTTTCCGTGTCTACCTCGCCCCCGTCAGGATTGGTAGAAAAAATTGTAAGCGCATTATTGCCATATCGTGTCCATTGGTTAAATAGCGTATTATTAACCGATTCAGAGGACGAAATCACTCTGGCCATTCGTAGAAAGATCGAGCTTCAAAGCTCTCACACTCCACACGACCGCAGTACCTTACTCGCCGTTGAAGACCTCGCCGCGTTCCCCGTCGCCCCCCCCCCCCCCCCCCGACCCCTCTAGCAGTTCCGGCCCGCGTGCCGAAGACGATGATGCTTATTGATAGGATTATGCCAAAAACCAATCTTCCCCAATCGATGATGTCTCATCCTCTCTCAGTGGCCGTCCTGAGCAGAGGTTCGTGACCCGTTAGTGGGTCGCCCTCAGCGTGGTCGCTTAAATTTTAAGGGTTGCGAGCGCCTTCTGCACTCACCCAAAAGACCGGTGTTCTTGCATAAGCCAACCCTCGTCAGGCTAGCAAGAGTTTAGCTAGGAACAAAAAAAAAAGTTAAAATAGTCTAAGCTTCTGTCAATAAGAAATAAGTTTTTTTATTATTAGTTTATTCTTTTCCATGGATACAATTCCTTCAGACGCATACTTGGTTGTTTATTTAGTCCTCTGTAGCATGTCGCAGTAAACCAAATAATGAATTAAAACAAGAATACTTCAAGACACTTCCAAATTTCCGCCAAAACTCCTCAAAGTTTTGTGCATAAACAATGTTGCCTAATGGGGTTTCCCTCAACTTTGGGGGGCATTTAATGCCTGGGGAAAGAACTGACTTGTGTCGGGGCTGATCACTGCAACTTGTGAAGAACTGGACGCTTCGATGCTCTAGTCTCTACTTTGCCCTGGTATGAATTGACCTTAAGGCAATAATTACTCAGACTAGCCAATCGTTCCCACCTTTTCAGTTCCACGCCCTGATTGACATTTCATCTCGTTCCGATGCTAATTAAAACAACGTTGACATGTTGAACTTTCGCACACTATCCTTGTCTAGCTTCATATGAGTGAGAGAGACACACGCGCGGCATTCTCCCAGTGAAAGTGAGGAAAGTTTATGTTTAAAGCGACATTTTAATGTGTGTAATGACCTTATATTTTGTGTATAATCAAATGTGTAGTAATTTTGTTGAAAATAAGTTTCTAATCAATTCTTAGCTATTTTTGGCGAGTTTTAAGAAAACTTTAGCAATATTTTGACCGTTAAGAGACCCATTGATTTTTTTAACTAGATTTTGGTTGTGGCCTCACCCGCGTCATCGATCTCTTCCGAGTTCCGATGTAAAAGGTCCACAGTGTACTTTACCTTATTTCTTTTATTGACATGTCTAAAACGGTCTTAATATTCTAACATATTATAAAGATGAAAGATTTGTATTTTTGTAAGGAATAAACTCAAAAACTACTGGATAGATTTAAAAAATTCTTTCACTAACATAAAGCTAAGCTAGCTTTTTAACCCGGGAAAATACAAAACCGGATTTTATCCCAGAAAAACTCGTTCACGCGAGTGGAGCCGCTTTACATATTCCCCGGATAAACAGCGTACGTCCTTCCCAGTATCTATCACTATCTCCATACACATAAAAGATATCCGATCAGTAATTCCAGGGATTACTTCGTGCAAACTCACAAACTTGACCTTTTTATAACATTGGTATAGATTATAAAATGAAATGCCTTTATTTAGCCATGATCACAGGACCAGACGGCGGTAATTTTTTTTATGGCATTGACTGACGAGACGAGCATGCCGTTCGCCTGATGGTAAGCGATACGACTGCTCCTAAACAGTAGCAACACCATCCAGCACCTTGAGTTACAAGTACTGTGTGGCATTCCATTTTGCTCGGTATCCTGAGACATAAAACGTTAAGTCTTATTGTCTAGTAGTTACACTGGCTACATTGTCCTTCAAGCCGAAACACAACAGTTCATGCACACTGCTGTTTGGCGGTAGAAATAGAATACTAGATTAGTGTAGCTTTTTTAATTGTTTTATAATAAATGTGTATCTAATTATTATTTTCTTTGTTACAGTTACTTCGATGGAGGATGGTAATTCTACTTTTTTATTTATACACGACAGAGGGACTCCTCTATACCTACGTGAGCGTAAGCACATAGTCAAGAACATGGTCTATTTTTCTCTAAATTACATCCTTATCCGTTCAGCGGTTTGGTATTTATTTCTAACAATATCTATAGAACCTTCAAAATGCTTAGCAAATTCCCGAATTTATAATAAGAAGGTACTTCGGCATAAGCGGTGATAGCCTAGATAGGAATGGAATGAACTGCTGAGACGAACGTCCGCACGTTCAAAACCCAAGGGCACGCACCACTGACTTTTCTAAAGTTATGTGTATTCTTTGTGAATTATCGCTCGCTTTAACGCTGAAGGAAAATATCTTGAGGAAATCTGCATACCTGAGAAGTTCTCTATAAGAATTTCGAAGGTATGTGAAGTCTGCCCGCACTAGGCCAGCGTGGTGGACTAAACTAAGCCCTCTCAGTAGAGGAGGCCCGTGCTCAGCAGTGGGCAGTATAATACAGGGCTGTTATTATATTATTATTGTTTAGGTACTTGGTTAATAGGAAATAGGAAGTATTAAAGGCAATATCAAATGACTTCCCAGCGTCACAAGCTAACGACTCGCTCAATAAACTATAACAAACATAAACAGATAAGGAAGTATAATGTGAAAGGTATAAGAATTACCTTTCTAATATCTATTCCAATGTAATTTGCATATACTTTATAACATACTAGCTTTTGCCAGCGGCTCCGCCCGCGTGAATGAGTTTTTCCAGGATAAAAGTCCCGCTTTATATTTTCCCGGGATAAAAAGTAGCCTATGTGTTAATCCAGGACATGATCTACCCGTGTGCTAAATTTCATCGAAATCCGTTCAGTAGTTTTTGCGTGAAAGAGGAACAAACATCCATACATCCAAACATCCAGACATTCTTACAAACTTTCGCCTTTATAATATTAGTAGGATGTTTGACTGCCTCGGTGGCGTAGTGGTATTGCGTACGCATTACGAGTACGATTTGCGCGCTGAGGTCCGAATCCCGGGTCGAGCCAAAAATTGTGACTGGGTTTTTCCATCTTAAAATTTACTCAGTCGCAGCTCGGAGTCAGGAAGTTGGCGGTGTGATATCCCCGTGCCTCAGAAAGCACGTAAAGCCGTTGGTCCTGCGCCTGATCTCTCTCCGGTCATGTCGGATTGCCGTCTCACCGGACTATGAGAGTGAAGGAATAGCGAGTGCACCTGTGTATTGCGCACACACTTGTGCACTATAATATCTCCTGCGTACCTGGCTGATCTCCGTTGAGATTGGCCGCCGTGGCCGAAAACTGGCTAGGAGGATTTCTAGGAGGAGGATGTCTACAGCCGTCAAAGATACCTACAGGTGTTTGTTAATGGTATGGAAACTGAAGCCGCTGTTCAACGCCCATTGGTCCCCCTAAATGTATTTTTTTAGCGCCATGGAGGGACTAGTTGGGGCTACCTACTTATGGAGCGAAGAAATGTACTCAATTGACTCCGAAACTTTTTTTGGTCCGTCGTTCCATTTTTTAGCCTTCAAGCAATTTTCTGAGACCTCTTTTAGTTTTTGGGGGATTTCATAGGAGTCGTCTGGCAACAATGCAAACGACCACTGTTTGCCTAAAATGGATAAGAAGTAATATCTCATTGAAATAAATCTACTTTTAACCGACTTCAAAAAAGGAGGTTCTGTATTCGACCCTATGTATGTATATTGTATGTGCGTAAGTTTGTACGTCCTCGATTCTCTTAAAAACTACTCATCCGATATGGATGGGGTTTTCGTTATTCAAATGTATATTTATCAGGGAAGGTTTTACATAATTTTTCGGCTTGAATAGTTATTTTTTAAATTATATTTTCTCCCGACCTTTCGAAGACTTTACAGCCTTCATGATAAGCGGCGTGGAGTCCAAATAGAGTGTCAATTGACAAGAGATGACTGTCCGTCAGGCGACACTAGCCAGCCTGTTTGATATACCTACCCAGGCCGATCCCAGAACGCTTACGTTGATCAATATGGCGGGTCTTATACCTTTTTTAGGGCTCCGTACCTCGAAAGGAAAAAAAGCAACCCTTATTCCTATAAGGGTTGCGTTTTTGACTTTGTTGTCCGTACGTCCGTCTGTCACGACCGTTTTTCTCAGGAACGCGTCGAGGTATTAATTTGAAATTTATATCGAAACCTCAGGTCTACTACAGCTGTGAATCAAACTTCTAAGCCAACGCAATCAAAACATACAGCCGTTTATGCCGCAATTTTTCGAAACTCGCAACTGAGTCAAAACCTACAGGGTACTTCCCGTGAACTCAGAATCTTGAAATTTTGTACGAAACAACGTCTTATACCGCTGATAAAAATTGCGGAAACCGTAAATTTTACGGAACCATCGGTGCGCGAGTCCGACTCTTACTTGACCGATTTTTATTTCGCTCGTCATCCTGAGACATAAGATGTTAAGTCTCATTATGTCCAGTAGTTACACTGGCTACAATGCCCTTCAAACCGAAACACATCAACTGGAGGTAGAAATAGACATTGCGGTGGTACCCACCCAGACGGACTCTTACATATGAGAGTCCTACCACCAGTAGACCAGTGTACGATGGTCGCTATCCGGGATATACCACCAAAAAATTCAAGTAACAAGTAATGTAGATTTTCCTTTCACAATATCGCGATCGGAATAGATCTAGAAGTAAAAAAGTAATTGATCGCTAATGTCGGGAACTAGTTAATTCAGTTCCTAGATCGAGATCAATCCACTTCCTTCGCTAAAAACGTGTGAACGTTGCACAATTAAATTGGTGGAAAAACTGACAGCACAACGTTATTAGTAGAGAAGTGACAATGAGATGAAGGTTATCGATAATTTTATCTAGTACTAGTTTTTGCCCGCGGCTCCGCTAGCGTTAATAAGTTTTTTCGGGCTAACATACATACACTCACGCCTGTTATCCCGAAGGGGTAGGCAAAGGCGCAATTAGTGCACCCACTTTTCGCCATCATTCCGTCCCATGATGTGATAGGGCGCGAGCCTATCGCCATATCGGGCACAAATTCCAGACTCCGGGCTGATACTGAATAGAAATACTCAATGTCACATTGCCCGACCCGGGGATCGAACCCGAGACCTCAGTTTTGCAGTCATACTGTAATACAACTACGCCACCGAGGCAGTTTTTCGGGCTAAAAGTACATAAAACCTTCCTCTTGAATCACTTTATCTATTAAAAAAAAACGCATCAAAATCCGTTGCGTAGTTTTAAATATTTAAGCATACATAGGGACATAGGGACAGACAGCGGGAAGCGGCTTTGTTTTATACTATGTAGTGACTAGGTGGTGCTCCCGTCTTCGCCCGCGTGTAGAGTCTTTCCCGCCACAATAGTTCCACAAACACTGTTGACCGTAATCGCACGCCGCTGTGCTCGAGAGTCACATGACATAGGATTTTTTTACACAGATAACTACCATGCCATAATATCAGCCCTGTATGTACTGCCCACTGCTGGGCACGGGCCTCCTTTACTACTGAGAGGCCACGCTGGCCTAGTGCGGACTCTACATACATTCGAAATTTTTATAGAGAATTTCTCAGATTGTTCATCAGGTGCTTCATCGTTAAAGCTAGCTATAATCCCCAAAAAATACGCACATAATTTTTTGAAAAGTCAGAGGTGTGTGCCCTTGGGTTTTGAACCTGCGGACATTCGTCTCGGCAGTCGATATCATACCCAATTAGGCTATCGCCTAAATTTCGATTAAACGCAGTAGAGTTTCATCTCAACTTAAGTGGTATCAATCGCCTATAAAGGAGAATTATACATGTATAGTATATGTAGGTACTGTCGGAAAAAATAACAAAAAAAAAACCGACTACGTCAACATCTGCCATCTTTATTAAATTCATTGAAGAACAAAAAAGATTCATTTATTCATTGAAGAAGAAAAAGAAGAGAAAGAGAACAAGAATTTAATTCGAATATTTTATTTTGGTTTTGAATAATTTTAGTTGAGAGTGTTCACAGGACGAATCTATTGACACCACTCACATAAAAATACGACAAGCCGTTTAGGCCCTAGGGCGTGCCAAAGAAATATACATATATACATACTTACTATATACAAACATACACTCGAAAAACATAACCCTCCTTCTTTCACAGTCGGGTAATAAGGGGTGGTTGGACCTCAGGAAATCAACGAAACTTTCAAATGATAGCAGTGGCCAGGAAGAGGACCGTTTGACCCAGCCCCTAATATGATTTTTATTGTATCCTGTGGAACTGAAAAGAACCGGATACCCAGTTCTGTTCCAAACCGGAACTGAAATACCCAGTTCCTGAAAAACGGCCGGGTCTGCATCTTCTTCTCAAATCCCTCTAGGTCCGCCCTGTGGATTGGGGGCGTTTGGAGAATTCCACCACGGTATCCCCTGCCTGTCGTAAAAGGCGACTAATAGGGGCCTCCGGGGGTCACGGGTGGGCGGGACGTGCCGCCCACCCATTAGTCTAGCCAACTTCTGTGACCCCCGTGATGGACATGTCCGAGGCAGCGTGTCTCACGCTGCCTCGGACACCAAAAGGTGGACACGGTACGGAGTTTCGGGGGCTTCTGAGCCCCCGCAACAGGAAAAGGACCGCAAAAAAACGGTACGCGCAGGGGCGGTTGCGGACGACAACTTAGACGTGAGTCGGAGGAAGCCCGCAGCCGTCCCTAATGAGCCGAAGATGGCCATAATAAAAAAAAAAAAAATCCCTCTAGGTGGTTTCATCGATATACGCATACGCATAGTTACGCCTTTTATCTCCGGAGCGGTAGGCAGAGGCGCAACTAGTGCACCCAGTGTTCGTCGTCCCATAATGTGATAGGCGGCGAGCCTATCGCCATATCGGGCACAAATTCCAGACTCCGGGCTGATACTGATTAGAAAAATCCAATCACTATGCCCGACCCGGGGATCGAACCCGAGACCAGCACTGCAGTTGCAGTTACAACTGCGCCACCGAGGCAGACCATCGATATAATTTCAATCAATAGTCCCATCACTAATAAACTAGTTCTTGAGTGAAGAACGCGCGTGGGAACGGAGAGAGTGATGACCCACAGACACGGTTGTTAAGTGGTTAGAACACGAAATTATTTGCATAGTTCCATGCGGCTTCGCCTATGGAAAGCCTTTACAAAAGTCTCTAAAGCACTGTGGCAGTCCCTAGCGCCATCTATAAAGATTAAAAATCCAAATATTTCCTACGGAAGCAAATTATAGTACAAAATAGCTTTTTGAATTTTTGCGGCTTTGCCCGCATGAAAGAGATTCCCGGGATAAAAAGTAGCCTATAAGCACTCAGGAGTAATGTATGTATGTGGCTTCCTATTAGTGAAAGAATATTTAAAATCGGTTCATTGGTTCCTAAGACTAGCCTACAAACCAACAAACAAACACACAAACTTTTCCTCTTTATAATCCTACTAATATTAAAAAGGCGAAAGTTTGTAAGTATGGATGTATGGATGTTTGTTAGTCTTTCACGCAAAAACTACTGAACGGATTTCGATAAAATTTTACACACGGGTAAGATCATGTCCAACTTTATACATTTGTATATGAAGTGCTTAAATAAATAAAATAAAAACCATGTCCTGGTTTTATTTTTAATGGAAACATTGACAAAGAAACGTTCGAAAGCAGGATTTGAACCCGCGACCTCCAGCGTACCGTGCCGGTGCTCTGCCAACTGAGCTATCTCGACCTTACCAGTTACCTTTGTCTGTTAAATTTGAAGTTCCGTATTTTATCTATTTAAAGGAGATGCCTAGTGATATCTGTTTAACAATTATTACAATTTCCAAACTCAGCGTTACTCCTTTACAGGCGTAAATGCACTGAAACGATATTACCAAACATTTTTCTTCTAATCCTATATTATGATTTTTATACATGTTAAGGGCCATGTAGTGCCTGGACAATGATTTTATTTTTAATGGAAACAGTGTCCTAGATTAACACATAGGTTACTTTTTATCCCGGAAAAATATAAAGCGGGACTTTTATCCCTGATTTTTTTTAACGCGGCCGGAGCCGCCGGCAAAAGCTACCATTAGTATATACAAGGATAGAAATTATCATGGCATTAGGGCAGCTATAATTATGTATCTATGCTCTAGGACCTCACGATCACGAAACGCGATGAATGTACAAACACATTTGTTTAATTACCTCCGGACACGGAGAAATCATGGAGAGATCTAACGCTTAAAGATGTTAGCAGTGATTTATTTGTTAGGCCTGTGTTTACTTTATGGCTTTCAATTTTTATACATTACTAGCGGCCCCGACAGACGTTGTCCTGCCCTAAAATAGAAATAAAATCCTAGACTCGAGTACAGCGCTACCTACCGGACACACAAATAATTTCATTCAAATCGGTCCAGCAGTTTTTCCCGCGCAATTTTCTTAATTTTTTCTTTCATAAGAACCTTCTCCTGACAATAATAAACGCATCAAAAAAAGAAATAACGAAATCAGTCCAGCCGTTCACGCGTGATGCCGTGACCAAGGAAAGTAGGGATTCATTTTTATATAATAGACTAGCGGCCCCGACAGACGTTGTCCTTCCCCTAAAAAGGAAATAAAATCCAAAACCCGAGTACAGCGCTACCTATCGATCCACCTGAAGACACACAAAAAAATTTCATTGAAATCGGTCCAGCCGTTTTTCCGCGCAATTTACTTATTTTTTTCTTTCATAAGAACCTTCTCCTGACAATAATAAACACATCAACAAAAAAAAAATAAGGAAATCAGTCCAGCCGTTCACGCGTGATGCCGTGACCAAGGAAAATAGGGATTCATTTTTATATAATAGATTACCATACGACTGCAGTGCTAAGTCTCGTATTCGATCCCCGGGTCGGGCAGTGATAATGATTTTTATGCTCAGTAGCAGCCTTGAAGTGGACGATAGCCTAGTTGGGAATGGAACGGTCTGCCGAGACAAAGTCGGGTGGTTCAAACCCCGAGGCACAGTCTTTGACCTGTGTAAAGTTAACACCCATCTGTGTCAGCTCTAATCTTTAAACTATTTTAAAAATACTTTCTCGCTACAAAATAATAAGCAAGTCATGAACTTAACACCCAAGTGACAAGGACAGTGTTTTGCGATAACGATAAGAACTAAATACATTATTAAAAACAATAAATAAACAAAATCTTGTGCTCAAGAAACAATTTTGTGTTGAGTTAGACGGTATTCAGTGATTAGCGAGTGTCAACGGTCAACACGCATAGCCGAGCGACTGTCACGGTTTGGTTCAACGCTAAAGTGCCATATTCGCGTGCGCTCACATTCCACGATCCGCGACGGCTCTGCGCCATTGACTGAGTAACACAGAATAGCCACACATACAGAGTCGCCGCACTTTGTCTCCCAGAGGACAAGTTGAAGCGTCGTCGATACGGTCTGACTTTGATTCTGTTTGTGGTCGACTATAAACCAAAGACAACATTGATATAAAATTACAAAATATAGACTGAATATACTTATTGGACTAATATAAAGAGGCATAGCTGACTATAAAACAAAATTGGACATTAAATTTTACACTGACATTATTATATATGAATATATAAAACATATACGAGAAAATATTGACTTGTTTAAGATCTTGTACAGATTATTTACATATAGTCCACTTACTGAGGACTGTCTCAGTACTAGAATTGAGTTTTGACCGGTACCGGGAGTACCGAACACGACAAATCGGAGAGTGACCACTTCGCGGACCCTTTACATCCGCGAAGCATTTCTAAATTTTATATCTTGACGAGGACCCCCTACTCTTCACCGCCATGCCGAGCTTCCACACGCCTGTCAAGAAGCCCTTCTCCCCACCCAAACAGGGTGCAGACGCACGACCACCTGCAGAGGTGGGCTCGTCTCGGAGTCAATCAGTGGCTCAGGTGAGGCGTAGCATTGAGTCACGGCTCAATGCAGCGCCCGAAACCAAGGCTGCTTCACCCACCACCATGCCGAAGAAGACTACCGCAGCATTGATAGTACCAACAGCTCCGACGACATCCGCAATACCAGCAGAGCAGAGAGGCACAGCCAAAAGCCAACCTACGCCGGAAACAGGCTCTGATAGGCAAGACTCTCCCAAAAAGGGGATTACTGCCTACCTGAGCAGGATGGCCGAGGCTAGGGCATGCCTCTTGAAGGCGAAGCTGCAAATAAATAACAGCCGGAACCTTAAAAAAGAAATTAAGGTTGAGGTCATCGAGGCGACGGAACGACTCTTTAGGCTGGTAAAGGATGCCGAGGAGGGTAAGCCCTACAGAGGGCAGACCCCAGCGAGAGGTAAGGGGAAAGAGTCGAAAATAGGGGAAGACACCAAGACGGACTCATCGGACGAAATAGGCATACGAGCGGAGGTGAAAGACAAGGACAAGGACGTGCTTAAAAGAGAACTCCTTAAAAGACTGGAGGACCATAAGAAGCTGTTACAGGAAAGTAAGGAAGAAATGCAAAACATGAATGAGGAAATTAGGAAACACAGAGAAGAACTGAAAGAGACGAGGACTTACGCGAGTGTAGCTGCCGGTCCACCCAAAAACACAACGGAGGTGACTACGGCGCTGCACTCAATAGTCGTAACCTCACGAAACGAGGAAGAAACCGGAGACGAAGTGGTAGAGAAGATAAGGACAGCGGTGAATGCAAAGGAGGAAGGGCTTAAGATAGATCGGATCAGGAAAGCGAAGGAGAGGAAGGTAATAATGGGTTTTCGGGACCAGGAAGAGATGAAGAAAGTAAAAGAAAGAATCCGCAAAGAAGGCAACCTAAATGTAACGGACATTAAGAACAAGGATCCATTGATCATCGTCAAGGACCTGCTAACCTGCCACACGGACGATGAAATTCTGGGCGCGATCAGGGCCCAGAATAACCACCTTCTGGCGCAAGTCAGAAAGGAGGAGAACAGGATGGAGGTCCGCTACAGAAAGAAGGCCAGGAACCCATTGATGGCACATGTGGTCCTGCAGGTGTCGCCACAGATCTGGCAAAAGTTCACGGAGGCCGGCGCGTTACATATCGACATCCAGAGAGTCAGGGTTGAGGACCAGTCTCCCCTGGTCCAATGCTCAAAATGCTTGGGCTACGGCCACGGGAGGCGGTTCTGTCGTGGCTCTTTGGATGCATGCAGCCACTGCGGTGGGCCGCATTTGAGGGTGGAGTGCCCCGACTGGATGGCGGCTGCAGTACCAACGTGCTGCAACTGCCTGAAAGCGAAAATCGCTGAGACGGGGCACAACGCCTTTAGTGAGGACTGCCCAGTAAGAAAGCGCTGGGACGCGCTGGCCAGATCCGCCATAGCATATTGCTAAGGTGGTCCCCACCACCCCGGGCCCGGCAGCGACGGACGCATTCCCCGGCGTGCGGCCATACCTGGTGGCGCAGGCCAATCTCCAAAGAAGTGCACTCGTTACCCAAGAATTTATGCAAATGGCATCTGAGAGGAGATTGGCCTTCGCATTAATCCAGGAGCCATACGTTGGGGGCACCGGCCGTGTGAAGAACTACGGGGCCGCCAGGATCTTCCAGTGCGCGGAACGGGAAGGGGGGCCGGCCAAGGCAGCCATAGTAGTCTACGATGTAGACCTGGATGCCTTGATCTGCCCCCAATTCACCACGACAAATATTGTAGTGGTGAAAATCCGTACCAGTGCCTGGGAGATGGTGGTGGTCTCGTATTACTTCGAACCCGATAAGCCGGTTGAGCCATACCTCGATCATCTGAGGGGCGTCTGCCGCAGCTTGGGCCCGAGGCGCCTGCTAATAGGAGGGGACGCTAATGCGAAGAGTCTATGGTGGAGCCGGGTGATCGACCGAAGAGGAGAGGAGGTGTCCGGTTGGCTGGACGAGGCGGGTCTCCACGTGTTGAACGAAGGCGATACGCCAACGTTCTACACCGTGAGGGGAGACAGGGCCTACTCCAGCCAGGTGGATGTCACCGCCTGTTCGGTCGATCTCTTAGAACTGATCCAGAACTGGACCGTCGAGGAGGACCTGACGAGCTCCGACCATAACACAATAACCTTTGGAGTTACACTTCAGAAAGGCCAAGGGATCGCAATTAAAAATACAACAAGAATATACAACACAAAAAAAGTAAACTGGATAGAATTCGGCCAAAAATTTAAAAAATATATTAGGGAACAGAATGTAAATAGAACAGAAATAGACAAATTAAATACTGTGGAGGATCTTGAAAAACAAATTGAAAAATACACAGAAAATGTAATTAAAGTTAGCGAGGAAATTATCCCGAAAAAGAAAATCAACTCAAAATATGCGATCCCTTGGTGGTCAAAGGAGCTCGAAAGGTCCAGACGTGAAATGATGCGGAGGAAACGACGCATCCGATGGGCGGCACCTGTGCGGAAAGCAGGCGTCATCCGGGCTTATAAGGAGGCCAAGGAGAGTTACGAGAGAATGGTTAAGGATTCCCAGAACCAGAGCTGGAAGGAGTTCTGTGGAAAACAAAATAAGGAAGGACTGTGGGATGGGATATATCGAGTAATGGGCAGGCTGACCAAGCGGCACGAAGATGCGCCACTCGTGAGGGACGGTCAAATCTTGGGTCAGGAGGAATCGGCAAGATTCCTTGCCGAGACCTTCTACCCAAACGACCCTCATGAGGAGGATAATGAAGATCACCGGCGCACCAGGGAGCTCGCCTCACGCGTGAACGACTGGGTCCATGGTGAGGTACATGACCCACCGTTCGCGCTGGGAGAGCTCACGGCGGCGCTGGTGACCTTCAATCCGAAGAAGGCGCCTGGGTCGGACGGCCTGACCTCCGACATCTGTTCGCAGGCGATCACCCAAGATCCGGAGTCTTTCCTAGCACTGGCTAACAAGTGCCTAGAATTGGCCTACTTTCCAAAGATTTGGAAAGAGGCCACGGTCGTTGTGCTGCGGAAACCGGGTAAGGATGATTACTCGGTTCCCAAGGCACACCGGCCGATAGGACTGTTGCCAGTGCTGGGAAAGATCCTGGAAAAGATGCTGGTGGGTAGGCTAAAATGGCACATCCTCCCTAGGATGAGCCACCGCCAATACGGCTTTATGCCACAAAGGGGCACCGAAGACTCCCTCTATGACCTAATGAGTCATATTAGGGCCAAGCTTGTAGAGAAGAGGGTAATAATCATGATATCGTTGGATATAGAGGGAGCCTTCGACAGCGCCTGGTGGCCGGCCATAAAAGTCCGATTGGCGGAAGAACGCTGCCCACCAAACATCAGAAGGATGGTCGCCAGCTATTTGGATGATCGGATAGTCAGGGTCCGATACGCTGGCGCCGAGTCAGCGCGCAGGACCGTTAAGGGTTGTGTTCAAGGATCTATCGGAGGGCCGATCCTGTGGAACCTCCTCCTCGATCCCCTTTTGCAGGGGCTCGAGCGCCGGGGCGACTATTGTCAAGCTTTTGCTGATGATGTCGTCCTGGTGTTTGATGGGGGTTCCACAGGGGAAGCACAGAGACAGGCCAATGCGGCACTAGCCTATGTGCGGGACTGGGGTGTCAGAAATAAGCTCAAATTCGCGCCGTACAAGACGCAGGCGATGCTTATTACAAATAAGTTAAAGTACGACACCCCGGTCCTGCGCATGGGTGGAGTCGACATTGGTCTCTCTAATGAGATCAAGCTGCTTGGCCTAACGATAGACCGAAAACTGACCTTTAACGGTCACGTGACGCAGGCGTGCGCAAAGGCCATAGGCCTGTATAAAGTGCTCGCAAGGTCGGCTAAGGTCCAGTGGGGGTTGGGACCCGATGTGATCAGGACGATCTATACGGCTGCGGTGGAGCCCGTGATCTTGTATGCCGCAGGCGCATGGGCTCCAGCCAGCCGAAAGCTGGGTGTAAGGAAGCAGCTCGGAGCCATCCAGCGTAGTTTCGCGCTGAAGATGACGAAGGCCTACAGGACTGTCTCCCTAAACTCGGCCCTGTTGCTGGCGGGGGTGCTCCCCCTTGACATTAGGGTGCGGGAAACCGCACTCCTTTACGAGGTTAAGAGGGGGCACTCTCGCGAGGTAGTAGGAGACCGGGAGATTGAGGCTCCTGTGGCCTTCGTCAACTTGGACCACCCAGTGGAACGGGGGAACGGGACGTTCCAATGCCTGGCGGACGGGGCAGAACTGGCCCAGCACGTCGGTGAGGGTCTTAATATCTTCACCGACGGAAGCAAGATCGACGGGAAAGTCGGAGCGGCGCTGTCCATATGGAACGGCGTCGCCGAGACAAGTACCCGAAAGTTGCGGCTGGAGCGGTACTGCTCCGTCTACCAGGCGGAACTTCTCGCCCTCCGGGAAGCCGTGGAGGTAGCGCTCCGTAGCAGGCTTCCTGCGTGCGGCATCTTCAGCGATGCCAGGTCCGCCCTTGAAGTCGTCACCAGAGGTGATTCCCTCCACCCCATAGCGTTTGAAATTCGCAGAATGATAAAAATCGCCGAGAAACGCGCACAAAAAATTAAACTTTTTTGGGTAAAGGCGCACGTGGGGTTGGAGGGTAACGAGAGGGCGGACACGCTCGCTAAGGATGCCGCACAACATCTAAAGACCCGCGCGCATTACGACAAATGTCCGGTTTCATTCGTCAAGCGACAGATCCGACAGGACTCGATTGACGAGTGGAGCCGGAGATACGCAGACGGAGAGACGGCTTCGGTGACGAAGCTGTTCTTTCCGGACGCTGTCGAGGCGCACAGGGTCATAAGGCGGATCGTCCTGGATCCGATACTGACTCAGGTGTTCACGGGGCACGGCGGTTTCTCCGAGTACTTGCACAGATTCAAGTGCAAGGAGAGCCCGGCGTGCCAGTGTGACCCTGATGTTCAGGAGACGGTCCCACATCTCCTGCTCGAATGTCCCATTCACGCAGTTGATAGATATAACTTAGAGAATAAAATAGATTATAAGATAGATAGAATAAACATACATAAAATTATAAGAAACAAAGTAGTTGTAAGTGAATTCATAAGGTATTGTAAGAAAATAGCTATTAAGACAATAAATAGAAATAAGTAGTAATTGTAATTACTAAATATATAATAGTTATTATATACTTTAGTAATTAAGCAAACATAAAATAGTATGTAAGGATAAATAGAGTTAGATGAATAGATATAGGTATGTTTAAGATAAATTACATAGTTAGTTATTAAGATAAATAGTATTAAACTAACGTAATAAATTTAAAACCTAAAAAATATCCCTTGTCCTGGATAGGGGGATCGAGGGTGAGGCGCAGAGTCTCACAAAAAAAAAAAAAAAAAAAAAAAAAAAAAAAAAAAACCCCGAGGCACACACCTCTGACTTTTTGAAGTAACGTGTGTATTGTTTATCAATTATTGCTTGGTTTAACGGTGAAGGAAAACATCGTGAGGAAACTTGCTTACCCGAAAATTCTCTATAAGAATTTCGAGGGTATGTGAAGTCTGCCAACCCGCACTAGGCCAGCCTGGTGGACTAAGGCCTAAACCCTCTCAGTAGAGCAGGCCCGTGCTCAGCAGTGCGCAGTATACAATACAGGCTTGAGGCTGGTATGGTGTGGCATAGTAATTGCCTCGGTGGCATAATATTGCGTGCGCAGTACGGCACTGATGTCCGGGGTTCGAATTACAGCTCGGAAAACTTACATTGGGTTTTTATACTCAGTAATCAGCCTGGAGTCTCGAATTTTGTGTCCGATATGGCGATAGGCTCGCCCGCTATCACATCATGGGATGGAATATATCAGCGATACCTAGATGTCTTGATTACCTAGTGGCTTATCCTTTGGGCAATAGAGACATTGTGTTTATCTTTAGTTTTAATTATTGACAGAACCAATGATACATACTTTTTCTATATTTGCAGGTGGTGGTCCTATGGTGCCTGCTCCTGGCCGTGGCTGCTGAGGAGACGCCTCCAGGACTCGTCTCCAAGGACAGCGAGCAGGACTTAGTTGCAGAAGCATCGCATTCAGGTATAACTGTCATCTACTCTAATATTATTAAAAGGGTAGATTTGTATTTTTGTGTTTGTAACGAATACACTTAAAATCTACGCGACCGATTGAAAAAAATCTTTCAGCAATATAAAGCTTCATCATCAGTGGGTAACATAGGCTACTTTTTATCCTGAAAAAAATCTTCCCGCGGGTCGAGCCGCAAGCTAAAGTCTTGTTAATTATGAATAAACTAGCTTTTGCCCACGGCTTCGCCCGCGTTAATAAGGTTTTCCGGGCTAAAAGTACATTAAAACCTTCCCATTGAATCACTCTATCCAACACATTTATTTGGATAAAGATTAATATTATGACGTTGATACAACTCTTAACAAATAATGCATTAATTTCGACCAAATTTGATTACCATAAAAACGGTTCTAGTGAGTTAATCTTAAAAGATAGACACATACTGTCGCGGACATTTTTTTAGATCATTTCAAGAGGAATAATTCTTTCATACATATATTTTTGGTATCTTGAACCGTTTTCGCAGCGCACGCAATGAAAGCCCTCAAGGATGAATAATTTTCCCCGCTTTTTTCACATTTTCCATTATTTCTTCGCTCCTAATAGTAGCATCGTGATGTTATATAGCCTTCCTCGATAAATGGTCTATTCAACACAAAAAGAATTTTTCATTTCGCACCAGCAGTTCCTGAGATTAGCGCGTTCAAACAAACAAACAAACAAACAAACAAACAAACAAACTCTTCAGCTTTATAATATTAGTATAGATAAACAGAAACCTTAACAAGTTATTCGTTATAATCTTTAAAATAATCGCCAATTCTCTAGAATCATCTATTCCATTTACCCTTTACCATTGATTTAAATGAACGAAATCTATCTTTTTAGATTCATCGCAAAGAGGGACCAATCAGGTTTTGATAAACTTACAAGTGACATTTTTATTGCTTCATTCTCGAGATTGGATCAAAGATTTAGGGCGGTATTCTTGGCGGTATTAATAAATCTGACACACATACACACACATACTCACGCTTGTTATCCCCGAAAGGGTAGGCAGAGGCGCAACTAGTGCACCCACTTTTCGCCGTTATTCCGTCCCATGATGTGATAGAAGGCGAGACTATCGCCATATCGGGCATAAATGCCAGACTCCAGTCTCGTACCGAATAGAAAAACTCAATATCACTTTGCCCGACCTGGGGATTGAACCCGAGACCTCAGCTTTGCAGTCGTACTGTAATACAACTACGCTACCGAGGCACTGACGTTTGAGTAATATCTCAAGTAGGCATTGTCTTGAATCCTACTAATATTATAAATGCGAAAGTTTGTAAGTATGTATGGATGTTTGTTCCTCTTTCACGCAAAAACTACTGAAAGGATTTCGATGAAATTTGGCACACAGGTACATCATGTCCTGGATTAACACATAGCCTACTTTTTATGCCGGGAAAACATAAAGGGGGATTTTTATCCCGGAAAAACTTTTTAACGCGAGCGGAGCCGCGGGCAAAAGCTAGTTATTTAATAAACCAAGCTTAAGCTGTCATGTAAGAGCTTGTTCTCAGCTGAGTAAGCGTTCCTACACAAACAAAACTTAGCTGTTAAGTTAGTCACATATTGTAACTTAAGATGTTATTTGATGTTAATATGTTTTTTTGATGGCATTGAAGGATGACACGAGCAAGCCGCCTGCTGGTAAGCGATACGACTACCCCTAAACAGTACCAACACCATCCAACACCTTGAGTTACAAAGTACTGTGTGGCATTCCACTGCGCTCGTCATCCTGAGACATACGATGTTAAGTCTCATTATGTCCATTAGTTGCACTGGCTACAATGTCCTTAAACCGAAACACAACAGTGCATGCACACTGTTTCCGGTAGAAATAGACATTGCGGTGGTACCCACCCAGACGGACTCTTACATATGAGGGGCCTACCACCAGTATAAACATAGTGACTATCTTAAGATGCTAACCTTAATTTGACAGCGTCTCAGCTGATATAGCACTTCAGAGCGAAGTTGAGTGCATTCATTGAAATCGGTTTATAGTTGACTAGTTTTTGCCCGCGGCTCCGCCCGCGTTATAAAGTTTTTCCGGGATAAAAGTCCCGCTTTATGTTTTCTCGGGATAAAAAGTAGCCTATGTGTTAATCCAGGACATGATCTACCCGTGTGCCAACTTTCATCGAAATCAGTTCAGTAGTTTTTGCGTGAAAGAGGAACAAACATCCATACATCCAAACATCCATACATTCTTACAAACTTTCGCCTTTAAAATATTAGTAGGATGAATTTGCAAAAAAATGCTGATAATGTTATAAAGGAATGTTATTCCCTTTCTCTAATACGTTTTGTTTCCAGGGACTCAGACACAGAAGCGAGAAGCAGGCGGTCTCTCGAACTCATACGGGGAGCCACTCCCACCCGACGCGTACGGACCTCCGCGGGAGATATCTAATATAAGTAAGTAGATATAAAAACCTTTAAGAGGCCGTATTTAAAATTTCGACTATTTCAGTCAACTTTTCATCGTGATTTTTTTTAAATTAACTGATCTGATTAATGTATAATACGACATCGGAAAGACTATTTCAACACTAATGGAATAAATGAGCCAGATTTTTCATATCTTTCTTTAATTTCAATCTATCCATCAAGCGCCAACGTCTATTTCAGAAATTTTGTTGTACGGAGACTCAAACTTATTGTTGTTTTCAATCAAAATCGTGCTTGAAACTTACTAACAAAAATTACTGATAATTGGTATAAAAGTCGCCTAAAAGATAAACGCGACACTGATAGATCTTTAAAGCAAAAAGTTCGCCATACTTGTGTAGCGCGTAGCGTGGGTTCTGGCCGCCCTAAGACAAACTTATTGAGCTTACCAGCGTTATTCGCACCATCACTTACAAATTGACATAAAAAACGTTAAAAAGAACTATACAGAATTACTTTTATGTCTCAAAACCATTGGGGATGATGTCATTAACAGTTTGTTATAATTAATATTCTCAGTTCCAGATCTCCAGCTTCCCGCGCCGGTCTACGGAGTGCCCCTCCCAAGCCTGCAAGAAACCCCGCCAGGCGCCTACGGGCCTCCATCACCAGTAGTCTTCCCGGACCAGAAGTACGAGGGACCCCCTCCACCAGTCAGCAAACCAAAACTCACATACGGACCACCAAAGATTTACGGACCTCCAAAAAGCTACGGGCATTCGAAATTCCCGCCAAAGTTGGTGTATGGACCTCCGAAGAAACACTACGGACCTCCGAAACAGAGTCTTCCGAAGCCAACTTATGGGGCGCCGTTTAAAAGTCCAAAGGTGCTGTCGAAGCCGTTTATAAAGCCGATTTATGGACCTCCTAAGTTGAAGCCGACGTATGGACCTCCCATTTTGAAGCCGATACCCTTGGAGCTGCCACTGCCTGCGCCAACCGTAACTACTATTGAGACCAGTGTGACAAACTTTGGAAACGTTGGAGCCAGTATTGGAAGTTTCAATGGCTTCTCAAACATTGGATCAAATATTGACTTAGGGTTGAATCTACCAGCTCCGATTTACGGAACACCAGCAGTCTCTCTGCCGGTAGACTTGAAACCTAACTTCGCTATCCCAACAGACACTTATGGACCCCCTGGACTTTCCTTGGGACCTATAGGACCTAACGACCAAGTCGTTCTGCAAGATTTTTCGAACGTGGGTCATTATGGACCACCACAGCCGGATCCGAACCCACGACCGCCGCATCCTGGCATACCAGCTCCGCCAACCCCACCTCATGTACTATACGACGGCTGGAAGCCAATCCCTGGACTATCCTATCCAGTGGGACACGTCGAGGAGGCATTAAACATTGGAGTTGGTGATAACTACGGCCCGCCGCCTCCACCACCGTTGCAAGAAATCCACGTCCAACAACAAATAGGTTTGGACCAACATCTATCGAGTCACACCGGTTTGGACCAACATCTGTCGAGTCACATCGGTTTGGACCAACATCTATCGAGTCACACCGGTTTTGACCAACATTTGACAGGTCAATTGGACCACGGTCTGAATCAACAGCACATAAGTTTCGACCAACATTTGCCTAATGTCAACCAATTGCAGTCCTTCTCGAACGCCCAAATCGCTTCAGGCTATTCCAATGTCCACCAAGACGCGTTAGCTCATGTAGATCTAGGATCCATAGTTGGTGGCGATTCTAACCATATAGATCAATCTAAAACGGTCTTCGAAGCGCATTATACCGAAAACCAGAATCCACAGAGCAGCCTTGCTTTTGTCCAATCCGCTATCACTTTAGAGAAGCCAGCTGACTCTTATGGAGCTCCTCCTTTTGATTCTCTATCTGGTGGGCCTTACCCTAGTTCGATAAGGCAACAGGGAGCTAAAGGTCTCATCCCCCCATCAGGGGTCTATGGAGTTCCTCCAGGAAGCAAGTACGCCGCACCACATAAGCCTGCCAACCTTCCTATTCCCTACGGCTCGTTTTCTGGAGGAGGTCACTCTATCCACACTGGTGGTAATACTCCCAAACACCCAGTAAAGTTCAGGGAGTCTGTACCCCAAGGATTGTTGGCGCAGATAGGCCAGATCACACATGGTAAAGACACTCACGGTATTGACCATCTAACTCAAGGTCCTGCGTACCTTCCCCCACCGATAAGAGACGCGAAGGACGCCAATCATCAAACCTCTTTAGGAATAAATCTGTCTATCGAACCTTCTAGTATGTACAGCTTACCTCACGCAGGCAGTCCTTTGACCTTCCAACCTCAACCAGGGAACTTATACGGATCTCCAATTGACTCTTATTCAGTACCTTTATTAACCGTAGGAGATCATACAGCATCTGGGTCTTCTAGTAACGCTGTAACTACGACCATAGATGGGACGATTTTCGCCAATCTATCTAATTTAGATGCTGCAGCGATTCTAAAACACTGTCCATATCATGAAGCTATTTTAAAAGCTGCAAAATATGGAGAGAAAATTCCTGTAGAGTTAGCTAACAAATATATGGCAAGTCTAAATTCATTGGGCAGTCATTTGACTAAAACGCATCTCAAAGACCAGGCCACGTCGCAAACAATAGTACAAGTGAAAGAACAAAAAGCTAAATCGATAAGAGATGCAAATATCGACTTTAAGAACGAGAACCTACAGTATGTTTCTGATCAGATATTTAAAACGTCAGAAAAGATACGTAGCTTGAACGAAGAGACGAAGAATCTGCAGCAGAAATTAGTGTCAAACAATTTGAATAATGTACAATTCGATAACGGTAAAACCCAGTATTCGGTTCAAATTGAGGCATCGGGGGGGAAGAAAGAAAATCCAGCAATTCCTCACGATCAATTGCTGTCAGAAGGTCTTCTGCAAAGTATACTCCAAGCAATAGAACAGCCAGGACCTAACCAGAGTCAACAGCAATACCCAACCAACCAGCAAAATCACGTTCCAGAACATCAAAACCAGGTCAAAGTACATTTCCCTGAACCAGTTTACGATGGCCTTGTCTTGCCCGCTGGTTACGAACCAATAGACAGAACCAGAGATCTATCGTCTCAAAGTTCTGAAGTAGTTAAACATGTAGATTGTTTGAGGGCAGAAGGGTCAGGCAAAGTAGAAGTAGTAGTCCCACCCCCCGACAAAGATGATAATGAAGTA
This sequence comes from Lapara coniferarum, assembly GCA_949316025.1. Lineage (NCBI taxonomy): Eukaryota > Metazoa > Arthropoda > Insecta > Lepidoptera > Sphingidae > Lapara > Lapara coniferarum. The sequence continues at coordinate 20,443,578 of OX438929.1, forward strand.
GCTATATTCTTTGATAAGGAGAAAGAGCCAGTAACCGAGATTTCAGTAGCGACCAGTATAAGCGAGAAAGAGTATGATTTTGGTAAGAAAATATAAGTCTAGTCGATGAGCTAGTGGGCGATAAAATATCTAAAAACGACATAATCGTATGCGATTTTAATCTTAATCTTTAATCGAATTTTTGAATGAAGGTATCGTTTTATATAACTGTTTGAGTATGTCGCACCTTTAGGATGAAAACGACACAATTCAAAAAGATAGAAAATTGAGTTATCGTCATAAAATTACTTAAAACGAAGTACTCAAGACAACAATATTTCAAACACAGCCATATTCAAGCAGGAAAAGGACAAAGCTTTTCTATCGGTCCCTTTTTTATTATATTTTTACAAGAACTTTATACCCACATAATCTTCTTGTATTTTTATGAATAAGGGGCTAGTTTTTAGTCATTTAAAAATGGCAACTCAATTTTGTATTTTTTGAATTGTGTCGTTTCCGTTCTAAAGGTGCGATGTATTAGTATTTGATTATTCAGTTAAAATATAAACTAGCGCTATCTGTTGAATTTGAGACACATCCATTGTCCATTATGGACGGTTTGGATGCGTCCCAAATTATGAATTAGGTTAATTAATTGTAAGTGATCGCAGTATTTGGGAGAATGTTACTCTATTTATTATGTTGTGTGTGAAAATACGTACAATTAGTACAAATATATTTAGTGCATGTACGGAAATAAATTATATTTTCATATTGTCTTGTTTTATTTTACGATTATCCTAATCCGTTGATGACCCAACATTATCTTTGTAGGGAATAGCTTTTGATTGTATATTATTACTAGACTTCTGCTCGCGGCTCCACCCGCGTGAAAGAGTTTTTCCGGGATGAAAATATTTTCCCGGGATAAAAAGCCTATAGCACTCAGAAGTAAAGTAGCTTCCTATCAGTGAAAGGAAATTTCAAAATCGCTTCAGTAGTTCCTGAGATTAGCGCGTTCAAACAAACAAACAAACTCTTCAGCTTTATAATATTAATATAGATTAATCAAAGGGAATAGCATAACGTTGGTTATGAAATTTTGGCCAGTATGTGGCACGTTGCTAAGCCCTCGACGCATCGCGATGCCCGGCCCGGCCCTCTGAGCCGTAGTTCTTCTGAGTAGCAAACAGAATATAACCAATATGCTGAGTAGTTTGTGGTCCTGTCCCACTGAGCCTGTGCTGCCAACCCCAAGAAACTAAAAAACAACAGTTCACTAATAAAAAACAGGAGATAACAGTAGCACCGGGGATTTTGAGCGAGGAGCAAAGACATAAAAAAGGTCCTAGATTTCGATTTTTTCGTCGGTAACATCTAAGAAGTAGAGGAAGTGGATAAGGTGGTGACATAAAAAAAACTCCTGCAGCATTTTGGTATGTAGTAATTTACTAATCTCTGCACACAACCCGTGAGGACGCATAGAAAAATCAATAAAACAATAAACAGTAAAATTTCGACTCTAACCAGAAAACAGGGATGACAAAGCAAAAACATTAAATCTACTGTTAAAACAGTAGGGTTGGCAGCACTGCACTGAACGCTGCCCTTTTGCTATCGTGATTCATGATTCAGAATCGATGATTGCCATCTAGTTTTTGAATCGATGTTCAATATTTGATGTATTTTTTTTATTGTTTTTATTTCTAGGACGTGGTCTTCAAGTTGCACATTTCACCTTGTAGTACTTTAAATTTTAAACAGATGGCGTTGTAAGTAAATAATGCCATGTCTGCTTGCCATCAAAAAATTAAAAATTACCGTCACATACTTATAATCCCCCCCTTATAGCTATGGGCTATGCAATGCCTTGACCCAAAACACAGGCATTACGAACAACACCAAGTTCACCAAGTCATGAGAAAGCTAAAATTGTCACATTCCGTATTAGGGCCAGATACCTATATTGTTTTCACTATATAGCTATAAACTATAAACGAAAGAATATTAAATAAACAAATACAGTGTTTAGCCACAACAACGATTTATAAACATATTTTTTAATAACAATAAAAAAATATGCTTTTCATAATTAAATTAATAATACTAGCTTTCCGTAACGATTTTTGTTTTTTTGTTACGGCAACTCAGTTGGTATTATTTGACACGCCTTATTGAGAGCTATCACGAATTTTACTCAGTTTCCTTGAGTCTCATAGTGAATTTGTGCTTTGAATTAGAGAAATTACATTTATTAACTCTTCATTTATCTACAAAATATATAATTTACAAACCAAAACCTACAACAACGGATAAAAACCAGGTAAAAGTGCATCCTTGTGTTTTGACAATGTATTACACTACCAAATTAAAATAGTACAGGAGATGAATGGATGTCCTTATTATGCACATCAATATAATTGTGTCGCATTATAAATCAAACGAACATGGAGTGTATTCAATATTTGTTTATTTATTCTTTACTTACGATAAGTTTTGAGGCCATTTGCACGCATAAATATGATAAAACTTTATAATTAACACGCTCACATTAATATTTCATTATCGACTGGCATAGATTTCTTGTAAATACTTGAAGAGTGATTCATCGATGAATAGAAATTTGATAAAGCCTATGGTACGTACCATAGAACCTTACTTCTAAATGGGTGTGATAGAGAAATACGTGACTTTAGAGCACTTTATCTTGAATGTATACACAATATAAGACAGATTGGATGTTTCATATTGAAATATTGATGGTTTTTTTATGAATAAATGTTAACCATCACATCTTGAAGACCTGACTTTAAACAAGTTTTATATATCTTTATTGTGGAATATAATATTACCACATAATCCCAAGTATGGCATTAGAGGAGTAGTCATAGCTCTTAGTTATTTTTTTAAACAATGATGAACAAAAAAATCTCCAGTCAAAATATGTAATCATATTTGAATAAATATTTTTTAGATAATGAATTTGTTAGTTTTTTAATATTTTACATCAAGTATCATAGACAATAACCAAAAAAGCTTGAGACTGGGTTTTTTCCATCTTAAAAATTACTCTCACAGTTCAGAGTCAGAAAGTTGAGGGTGTGAAACCCCCATACCTCGGAAAGCATGTAAAGCCGTTGGTCCTGCGCCTGATCTCACTCCAATCATGTAGGATTTCCGTCTCATCGGATTATGAGAGTGAAGGAATATTGAGTGCTCTTGTGTATTGCACACACACTTGTGCACTATACTATCCTGCGTACCTGGCTGATCTCTGTTGAGATTGACCTCCGTGGCCAAAACAGGCTAGGAGGATTACATAGAGAATATGAAAAAAGATACATTTTCTTTGTATTTAATTATTGTTATGGCGATAGGCTCGCCCCCTATCACATCATGGGATAGAATAACGGCGAAAAGTGGGTGCCCTAGTTGCACCTCTGCCTACCCCTTCAGGGATAACAGGCGTGAGTGTATGTGTGTGTGTGTGTGTTAATTATTGTTACTTTTATTTATGTTAGAGTGGAGATTTTCTTGCAACTTTACTGGTACTACTTTTTCAGGATAAAAGTAGTCTATGTAAATCTAGGATTGTAGTATCTGTGTGCCCAACATCTCAATCAGGGGTGCGAAGTCAGGAAACCTCCACGTGGTGCACCCTGGGCAACGGAGCGTCGGTCGAGTTGATCGGCGCAACGGCCAATATCCTGACAACAGTGGTCTCGGCGGTCGTCGCCGCTTTTTGCGGTGGCTGCCGCATTTTTTTAGATGGTGGGCCTGTTTATTCGGGCGGCTCCCGGTTCATCCGGGAGTGTCGACGGGCTCGGTGTGCGCTAACACCGCCCCGAGCAGGCAGCGGGGGGGAACCTTCCTCTCCGCTGTCACCGTTGCAGATCGTAATCTAGTATGGAGGTCCGTGGACATGTCTCGCGCTCCTGCTGGACCGAGGGTCTTGGCTTAATCGCCCGGACCACGAGGGAGAAAACCTCTATAAAAAGTTCCCCGAATCCCAAGCGGCGGCGCACCGCGAGGGGATGCATGGCCGATGGGTAGTTCGGTCACTAGTGCGACCCCCGCCAGAGTACCGGCCGACCCTCTTGGCGGGTTACGCTAGGCTTACCCAGGTACAGGGGGCACTGCCTGGGTGGACTCTTATTTCCCCCATACTCGTGGGACTAATCATGGAAAACTTAAATCCCAAAATCCAACTGACGAGGTTGCCTACTCCAGTTCCGGCAGGAGAGGCGGAGATTGGTGGGCGAAAGCCCGCCGATGGTGTTAGAAGAGTCGGCGCGGGCAGGAAGCCCACAGGCTCCGACTCAGAATCGAGTGGGAGCGTTTCCTCCGTTCGGAGCCGTAGGCTTCGGAGGAAACGCTCAGAGCTGCATAACAGCAGCAGGTCGTCCCTAGGGAGCGACACTGAGGAGCCGGTCCCGAAGTCGCAAGCGACAACCGGACGCGGCAGGGGAGGATCATCCTTGGTCGACGATTCCGTCGACCAAAGGAAAAAAGCCAAGGCGCGCGATCTCCTGCAGCGCAGGGAGGCCCGTCAAAGGGCGAGGAGGGAAGAAAGCGGTGAGGGCATGGTCCTTCGCTCCGCCGCTAAGCCGAAGGTGCCCGCCGAGGCGGTAGTAGCCGCGGAACCGGCTCCCAGCGTTCGCCCTAAAGGCGACGCTAAGAAGTGGCGGGACAGATGCGCCAAGCTGGAGGAGGCGGTGAAGGAGCTGAAGCGTGAAAACGCTTCCCTCCTTCGCCGTCTGGAGGAGCTGGCATCAGTGGAGGCCAAGTGGCAGGCCAGGCTGGAGTCGGTGCTCGCAGGGCCGGCCCAGAGGCCTCCGCTGGCCCACGAGAGGAGGGCCCACCCCCGGGGACACACCACTCCCCGTCCAGGGTGGTTTCGTTGGAGGAGCTCCCCAACCTTCTTCTAAGGGGAAGGGGAGGGGGAAGGGGAAAGGAGCAGTGCAGCCTGCTCCTCTCAAGGCTCCTGCCATCGTGGCCGGGCCCTCCACCTCTGCTGCCGTGGCGGTCGCTGGGCCGTCTGGGGTCCCCAAGAAGGGGAGGGGGAAAGGTGGTCCCCCTGCTCCCCCCGTCGCGAAGTCCGCTCCGAGGGAGCCCCGCCCACTGCCACCGGCCCCAGCGTCCATGGTCGCTGAATGGACCGTGGTGGTGGGTAAGAAGAAGCGGGGGAAGCACACCCCCGCCGCGGCGCCTGCAGTGAAGCCCCAGCAGAGGAGGCAGAGGCGTAAGGAGCCCAAGCTGCGTCAGCCACGCTCGGCAGCCATAGTGCTGTCGCTGACGCCAGCGGCGGTGGCCAAGGGGCTCACTTACGCCAAAGTGCTCACGGATGCCCAGCACCGCGTAGACCTCGCCGGCCTCGACATCGACAGGTTGAGGCCCAAGGTGGCAGCCACGGGTGCCATGTTGTACGAGGTGCCCGGGGCTGAGTCGGAGCGAAAGGTGGACTCCCTCGCCGCAAGGCTGAGGGAATGCTTTGGCGGGTCGGACGATGTCCAAATCTCTCGGCCCACCAAATGCACGGAGCTGCGGCTGTCGGAGCTAGATCCTGCAGCTACGTCCGAGACGGTCGCAGCGGCCCTTTGCCTTGCTGGCGAGTGTGCTGCGGACGCGGTAAAGGTGGGCCAAATCCGGCCCGATCGCTCCGGCCTGGGCTCCGTCTGGGCCAAGGTGCCGACCAGGGCGGCACAAAAAATAAAGGCGGGCCGCCTGAAGGTGGGGTGGACTGTGGCCCGGGTGACCGTGCTCGGGGCGCGCCCGTTGCGCTGTTACCGTTGTTTGGAGCACGGTCACACGCAGAGCACCTGCGTCGGAGGACCGGACCGCAGCGATTTGTGCTATCGCTGCGGTAAACCGGGCCACAAAGCCCGTGAATGTGAGGCCGCGCCGAACTGCGCAGTCTGCGCGGCCGCAGGGAGGCCCGCCAAACATCCGGTGGGCGGGAAGGCGTGTCCCGCCCCCTCCCGTCGCGATAGGCGCCGCGACGGGATACGAAGTGCTGCTGCCGCTGGGGCTTCGACCCAGCCGCAGTCAGCGAGCCCACCGCAAGGGGCCGCGATGGATGTGGTAGAGATCGCCCAATAATGGAATTAAATTTCCTCCAGGCGAACATCAACCACTGTGCCAGTGCCCAGGACCTGTTGTCCCAAAGCCTGGCGCAGTGGTCGGTGCAAGTGGCCGTGGTCGCTGAGCCGTACTTTGTCCCCCCCCGGGATAACTGGGCTGGGGACCTTGACGGCTTGGTGGCCATCATCAGCCGGGGCGCCGCTGGCTCCCCACCCTTCGAAAAAGTAGCGAAGGACAGGGGATGCGTGGCGGTTCTGTTGGGAGATATTTGGATAGTAGGAGTGTACTTTTCTCCCAACAGACCCCTCGCCGAATTCGAGTCTTTCCTCGTTCGGCTGGGGGCCTTGGTGGAACAAGGCCAACCTCACCCGGCGGTCGTCGCCGGCGACTTCAACGCCAAGTCCGTGGCTTGGGGTTCGCCGGCGACGAACGGTCGTGGTCGGGTCCTGGAGGAATGGGCGATCTCTGTCGGCCTGGTCGTCCTGAACAGGGGGTCGGTGGACACGTGCGTGCGGCACAACGGCGGGTCTATTATAGACCTGTCGTTGGCGAGTGCCGCCGTCGCACGCCGTGTCCGGGACTGGAGAGTCCTCGTGGGCGTGGAGACGTTGTCGGACCATCGTTACATCAGGTTCGGCGTCTCCGCGTCCCCGAGTGTCCAGTCCGGTGGTGTACAGAGTGCCCCAAATCCGGACGGCCCACGGTGGGCGCTTCGTCGCCTCGATGGGGAGGCCCTAGTGCTGGCCGCTCTGGTCATGTCGTGGCTCCCCGTGCCGGACGGGCCGGTACGGGTTGAGCAGGAGGCGGAGTGGTTCGGGGTGGCAATGTCGGATGTCTGCGACGCCGGCATGCCCCGAGCTCTCCGCCGTTCGCCGGTGCGACAGGTGTACTGGTGGTCGGCGGAGCTAGCGCAGTTGCGCGCGTCGTGCGTGGCTGCGCGCCGCCGATACGCCAGGCATCGTCGTCGCCGTCTAAGAGACGAGAATCACGCAGACCAGGAGCGGCAGCTCTATGGCCTCTACAAAGAGGCAAAGAGAGCGCTGCGGGTGGCCATTCATGGGGCCAAGGTCGCGGCACGTAAGGCGTTCGTGGGGACTCTCGACAGGGACCCGTGGGGGCGCCCTTACCGGATGGTGATGAAGAAGCTTCGCCCAGCGGCGCCCCCGCTGTCGCAGAGTCTCCGGCCAGAATTACTGGCCAACGTAGTCGCGGCCTTGTTCCCGGCCACCGTGGAGTTCACTCCTCCACCGATGGCGCCACCGGATGTGGCGTCATCGTCGAATGAGAATCCGGCAAGGGATATCCCGGAGGTTTCGCCCGCTGAAATGCGGGCGGCAGTGCTTCGGCTGCGGAGCAAAAACACGGCCCCAGGGCTCGATGGCATCCCCGGGAAAGCCTGGGTGCTAGCCCTCGAGTACCTGGGCCCGAGGCTCCGCAGCTTATTCACCGCCTGCCTGGAGCAGGGCGTCTTCCCGGTGCGTTGGAAAACCGGGAAGCTCGTCCTGCTGAAGAAGGGGGGACGACCCGCAGAGTCGCCGTCGGCCTACCGGCCCATCGTGTTGCTCGACGAGGTGGCAAAGCTCTTCGAGCGCATCATCCATACCCGCCTCGTCGAGCACCTCGATAGGGTCGGTCCGAATTTGGCCGACGAACAGTATGGATTCAGGAGGGGACGTTCCACTGTCCACGCGATTCTGCGGGTGAAGGCACAGGCGGAGGATGCAGTGGCCAGAGGCAGTGTAGTGATAGCGGTGTCGTTGGACATATCCAACGCATTCAACTCGCTGCCCTGGCCCTGCATCCACGAGGCACTGCGGTACCACGTGGTGCCGCCCTATCTCCGGCGTCTGGTGCACGCGTACCTGTCTGACAGGCACGTGGTGTATCCGGGCGCCGATGGGTGGCACCGAAGAGCGATGTCGTGCGGTGTTCCACAGGGCTCGGTTTTGGGACCTCTCCTGTGGAACATCGGGTACGACTGGGTGCTCCGTGGTTCCAATCTCCGGGGCGTCGGCGTGACTTGTTACGCCGACGATACGTTGGTCACAGCGACTGCTGGGACCTTCCGGGACGCCGCAACTCTGGCGGCGGCGGGCACCGACCAAGTAGTTCGGAGAATCCAACGTTTAGGGTTGAAGGTGGCCCTCGAGAAAACCGAGGCCGTGTGTTTTCACGGACCTCGGAGAGGGCCACCGGCCGGTGCCGGCATCGTCGTTGGGGGGGGTGCGGATCCCCATCGGCTCTAGCATGAGGTATCTAGGTTTAGTCCTAGATAGCCGATGCCGATGGCGATTCCGCACCCACTTTAAGGAGTTGAGGACGAAATTGTCCCGGGCAGCGGGCGCTCTTTCCCGCCTGCTGCCCAACCTGGAAGGTCCTGGCTTCCCTTGCCGGAGGCTGTATCACGGAGTCGTGCGGTCCATAGCCCTTTATGGCAGCCCCGTTTGGGCTGACTCCCTGGGCCGCCCCTGCGTCGCCCTTCTGCGTGCCCCGCAGAGAGCTTTAGCGCAGCGGGCGGCCAGGGCGTACCGCACGGTCTCTTTCGAGGCGGCTTGCCTATTGGCCGGATTTCTGCCCTGGGACCTGGACGCCAAATCCCTTGCCGATGTATTCCATTGGCGGGAGGAGGCGTTCAGTCGCGGGGAGCGTCCGGCCCTGAAGGAGGTGGAGGCCAAGAGGGCCGCCTTACGGCGAGCCGCCGTGGAGAAGTGGCGTCTCAGGCTGGAGGCCCCGTCGTGGGGGCACCGGGTCGTAGAGGCAGTGCGTCCTGTCTTTGCCGAATGGCTGGACAGGCGCCACGGAGCGGCAATATACCGCCTGACGCAGGTGCTCACCGGGCATGGCTGCTTCGGTGAGTTCCTGTTTCGGGTGGTAGGTGTAGAGGAGTCGGCCGTGTGTCACTATTGTGACAACTGCCCAATGGACACGGCCCAACATACGTTGGAGTGTTGTCCAGCCTGGGATGAGGAGCGCAGCGCTCTCAGAACAGTCGTCGGAGAAGACCTCTCGCTGCCGGCCGTGGTCGCTTCCATGGTCGGCGGCCGGGAGGCCTGGCAGGCGGTGGCCCACTTCTGCGAGGCGGTCCTCTCGCGGAAGGAGAGTGCCGAGAGGGATCGCCAGCGCAGTGGTGATCCCTCCCGCCGCCAGACGAGACGTAGGAGGCGTCGGGTGGACGACTGACCGACGTCTCCCGCCCTGTGGATTGGGGGCGTTTGGAGAATTCCACCACGGTATCCCCTGCCTGTCGTAAAAGGCGACTAATAGGGGCCTCCGGGGGTCACGGGTGGGCGGGACGTGCCGCCCACCCATTAGTCTAGCCAACTTTTGTGACCCCCGTGATGGACATGTCCGAGGCAGCGTGTCTCACGCTGCCTCGTACACCAAAAGGAGGACACGGTACGATGTTTCGGGGGCTTCTGAGCCCCCGCAACAGGAAAAAGGACCGCAAAAACGCGGTACGTGCAGGGGCGGTTGCGGACGACAACTTAGACGTGAGTCGGAGGAAGCCCGCAGCCGTCCCTAATGCGCCGAAGATGGCATTTAAAAAAAAAAAAAAAAAAAAAAACATCTCAATCAGTTCAATATTGTCCATTCTGTATACATTTCTGTCTGCCTTGATAGCATAGTTGTCGTCTTCTCAATCAGACACTCTTGGCAGAGTGGTCATGGTTGTCGTGATGGTAAATTATGGAAAGATACATATGCGTTGTCAGTCTTCTTGGCAATGTTCGTTGGTTCTACTAATGCTTCATTTTTTAAGGTTAGTAGCGCTGTGTGTACACTCTGTCATGGAGGACTGTGTTGCCGTTTTAATCAAGTCAGTCCAGCGAATCCGGGATCTGCCTCTGGCTCTTTTTCCTTCTGCCTGTCCTTGGACCACCAGACTTTTCGTAGAGTCTTCGTTGCTTGATATATGACCGAAGAACTTTAACACATGCTGTTGAATGGTCGACAACAACCTAGTCTTGATTTTAGCATAGTTGTATTACGGTACAACTGCAATGCTGAGGTCTCGGGTTCGATGCCTAGGCCAGGCAGTGAAATTGGGTTTTTTTACTCACTATTAGCTCACAGTCTGGAATTTGTGGCCGATATACCGACAGGCTCCCATCACACCATGGGTAGGAATACGCTCGGCAAAAAGTGGGTGCACTAGTTGCACCTCTGCTTATCCCTTGGAGGACAAAGGGTGTGTGTGTATGTATGTACAACACTGATGAACTAAGTCTAAGAAGCATGTATACATACTTTTTATAATAATAATACACTCCAATAAGTATTTAATCTTGGCAAAGGCTTCAATGAGAGCCAAAGGCAAAAGAAGTCCTAAAAGTGCATTGCACAAAATTTATGCACTGTGACTGTGTTGTTTATGACTGCCTTGGTGGGAACATTGTATTACGGTATAACTGCAGTGCAGTCGCAGGTTGGATCCCCGGGTCAGGCAAAGTGATATTGTGTTTTTCCACTCAGTATATATGGCAATAGTTCTAACCCCATTTACATGAGACCTAACATAGCTGGTGAAATGTTGGTGAGACACCTCTGCCTACCCGTGGATGCTATACTGTGCACTGTTGTGATAATCCAATTAATATGAATAAATCTCAAACATGAAATAGTCTCCTTGTTAAAAACTATTATCAATTTGTAATACCCATTCATTCTGATGACTGATAAGACTGTCTCAGTGGCGCAATTGTATTGCATGCGCACTAGGACACTCCTCTGAGGTCTTGGGTTTAAAACCTGGGTTGGGCGAGGAGTAGAGAAGTATGCAATTCGTGCCTAATATGGAGATGTACTTGTCTCTTATCACATCAATGGACAAAACACTTGTCAAAAGATGGGTGGACTATATCACCTCTGCCTACCCCTTTGGGATAGAGGTGTGAAGTGTGTTATTTCGGTTAGAGATCAGTGTTCAGCCTTGCCAAGTTCCCCTACTTTTTGTGTTTCTTTGCTTTTTGTATGTACTTGTGACGAACACTGGATCTATGTATAGGAATTTCCTGATTTATCCACACACTTTACCCAGGGGCGGATTTTCCTATAGGCCGAGTAGGATCGGGCCTAGGGCAACAAAATTTGGTGGTTTTTTTAAGTATTTGCCCACGCGCCTACGTGTTAAAACTAAAAAATGTGACCATAGAGCATAGCACAAATAAAAATGGCTAAACGTCTTCAAGCAAAAAGTAAAAAATCATTATCTTTCTTCAATTTCTACGTAATACCAAACAGTAGTTTAATCTATGTTTATTTATATATAAATAATTATATGTATAATTTATATATATGTATATATTTATATATGTATGTAGTATACAGGGTCATTTTGTAACCGAATACATAAATTTAACTGCGATAAAATCAATTTGAAAGAAACACCATGCAGTTAATTAATTTAACCATAAGTGTAAAATAAAGAAGTACATTTTTCAAACAAAATAAATAACAAAAAAGGTCTTTTAATTTTAGACATCCTATTGCCACTACTAGTAAACGAGAAATCGTCGGAGCGTCAACATCGCACTGAGGTATGTGTGTTTCATTGATAATATGCTCACGCACACGCGAACAAGAGATGCACACACGGAGCGCAACGATAAGCTGTCACATCGCGCCATCGTAACCAAGAAGCTTTATTCCAAACCGAAAAGATGAGGTCGTTATTATTACCAATGCTTGTGTGTCAGGTCACATAGGTCAATCTAAACAACAGTCACTTACTAGATTCTGTCAGAGCCAGTTATGTCTCCTTTAAAAGACTGAAATCATTGCGGCATCTTCGATAATGGTCACAGTCCGTACACCGCACGTAGCTTATCAAAAAGCCTCACAACCCTAAGATTCTATCAACTATCACACGATACATCAGCAAGAATCGCACGCTCAAGCCGTCAAATTCGTCGATCGATTTCGTGAAACCAACTATGATGCTACCGTTATGATACGAGTGTCAGCGAGGTTCTGGAAAATTGGAATTTTGAACATTTACTCAGTAATCCCTAAAAGTACAAAAGACATTTCAACGACCTTCTCGGAAACATTAACACTTTATTCACGAGCTTTGCTTTTGAGCAAGGTCACTCGGATCGATACAAAACGATATAATAATAAAATTACAATAGTTACGAGTAAGTACATAGGGCGCATCGGCCTAACATTCGGTACATAAATCAACATACGCCACGTCGTGTTGCTGCCGGGCGAACGGCCGCTGGCAAAATGACGAGTGCCGAGTACTGTGGCCGAGGGGCGACTGGCGGGCGACGCGCGCGCCGTCCCCCGCTTTCCCGCGGCGCATGCGCCTGAAGGAGCCAGTGCGGGGCCATAGGCATGAAGTCCACGAATCCCGGACCGCGAATCTCGATGTATTTCGACACGTTACACATTTTGATAAATATCACTTGTACTTATTGCTATTACCTGGATTTGTCGTAATTTACTAGTAGGGTAAAAAACGTTTAATTTTTACCACTTCATAGAATACACGCACACTTTTGTCAAGAATAAGTAACATTTACGTACGTTTTAAATACTAAAGCTTCCAATAGTGAGTAATGACTGAACTTAATTTAAGATAACCAGGATATTCAATTGACTAATTACCAAAATTTTTGTAAGTAGGTAAAGCAGAGGTATTTAGAAGGATTTTTATGCACTTGGTCGAGTCACTTTATAAGTGGTTAGTAAATAACGCCAGTTTTAGGTATTATTACTCAGGCAGGAACAATTAAAAATTGCGATTGTTATTGCGGTGCGGAGATACTGGGGTACTCTGTCAGAGGTGTCCGGGAATAAACCCATATTTCGCCCAAATGTCCGGGATTCTTGCCGTGTTTTTCCGGCGTCGGCAATTTAGGTAATGGCAGCCCTATACAAAGAACATGCCGACAAGTGCGCCGTGCGCCCGCTGGCGCGCGCGATCGTTGGCCCCGCCAGCTGATGTTCGTGTTACACGTGCTCCCACAGGGATACCAAGCTTTGGTACTATTACCTTATTCTGCAATATCTTGCAGTTTTAGTTTTACATTGTTCTATTATATTTAAACCGTACCACAATGCATATTGAAATTAAATGATGTTAGAGCTCTGGTATGCTTTATTGCTTAAAGTAATGTTATTTTTACAATACAAAGATATTGCTGCGTATTCATTTAAGTAGAATTTTCATTAGCATAATTACCCTAGTTATTTTATTATTTAATGCACTTATTTAAGTGTGTTAGAAATCCATGTGATAAATAAACTTATGTCCGATTCTTTGAAAAGCTGTGTCATTTTAGCAAACTTGTCGGTTAAAATGTTTATACTGGCAACACAGCGTGTTTGAGTGCGTGTTTGTAATGAATGGCGTGCGAAAGAGACATAACATGTTGGTATCTGCACGTTAGTTTCAATGTGTTAGTAACAAGATCAACGACTCTGACGCGATACAAAATGTAGCTAGAGATTAGAAGGTACAGAAGGCATAATAAGGCGTTTGGTAGTATAAAGTATTTACGTAAACCTATTTTAGGGATGACGTCCAGAAATATTGATGTTAAAATTAAAACGAACTTTGGAATATCATACGGAATCTAAAAAATATGATATCAATAGATTAAAATCCTGTAACTTTTTTAATAACCCGACTGCGAGTTGTTTAGTACCTACCTATTTCGGTAGGTAAACTTATTTATTAACGAAAACAAAGTTTATTATTAAAGAATTAATACTTTTCTTTACAGCATAACACTTAAAAAATAATTAGTTCCTTTTCGTACAATAACATGACAATTTTTTATTTCATGTTGATATTTATAACGTATTAGTTAGGGAGTAGGGACTGCCCTAGTAGCAATTTAATTATTTTATTTCAAATTCCACGTCTCAAGCGGTACTGCTGCAGCTATGTGAGTGAATGTATTGCAAGTGAATTTGTGAGTTGCCCTTCTTAATCCTATAAGTTTTGTAAAAACATCGTCAGCTGTGACGTGATTCACTGAATAAAGTCAAGCGCGCTAAAACACAGCGTGATCAAAAAACTATAAAACTATAATCGGGATTATTGGCGAAAGTATGCGTTACCCATGGATAATATTTTGCACGATGTTAGCAGAGGTCACGCTGAATATGTGGTTTCATTTAGTAACGCAATGTTGAAATGACACTGTATATGTTTATTTATTTGCTATATTTGCACTATACACCCCCTTCCTCAGTCCACTATATTTAGTTTCCCAATATGAAAGGGTTGTCTGGAAGAGATCGCTTTTTAGCGATAAGACCGCCTACTGTGCACGTATTTTTTTTCTTATGTTACTGTAAATAATAATTGTATTTGTTTTGTATGTGTACAGTAAAGTGTTTCATTCACTCATTCATTCAATGGTAAGAATCAGTATCTGAAATACACTGAGATAATTAAATCATTTACTATCATTTTCTTTTTCATTTTAATTTCTATAGTTTATTTAATTTTTCATGCTTTACAGCACATAGGGGGCAGCAATCTTTCGCAGGCCTAGAGCAGTCAACGTATCAAATCCGCCCCTGACTTGACTCCTAAGAGGACCAAAAGCTAAGAAGCATCTGCCCCTGGGCTCAAAATAAAGAATTACATCTCACTCTCCAAAGAGTGAAACGCTTGGATATAACGCCCGTTTTAACTAAGACCTGGGATTTTCCATCCTCGTCCTGCCCATGTCAAAAGATGTTTCTGAAGCTATACGTCTGCGAATTTTCAGCCACAATGGCGACTATGACGGACACGTACGGCACCACCGGCACGCTGACCCTCAAGTGGGACCCTCGCAACCTGGAGATCAGGACTATGTCCGTGGAGCGCACGCTGGAGCCGCTCGTGCTGCAAGTCACCACGCTGGTCAACAATAAGGACCGCGATGCGAAGAAGAAGCGCCGTGAGTACTCGTCGCTCACTCATTCACTGACTTTCTGATACTTCACTGATTTGTTCATTCTCAATAATTGACAACATTTCAAAATCTAAACGTGCGTAAAACAAAAATACCTTTTCTTAATTATTCAATTCTGAATACGATTACATTTTTAAATATGTTTTTTAATGCGTAATTTCGGAGAAAAAAATAAAAACCGAAAAATGGTTGATGACGTCACACATACGGTCGAATGAAGTTGAGCTATCACTTGTCAGCTTTTTTGTATTGCAAATCAAAGGCTATTACGTCTCGCGCCGTATATATGACGTCATTTGATGCTTACCACGTTTTAGAATAAAACAAAATTCAAAGTGAAAATCATTAATGAAATTATCAGAATTTTGAAAAAGAAAAAATATAGGTCTCATAATTTTAGATCAAGTATGATATCGTATAAAATTTGAGTATATTGAAAAAATTAAATGTTGTCAATTTCAGCACTTATCGTCTGCCTCGGTGGCGTAGTTTTATTACGGTACGACTGCAGTTCTGAGGTCTCGGGTTCGATCCCCGGGTCGGGCAAAATGATATTGGGTTTTTCTGTTCAGTACTAGACTCGAGTCTGGAATTTGTGCCCGATATGGCGCTAGGCTCGCGTTCTATCACTCATGGGACGGAATACATACGGCGAAAAATGTGTACACTAAAGTGTGTATGTATGTATGTATGTATATACATTCTACATCATAATTTCGAATGTCATGCTTGCACGCATTAAGCCAGCATGGCCGACTTAACTCTTTCAGTAAACGGACAATATATTAAGGTAATATTATGATACATATTTTCCTCACAGCTGGTAAGTCGAAACGCGCCAGTGCTCTCGTGGCGACCGTGGAGAGAGCGACCGAGATCTTCATAGAGCGAGGGCAGACCATCGCGTACGAGAACCCGGAGATCACGCAGCAGATGCTGGCCGCCGTCGAGGAGGTCAGGAAGGCTGGTGAGTGTGGCGATGCGAGGGTTCTTCATCAAAATTCTTAGGTCAAGTTTTGTGTACTAGGAGTTTTTTTTCTGTTTCACCAAATTCCTCATTTTCGGGGTTGTTGTAAAGGAGAAGTTGTGAGTTTCGAGTATTTTATTATCAGGGATTTTAGATGATATTCAATGTATAGTACTGGCATGCTTTCATGGCCATTTTGACGTTTATCCACTCGTCAAGTTTCGTATTAATACATAATATGTTGAAAGAGCAAATTGCTGTTCATTGTTTTGAATAATGACATGCAGTAAAATTTACGGAATGTACATTTTTACGACAAAACTCGTCATGTGTTTCTCGAAACGAGGTGTCCGCTTTTTGTATGGATGCTAGGCCTCAAAATGTAACCAGGTTCAAACTTTATGGATAGAAAATATGGAACTTGGATCCATTAAAAAACTATTTTTAGACCCCTCCATTCATAACTAATATATACATTGTAGTTTTTAAGCAATATAAAAAGACATAAATCTCATAATCCGATCTTTAAATTAAACAATCTATTGTAAAAGGCTAGTTTTAAGGAGCTTTATCGAAACATATACATATAAATTGTTTTTGGACATGTCTTTAAAAAATGAAATCTATTACGATCGTCACCTATAGGATTCGCTGGCTAGTATATTTTTTCAATGAATTGAGATATCACCTCACTATTGTAATCTGTCAAAACGGCCATTATAATGTGTCGGTGCAATGACTCTTAGTATTAGACCAAATATTACATACACTTTTGTAACTAAATTGTCAGTTTAAGTTTTATTTTTCGCAGTAAACTCAATTAGGGTACATAATTAGGAAGTCAATCTAGATTATAATTAGTAAAATGTTTATGCATTATTTAGGTTTGATTGAATATGCCTTTTATATGCAAAAAAAGTCAGGTTATGTTCTATGTTAGTTCAGTTCATGTTACCTTCTCCCTTGGCGGTCAGGTGATGTCGGGAGTTCTTATCGTGTAGCTGAACAAATTTAAAATTACAATTAGCCTGCGTACTTTTGTGTTTTTACAATTTTTTTTTCTTCACAAAAATAATACAAAAGATGTTTACTTTACTTCAAATCAAGAGAAAAAGTTTCAGTTTAATTTGACGCGTATGGGGCCATTCGTTTATTACGTAAGACTATTTTCGCTAGTTTTTTTTATCCCTTCTCCCCCTATTATAAGAAAATATCAGAATAGGCCGACTCGCTCCCCTTCTGTTTATTATTAACTAGCTTTTGCCCACGGCTTCGCCCGCGTTAATAAGTTTTTCCGGGCTAAAAGTGCATACATAAAAACCTTCCCGTTGAATCACTCTATCCAACACATGTATTTGTATAAAGATTAATATTATGACGTTGATACAACTCTTAACAAATAATGCATTAATTTCGACCAAATTTGATTACCATAAAAACGGTTCTAGAGAGTTTATTTTAAAAGATAGACATTTACTGTCGCGGACTTTTTTTTAGATCATTTCAAGAGGAATAATTCTTTCATACATATATTTTTGGTATCTTGAACCGTTTTCGCAGCGCACGCAATGGAAGCCCTCAAGGATGAATAATTTTCCCCGCATTTTTCACATTTTCCATTATTTCTTCGCTCCTAATAGTTGCATCGTGATGTTATATAGCCTATAGCCTTCCTCGATAAATGGTCTATTCAACACAAAAAGAATTTTTCAATTCGCACCAGTAGTTCCTGAGATTAGCGCGTTCAAACAAACAAACAAACAAACAAACAAACTCTTCAGCTTTATAATATTAGTATAGATTACGTAAGAATCTAAAGGAAAAAATGTATATACGTTTGGTTTGTTTATTTTTCAATGTAATAATTTTTAAAAATGTTTATTTGAACCTTAGAAACCATTTATCGATACGTATCCGAGCGAACCTTGGCACTCGCGCGGTTCTCCGCGCTTTTTTAACCCATGGTACGATAGAGTCTGTCAATTTGAATTGTGTCGCTAATGACAGCTCTTTGACAGCCCGCACTTTTTTTTTGTTATGATATCAAATAATCGATTTATTCTAACATTTCCTTCAATTTTTACTACAATAATTATATATCACCGTAATCTCCATGAAATTTCCTATCCGACAATTAAAGAATACATAGTAATTAAAGCTTACTTGATGTTGAAATCACGGGTTGATTATTAGATTCATGCATTTATGCACCATCCATTGACTTTGATGACTTGTTTAGACTAATTCAGCATTTAGAACCACGGAAATAACACTTACACTACAATGTTTACATTATCAAGAAACGATCACATAAATTATACACTTTGAATAACGATATCCACTTCATAAAACGTTTGTAACCACAGCGACAAAAAACGACACCCGTCCCCGCCATGCGCGCTCGTTCCCGACAAAAAACAATACGCTAGGGTTGACAAAAAATCAAAGTATAGTCGAAAAAAAATTTGTTTTTTCTTGTTTACTTTTTGCTCTAAGGATTTTCTATTGCTTCTAAATAATTAACTAGAACGTATTTAAAAATTGTATAACTGTGTTATTACCTAGTTATTCCTTTCTAATAAGACAAATGTTTGCAAAATTAGCAAATATTATTTTATGACAAAACTAAATTAGAAAATAGTACTACAAGCAGTTGTATATTTATTTACTTTCCTTTTCGGTACGTATCTATGTTCCAATCATACAGTACTAGTCAGGGCCCGCGACTTCGTCTGCCTATAAAATTATTATTATGTTCAAAATTATTTATATTGGTCCAGAATAATAAAATAGAACGTGTTTTAGACTATATAGTTGACACGCTACATCGTCTGCCTATGAAAAAATTATGAGATAGGTACCTATTTTTTTTCCCTCAGATTATTTACGGACGGCAGCACGCTTATGCAATTGTAATAGGGGTGATATTGCAAAATAATTATAGATTGATATGTAGTCACTGTACGTGCATTGCATTCTCGAGGTTTGTTTACGTGTAAATTGCTGAACCAATTTTGTTTAGAGATTAATTATACTTTAGAAGCCATAGGCTACCTTTTGTTGCAAAAAATATTTAGTGATAAGTTGGAAATGATAAGAACAATGGGGAACTTATTTTATTTAAATTGAAAGTAATGACAATTCTGACTAACTTTTGGTAAAAATAAAAAGTGTTTTAGAATTTTGTAATGTAATGTACCTATGTAAAGTGATTATATGGAAGAATAGTTTTCAGCCAAGCTGTTCTTCCAAAATCGAACTACGTCAATACGAAAGTTGTCCCAATCATTCTTATTATTTACAATTATTATTATATATATATACATATCATAAACACTGGGTAAAGAAAACAAAAAGAAAAGTCATGGTGTTTTATTCTATAAAAACTATTTACAATTAAAAAAAAGGAATAAAAATAAACAAAAAAAGTAATAAAAATATTCAAAAATGTAAAAAAGAACCTTAACCAGAAAAACTAGAAAACCTGTTAAGGGGTCATAAAATGCTATGTGTCAGGGTGAAGGCAATGTATGAAAAAGACCCAAGATACAAGGTGCCGTAATAAGTACATGGACATGACAAGATATCTCAAAATGAATTTGGATTGTACCGTGAAGAAAGAAGGGGTAGTAACCCCTGCCCAGAGCCCCAAGAACTCTACCTAGTGATGACGGTTACCTATCAGTAACATCTGGTTTACCGATAAGTACCAGGCGACACTTGTCCTTGTCATTGAAAGAGATTGTTTGAACACATTCAGTATAAATTGTAAGATCTTCAAATCTCGCTTTCACACACCATTCACAGACAAATTGAACTTACTCATTACGTGTCCTTTTCCGACCACGAGATTCTTGGCCCTTCAGCTTGGGAAGAGAATGCCATTCTCTCCAACAAGTTTCAAAGCACAAGAAATCTCCACAGGTCACGCATTGAGTATGCACCATTTTGTCCTTATTCTGCCGATAGCAAACTACACACCGCTTTCGTTTGTTTCTGCCAGGCTCATATTTGGGCTCGTGCACAACATCCCGCCTCAACCTCATAACTTCCCCTGCTTGCTCTCTAATCGCTGGTGGACTGTGGTGGTGCTCTTCCACTAGAGATTTAGCTAGCTTGTAGCGGAAATCACGATGTGTCGTGGGAACCATGTTGCGACGACGCAAGGAGCTGACGTACATAACGAAAGCGTTGTGAATGCTTGCATTCAGCAGACGTTTAAACATCTTAATATACCATTTCACTCCTCTCTTTCGCTCCAACAAATACGTTGAGAGTTTTTGATCTTTCAGATCAACTCCTCCCATCGTACTGTTGTAATCTCTCACACACACAGGCTTCACTAACGCTTTCCCTGCCTTCGATCCAATATAAGTCTCGTCGGTATGGTAGGTAGAAATCATAGTCACCAGCTTGGTGTCTTTCCATGCAATGATGGAAACATCGCCACACTGACGTGCTACGATAGCACCCTTTTCCACACTCTTCGAGATTCTATTGATGTCACGAGGCACGTGCTTACGATTTATACGTAATGTTCCCAAACAGTCGAATCCCAGAGATTTCAGGTACCGTGCTAACGATGGACAATTATAAAAATTATCCATAGTTACGCAATGTCCCCGATGCTCCAAGCCCTTCAATAGACCGAGAACTACCTGAGTAGTCTTGCCTCCTAAATCAGCACTAGGTGCGACAGCAGCAGAGCTGTGTTCAGAGTTCTTCCCCGTGTAAATAGAAAATTTATATAGATAGCCGGTGTGTGATTCACAGAGCTCGTATGACTTGATACCGAAACGCGCAGCCTTTGACCTTATCGTTTGGACAAAGGACAAGCGGCCCTTGAATAAGGTCAATGACTCGTCAATCGAAATTTCTTTACGCAAATTGTAAAGAGAAGAAAATTTGAAACTGAGTTGCGAAATCACTGGCTGTAGTTTCGCTAACTTCTTTGAAACAAGTCCTTCACTATGTGACAAGTTCTGACTCACATCAGAGTTATCAACAAAGTGAAGAAATTTGCTCAGAAGAATATAGCGATTATAAGACAAAAGTTCCTTGAATCTGGGCATTTCAAGGAAATCATTTGCCTTCCAGTATTCATATTGAGATGATCTACAATCAATGCCCATATACATAAAAACAGCAAACAATACCGCTATCTCGTCCGCATTAGTGTCATGCCACTGATGCAGACGAGATGTCGGTTTTAATGTACCTTGCGCCTTCAAAGCATCGATGGTTTGTTTGGCATAACGGTTAGTTTCATTGGCGAT
This sequence comes from Lapara coniferarum, assembly GCA_949316025.1. Lineage (NCBI taxonomy): Eukaryota > Metazoa > Arthropoda > Insecta > Lepidoptera > Sphingidae > Lapara > Lapara coniferarum. Next base: position 20,464,805 of record OX438929.1, read on the forward strand.
AAGCTCCATAATGTCGTTACTCCAGATGTCAGTAAAAGCATCATAAGGCGTATCATAGTCTTTGAGTGGACCAGGGGATGGCCCTGAAAAAACTTCAGGAACACCCCTGAAAGACTCAAAGTCTTGTGACCAATCGAAACTAGTCGAAACGCCAAGCAAACGATCAGCTACATCATCCATTACCCTCTCCATAGCGTGTATAACTTCTCTAACGGGTTGGTCTAGTTCCTCGTCATCAGGAATATCTCGTCCTCCACCCGCCAAAGCAGTGGTTTCTATAGGAGAAACGTCGAACTCGTCGTCGAACTCACTATCTAAATCACTGCCTTGGTCCTACCACCCACCCACCGGCTTCAGTGTTGCGCCCGTCAACCCTGACGTTGAAGGACCAACATCAGCGTCAACAGAGGGAACCTTAAGTACACTTCGAGCATTGCTAGGTTCGTGAACACTAACAATACCGGAAGTGTTATTAAGGTCCTCTGCTGTAGTAGTGGGCGAAAGTGGCTTTGGAGTATGACATTCCCGACCCTGCTGCCCTAAATCACCCATCCACCGCCGAACATGCCACGGGGCTCTCCTCATGACCTCTTCTGCCTCCTCATCAGACATGTCCATCGCCTCGACACGCTCTAAAACGTTTGCGCTGCAAGTAAACGTAAATTAGTTAACTTATAACTCACATAATATATTACTATAAAGCAATATTATTTCTGTCTAAGAAACTTAGATCATCATTAGATCAGAGACGATGGATCCACCATATCGAGGCGTACATTACCCCCGGGGGTTTGGGTAACAGGAACAGAGTCTCCTGTGACCCTAAATGACCCTCCGGGAGTCTGGTTGACGAGGAGAGCTCTGAAAATAAAAGTTAGTAGGTAGTAAATACGTAAGACACAATGCAGAATAGGTTTGAGCGTAGTTGGGGAAACATGATTTATATAATCAGATGTTAGTAGTTCTGTAATGTTGTTGCAATATGTGCAATAAAGTGTATCTATCTATCTATAAATATGTTTCCTTTCCTCTTTGGAATACAAAATAAATACTTACTGCCTATTCGGCGGTGGAGCCACGCACTCCGGTGACTTCCTTTTGGGCCCCTCTAAAGAGAGGCCCATTATAAGGGCACGCCTCGCCACGGATGGCCTTTGGGAGGCGTGTTGCGGGTTCGGGGTCGCCGAGCGAGATCGCTCCGACCCCGATGTTGATCTCAGTCTCGCTAATCTAAAAAAAAACAGTCAATTGTAATTCAAATAAATAAATGAAATTACAAATTAAAATTAGAAGGAAATATATTTTATTAAAAACATTTTAAAAATTGCCCTAATATAAAAAGGGTCCCTATTTTTTTTACACTATCTTAAAATATTTCGAGCTCCTTTCTCCTTATTTATCTTATCTACATCCTAATAGGGTAAACAAATAATATTAAATATATTTAACTATCTGTACTACCATTTGATTGACCGGTAGAGAATGCCATTTGGCATTAAGTCCGCCATTTGTACTATACCAGTGCAATAAAAATTAAATAAATTAATATTTTAATTCATATTGACATAAAAATATTTCATCGCATAAATTTGTTGCAAACTGAATGTTTGTGCCAACCCTATGTAATTTCGATAGCAAGTGTCAAAATGGCTACCTATGAATCATATCATTTCCCGATTTTTCGACTTTTATGAATCAAAACTGTATAATTATGCACACAAACTCGGTTTTCCCGATAACTTAATAATATATTGACAAAGTTACATACAATTCTTATCACTCACAGCATATTTGACTAACAAAATCTGGCCAAATATGCCGCGCAATCTATCGTATTTTTCCCTCTCCAAAAGTTTGACGCTTTTTTCACTAATTTTAACACTCAATTTTAAGAAACCATCACTAAAAATATGATCTACGTTATTTTCTCAGTAATTTCATATAAGAATCATATAAGAATACTTACCGTTTTCGGCGTGAATCCATTTTCAAACACTGACACACTCTCCGATGCCGAACGTAAATCCAGCTAAGTGACTTTTCAAACATGTCAAATGGTTTTTAATTTTTTTTTTCTAATTTTTGCTCCAAGAAGTTCGTTTTCTTTTACAAAAATGATTATTGAGGAACGAACGAACGGAACTATGAAGCGAAAGAGTATTGAGAACGCACTTGTCTGGGCGAAATAATAGGCCAATCGTAGCACATTCCTTATGAACACCCGGGTGTTCGAACATCGCGTGCCGCCAATGAATGCTCCGAACACCCGTGTGTACGCGAATCATTTAAAGGGTTAAAGTATAATTTTAACTTTGCTCTTTTTTGTGATTTTACGTATGACCTATCGGGATTCCCTTCCACCTCTTTGTAACAAAAAGTGACGCATGGTCGACCCTCCTTCCCTCTAAATCGATTTACGTAATAAATGAATGACCCCTATGTAGGCGATTTGAAATTTTTGATTTTGTTCAACTATTTATACGGCCGCTTCTCTACTAGAAGTGTATGTAGTAAATCAATTAAAATTATTTATCTAAATTTATACTTATGGAAAAATTATGTAATGTTTTGCATGGTCAAATAAAAGGCTTTTTTGTTTTTTTTTTTTTGTTTATTACTTATGCGGCCGACTGTACCCCGGTGGTTAGGTGGTGCGAGTTGGTTTAATCATTGAGAAATGATCACGCCCCCCCCCCCCCACCTCGGTGGTCAGGTGGTGCGAGTCGGTTTAATCACTTAGAAGTGATCATGTACTCTGGTGGTCAGGTGTGCGAGTTGGTGTAATCATTGAGAAGTGTTATCACGTCCTTCCCTTCTCCAGTGGTGGGAGTTGGTTTGATCTTTGAGGCCTATCACGCCCCCCCCCCCTCCCCGGTACCTGGTGGTGTCAGGTGGTGTGAGTTGATTTAATCAACGCCCCCCCCCCCCCTCGCCCCCGGTGGTCAGGTGGTGCGATGTCTGTGGCGGCGCGCGAGTTCTCTGTGGAGCCGTGCGCGTCGGTGCCGCGCGGAGGGATGGTGCGCGCGGCGAGGGCGCTGCTGTGCGCGGTGACGCGGCTGCTGATCCTGGCGGACATGGTCGACGTGCATCTGCTGCTCAACAAGCTCAACACAGTCAGTTTTTTATTTTTTTTATGCCCGCAGCTCAGTCCGCTTGAATAAGTTTTACAGGGATAAAAGTCTGGCTGTATATTTTCCCGGGATAAAAAGTAGCCTATGTGTTAATCCAGGACATGATCTACCCGTGTGCCAAATTTCATCGAAATCCGTTCAGTAGTTTTTGCGTGAAAGAGGAACAAACATCCAAACATCTAAACATCCATACATTCTTACAAACTTTCGCCTTTATAATATTAGTAGGATCTTTATAACTAGCCATGGGCATATATTATAAGGGGGGCTCAGGAGGTCCAGACCTCCCCTAGCTTCTAAAATACGGCGTCATGCAAAGTAAGAAGTCACGCTACTAAATTTTTTATATCGTAGGACACACCCCAATGTGAAAGCTATAACTACGCTCATGTAACTAGCTATTGCCCACGGTCCGTCCGCGTGGAAAAGTTTTTCTGGGATAAAAATATTTTCCCAGGACAAAAAGTAGCCTATAGCACTCAGGAATGATGGAGCTTGTTATTAGTGAAAGAATTTTCAAAATCGGTTAAGTGGTTTTGGCTTCAAAACGCGATAAAAAGAGAGAGTTACTTTCGCGTTTATAATATTAATAAGGAAAGTAAGGTTTCTTCTGTGTATATGTCACTGAACCCCTAAACAGCTGGACCGATTTTAATATTTTGTGTATCTTCAGCTGGATTCAAGAATGGTACAATTGGATCCGGTAGGTAGCTCTGTACTTGGGTTCTGGGATTTTATTTCCTTTTTAGGGAAGGACTACATCTGTCGGGGCCGCTAGTATCTACCTATATAATATTATAAAGAGAAAAAAAATAATTGTTTAATTGCTTGTTTGCATGAATAGGCTCCGAAACTATTGGACCGTTTTGAAAAATTCTACTACTATATATCCCAGGGAAATGTAAAGCAGGACTTTTATGCCGGAAAAGCTTTTTTCCACAGCTAGAGCTTTTGCTTGCAGCATAAGCTAGTTATTTAATGATGAACTGTTGTGGTTCAGGTGGAGAGCGACCTGGACAAGCTGAAGTCGGCCTCGTCGCAGTCGGAGGTGATGGAACTGGCGCGACAGTTCGGGGTCTCCGCCGGGGAGCTCTCCGCCGCCGCCGGCAAGAGGCAGAAGGAGCTCAAGGTACCACCTCTCACACACACTCGCACACACTCACTCACACTCACTGACACTCACTCACACTCGCAAACACTCACACACACTCACTCACTCTATGGGTGTTCTTTTTTTATTGCATTGAATGACGAGACGAGCATGCTGTTCGCCTGATGGTAAAGCGATACGACCACCCATAAACAGTAGCAACACCATCCAACACCTTGAGTTATAAAGTACTGTGTGGCATTCCACTGCGCTCGTCATCCTGAGACATAACATGTTAAGTCTCATTATGTCCAGTAGTTACAACACTCACTCACTCTATGGGTGGTATTCATAAATCCATCTAACGTTTGAATAAAATCTCAAGTAGACATTTAATAAAAAATAAAATAATTTATTAATCATGCAGGCTTATAAAAAAGCACTTATGACAAGTCATGACAAGGTAGAGACAATAACAAAGGTTATATACCTTTTAAGTAATTTAAACACACACACACACTCGTTATCCCCGAAGGGGTAGGCAGAGGCACAACTAGTTCACCCACTTTTCGCCATTATTCCGTCCCTTGATGTGATAGGGGGCGAGCCTATCGCCATATCGGGCACTAATTCCAGACTCCGAGCTGATACTGAATAGAAACTTCCATTACCACTTTTCTTGAACTCGAGCATTAAAGTCGTACAGTTATACGGAGAGTTATACGGAGTTATATAGAGGCAGTCTTAAATTAAGATTAAAATGTTTTTTTTAGTTTCTTTATTAATGCCTTCGTCCTCAGGAGCCTCGCATGAAGGACGAGTTGGCCGCTGCCCGTGCAGTACTCAAGAAGCACTCCACCATGCTCCTCACTGCCTCCAAGGTACCAAGCTCTTATTTATTTTTAGAAAGATACACTAAACATATATCTGAAAATAAAAAATCTAAATTACAATACAATGGATCTAATGACTAGTCAGAATCCAAATAGAAGTGTTACAACTTATCCAAATTACATGACACGTACAATTTTGATTAACAAAAAATAATGTGATTCTTATTAACTATTATTCAACTAGCAGCAACGTTGTTATTAAGACACGCGAAAACAATCCTCTTGTTGTCCAGCCTGCTGTCAAAAATATCTAACTCAGGGTATTTTAAATCCACTGTTTACATTTAAATATTTACGGCCTTAGTGGGGTAATAGCTCAATTGGGTAGTTAACTACTTTTTTTTAAACACATTTATCTAAAACTAGTAGTGCTCGCGGCTCCGCCCGCGTGAAAAGTTTTTCCGGGACAAAAATTTTCCCGGGACGAAAAGTAGCCTATAGCACTCAGTGGTTATGTAGCTTCTTATTAGTGAAAGAATTTTCAGAATCGGTTCAGTAGTTCCTGAGATTAGCGCGTTCAAACAAACAAACTCTTCAACTTTATAATATTAGTATAGATTTATGTCTTCTAAAATCTAGAGGAAAACGATTTTTTAAGACAAGCAATAATAAATGAGTTATAAAGCTTTGAAGTTTGGTATAATCTGAATTCCTGATCAGGAAACCGAACGTGTGCGGCAAGCGTTAAGCGGGATTTTTATTCCGGAAAAACTTGAATGCGGGCGGAGTCGCGGACAAATCTGGTATAAGCTTACACATATAACAAAAGAGGATAATGGATAAGGGATTCCATGATTTTTTTGAGTTACTTCACTCCTCTAGCTGTTGTTTGATTGAGAGCAAACAAATAAAACAATGAATATCTTTATGTTTATTCTCGAGGCTTGAAATATTTACATGTATATTATTAAAATTTTATCACAATTCGGCCATTCCTGAATGTATAATTCACAATTTTTTAAAATATTTACGTGAATATAATTATACCACCTGTAAAATATTTTTGGTCCCCCGAACCAGATATGTACTATTTTGGTCCTTCGAGCCGGATGTGTATATGTGCGTGCGCAGGTGTACGTGCGCCACCCGGAGCTGGCGGCGGCGAAGGCCAACCGTGACTATGTGTTGCGCGCCGTGTGCACCGCGGTGGACGCCATCGCCGGCGTGGCCCGCGGACGCGCCGCACCCAACAATGGTACTGAAATCACTATTTTATTTTATTTGGGAACATACAGTGTTACAAAATACAATTCAGAACAGTAACAAAGCACCAATTACATGTTTCCACATTAACATATTAACCTATAGAATATATATGTCGACGAAGATTTCACAGGGGCCAATAAAACGTGGCAAATACTTTGCAATGGTCATGATTGGCCTTTATTTAGTCTGTCACTCATCACTTTGTCAGGACTAGCATAGTAACCACTAAGTTACCATAGCGACTATTGACAACTAGTTGAACACTGAACGACGACCAAACTAATACTGTGCTCCTCAAGTGCGAGCACCTTATTTATACTCACAACTGTCACCTCCACTAATACTTTGACATCGCGACCTGTTTTGCACGATTATTATTTCATAACTACCCGACGCTCCGACATATATGTAGAAAATGCCTTAGTACTAACATTATACAATAATACATATGTATATTATAAAGCACAATGGATAACAAAAATTATAAGAACACAACACCTAAAAGAATCAATTTTAAACGCTTATCAGAATTAACTATCACTACATAGTTCCCACTGACTGTCCCTATGTATGCTTAGATCTTTAAAACTACGCAACGGATTTTGATGCGGTATCTAATAGATAGAGTGATTCAAGAAAAAGGTTTGAATGTATAATTTATCCCGGGTAAATATAAAGCGGGACTTTTATCTCGGAAAAACTCATTCACGCGGACGAAGCCGCAAGCAGAGTCTAGTCTTACTAATATTATAAAGGCGAAAGTTTGTAAGTATGTATGGATGTATGGATGTTTGTTACTCTTTCACGCAAAAACTACTGAACGGATTTCGATGAAATTTGGCACACGGGTACATCATGTCCTGGATTAACACATAGGCTACTTTTTATCCCGGGGAAATATAAACCAGGACTTTTATCCCGGAAAAACTTATTAATGCGGGCGGAGCCGCGGGCAAAAGCTAGTACATAATAATACTAATAAATCCCACTTCTGATTTCGGAGTTGTAAGATGGAGGTATGGGCGAAGGTGGTATTTCCATGTTTTAGACTTCGTCATGATTTTTTCGTCATCATTGAAAATAAGTGACGGGCACATTATGTTTATCACTATACAAATATACACACAAGTTGATAAGCAAATGTAGGTCCCCTGTCTCCCTAACTAGGTCTTACCTGTATCTTGGGAGTCAGTGTTCCTCCGAAAACAAGGTTATATGCAGGACTACATATCACATCACATATATCGTAATTATTTGATTATAATAATAATAATTAGTTAGTAGAAATACTCATAGATAAATAATGTACTACACACTCTCTTTTATCCCCGAAGAGGCAGGCAGAGGCGCAACTAGTGATACTTTTCGCCGTGCGTTTCCCGTCCCATGATAGAGGCTTATCGCCTTAACTGACATAAGTTCTAAAGCGGGCTGATACTTTATTTTATTTATTTATTTATTTATTAATTATAAGGTATACCAACAGCACACATATAAAACACTAGTAGTGCTCGCGGCTCCGCCAGCTTGAAAAAGTTTTTCCGGGACAAAAATATTTTCCCGGGATAAAAAGTAGCCTATAGCACTCAGGAGTTGCGTAGCTTCCTATTCGTGAAAGAATTTTCAAAATCGGTTCAGTAGTTGCTGAGATTAGCGCGTTCAAACAAACAAACAAACTCTTCAGCTTTATAATATTAGTATAGATTACAGATCCTACTAATATTATAAAGGCGAAAGTTTGTAAGAATGTATGGATGTTTGGATGTTTGGATGTATGGATGTAAGGATGTAAGGATGTTTGTTCCTCTTTCACGCAAAAACTACTGAACGGATTTCGATGAAATTTGGCACACGGGTAGATCATGTCTTGGATTAACACATAGGCTACTTTTTATCCCGGGAAAATATAAACCGGGACTTTTATCCCGGAAAAACTTTTTAATGCGGGCGGAGCCGCGGGCAAAAGCTAGTTTAGCAATACTTAAACTAAATTCTAATATGTGTGTCAAATTATAGGCATACACAACATTCACCAACTTAACGTTGCAGTACAACTAATATTTATAAATCTACAGTGTCATTTCAACATTGCGTTACTAAATGAAACCACATATTCAGCGTGACCTCTGCTAACATCGTGCAAAATATTATCCATGGGTAACGCATACTTTCGCCAATAATCCAGATTATAGTTTTATAGTTTTTTGATCACGCTGTGTTTTAGCGCGCTTGACTTTATTCAGTGAATCACGTCACAGCTGACGATGTTATTACAAAACCTATAGGATTAAGAAGGGCAACTCACAAATTCACTTGCAATACATTCACTCACATAGCTGCAGCAGTACCGCTTGAGACGTGGAATTTGAAATAAAATAATTAAATTGCTACTAGAGCAGTCCCTACTCCCTAACTAATACGTTATAAATATCAACATGAAATAAAAAGTTGTCATGTTATTGTGTGAAAAGGAACTAATTATTTTTTAAGTGTTATGCTGTAAAGAAAAGTATTAATTCTTTAATAATAAACTTTGTTTTCGTTAATAAATAAGTTTACCTATCGAAATAGGTAGGTACTTAACAACTCGCAGTCACTATTAAAAAAGTTACAGGATTTTAATCTATTGATATTATATTTTTTGATTCCGTATGATATTTCAACGTTTATTTTAATTTTAACATCAATATTTCTGGACGTCATGCCTAAAATAGGTTTACGTAAATACTTTATACTACCAAACGCCTTATTATGCCTTCTGTACCTTCTAATCTCTAGCTACATTTTGTATCGCGTCAGAGTCGTTGATCTTGTTACTAACACATTGAAACTAACGTGCAGATACCAACATGTTGTGTCTCTTTCGCACGCCATTCAACACAAACACGCACTCAAACACGCTGTGTTGCCAGTATAAACATTTTTACCGACAAGTTTGCTAAAATGACACAGCTTTTCAAAGAATCGGATATTAGTTTATTTATCACATGGATTTCTAACACACTTAAATAAGTGTATTAAATAATAAAATAACTAAGGCAATTATGCTAATGAAGAGTCTACTTAAACGAATACGCAGCAATATCTTTGTATTGTAAAAATAACATTACTGCAATAAAGCATACCAGAGCTCTAACATTTAATTTCAATATGCATTGTGGTACGGTTAAAATAGCGTAGAACAATGTAAAAATAAAATTGCAAGATATTGCAGAATAAGGTAATAGTACCAAAGCTTGGTATCCCTGTGGGAGCACGTGTAACACGAACATCAGCTGGCGGGGCCAACGATCGCGCGCGCCAGCGGGCGCACGGCGCACTTGTCGGCATGTTCTTTGTATAGGGCTGCCATTACCTAAATTGCCGACGCCGGACAAACATGGCAAGAATCCCGGACATTTGGGCGAAATATGGGTTTATTCCCGGACATCTCTGACAGAGTACCCCAGTATCTCCGCACCGCAATAACAATCGTAATTTTTAATAGTTCCTGCCTGAGTAATAATACCTAAAACTGGCGTTATTTACTAACCACTTATAAAGTGACTCGACCAAGTGCACAAAAATCCTTCTAAATACCTATGTTTTACCTACTTACAATAATTTTGGTTATTAGTCAATTGAATATCCTGGTTATTTTAAATTAAGTTCAGCCATTACTATACGTACGTAAATGTTACTTATTCTTGACAAAAGTGTGCGTGTATTCTATGAAGTGGTAAAAATTAACGTTTTTTACCCTACTAGTAAATTACGACAATTCCAGGTAATAGCAATAAGTACAAGTGATATTTATCAAAATGTGTAACGTTTCGAAATACATCGAGATTCGCGGTCCGGGATTCGTGGACTTTATGCCTATGGCCCCGCACTGGCTCCTCCAGGCGCATGCGCCGTGGGGCGCGGGGGCCTGCGCGCGCGTTACCCGCCAGTCGCCCGGCAGCAACACGACGTGGCGTATGTCGATTTACGTACTGAATGTTAGGCCGATGCTCCCTATGTACTTACCGGTACCTATTGTAATTTTATTATTATATCGTTTTGTATCGATCCGAGTGACCTTGTCTCTGACATCGCTTCGGGAGACGCGAGCCATGTGTAGGTAAAAACCTATTAGTAGTCCTTTGTCGGCTTTTATGCGCACACGATCAAATGTTCTCTAATTGTAATTATTATTCTATTGTGTTCATTTTTAAGTTTCTGTTGTGGTAAACTATGATTTACATTTACAAAGCTCGTGAATAAAGTGTTAATGTTTCCTTGAAGGTCGTTGAAATGTCTTTTGTACTTTTAGGGATTACTGAGTAAATGTTCAAAATTCCAATCTTCAAGAACCTCGTTGACACTCTTATCATAACGGTAGCATCATAGTCGGTTTCACGAAATCGATCGACGAATTTGACGGCTTGAGCGTGCGATTCTTGCTGATGTATCGTGTGATAGTTGATGGAATCTTAGGGTTGTGAGGCTTTTTGATAAGCTACGTGCGGTGTACGGACTGTGACCATTATCGAAGATGCTTCAATGATTTCAGTCTTCTAAAGGAGACATAACTGGCTCTGACAGAATCTAGTAAGTGACTGTTGTTTTGATTGACCCATGTGACCTGACACAGAAGCATAGGTAATAATAGCGACCTCATCTTTTCGGTTTGGAATAAAGCTTCTTGGTTACGATGGCGCGATGTCTTATCGTTGCGCTCCGTGTGTGCATCTCTTGTTCGCGTGTGCGTGAGCATATTATTAATGAAACACACAACCTCAGTGACGTTGACGCTCCGACGATCTCTCGTATACTAGTAGTGGCAATAGGATGTCTAAAATTAAAAGAACTTTTTTGTTCTTTATTTTGTTTGAAAAATGTACTTCTTTATTTTACACTTATGGTTCAATTAATTAACTGCATGGTGTTTCTCTCAAATTGATTTTATCGCAGTTAAATTTATGTATTCGATTACAAAATGACCCTGTATATAAATTAAGCTAGCTTAAACAACTGGATTAAATGGAACACTGCTACTATTTGTCTGACTTGCTATTTAATTTCTTTTTAAAATTAGTGATACTTTTTGAGATGAACCCGAGACCTCAGCAATGCATTTGTACCGTAATACAACTACGCCTCAGCCAGTGACTACACTATTGGACATACTGCACTACAATGCACTACGAATGCACTATACTTGACACTGAACGATACACTTAGTCGATTACCAACTAATTCCATAAAAAGACATAATCATGGATGTGCTACGATAAATAGAGTAGTTGTCTACTTTTACATACATACATACATACACTCACGCCTGTTATCCCCGAAGGGGTAGGCAGAGGCGCAACTAGTGCACCCACTTTTCGCCGTCATTCCGTCCCATGATGCGATAGGGGGCGAACCTATCGCCATATCGGGCACAAATTCCAGACTCCGGGCTGATACTGAATAGAAAAACTCAATATCACTTGACTACTTTTATTAAATACAATCATGAAAAATGTATGCTATCAAAAATCTAATGGAAAAATAATTTCATAAAATTTGCGCAATAGTAAATTATACAGCTTTGAAATTTGATGGATGGGTTAGTTGTCAAATAACTGCAATACTAGGCTGTGACGTCACCAAGCGCCGTCGGCCATAACGCTGCGTTCGTGCGAAAGAGATAGCGCGATATCCCCGCCACGCCCCCACTTTTGCTCACAAGAATATTTTAAAATTGAATAACTGCTTTATTTTTCAATCAATGTTGATGCTGATTTCACTGAATTTCTTTTTGGTATTATTTTCTGTTACATCTAAAATAATGTAGAAAATCAAACATAGGCAAATACCCTATTAATGTTATTTTGGTTCTAGGTACCAACAGGCAAGTAGAAGGTCCTGGAGAATTGGCCCAAGCTCTGGACGACTTCGATGTAAGTAATAAAATCTTTTAAAAAAATCTGTGCGTGTACTTATGTACGCGCGTGAGAAGTTATACTTCTTTGGCATCATTAACCTTTATAGTGTGAGAAAATTGGCCTTTAAATTTTGAAAAAGTCCTTGGATGTGGTAAAACAACAACAGACTAGGCTGCATGGCTAAGCGCCTTTGCCTTCTCCTTATACTGCCTCGGTGGCGTAGTGGTATTGCGTACGCATTACGAGTACGATTTGCGCGCTGAGGTCCTGGGTTCGATTCCCGGGTCGAGCCAAAAAATTGTGACTGGGTTTTTCCATCTTAAAATTTACTCAGTCGCAGCTCGGAGTCAGGAAGTTGGCGCTGTGATACCCCCGTGCCTCGGAAAGCACGTAAAGCCGTTGGTCCTGCGCCTGATCTCTTTCCGGTCATGTCGGATTGCCGTCTCACCGGACTAATAGCGAGTGCACCTGTGTATTGCGCACACACTTGTGCACTATAATATCTCCTGCGTACCTGGCTGATCTCCGTTGAGATTGGCCGCCGTGGCCGAAACTGGCTAGGAGGATTTCATACTAAGAAATTAAATTATGTATAATTATTAAAAATATTATTATTATTATATTAAAAATAAATTTAGAGAATAATAAACATATATGACATAATACTAAGTTTTATAAGATTCTTATATCTAAAATGTTTATTAACGATTATTTAATATTTTTAAAGTAAATAAATAAGTTTAATAATTAATTAAAAAATTGAATTTGTTTATTAATTTTTTAAAATATTTATTATTTACTTATTTTAATATTCACTTTTCATTTTTATCAAAAAGTTTCCATTAAACAGCTTCAACCTTTTTCGTTTTTTTTTGTCTTCAACTTCTCCCGTGAGAATTTTGTGTCACACATGCGCGCGCATCGTAAAATTTCACTCATCCTTTTTTCATTACGCGCCTAAAGAAGTATAACTTCAAAAAGGTTTTTCATGCGAGCAAAACCGCGATCGACACCTAGTCATCTATAAACAGCTTTTGTGTACTCAGGAATATACATACATACGGCTCTAATACAGAACCTCCATTCTTGAAGTGGGTCAACTATTAAGTATGAGCTGGTGATGTCCGCAGGAGCGCATGGTGATGGAGCCGCTCGCGTACTCGGAGCTGAGGACCAGACCCTCGCTGGAGGAGCGGCTCGAGTCCATCATCTCGGGCGCCGCGCTGATGGCCGACAGCTCCTGCACCAGGTATCCAGCAGAGACCAAGTGGTCTTACTAGTGGTTTTTTATTTTTATTTATTTTATTTTTATTTTGTGTTATTCGGGGAGCTTACGGCTGTTTTTACAACATAAGTGTTAACTTAAATAACTATATTATGCCAATTACAAGCTTCCACAAGTAGAAGAAAAAAAAATTAAAAAATCTAAACCTACAACAATAAATTTTAAGTTAAATTTTAACTAATCAGTTTTGACAATAGGCTTGGCTCAGTGTGCAAAGTGCTTTTTAGTACTCGTGTACTACGTAGTAAGTACTACTCACCATATTACTGGTATTCAGAGACTATCCCTCCTCACACCCACCACTGCTGCTAACCAGCAGAGACCACTCTACTACCTACCTACCAACTACTCACCATATTACCTACCTACCGACTACTAACCATATTACCTACCTACCTACCTACTACTCACCATATTACCTGCCTACCTACTACTCACCATATTACCTACCTACCTACTACTCACCATATTACCAACCTACCCACTACTCACTATATTACTGGTATTCAAAGACTATCCCTCCTCACACCCACCACTATTCCTGTAAGCCAGGATCTGCAGTGGCACAGATTTTATGACACCGATCGACGCTCGGCGAGTCTCAGGGAACTTTATATACATATAAACTCACGCCTGTTATCCCTGAAGGGGTAGGCAGAGGCGCAACTCGTGCACCCACTTTTCGCCGTTATTCCGCCCCATGAATTGTAAAGCGGGAGACAAAAAAATAATGAACTGTAACTAGGATGTGTAATCTTACTAATATTATAAAGGCGAAAGTTTGTAAGTATGTATGGATGTCTGGATGTTTGTTCTTCTTTCACGCAAAACCTGCTGAACGGATTTCGATGAAATTTGGCGCACGGGTAGATCATGTCCTGGATTAACACATAGGCTACTTTTTATCACGAGGATTTATAAACCGGCACTTTTATCCCGGAAAACTTTTTAATGCGGGCGGAGCCGCGGGCAAAAGCGAGTATAGTAATAAAAAAAGTAAATGTTAAATGAAAATAAAGTGTATTTATATGTATACCATACCACCATACTAGCCCTGTATTTATGACCACTGCTGTGCACGGGCCTCCTCTACTGAGAGGGTTTGGCTTAGTCCAACACGCTGGCCTAGTGCGGGTTAGCAGACTTCATACAACTTCGAAATTCTTATGTTTTCCTTCACCGTTAAAGCAAGCGATAATTCACTAAGAATACACAAAGTACAACTTTGGTAAAGTCAGAGGTGTGTGCCCTCGGGATTTGAACCTGTGGACATTCATCTCGGCAGTCCGTTACACTCCCAATAGAGCTTTTTGGCTCTACACGTCCCGTAGGATGTTGATTGGTTCTGTAACTATGTGTGATAGCTTTTGCCCGCGGCTCCGCACGCATTAAAAAGTTTTTCCGGGATAAAAGTCCCGCTTTATGTTTTCCCGGGATAAAAAGTAGCCTATGTGTTAATGTAAGACATGATCTACTCGTGTGCCAAATTTCATCGAAATCCGTTTAGTAGTTTTTGCGTGAAAGAGGAACAAACATCCACACATCCATACATTCTTAGAAACTTTCGCCTTTATAATATTAACTATGTGTGATTCTGTCCATCCAAAGGTTGTCTGGAAGTAATCGTTTGTGGCGATTTCTAAATGTATATTTCGCACCTTTAGAACGAAAACGACACAATTCAAAAAATAGAAAATTGAGATGTCAATTTTAAATGACTAAAAACTAGTATTTTATTTCTTAAAATGTAATAATAAAGGGACTGATATAACAGTTTTGTCCTTGTCCTGCTTGAATATGGCTGTGTTTGAACTATTATTGTATTGAGAGCTTCGTTTTAAGTAATTTTATGACGATAACTCAATTTTCTATCTTTTTGGATTGTGTCGTTTTCATCCTAAAGGTGCGATTTATTAGTATTATTATGTATTTTACAGCCAGCTTTTCTCTCGACGCGACCATTATACAATAATGTAAATATAATCAAAAATATTACTTCAATTCCTCATTCACTGTGGTGTCGCTACAACACACTAGAAGTACGGTGCAGATATTTGGATTAGTCTTATGACCCCTGATGTCAACCACATTTGGCAGTCACATACATAATTACAGTAGAAACAGACTTCTTATATTTACGCATTCGCGTAAATATAAGAAGTCATGAAGTTAGACATGGAAATAAAACAATTTTGCTGATTTTGTCGTGGTTTTTTAAATTCATATTCAAATCATTTATTCAGTAATTAGGCCGCTAAGGGCACTTGAATGCTCCGCTTACATAGAAAATGTTCAACAACGCGCACACGTTCCTGAATCTGAATTCCTGATCAGGAAACCTAATAAGGAAACCGAACGTGTGCGGCAAGCGTTACACGTCATTTGTAACAATGTTTTTCATAAACTAAATATTCTACCAGATTCTACCATTTATATTTTTCTCTTGACGTTTCGGACCACCAACACAGTCCACCCTGTGACCATGGAAGCTGTAAGTCTACGAAACGTCAGGAGAAAATATAATAAAAAACCGCCATAAAATACGCAAAATGGTTTTATTTGAATACAGTAGAAACCGGTTATAACGACGACGGTTATAATGAAGTACCGGGTATAACGACTTAAGTACCGGTCGAAGCTCTATACAGGATTGATTTTTGAGACGAGTTACCTTAACCGCTGTCATCATCGTTATCCCCATGTAGAGTCCCACTGCTGGGCATAGGCCTCTCTCATGTAATGCCAGCTTTCTCGGTCTCGAGCCAGTCGCGTCCAGGGTCGACCCGCGATCCTCACAAGTAGAGATCATCAAATTATTGCGTGATTCCTGAGAGAGTTATACACTCAAATGGGAGTTGAGAATTTATTATTATGCAAGTAAATACCGGGTGGAAGGGAAACGCTCTCGGAAACGAATACAGGCGATAGTATTGGTGATTCCTGACGTGATGGCACTAAAAAAATCGCGATCGCATTTTTACAATTTTAGTAGGATTTTTTCAAATTTCTGTACAGCTTCACGTATGGATAGATAAATCAAACTATTATTCTGAAAAACATAGTAAAAAAGGTCAATATTTCAAAAAAATCGTAATGAAACACGTACATCAGCTGACGGGTTAACGACCGCGGGCCGGTGCCGGCGCAGCGCGACGGCCGCCCCGTTCTTTGTACGCTTTACATTGCGCGCGCATGAATTACGGAAATACTAAAATCGTAAGTATTATCGCTTAGCTTTGCAAATGAATATAGTTTTTCGTTAATGTTATGGTTCTTCTCTCTTAGCGTTCCGGTATAGAGAGCGTTTCCCTTCCACCCGGTATATGAACTGCTCTAAACAAAATAAAAATCTGTATATCGTCGATGAAGTACCAATACCTCCTAACTGACAATTTAGTCCAAAATTACTTTTTTATTACGACAGACATAAAACTCATATTCGCATGGAATGAATTAACTTCTATCCAAAATTTCTTTACCAATAAGCTTCTTGAGCTATGGAAAACATCTACTTAGTGACAGAATTCATTCGTTCATATGTATTTAACAGTTTTTTTTCTTCTGGTGTAAAATTAGATTCTCAACACTTAGGAGGTATTCGTACTTCATCGACGATATGTATATTTGTATTATACCTTTGATCTGATTTTGAAAAAAGCAACCCTAGAGTTTCTTGCCCGTTCTTCTCTGGTGGAAACTACTTTCCGAACTGGTGGTAGAGTAAAAATTTACTGAATCTAAGTAATGTTTAACATTTTATGGATTCGAATACATTATTTCAATTCATTTCACAATGTCAATGACCCGCTATAGCTGTACTATATTTGAAATATTGTTGTGAGCAAAAGCAGGGGCGTGGATATCGCGCTATCTCTTTCGCACGCACGCAGTGTTATGGCCGGCGAGTCTCGGTGACGTCACAGTGTAATATTACTGTTATTTGACAGCTACCCCTTCCACCAAATTTCAAAGCTTTATAACTTATTATTTCGCCAATTTTGAAAATCCTTTTTCCGTTAGATCTTGGATGGCATACATTTTTGATAAATGCATTTAAAAAAAATTGTTAGCTACCCTGTTATTGAGGCGATTTGGGAGTGACTCACTATTTTCTTAACGCGAATCGACTGTAGGCTTGAACCTGGAACACAATTCGCACCTTTAGAACGAAAACGACACAATTCAAAAAATAGAAAATTGAGTTGTCAATTTTAAATGACTAAAAACTAGTCCTTTAGTTATAAAAATATAATAAAAAAGGGACCGATATAACAGTTTTGTCCTTTTCCTGCTTGAATATGGCTGTGTTTGAACTATTATTGTATTGAGAACTTCGTTTTGAGTAATTTTATGACGATAACTCAATTTTCTGTCTTTTTGAATTGTGTGGTTTTCATCCTAAAGGTGCGACATGCGCTATTTTATTTGCTAAGTTGAAGTACTCTTTTTTGCAGTCGGTTGAGTGATGTGTTTGTTGCAGGGACGAGCGTCGTGAACGGATAGTGGCGGAGTGTAACGCGGTGAGGCAGGCACTGCAGGACCTCCTGCACGAGTACATGACCAATGTGAGTACACTGCGTGAATAACATGAAAAATAAAAAATAATACTGATAAATTGGTTAATGCTCATTACGAGTGTGTAGGGACAAAAAATTTTATCTTACGGTTAAAATTATTTACTTTGGAGATCTTCGTTTTCTTTCTTCGGGTATGAAATGTGTAATTTTTTAAAATTCTATCGCGCTGTATAAAACTGTAAAATGTACTTTACGTAATTTTTTAATTAAGAACGGTGTTTTTATTTGCATCCAAAGTTTCGATTTTTTTCAGTACTCGGTTACGTTTGGTTGCCAAGCGATTAAAAACTTTCCCAACACTATGCTCATAAACTGCAATATACAACATTGTAAAAGCGTCACGTTGATAGAAGAGTCAAGATTATATTCTTCATTTCAGTATATTGTTACAATATTAATTCAAATATGTTACATAAGTATGATACTCTTAATTGTAATGTATGGAGAATCTATATATATAAAATTCTCGTGTCACAGTTTTCGTTGCCATACTCCTCCGAAACGGCTTGACCGATTTTGATGAAATTTTTTGTGCTTATCCGGTATCTATGAGAATCGGCCAACATCTATTTTTCATCCCCCCAAATGTTAAGGGTGGACCACCCCTAAATTTTTTTTTTTTATTTTTCAGACAAAATTTTTTGTTTTAATTTTTTTATGATACAGCATACAAAAATACCTACAACCCTAAATTTTCACCCCTCTACGATCAACCCTTATTTTTTAATAGCCATTTTAGTTACCTTTTTAGGGCAGGACAACGTCTGTCGGGGCCGCTAGTATTATATGTATTTTTAATTATGTACATGAATTTTTTGGGTAGACCAGAACGTCAAAAAAATTTTGAAATTCATTCAATTTGAAATTCAACTACAATACTATAACGTCGCGAAAAAAATGTATTGTCATACCGGCCAGCTTAGTTTCTCCGAACTATAATATGTAATGTCTCAGGTGAAGAGCAATGATTGTGTTTTGTTCACGGAAACGACATGTCCAAAATCGGCCCGAAATTCTAACCAAGACAGTTTATATATCGCACCTTTAGGATGAAAACGACACAATTCAAAAAGACAGAAAATTGGGTTATCGTCATAAAATTACTTAAAACGAAGTACTCAATACAAGAATAGTTAAAACACAGCCATATTCAAGCAGGATAAGGACAAAGCTGTTATACCGATCCCTTTTTTATTATATTTTTATAAATAAGGGACTAGTTTTTAGTCATTTATAAATGACAACTCAATTTTCTATTTTTTGAATTGTGTCGTTTTCATTTTAAAGGTGCGTATTATATTTGGATAGAACTCCTAAAAACTAGACTTTTACTATAAATCGTTTCAATATTAAAGTCCTCCGATTTCAGGATTAATGTAATTTTATTTTGCATAAAAACTACAGTATTATGAACGGTTTTAAAAAAATTTGTTATAAATGGAGTGGTCTTAAATATTTTTTTGTTTTTTTAATATCCATAAAGTTTGAGACTGCCTCGGTGGCGTAGTTGTATTATGGTACGACTGCAATGCTGAGGTCTCGGGTTCGATCCCCGGGTCGGGCAAAGTGATATTGAGTTTTTCTATTCAGTATCAGCCCGGAGTCTGGAATTTGTGCCCAATATGGCGATAGGCTCGCCCCCTATCACATCATGGGACGGAATAATGGCTAAAAGTGGATGCACTAGTTGCGCCTCTGCCTACCCCTTCGGGGATAACAGGCGTGAGTGTGTGTGTGTTTTTTTTTGTATTCGATGTTGTTGCATATGCATAATTCTGTGGCAATAAACGTTCCTTTCTTTCTTCTTCTCGCAGGCCGGCAAACCCGAGCAATCCGCGGGTCTGGAACGCGCCATAGAGAATATGTGCCGCAAGACCAGGGACCTGAGGAGGCAGCTGCGCAAGGCCGTCGTGGACCACGTGTCTGACAGGTGAGGGACGAGGAGGTTGAAGATGGTGAACCATGCCTTCTTTGGTCTAACATCATCATCAGTCTATTTCTACCGCCAGCAGTGTGCATGCACTGTTGTGTTTCGGTTTGAAGGACATTGTAGCCAGTGTAACTACTTGACTTATGAGACTTAACATCTTATGTCTCAGGATGACGAGCGCAGTGGAATGCCACACAGTACTTTGTAACTCAAGGTGCTGGATGGTGTTGCTACTGTTTATGGGTTGTATTGCTTACTATCAGGCGAACGGCATGCTCGTCTCATCATTAGAAGCCATAAAAAAAAGCCACATGACGTCCACTGCTGAACATGCAATGCAATCAGCTCTGTATTATATACTGCCCACTGCTGGGCATGGGCGTCCTCTACTGAGAGGGGTTAGGTTAGTCCACCAAGCTGGCCTAGTGCGGGCAAACTTCACATACTTTCAAAATTCAGAGAACTTACTACTTCGTGCTGAACATGGCCTCCCTTGAAGATTTCCGGACGGACCTGTCAAAAACGGCCTGCATTTGCCATTCACAAATTCTTTAAGCCGAGTGCTAAAAGTTTACTCTGTTATCAGCTTCCTGGAGACCAACGTGCCGCTGCTGGTGCTGATGGAGGCGGCGCGCAACGGCAACGAGAAGGAAGTGGAGGAGTACGCGGCCGTGTTCACCGAGCACGCGAACAAGCTCGTCGAGGTGAGGCGTCGTGAGTCACCGTGACTCACGACTCGGAAATTATGAGACGGTCTGTGGGCTTAAAGTGTGGCAAAAGTCATGTTCACCGAGCACGCGAACAAGCTCGTCGAGGTGAGGCGTCGTGAGTCACCGTGACTCGCGGCTCGGAAATTATGAGACGGTCTGTGGGCTTAGAGTGTGGCAAAAGTCATATTCACCGAGCACGCGAACAAGCTCGTCGAGGTGAGGCGTCGTGAGTCACCGTGACTTGTGAATCAGAAATTATGGATATGAGATGGTCTGTGGGCGTAGAATGTGGTGAAAATTACGTCACGACTCCGTTTTGTTTTATTGTGATTTGTTGAGAGACACGTGACCGACGTACTTGTCTCTTGATCAATCACAAACATCAAAATTAAATATCTTCTTACGTGACGCGTATTTTTGACACATTCTAAGCACACACACATACACACAGAGACGCACGCCTTTCATCACCAAAGGGGTACGTAGAGGCGCGACTAGTGCACCCACTTTTCGCCGTGCGTATTCCGCCCCATAATAGGGGGTGAGCCTATCGCCTTATCGGGCACAAATTCCAGACTCGTGGCATACTGAATAAAAAAATCCAATACCACTTTGCCCGACCCGGGGATCGAACCCGAGACTTCAGCATTGCAGTCGTACCGTAATACAACTACGCCACCGACGCAGTTCTAAGCATACTGGCTTCTAAGTCCCGTATTCAGAAACGTTACTTGGACAAGTACGGAGAAATGCTATGATAATAAATCGCACCTTTAGGATGAAAACGACACAATTAAAAAAGATAGAAAATTGAGTTATCGTCATAAAGTTACTTAAAACGAAGTTCTCAATACAATAATAGTTCAAAAAACAGCCATATTTAAGCAGGAAAAGGACCAAACTTTTATGTCGGTCCCTTTTTCATTATATTTTTATAAATAAAGGAGTAGTTTTTAGTCATTTAAAAATGACAACGCAACATTTTTATTTTTTGAATTGCGTCGTTTTCGTTCTAAAGGTGCGATTAATGTTACTCAGTGCTGGCATGACGGCGCAGTTCGTAGGCATAAGGCACTGTGATTGGCTAATATTGAGATACAACTTTAGTTGGCTGTCAGATAAACAAAGCTGGACAGTCAAAGAAAACTAAGAAATTGTTGACACTATGTGTTCGGACGCACTGTGCGTCCTCCTCATTGTAAGATTGTACTGCGATGGTGTATGTGTACGGTCGTAAGGAGTTGTGTTATGGGTATAAGAGGACTCGCCGTGATACTAGTGTGTTGATAGTCATGAATCACCCGTGACTCATGAGCTAAAATAAAGCTTGAGGTGTCATTGGTTCTTAAATTGTGCTCATGGTGGATATGGGTCACGGGTCATGAGTCACCGTGCACAAGTAAAAAATATACTATTTTAAATACAATGGTTCTTGATTATATACGTGATACTTGTGTATTTGGTTCACCGAGAGTCACCATGACTCACAATTTAAAAATATAATAATGAATTCTCATAGGTCTCTCTATGATTACACGCCATGAAACTAATATAAATATCAACGCTGGAAAGCAAACACGTAGTAACTGACATACATCATATGTGTCAGTTACTACGTGTTTGCTTTCCAGCGTCGATATATATTGTCATAGTGACTCATATGAGTCACAAATAATAGCTGTTAAACTTATGTAGTATTCTGTGAGTCACGGGTACACGGGAATGCATTAGACATCGTTGATGTTTGTGCACGCATAAAATCTAAATTGAACTAAGTGACACCGTAATCATACACTCCTTAACCTGAAGTACATAGGAGTCACCCGTGATACACGTCCTAATTTTCTCCCACAGGTGGCAAATCTTGTATGCTCCATGTCGAATAACGAGGATGGAGTGAAGATGGTGCGCCACGCTGCCGAGCAGATTGAGGCTCTGTGCCCGCAGGTATGTGGGCTTGAAAACTTCAAACACCGAAAATATATACTAATATTATAAAGCTGAAGAGTTTGTTTGTTTGAACGCGCTAATCTCAGGAACTACTGAACCGATTTTGAAAATTGTTTCACTAATAGGAAGCTACTTTACTCCTGAGTGCTATAGGCTACTTTTTATCCCGGAAAGACTTTTTTACGCGGACGGAGCCGCGAGCACCCGATTTCCAGCATGCGTTGTCATGCTAGAAATCGGTTTTATGTGCGGCTATAGATGTTTCACATAAATAAAAGAAGTGTTTTAACAGTACGTACGTGATGTTAGTTTTATGATAATTACTGCTAAACAAGTTATTGCTGCCAGTCATAATATTGTGTATAAGTTATGTTTATTGCCTTTTTCTACTGGCAACATTCTCTTTGGATCGCCCTTCTTCCGTGAAGACACGTAATTCGTTGTGCTTTTAAAATATTATCTAAGAATAGTGGTTGAATCATTTCATATTTTTCGCCTTATACAGGGTCATTTTGACATTGCGTTAGTAAATGAAACCTCATATTTATCTCTTTGAAAATAACGTTTTCCATTAAGTAATTTTAACTATAGGGGTAAAATAAAAAAGTGTAAGTTTCAAACAAAATAAATATCAATTAAAAGTAACTTTAAGTTTACACGCTCTAATGCCACTATGACTGCTCCAGGAGAATTCCTCACAGCAGCAACATTACACTTTCAGTCAGAAATACACTTACGCACACATCAAATTCGCACAAAACTACAAAATGATCTATAAATTAGAATACTATAATCGTGATTTTTGGCGAAAGTATTCGTTATTCATTGATGATTTTTGGTACAATGTTAGCAGAGGTATGGACGAATATGTGGTTTCATTTAGTAACGTAATGTAAAAATCACCCTGTATAACCAATACGCAGCCGAGACGTAGACACTGACCAGTGGCCTGATCCACAAGTTTAAAGTCACTCAGCGTGCTATGGAACGAGCGATGCTCGGGGTCTCTTTTCAGCAGACCGCGTTTAAGTAAACGAAGTGTAGGACGCCCTGCTGCACGATGGACCGACGACTTGAAAAAGCCGGCGGGTAGCGGATGGATGCGGGCTGCTCAAGACCGGGATGGTTGGCACTCACTTGGGGAGGCCTACGTTCAGCCGTGGACAGCGACTGATTGATTGATTGATAACCAATACGTGCAGGTGATCAACGCAGCGCGCGTGGTGGCGGCGCGCCCGCGGTCCCGCGTGGCGCAGGAGAACCTCGCCGCCTTCGGACGCGCCTGGGACCACGCCGTGCGGCTCCTCACCGACGCCGTCGACGACATCACCACCATCGACGACTTCCTCGCCGTCAGCGGTCGGTCACTACACATACATATACACTCACGCCGGTTATCCCTAAGGGGTAGGCAGTGGCGCAACTAGTGCACCCACTTTTCGCCGTTATTCCGTCCCATGATGTGATAGGGGGCGAGCCTATCGCCATACCGGGCACAAATTCCAGACTCGGGGCTGATACTGAATAGAAAAACTCAATATCACTTTGCCCGACCTAGGGATCGAACCCGAGACCTCAGCTTTGCAGTCGTACTGTAATACCACTACGCCACCGAGGCAGTCCATTTCAAATTCAAAATTCAAAGTCCACTTTTTGTACGAGGGCTTCAAAATCTAACCATGTTTAAACTTTATGCATATTATAAATGCAAAATATGGCTCTTGGATCCATTAGAAAATATTTTCAAACCCCTGTATTCATAATTTTTTTTAAAACTTTTATACTTAGTGTAGTTTCCAAAATAATATTTAAAACTCTAAATCAGAGGTCTTTAAAATTGTACGATTTATTGCAAAAGCCTAATTATTAAGAGTACTATCCAAATATATAAAAAGTATCTTGGTTAGAATTTTAGGCCCGTTTTTGAACATGTCCTTCAAAAATGGTTTACTAAAAATCAGACTTACAAAGACTTTTAAAAAATGTCACAGAAATCACTATTAAATACAAAAATGAATAGGGATTCCTAAACTAGACGAGGACTGTATCTTGAAAAAACAACATTCCAGTTACATAATATTAAGAAACTTTTTTTTTTTTGTAAATAAACAGTAATTTTTAATAAATTGTCCCAAATAATTTCGATGCAGAATGTGTCGTCCATCCAATCAGTTTTATAAAAATGCTTTTTTGCTGTTTTTCATGTGGAAAAAATGTTCATGACAAAAGTTCAAATTTTCTACAAAAAAATCTCTTATTTTTTTAAGTTTTTTTTTTCATTAGAGCTTGCTTTCCACTATAAAGTGTGTGTTTTTTTGTTGTTTTTTATTTGTTTTTTTTTACACTTTTATATAATTACATCCCTCATGTGAATTATATATTTTTTCCCGGTAACATGTTTTTTTTCTCCCGTGCAGAGAACCATATCCTGGAGGACGTGAACAAGTGTGTGGTGGCGCTGCAGGAGGGCGACGCTGACTCTCTCGAGAGGACCGCCGGTGCGATACGGGGTCGGGCTAAGAGGTCACCACTCTTGCGTTTAATGTTTTTTTTTCTTTTGTCTACCCGTTTATTTGACGATTTCATTGAAGGAAACTTTTTTTAATATTTTAAATAGGTGATTATAATTAATAGTTCAGACCCGCTTGGCCCATTTGGGCCATGACAGCTCCTGTCATAAAAACGAAAATCGTCGTTCTTGCCTACGCAATAAGGATTTATTATAAAAATATTTAAAAAAATGTCAGCTGTCAAACTCGCGGTACCAGATAGGTCAAATTATTCTAATTTTATAGGGATGAATAAAAATGCGGAATGAAACACCCGAAGTATTTAGTATTAACCTGGATATTTTATGGTTTTTCATGATTTGCACGTGAAGCTTGTGCAGGATATTGATCCCTTTCTGTAATCTCATTATTTTTTTAATTTCATTATTTATCTTTTGATCCATCTCCGCGAAATATAACAATGCTATTTCATTATTTTAAAAAAACCTCGTTCTGCCACCCAGGGTGTGCTCTGTCGTCACCCAGGAGATGGACAACTACGAGCCGTGCATCTACACGAAGCGAGTGCTGGAGGCGGTCACCGTGCTGCGGGATCAGGGTGAGTCCATGTCCGGCTTGAAGGACCAATTTTTTCCACGTGTTTTTTTGTGAATTTAAGTTAAAAGTGGTTTTAGAAAATGCCTTGAAGCGGACAACGTGTTACAGGGTCTTTGCGAGTGGGTGGCTGGTTTGAAGGACCAGAGTTTTTTACAGTTTCAAGGGAGATAATCTCGAGTTTAGGAGCGTATATTATGGTTTTTGAGTAGGCACTTATTTGTGCAGTGTTGAGGGAGATAGTGTTAAAGAGTCAGGGCATTACATAATGTGCTGACATAAAGCGAAAATCGTCGTTGCTATCTTCGCAATAAGATTTTAGTAAAAAAACAAAAATTATCATTAATAGGGTAGCTGAATACAATTTACAACTGCCTGCCTCGGTGGCGTAGTTGTATTACGGTACGACTGTAATGCTGATGTCTCGGGTTCGATCCCCAGGTCGGGTAAAGTGATATTGGGTTTTTCTACTCAATATAAGCCTGGAGTCTGGAAATGTGTGCGGTAAGTGACAATAGGCCCTCCCGGTGTTACATGGCACCCAAATAACTGGCGAAATGCGGGTGTGAAACACTTCTGTTTACCCCTAAAAGGCGTACGCATACTCACACCTTTTATCCCCGAAGGGTTAAGCAGAGGCGCAACTAGTGCACCCACTTTTCGCCGTTATTCTGTCTCATGATGTGATAGGGGGCGAGCCTATCGCCATATCGGGCACAAATTCCAGACTCCGAGCTGATACTGAATAGAAAAATCCAATATCACTTTGCCCGACCCGGGAATCGAACCCGAGACCTCAGGAAAAAAGGCGTGTTGCTATTTATACATTACATACATATTTTTAAACAAATTTATCAAAAATGTATGTCATTCAAAATCTAACGGAAAAATAAGTTATAAGATTTGGAATATGGTGGAAGTGTAGCTGTCGAATAACGGAAACCGCAAACTGTGACGTCATCGAGTGTGACCGGCTATAGAGTTGCGTGAGTGAGACAGAAATAGCGCGACAACTTCACCACGCCCCCAGTTTTGCACACAACATCTTAAATATGAATAACTGCTTTATCTTTCAACCAATTTTGATGCTGAATTCACAGAAGGATTTCCTTTTTGTATTACTTTCTCATACATTTAAATAACTAGCTTTTGCCCTCGGCTCCGCCCGCATTAAAAAGTTTTTCCAGGATAAAAGTCACGGTTTATATTTCCCCGGGATAAAAAGTAGCTTATGTGTTAATCCAGGACATGATCTACCCGTGCGCCAAATTTCATCGTAATCCGTTCAGTTGTTTTTGCGTGAAAGAGGAACAAACATCCAGACATCCATACATTCTTATAAACTTTAGCCTTTATAATATTAGTAGGATGTACAAAATCATACGTAGGAAATTACCCCATGCGCCTGCTATTTATTTGCTATGAATCTGCATCTCAATAGGAAACATGCCTGAACCTCTAACTTTTCATCTTACTAATATTATGAATGCGAAAGTTTGTTTGTTTGGATGTTTGTCAGAAACAAACGCAGAAACAACTGAACGAATTTGGATGAAATTTGGCACCCAGGTAGGCCATGTCCTGGATTAACATAAATAAATAAAAAGCCTTATATTTTTTGCAGTTTTGAAGTACATTTTACACTTAGGGTACTTTTTATCCCGATAATATGCTGCCATGGCAAAAAATTTACTTCTAAAAAAGTCTATCTAATTTTTTCAATAGATGGCACTGACGTTGTACTGTGTTTTAGGGACTTTGGCAACACCTTGTATAACACAAATGCAACTCAATTAGACGCGCTTCGATTCTGCTTTTATCACCACTAGCTTTTAGACTTATTTGGAAACTTTTTTAGGGTTTCGTACATCAAAAGGAAACACTACTAACTCTTATAAGATCACTTTTTTTATTGACGCATGACTTTGCAATTTTTTATAAGTAAACCGTCCCCTTTAATCAATTTAATCACTCGTATCACCACTCACCCCCTTGTATCACTACTTATTCCCTTGTATCACCACTCACCACCTTGTATCACCACTTACCACCTTGTATCAATATTCACCCCATTAAAACATACATTATTAAAATAATTACAAATAAATAGTATTTCAATTGTTTATTAGATATTTGTACATAAGTTAGGTATTTAATTTTATTTGAATAAAAAAAAACAGTACAATTATTCATATAACATTAATGGAATTAAGACTAATATATAGACCAGTAAAGTTATCACTTACAGAAATTGCAAATATCGTAATATTTTTATACCAAATTATATTTATATTCTAAACGTGTGGGTGTGGTCACTTCCTCTCTGGCGCGGGCGGGTGAGTGCGGATGTACTCGAGCGCACGCAGTATTGCCTCTGGGATGGGGGGTGAGGTGGGGATGTGGGAACCCTGGAAAATACATAACATAAAGGACATGTCCTATATTATGATTTTTATACATCGCACCTTTAGGATGAAAACGACACAACTCAGAAAGATAGAAAATTGAGCGCCCATACAAAACCACATCTCCTTTAACATCTCAAATTATTAAAACTTCATTTAAATGATAATCACCTGAGGTTGGTAACCGTTCTCGTCTGCCACGTACTCAATTCTGACCACTTCTCCCTCCGGGGATGTGTACTGCGATGATCCTTGAGATATTTGCGCTGCGTCCGGCTGAAAAAAACATTCATTATAACCTTATTTTTGGTTTTGCGGAGTCAAATTGTCGTGCGCAATTAAAACAAAACTTGTTGATTTTTTATTTCATTAGAATCTTTTTCCCTCGACTATGAAGCAAGGAAAGGACTACCTTTCCTTCAATCACTAGATTTAATACCTTATATATCAATTTTATGTTCCTAGCCTCGGTGGCGTAGTTGTATTAAGGTACGACTACAATGCTGAGGTCTCGGGTTCGATTCCCGGGTCGGGCAAAAAGTGATATTGAGATTTTCTATTCAGTATCAGCTCGGAGTCTGGATTTTGTGCCCGATATGGCGATAGGCTCCACCCTGTCACATCATGGGACGGAATAACGGCGAAAAGTGGGTGCACTAGTTGCGCCTCTGCCTACCCCTACGGGGATAACAGGCGTGAGTGTATGAGTGTGTGTGTGTGTGTGTATGTGTGTGTGTGTGTATGTTCCTGGCTTTGCTCCTATTGAATTGATTTTGACAAACGGGGTTTCCATCGTTTCTTATTTATTTTGCGTTGGTTATAGGCTATATGTAAAAAATAAAATGAGTAAGATAATTAAGATAGCCTAGTTGGGAATGGAACGTTCTACCGAGACAATGTCCGGAGGTTCAAAACCCAAGGCACACGCCTCTGACTTCTCGATGTTATGTGTGTATTGTTTATAAATTATCGTTCACTTTAACGGTGAAGGAACACATCGCGGGGAAACCTACATACCTGAGAATTCTCCATAAGAATTTCGAGTGTATGTGAAGTCTGCCAACCCGCACTAGGCCAGCGTGGTGGACTAAGGCCTTACCCCTCTCAGTAGTAGAGGAGGCCCGTGCTCAGCAGTGATCAGTATATAATACAGGGCTGGTATTATTATATTATTTATTATCCTAGTAAGAAGCTTATAATTATTAAATTAGAAGGTGGCATGACACTCACACTCTGAGGGTTGTTAAGCGCACCACTGGCCTTCGAAACGATCCCGTTGTCAGTCTCAAACGACCACTGATACGCTCCTTCAGGACTCACGTCCATGTCCTGGTTGATGATTTTGGCGTTGGCCTCTGGACCTGAGAGATGGGAGACATCTGCCAAGGCGAATGCCACGCATGCTGATAAGATGAGGATTTTCTGGAAAAATATGAGTAAAATACAGTGAATTGTTTCAAGGGGATGATAAGGACTCAAGGGGTTGAAGGAGACTCTAAAGAGGTGAAGGGGAATCAAAAGAAGTGAAAAAGACTCAAGGAATTAAGGGGACTTAAGGAATTAAAGGGATTTAAGGAATTAAGGGGACTTAAGGAATTAAGGGGACTTAAGGAATAAGGGAACTTAAGGAATTAATGGGACTCAAGGGATTAAGGGGACTCAAGGGGGTGAAGGGAATTTCAAAGGGGTGTAGACCAACACTATCCAAATTATGGGTCGCCAGGAAATATTGGGTAGGCTCTATGTAATAGAACGATACATCAACCGACCAAGCCATCAGCCGGACGGGCTATGATAGACGAGAAAAGTAACTAAAATTTTCGAGAAAAGTATTGAATTTAATTCACAACAGCCAAGACGTGAGTCCAGAAATTGGAAGCTTTCGGCGGGTCGCGGCCCGGTCAACTTTAGAAACCACTGGTGTGGAGTCAAGAGGGAGATTCATAGGTGTGCAGATGTGTTGAGGGGAACTCAAGGGGTGGAAGGGACTCAACACTAAATAGGATTTAATGTTACCGCTAAACCACAGACACTTTGATGTTTGCTATCGAAAACTTAACAAAAAGAAAGCAATGATTTCATATTTTTATGGAAACTTGAAAAAGAACAGTCGAAGGTGGGACTCGAACCCACGACCTCCGGCGTACCGTGCCGGTGCTCTTCCAATAGAGCCACCTTCGACTGTTCCTTTTCAAGTTTCCATAAAAATATAAAATCATTTTCCGGGCACTACATGGCCATTAACATGTATAAAAAATCATAATATAGGATTAAAAAGAAAGCAAGTACATAGCGGATCTTTTATCCCGGAAAAGCTTTTTATCGCTCGCTTTAAAGTCAAAGAACCTACATACTTAACAATACATAAAAACTGGCAGGCAGAAACGCAACTAGTGCACCCAATTTTCGCCGTACGAATTCCGTCCCATGATAGGGGTCGAGCCTATCGCCATATCGGGCACAAATTCCAGACTCCGGGCTGATATTGATCAGAAAAACCCAATATCACTTTGCCCGACCCGGGGGTCGAACCCGAGACCTCAGCATTGCAGTCGTACCGTAATACAACTACGCCACCGAGGCCAGTCTTCCTTAATTATATGCTCTAATTAAGTTTACTGCGGGAAATAGCAAAGAAAAGAAATACGCTATGGACACCTACGCAACAAATGAATACAAATAAGTTAGAAATAAATAAGCTGTATCCTACTATCCTACTAATATTATAAACGCGAAAGTTTGTAAGAATGTATGAATGTCTGGATGTTTGTTCCTCTTTCACGCAAAAAATAATTAATGGATTTCAATAAAATTTGGCACACGGGTAGATCATGTCCTGGATTGACGGCTCCGCCCGCGTGAAAAAGTTTTTCCGGGACAAAAATATTTTCCCGAGATAAAAAGTAGCCTATAGCACTCAGGAGTTATGTAGCTTCCTATTAGTGAAAGAATTTTCAAAATCGGTTCAGTAGTTCCTGAGATTAACGCGTTCAAACAAACAAACTCTTCAGCTTTATAATATTAGTATAGATTAATGGCTAACATAAAAATATGGCAAAGAACGGTGTGCGTCTTAAATCATGGAGACACAGCATGCATTACTTAAAAGTTGATATAATGTTATAAATGTATTTACAAATTTTTAAAATTTAATAAAAAAATAATTCTAATTCTTTAGTCTAAACAATACTGAATAACGTTAAATAATCAAAAATTATATACTAAAACCTTCCCTGAAAAATATACATTTGAATACCGAAAACCACGTCCAAATCGGATCAGTAGTTTTTGAGAAACTCGCGGCCATACAAATTTACATACATACATACATACGGATCGAATACAGAACCTCCTTTTTGAAGTCGGTTAGAAAAGGTGACACTTTAAGACATAAACATGTACTACGCAATATCTACATTTACGGCATAACGTTATTTATAAGGTGACGTTGCACGGTGAATAGACACTCGACCCAGCAGTGGGACAGTGTGGGCATTATAATGTACACCCATGACATTAAAGCATAGTGAAGTTCACAGCAGTTCTCAAACGCGAACTTACAAAACGTATAATTAGATTACGCTGTTGGTATATTCATGAGCGGAGCGGGATATTATCGACGGTTGGCGGGTTGATTCACTTAAGCGACATTGATTTTTATGCATATTTGGAAACAGCGCATTTTACTTCTTTATTTAATGTGCACACTCGCGCCTTTTATGCCCGAAGGGGTAGGCAGAGGCGCGACTAGTTCACCCACTTTTCGTCGTGCGTACTCCGTCTTATGATGTAACAGGGGGCGAGCCTATCGCCATATCGGAAACAAATTCCAGACTCCGAGCTGATACTAGGTAATTAGAAAAACCCAATATGACTGCCCGACCCGAGGATCGAATCCGAGACCTCAGCATTGCAGTCGTACCGTAATACAACTACGCCACCGAGAGTCATTTCATTATTGAGGATTTCATTATTTCTTGGTTGAGGAGGCCGATGGCTGGCACATGCGTCATACTCGTGAACGGGTGCTGCTTGTGTGAACTGGTCTGCCCTTTTCGCTTACTACATCTAAGTATTAGGGATATATATTAAACTTAGATTAATAACGACATCTTGAAGAATTTCATACCAAATTATTACATGATTCCTGAGAGGGTTATGCACTCGTATAGGATTTTTTACCTTTTTTGCGAGTATATAAATGAACTGCTCTAAACAAAAATAACAAATAGATTTATATCATGTTATTTTTTTTTTATTATGAATTGTATCTTTTACCTTGAACTGATTTTGAAAAGAGCAACACTAGAGTTTCTTGCCCGTTCTTCTCTAGTGAGAACTGCTTTCCGAACTGGTGGTAGAGTTAATATTGACTGAATCTAAATAATGTATAACATTTTATGGGTTCGAATAAATTTATTTCATTTCATTATTTAAACATATTTGAATTTTTCGAAAAAAGTGTCGCTTAAGTCTATTTGCCTGCCAACCGTCGTTAAATTTTGAAAATGTGGCAAGTGATATATTTCAGCTCAGTATCATCCTGGAGATTGGAATTTATGGCTGATATAGAGGATAAGCTCGCGACCTATTATGGGACGGAATACACGTGCCCAAAAGTGCGTGCACTATTTGCGCCTCTGTCTATCCCTTCGGGGATAAAATACGTGAGTTATGTTGGTACATATTGGTATGGCCGATTGGTATGGGCAATAGGTAGTATTTTTTTTAACAGCGAAAACTTAGTACGTCATATTCAGAAAAGATTTTTACGTTGTAAAATTTCAATAAAAAATATAATATTAGTAATATAAATCAATCCGCTGTCGCTTATAAACAAACCGCTCTCCGCGTCACTAAGTTACAACCTTTATGATTCGCATTATAACGTACGTGTTGTAACACACGTTAGAAACTGGTCTTTTTGTCCGTAAAATGTCAAACGGCCATCGTAATTAAATCAATTATAATAATTTATGATTGAAATTAGACGGTGCTTCATTAACTATACACACACCCATCCCTTTTGGCTCTGAAGGGGTAGACAGACGCACAACTGGGGCAGTGACTATATCGCACCTCTAGAACAAAAATGACACAATTAAAAAAATAGAAAATTGAGTTGTCAATTTTAAATGACTAAAAACTAGCCCCTCATTTATAAAAATATTATAAAAAAGGGACCGATATAACAGATTTGTCCTTTTCCTGCTTGAATATGGCTGTGTTTGAACTTTTGTTGTATTGAGAACTTCGTTTTAAGTAATTTTATGACGACAACTCAATTTTCTATCTTTTTGAATTGTGTCGTTTTCATCCTAAAGGTGCGAATTGTGAAACATCAGTTTGTTTACGTTTTCAGATAAATTCTGTACACATCGCACCATTAGAACGAAAACAACACAATTCAAAAAATAGAAAATTGAGTTGTCATTTTTAAATGACTAAAAACTAGTCCTTCATTTATAAAACTATAATAAAAAAGGGACCGATATAACAGATTTGTCCTATTCCTGCTTGAATATGGCTGTGTTTGAACTATTGTTATATTGAAAACTTCGTTTTAAGTAATTTTATGACGATAACTCAATTTTCTATATTTTGAATTGTGTCGTTTTCATCCTAAAGGTGTGACATATTGACACACAAACACTCATCACATCTTTATCCCGGATGGGGTAGGCAGAGTACAAAAATAGACGTTTCAAGCAAGTCAAAATGTAGATTACATTAAGCAGGTTAATAAATATGCAATGTGTGTTAGTCAAAGGACATATTTAAACACCGGAGTGCATGCTTCCATGTCTATACTGATGTTATAAAGAGGAATGATTTCTAATGTATTTTTGTATATTTGTAACACATAATTTCAAATACTCCTGGACTGATTTTATAAATTCTTTCATGAATATATAGCTATATTATCAGCGAGGTACATAGGTTAATTTTTACCCAGGGAAAATATAAATCGGGGCTTTTATCCTGGAAAATAACTTAAAAATATACGGAAAGAACATGATAAATGACAGAAAAACAATTTTTTTCGTATAAATCTCCCAACGTGTGCGTACCCTTGTGGTATTTGTTGTTTAATGTTGAAAATAATTTTAAAATTACATAATAGAGATAATACGTCATAAGTTTTGCTATGTTAAAATTGATTGTAAATAATTTATGTAGGTAGTGTAGAACTTACCTGTAATTTAGAAGCATACACTTGAATATTAATTATTTTTTTCCACATAATGTTAGTCTTGTATGTATTTTTAGTTGGTAAGTCTTTACTAATAAATAAATTTGTTTGACCTACCTGCTCGGTCAATACCTACGAATATGACCTTTAAGTATGATCCTGTCTAACTTCAAACTTAGAACTAAAAAATACCTAATTGCTAAAATTCCCGTAAAAAAGTAAAGTCACATTGAATGTGTATTGGTCGAGACTCCGTCCGCGTTAAAAAGTATTTCCGGAATTAAAATATTTTCCCGAGATAAAAAGTAGCCTATAGCACTCAGGAGTAAAGTAGCTTTCTGTTAGTGAAAGAATTTTCAAAATCGGTTCTATAGTTTTTGAGATTAGAGCATTCAACCAAACAAACTTCAGCTCTGTGATATAAGTACAGTAGAACGCCGATTAACCGAATCGCCAACTATCCGAAACAACGTGATATAAAAAATTAAAACCAAGTAATTTTTGTTTTGTTTTGTTGTAACAAGTTGGAACTCGTTGGAGTCCAGATATATTTTAATTTCAACTTACTCAGATCGAGATTTTCAAGTGAGCGTTAATGTAGAACTTTGTTTGTTAAACTTAATAAAGTTTATTCTATGTGTGACAGATCGTTTTTCTTTATTACCAATTTATGTCCGATTAACCGAATTTACGATTATCCAAATCGGCCCCGGTTCCGATTTATTATACAGCTCGCGGCTCCGCCCGCGTGAAAAAGTTTTTCCGGAACAAAAATATTTTCCCGGGATAAAAAGCCTATAGCACTCAGGAGTTATGTACCTTCCTATTAGTGAAAGAATTATCAAAATCGGTTCAGTAGTTCCTGAAATTAGCGCGTTCAAACAAACAAACTCTTCAGCTTTATAATATTAGTATAGGCAAGTATAGATATGGGACGAGAATCGAACGCTGAATACCCTCGAATAACTTTATGAACACCACTGCACTCACCATGATTCCGTTCACTATTCGACTGTTCAGGTGTGCCGTGTGCGCGTCCCTTTTATTACAAAGATGCGTCGGACGAAGCGAGGTCAGATTTTGTAGTAATGTCGGAGGTCTCGAGGTTGCGGCTTAAATCTCTTGCCGGTTTTGTAGCGATCCTTGTGAGGGAAAATGATTCAAGCGACACATTTTTCGAAAATTACTTCTAATAATAATAAATTCTTACAACATGAAAAGTAATAGAATCATGAAAGTAGATTATATAGAACTGTATGTTGTAACTAGCTTTTGCCCGCGGCTCCGCCCGCGTGAATAAGTTTTGCGGGATAAAAGTTCCCGGGATAAAAAGTAGCCTATGTGTTAATCCAGGACATGATCTACCCGTGTGCCAAGTTTCATCGAAATCCGTTCAGCAGTTTTTGCGTGAAAGAGTAACAAACATCCATACATTTTTACAAACTTTCGCCTTTATAATATTAGTAGGATTAGAGTTAGGTACAGCTTTTTCCCTTACAATTAATTTGAAATTGCTGCATATTATGTCACAAATTATACTAGCACAAGATTGCCTCGGTGGCGTAGTTGTATTACGGTACGACTGCTATGCTAAGTTCTTGGGTTTGATCCCGGGTCGGGCAAATTGATATTGGATTCTTTTATTCAGTATCAGTTCGGAGTCTAGAATTTGTGCCCGATATGGCGATAGGCTCGCACACACATCACACCATGGGACGGAATGCGCACGGCGAAAAATGGGTGCATTAGTTGCGTCTCTGCCTATCCCTTTGAGGATATACAGCGTGAGTGTATGTATGTGGAACAAGACGCAGAAAAATAATGTGATTAGAAATTATGTGTATAAACTTTTTTCACATCTGAGTAAATGCTAATCGTCACATGAATATACAAAATGACCAAATACAAAGTAACACTAATCTATGCTCCCAAATAAATTAAATGAGTAGTATCTGCGTTAGCTGTTGAAAAAAATTATTTGAAAATTGTGAGTGTAAAAAGTCGCTTACAACAGTTTTCAATGAATGTATCTTAATGCTTGATCCGATCCTGAGACTAAAACAGTTGTTATAAGTCATTTGTAAATATAAAAAAAAACATTTGTTGTGATTGATCCATTTTTGCGATGGATTGAAAAAAGCGATCGTTAATGTCGCTTGAGTGAATTAGCGATACAAGCTTCGTGATCTTAATATTAATTATAAATGCCTTGGTAGCGTAGTATTACGGTACGATTGTCAATCTGAGTTCTCGGCGATTCCCGGGTCGCGTTTTTTTCTATTCCATTGAATGACGAGACGAGCATGCCGTTCGCCTGATGGTAAGTGATACGACCACCCATAAACAGTCCCAACACCATCCAGCACCTTGAGTTGCTAAGTATTGTGTGGCATTCAACTGCGCTTGTCACCCTGAGACATAACATGTTAAGCCTCATTATGTCCTGTAGTTACACTGGCTACAATTTACCTCAAACCGAAACACAACAGTGCATGCACACTGCTGGCGGTAGAAATAGACATTGCGGTGGTACCCACCCCGACGGACTCTTACATATGCGAGACCTACCACCAGTAAGTAATATAGGTAACTAGCGGCCCGGCCTGGCTTCGCACAGGTAGCAAAGCATAATATTACATGCTGAAAATTGTTTTTTTTTTTGTAATACAAAATATTTAAACCTTCCTCTTGAATCACTCCATCCATTGGTGAAAGACATATGAAAATGCGTTGGGTAGTTTTTGAGTTTATCGTATTCAGACAATCAGATGCGATAGGGGGACTTTGTTTTATAATATGTAATGATGTTACATAATTTTTATAGTTTTAGTGGTTTTTGAAGGCGGTTAAATATTTTTGTAATATCGCTTAAGCAATTATGTCCGGAACTCATTGATCATCATTCGAAGCACGTGCGTCGTTATTTTTTGTCTAAAATTCTTAGACGGGTCGCAACTTGTTAGCATTCTGATTGTGATTGGTCGTCTGAATGACGTCACGGGTGCTTCCTTTGTTCTGGAAAGGTGTTCTAGGGAGGTGCAGGGTCATTTTGACATTGCATTAATAAATAAATGAAACTACATTCTATATTCTTGAAAATATTTTCTTTCAGTGTTACTCGAACCGCAGATGTAATTAAATATGTATATCGAACAAAATGTCAATAACAATATCACTACTACCATTGAACTACTACTCTAAGAGAATTCGTCGCAGTGGCGACATCACACTTTCAGTCAGAAAAATACGCACACGACATATTCGCATTAAAAACAAAATGAAAAAAAAACTGACTGCCTCGGTGACGTAGTTGTATTACAGTACGACTGCAAAGCTGAGGTCTCGGGTTCGATCCCCGGGTCGGGCACAGTGATATTGAGTTTTTCTATTCAGTATCAGCCCGGAGTCTGGAATTTGTGCCCGATATGGCGATAGGCTCACCCCCTATCACATCATGGGACGGAATGACGGCGAAAAGTGGGTGCACTAGTTGCGCCTCTGCCTACCCCTTCGGGGATAACAAGCGTGAGTGTGTGTGTGTGTGTGTGTGTATATGTTAACCTGTGATTTTTGTTGAAAATAATCGTTATGAATGATTTTTGGAATAATGTTATCAGATCAGAGGAAGCGGTGATAGCCTAGTTGGGAGTGGAACGGACTGCCGAGAGGAATGTCCGCAGGTTCAAACCCAAGGGCGCACACCTCTGACTTATAAAAAAATATGTGTATTCTTTGTGAATTGTCGCTCGCTTTAATGGTGAAGGTAAACATCGTGAGGAAACCTGCATACCTGAGAAGTTAATTGAATTTCGAAGGTATGCGAAGTCTGGTAACACTAGGCCAGCGTGGTGGATTCCAAACCCTTTCAGTAGTAGAGGAGGCCCGTGCCCAGCAGTGGGCAGTATATAATACAGGGCTGGTATGGTTATCAGAGGCAAAGAGTGGTTTCATTTATAAACGCTATGTCAAAATGATACTGTATTTGTTTCGAACTAGCTTTTAACACGTTACAAAGTTATTCCGGGATAAAAGTCCCGGGATAAAAAGTAGCCTATGTATTAATCTAGGACATGATCTACCCGTGTGCCTAATTTCATCGAAATCCGTTCTGTAGTTTTTGCGTGAAAGAGTAATAAACATACATACATCCATACATTCTTACAAACTTTCGCGTTTATAATATTAGTAGGATAATAGTGTCTATATTGTAAATGGTATTCCATTAGAATATATCATAGAAATTATTTGGGTTCGTGTTAACTGGTGGGATATATTTAGACCCGAATTCAAAAAGGGTTCTGTATTCGACCCGCATGTATGTAAGTTTGTATGACCGCGATTTTCTCAAAAACTACTGATCTGATTTGGATGGGGTATTCGTTATTGAAATGTTATATTTTTCAGGGAAGGTTTTAGTATATAATTTATTATTATCTGATGAAGATCTTCAGAGATAATATAGATAAGAAGAGAGAGAAAATGGAACTCTTCAATAACTAACAGCATATGACCCGCGAATGCTGCAATCGTATATCTATGATGTATTGTTTACACCATTCCATAATTAACGAACAAAAGAGCAATAAATAATAACTTTTAACAAAAAATAAAACCGACTTCAAGACCACTGCCTCGGTGGCGTAGTTGTATTACAGTACGCCTGCAAAGCTGAGGTCTCGGGTTCGATCCCCGGGTCGGGCAAAGTGATATTGAGTTTTTCTATTCAGTATCAGCTCGGAGTCTGGAATTTGTGCCCGATATGGCGATAGGCTCGCCCCCTATCACATCATGGGACGGAATAATGGCGAAAAGTGTGTGCACTAGTTGCGCCTCTGCCTATCCCTTCGGGGATAACAGACGTAAGTGTAAGTGACTTCAAGACCACTACAAACAAAAAAAAATGTTTAACTTTATACGCATACTTACGCCTTTTATCATCGAAGGGCAGAGGCGCAACTAGTTCACCCACTTTTCGTCGTGCGTATTCCGTCCCATGATGTGATAGGGGGCGAGCCTATCGCCATATCGGGCACACATTCCAGACTCCGCGCTGATACTGAATTTAAAACCCAATACCACTTTGCCCGACCAGGGGATCGAACCCGAAACCTCAGCATTGCAGTCATACCGTAATATAACGCCATCGAGACAGCCCTGGTAAAATATTTTTTTTATGGCATTGATTGACGAGACGAGCATGCCGTTCGCCTGATGGTAAGCGATACGACCACCCATAGACAGTAGCAACACCATCCAGCACCTTGAGTTACAAAGTACTGTGTGGCATTCCACTGCGCTCGTCATCCTGAGACATATGATGTTAAGTCTCATTATGTCCAGTAGTTACACTGGCTACAACGTCATTCAAACCGAAACACAACAGTGCATACACACTACTGGAGGTAGAATTAGACATTATGGTACCACCAGACGGACCACCTCATACTAGAGACCATCAGGTGATCGATTAAAACTGTGTGATATTAAATTATGTTCATGATTGATTACCTAATTGACCTTTCTGGGTGGCACAGAGGTCATTTAATCCAAGGGTCATCGGTACATCAAAAATAACGTTGACATACCACATAACTGCGTCTTGTTGAGTTCGAATCAACTCCGAAACTCTATAAATAAAGGTGAAGGATTGTATAGAGTTAGGAGTGTTTTAGACGCGGCAAGCGGATGTTAATAAAAATTACTATTTCTACTGAAAATTATTATGAGATTTATTGCAAATAAAAAATACTTTGTGATGATATTTATGAGTTACTGCGAACTTTTAAATTGGATTATTACTAGCTTTTGCCCGCGGCTCCGCCCGCGATATAAAGTTTTTCCGGGATAAATGTCCCGCTTTTTATTTTCCCGGCATAAAAAGTATGTATTTTAAGTATATATTTTATCCAAATCCGTTCAGTAGTTTTTGCGTGAATGAGAGCGGATTATCTGTATCTACTTATTTTAGGTTATAAGTATGGCGGTATGGATGCTTGTTACACTTTCAATGATGAAATTTGCCACAAGGGTTGATCATGTCCTGGATTAACACATAAGCTACTTTTTATCCCGAGAAAATATAAAACGGAACTTTATCCAGGGGAAGCTTGTTTACGCGGGCGGAACCGCGGGTAAGAGCTAGTAAATAATATTATAAATGCGAAAGTTTGTGCAAATTTATTTTATTTTATTTTATTTATTAGAGATACCATTAGATAATACATACAGTACTTTTTATAATATAAAGCAATTTAGTATAAAGGCGTATGTTTACCTTTAAAATGTTTAGAATTGATGTCTGTTAGAAGTAAACGCACAAACAGCTAGACTGATTGAATGAAATTTAGCACACTGGCACCATGTCTTGGATGAACACATAGGGTACTTATTATCCCGGGAAAATATAAAGCGGGACTTTTATCCCGGAAAAACTCATTCACGCGCGCGGAGCCACGGGCAAAAGCTAGTTAATAAATAATATCGTTAATCAATAATAATCTTTTACTGTGCCGGAAGTCCCCTCTATGCCACACCTAACTCTATGGTTTAAAACCATCGTGTCATAGATCAAGGCTATATGTTTCGTCCACAGACTATAAATAATATGAATATTATACGTAGAATTATTTGTATGTATGTAGTGTCCTTGTACTAAACAGTTGTTCTGTAGTCTTTAAATGATTATGTTAATGATAAATGCTGTAAAATACTTAAGTTTTTTTTTAAATATTAGTCCGCGTGACTCTCAATACACGTTCTGTAAGTACACATGCTCACGGCTTTTATGACAGTGAGGGTAGGCAGATGCGCAACTAGTCCACCTGCAACTTCTACCAAATTATAAGAGCTGCTTATTAACACCTTTATAAAAACTGTAGTACATACATACACACTGGGTCTTTTATCCCCAAAGGGGTAGGCAGAAGTGCAACTAATGCACCCAATTTTCGCCGCACATATTCCAGACTTCTGGCTGATACTGACTAGAAAAACGTGTCTTAAACACTTGTCTTTACACACACTACAATAGTTTTTGTACGACTGCGACTGCCTCGGTGGCGTAGTCGTATTTTTTTTTATTGCATCGAATGACGAGACGAGCCTGCCGTTCGCCTGATGGTAAGCGATACGACCACCCATAAACAGTAGCAACACTATCCAGCTCCTTGACTTACAAAGTACATTGTGGCATTCCACTGCGCTCGTCATCTTGGGACATAAGATGTTAAGTCTCATTATGTCCAGTAGTTACACTGGCTACAATGTCCTTCAAACCGAAACACAACTGCATGCACACTGCTGCTTGGCGGTAGCGATAGACATTGCGGTGGTACCCACCCAGTCGGACTCTTACATATGAGAGACCTGCCACCAGTAACTACCGCCATATGAAAATTATCACCACTAAGTGAAGCTGTACACCAGACGAATGTCTAGTTTCGCCATTCGTTCGTTAAAACATGCGACTTTTTAATTATTAGTTGCATAAATTTTGCAACGATATGTAAATAGATGCAACATAATGAAGAAATAGTTTTTTTGTTATTTTTTCCTTGATGCAGTAATTTATGCATGTGAGAATGGAGTTCACACGCAATGCTTAATGGGGTAGTCGACAACTTTTTAAATACATTTATCAAAAATGTATGTCTTTAAAATCAAGAGGAAAAATATTTTTTTAAAATACAAGCATTAATAAATGAGTTATAAAGCTTTGAAGTTTGGTGGAAGGGGCATCTGTCAGATAACGGACATAGCAGAATGTGACGTCACCGAGAGTCGCCAGCCATAACGCTGCGTGCGTGCGAAACAGATGACGCGATATGCCCACTACGCCCCCACTTTTGCTCACAACAATATTTCAAATATGAATAACTGCTTTAGTTGTCAACTAATTTTGATTCTGATTTTACAGAAGAATTTAGTTTTCGTATTATTTTCTGTTACATATAAAATAATTTACAAAATCAAACATAGGAAACTACCCTATTGAAGACAAGATATTTGTCTCGTTCTTTAGAGGTTCTTTAACTCACCCACTTTTTGCCGTGCGTATTCCGTCCCATGATGTGATAGGAGGCGAGCCTATCGCCACATTAAACATCGACTCCGGGTTGATACTGATTAGAAAAACATGACTTTTCCCGACCCGGGGATCGAACCCGAGACCCCAGCATTGCAGTCGTACCGTAATACAACTACGCCACCGCGGCAGCCGCGAGAGCGATTAATGATTATTAATTCCTCGTAAACATTCGAACTGACGTTGCTCAACGGTTTCAAGTATGGTTACGCCATAAGCCTGCAATTTATTTGTTTTTGTGTGGCCTTGAGATTTGGTATTGACCATTGGTTATTAATTATACATACATACATACTTGCTGGAGGTCCTTCATATGTAAGAGTCCGTCTGGGTGGGTACCACCGCAATGTCTATTTCTACCGCCAAGCAGCCGTGTGCATGCACTATTGTGTTTCGGTTTAAATAAATAAATAAAAAAAAAACATTTATTGATCAAATAGGCTTATAAAAAAGCACTTATGACAGGTCATGACATGAAGGCAGACACAATAACAAAGGTACATAATAAACCAATGAAATAATTTAAAGTTAAATATCGAACAACCAGCACGGGCTGATAGGTACAAAGGACACGGACATTGGGGACGTGAATAGGGCTAGGGAAGGAGAAGTGGAGCTGATATAAAAGAAAGGGAAGGAGTATCTTTACATTATGAGGAAAGGAAACGCCTCGGTCCTCGCCGGCGAGGATAAAAAGGTCCTAGCCTAGCTAACCTACCAGCCTTTCACTAGCTACCTAAGCGATGACGACCCGAAGAAGAAAGGCAGAAAGAAACTCCGGGCTTAATTTTTTCGTCATCAATTGCCATGATATACTGCATTTTTTTTTAATATATATTTTACAGTATGATTATTACACAGGTTAATGCATACATGAATGTAGCCATAAGGTAAGTTTGAAGGACATTGTAGCCAGTGTAACTACTGGACATAATGAGACTTAACATCTTGTGTCTCAGGATGACGAGCGCAGTGGAGGGTGACGCAGTTTGTAATAGGGTAGTTTCCTATGTTTGATTTTGTGCATTATTATATCGTATTATATAATAATACGACAAAGTTATTGTTCTGTGAAATCAGCTTTAAAAACGATTAAAAAATAAAGCTGTTATTGAAATATTCTAGTGAGCAAAAGTGGGGGCGTGGCGGGAATATCGCGCTATTTCTTTCGCACGCAAGCAATGTTATGGACGACGGTGCTTAGTGACGTCACAGCCTAGTATTGCTGTTATTTCACAGCTACCCCTTCCATCAAATTTCAAAGCTGTATAACTTACTATTGCACAAATTTTGTGAATTTCTTTTTCCATTCGATTTTGGATAGCAGACATTTTTCATAATTGTATTAAAAAAAAGAAAGAAAGAAAGAAAGAATAATTTATTGCCGCGGTTCACGTGATCGTGAAAAGGAGTCAAGTACCCTGTTCAAAGTTATGTGCGGCGTTGCTACTGTTTATAGATGGTCGT
This sequence comes from Lapara coniferarum, assembly GCA_949316025.1. Lineage (NCBI taxonomy): Eukaryota > Metazoa > Arthropoda > Insecta > Lepidoptera > Sphingidae > Lapara > Lapara coniferarum. Next base: position 20,508,726 of record OX438929.1, read on the forward strand.
ATCGCTTACCATCAGCCGAACGGCATGATCATCTCGACGGTTTACTGCAATAAAAAGGGAGCCTTGGGTGGAAAATATATCAATTCCTAAGTATATCTTCATATTGTTAATCTTCCAATAAAAAGAAATATAACTACTGTCAAAGAACGACTTTGCAAAAAAGGTTATTACAGTACAGGCGTTTATTGGGAAGATACAAATGCTTGGGATTAGGGATTAGGTTGCTCGCATGCACACATGTTCCGTAATTAGAATTAATACACACACAGACACACGCGCGCGCACACAGTCTTTAATGTATACATTCACACACTAATGCTGTTTTTTTTTTAAGTTTTTATATTATAATACAGATATGTGATAGATTTTATTTATTTCTTAAAGATATTTTTAATGAATATTATTAGAAACTAAGTAAAAATTAATGAAAGAGCAGTTAGTCCTAACTTCTAAATACCCCGCCTAATATCTAAGGGGCCAGGGGTGGCTGAAAATCAGCGCTGGATGAGTCTATATTTTAACCAGCAGTTAAGCTGAGCCACTTCCTTTTGTCATATTTTTTTTATAGATTGTAAGTTTTTGTGCTTATTTCAAACTTTGGAACCATATGGATTTTGGCAATAAACGTTTATTATAGTTATTATTATTAAAAAAAAAAACAAGATGACAAAAAAATACCCACGCTGAGTTTCTTGGTGCTTTTTCTCAGGTCAGTGGGCTTTTCCGAAGCACTGGTAGACTCTTATAGTTTAAAAAAAAATGACGTGTAAAATGGACTCTAGGGGCCTAATTACATAACAAACTAGCTTTTGCCCTCGGCTTCGCCCGCGTTAATAAGTTTTTCCGGGCTAAAAGTACATAAAAACCTTCCCGTTGAATCACTCTATCCAACACATTTATTTGGATAAAGATTAATATTATGACGTTGATACAACTCTTAACAAATAATGCATTAAATTCGACCAAATTTGATTACCATAAAAACGGTTCTAGTGAGTTAATCTTAAAAGATAGACATATACTGTCGCGTACATTTTTTTAGATCATTTTAAGAGGAATAATTCTTTCATACATATATTTTTGGTATCTTGAACCGTTTTCGCAGCGCACGTAATGGAAGCCCTCAAGGGTGAATAATTTTCCCCGTTTTTTTTTTTACATTTTCGATTATTTCTTCGCTCCTAATTGTTGCATCGTGATGTTATATAGCCTAAAGCCTTCCTCGATAAATGGTCTATTCAACACAAAAAGAATTTTTCAATTCGAACCAGTAGTTCCTGAGATTAGCGCGTTCAAACAAACAAACAAACAAACAAACTCTTCAGCTTTATAATATTAGTATAGATTATTTGAGTTTAATCCATTTTTCCGTAGTAATGTCGAAGTTCGCTGTGCGCGTGGACGCGGCGGTGTCTGCGCTCGGCGGCGGCGCGGGCGGCGGACTCGACGAGAACGACTTCATCGACGCCTCCCGGCTCGTGTACGACGCCGTCAGGGAGATCAGGAGGGCCGTGCTCATGAACAGGGTGAGTGGAACTTCACATGGTGCCTTAGTCTTTGGAGGGTGGAAGTAAAGACCATCTTGTGTGGGGGATTAGTCGTGTTATATCAATTCTCTAAGTTCTATCGTCTGTATCATGACGAATGTTTGAAGCTTTGATTAATAATACACTAGATGGACTCTGAACGCTTCAAGCGTGGAGAAGAACCTAAAGGTCTACTGTCAACCTTTAGGTCATTTTCCCGGGCTTAGTACGCTTCGAGCTGTCATGGCGCTCGCTCACGTTGTTACGCAGATTTGTAGCCTTTGAAAATGTCGGGTTGTGTGATTAAAGTGTGCAAAAACTACAAGGGTCGACGTAAAACCACGCATAATGTCACCTACCACCGGTAAGTTACATTTTTTATAAACACTTCTAGCTAAATAAGCCCATTGAAATATTTAGTTAAAAAAATAATAAAGAGTTCGTAATAGTTAGGGGTTGCTAGTTTATGGAATCAAAATTTCCCAAAAAGATGGTAAAAATGAATCCAAAGTAAATATTTTTTTGACTAAATGGTGAATATTTTCGGCGTTTAAAGCCACAAGTTTTATTATTTATTTGATCGGAAATAAAAAATTGACACCTGTACGTATGGTACGTGCTGTCAGTGGCGTAGCGTAGGTTCTTGTCGCCTGGGGTGGACCCGGTAATTTGCACCAAGAACAGGTTGTTTCAACAAATAAGTCACGCGTGCAATGTATAGATAACTAGCTTTTGCTCGCGGGTCCACCTGCGCAAAAAAGTTTTACCGGGATAAAAGTCCCGCTTTATATTTTCCCGGGATAAAAGTAGCCTATGTCTTTTCTCGGCTCTAGACTATCTGTGTACCAAATATCATTTAAATCGGATCCGCAGTTTTGGCATAAATACGCGACAGACACAGTTACTTTCGCATTTATCGCATTGCTAAGGATGAATATATTTTTCAGAATACCAAGTGATCCTACAATAAGAAGCCAATGGATAAATATTATAAGAAAATGTCGCTGTGAGGAATTTTGGCAACCAGCAAAATATTCTCTGGTTTGCTCTGACCATTTTCATAAAAATGAAATGTATTTTGCAAAAAAACAACGACGCCGAAAATTAAAAAAAAAAACAGACAATCGGACTAATAGTGTAATATCAGCAAGGGTACCCGAAGTATTTAAATATATAAACTTATGTGCATTGGTTTTAATTATTTTTATTAATTGCCAATACATTAATAAATTTCAATAGAAATATATATATATATATATATATTTTACGCCCACCCGCACACCCACGTTCCCACTGTGTAAAAATGAGCCTATTTATTTAATCCACGTCCATGCTAAATTGCATACAAATCCGTTCAATAGTTTTGGAAGTAATGGAATTAAGTTCTTATGTAAGTAAATTTAGTAAAATCTTTGTTTTTATTATAAGATTAATTTCAACATTACAATCAGAGAAATTATTGTTTTGTTTCGAGTGAATTATTTTTGGATTTTATGGATATAATTTTCTCCCCGTTTTAATGCGAACCATTGCAATAACTGGTATCATTAGGTTCGCAGGTACGCACACAAGTATAAGCAGAATGACGTAGCGATAGCGTATGATACAACTGTCACCCACACGAATATAATCGCCGCGGCCCGTTTGTTTTGGTTGCTTTGCAGCGCGTCACTCTATCTAGTGTATTATTAATCAAAGGTTTGAAGAGTTGTTTAATCTGATCCCCTTCTCTCCTTTCCTCAGCAGAACCATGCGTCCTGGCATCCGAAGCCACAGCTTGATGGTTAAAACCGTCTCGGCCCGAACCAATAGGTTTGCCAAATCTTTTATTTGCCGCACCATCAAGCTTTGGAATAGTTTGCCGGCGCGCGTGTTCCTTCCTATAATCCTGAGTCCTTCCGCCGTAGCGTGAAGAAGCAGCTCAGTAGGCCGGCATGATTGTGTCGAATGGCATGAGATAACCATCTGCTGCCATTCGATACTGTATCTGGACGGCATCGTCTACCATCAGGTGAAGTGCAGTCACTATGCCGTGCCCGATTAAAAAAAAAAGGGTCCACTTGTAAACAGCGAATTATAGTTCGAACACTCATCGAAATAGCGCTAGTGTAGGAAGTGGAAATGATTGAACTTTTGTTTTTTATGTTTTGTTGATACAGCTTTGTTGCAATGACTATTGTTGTTAATACAAAAAGAAAAAATATAGAAGCAATTTGAATTTAGTACTCTCTAATTATTTGTGGCGCTGTATTTAAATTCTTCCACTAGTTACTATAGCGCCACCTTAATTGGCTTCCTTTCGACGGACACTTTTTAATGTACTGAGATGGTCCTCCTTCTACGTTCCATACTTGGTCTGCGGCCGTTTTTGATAAACGATCGCGATCGCTTTTTCGATCCGTCGCCAAAATGGACCAATTAGAACAAAGCTTTTTTGATATGCTTACAAATCGTCGGGGATAGTTCAATACCGCGTAAGTGACGAGTCAAATTGAAATTGATCCTTACTATAATCTATACATATAAATGAAATTGGAGTGTGTTTGTAATATTGAAATAACCGTTTTTACTACATGTATATATAAATATATATACGGTACATACACCAAAATAACATTTTTTACAATTTTTGTCTGTCTGTTTGTTTGTTCCGGCTAATCTCTGAAATGGCTGGACCGATTTTGACGGGACTTTTATTGGCAGGTAGCTAATGTAATAAGGAGTAAATTAGGCTGCAAAAGTTGGTGAAACTGTTTGGATGTTTGTTAGTAGTAAACGCAGAAACAACAAAACGGATTTGGATGAAAATTGGTACACGGGTAGATCATGTCCTGGATTAACACATAGGGTACTTTTTATCCTGGTAAGCTCCCATGGGAAATGACGGATGATTTAAATCTGATTCTTTGAGTAGACGTAGAGTACTGGTGGTAGGTCTCTCATATGTAAGAGTCCGTCTGGGTGGGTACCACCGCAATGTCTATTTCTACCGCCAGCAGTGTGCATGCACTGTTGTGTTTCGGTTTGAAGGACATTGTAGCCAGTGTAAATACAGGACATAATGAGACTTAACATCTTATGTCTCAGGATGACGAGCGCAGTGGAATGCCACACAGTACTTTGTAACTCAAGGTGCTGTATGGTGTTGCTTCTGTTTATGGGTGGTCGTATCGCATTCCATCGGACGAGTGGCATGCTCGCCTCGTCATTCAGTACAAAAAAAACCGGCGCTGGCATCGTACCTAACTTTTCAAGCCCCGCTTATATATCGCACGTTTAGGATGAAAACGACACAATTCAAAAAGACAGAAAATTGAGGTATCGTCATAAAATTACTTAAAACGAAGTTCTCAATACAAGAATAGTTCAAACACAGCCATATTCAAGCAGGAAAAGGACAAAACTGTTATATCGGTCCCTTTTTTATCCTTTTTTTATAAATAAGGGACTAGTTTTTAGTCGTTTAAAACTGACAACTCAATTTTCTATTTTTTAAATTGTGTCGTTTTCGTTCTAAAGGTGCGATATATAGATGTATGGGAAAACCCTATATATATGGACGCCGGCGTCCGTTGCGGGGCTTGGAGACAAGGAACTTTTGTACCAAGAAAAGGTATTCACGCGGGCGAAGCCGCGAGCAACACGTAGTACTATAATTTTAGATTTATAATGCTAAACCAATGTTTTGTCACTTCCGAGGTATTACACTGTCCCCGACGAACTCACTTATGTTGATTGGTTTATTGTCGGTATCGGATCGAAGATTAAGATTGGCGTCGTTTCGGAAACGGTTAGTGGATGAATTGAGTGTAAGGTCTTGGGTTCGAGTCCCAGGTCATTTTGTATTTACAAAACTTGGGCCTTTAGGTCATTTCCTAGTGGATGTCGACGTCAAGCGAACAATTGCTAACACTTTACACTCCAACTCCACATGATATGAAAAATACGGGTTTGGAAACATCTAGAGGCGCATAAATTCACATTACAAGTCTATGGTATATCCCTTGGTCTGAGCGTGATGAGTGACCGCCTCCTGACCCTCAGGACGAGGAGGAGCTGGACCCTGAAGACGTGGAGCTGGACGAGCACTACACGCTGGAGACGAGGAGTAAATGTGAGAGCAATGGGGGTCGATACGCGCGTGCTGGGGTGACTGATTGTTGGCGTTTGTTACTCGTTGATTACACACACACACGCACACACACACACACTCACTCAGTCACGCCATTTATCCCCGAAGGTGTAGGCAGAGGCGTAACTAATGCAGCCACATTTTGCCGTGCGTATTCCGTCCCATGTTGTGATAGGGGTGGAGCTTATCATCGTCATCATCAGCCACACGACGTCCCCTGCTGAACATAGTCCTCCCCTAAATATTTCCAGATGGACCTGTCAAAAGCGGCCCGCATCCAGCGCGTTCCTGCGGCCTTTATCAAGTTATTATTTTAGAACTTATCGCCATATCGGGCACAAATTCCAGACTCCGGGCTGATACTGAATAGAAAATCTAATGTCACTTTGCCCGACTCGGGGACCGAACCCGAGACCTCACTACCTCACAACTACGACACCAAGGCAATCATTGATTTGAGGGCATCAATTAAAGGACGTGTCCAAAAACGGGCCTGAAATTCTAACCAAGACAATTAATATACATTTGGATAGAACTAAATACTAGCCTTTTACGATAAATCGTTTTATTCTAAAGGCCTCCGATGTTGAGATTTATGTAATTTTATTTTGATAAAAACTACACTTATAATGAAAGTTTTTAAAGCAGTTATAAATGGAGGGGACTAACTATTTTTTTCTCGCGGGGAACCAAACCATAACCCTGTAGATATTATATACTGCTCACTGCTGAGCATGGGCCTCCTCTACTACTGAGAGGGGTTAGGCCTTAGTCCACCACGCTAGCCTAGTGGGGGTCGGTAGACTTCACATACCTTCGAAATTCTTATAAAGATCTTCTTAGGTATGCAGGTTTCCTCACGATGTTTTCTTTCACCGTTAAAGCGAACGATAATTGATAAACAATACACACGTAACTTCGAAAAGCTACTTTTTAATGGATCCAAGTTCCATATTTTACCCCTTGATATCCGTAAAGTTTGAGCCTGGTTATAATTTGAGGCCCAGCACCATACAAAAAACGGACATCTCCTCTGTAGACAATAACAAATACATGGGACATCTGTCTCGTCAGACCTTGCCATTCCCAACTAGGCTATCGTCCACAACAATTTTCTATACTGGGGTAAAAAACACCAATATATGTGGTAACAAACGCCAATGAAACGCCACCGATGCATGCAGTGTTTGTGTTAGCGCAGGCTCGATGCATTCTCGTGTTGTGATGTGGCATGTCGTGTCTAACGTCTGTGTTGTAACTTGTCATTGTGTTGTGGAGGAGTTGGTAGGATGAACAATAAACTGAAGGTTATTATGAACCTGGTGTTTAAATATGAATGGTGTGATACGTTTGTTTAGATAAGTTAAATATATTTCTATAAAATTAGGTAGAAATACTACACATATTACCCCTTTGGAGTAAAATTTTAACTAAAATTGGGGTGGATTATTCCAATTATTGTTTTTTTAAATGATGAGGTAAAATGTACTAAATGTACAATTGAGTATTCTTTAAAACATTGGCCCTAAAATAGGACAGAAAATACCGAGTATCGCCTTTAATGGCGTAAAAATACCATAAATCTCTCCATATATTTAATTTATATGCAAAAAAATTACTGTGGACTTATCGACTCCGTTTCATTATTAGGATTGGTTGAGAGACTAACGCATGACTGACGTATTGCTCTCTTGATCAATCATAAAAATCAAAATTAAACGACATCCTCATACGAGTTGCTTTTTTTTACCACATTGTAAGCCCACTGGATTACTGCATTCGATTTACACACCAGATTTACCGAATAAAGTTGAGTGGGGTGTTTACCCCATTCACTCACGCCTACCATCTCCCGCTAGTCGCTAACGCTGTGCATGTTGTGCATGTTTCGTAGACGAGCGACGATCTCGACACTGACACCGAGTTCGAACCCGTCGAGGACATGACCATGGAGACGAGGAGCCGATGTGAGTAATTTGTAGGGTAGTTCATAAATAAATCAATGGGTAATGGAGTTATATGTAGGATAGTTTACAGAAAAATTAAAAAGCCCTATACTGGGATGATTTTTAGGGTAGTATACAAAAAATCTTGGCGTAATGGGGTAATTTATATAATAATTAAAAATACCCAATAATGTGGTTTAAATAATAATTAAAAATACCCCAATAGTGGGGTAATTTTAAAAATAAAAGGAGATCCACGCTTGCCTCTTCAATTATAGCTTTTGTTCGTGTTTAAAGGACATGTCCGAAATGGGTCTGAAATTCTAACCAAGATGGTTTATGTTGGATAGAACTCCTGAAAACTAGCCTTTTGCAATAAATCGTTTAACTTTAAAGACCTCAGATTTTGAGATTTATGTAATTTTGTTTAGCTTGAAAACTACACTTAATATGAACGTTTTTAAAAAAGTTATGAATTGGGGGGTCTAAAAATTTTTTTTAATGGATTCTAGTTCTATATTTGGCCCTTTAATATCGTGAAAGTTTAAGCTTGGTTAGACTTTGAGGTCCAACACCCATGAAAAAAGCGGACATCTCCTTTACTTTATGTTCATTATGTAATATTGAGGTAAGATATTAAATTACAATAATTTTGTATCCGACAGTAAATTTACCCCGTTAGGACATTAACCAGGGGTAACTAAGTTTTGTTTATGGTATCATTTATGATAACCTTAGACAATATAATTAATAAAACAATGACCTAATCCAAAATCGTTGACTTGTGGGAATCGTCACAAAAACTAACTGTATACGACATTTATTTTCAAGTTGGGCGGTGAACGAACATAAATTCAAACAATTTTGTCCCTATTCCCAATGTTGATAAGACGCATTTTTTCCTTAATCGATGCAGCTTGCCCTTTACGGTCAATATTTGACTAAAACTCATCTAGCCAAAATTTTGGATTAGGTCATTGTTGTATTAAGAGTGCGAATATAAAGGACGCCGTTGGTGTGATCTTTCCTTTCTGCTAAAATATAAGAAAAAACTCAAAAACTAAACTAAACTAACTAACTAACTAAACTCACGCACACGTTTATAATAACTTGTATTTGGCAGATCGGTGTGCGTTAAGCTGTCAATTTTAGATTTATTTGTGTATGGGTTCATAAAGACATAAAATTGTATAAGTGTTACAAATTCTATGTAGTATTTACTTAATTAATAAGTACATGACGCGTCCATTCTAGATGGTCTAAGATGGGAACTAACTAAATGTGTTAACAATATTTCGTCTTGGGGTAACGGTACCCCATTTTATTTGTGACGTGCAAATAAAATGGGGTACTTTCTACATTGATTCTATATTGGGTTCGACGTGATTTCTACATTGGGTTTTATTGTTTTATATGTTTGTGTTTATAAATTCATCATCATTTAACAAATGTCCAGGTAATTTACACTGTATTAATAACGTTGCGTCGCCTAAATACGAAAAATTTGTAACTCTGTTTTTAAATGAAGTAAAGTCTTTATAGACAAGTACAAGAGGCTAAGTTGCCACAGCATGCACATAAGACAAAATGAGCAAAAAAAGAAGAAAAAAAAAGTAATAATGTACAATATAGTTCTATTAAAGTGCTCAAATGAAGTGAATTAAAATAACTGTGCTAATCAAGTGTTCTTTTGTTGCCGCCAAAACTCCTCGTCAATCTTGGTAAGGTAGCCATTGCTTTACTTCGAAATAGTAGTTAGTACTGAGGATAAAAAAGAAACAATACAACTGAAACTTATTTTGAAAAAATGTCTTACCAAAAACTTTGACACTGACAGATGCGCAAACCGCGCCTTGCCAAAGAAAAAAAAAAGCCAAAGAAAACTATGAAATTGCCAACACTATGCATTCGGGTGCACTGTGTCCTCTTAGTATTGTTTCTGACTACGGGTATAGTGTTTTACAATCTTATTGGTGTACCAAAAGTTTAATATTGTTATCAAATAAACATTATAATGTTAGCACTTAATTTTGTGAGGGTATTTGTGATATCATACTAGCAGTGGAGGTGACAGTTAGGGAGGTCTCGGGTTCGATCCCCGGGTCGGGCAAATTGATATTGAGTTTTTCTATTCAGTATCAGCTCGGAGTCTGGAATTTGTGCCCGATATGGCGATAGGTTCGCCCCCTATCACATAATGGGACGAAATACCGGCGAAAAGTGGGTGCACTAGTTGCACCTCTGCCTACCCCTTCGGGGATACAAGGCTTATGTGTGTGTGTGTGTGTATTTGTGATATCAAACTAGTAGTAGAAGTGACAGTTGGGTGTATAAAAAGGTTGCCATATCGATGTGCAGCCCCATTCGCATGCTTTCGGTCTCAGTCGTAGTCTCTTATATCTTTGTGAAAATATATCTGTAAAATCAGTGGTAGATATTTTTTTTATTTAAATTAAAATCGCTTCAGATTCTAACAATAATATAGTTTTTGCCTAATGTAAAGTTTACCTTGGAGGTACGATTTTTTCGAATTTAGCCGACAATTACTAAATTGTTAGTTGTGCTTTTGCTTTGCTTTAATTTTTTCATTTATTTGTGTAGATTTTTAATGTTTTTTTTTTATTGTTAGCGAGCGCTCACACGGGTGAGCATGGCGTGGACGAGTACCCGGACATCAGCGGCATCACCAACGCTCGGGTGAGTGGGTCGAAAAATACCCGCAGGGTCATTTTAGACCCGGATATTTATTATAGCAAAAATAAGATACAGAAATTTAAGTAAATACTTCAGTGGAATTACCACTGCCCGAGTGAGTGCATCGAAAATTACCTCTGGGTCATTTTAGACCCGGATGACTTTGTGATAAAAGATGCAGACATTTAAATCGAAACTATAAATATTCTGGTATGCTATAAAAATAAAATTAAAGTAGTGAAAATTCTGTACGCCTAGGTAAAATTAAAATACCGTCCCAAATATGACCCATAATAATCCTTCAGACAATAACTGTTCCATAACCAACCCGTTAGGAAGCGATGCGCAAGATGACCGAAGAGGACAAGCGCAAGATCCTGCAGCAGGTGGAACTGTTCCGCCGCGAGAAAATGACGTTCGACAACGAAGTGGCGAAGTGGGACGACGCCGGCAATGATATCATCATGCTCGCGAAACACATGTGCATGATCATGTTGGAGATGACGGACTTTACGCGGTGAGTGGGTCAGGTTTGACCCGCGGGACGATATGATTTTGTGTTAGAAAAATAAAGTAACGATTTAATGCTGAATAGGGTGCATTGTACCCGCTAAACGTAAAGGGAGATTTTTTTTATTGTTCTTGTGGAAAATATGGTGGATTTAAAGTGCGTTGTTGTGGGTCCATGTTAGACCACGAGATAAAAAATAAAATTTTATTATTAATCGTGAAACAATTATTAGCGATATACAAATCATTTCTAGTTACGTTACATGTATGTTTTTTTTTTGGTGAATAGAATTTCAAAACGCACGTGAATTATATATATAACTTGAACCCATCAATGTAATTAGAACGTTCCATTTTTGACCCACCAACGTACTATAAAATTTGGTGTCATAAACCCAATAAAGACTAGTCAGTTATAACGTAATTTTATTTCTCCTTCAGTGGCAGGGGACCATTGAAGACCACTATGGACGTGATTAACGCCGCAAAGAAGATCTCCGAGGCGGGAACGAAGTTGGACAAACTGACCAGAGAGATTGCAGAACAGGTTAGATATTATACAATCGTTTTGGTGTACCTACTTCATTGTAAGCTTATATAAGATTATAATAAATATACAACATATTTTCCTTTTAAACTCTATTAACACAATGCTTTCATGTGTCGATTTTTTTTTAAGTGACACTTTGCAAAATAACGACAGAAAAAAAAAGAAAAAACGTTTGTTCAATAATTATAATTTACGACAAAAAAGGAAAAAAATGCTTTGTATCAGAATTTGATTAAAAAAAAAGCAAAAAGCATTTTTTTCTGTATAAAAGACGTTAATTATCAATCAAAACTATTTTTGTCCTCATCACCAGTGCCCAGAATCATCGACAAAACAAGATCTGCTAGCGTACCTGCAGCGCATCGCCCTCTACTGCCACCAGATCCAAATCACGAGCAAAGTGAAGGCGGACGTGCAGAATATATCCGGCGAGCTCATTGTAAGCGGGGTGAGTGTGTGCGCTTATGTCTGTGACTGTTGTACCGGAGTTGTATTTTTTTCGTTTTTTTATTTTCAATTTAATTTTTTGCAAAAGAATTTTTTTTTTTCGACGGAATTTACGTAAGGTTTTTTGGCATGATCCATCGACTTAAGAATAGGTTTTTTTGTTAGCATGAGTAATATTGACCCATGATAACATGTTTTCCAATTTATATGTAATATCATAAGCATGATTATTTAAGTTTTTTTTTTTATATAAGCATGCGAAATACTGCTGCCGTAAATGGCAGACAATCGAGTCTTAAAAAGCTCTTACACAAAAGAGATTTTATATTCAATTTTTTTTTCTTTTCGAGATCTAATAAAACACTTTTTTAGGTCACTTAAAAAAGTAATCACTTCAAAATGATTCAGTATTATGTATTTTAAGAAATGATAGCGTGTTATATAGCCAGGCTGGTCCGGCGGCATCGATTGTGGGTTGTGAACCGGGAGATACTGGGCTTGAGCCCCAGATGGGGCAACGCTTGGAGTACATTTTTCCAATACCATTTGCCCAAACTGAATACCCCATAACAGATGACATCCGGCAAACGACTTGAAACGAACAATACTAGAAATACTCACCCGTTCTTCTCTGTGAGATCTGATTTCCAATTGATGTTATGTTGACGGAATCTAATTTATGTATAACATTTTATGAGGTTAACATTTATGAAAAGTATGTCATCCAAAATGTATCGGAAAAAGAATTTTCAAAATCCTCGCGATAATAAATAAGTTATAAAACTTTGGAATTTGGTGGACGGGATAGCTGCCAAATATCAAACTGTGACGTCACCGCGTGTGACCGGACATAACACTGCGTGCGTGAGAAAAGGACAGCGATACACCACGCCCCCTTTTGCTCACAACAATATTTCAAAGAATACCTGCTTTATTTTTTAAGCAATTTCGACGCTGATTTCACAGATGAATTTCTTTTTCATGTTATTTTCTATTACATTTATAAAAATGTTCAAAATCAAACATAGGAGGCGACTGACTGCCTCGGTGGTGTAGTTGTATTATGGTACGACTGCAATGCTGAGGTCTCGGGTTCGAGCCCCGGGTCGGGCACAGTGATATTGAGATTTTCTATTCAGTATCGGCTCGTAGTCTGGAATTTATGCCCGATATGGCGATAGGCTCGCCCTTTATCACATCATGGGACGGAACAAGTGGGTGCACTAGCTGCGCCTCTGCCTACCTATAATAATAGGAATGTACCCTACTAAAAAGGAAATGAAAATGGTAACTAGTGAATTGCTCCAAGGACCGGACAGTGTTTTAAATACTGTTTTAAGACATGGCTATTATTGGTGAGTTAATTTTGAACGACCTCATTCGGCTCTGGACTTCTGGCTGTGTTTTTTTTTAGGGTTGGATAGCTGTACTGAAAAATAGGCTACGAAGTAATGAAATACAGCTTACAATATTGTATGGGATAAACATAGTATTTTCATAAAAAAGTATTAATTAAAATTGGAACAGCATTTAATGAAAAAATGTGGCAGCAAATATTTTTCATACATATTTAAATTTTTTGGGCTATTTTTATGTATATATTTGACATGAAGTGGACGATAGCCTAGTTGGGAATGGAACGGTCTGCCGAGACAATTTCCGGAGGTTCAAAACCCAAGGCACACACCTCTGACTTTTCAAAGTTACGTGTGTATTGTTTATCAATTATCGTTCGCTTTAACGGTGAAGGAAAACATCGTGAGGAAACCTGCATACCTGAGAATTCTTCATAAGAATTTCGAGGGTATGTGAAGTCTACCAACCCGCATTAGGCCAGCGTGGTGGACTAAGGCCTAACGCCTCTCAGTAGAGGAGGCCCGTGCTCAGCAGTGAGCAGCATATAATGCAGGGCTGGTATTATTATTATTATATCTGACATAACCTAAAAAAACTTCATATTACACAGAATTTATTTGTCTGTAGGTTTACCTAAAAATATATTTTAAATGCTAATGCTTATTCCATATTTAGATTGTACACTCAGACACATAAGTAGACAAATTCAACATTTCAAATCGACTCTACGCGTTGTGTTTAATTGAAACATTTTTTTTTCTCTGTGTAAAGTGAAATAAATACCTTTTACTTTATTTTTGTGAAGAGAAAAAAAAACTGTAAGATCAAAAAAGTGTATAGTAGATTTGACGTTTGAATTTGTCCAGCTACTTGTGTGTTTGACTGTACTTTACACTATTTTCAGTATTGCTATCCTGGGTCTTAACTTGTGGGATTCGTCAGTGCAATGTGATAGGTATTGGAATTGTGTCTGTTTTTGTGGATGTTTTTTTTTTATTCAAAAATTCAAATTCACCGTCAGTCAAAATTTCTATGGGTTCTCATTCATTGGCACCTATGGTATCTAAATTTGTGTTTATGGTAAAGGATATTTTTTTTTATCAACGTTGTAATCAATGTTTGGTCTCTTTCGAAAATAACATATTTAAGTTATGATCAAATTATACCCTCGTTAGCTAAATAATATATATAAAAATGAGTATGCATATTTTTCTACAATATGCTATGAACCATCAAACATATCAAAACCATGATAAAAAAAAATTACGTTGATTACTTACCGTCAATACTTCAAGATCGTCTGTCTCTTTCACATATATTTTTTATTTAAATGACGAATTATCTACTCCCAGTACTGGCTCCTAATCAGGGTGGTCATGTTTTTTTCTGTTTTTTTTTTCAAAAAAGTCATTTAACATCCAATACCACTACTGGACACAAAAAAAGAAGTTTTTTAAATAGATTTTCATGTTTTTTCAACTTTTTTCAGCTTGATAGCGCCACGTCTCTCATCCAAGCTGCCAAGAACTTGATGAATGCTGTAGTCCTTACAGTGAAGGCTTCGTATGTCGCGTCGACTAAATACACCCGACAGGGAACAATCGCTGTGAGTATCTTAATATATTGCCATTGCTAGTGATTATTTTTCTAATAAAAAAATTACAGTCAGCCACATAAATATCTTATTAACTTCGAAACTTGAAATCGGCTATTCGCTTTTGTGTTATCATTTTTTTTTTCTTTACGAAATTAAGATACAATAGATTAACTTAACATTACACGACGAAAAAAAATATTTACGTGTATAGTATTGAAGTTTTGAACTTGTTCAATAACTTTTGTGGCTTACTGTACATGTATAAGTTAGGGTAAGACCGGATCACGGAGTAAGGCCGTTATTTCGAACTTACTGCTGAACTGTAACTATAAATATGTTGTAAACGATTGTGGCGCATTATATTACAGCCTGTGTTGTCCGTGTTAACAAATGTTGTCGGATCCTATATTATGATTTTTATACATGTTAATGGCCATGTAGTGTCTGGGTAATGATTTTATATTTTTATTGAAACTTGAGTAATTGTAATAATTGCTAACAGATGTCGCTGGTCATCTACTTTAAGAGATTCAAATAGGGAACTTCAAATTGGACAACCGAGGGTGGGGTCGAAGTAGCTCAATTGGCAGAGCACCAACACGGTACGCTGGAGGCCGTGGGTTCAAATACCGCCTTCGACTGTTTCTTTTTCAAGTTTCCATGGAAATATATAATCAAATGGGTTATGCAGTACTTTGAACGGTTTTACCCCATGATCCTGTTTTACCCCCACTCATCTATAAGTATTTGGTATCAGGTTTTGTCGTGTATAATTTAATTTAGAACGTATTTATGTTATTTGGGTAATCTATGCGTTTTTTGCTTACCCTACAAAAATTAAGTAACGTATATTATGAAGGTCTAAAAAAAGCTATGTTCTTTCGTGGGGTATTCCTAAGGTAAACAATTGTAACCTACTTATTTGTTTCTGCAAGTAAAATAATGCTTGTAAGGTTGTCAATTTAGAATATTTTTTGGCAATTTATGACCGCATAATTTTGGGGTGATTTCGCTATAGATTGTGGCGGTAAATGGTGAGCTTAAAAGAGCTTAAGAAAAAGAAAAAGTAGGCTTAAGTAAGCTAAGTTTCGATACAATAATATATTGAAATATGTACGTAATTTCTTTCACTAGAAAACATCTTACCTTAAAAGGGAGATGCATAAAATTAATAAAAAAGATTTTTTTTCTGATTACGATAAGAAGGTAATTTTTTAACTTAAAATAAATACAATAATTCCAAAGTGAAATTTTTTTGGGGGCATTTTTATTCAATTCATTTTATATCAAGAAAGTTATAAAATATAATCTATGAACTATTAAAAAAAAATACATTTTAGTTTAACACCATATATCATACACACATCCATAAAATTACGTAATTTCGATGTATTATTGTAAGCTCAAAGAGCTTTATAATAAGCTTGGTTTTGGCTTATACAATAAACATAACAGTGTTAAAATAAGATTATAATATTAGTCTTGTTGACGCTATCTGGCTGGAAAAGAACTATGTAAGTCTTAGAGTAAGCTTAGCGAGCTTAGATTAAGCTGAGTAACCTTTGAGCTTAATCTGGCTGGGCAGTAATTCTCTATGACAAACTGCGTGTATATATGTGATTGCCCACGGCTTCGCCCGCGTTAATAAGTTTTTCCGGGCTAAAAGTACATAAAAACCTTCCCGTTGAATTACTCTATCCAACACATTTATTTGGATAAAGATTAATATAATGACGTTGATACAACTCTTAACAAATGATTTGAAATAATGTATTAATTTCGACCAAATTTGTTTACCATAAAAACGGTTCTAGTGAGTTAATCCTAAAAGATAGACACATACTGGCGCGGACATTTTTTTAGATCATTTCAAGAGAAATAATTCTTTCATACATATATTTTTGGTATCTTGAACCGTTTTCGCAGCGCACGCAATGGAAGCCCTCAAGGATGAATAATTTTCCCCGTTTTTTTCACATTTTCCATTGTTTCTTCGCTCCTAATAGTTGCATCGTGATGTTATATAGCCTAAAGCCTTCCTCGATAAATGGTCTATTCAACACAAAAAGATTTTTTCAATTCGAACCAGTAGTTGCAGAGATTAGCGCGTTCAAACAAACAAACTCTTCAGCTTTATAATATTAGTATAGATTTCAAACAGTGGTCGAATTGTGAAGTTCTTCTTCAGCGTTTGGAAGTATACTGTTGAACATAGCTCCCCCCCCCCTCCTTAACCGATGTTTTAAAAATAGAGAGGTTGATAATATAGAAAAATCTTCCCCTTGATATTTTTAAGGAACATAACGGTACGTGATGTATTTCGAGAAACTTAACGCCGTTCCGATAAATCTTGGTCTATTTCGACCATTAGTTTCGTGAGAAACACACCAATATTACATGAATCATACTTTTGGTACAAAGTCTCAATTTTTTATAGATCGACACTGTATTTGAAATATACTGCATAGTGGTGAATACTGTTGGTAGGTCTCTCGTTTGCAAGGGTCTGTCTGGGTAGGTGCCACCACAATGTCTATTATTTTTTTATTTTTTTTTTGTGGCATCGAATGACGAGACGAGCATGCCGTTCGCCTGATGTTAAGCGATACGACCACCCATAAACAGTAGCAACACCATCCAGCATCTTGAGTTACAAAGTACTGTGAGGCATTCCACTGCGCTCGTCATCTTGAGACATAACATGTTGAGTCTCATTATGTCCAGTAGTCACACTGGCTACAATGTCCTTCAAACCGAAACACAACAGTAAACGCACACTGCTGGCGGTAGAAATAGACATTACGGTGGTACCCACCCAGACGGACTCTTGCATATGAGAGTCCTACCACCAATAAACTATTCCGCCAAACAGTGTGCATGCACTTGTGTGGTTTGGACATTGCAGCGTTATTATTGGCCATTATGAGACTTAACTAATGTCTCAGGGTGACAAGTGCAGTGGAGTGACACGCAGTTCTTAAAAGTTCTGTATGTTGTTCCTACTGATTATGGACGGTCGTATCACTTACCATAAAGCGACATGCTCGTATTGTCATTCAGTTACAATAAAAAAAAATAAGATAACCAGCATTAAGTGCAATGTATATACTTTTAAATAATTACCATAGAAGACTTTAGCATTTGTAAACTTTTCCTTCGACAATAGATGGCTGTGTACAGTTTCACCAAATTACTACATCGCGATATCAAGATTCTCTTCGAAATAATGACCATAGACGACAGCGCCGTGACGGTCCCAAGTGACGATTTTCGTGTGACGATTTTTTTATCATAGATTTCTCTCGTACGTCGATAAAGAAGTTTCACTTCAAAAACACGCATTTTGTCATACAGAATAACAGATATGGGATTCTTCGTTGTATTTTTTATCAAGTATCGTCAGCATGTTAATATAAGTCACGCAATAATACGCTTTAAAATATTACACAAAAAGTTTTTTTTTCTTTCTAAAATTACGAAAATAGTAATGCAATTTTTTACCTAACTTTATCGTCTATAATCTATTTGACATGCTTTTCGTTTTTTAATATCTCTCTTTTTTTATTTTTTCTCTTTGCGTTAAATGTAAAGTCTGGCACATAAATGGCTGTACAAATTCAAAACTTTATTTCGGCTGCACACTTTTATGTCCTAATAAAAGTGTTTTTTCTTCTTCATAAATATAAAAATGAATTTATATTCACACAAAGAGAAAATAATGTTTCAAATAATCTTAACATGTATAATCGATTTGAATTTTGAATTTGTTCAGCTTTTTAATTTACTGACTGTACTTAGCGCTTTTTTATATTTTTAATACACAAGGATATCATTTATACATGCCTAAGGAAGTATAAGTTTGTAAAAAAAAGTTATATATTTTTTTATTTAGGTGACATTTAGAAATTAGAACTTTCAATAGTCAGTATATTATACACAAATTTTATTTACAATGTTTAATATTTTTTATGTCTTAATAGATGTGTATAGTTATTTTTAGATTGCAGATTAATTTACATTGAATACACAGTTTTATTATGTTTAAAAGCAAATTCGAATAGCTTTTCCTATAAAATCTATAGATTTTTTTTATTTAACTATTTCTGACCTTAAAAGTACTCAAACCTCTAATGGTCCCATAGAGTCTTTGATCTTTATAACCAAACGATCGATTTGGATTAAAAAAAAATCTTATAAATTGCCAATTTTCTTGCTGACTACATTTTTTTAAGTAGTGAAAACTCTCGTAAGAACGTTTTTTTGTAGCTACAGCGGTTAAAGCTGTTCTTACAGCTCCGTCGCAAAAAACCACCCTGTATAGGCAACAAGGATACATCTCATCATTCAAATGAAACAACAAAAAAACTTGTGAAAAAATTAACCCATCCCACCCATGTCCAGTCTCCGATAGTGGTGTGGCGTATGAAGGCGCCGGAGAAGAAGCCCCTCATCAGACCGGAGAAGCCGGAGGAGGTTCGCGCCAAGGTCCGTCGCGGCAGCCAGAAGAAGCAGCCGAGCCCCATACACGCGCTCGCTGAGTTCCAGAGTCCCGCTGAGAGTGTTTAGAGGTACCTTGTTTTTTTTTGCTTTTTTTTCTTTTTTTTCTAATACTTTCAGCGTGATAAAGATGGAAGCATAACTGGTGGTACTATCCCGCCCTCATACCCATCACAGCAACTCCTTTAAGCCAAGGTCGGCAGTGGTACGCAATTGATACCAAGCGGTGAAGCTCGGCGAGTCTGGAGATTGGTCGCCGTGGCCGAAATTCGTTTGGAGGGGATATATATGATGTATATTCATTGTTATTTCTGAAAAGATGTTTTTTATTACAGATGGCGGCAGGAGCGATGTTAAGGCTCTATTTATTCCCCATTATCGTTAGTATTATTATAGAGGTCTACAAACATAGGATTACTAAATTTCGGGATAAATATCCCCTCATAAGACTTATAGGCGTTTGAAAAAAATATTAGAAAAAACAACTTTTTTATATGAATTGGCTTGAATTTTTCGTGTACTTTTAATGAATAAAAATTCCCGTATTATGAGATATAAAAAAAACTATTATGTCTTTTATGATGTTAAAAAACATCAATTATAAAGACGGTAACAACTTTGATAGTATTTTTAACGTGCATTGTTTATTCAAATGAAAGTTAAAACATAACCTTTTATAACTTAATATCAGACTTATAAAACTGCCATTTTTTTATTACTGATATTATGCCACATTTATTGGAAATTAGAGTTCTTGTATAATGTCATAAAATAAAATAAATTTGTAGATTAGTATTTTTACAGCTACGAACGTAGGATGTTGTCAAAATCATTAAAGAAAACCAATTAATGTATTAATATTAATAATGACCTTTTATGACAATTTGTAACCAAGCTACTAACATCGAGGAAGTTAAGCTGGGCTAAAGAATTTTGGAGAACGTCAAAATTATGGCAACTTTCAGCGGTATAAAAAATAATTAATATTAATGAAAAAATATCAATAAAAAAATTGAATTACAACTTTTAACAATATTGAAAAAAAAATATTACGTTGCCTCACAAAGTTCGTGTATTTTTTTGCCGAAAAAAGCTTCAAATGAAAACAAAAAGGTTATTTTTTTAATATTGAACATTGTAATTTTATTACTTCTAGTATACTAGATGGCTCTCTTAAACACTTTTCCCTATCGTCATGATAGTGATCAGAGATTTTGAAAAAATCTCGCAAGCTGTCATTTTTTAAAGAAAATTCAAAATTCTTTAGCTAAGAACATAATATTAAGATTCTTATTATGATGTGTAATAGTGTAAAATGTTTTAACATCTACTTTTTTACGCGACATCATAAAAAGAGCAGGTTCAAAAATGACTGAACAAAAAATCGTCTAATTATGTTTGTGTAATTATAATTTTATGCACTGAAGTAAACTACAAAGGGCTTTCTTTTTACTAAATATTAATTGATATTTTCTATTTGTTCAACTATTCTTGTGTCTGGTTGTAGAACGAGTAGACACGACTAAAAGGGAGATATTTCACATACTGACCAGCCAATACTAGTATATGCAGTACTCTCCTATCATAATGTTGAAACATTTTACACTATTTTTTTTCTAAAAATATTATTGGCAGCTTAAATAGTTGTTCAAATATAAGTTGTGATTTATTATTGATTTACAAAGATACCTACGAAATTACAAAATACAAAAAAAAACATCTTAGTGTATATTAAACTGGAAAAAATAAAAAGAATTCTTTACCCCTGTAAGAGGGTATTTAAACATGTGGATTGCTTTGGGTTAAATAAACATATTTTTTTTTTCAATTAATTGAATGTAAAAAACGAAATAACAAAAAATATGCTATTTTTTCATCAGTTAGAACCTAGTGTCATATACAATTATTTTCTTTGCTATTGTTTAATTAAAATGTTTCTTGCCTTAATTGATCTCTGACTTACAAGGGATACAATTTTTTTTCAATCAATCTAATGGAAAAAAAATAACCATCGCAAAAACTTTAAATGAGGAAGTGTTAAAAATAACACCTTTTTTTCAATCTTGGGTGTTTTTGTAAATTAATATAACGCATTAGAATCGAAATTATTCCCCACATTTAAATATTGCTTTAAGAAAATTGATTTTATACTTTTAGGTTTAGTATTTTAATTTAGGTTCCCTAATTCAGTCTTTAAATTACTTCGTTATAAATCATCATAAAAATCCAAATTATATGAAATTAAGAGGTATTTTTATTTATTAAAAAATCCTTTTTTTTCTTGGAAAGTCAAGCATTTTTGGGCATTATGAGACAGTTGTAATCCAAAGCTCTGTATGGCGTTTCTGTTTATAGGTCTTTGTTTTATTTGCCTGTCCATCCATGTAGACAAATATTAATAGATAAATGATAAAATAAAACTTTTTGTTATGTTGCTGTATTATATAATATGAAATATAATTGAATGACGAGACGAGCATGCCGTTCGGCTGATGGTAAGCGATACGACCACACATAAACAGTAGCAACACCATCCAGCACCTTGAGTTACAAAGTACTGTGTGGCATTCCACTGCGCTCGTCATCCTGAGACATAATGTTAAGTCTCATTATGCCCAGTAGTTACACTTGACTAGTTCGATGATTAATATTATCAACTGTTCATCAGAGATATTAGGGTTCATTTTAGTATAAAGATTGAATTAGGGACGCGTGATTTTTGTATTGTCTATTTACTGTATTTTTGACGTTTGCATGCAAAAAATCAGACAACTACTTACTCAGGTGTAGTTTTGCTAAAGTTTATGACCAGGAGACTGAGACCAAAGATAAGAGACCGAGATGGTTGCAGTGTTGCCAACTTAGAGGATTTATTACTAAAACTGGGAGTTTTGACCTTTTTTTAGCGGAGAAATGTTGTTTTAGTGGGTGATGGTTTTTGTTACGGCGTTTAGAACAGTTAGCGAGACAAGGCCCTAAATCAACAAAAAATACATTTTTTTTCTCGTAATATAGCGCAAGTAAAAAAGTAGTGTGGAGTCACCTAAAAGTAATTATAATTTTGTGAAAAGAGTCGCTAAGAAAACCTAATATTGGCGTGTCTAAAAACAAGTTCAGAAGATAATGTTTTAGTGGTTTGAAGAGGCATTTATTGCACCAGACACCTAGTCAAGTAACCAGTGTTGCCATCTCGTACTCAACTAGACAGCTGAGTACGATGTATCCGCCTCTCTTCCTCAAAAATTATGGAGTGTAGAAGGTAAGGATGACTCTCTGTATGGGAAAGTGTCCATCGAAATGCGTCAATTAGGAGGCGTTCCAATAGCCATCAGTATAATAACTAAATTTCAAGTTTTTATTAAAAACTGCCTCGATGGCGTTATATTACGGTATGACTGCAATGCTGAGGTTTCGGGTTCGATCCCCTGGTCGGGCAAAGTGGTATTGGGTTTTAAATTTAGTATCAGCGCGGAGTCTGGAATGTGTGCCCGATATGGCGATAGGCTCGCCCCTCATCACATCATGGGACGGAATACGCACGGCGAAAAGTGGGTGCATTGATTGCGCCTTTGCCTACGCCTTTGGGGATAAAAAAAATAGTTGTGAATGAAATAGAAAGTGTTCAATAAAAATACATGTTGTGTATCTAGATTAGTAGATTTAATAAAAAAAACTCTTCAATTCGTGTAAAACTGCTACATTCACATTAAAGCAATTTTGTTGCAAGTTGCAAAGCGCAACTACGCGTTCCAGCGTTCAGGACGGTTTTTCGAACTTATAGTTTAAGCTGGACACTTTTTCAACTTGTTCCTCATATAAGATTCCTTACCGTCTACACTCCATGACAAAAATAGTCTCATTCCCCTGTCTGTTGCGTCCCAAATTGAACTTTAATTTTAAGCTGGACACTTGATTCCTTACCTTCTACACTCGATAACAAAATGAATGCAATGAAAATAAAGGTCTCATTCCCCTGTCTGTCGCGTCTTGAATTTTCAAAGCAGGTTACAGAGTCGTTAATAAAATACGAAATTGCCCCAAATAGACGATAAAACGTTGGAGATAGAATTGAAATTACATGACACAGGAGTATGTTAATTACCTTTCCTTTATTATTGCAAACGTCAAACCCAAAATAATGTTAGGAATGTATTGTGATTATTTATTTAAAGGTAGTTTACAAATTTGTATCGATATTACTATTCAATAGAGCTTGCAAATAAAATGGCGTACTGGCAGCCTATATAAACTACGGGGCTATCCACTAATCACGTGAGGCTTTAAAGGGGGATGGGGTCGGCAAAATCACGAATTATCACAAATGAGGGGGGGTGGGTTGTAGTGATGTATCACGTGTTAAATACACGTTTGAACGCGCGATTTATATTAAATTTGATTAATACTTGTATTTGAAGCTTGCCAAGAGAACACAACTAGATTAGCTTGTATGCTGATCTGGGATATGGTCTCTCCGTGTGCCAAATTTTATCCAAATGCGTTCAGCGGTTTCTGTTTTTACTTCTAAAATGTGTGCTAACAATTCCAGCAATTTGTTGAAAAGTTGTCTATAAAAATTTCGAGTGTATGTGAAGTCTGCCCGCACTAGGCCAGCGTGGTGGACTAAGGCCTAACCCCTCTCAGTAGTAGAGGAGGCGCGTGCTCAGCAGTGGGCAGTATATAATACATGGTTGATATTATTACGATTTGCTTTGAACTAGATTAGCTAAAGGGGGTTAGACAGGCATATAAGACCTGAGATGATTTATTGAAAAAATTGGGTCGGCCCCACATTGCAGTGGTTAACTATTGATGTAGGTGTGTACTACAAATTATCTATAATCTTTTTGTTCTTATATTATGTATTTTTATTAAAACTACAAAGGATTGACTTAAAAAATCTTCAATAGTTGTTTAGACGTTTATTTTGTGCCTGAGTGTATTATGAAAACTCGTAAAATTTTGTAAAATGTTTGCGAGCTCTATTGAAAAATATTTGTGTAAGTTTTAATTTTTCTACATTAAAAGTAGATTCATTATTACAATAAAGTATTCCAAGAATATGTTTTTTTTTTATTTATATACCCAGTCATTGTGAATCAAGGTTTTCAGAAGGTAAGTTTTTTATATGTTCCTCAGGGAACCGGCTAAGGTGAAACACCATGCTGTTAAGTCATAAGTAGGGCTGCCATCATCTAAATTGCCGACGCCGGATAAACACGGCCAAAATGCCGGACATTTGGGCGAAATATGGTCCTTTCCCCGGACACCTCTGAAAAAATATTTTGCCGTTCCTTCTTGAATGCGGGGAAATGCATGAATTTTTAACTAAGGTTTATTTCAATTTGTCGCTCATCTAAAAAAAAATTATTTCCCCTGACAACAAAAGGGTTTTGCCCGGACAATTTTTAAAGCCCCTGCCGGACGGCCCCCGGACGCCTTTCAAACTAGGACAAATCCGGGGAAATCCGGACGGATGGCACCCCTAGTCATAAGTGATATTTTTGGTTGTCTTTTTTTTATCCTCAGTAGTATGTCACAGTAAAGCAGTGGCTACCTTACCAAGACTTTATCGACGAGTTGTGGCAGCAACAAAAAACACTTGATTAGCAGTTATTTAAATTCACTTCATTTGAGCTCTTTAATAGAACTATATTGGATAATATACCACCATAATGCAATATAACGGAAAATACCACCAAAATAACGAATTAAAACAAGAGCACCTCATGACACTTCCACCGCAGGGGCGGTTGCGGACGACAACTTAGACGTGAGTCGGAGGAAGCCCGCAGCCGTCCCTAATGAGCCGAAGATGGCCATATATAAAAAAAAAAAAATGACACTTCCACGTTCCCGCCAAAACTTCAGAGGGTAAGCTATAAACAGCAATCGCTATTATAATTGCAACCTCCATGCACTTACAATAAAGACAGCTTTTTGTAAGTATAGCAGTTTCATTGTTACACTAGTGGCGGTATTAATAAATGAATCTCAAGTTTGAGTAAAATCTCCCACACTCAAGCCTTTTATCCTCGAATCCCCGGCAAAGGCGCAATTAATGCACCCACTTTTCGCCGTTATTCCGTCCCATGATGTGATAAGAGGCGAAACTTGTCGCCATATCGGACACAAATTCCAGACTCCGAGCTGATACTGAATAGAATAATTCAATACTGTCCGACCCGGGGATCGAACCCGACATCTCAGCATTGCAGTCGTACCCGTAATACAACTACGCCACCGAGGCAGTTAGTAAAATCTTAAGTGGACATTTAATATATTGAACTTTTTAATAACCCAAGCCGTCATTCAAGAGCTTGCTCTCAGCTGAGTAAGCGCTGTTAACCACACTTAGCTGTCTATATTAATAAATCAATCTCAAGTTTGAGATACATCTAAAGTAGACATAATTCAATACATTCAT
Organism: Lapara coniferarum; assembly: GCA_949316025.1. Lineage (NCBI taxonomy): Eukaryota > Metazoa > Arthropoda > Insecta > Lepidoptera > Sphingidae > Lapara > Lapara coniferarum. The sequence goes on from OX438929.1 coordinate 20,534,405, forward strand.
GTCTTATAAATCAATCTCAAGTTTGAGATACATATAAAGTAGACATAATTAAATACATACATGTCTTATAAATCAATCTCAAGTTTGAGGTACATCTAAAGTAGACATAATTCATTACATACATGTCTTAAAAATCAATCTCAAGTTTGAGGTACATCTAAAATAGACATAATTCATTACATTCATTTCTTATAAATCAATCTCAAGTTTGAGATACATCTAAAGTAGACATAATTCAATACATACATACATGTCTACTTGAGATGTATCTTTAACTCGCGATTGATTTATTAATTAATACCGCTCTAAATGGTCCCATATTGTATTAAGATATTATTTGATGCTAATATGGCTTTATTAAATAGCGACTATACACCGTGACTTTATATTCGTTTTGAAACCGAAACGTTGTTACTTAGAACCATTTGTAGGACCAAGAAAAAATAGTGAATTAATTGTATCGTTCATAAATTAAAAAAATATTTCTCACTCGTTCGAGTTATGATAGTAACACCGCGACGTTATAATTTATTCACAAAAGGATCGAGCCGCGCTGCACTGTTTGTGGTGTCCATGACGCACGATAACAGCTGATCCTACGCAGAGCAAGGCGATACGTGTGCGGTTCCATATTTCCACAATTTAATAAAAACTACACAAGTACCTACACACACACACAGAGACACAGCTAGCGTATTCTGTCTTATGATATAATGGAGACGAGCCTATTCCCATATCGAGCACAGATTCCAGACTGTTCCAGACTCCGGACTGATACTGAGCAGAAAATTTCGAATATAATTTTGCCCGACCTAGGATTAGAACCCGGGACCTCAGAGCGGTACAGCGCACACAGTACAACTACGCCACCGCGGCAGTCGCCAGTACTTACCTACTTAAAAAAAAATACTTTTTGATCGTGACGGCATTGATTGTATTAGGAATAATATCAAATCATAATTCGATACGTTACGACTTTTGTAAGTACCTATTTACAATCAGTTGATACGTAGCAAGACGGCAATTTGATTTTTATTTTCACTGAAAATTGAAAGAACTTGCATTAAGTACTAAATTTATTAAAAATGACAATTAAGTTATAATCTGTTATTACTTACGAAGGTAAAAGAAAGTCGGTCGGTATCGGTAAATGTTATAATTTTTAATATTATGTTAAAAAAGGCAACAAATAGTTCCATTCGAGAGGCGGGAAGGGCGAACAGGGTTGTTTTGTGGCGGCTCGTGGGCCGCTGCGTAATGCCGGCCGCCCACGTGACCCCGCGCGGCGTGAGCGCCCGCGCCGAGCGAGCGTCCTACGCCACGCCGCGCCCTTCGCACTACCCTTACAAAAGTTATTAACTCGGAGGTAATTGGGATTGCGTGTCGCTAACGATGCAACTACTTGAAATCGAGTCCGCCGCGTTCGATTGTGTATTCTTTCGAATATGTCTCTCGTCACTTGAATTAAGGTGTCCACTATCACACTACGTAACACTTCACAACTTTGGTGTTCTCTGGAATCTACGAGCATTTTTATTTGCGACCACAAGAAACAATCTAGGGGCGTTAAGTCCGAGCTTCTCTAATAATGAAAATAATATGACGATAAAAATGATGATAAAAGTAAATCCTATTAATTGGTCGTTTATAATATTGGCCCTAACATCGGCACTGAACTGAACTTGTTGTGATTTTCCCCTATCAGGTTAGGATACATGTGGATAGTCGATCCCTCGTAGTCTCAGCGCATTTAAATATTCTGGCTGAGAGAACGTACGTCTGGCCTCTTCCAAATTGTACTTAGCAACAGCGCGGCGTACAGCTGAAATACTCTGCGTTTGAATATTCGTACTGATGACTCATTTTCGCATGGCAGCGTAAATAATACAACCTGAACGTGCGCGGCGCGGGTTGCCACGCTACTGACTGACGGGCGGGCGGGGTGCTCGCGAGTGGATGCGCTCGCCGCGCCGCGCAGGTACATCAAAGGGGTGCGCGTGATTGGCGACGCTGCGGCGCGGCGGTCTCTTTGTCTTTATTGGATAATATTTTGCCACTTAGTTATGAATGACACCGATCGTAGTGATCGTTGTACGTGAGATTTAGTTGTGTTCAAAGAGAATTATAATACTACGGAAAGTTGTGTTACCACGGGTTCTCACTTCTTATTCGTAAACGACATTATTAATGTCATTTTAATTTTAATATTCAAAAATATTTTTTTTTATATTTTTTTTTATACTGTATTAGTAATACATAATTCAAAATTTTCGGTATCAAAACGGCTATAAATTCACGGTGTATAATATATTAAGATGTTGACATTAATTTGACAGTGTCTCAGCTGATGTCGCACTTCAGAGCGAAATTGAGTTGTATATAAATACGGACGGTGTTGTTCAGCTGCGCCCGCTACCAGTCCCTAAGACATAGTACGACGGCAGCATCTACTTAAAAAATTAGATAAAAATGTCCATTACTTCCCATGAGAGCTAATTACCGGGTTAAAAGGCCTATGTGTTAATTCAGTGGCGTAGTTGTATTAAAGTACGACTGCAAAGCTAAGGTCTTGGGTTCGATCCCCGGGTCGGGCAAAGTGATATTGAGTTTTTCTATTCAGTATCAGCCTGGAATTTGTGCCCGATATGGCGATAGGCTCGCCTCCTATCACATCATGGGACGGAATGTCGGCGAAAAGTGGGCGCACTAGTTGCGCCTCTGCCTACCCCTTCGGGAATAACAGGCGTGAGTGTATATGTATGTATATATGTGTTAATCCGGGACATGATCTACCCGTGTGACAAATTTCATCCAAATCCGTTTAGTAGTTTCTGCGTTTACTTCTAACAAACATCCAAACATTTTCTCCGACTTTCGTATTTGTAATATATGAACTAGGTAAAATTTAACAATACTTTAATGGAAACTACAATAGGGTTTCTCATTTTATTAGAATAGGTTGAAAGAATAAAACCATTACACAGTTTAAATTTTATTTTTGGTCCACAAAAACATAAAAAAAATATCACATTTTAATACATCTTATATTGTTAAAGAAAAACCTACCTTAAATACTAAAAATTAGTACATTTATTTCTAAACATCTTGGAACCAGTGACCTAATTAAAAAAGTACCTCTAGTTTTGCTATAAACCAATTTCCAAAAGCATTTGCGTTTATTTTTTATTTCGCAAAAATTTAAGTATTTTTGAATTAGGTCACTTAACTCTAAGGCTGGCTTGAACGACTTACAATAATGCTAAATATCTAATCATAGTGCTATCTTTGTCAACTCTGAATGGATGACAGTGACGAAACGTTTTAACACCAATGTTCATGAGCAATAACTATAAAGACGCACAGTGTCTGCAATTTCATAGATTTCTTCGGCTTTGTTTAGCTTTGATTACTGGCGACGAGCTTGGCTTAGAAGCTATGTCGCCAACGTCACGTTGTTGAATATGCTTAGGGGCCATTCATTTATTACGTAAGACTATTTTCGATAGTTTTTGATCCCCCCCCCCCCCCCCCATCATAAGAAAAAATAAGAATAGGCCGACTCCCTCCCCTCCTGTTTATTTATTACGTAAGAATCTAAAGTAAAAATGAATACACATTTGTTTGTTTTAACCCGTCAAGCCCTGCTTATACATATATAGATGTATGGGGAAACCCTATATACTCGGACGCTGGCGTCCGTCGCGGGGCTTGACGAGTCAATGTTTATTTTTCCATGTAACAATTTTTAGAAATGTTTATTTGTACTTTGGAAATAGTTTATCGATACGCATCCGAGCGAACCTCGGCACTCACGCGGCTGCCCGCGCTTTTTCAAAGTGTAATTTTAACTTTGCACATTTTTGTGATCTTACGTAAGAACTATCGAGACTCCCTCCCACCCCCTTGTAAGAAAAATAAGACATGGTTTGCCCCCCCCCCTCCCCCCTAAATCATCTTACGTAATGAATGGCACCTTGTGTTTAGTGATTTTACGTTGGAGACTTTGGTTAGTGGAAGAAGACAAACGAAGGAGATGGACTGATTTCAAAAAGAACATAACCATTACGTTTAGATTGATTTATTATATTTTTTTTATCACGCTTTTGTTATTGAAATAATTGTAATGTCATCTAAATCTGCCAGATACAAATAGTACAGCCAAGGAGATTTTATTACAAGTTTATATACTATATACGAAAAGATTTTTTCCCCGACCTATTTAGTAAGTCTTTACAAGCCAGCCTAAAAGCGCGATATATAAATAAGTAATACGATAAATGCAATTTAACCTAGTATTTTATTGAGAAATAACTGAACTAATCAGATTTAGGAGCTTTTTCATAACTTTTGAGTTGTCACATAAATATAAGCAGATTAAATACAAAGTCACACTACTATAGGCTCCCTAATAAATGAAACATGTGAAAAAGATCCTTAATATAGTCAAATTTTGGTTCCTGTCATCCAATGAGACGCCGCATAGAGTGCGAGGTATCGTGCGCACGCACATATTTTTACGAGCGACAATAGGAAATATCCAGACTTATCAAACTTATAAACAAATTACAAAAAGAAAAATATATACAGGAAAAGTTTTACTAAGAATAGTCAGAGGCAAAATAATTAAATAGATTTATTTTATAAAGGCTATATAATAACATTTGATTTAGAGGAGGAATGTCTTCATCAAAATATTAGACTTGAATAGTATAGTAAAAAAACCTAATTGACTTTTATGTAATTATTTTGATTTTTGATATAATTAATTAATAATGATAAAATACAGCAACTATTTAATTTACAGTGGCTGAAATTTTATCGTGAAACGGCAAATATTAAACCTGAATGTAAAAAAAAATTAACAAATTTAAAAACAATGCATTAAACGAGATGTTCGCTTTTTGTATGGATGCTTTTCTATGGCTACTGAGCCTCAAAATCCAAACAGGCTCAAACTTTAGGGATATTAAAGGGGCACAATAGATCTTGGATCCATTAAAAAATATATATTTAGACCCCTCCATTTTTAACTGACTTCTAAAAAGGTTCATATTGTCGTCTTTAAGCTAAACAAAATTACATAGATCTCAAAATCGGAGGTCTTTAAAATTAAACGATTTATTGTAAAAGGCTAGTTTTTAGTTCCATCCAAATATATATAAACTGTCTTGGTTAGAATTTTAGGCCCCCCATACGGACATGTCCTTTGATGAAACATTCTTTGCTAAAATTAAGTAAACCCTTTGTAGTTTATTTTAGCAAAGAAAAAAATATTATACCAATTCAAATGATTTGATTTTGTTCAGTTATTTGTTTTATTAAGTTATCCAAAGTAATGGAAGATTTTAAATGAATTAAATATCAATATCTACTAAACGTTTCAAACATCAAAAACTTATGAACCCATTCCTCGTCCAAGCCTCGCCATCAATCACTCCACCTTAACTCTCTTACTAACTTGTACCTCATCCAAATCTTCTCTTTCTCTCTTCCTTTCAACATTATCACAAACATTCTCCTTCCCTTTAGTCTTTTTCCCCACACCTTTACCTTTTACACCTTTCACTGCATTATTATTTTCTTCATTATTTTTAGAGTAATATTCATCGATTTTGTGGTTGTTTTCACCCGTCAGTGGCTCTAAGTCAATATCTTCGTCTAATTCAGTGTTTTTTGGCGTGTCTGTCTCTTCGTCGTCTGAGTGTATTATGTTGCGTTTTGGTTTGGGTCTTGTGGATTCTGGAACAAAAAATATTTTAGTTATTTTAATGGGTTCACATTTTTTTTTACTTTATTAAAAACAGAACAATAAATAACTAAGTAAATTATATAAAAAAAGTGAAAACTCATACAAATAAAAAGGATATTGTGCCTAAAGAGAACAAACAATAAAAATTACAATAATGTATGAAAAACACTTAAGCTGAGCAATACAGCTACAATATACTACATTACACAATATGGCTAAGCATTTCTCAGGTGTTTTAATTAGTTTTAAATGTAAATTCGTGCTAAACAGATCAATCTGACTACAATGTTATAGACGCTACATAATCGTGAGATGGGCGAATCTGATCCAGTTTTACGAAATGGTTTAACTAGTCTTGCACATGCAAGTTGTGAAGCAAATGAAGCATTTCACACCCTTTTCAAATACACATAAGTACAACTAGAGCACTCATTTCCCCATGATTTGGGACGAGCCTATCGCCAAATTACAGAGTCCGTGTGCTGTACTAGATCACTCTTAGGTACCAGGTTTGAATCCTGGACTGACATTGGGTTTTTTTCTTAGTACTTCCGTGGTGGCGAAGTCGTATTAAGATTCAAGGTATGACTGCAGTGCTGAGGTCTTGGGTTCAAAATTCAAATCGATCAAAGTGATATTGGGTTTTTCTATTCTATATCAGCTCGGAGTCTGGAATATGTACCTGATATCGCGATAGGCTCGCCCCCTATTATCATGGGACGGAATACGCATGGCGAAAAGTGAGTACAGTAGTTACGCCTCCAATCCTTCGGGATTAAATGCGTAAGTTAGAGTGCGTAAAATTCTACTAAAGTTGAGATAGAGATTCTTCACCATAACCACCACCATATCAGTCGTGAATTATAATTTGCCCACTGCTGAGAACGGGCCTCCTCTACTACTGAGGGTTTAGGCCTTAGACCACCACACAGGCCTAATGCGGGTTGGCAGACTTCACACACATTCGAAATTCTATTTGAGGAATCTTCAGATACATAAGTGTTTTCACAATATTAATTAAATCCAACACAAATATGTTTAGACTTTAAAATTATCTTACCATCTTCACTATCATTGTCAGAGTCTTTGCTTCCGTTGTCCTTACATATAAAGAAGTTGGTGATTGGTTTCTGCCACTTGGGCGTCTCTCTCGGACACACAGAGTTGCCTCCGGAGTAGCTGCGAGATGACTTATCACCACTGCCTGTGGAAATTACAATTCAACACAAATTTGTAAATTTATGAGAAAAGATGTCTGGTATTTGTATGGATGCCGGACCTCAAAATTCAACGAGGCTAAAACTTTATGGATATTAAAGGGGCAACAATAAGGATCTTGGATACATAAAAAAAATTAGACTCCTCCATTTATAACAAACTTTGAATTATAAAACTTCAAATGGAACGTTACAGCACTGCTAAAGTTGAATAATAAAGGAATCACAGATCAAAGAATGAAACTTATTACAGATAGTCTTGAATTAATATAATATGGCTCTTATCGGAAGTCTTCAATGCAGATGAAGTGGCCAAAGCCTAGTCCATAATATAAACAAGCTCACCTGAAGGTCCTGCTGTAACAGGCGGCGCTGCGACACTGCATCTAGCTTTACTGCTTTTACCTGCAGCCACTGTGAAGAAATATTTTTAAAGTATGTGAAATCCTCCTAGCCAGTTTCGGCCACGGCGGCCAATCTCAACAGAGATCAGCCAGGTACGCAGGAGATATTATAGTGCACAAGCGTATGCGCAATACACAGGTGCACTCGCTATTCCTTCACTCTCATAGTCCGATGAGGCGGCAATCCGACATGACCGGAGAGAGTATATGCTGGTAAGAAAGCGAGTGCATCGCTTCAATTTATATCCACTTAATATAATCACACACAAGAGAGGATGGATACACTGCCAATTTAAAATTCAGAAAAAGAATTCCCATTCCATTTCTTTCCTCTAGAAATACTATACCATAGCAGCCTTGTGTTATTATATACTGCCCACTGCTGCGTACGGGCCTCCTGTCTGAGAGGTTTTAGGCGTTAGTCCATTACACTAGTCCAGTGCGGGTTAGGTTTTTTGTCTTGTCATGGTATTTTACATTAAACCAAATAGATGAGATTTCTTGTTTATTTAAATAAAAACCAGAATTCGGGTTAGGGATTAGCAAAATATTGGAATTTATGATAAAAGCCAATAATCTATAATAATAATACCAGCCCTGTATTAAATACTGTTCCATTGCTGAGCACGGGCCTCCTCTACTACTGAGAGGGTTCAGGCCTTAAACCCTCTCAGTAGTAATAATCTATATTAAATTGTTATTGACACTCCACTGTGTTAACTGAGATAAGTGACACTTAATTCACACCAATCATGTCTTATAATAGAACGCTGACTATTTCTACTGTTATTTTAACTGATAGCGTTTAATGAATATAATACTTTCAATATACATACCTTTTGATTAATTTGAGAACACATTGAATACTGACAATACATCGTATCCCTTAAATAAAAGAAGTTCCCGCTAGAAAAATAAGTGATTTTGTTTGTAAAAACTTACCTTTAGCACCTACTGACGCCTTTGTCCTCGCCATTGTTTGAGTTCATTAACCCACTAATTTTGTTTAGATAGTCACAAATATTACAGAAACAACTTTTAAACTTTATTGCTAAGTTTTAACACACGTTTACATAAAAATTGCGCCAAAATTTGTCGTTTCCTTGACAGTTGACACTTTTTTTTTTTTTTTTTTTTTTTTTTTTTTTAATTTTCCCTTTGTTTTGGGAAGGCAAAGGGCTCAAGCCCATACAGCCTCGTCATAAGTAATATTCATATTTGAAATTCCGTGCATTAAGGCCTAAGCCAAGTCTTCATAATATTATTTCCATATTTGTAGTCTTATATTTAGGCCTAAGCCAAGTCTTCATTGTATTATTTCCATATTTTTAGTCTTATATTTAGGCCTAAGCCAAGTCTTCATTATATTATTTCCATATTTGTAGTCTTATATTTAGGCCAAAGCCAAGTCTTCATTATGTTTTCTTCATTTTTAGTTTTGAGCGAAGTCAAGTCATTAGACTGCTATCTATTATATCTTTATTTTTCCCTAAATATCCATTACCGTATGGCATATATAATCATAAATAGCTTTGTATGTCTCTGGTCTTTTAAGTATTTCTTGCATAGAGCGCGGGACAAGCTCAGATTTGCCGTAGATGTTAATTAATTTATCAATAAGTATAATTCTTTGTATGTTGAAAGCAGAGCATTCAAATATTATGTGATTCATTGTTTGTTCAACATTCTGATCGCAATCTGTGCATATGGGGGACGAAATAATGCGCATTCTGTTAAGATGGGCTTTAAAACGACCATGTCCAAATCGAAGTCTATTTAATATAGTATAAAATTTTCGTTGCATGTTGAATTTGGATCTACAGAACCAAGGACACTTTCCCACATTAATATTAATTGCTGCGTAATAGGCACCTTTAATCTTTGTTGTAGTCAACCAATATTCTTTCCATTCATTAAGAATAGACTCTCTTACGAGTATCTTTAAGTCCGAGAATGGTATGGCAACTTCATCAACAGCTTTCACACTGTCGCCGCTGTCACTGTCAACAATTGACTTGGCTAAAAAATCAACTTGCTCGTTTCCGATTACTCCCACGTGCGCAGGTGTCCAAAGAAATTGTACTTCTTTGCCTTGATTCTTCAATTGAAACCAACGACTCTTGATATTGTATATAATGTAATTAATTTTACAGTCTAAACTATTATTCTGTAAGGCACATAAAACACTCATACTGTCCGTAATAACAAGCCAACGTCGATCATTTGCTTGACCAATATATTGCAATGCAAATAATATTGCCAAAGCCTCAGCGGAAAAGATACTCAACTCACACGAGAGTTTGCGACCAAATCCTAAACGCAGATGAGGAATATAGAACGCCATCGATACGTTTCTCGACTTGGAACCATCAGTAAATATTTTTCTATATTCATTATATTCAGCCAAAACATTGTTTACCTCTTCTTTGTGCTTCATATTGTTATTTATATTTATCTCTATAGAAGTAAATTTGCTTTCAAAACTGTCAGTATAGCAAGCCCAGTTGTCAGGTCTATGAATTTTATATTTTTGATCAAGTTGGATCATAAATGAAAAATCATGAAGTGCATAAGGTACATTAGTGGTTGAAACAAAGGAACATTGACTATCAAAATGTTTATATTTTCTCAATAATAAATTATTAGCCATAGAAAATAATTTGAGAAGAAAACAATATTTTAGATATTTAAATCTATATGACAAAGGAGGAGTATTGCACTCTACTTGCAATGAATTTATAGGGGTCGTCCTCATAGCACCAGTAATTAATCTCAGATTTTTATTTTGCAAAACATCCAATTTCTGAACAAGTTTGTCATTAGATGCGAAACACAAAAAACCATATTCAAAGTGACTACGGACAAGTGATTTATACAACATGAGCAAAATTTTTGGGTCAGCACCCCAAGACGTTCTTGCAAGTGATTTTAAGATATTGAATGCCTTACCTGCCCTTCCGATAATATAATCAACATATTTTTTCCATGACAGATTATTAGTCAAAATTACCCCTAAAAATTTAACTTCAGACACTTGTGGAATTTCTCTTTGGTCATAAAATAATTTAATTTTAAAGGGACGAGTTTTGTTAAATACCACCATTTTGGTTTTGTCAATATTAATATCAAGATTCAGATATTTAAAGTAAATGTGAAGATTCGTCAAAGCTGCATTAAGAGTATTAACAATGACATTTACATTAGACCCTGATGTATAAATAACAAGATCATCAGCAAATTGTAAATTTCTAACGTCTGAACCTAATATTAAATTAAGTTTATAAATATATAATATGAATATTAAAGGGCTTAAAATTCCTCCTTGACACACACCTTTGAAAGACACTCTAGGTCCAATAAGTTGATTTTGAAATTTGACGTACACTACTCTACCATGTAAAAAGTTAAAAATCCATTTCACAATTTTTTCAGGAATACCAATGGTCAATAATTCAGAAGCTAATATGTGATGATTGACATTATTAAATGCTCCAACTATGTCAAAGAAAATACCTATGAGAACTTCTTTGTTCTTGAATGCATTGAAAACATCAAAATGTAAATGAGAAATACTTTCGCGACAAGAACGACCTTTGCGGAATCCAAACTGGTTTGATGGTAAAATATGATTGCTTTCTACAAAAAATTCTATTCTTTGTTTTAACAACTGTTCAAATATTTTTCCTATGCATGAAGTTAAAGCTATTGGCCTATAAGAATCAGCAAGTTCTTTCTCTTTATTGGGCTTTAAAATTGGTACTAAACAATCTGTTTTCCAACTTGAAGGAATGATTGAATTATTCCACAATAGATTATAAATATTTAACAAAACATGCTTTGAAGTATTTGATAAATGTTTAAGTACTTTATATGGAATTCCGTCGAGGCCAAAGGCTGTATCACGTCTAGAGGAAATGGCTGAATTCAATTCTGCAAAAGTAAATGAATTTGTTAGATAATCAGAACTCGAAGCAGTAATGAAGTTATTATTTAAATTTAATTCAGCCTCAACAGTGGAAGGTGTGTATTTTCTAATAAAATCAAAAATCCAATCTAATCTCTTACAGGAGGTATAGCTTGTATTTACGTTTTTAAAAATTTTCATGTAGTACCATATTCTAGATAAAGGAGTAGTTCTATTAAAGCTTTCACAAAGATTTTCCCAACTTTTTTGTCTTTCTTGCTTCAAGGTCAACTTTTTAATAGCTTGCAACTTTTTGAAATGTAAATAATTAGATTCAGTTGAATTACGTCTAAAGTTTACATATGCATGTTTGGCCTGTTCAACAGCAGAAGCACACCTGGCATTCCACCAAGGTAGAGGTCTTCTATTTTTATTAAAATAAGTGCTGGAGTGACTTTGAGAATTAGGACGAAGTCCAATTGACATAGATAACTGAATAGCTGTATCCAAGAGACTCATTAATTCTTCATATGATTTTAAAGGATTTTCTTTGTTATAATGAAAATTATGCAGAAAACTATCTGAAATGGTTCTAAACATATCCCAATTAATTTTACGATAATTGTGTTGTTGAGGATATTGCTTACTATCGGGTAATAAAGTTTGTTTGTTACCAGAAACATTTCTAACAAAAACTTTTGTTATTACAGGTAAGTGATAGCTTCCTAGAGGGTCATCGTGCACAGACCAATCGCAGGAAACTGCAAGATCAGGAGAAACTATTGTAAGATCAAGTGCATTTTGTCGCCATTTATGGGAACCTACTGTTGTCATTTGACCATCATTCAGAATAACTAACAAATTATCATCTATACATTCTAATACTTCAGATCCACGAGTATCAGAAGTCATGCAACCCCAGCTATGGTGCAAGGCATTAAAGTCTCCAGCAATAAGCAAGGGCTCAGGTAGACTTTGAATTAGGTTGTTCAATTTATGTTTAGAGAAAGATGGAGAACATAGTTTGGGACTGTAAAGAGATACTATGGTCAGTTCCTTATTGTTACCATAATACAAACGAATTGCGCTATTTTGAATGGAATTATCGCTAAAAGTGTCTAATTTCTTAAAATTAAGGCTTTTGTGTACTAAAATAGCAACGCCGTTATGATCGTTGCCACTGTCTAATCTCACCATCTCATAATTTTTAAAACTAATATGATGATGTGACTTCAACCAGGTCTCGCATATAATGGCAATATGAATGCTTTTCTCATAAAGAAAATGTGAAAAAATAAGTCGATTACTCATTAAACTCTGGGCATTCCATTGTACAATATTTATATAATCCATAAAAGAGAGAAAAAGATTTAAGAGGAGATTTTTTGGTCTTGTATGTTTTGGATGAGAAATTCTTTGATAGTTTTACTACAGATGCTAGTTTCATTTGCTTTGCTCATGGTAATAATTTTAATAACTGAATCAACTAGTACTTTCAAAAAGTGATCAGAGTCTAAAAGTGATATAAATAGTTCATTAGGACTTTTTTTCCTGCCACCTAGTGAAGGGAATGATTTTTCATTGACAACATCCACAAATGATCTTTTAATAAACTTTTCTTTGTTCTGTTTAATTTTATCTTGTTTTACTGGGCACTCTGATGAAATAGCAATATGGTTTCCTTTACAATGAATACAACAAGCATTAGTTGGAGCAATAGTGCAATTCTTAAAATTGTGGCTGCCAGTACAGATTGAACATTTTTCTGAGTTCTTGCAAAATTTAGCTAAATGGCCATATCGGAGACAACGCAAACACTGTTTGACTGGAGGTATGTATGGTGAGATCTCAAATCGCCAACTATTAAGATCAACACTGTCGGGTAAAGTTTGGCAGGAAAATGTAATACATATAGTTTTAGTGGGTTGTAAAGTAAAGGTGCTGTCAACATTTTTTATTCTCCTCATGATTCTACGTATAGAAATAATGTTTTTTGTTGTTGTTAATGCAGTATAAATTTGTTCGTTGGATAGGTCTATCGGAACATGATGTATAACACCTGTAGTCTCGGTAGCGGCAGCCGGTATACTGGCTTTAAGCTTATTCATGTCTAGAAATTTTTTATTTGATAATGCAGCATTTGCAAGTGTTGCACTGTCGAAAATAGCGCCCACCTTATACTTATTCATGCGCACTAGTTGTTTTATGCCCTTATTATACCTTTTCAGATTATTTGCCAGAGACATCATATCTCTGTCCCCCAGCGGTTTATTGTTTTCGATACTTTCTAAGAAGACAATAAATTCGACATTACCTGTATTTTCTGCATACAGTCTGTGATAATTGGGTATTTGGAAAGTTCTATACTTATCCACAGCATCCACGGATTTTTGAGACGAAGAATCCGACGCCTCCAACTCCGCCTCATCATGCCCTGACTCATCTTTTTTCTTACGTTTTCTTGTCCCCCCCATTTTGGACAAATCTCTTCTTCAACTACCAAGATATAAATATGTACAATTATTTATACTTTACTCGTATAAAAATTATTTTTAATAAATAAGTTTAAAAATTGCGCCTTTTCTTTTCGACGTTCCCGCGCTTTTTTTTGACAGTTGACACTAACATTTGCCAATTATTCACTTTTTTTATATTCGTCCAGAGGATAGGCTATGTTCTTTTAATCATACTGCCTAATCTTATGTGCGTTTACTATAGGGTAATAGATTTATTTTTGTTATTTATCAAATGCTGACATTATCTAAATTCTAAGGAAGAAGGAATTATTAAGATCTGGTAAAATATCAACAAATTAAACCGGAGGCCCAATACGTGGAAGTGATGTCATCGGAAATTACAGAAAGAGTGTGCGAAAGAAAGAATTGAAGCCATAACCCCACTACCTCATTTCTTAACCAATTTAATGCAGTTTTCATAGACTGACTTCTTTTTCATACTTTTTGCTGTTACATATAGAATAGTGTACAAAATTCAACTTATAACTCCAGTCTCCACTTCAATCATAGAATAAAGACTAAAGCAAGTCCTTATTCTGAGATTTCAATTAAGACCAGTTTTGACGCATAATAAATGAAGGATTTAGCTTAGATTTCATACAAAGTCTAGACGCAATGAAATTGTGTTTTAGTAAAACCTAGTCTTACCTACACAGTCTGGGATTCAAACCAAAAACCTCCTCGTCCAGAGCCCACACACTGCCCTTAGTATCGCGTTTTCAAAGGGCCACATGGCATCTGGTTAGGTACCACCGTGATGCCTATTTTTACCTTCAAGCAGCAATCCGTATGCGTTGCTTTGTTTCGGTTAAAGATATTATAGTCTGCGTAATTAGTGGGTATTATGAGACTTAACATCTTAAGTATGTCTCAAGGTGACGATCTTATTTATTTGTCTCTGGTGACGAGGGCAGTGGAGTGCCACGCTCTTTGCAATTCAGTTCTGTGGGATTAGAATGTGAAAAAAAAATACGATGCGTCTCCGCTTCGTTTTATTACGATTGGTTGAGATACTGACGTATCGGTCTCTCGATCAATCACAAACATCAAAATAACGATACGTCAGTCTCTCAACCAATCACAGTAAAACGAAGCGGAGACGCATCGTGTTTTTGTTTTTCACATTCTAAGCCCCCTGTATGGTGTTTCTGTTTATTGGCGGTCGTAATGTTTACCATCAGGCGAACGGCGTGCTCGTCTCGCCATTTAACTGCAATAAACGGAGACCAAGGAAGCGGCAATACACTTCCCGAATTTATACTATAATAAAGCAGTAGATCCCGGTATGTCTGTGCATTGAAAGAAATATGAAAAAATAGAAAGGGGCGACTAAAGACTGATAGAAATCAAATCAGCGATTTTATAATTCTTTTCTGTTTGTTTTTCTTTTTATTACTGCACATCTCCAAAACTGTTGAACGGATTTCAATGAAATTTGGTATGGAGATTGTTCGAGAACCCTAGAAAGGACATAGGCTACTTTCTTATCCCGGGAAAATATAAAGCGGGACTTTTATCCCGGAAAACCTCTATCACACGGGCGGAACCGCGAAAAGTTAGTCATAAATAAAAACAAAATAATCACTACAAATGAAGTAGAAGTGCTTTATTAAATTTTAATACAAACATGTCTAAAACTTACAAATTACGTGACATTTGACAATATAAATATTTTTGCTAGATTATCAAAACAAATTAATGAACGGTCCAAAACAATCAGACAGTTTGATCATACATAAATATACACACACTTTTTATCCCCGAAGGGGTAGACAGAGGCGCAACCAGTGCACCCACTTTTCGCTGTGCGTATTCCGTCCTATGATGTGATAGGGGGCGAGCCTATCGTCATATCGGGCACAAATTTCAGACTCCGAGCTAGTACTGAATAGAAAAACTCAATATCACTTTGCCCGGGTATGAAGCCCGAGATTTCAGCATTGCAGTCGTACCGTAAAACATCTACGCCAGCGAGGCAGTTATTAGTATTGCAAAAAACATTACCTATTCAAAGCGTAAAACGTAGAAAAAGTGCCACCAAAACCTGGACAATTTGTCCACCCTGGACATTTTGTCCCAGTAGTGTTTTAACATGGAACATTATAGACATAAAAATATTTATTTAAATTTTCAAGTAAATTTTATTCGTCAGTTAACGTATAAGACAGTTAAGACGACTTTACCGCTTCCTAATAAATGCTCTTAGTCATCGTATAAGACTATAGTCATAATATAAGCCGACCGAATACAATGTCACACTGTAATCTATGCTCCCAAATAAATGATAAAATACTATCTAAATTACCTGGTTAATAGGATTACTATCAAATAAAATTTACTTGAAACCTGTGCAACAGGCCTTAATGCATGTACTTATTTGGTTATTATTTATTTGGGATCTCGACTTTGTAGTTTAGATTATTTTCAACCATTAGCGTTTATTCATTCGTTTGAAACAATCCCTTGCTATCCACTAATTTTAAATATAAAGATTTAGGCGATTTTACCATATGCTGATAAAGTCTCTGATAACCTATTCGGAACGTATTCGCCATGTAAACTTAAAATAAAAGTCAAATTAAATTATTTTTAGCAGGTAAGTTAATTTTTGTATACATTTTATTTCTAGTATTTTTTCAGCAGTTAATTAGTATCCGTTATCTTCCTTTATCATTATTAATAACTCGCACTTGTATAAGTTTAATGTGAAACACAAGTTTTGGGTTATAATTATGTTAAAAAACCTCATTTGTAATATTAAGTATGTATTATAATTTTAACCTGTTTTGTGTGTAAAATAAAATATAAACTACAACTTTTGTTTCATATGTCTTTATAAATATCTGGGAGAAAAGTCACTAGTAATGTGTCAGATTTATTTGTTACATGTCAGATAATTATCAAGAACCTTATCAGATCGGTGAAACTAACCATAAGTAATCCGATGGAATTCTTTAGCAGCCCAGTGTGCTTAGATTGTGGCGAAATACGACATAAATCAGTTTCATTTAATTGTGGTTGGTTGAGAGACTATCACGTGACTCGTGTCTCTCGACCAATCACAAGCATCAAAATAAAAATCGACTTACGTTGCGTCTTTGTAAGCACACAGTAATCTCACCCATAAAATAATAGTTAGGACCATAGTGTTTCTTATCACTAATAATAAATTATCCCTTTCATGAGATCAAAAAGAGAATTATAAATCACGCTTGTTAAAGATTAGAGAAATGTACACACGGCTACATTCATCTCGTAATAGATTAATGGACACAATTGTTTATTAATTTTCGTTCGCTTCAACGGTGAAGGAAAATATCGTGAGGAAATCTACATACCTGAGAAGATTCTCTATAAGAATTTATAGAGTATGTGAAGTCTGCCCGCACTAGGCCAGCGTGGTGGACTAAGGCCTTAACTCTCAGTAGTAGAGGAGGCCCGTGCTCAGCAGTGGGTAGTATATAATACAGGGCTGATTGCAATTATTCAGGACAAATTAGCCCTGTTGTGCCAAAATGAACCTACAAATGGGCCAAAATTGAACTATCAATAAAAAAATCAATAATTAGTAAGTTATAAAACTTTGAAATTTGGTGGAAGAGGTAGTAGTCAAATAACAGTAATATTACACTGTGACGTCACCGACGGTCGCCGGCCATAACGCTGCGTGCGTGCGAAAGAGGTAGCGCGATATCTCCACGTCCCCACTTTTGCTCACAACAATATTTCAAATGTGAATAACTGCTTTATTTTTCAACCAATTCTGATGCTCATTTCAAAGATTTTTTTTTTCATATTATTTTCTGTTACATATAAAATAATTTACAAAATCAAGCATAGGAAACTATATTCCTTAGTCACTAACGCACAGCCTTAAAATAACTACGCTCATAATGCCTTAACTAATTAAAAAAAAACTTTAGGCGTCAACTATTTCAGTATAATTGAACTATTTTTTTTAAGACTGTCGAAGTTAAGTTCAGATCATTATATTAATAAAACATTTAAAGCATTACAACATCGTAAAGGGGATGAAAAAAATCTAAATTTATTTCGAAAATTACTACCTATACTTTTACCCCCTTTTTAGTTAAATTATGTTTTGTCTCGCTCCCTCTCAAATGTCGATAGAGCGAGACATAATTAGAACTATCACACAAAATTTCTTAAGGACTAACTAACTTAATATACTATATATTGGGGTAAGTTCGGATTGCAGGGTAAGACCGTTGGTAGAAAATTTCCTAACACAGTCTGCGGTATTATGTAAAGTAGTCTGCTTTAGCAGTTTGAATAACAGCTTCCGCATTATCCGAACTTACACCTACACTAAAATTTTAAGCAAAACATCAAATAGTATTTTATTGAACATAAACGAACAGATGTTCGTTACATTTCACAATGTAAATTTTTATTTGCGAAGTGACGTCACTTCTCGTGGTAAATGGCGTTCAAATAGAATATAGACTGAGAGATAATTCCTCAGTGGACACAAGACCCGTTCAGACATACACAGATCCCAGAACGCTCACGTTCGCCACTATGGCGGGTTTGTCATGTGTACTTTTGTTTGTACGTTGTCATGTGTATACTTAGAATAATACGCGCGCTTGCGCAGCCAATTTTGATAAATTTCTGATGATGCACTGGTTCAAGGTATGTGAGGAAAGGTCTGCGTGATGCGACCAACAGCCCTGTAGCAGAAAAATATAGGTATAAAATTATTACATACATAAAAACACTTATTTTAATTTTGCAGGAGTTTGCAACAGCGTAATGGTTTCTCCGGTCGAACCGACTGATTAATACTGCAATCTACCATTTTCGATAATATCAATTGTATTATTAAAACTTACACGAGACATTACTGGTGTACAACACGGTCCTACTCACGGTTTTTATCACTTAGCACTCGCCCATGAAGATGACCTTAATAGGTCGAAACTGGTCGGCGATTCTTACCAAGAAATACGCGAGTAAAACCGTGTTGTAAACCAGTGATATAATACCAATTAAAATTTGAGTGGTCCACAACATTCGAATACCTTCTCCTCCCTTAACACTAGACTAATTTTAAAAGTTCCACCTTTCAAACTTGCGTAGCCACGGTCTTACCTGGTGCCGAGCCCTGCAGTGAACAGCATCCTCCTGCCTGACACGAGGTACTCCGGGCAGCGCACGAACCTGAACACGACGGACGCGTTCTCACCCGCACGCACTACGCCGTTGCGACACATAATACCCTGAGAAGTAAATATAGATACATACATACATATACACTCACGCCTTTTATCCCCGAAGGGGTAGGCAGAGGCGCAACTGGTGCACCCACTTTTCGCCATTATTCCGTCCCATGATGTAATAGGGGGCGAGCCTATCGCCATATCGGGCACAAATTCCAGACTCCGAGCTAATACTGAATAGAAAAACTCAAAATCACTTTGCCCGACCCGGGAATCGAACCCGAGACCTCAGCACTGCAGTCGTACAATAATACAACTACGCCACCGAGGCAGGCAGTAAATATAGATGTAAATATTTATTTATTTAAATAAGGTTCTCCATCAATACACACATTTCATACCTCATTACAACATTTTGACTTGTTACATTCAGATATGTGTACCAATTATAGGAGTACACAGCACTTGCAAATTGCACGCATTATTCTTATATTACTAGAGAAAAATATTATAATATACAACTAAATATGAATTCTAAAAAAACAAAACAAGGGCAATCTGCCCGTTAAAAAGAAACGAATATAAATTGGTAAATTTACGATATAACTTAAGGTTACATTCAGTACCTGTGTGTAAATATGCAAATATCATTTTTTTTAACGCTTCAGCGGGGCTAGGATGTGAAATAAAAAACACGATGCGTCTCCGCTTCGTTTTGTTGTGATCGGTTGAGAGACTGACGTATCGGTCTCTCGATCAATCACAAACATTAAAATACCGATACGTCAGTCTCTCAAACAACCACAATAAAACGAAGCGGGGACGCATCGTGTTTTTTTCCACACCCACTGATGTATAGGGTAAATTCGGATTATTAAAAAAACCTATTAACTTAAAATGACTGCTTATAGTGACAACTTATTGTTCAAATAACACAGCCTGAAGTGGCATTTTCTTTGAATTACTTTTAGTTAGGAATTAGCTGTATTTTTGTATCAATGCGACGGTTTTACCCGGTGATCCGAAGTTACCCCAACACGTTCTGACGTGTTATTACTTTTGTTATAAATATGTACCTTGTGTGTGTACGTATATGTATGTATTATGAACTTAGGAGTCAGTTACCTCTATGATGGCCGTCTGCCTCACGTTCCCCACGTGTACCACGCACTGGAAGCCGGGGTATATCGCAGTGGAATGACGCAGTAGATGTACTGACGCCTGTAACACAAGCGTGATTTGGCATGTACAGTAAGTATATGTATGTATTAAACATTCAAGTTTGATATACTCAAAGAGGTCAGTGGCACAACCAGTGCCATCACTTTCACCGTTTTCGTCCGACGACGTGCTAGGGGGCGGGCATATCGTAAAACTAATTTTAAGATTTTTTTGTCAATTCTTAACTCCAAAATGTAATATTTAAATTTAACTACAATGTATAGTCACTTAACAAGTGATGTGCTTGCAATTTGCCGGATATTGCGTTAAAAAAATAATTTCACCATATTTGCCAAGAAATATATCTACTAATTTATTTTGAAGCATAATAAGTATATATATCTTTTAATTCCATTCTCACCTGGAAGAACAGGCATCCCCTGGGGTTCCCTGGCTCCTCGAGGAACACCCTTTCGGGGCAGATGCAGTCCTCATCAGCGGTCTCGGGCTCCGGCGCAAGGCTCTTGAGCCCCACCTTCTCTGGAGGGGAGGTGTTCTCATTCACCTGGGATAATTTGTCGGCTTCCAATTTCTGGAAAGAATGATGCAGTTTAAAATATTGGACGGAATGTTTTTTTTTGAACTCTTAGATGTTTTTAGATGACAAAAAATACGGAGATGCAGTGATAGTGCTTATTTATTTTTTACCACACTTCTGTTCGCGGCTTTGCTTAAATTTTTTGTTTATATTTCACCGGGATAAAAACTAGCCTATGTAACTCGCTGATAATGTAACTTTACATTGGGGAAAGAATTTTTCAAATCAGTCCGGTAGTTTCAGAGCCTATTCAATGCAAGCAAACAAACAAACATTTTCTCTTTATAACATCAAGTATAGATTACACAGAATAGTTTAATAATACATGACATGATATGTTCGACTCGTAGATGTGCGTGTCATTTTATCGTCATTTATTTAGCATTATATTATATAATTATATATCACATTTTATCAGTATGCTATTAGTTTGCCCCACTTTTTTCTTTCTTTTTTTCTTTTTTTTTTCCAGATGGCGGGATGACTTGCACAAGAGGGCCGGCAGCAACTGGATGCATAAAGCAGCAGATCGGGCTCTGTGGCGTATCTTGGGAGAGGCCTATGTCCAGCAGTGGACTGCAACGGGCTGATGATGATGATGACTTTTTTCTTTCCACAAAATCGTCTGAATTGTAATTTTCTTGATATTTTAAGTAAAATGAGTAGTTGACATTGGCTAACAAATTATTTTTGAAGTATTACTAAGATATATTGTAAAAAGCTGTTACTACTCTTACAATAAAAAAATAAAAAATACACAGGTAACGGTTAGGTTAGGATGGGTTAGGTTCGCACGGGCCGGTACACATTACCTTCCTAGTGACGCAGTGGTGCGCACACGCGCCGTACACGCGGCGCGGGGCGGCGGGGGCGGGGAGGGGAGCACGAGGCGCGAGCAGCACCATGCCGGCGCGCGGGGAGCCCCCCACACCCACCGCCCCCGCCGCGAGCCCCACGGAGCAGCAGTGTCCGGCGCGGGCGGCGCCACACGCGGCTCTGTTGCGATGCACGCTGCGGACCTGCGTCGTGCTGAACGAACCGTCTTCTAGCGGACCTGGGGGGGAGTGGGGGGAATTATACCACCTGCCAAAAGTGTTTCAAAAATATTTTTGTGTATATCCTGTAGAAAGTACCAACTGACTTACAAAAAACTGTACTCTGTAAGCATGTATGAAGTTTTTTTTTTATGGCATCGAATGACGAGACGAGCATGCCGTTCACCTGATGGTAAGCAATACGACCACCCATATACAGTAGCAACACCATCCAGCACCTTGAGTTACAAAGTACTGTGTGGCATTCCACTGCGCTCGTCATCCTGAGTCATAAGATGTTAAATCTCATTATGTCCAGTAGTTACACTGGCTACAATGCCCTTCAAACCGAAACACAACAGTGCATGCACACTACTGCTTGGCGGTAGGAACAAACCTTGCGGTGGTACCCACCCAGGCGGACTCTTACATATGAGAATCCTACCACCAGTAAAAAGTGTGATGAATAGACAGTTTTGTGAGTAAGCGAGAAGTATACTAACTGTGTCGCCAGGCAGTTGCTGTGCGCTAACCAGTCGGTGTAAACGTGGTAAGTTTTTGGGGAAAATTAAAATAATATCAATTTACATCCACGTTTTTATTTATCGCCGGTTGCTCTCAAATCCCAATGCGACACATATAAAGAGAATCCCTAAAAAACCAATAGTCTAATAACGCAATATCACTTCACCCGACCTGGGTAACGAAAAGCTCGGTGCAGCATGTTTATAATACTCTTAGACTCGGTAGACTCACCCATAAGCAGCTGGTCTCCCTCCCGTATCTGCCCCTTGACCACGAGCCCGCCCACCACCGGCCCACTAGACTCGCCCACGTGGAAGATCTCGTCTATCTGGAATTCACACGACTCCTGCGAAGATAAAGGTGTTGAACATGGAGTGTAGGTAACATAAAAAGTTAGAAGTATGATATACACGTACAACATTTGCAACTGAATTAATTTTATTAAGGAGTTTGTAACAGTTTTACCACGTGATCCGGACTTACCCGCACAAAATTTATTTGTGTTTAACTGAATGTTAGATTTCGACATTAAAATATTATACGGATTTTTTGTTTTCTTTTGTATTTTTGAGGTAAAAGCACTTAGTTTTTTTTATTATCACAACTGAATCTTTACAACCTTTTTTCCTCCGAATTTTCTCCGATTGGGTAACACCGGATCAAGGGGGTAATTCCGTAATAATCTTGATATTACCCCATGATCCGGTCTTACCCCTACCCTCCATATTTCTCCCCCCTCACCTCCTCAGCCTCAGGCAGCACGTCCTGCTCAGGCGGCGGTATCGCGAGGAGGTAGGCGTGCAGCGCGTTGAGACCGTTGCCTCTCACACAGCTCACCGGGAAGACCGGCACCTGCTCCATACACCTGAGGGTGTACTAGGACAGTTAATATATGGAATATTCGGTGTTGCTCGCGACTTCGCCTGCTTAAAAAGCCTTTGATGTATCAGGACACTTAATATATGGAATATTCGGTGTTGCCCGCGACTTCGCCTGCTGAAAAAGCCTTTCTTGCCACAAAAGTCTCAAAAACACAGTACGACGGCAGTGCAATCTACTTACTAACCAGATTAAAAATATCTATTATTCCCCAAGGGAGCAAGTTACCAGGATAAAATGTAGCCTGTAGGGGTCATCCATTAATCACGTTAGGTTTGAAGGGTGTGTTCGGCAAAAACCAAGCAATATTATTGTCATATATCATGTGTATTTATTTTTTCGCGCGTGATTCTAATTAGATTACGTATACTTTGAACTAGTATTTGAAGATAATACACTAGCATTATTAAGATACTTTGTACCAAAAAAATACACGTGATCTCTGGTAAGGGGGGGGGGGGTCTAAAACGTCACTACATATCACCAGAAGGAAGGGAGGGGGTGAACAAGTTCCTAAAACACATCACATGATTAATGGACGACCCCATATGTTAATCCAGGACGTGATGTACCCGTGTGCCTAACCTCATCCAAATCCGTGCAGTAGTTTCTACGTTTATAATAATAATAATAATAATACCAGCCCTGTATTATATATTGCCCACTGCTGAGCACGGGCCTCCTCTACTGAGAGGGTTTGAGGCCTTAGTCTACCACGCTGGCCTAGTGCGGGCAGACTTCACATACCCTTAAAATTCTTATGGAGAATCCTCAGGTATGTAGGTTTCCTCACGATGTTTTCCTTCACCGTTAAAATGAACGATAATTGATAAACAACACATACATAACTTCGAAAAGTCAGAGGTGTGTGCCTTGGGTTTTGAACCTTCGGACATTGTCGCGGCAGACTGTTCTATTCCTAACTAGGCTATCGTCCACTCGGGAGCAAGTTACCAGGATAAAACGTAGCTCATATGTTAAACCAGCACATGATCTACCCGTGTGCCAAACTTCATCCAAATCCGTTCAGTAGTTTCTGCATTTATTTCATCATCATTAGCCACATGAAGTACACTGTTGAACATAAGATTTCCATACGGACCTCCTGAACGTATGTTTGCTAGAAGTAAACTCAGAAACAATTAAACAGATTTGGATGTTTAGCACATGGGTAGACCTGGATTAACACATAGAGTACTTTTTATGCCGGTTATTTACTCTCATCGGAAATAATCTTTGAGTATCTAGCAATGCAAAGGAGATGGGATGACCGGGCGAACCCCTCGTTGGTCATACATGCGCAGCTGGTCATAAACTTTTATTAAAACCTATGTGACTTGCAATCGCTGTCATTACATTCTACGATAATGACATTAAGCGGTGCTCCACAGAAATTGACATTTTTGTTGTGTTATTATGTAAAAAGCGACCTTATATTCAGCCCTGCACGTGTGGACTGTTTTTGTTAAATGTGTGCTATCCGTGTCTACCTCGCCCCCGTCAGGATTGGCAGAAAAAATTGTTTGCGCATTATTGCCATATTGCGTCCATTGGTTAAATAGTCTAAGGAAATAGATATTTTTAATCTGATTATTTAAGTAGATGGCGCTGCTATCGTATTGGTTTAAGGACTTTTGTTGCGAAAAAGGCTTTTCACGCGGATGAAGCTGCGGGACAAGTCACTAAAATAAATTGTTACGCGCGCTAGTACTCGCCGATAAACAGCGCCATCTATTGGCGAGAAGCGGACGATTTGACTGTGGAAGGTTCGGCGATGGAACGTTCTCGAAGGGTCTCGATGTCTCCAGAATGTCGTGGAAACGCAATCATTGACCTTAATTTGAGAGAGAGTTCCAGACTATTCTGGATCTTTCGAGAATGTTCCACAAACTACGACGGTACCGGCGGCTGGGTATAAAAGGCGGGGCGCGACCGCCGCCGGGCATTCAGTTTTGTTTACAAGAGCGAGCGATACCTCCAAGCGATTTCGAGGCGAATATTGTGGATTGTGTTTGAACGTATAGTGAGTTATTTTAATAAGTGTATTTGAGTTTTTTATTATAGCTGTATCTAGTGCATTGTTTTTGTTAGTTTAGCAGTGTTCTAGTGCTAATAAGGTCGTAATTGGTGTTTTATCGCAATACCGGTGTTTTGATTGTTTATTTGGAACCACAGCACGTGACAATAGTGTTCTACTCACTCCTTATCCTTCTCTGTTTCCTGGTCGAGCGAGTCCAGTATGAGTCTCTGCGGTGCGATGCAGCTGCGGGCCGCGTTCTCGTCCGTTATCAATACTGGCTTCTACAAGGAAATGTATTTTTACGTTAACACTAGGCAACACTATTTTACGGTTTACCAGGCCGTGGCTAATCAAATAACGACAATGAGGCCCAGCTAATAGTTTCAATGGTGGTAAGATGACTTACAGGGTAGTCGACTACTTTTTAATACATTTATCAAAAGAGTATGTCGTCTAAAACGTACCAAAAAACAAATTACAAATTATTCAAAATCCACGCAATAACAAATGATTCTTATTTAAAAAAAGGGCATCTGTCAAATAACGGAAGCAGCAGATTGTGACGTCACTGAATGCCACCGGCCATTACGTATCGTGCGTGAGAAAGAGATAGGGCGATAACCCCTTCACATCTCCACTTTCGCTCAAACCAATTTCTTAAATAGGCATAACTGCTTTGTTTTTCAACTTCACAGAAGCATCTGATCTGGATCTGAGGACGGACGGGTTCTCACCTTCCGACTGGACTCCAGCAGCGTGTGGAGCCGGTCCCTCAGCGCGGACACGGCGGCGGGCGCCAGCTCACACTTGGTGATCACCACGAAGAACGGCAGGTCCAGCGCCACCAGCAGGCTCGTGTGCTCCTCCGTGATGCGCGTCACGCCGGCCGTGGCAGAGATCTGGGGACGGGGGGGGGGGGGGGCTTCTCTTAAAACAACACAACACTATTACATTATATAAGGTGTTTCACTACTTATTTACCCCGATTCACTCCCAGCAGTTATATTCATCGTTTGCACCATTGATCACCCTTGTACCCCTCATCATTATGTAATCATACCAGCCTTGTACTATATAGTGTTTACTGCTGAGTACGGACTTCCCCTACCACTGAGAGGAGTTAGGCCTTAGTCCACCACGCTGGCCTAGTGCGGGTTGGCAGACTTCACATACCTTAGGTATTCAAAAAAATTCTCTGGTATGCAGGTTTCCTCACGATTTTTTATAGCGTTTAATGACGAGACGACCATTCCGGTCGCCTGATGGTAAGCGATACGACCACCCATAAACAGTAGAAACACCATCCAGCACCTCGAGTTACAAAGTACTGTGTGGCATTCCACTGCGCTCGTCATCCTGAGACATATCATCATCATCATCATCATCAGTCTTTATCAGTGCACTGCTGGACATAGGCCTCTCCTAATGAGCGCCATAGCGCCCTGTCTTCAGCTTGCCGCATCCAGCATCTACCTGCAGTCTTTCGCAGATCGTCATCCCACCTGGCTGGAGGGCGTCCTACACTATGTTTGCCCAGTCGTGGTCTCCACCCAAGAACGCGTTTACCATAACATGTTAAGTCTCATTATGTCCAGTATCTACACTGGCTACAATGTCCTTCAAACCATGCACGCTGCTGGCGGTAGAAATAGATATTGCGGTGGTACCCACCCAGACGGACTCTTACATATGAGAGACCTACCTACCACCAGTTATACGATGATTTCCTTCACCGTTAAAGCAAGCGATAATTCACAAATAATACACACAACTTTAGAAAAGTCAGCGGTGGGATTGGGATCTGAACCTGAGGACATTCGTCTTGGCCGTTGTACTCCCTGGGCTATCGTCTATTTTCACTCTAGTACCCCCACCCCAGTTCTCAATACCACTGTATACCAACCACTAGCATGGCGTAGTGCGGCGAGTACCCGGTGAGTCCGTGCAGCGTGGTGCGCTGGTACTTGGTGTGCCCGGCGAGGTCCAGGAACGACACCAGCTTGGCGCTGCGCTCGCCGATGCGCTCCGCGGTCATCAGCTCTGAACACCCGTAGTTCACCACGTTACCCTGGGAGGTGGATATAACTCATAATTACATATAATTTCGATGCCAGCTCGGTGACGTAGTAGTATTACGGTACGGCTGCAGTGCTGAGGTCTCGGGTTCGATCACCAAAGTGATATTGGGTTTTTATACTTAGTATCAGCCTGGAGTCTAGAAATGTGCGCGTGCGCGTGTGTGTGTGTGTGTGTGTGCGCGTGTGTGTGCGTGCGTATGTTTGTGTGTGTGTGTGTATGCGTGTGTATGCGTGTGTGTGCGTGTGTGTGCATGCATGCGTAGGTGTGTACCCACCTGCGCGTCGAAGCCGAGTATCTCGTGGCTGAGCGAGGAGGTCCTGCCGCTCTTCACCTCGTGCAGGTGACGGAACATGTTGAGTCGGGCGCTGCCGCGGCCGTTGTCCAGCTCGCCTGCGACACATACACACATCAATTACTACATACGAAGTGAAGGGACAGAGAAACACTTGGAACGTTAAATAAAATTATCACAAAACTATACAATAATAATTCCAAACTTCAGGGAGATTAAATAATTTAGCGGTCCCCCGACACGACGACGTTTGGGTCAAAATATTACCAGGGACGACAAAGACACTTTTATTTATTTTACTTTTAGTGTTTTTTTGTGACGGGGGTTAGCTAAATTGTAATTTAATTTTTATTTAAAACTTTTTAAATTACTATATTTTCCATCATGGGTCCTTGATAATGAATTATCTAACAGGTACTCGTTGAGACCATTCTTATCATCCCACACACGCTATATCTGCTAAAACTACTAAAGAGTTGGGGTATCCCGCAGACTACTTGACGCTGCAGCATCAGCTCAAGATTAACATGTCTTAAAAATATTGCCAAAGTCACAGTACACAAAATTTTATATCTTCAAACGACTTTACAATTATTCATAAATTATAGCTAAGAACCACCACGATCACATCAGCTTTCAAACAAAAAGAACCGCATCAAAATCGGTCCATTCGTTTTCGTAGTTCGTCGTTTTTTCGTCATTCGTATTTGGACGTTTATTATTTTAGATAAATTATCAATGTTGTGAAAACAGCACAATGGCTTAAGAAAGAGACAATCAGTACTTCTCACCTTGTGTAAGTACTCCAATGAGCGTTGACTTGCCGGCCTCGTTCGCTCCCATCACCGCTACCCTCAGCTCCACGCTCTGCTGCGGGTCTGCCAACTGGAACAATAAGAACGAATGACTGAGTGCATGAATGAGTGAAGGAGTCATTTCATTTAATTAAGAGTAATCATACCCACTCATTTTATTATTCCTTTATTAGTGGATAGGGGGACAATAAAATGAGTGATTGAATGTGTAGGTGTCTAAGGGAATTAATAAGTGAAAAAATGAGAGCTAAACATATGAGTGTGCGAGTAGGAGGAAGTTAGTGAACAATTTGACGACTATGTATGAGTGGTGGGAAATTAATGAGCAAATGCAAATGAGCGAATGAATTTTGGGAATGAGTAAGTGAAAGAATTAGCGAGTGAATGAGGAACTAACGGAATGAGTGAGTGCTCACCTTCCTGATGTAGACCTCTGCGACGGCCCGCTGCTGTGTGACGCGCCTGGCGGCGACGTGCACGAGCGTGGCGCCGAGCGCGGCGGCCATGCGGCGCAGCGCGTGGAGCGAGGCGCGCAGGAGTGAGTGAGTGAGTGAGTGAGTGAGTGAGTGAGTGAGTGAGTGAGTGAGTGAGTGAGTGAGTGCTCACCTTCCTGATGTAGACCTCTGCGAGGGCCCGCTGCTGCGTGACGCGCCTGGCGGCGACGTGCACGAGCGTGGCGCCGAGCGCGGCGGCCATGCGGCGCAGCGCGTGGAGCGAGGCGCGCAGGAGTGAGTGAGTGAGTGAGTGAGTGAGTGAGTGCTCACCTTCCTGATGTAGACCTCTGCGACGGCCCGCTGCTGCGTGACGCGCCTGGCGGCGACGTGCACGAGCGTGGCGCCGAGCACGGCGGCCATGCGGCGCAGCGCGTGGAGCGAGGCGCGCAGGAGTGAGTGAGTGAGTGAGTGAGTGATTGAGTGAGTGAGTGAGTGAGTGCTCACCTTCCTGATGTAGACCTCTGCGACAGCCCGCTGCTGCGTGACGCGCCTGGCGGCGACGTGCACGATCGTGGCGCCGAGCGCGGCGGCCATGCGGCGCAGCGCGTGGAGCGAGGCGCGCAGGAGTGAGTGAGTGAGTGAGTGAGTGAGTGAGTGAGTGAGTGAGTGCTCACCTTCCTGATGTAGACTTCTGCGACGGCCCGCTGCTGCGTGACGCGCCTGGCGGCGACGTGCACGAGCGTGGCGCCGAGCGCGGCGGCCATGCGGCGCAGCGCGTGGAGCGAGGCGCGCAGGAGTGAGTGAGTGAGTGAGTGAGTGAGTGCTCACCTTCCTGATGTAGACCTCTGCGACGGCCCGCTGCTGCGTGACGCGCCTGGCGGCGACGTGCACGAGCGTGGCGCCGAGCGCGGCGGCCATGCGGCGCAGCGCGTGGAGCGAGGCGCGCAGGAGTGAGTGAGTGAGTGAGTGAGTGAGTGCTCACCTTCCTGATGTAGACCTCTGCGACAGCCCGCTGCTGCGTGACGCGCCTGGCGGCGACGTGCACGAGCGTGGCGCCGAGCGCGGCGGCCATGCGGCGCAGCGCGTAGAGCGAGGCGCGCAGGAGTGAGTGAGTGAGTTAGTGAGTGAGTGCTCACCTTCCTGATGTAGACCTCTGCGACGGCCCGCTGCTGCGTGACGCGCCTGGCGGCGACGTGTACGAGCGTGGCGCCGAGCGCGGCGGCCATGCGGCGCAGCGCGTGGAGCGAGGCGCGCAGGAGTGAGTGAGTGAGTGAGTGCTCACCTTCCTGATGTAGACCTCTGCGACGGCCCGCTGCTGCGTGACGCGCCTGGCGGCGACGTGCACGAGCGTGGCGCCGAGCGCGGCGGCCATGCGGCGCAGCGCGTGGAGCGAGGCGCGCAGGAGTGAGTGAGTGAGTGAGTGAGTGAGTGAGTGCTCACCTTCCTGATGTAGACCTCTGCGACGGCCCGCTGCTGCGTGACGCGCCTGGCGGCGACGTGCACGAGCGTGGCGCCGAGCGCGGCGGCCATGCGGCGCAGCGCGTGGAGCGAGGCGCGCAGGAGTGAGTGAGTGAGTGAGTGAGTGAGTGAGTGAGTGCTCACCTTCCTGATGTAGACCTCTGCGACGGCCCGCTGCTGCGTGACGCGCCTGGCGGCGACGTGCACGAGCGTGGCGCCGAGCGCGGCGGCCATGCGGCGCAGCGCGTGGAGCGAGGCCCGCAGCTGGCGCGCCCGCAGCCCCACCAGCGCGCCGCAGTCGCGGACACCCACCACGTACACGCAGCTCCCGCCGCCGGACGAGAGACGCCATTTCAACTGACGACGGAATAGTTTCATTGTTGATGTAATACGTCTAAAGCTTAGTTGTTTCATCCATAGTTTTATTACAAGGACGAGCGCGTCTTCATCTCGCTGGGAATTCCCTTGTAATAGGGTAGCTGAATACTTTTTTTTAACTATTGAATCAAGAATATATGTCATCCAAAATCTAACGACAAAAAGTATCAAAATCCACGCAATAATAATCTATACTTAATATTATAAAGCTGAAGAGTTTGTTTGTTTGTTTGTTTGAACGCGCTAATCTCAGGAACTACTGGTTCGAATTGAAAAATTATTTTTGTGTTGAATAGACCATTTATCGAGGAAGGCTTTAGGCTATATAACATCACGATGCAACTATTAGGAGCGAAGAAATAATGGAAAATGTGAAAAAAAAACGGGGAAAAATAATCATCCTTGAGGGCTTCCATTGCGTGCGCTGCGAAAACGGTTCAAGATACCAAAAATATATGTATGAAAGAATTATTCCTCTTGAAATGATCTAAAAAAATGTCCGCGACAGTATATGTCTATCTTTTAAGATTAACTCACTAGAACCGTTATTATGGTAATCAAATTTGGTCGAAATTAATGCATTATTTGTTAAGAGTTGTATCAACGTCATAGTCATAGAGTGATTCAACGGGAAGGTTTTATGTACTTTTAGCCCGGAAAAACTTATTAACGCGGGCGAAGCCGTGGGCAAAAGCTAGTTCAGTTATAAAGCTTTTAAATTTGGTGGAAGGGGTAGCTGTTAAATCACAGCAATAGCAAACCGTGACGTCACCGAGCGTCACCACCCATAACACTGCGTGCGTTAGGAAGAGAAGGCGCGAACGCAACCACGCCCCCACTTTGGCTTCCAACAATATTATAGATATAAAGAGTTTTCAACAAATTTTGATGCTAATTTCACAGTAGAATTTCTTTTCTTATTAATATTTTCGGTTGCTTATACAGTCATGTACAAAATTAAACATAGGAAACATCCGCCACTAAAGAACTTCATCCTACATTATACGCTACACTGTCAATAAAAAGAAAAAAAAACAATTCGTGCCAAATTCAAATTTCACGCCAAATTTCTGGACGGCGACATCTGAAATATTTTTTTTTTTGTGTTGTCACTCTCTGTGCCTTTGTGGCTGTTGATGGCTGGTTTTAGTATACTTGTATTTGTCTAGCGACCGCACACAAGATGTAATAAAACTCATCATAGCTCACGTTTTTTTTTTTTTTGGTATGGCCATCTTCGGCGCATTAGGGACGGCTGCGGGCTTCCTCCGACTCACGTCTAAGTTGTCGTCCGCAACCGCCCCTATCATAGCTCACGTTGTGCGGGGGGCTTCTGAGCGGTACGCGCAGGGGCGGTTGCGGACGACAACTTAGACGTGAGTCGGAGGAAGCCCGCAGCCGTCCCTAATATGCCGAAGATGGCCGTATAAAAAAAAAATCATAGCTCACGTAAGCGTTCCGCGATCAGCCTGTGTATAATCAAATAGGGCGCCATTTTGAACGAATGAATGAATGAAGATTTATTTGCTAGAATGTGGTTATAATAAATAGATGGTACAATAAAATCAGAATCACACAATCATTATTGACGTGATATTTGAAACTAAAGATATTTTAAACGTAGACAGAATTAATTTTTGTTTACGTTTTTAAAAGTAATAAGAAAAAATGTATATAAAAATTCTTTATTTCCATTTGCAGGGTGAACAAACACTAAAATAAAGGCATATAATATGTACAAACAATTTAGAACCAGTGTTCATGAACTACGAGAGATAATCTCTCCTCAGTCGAGTGTCAAATGACGGTATAGGGCCCGTAAAAAAATATACAGGGTGAAAATTAATTCACTGCTTTCCCGAAACGTATGCACTCAGTCCATGACATACAATAATACTACAATGCAAAATATGAAAAAAGATAAAAGTTTTATTTTTACCGAGCTTTTCTCGCGGCTTCGCCCGCGTGTTATAGTTACTCTGGGATAAAAGTCCCGTGTTAGGGCAAAAATATTTTTTGTGCGGGTATTAATGACATGATCTACAATTTTTGCTATAAAAGCATAGAACATTTGACAGTTCGAGTCAGTTGGTCATTGCCTTCGTGCCGGTCGTTCGCTTGGTGATATTTTTTGTGAAAGTATTTCTGTAAAGTCAGTGGTACATATTTTTATTTAAATCAAAACCGTTGCAGTTTCTAATACCCGCTTATATTTTCCCGAGATAAATTACGGGTAGGTGCCAGAGTCTCAAACTATGTCCATACCAAATTTCATCGAAATCCGTCCGGTAGTTTTTGAGTTTATCGCGTACAGAGGCGGCGCGGCGGGACTTTATTTCGTACTATGTAAGGAAGATTTGCTTTGTTTATGCTACAGAATAGGGTAGTTTCCTATATTTGATTTCGTACGTTATTTTAGATGTAACGGAAAATAATATGAAGAAATTCTTCTGTGGAAATCAGCATCAAAATCGATTGAAAAATAAAGCAGTTATTCAATTTTGAAATATTCTTGTAAGGATAATTGGGTGTGTGGCGGGGATATCGCGCTATCTCTTTCGCACGCACGCAGCGTTATGGCCAACGGCGCTTGGTGACGTCACAGCCTAGTATTGTATTGTAAAATCTAATTGAAAATTCTTTTTCCATTAGATTTTGGATAACATACATTATATTAATAATTGTATTTAAAAAAAATAGTCAACAACCCTATTGTTTTATATCATTTATTACGCATGTTTCCGGAAAACAGTGAATCAAATTACACCATGTTTACAAATATTAAAAATGCGAAGTTTGGAGTTTGTTACTCCACGCCAGAACGGCTGAACGGATCCGGATGAAATTTCGCACAGATATAGATTACAGTCCGGAATAACACATACGCTACCCCGGCGTTATATACCGGGAAAATAAATAGCGAGACTTTTACCGCGGAAATTCACGAAGCTGAGGTCCAAGCATTCCCTATAACATATATATGGCTGCATTCCACTCACCTGTGTGACTAGATGCTGGAACCTCCTCTCGCACAGCGGCACGAGCTGCAGCTTATACTCCACGTTCCCGAACCTCGGCTCTGGCGGCAGACTGCCGTAACTCTCGTCTCCTGAGTCCTCTTCAGGCTCTGATGTACTGCAATTAAGGTATAACCTTTTGGAGTTAAACAATCGACTAATGATATCTTATATTTACGTGAATGTTAAGACATTGAAATAAAACTACTGGTAAACTAAAAAAAACTAAACTCAGGTCTCGGATTCGATCCCCGGGTCGGGCAAAGTGATATTGAGTTTTTCTATTTAGTATCACCTCGGAGTCTGGAATTTGTGCCCGATGTGGCGATAGGCTTGCCCCTATCACATCTTGGGACGGAATAATGGCGAAAAGTGGGTCCACTAGTTGCGCCTCTGCCTACCCCTTCGGGGATAAACGGCGTGTGTGTATATGTATATGTCTATTGCCATATAATAATAATTAAATTGCCACATATTGTCACATAATAATACAAGATTTTATCCCCACTTTAGTTGAAACCTGGTTACGGAGACAACAATTAATAAAATACTCACGAATACTCCAAAAACTCCTCATCATCATCGCTGCAATAGAAGAAGTCGTTCTCCAAATCGTCAGCTGTGATATGTCCCGCCAAAAATCTGTCATCTTTGACACTGACTTTCTCCAATTTATCAATGACATTATACACTGTGTCTTTGAAATCTCCGTCCAACCTTTGGCGTCCCTTGAGGTCGTTCACGTTCTTTCCTACGCTGTCATCGTTGATTTTTTTCGTGTTTTTTTGGTTGTTAAGGTCTTCTGTTTTTGTGTCTTTCGATTTATATTTTTTCCTCCTCGTTTTACGTGCTGCGCAACGGCGTTTCGCCTTTTTGTCGTCTAGTTTTTGATCTAAAAATATTTTTATATTAGGATATATAGATTTACGTAATTGCTTAGGTAATTTTAACATTAGAAAAGTGCAATCCTCATTATCGGCGTAAGAGACGGTGGTGAGGGCGCTTCGGCCCGAGTACCAAGCACCCGGGGGTGACAACTTCAAGTTACTTGTATGGGCAAAGAAAGGACATGTCCAAAAACGGCCTAGAATTTTAACCAAGACAGTTCATATATATTTGGATAGAACTCCTAAAAACTAGCTTTTTACAATAAATCGTTTAATTTTATAGATTTTGATTAAAAATGACACTTAGAATTATGAACGTTTTTAAAAAAGTAGTTATAAATGGAGGGGTCTAAAAATATTTTTGTAAGGATTCAAGTTCCATACTTTGGCCCTTTAATATCCCTAAAGTTATAGCCTGGTTAGATCTGAGGCCCAGTACCCATACAGAAAGTGGATATCTTTACAGAACAAGGAAGGAAACAAACTTTCTGCTGTTTATTGAACGGCGATGCTTTGTCGTGTCAGAGCCGTCTTTACCCAGAGATGTCAGGGGTATAGTCACCAGCATAAATATCTGTCCAAATCAAAATTTTAAATCGCCTATATACGCGTTAAGTGAAACTGAAAAAAAAAACAATCCTACTAATATCATAAAGGCGAAAGTTTGTAAGTATGTATGGATGTTTGTTACTCTTTCACGCAAAAACTACTGAACGGATTTCGATGAAATTTGGCACACGGGTAGAACATGTCCTGGATTAACACATAGGCTACTTTTTATCCCGGGGAAATATAAACCGGAACTTTAATCCCGGAAAAACTTTTTAACGCGGGCGAAGCCATGGGCAAAAGCTAGTTATTCATATGAAGTAAAGCAAATCTCTTATTTTATTTTTGTGAAGAGAAAAAAAAGATTAATGAGAACACAAAAGTATGTAGGCGATTTGAAATTTTGAATTTGTTCAGCTACTTATACTGGTGACTTTACGTGGTACCGGGACTCATGCCGATCGCCCTTCAAAAAAACTTTGGGGGGGGGGGGTGTCTACCGGGTGGAAGGGAAACGCTCTCGGAAACGAATACAGGTGATATAGTATTGGTGATTCCTGACGTGATGGCACTAAAAAAATCGCGATCGCATTGTTACAATTTTAGTAGGATTTTCTCAAATTTCTGTATAGCTTCACGTATGGGTAGATAAATCAAATTATTATTCTGAAAAACAGTAAAAAAGGTCAATATTTAAAAAAAAATCGTAATGAAACACGAACATCAGCTGACGGGTTAACGACCGCGGGCCGGTGCCGGCGCGGCGCGGCGGCCGTCCAGTTTTTTGTACGCTTTACATTGCGCGCGCATGAATTACGGAAATACTAAAATCGTAAGTATTATCGCTTAGCTTTGCAAATGAATATAGTTTTTCGTTTATGTTATGGTTCTTCTCTCTTACCGTTCCGGTATAGAGAGCGTTTCCCTTCCACCCGGTATACCGCCACTGACAATCTCTACTTGGGGTCACTTTGCCTGCATAAAATCACTCACCATCCTCCCTTTTATTGATTTCTATGTAGTTTTCGATGTAGCTAACATCTTTCACAAGGAGTTCAGTGCCGAGCTCCGGCTCGCAGAGGAAAGAAGACTCTTCTGGCAGCGTCTCGTTCTTATTGTTGGATTTACGACCTCTTCTCCTACCTGTGAAAAAATATTTAATAAGTTATGTTTTTTATTGCAAAAGGGTTGTTGATGTTTGATTTTGTAGAATATTATTTTATATGTAACATAATACAAGTGGACTATAGCCTAGTTGGGAATGGAACAGTCTGCCGAGACAATTTCCGGAGGTTCAAAACCCAAACACACCTCTGACTTTTCGAAGTTATGTGTGTATTGTTTATCAATTATCGTTCGCTTTAACAGTGAAGGAAAACATCGTGAGGAAACCTACATGTCTGAGAATTCTCCATAAGAATTTGGAAGGTATGTGAAGTCTGCCCGCACTAGGCCAGCGTGGTGGACTAAGGCCTTAAACCCTCTCAGTAGTAGAGGAGGCCGGTGCTCAGCAGTGGGCAGTATATAATACAGGGCTGGTATTATTATTATTATTATATATGACATACCTTTTGGCGGATCTGTTTTTTTCTTAACAGTGTCCTGGTCTGGTTTCTGCCTCCTCTTCTTTTCAGGCTTGCTCTGCCCATCGCTGGGGTCGAATAGACTGCAGAACGAATCCATTCTGAAGCAAAAGATATCCAAAATTACATTACTACAATAACTAACACACACAGGCAGACGCGCAATTAATGCACCCACTTTTCGCCGTGCGTATTCGGTCCTATGTGCGCGATGCCGCATTGCGGCCCTTTTAAATGAGGAGGCTGAGAAGCCTCCGGACTCTAAAGCACGCTTTTTGCGTCTACGACTGCAGGAGACCGACTACCCGCACCACCTCCGTTGTCCACCTCGCACAACTCTACCGATTTCACATTTTGTCGTCCGAGTGCACTGTTTATAAACTCAAGGTTCTGGATGGTGCTGCTACTTTTTTTTTTTATCGTATCGAATGACGAGACGAGCATGCCGTTCACCTGATGGTAAGCGATACGACCACCCATGAACAGTAGAAACACCAACCTTGGGTTACAAAATACTGTGTGGCATTCCACTGCACTCGTCATCTTGAGACATAAGATGTTAAGTCTCATTATGTCCTGTAGTTACACTGGCTACAATGCCCTTCAAACCGAAACACAACAGTGCATACACATTTTGGTGGTACCCACCCAGACGGACTCTCACATATGAGAGTCCTACCACCAGTTATGTTTGTTTATGGGTGGTCGTATCGCTTACCATCAGGCGCACGGCGTGCTCGTCTAGTCGTTTAATGCAATAAAATGTTTATGCTCATCATAATGTTTATACTTTTGCCGCCAAACATTCGTTATCTTGCCAAATTCTAAGCGATAACTCGTCACAGACGATAACTATAGCATCGCCGGGTCGTTCACTTTTGTACGTAAACAAATGAATTAGATAATTATAGATGCGTATCATGAAGGTCGTCGCGTTGTATCAAAATAATATCGTGAAATGTTTTTTTTGGTACGCCAAAGTGACTGATGCGGGTAAGGGAGTTCGCCCCAGCTTTTTTACAGCGATACAGACGCGATTCAAACGTGCAGCTGTAGCGACGTAACTTCGATATGGGAATCAATGTGACTAAGGTTGGCAGATTAGACGACTATTTGCCATTTATTCTTGGAGGGTGTTGGGGCTACCAGAAATTGCGAATGGCGACCGGCTGCCGTTTATAATCCTTATTTTGAAGAGTTTGAGGACATTAATAGATTTTAGGGTACAAAAGATGTCCAGAGATCAAGTTCCACATCGATCAATGAAAAAAATGAAAATCCTCCTAGCCAGTTCGGCCACGGCGGCCAATCTCAACGGAGATCAGCCAGTTACGCAGGAGATATTATAGTGCACAAGTGTGTGCGCAATACACAGGTGCACTCGCTATTCCTTCACTCTCATAGTCCGGTGAGACGGCAATCCGACATGACCGGAGAGATCAGGCGCAGGACCAACGGCTTTACGTGCTTTCCGAGGCACGGGGGTATCACACCGACAACTTCCTGACTCCGAGCTGCGACTGAGTAAATTTTAAGATGGAAAAACCCAGTCACAATTTTTTTTGGCTCGACCCGGGATTCGAACCCAGGACCTCAGCGCGCAAATCGTACTCGTAATGCGTACGCAATACCACTACGCCACCGAGGCAGTCTGTTCTGTCAGTCACATCGATCAATAATGAAATGAGGAAGCTATTTTTTAAATTTTCGCACCCTCACACCATTGGGCTTAAGACTTCATACCTGAGAATTCTCCATAAGAATCTCGAGTGTATGTGAAGTCTACCAATCCGCACTAGGCCAGCATGGTGGACTAAGGCCTAAGCCCTCTCAGTAGTAGAGGAGGCCCGTGCTCAGCAGTGGGCAGTATATAATCTAGGTTATACAGCGCTGATTGCATTGCATTTATACAATATTTCTTAAGACCAACATTTCATTGTACACATTATGTACTTTTTTTTTTTTTTTTTTTTCGCGGAGAAAGTGACTTATTACTACCGCCCAGCCTCAAGGGGGGCGACTGAGCGGTTATGTTGGGTTCACCGTGCCTTACGACCCAGCGTTAAGCCGCCGGGCCGAGTCCCTAACCTATGTATATGTCGCGGCACGAAACTCTAGCGCTGAGCGAAACGTGGAGGGGATAGCTGCGCATGGGTACCGTCGCGCACGCAATACAAATTAGTAATTTAATTGCTTAATTAAAAACAGCAAAATAATGTTTTAATGTAAAGTCAAATAGTAAGTCTAGCGGTGAACAAAATGTGGAACTTAACTGCGTATGGGTACTGTCACGCACGCAAATATTACTTAAGTAATATTACTTCATGTTACCTACGGAGCGTTTTTTGCCTGGTGTTCTAAATACTGATAATAAGTCGGAATTATTGGCTTCAGTGGAGATTTTCCTTACCGTTGCTATGGACGTCTTTGTAGATTCAGCTGTCCTTTTCTGAATTTTCTGTAAGTCACTAATTATACTATTTAATTTTATATTTCCCGCCTGAATAACTTCTGCAGTTTGTTTTATTTCACTTATATCTACAGTGCTGCGGTCAGAATCGAGTAAAATACTCGCAGCTTCGCCAATTTCACTTTGAATTTGTTTCAGGGAATTAATGAAATCATTCGATTCCCTTTTCAGAAAACAATGCACGTCAAACACCATTTTCCGTGCCTGTCTTTTCAAAACAGTATTCCTTCTCGGCCTCGGCATTTTCACTGTTTAAAAACTGTTCAAACTTAATCAAACAGTGAATAAACTAACAAACACAACAAACAAATCAACAAAACAAACTTAACAAAAAACAACAACAAAAATTAACGATGACAACAAAACAATTCAGAACGCGACTGTACACTGGAAGTGCGCGGAGCGTCGTATCGGCACGGGGGACGGAGTACGACTGGAGAGCCAATCGGCGCAACGCACGCTCGCCCTTCACCCCTGTACCCCGCCAAGACACCTTATTTTTTACTTCTGCGCAATAACGGTCAGCGCTAGAGTTTCGTGCCGCGACTTATACATCGCACGGCATACCAACTAAAACTCCGCGGTGGCCTTCTTCGGCGCATTAGAGACGGCTGCGGGTTTCCCCAGACTAAGAGTGTCTAAGTTGTCGTCCGCAGCCGCCTCTGCGCGGTGCCGTCTAATACAGCCCGTCTCCTGTTTGGGGGAGGGGCTCAGAAGCCCCCGCGCACCGAAGGACGCCCTCGGCGTCAACGGCAGCATGAGGCCTACCTGCCGTACACATTATGTACTACATTATTATTAAAACTTATGCGAGACATGTTAAAACTGGTCGGCGATTCTGACCAATAATAGATACGTGAGTGAAACCGTTGTTTTCTGATAATTAATTTACTACATTATTATGTAAAACGGATACCAGAGAAATCAAATCGAGCTAAATAGAGTATTTTCGCGTACTTTATTGTTCTCATAAATGTAGAGTATAATTAACTGAAATAACATACAATACGGAGTTTTGACGGAAATGTAGAAGTGTCATGAGGTGCTCTTGTTTTAATTCATTATTTTGGTGATACTTAGTGTTATATTGCATAATTATGGTGGTATATTGTCCAATATAGTTCTATTAAAGGGCTCAAATGAAGTGAATTGAAATAACAGTGCTAATCAGGGCACTATGGCTCTCATTAGGGGAGGCCTATGTC
Organism: Lapara coniferarum; assembly: GCA_949316025.1. Taxonomy (NCBI): domain Eukaryota; kingdom Metazoa; phylum Arthropoda; class Insecta; order Lepidoptera; family Sphingidae; genus Lapara; species Lapara coniferarum. The sequence goes on from OX438929.1 coordinate 20,574,762, forward strand.
CAGCAGTGGACTGATAAAGGCTGATGATGATGATGATGAATCAAGTGCTTTTTTTGTTGCCGCGAAAACTTCTCGACAAAGTCTTTGTAAGGTAGCCACTGCTTTACTTCGACATAGTAGTTAGTACTGAGTATAACAAAGAAACAATGCAACTGCAACTTATATGTTTTAAAAAAATGTCTTTACCTAAAACTTTGACACTGGCAGATGTGCAAACCCCGCCTTGCCAAAGAAAAAAAAATACATCCAATACTATAAAAACTTATACTATAAAAAATACATACAATATTATAAAAGTATGGGTGGCAACCCTAGTTGTAAGTGAATCAATTAGATACTCAAAGAAGTTGTTAACTTTAGTCCTCTTAACTTGAAATGGGCAAAATGTTCACACAATTGCCATTAAAAAAAAAAACTTTGTTATTAAGGCATAGACTCTAAACATATGTATACAAAGTTTAATTATCTTTTGGTTTGTAGTGGTTTTGAAGTCAGTTTTATATATAATACTAGCGGCCCCGACAGACGTTGTCCTGCCCTAAAAAGGAAATGAAATCCTAGAACCCGAGTACAGCGCCACCTACCGGATCTAATTGTTAATCGAAACTATTCTCAAACCCACCTGAGGACACAAAAAAATCATTAAAATCGGTCCAGCCGCTTAGGAGGAATTCAGTGACATACACGTTTAATATGGCGGTTAAGTATTCTTAAATTTTCAAATTTTCCGCGTAATTTTCTTGCAAAAAACCTCCCTGCCACCAAATGAGTCCTTATTTAACGAAATTTTAAAATCCCTAAACACCCCCACCCCCCCGTAAATAATACCTAACCATATTTTTTTCCGGAAAAAAATCCCGAATAAAATTCCCGGTGTCTGTTTTCCGGGATAATAGTAGCCTATGGGCGGTATTAATAGGTCAATCTCAAGTTTGAGTTACATCTCAAGTAGACATAATGTAGTGAACTGTACATACATTATGTCTACTTGAGATGTAACTCAAACTTGAGATTGATTTCCTTTGGATCACAAACTATCTCCATACTTATTTTCATACGGTTCCACTGGCAAAAAACTGTTTTCCGAGATTAAGGTCCCGGTTTATATTTTCCCGGGATATGAAGTAGCCTAGATTCTTCCCAGGGTTTAAAACTATCTCCCTGCCAAATTGCATCGCTATTGGTTCAGTGGTTTAGTCGTGGCGGCTCCACTCGCGAGAAATTAAAATCCGGGATATAATTCCCGGTTTATCTTTTCCGGGATAAGTGTAATTATGTCCTCAACTGGATCTCGAAATATCTCTATACTTGTTTTCTTGCGGTTCCACTGGCAGAAAACAATTATCCGGGATAAAAGTCCCGGTTTATATTTTCCCGGGATAAAAAGTATCCTATGTCCGTCTCCTGGTTCTAAGCTACCTCTCCACCAATTTTCAGGTAAATCCGTTCAGCCATTCTTGAGTTATAAGTGGTGTAACTAACACCACTTTCTTTTATATATATAGATGTGTAAGGATGTAACAATTGAAATTAGACTGTTTTCGTCACTTATGTGGTAGTTCTGTGGTATTTACCAGTTCTAGTTCTTGTGGAGTAATTGTATTAGAGAATGACTGCAATGCTGAGGTCTCGGGCTCGATCCCCAGGTCGGGCAGTAATATTCAGTTTTTCTATTGAGTATCAGCTCAGAATCTAGAATTTAAGCCTGATTTGGCGATAGGCTCGCCCCCTATCACATCATGGGACAGAATACGCAGGGCGAAAAGTGGGTGCACTAGTTGCGCCTCTGCCCACCCCTTCAAGGATAAAATGTGTGAGTGTATGTGTGTAAGAACCTACAAGTACAGAGACAGCAGTATTGAGTGTGTGGCGTAATTTAAATTACAATAATTATTACAACCAGAATAATTTCAAAAGAAATTTTCCTCAGTATACTACCACAAAACGTTATAAGTTTATAAAGAGTAGAAATAATTAATCATGGAAAATATTTATTGTGAGTCATCAATACTTTTAGATACAAGAAATTATCAAATGAAATGAGTACATTATTTCACAACATATGATAAATTACTCATAGCATTACATTGAAGGTATAGCTACAAAAAGCCTGAGGCAGTTAAATGCAATATTAAATAACATTAGGCAACAGCAAGTAAAAGTAGAGTGTTTCACAATGTTTTGCATAAATGAAATTCATATTTTAGCGTCCTTTGCACGAAACCGTTCACCGAGTTCATTTAAATTAAGAAAATAAGATTCCTTTTTCAATTTAGCACTTTATATTTTTAGGTAAAGCAAAGGTACTCACTGTAACAGCTGTTTATTTCTTCAAGGTCACTTCGGTTATTTGGTGCCAACGCTAAGACTCAAACTATTATAAGTCAACAAAAGAAAACAAACAAGGGAAGCCAGCCAAATTATTTAATATGACGTAAAACACAAAGATTTCGTGCAACTGAACAAATTAACTTATTTTCACAGATCGAATATGAATAGTCATGTACACAGAAAAGAAACTATTGTTATTAGTAAATCGTCCGTAACTCTAAAACGAAATGCCGTTTCAGATAAGATTATTTTGTAATGGCTGTTATAAAGAATCATGGCAAGTTTTTACCTGAGTGTTTCAGTTAGCGTCTAAGATTAAGATATGTAAAAACAAATACAATTTAAATATGTAATATTTTCCACAGTTTTAGTTTTACTGTTAAAAGCCACAAAATTATGTTTATAATTAAAAGTAAATCAATTGTACTTCCGGTTTCGTTACTTCTGATCTGTAGTGACATATAAAAAGTGTTGCCACCTAAGAATAAAAGTGGCAGAACACGGTAGATATTACATTATATTTTCATATCAAAGAAGTGATAATAATATGTAACGATTATTCTTGAATACTAATACTGTATTAAAATAAACACCGAATGGATTTTTTGCCATTCAGTGTTAAGTTGGCGTAAAAGATTGTTCCGTTTCTCACACTACAAAGTAATTATAAAAGAAGTAATAGTAACCCAGCCGATGACAGTGAGCGTCTTATTATGACATTTTGGATTCGGTTTATTTACATCAGTGCCAGTGGTCTTGAACCTAACGATTTTTCGGTATTTCTACCGATTTTGGGCCAGTCCTACCGAAATGACATGATTTTTCAAAGATTTTTTGAAAGCTAGAAGATTCTCCCGATTTTCAGCGATTCGAAGATTAAAATCCCCTTTTTCTTGCGATTACTTGGTTAAATATGTTGCTGTTAAGGGCGGCGGGGGATAGTATTTTTAAATGGGCGGCAAATTTTTTTTTTAATTTTTACATTCATGAGGGGGGGGGGGGGTGTATGCGTGACTCTCGTTTGTTAAAATTACCTTCTTTTGGTACAATAATAGTCCCTAGACTTTAAAATTAAGAGATTTTTCATTGAATATTGCTTGTTTTTTTGTATATACCGATTTTTGCTTCAATATACCGATTTTTCTTGGCAACTCTACCGATTTCACATATTGTCGTCCGAGATCACTATAAATACAGCCTATATCTGCTATCATATCTCATTGACAGATAAGTGATAACCTTTAACTATGACTTTTGTTTTAATTTTCCCTTTTTATTAAGAAGGCAAAGAGTTCAAGCAACTGGATGCATAAAGCAGCAGACCGGGCTCTGTGGCGTATCTTGGGAGAAACCTATGTCCAGCGGTGGACTGCAACAGGCTGATGATGATGATGATGAAAAGGTTCAAACCCATACAGCCTCGTCTTATGTGATATTTTTGTTTCTTTTTTTTTACTATGTACTATGTCGTAGTAAAGCAGTAGCTACCTTACCAAGACTTTATCGAGCAGTTTTGGCGGCAACGAAAAAACACTTGATTGGCACAGTTAATTCAATTCATTTCATTTGAGCCCTTTAATAGAATTATATTGGAAATTATACCTCCATAATTATGCAATATAACACTAAGTATCACCAAAATAATGAATTAAAACAAGAGCACCTCATGACACTTTAAAGTTCCCGCCAAAACTCTCTATGAAAATGTTAAATAACTCATAACTTTTTTTTGTGGCTTCCAAATAAAAAAAATCTTTTTGATTGGGTTTAGGATAAGTATATTCTATCGTTCTAACATTTTTTCATTCCAAGACGCGCCAAATTGATATCAGGTAAAACGTTGTATAGAACTTGCCATCATTCTTTCGTCATGAACTCCCGACAAAATATTTACGATTTTGACATTTGGAATATCGAACTGGGGATTTTGGGACGACAGACATTCGGATTATAGGTTAACATCCGATTTTTAGACTGGCAACAAATTTTTTGTAATAATTTTTCACTCATATAAGCCTTACTAATGAAATCTATTGTTAAATCGTATAAATTTGCATGTTATGATTTAACGTTTATTAATTTGATTGGATCATTAATCATAGTTCAAAGCTATGAAAAAACCATGGTTATTGTCGTTGGCGTAACACAGCAACACAGTGCTTGTAGCCATATATAAAAAAAAAATGCTGAATTTGGCGTAGTGATGCAACTCGAGTAGCATTTTATTACTCGAGTCACTCGAGTCATTTCAGTAAGTTACTCGAGTTTTCGAGTCACTCGAGTCAAATATTTTGTATTTTCACGCCATGCAACTCGAGTGACATTTTTTTACTTATGGAATTTTACACTCTACATAGTTGTGATAGATTTGAAAATAAAATATCACCGCTGTGCCGGTCGGAGTGAGGGGTGACAGGTTTTTTCGTTACGAAATTTCTGGATTCGGTCTCCACGCTCAAGGCCCGCGATAGAAGCTATGCAATAAAGGCAAATCTAATTTTGTGTCACACGTGCGCGCGCATCGTAAAATTTCACTCCCATCAATTTTTCATAACGCGCCTAAAGAAGTATTACTTCAAAAAAATCGAAGATTTTGGTGTTAATCTTTTCCATTTTATCCTACTAATATTATAAGCGCGAAAGTTTGTAAGAATGGATGGATGTGTGTGTGTTTTTCTCACGCAAAAACTACCGAACGGATTTCGATGAAATTTGGCACACGGGTAGATCATATCCTGGATTAACACATAGGCAACTTTATATCGCGGGAATATACCTATAAAGCGGGAAAAATATTTGTTTTTTTACCTAAATAGGCAGTACTGATGTTCGTGACGTTGCCACTTGATAGTTGACTGAGATACCGAGTAGACTACTCGGTGCGCCGAGTTGACTCGGCTACTCGAGTACAAATTGACTCGAGTCAATATTTTTACACTCGAGTACGATTTTTGCAAACTCACTCGAGTCACTCGAGTAAAAACACGACTCGAGTCGCATCACTAATTTGGCGGGAATTTGCGAGTTTGACATCTGACAGATATACTATAGTGTTGGGTAGGACACGACATAAAAAAGACTTTGTAAGAGTAGCCTCTTTTTACACTTAGTTAGTACATTGTCCCACTTCAAATGAGGCGAGGCGTAATGAAGTTCGGCGATACGTTTGAAGTAACGAGTGCAAATATGACATATATTCATTAAAGAATAACTTACTATTGTAATTTGTAGCATGCTTTTCGCTCCCTCTCTATCCCCGTCTTATAGTTTTACTAAGATAGATAGTGAATAACACGACTTCGCGGCTACCGCGACATGAAATTTGAAGTAGTACAACAAAGAATGTTGAGCCGCTCTTACATTTTGACGTCATGTACGGGACAAATGTACCGCCTCTTGTATGTCCTACCCAACACTAATATACCATCTAAACCAGGAAGTAAATTTTTTATTTATAAAAATTATATTTTGCTAATCGATTAATAGATCACCTACCTAATCATTATCAAGATGTCGATACAAGTCGAAAATAATTTAACAAACAGTGACGATACACAAATCTTTGAACAAAAAGCGCATTACATACCTTGCAAAATAGAATCTGATGGCAATGCTAGTGTGGATAAATATTTTGAGCCTTACGTTGCGGAAACGAGTGAAACAGGTTAGTTTTAAAAATAAAAGTTGTCGAGGATCCCCAACAATGCAATGCAATAAGCCCTGTATTATATACTGCCCACTGCTGAGCACAGGCCCTCGTCTACTAAGAGGGTTAGACCTTGAGTTCACCACGCTGGCCTAGTGCAGGTTGACAGACTTCACATACCCTCGAAATTCTAATGGAGAATTCTCAGGTATGTAGGTTTCCTCACGATGTTTTCCTTCAACGGGCACCTTCCTTGGGTTTTGGCAGACTTTTTTATTCCCAACTAGGCTATCGTCCACTACCCGTAACCCCTATGACGAGGATCGGGTGATACAAATCATATATGTTGGGTATTTCCTTTTTATTAATCTCCTTGGGGGTGAATATATTGTCGGGTAAGACAAAATAATAATCGTGAATAAAACTAGTTGAGATGTCAAGCTTGTAGTGGGAGTGACAGTTCGGTGTATAAAAAGGCTGCCGAATCATTTGAAGCGACAAGTTTGGTGCAGTTCAATACTAAGTGGTAACTATGGTAACTGTCAATATACATATATCTTTGAAATCCAATTTCAAATATTAGTATATAGTTTCGATTTGATATTGAGAAAAACTGTATTACCCACTCCTAACTATGTCTCATATACACAGTCATTTTAACATTGCGTTACTAAATGAAACCACATACTTATCTCCTTGAAAATAACATTTTACATTGAGTTATTTTAACCGTAGATGTAAAATGAAAAAGTGTAAATTTCAAACAAAATAAATATTAATAAAATGTAACTTTAAGTTTACACAACCTAATACCACTGCTAGTACTTTAGAAGGACTCATTGTAGGAGTAACATCACACTTTCAGTCAGAAAAACACTCACCCACACGCCATATTCGAACTAAACTACACAATTATAAGAAAACCATGAAAGTAAAATTTAGATTTCTGGTGAAAGAAAATATTTGTTTCTCATGGATTATTTTTGGCACAGTTTTAACACAAGCAAAGACGAGTATGTTGTTTCATAATTCAATGTCAAAATGACCCTGTATAAACTTTTTTGGTGTAGAATGTACCCTTTAATCCAGGGTTAGACATCCACCAAAAGTGAACAGAAGGCCGAGGATCACGCTACAAGCAGGCAGCTTTTAACAGGTCCATCTGGAATTCTTTAGGGGAGGGCTTTATCCAGCAGTGGTTTTCATGTGACTGGTGATGAGGCTAATCCAAAGTATTATGTGCATCAGCTAATATTGAAATTAGTTCAGCTGTTTCTATGTCACTACTTCTAACCAACGTCCAGATAATTATCTTTACATACTTCTCATAATATTAATATGTTTTTGAACCACAACTTGTACCCATGATGCTTTTCTAACTTGATAACGCTAAAAGAATATAAACAAATATATGTTAAATATGTATCCTTGCTCTAGACTTGTTGATAAGATGTGTCATTCATACACTATTTTCTATTTTATTATCGTTAACTCTTGTAGAAAAGCATTGTGCCATCCAGCCCTGCTTGCAATTTGAATACCATTTCTAGAACTTACCGGTACATTCCGAGGACATCCACTTGATGGCTCAAAGATGAGGTTTCCAAAAGGTTACAGAGCTATTGTTGTAACGGAAGCCAAAAGACCCCTGAGAGAAGATGCTGACCGAAAGTTTCAGGTGATAAAATTGTAAAAATAAAACATCATTTGTTAATTTACTGCAGAGATACTAAACCTGCCTGCGGAACTTTTGATAAAGGTTTGATTGAAAAAAGGGAATTAAAAAAGCAGAATAATACACTGATTCTGATTATGTGTTACTGTTAAATAATAAAAAATAAATACATTTAGTCCAATGCCGCTCTAGTCAGATACTCATAATGTGGCACATTATTTCCTCATACAACCTAGATTTATGGCAGACATAACTAGAAGTTGAGTTGAGTATAAATAAAAAAAAAATACTTTATTAAACATTTCTGGGCAGTGTATGTTAAAAAAACGTAGCTACACCTTGATATCACAAAAAAAATTGTATCAGTCTACATAAGTCCTACATACCGGGTGGAAAGGAAACGCTCTCTATACCGGAACGGTAAGAGAGAAGAACCATAACATTAACGAAAAACTATATTCATTTGCAAAGCTAAGCGATAATACTTACGATTTTAGTATTTCCTTAATTCATGCGCGCGCAATGTAAAGCGTACCAAAAATTGGGAGGCCGTCGCGCTGCGCCGCCACCGGCCCGCGGTCGTTAACCCGTCAGCTGATGTACGTGTTCCATTACGATTTTTTTTGAAATATTGACCTTTTTTACTATGTTTTTCAGAATAATAGTTTGATTTATCTATCCATACATGAAGCTGTACAGAAATTTGAGAAAATCCTACTAAAATTGTAACAATGTGATCGCGATTTTTTTAGTGCCATCACGTCAGGTATCACCAATACTATCCCCTGGATTCGTTTCCGAGAGCGTTTCCCTTCCACCCGGTATAGCGAATGCATTGTCAACATTTCACTATGAGCTCATTTGCTAAAGCCTGGATTAATGATCATTATGAGATTTAACATCTCAATTCTCTAAGAAATACGCACTCACACATTTTATCCCTGAAGAATATCCACTTTTGCCTTGCGTATTTTGTCCCATGATGTGATGGGGGCGAGCCTATCGCCATATCGGGCACAAATTCCAGACTTCAGGCTGATACTGAATAGAAAAACTCAATATCACTTTGCCCGATCCGGGAATCGAACCCGTGACCCCCAGCTTTGGAGTCGTACTGTAATACAACTACGCCACCGAGGCAGTCATCATTATGACCAAGGTATTCATTTGCATTTTAAATAATATAACTCTTTATTCCAGGTTGTTGGTGGTTTCAAAGAGTTTGTAAATTGGAATTGGGACAAAAAGCCTTCTAAAAACGATAATATAGTTAAAGCTATGGATTGGATAGACATTGCCAATGCTGTGAGTATCCTAGGAACTTAACCCATCAAACCCCACTTATATATATAAGTATGTATGGGGAAACTCGATATACTCGGATGCCGGCGTCCGTAGCGGGGCTTGACGAGTCAAATACTAACACACATTCACGCCTTTTACTCTCGAAGGGGTAAGCAGAAGCGCAACTTGTTCACCCACTTTTCGCCGTGCATATTCCGTCCAATGATGTGATGAGCGAGCCTATTATTATATCTGGCACAAATTTCAGACTCCGGGCTGTTATAAATCCGATATCACTTAGTCTGACTCTAACCTGACACCTCAGCATTGCAGTAGTACCGTAATACAACTACACCATCGAGGCAGTCTTGGAAGAACTTGGTCTGGAACCTGGTCTAAATATTACATAATTTTTTTTCAGATACATGGAGATTGAAAATGTTGAATTTATAAGGAATTGTAAATTGGTTATTTATGTTTACTACAAAGATTATTGGGAATTATAAGACATCACATCTAATGCAGTGTATCCAAACTGCGTCCAGAGGAACTATTGCATGCAGCCTGCTGGGCTTTCCTAAATGAAAACTAAAGAAATTTTCCCAAGATCATTTGCAATATGTTACCTTATAAGAATAAAATCATCCAGTTAATTGCGAATACTTTTTATTAAACTAGTAGCTTTTGCTCGCTGCTCCGACCATGTGAAATAGTTTTTCCGGGATCAAAGTCTTGCTTTATATTTTTCAAGGATATAAGTGTTTGGGATAAGATCCCAGCATCTCAAACTATTCGTACCATAGTGTATGTCCAAAGCGGGCCAAATTTCTAAGCAAGACAGTTAAATATATTTGGCACTCCTTCTGAACTCTCCTTAAACCTAGCACACACACACACACACACACATCACGCCTGTTATCCCCGAAGGGGTAGGCAGAGGCGCAACTAGTGCACCCACTTTTCGCCGTTATTCCGTTCCATGTTGTGATAGGGGGCGAGCCTATCGCCATATCGGGCACAAATTCCAGACTCCGGGCTGATACTGAATAGAAAAACTCAATATTACTGCCCGACCCGGGGATCGAACTCGAGACCTCAGCATTGCAGTCGTACTGTTAGACAAATACGCCACCGAGGCAGTTAATCCTAGCCTTTTACAATAAATCGTTTAATTTTAAAAACCTCCGATTTGGAATTTATGTAATTTTATTTTACTTAATAACCACTTAAAATTATTTAAAAAAAAGTTATAAATGGAGGGATCTAAAATTTTTTTCTAATGGATCCAAGATACATATTTTGGCACTTTAATATCCCTGAAGTTTGAGCCTGGTTAGATTTTGAAGCCCAGCGTCCATACAAATAGCGTCTTTATTTTTTAATAAATTCGTAAATCTTCGTATTCCCGCCGTAAATGTATGGAACGAGTATTCAAGGCCGTTTGCTCGGAAGGCCTTTAGTACTAATTTTAATTACCTCTTAGTTACGCCTAATTAATATAGATAAGAAAAACTTACAAGTCGTTTTATTTGGTCATAATGAAGAGCATTTTGTGTGTTTTACTTTTTAAAATATACGTTATTGGTAAGTTGAGACGGGCTTTTATACTTTTTTATGCAGTGACCCCACTTTTAGCGGAGAGAGGTCCAAATGGTATCGACGGACGAGCGATGATTATTCCTTGTAAGTCGACACGATTGTGCCGGTCTTTTTTATGGCATCGAATGACGAGACGAGCATGCCGTTCGCCTGATGGTAACGACCACCCATAAACAGTAGAAACACCATCCAGCACCTTGAGTTACAAAGTACTGTGTGGCATTCCACTGCGCTCGTCATCCTGAGACATAAGATGTTAAGCTCATTATGTCCTGTAGTAACACTGGCTGCAATGTCCTTCAAACCGAAACAACAGTGCATGCACACTGCTGGCAGTAGAAAATAGAAATAGGCATTGCGGTGGTAGCCACTCAGATGGACTATTACATATGAGAGCTACTACCAGTAAGCCTGCCTGCCTGCCGGCCTATTTGAACGAGATACACAGGCTAATCCCGGAACTTTTTTTTGTTAATGGCCCTACTGCCAGTAGCCTGACACGAGTCGGCTTTTCTGGCCACACCGGTCTTTAGGGTGAACGCAGAAGGCGCTTGAATTAAGTGACCATGCTGAGGGCAACCCACTAACGGGTTACGAACCTCGGCTCAGGACGGCCACTGAGAGGATGACACATCAACGATTAGGGAAAGATTGTTTTTTAGGCCTAATCTTATTAGATTGTGTTGTCATCGGCACGCGGGCTGGAACTGCTAGGGGGGTCGGGGGGCGACGGGGAACGCGGCGAGGTCAGGATGTTCAGCACTGGACTACTATAGGCTGATGAAGTAGAAATACGATTCAAGTGGGTAAAACATCTAACCTTTCTTATGAGCCTCTCTAGGTGAACCTATCGTAACCTATGATAAGGGGTACATATTCCAAACTTCAGACGAACGTAAGCAAAAAAATCCAACAACACTGCCCAGCCCGGCTTCGAATCGAAGACCTAGAGCGGAAACGTGTCGCGCAACTGGCAACACAGCTAAGCCACCGAGGCAGTAAAATTTTTTAATTATTTTTTCAACTCGAACTTGAATTCAGGCTGTTATTTCAGAAGGTAGAGTTTATTGTCAAGATACGCATGCATCGCACTGGAAACCTCTCGGCTTCTCGTGTCCTTTAAACTGTGGGAATATTATCACAGCGGTAAAAAGGTAATCTTTTTACAGGAAGTTTAGTGTCGTGTGTACTTTCCTAAGTTCGCAGGGTAAAACTGGTAAAAAAAAACACGCTAAAATAGAAATATAATTAAAACCAGCTTTAACGACATTGACTTAACCACCAAAGGTACGATACCTATGTCGATATAGCAAAGAGCATTATAATACTAGTCAAACCCCGCTTATATATATATGTCGGCAGATTCCTTTTTATTAATCTCATTGAGGGTGTCTGAATATATTACGTCGGGTAAGATGAAATAATAATCGTGCGATAAACCAGTCGGTATGTCGAACTCGTAGTGGGAGCGACAGTTGGGTGTATAAACAGGGTGCCGAATCATTTGAAGCAACTAGTACGGTGCAGTTATCACTACTAAGTGGTAACTATGGTGGTTTTCGTATCGGTCAGTGCTTAGTAAAGCGGTTACTATGTTAATTCGGGTTGTTACTAGGTGAGTCGTTTTGAGTTGCGAAGTTTGGTTAAGTAATTCTCTCAATATGCAGTGTGTTATAATAACCAAAGTTAATAATTAATCCTGCCGTGGTATTGTACTCTGTGAACAGTTTATTACGCAATAATTGACCAACGAACAATAAATAGCGAGTTAAAGAGAATTCATTTGTGACTTTTATTATGTGAACCTACGTGTATCGATATCGGCCGTCACTGTCTCCGACATATAGATGTATGGAAAAACCCTACATATATGGACACCGGTGTCCGTCGCGGGCCTTGACAGGCTACATGATAGATTATGATCGAATAAAATATATGCGATAATATTATTTGCTAATATAATATTGAATTTCGCGCTAGCATTATTATAAAGTCGGATGTACACACTCGCCGAGATATGCGGCAAGCGAATGTATAACGAACAAGATGTATATCAAAAATATATTATGCTTCTTTTTATCTTTTCCCGTAAGGTCAATCTTTTCTTCTTATTAGATATACTATTGAATAGAAAAATTTACTAGTTCAATCTTAAAGGGTCTGTAAAAAGCGTAATAATTAATTCTTATTTCAGGTTGAAAACATATGATTACAAAGAAATGTTTATGAATAAATTAAGAAATTATGGCAATATCACAACTCGTGAAAGTGAAGCAGAAACATTATTAACAAATGAGATATTCAATCAACCCGTTCGAAGAAAGTTCAATTTCGTTCACAGCAATTCTTATAAAATAAAAAAAGTACTGAAAGATAAAACGTTTTTAACACGTTTAAAAATTGCGATGAAAATGGCACTTAACGGAACTGACGTAAAATATCCACCGGAAATAAACGGTGAGAATATGAAGAATATATCTCATTGCCGAAGAACGTATGATCATGAAGACTTTATTAAGAAGTTCACTAATTTATTAAATAAATACACTCACTCTGAATATCAGTTTACGGAGGAAATGACAAGCGTAAGTTTTTTCCTTCCTTATTTAAGGAGCTTTATCGTATCTGACTTCTTGACTGTGTCCACGTTATTCATTTTGGGGCCGTTTTGCCTATTCCAAACTTATACGCTATAATATAAACTACATCTTTTGGTTTCACAAGTCTCAAATAGATGTATCTGGCAAAAATTCACTAGTATTTTGTCGCATGTATTTGTTAGATATCGTGATATTACATACATATTATCTGAAACGTTATCAGCAAGAGGTGAAATCGGCCTTATTGTTCAATTATCTGTAAACTATTAAATACAGTGCAGGCTTAAAGCCTATTTGGTTTAGTGCCAAAATTAAATCAAATAGAGTAACACACCAATTCCATTTTTACTACAGCTAGATAGTGAAAGAAATGATTGGTATGTCAAAATATCGTGATGCTTTCAGATTATATTAGAAAAGATATTAGGCACGAATATGGACCTTCGGCACGGGTTATTTAATATTAAACGAATTTTAACATACCTGAGCAAAGCTATACTATATCACAGGACGCATATAAAGCAAGATGTAGTTATCAAACTGAAGTCGAGGCATTGTCTGTCAATTTCTGTGGCTGGTTGTTTTTGCAGCACTGGGTATGTAGATTTAATAAGGAATGGTTTTTTTTAACACGTTTTTATTAGCTTCAGACGTATGTATGTAGGTATGTATGTATGTATCTATGTAACTTACACTTTGAACATGATTTTAATCCACTTCAAAACGTCGGATTAAATCGAAATTTTGTATACTTATCAAAGACCGATGGCAATACAATATTTTAAACTAAAATATACGTTTTTATAGAAATCAAACTAAATAAATAATACTTGAGTTTTGCTTGTGCCTCAATAGATGACCTCAGCATAGAATTAGATCGCGCTACGGTTTACAAGCAAGCGAAACTATATAAGTTAGCATTTTTAAAAATCCTACTTGTTTTTAAGTGAACTAAAAAATGAAAAATAAATAATAGTTTATAAAAACTAAAAAACACGCTTTATAAAAATCCAACTAAAAATAGATTTTTTTTTTAATAAACTTGAATTAAGAATAGTGTAAATAAGAACATGTATTTTATTGTAATATCTTAAAAGCACCCCACGCTTTTTTTGCAATAAAATGCATGTTTTTTTAAATTTACACTATTCTCAATTCAAGTTTATTAAAAATTATTTTCTATTTTTAGTTGGATTATTATAAAGCGTGTATTTTAGTTTTTACAATTTAATTGTTGTGTTTACTTATCAATGAAAATAGAAGAGAGCTTCATGAAAATAAACGAAAAAACATAGTTTATATCAAATGTTTTATACAAAATTATAAATAAGAAATTGGTTATATAGTAATAAAGTTTGCAATGTCGGCGTGAGTTATTGAGATGAGTATTTTATTTAACTTAGTCCCTATAAATGCTATGGATGTTTCAACCATACCAAGACTAAAGATCATTAGATGGCAGAAACTGCTTCGTTTTACCATTCTTGCGTAAATAAGTTGTAAATGAAATCGGTAGGCCTTAAATGTGAAAACACATTTCATTAATTACTTTAGTCATAGGTTGTATTAAATGTTTGTTTAGTTGCAATTATGAACCACACTGAATTTAATGTCACAAGAGCTGTTGTCTTAGTTAGTTTAATGCAATCAAAATTCACATTATGAACTTTAACTCCTTTCAGATTCGTAGAAAGCTCAGGTCAATGCGTTCAGCCCTCAGATTGTGTGCAAAAACACGACGCAAATTATTTGGCGAGAATAATATTGATGTAACTTTCTTAGAAAATAAATATTTTTATTGTCACAGAATGTCTTTTATTTAAGACTAGCTTTAGCTCATGGCGTCGTCCACGTGAAACAGTTTTTGTCTTGTAAATAATATATTCTACTGGTGGTAGGTCTCTCATATGTAAGAGTCCATCTGGGTGTGTACCACTGCAATGTCTATTTCAACCGCCAAGCAGCAGGCGGACAGAAAATAATTCTAAAAATCTATGATTTGTTTCCTATTACTCTTCTTTAGCCATCCCTTTACTTTTTTATATAATTTTCTCTCAATATACAGACACACCGGGCTCTATAAAGGATTTATTATATTCTAAACGTTTATAATGCATATATAGTACCTAATGTATAAAAGCTCGCAAATCGTCAAGGTTCGGCAACGTTCAGCACGTTTCGGCGATTATGTAAAGCCGGCATTACTTGCTACGTTCAGAAATATGATATGTATTCAATAATTTATTGACAGATACGTAAAATTTGATTCTTATTGGATTTTGTATCATGTTTTTTATTTTATAATATTCAATAATATTGCATGCACTCAATGTTTAATTTGTGATGTATGTTGAGTCTCTAATTTATTTTCCTTTGCAAATATCATGAAAAAGTAAAAACTTCAATTTGACTTGACTTGTTGCTTAAAAACAGGCGGTTTGTTTAAGTTTAATCGTGCGCAATTGATAAAGTTTAGTTAAGAACAATTAGTGTTATCGAAAAGTGCATACGAGTAGTAATACATGTGTTAAAATAAATTTCAAGGAAACACTACTTTTGAGTATTAATTGGTGTAGATTTGTGTTCCGTGTGTTAACCTTCAAGGAAGAAGAGTGTTTCTAAGTGGTTTACAGTGTAAAAACGCATAAGGAATACAGGGTTTCGGAATTTTAATCAGTTAATGTGTAAGGTAAACGTAATACTTATTAAAATATTATTGTTTTTATTTACATTTTGGAGGTTATAATTATGTCATAAGTAAAAAATCAAAATAAGCGTAGGTTAAGTTAAAGGTCATTATATTATAGGGCCTTATATAGGTAGTCGTCTACATGTGTTAGAAAGCTTTTTTGAAAAAACTATACTGTAGCAAGGATTTATATTACAAAGTTTCTATTCAGAAATAGTTTATTTTATTCCTTTGATTTTTTTTATAATAATCACGAATGTTTCCCCTATTTATTTTCATGGAATTTTACTTATTACTATGACCAAAAACTATACATCAGAGGGTTCTCAGTTTGTTTCCTAATAAATAAAAAAAAAATAATTGTCATCAGCATGTATTTCACTTGTGCACTATAATATCTCTTGCATTGGCTGACCTCCATTGAGATTTGCCATCATGGCTGAAATCAGCTAGGAAGGGATAATTATAAAAAAAAAAAACTGTTTACATCCTTAATATTAGAATGTAAGTTTCAATGTCAAGAGTATATGATAACCTTGTATGAATTACTGAATCCAGTTAGACAACTTTTTATATATATATGTTTTTATGATTCTCATAATTGGGTTCTTTTGTAATTCTTATTAACAAACAAGAATTTACTCATAATGGAAACTCCTTAAGTTTTTTTTCTCTATATTTAACATTCAAGCTTTGAGGCTTTTAATCATGCAGAAAAGGAAACATTTTAAGTCCTTTTGAGCTTGCTTACAAATGTATAGATTTTAATAGCATTTTTACTCTATGGTGTAGATAAGATTATTACTATTGTTATTATTAATTATATTATGCATGGCTGAGAGTTTCAGGATTCAGGCATATTAGTGAACAAACTGCCTGACTCATAATAAATAATAAATAATAAAAAATAAATATTGTTTGGAACATGCCCAATTCTAAAATTGTAATTCTTCCATTCCTCCTATCAATCTTTAATCTTATTTTTTTTTACTATACTTATATGTCGGCGAAAAGTGGGTGCACTAGTTGCGCCTCTGCCTACCCCTTCGGGGATAACAGGCGTGAGTGTATATGTATGTATGTATACTATACTTATCTGACACACAGTTGTAATGCAAATTTCTATGGTGTTACTGTTTATGGGTGGTCGTATTGCTTACCATCAGGCGAGGGCATGATCGACTCAACCCTACCCAGACCTGAAACGTCAGCGGAGTAGTTATATCGTCCAGGCATATCCATGGGCGTACACACGTATCACATAGGGGGGTCTGAGGATACCAAAATGTCAATGGCTTAGCATACATACACAGTCAGGCCTTTTATCCCTGAAGGAGTAGGCAGGGGCACCCACTTTCGCACTGCATATTCTGTCCCATGATGTGATAGGGGGCGAGCTTATCGCCATAACGGGCACAAATTCCAGACACCGGGCTGATGCAGAGTTGAAAAACCCGATATCACTTTGCCCCATCCGGGGATCGAACCTGAGATCTTGACATAGCAGTCGTACTGTAATACAACTATGCCATCAAGCCAGTGGTATAGCGTGGATAAATAAGTCATGTATACCCCCCCTCGTTAATGTATACATGTTTTGTGGCCCGGGTCATTTTTGTTGTAAGCTAAGGGAGGGTCTGGACCCCCCAAAACCCCCCCTTATTATACGCCCATGGGCATATCGTAATACAACTACGTCATTGAAGCAGAATAATGTTCACTAGTTAATTCTTTTTCTTGTGACTATTTATGTAATCTATATTTTTTTTTATTTAAATATTACGGCTCTGGATACTAGTCCATTGAGCCCATCTTTCATAAATTTTTATCCTCAGTCCTAACTCCTAACTACTATGTTTAAGTAAAGCAGTGGCTACTTTACCAAGACTTTATCAATAAGTTTTGGCGGCAACAAAAAAAAAAACACTTGATTAGCACAGTTATTTCAATTCACTTCATTTGAGCCATTTATTAGAACTATATTGGATAATATACCACCATAATTATGCAATATAACACTAAGTATCACCAAAATAATGAATTAAAACAAGAGCACCTCATGACACTTCCAAGTTCCCGCTAAACACTTTATGTAGTACATTGTTTCAGGTGTGACCATACTGATAATGTTCAAATCAAGCCAAATTACCCAAATCGGGAGGTTGTTACAAAATATTAAACTACCCTCATCCCGATGTACGTGTTACCATAGACAATATGTACAGAGTAGAGTGCATTCGACGCACAGCGACCAGCATAGACAGAAGGTGGTCATAGAGACGACGACACCAAAGATAGTTATAGACAAATTGGGTATAGACAAGCGAGAGCACAGAAAGGAAGTTTGGCGGGATACAATAATGCCGTATGTTAAACTGGCTAGATGGGATAAGCCTGTGGGTTTGTATCTTGTTTTTAACATACATACATATTACGTACATACATACATACATGACATAGTAAGTGTAACTCATCCACATTTCACCAGCTGCAAGGTATAATGTAATACGGGCTCTATGGCTATATGGGACAAAAATTCCAGACTCCAGGCTGATACTGAGTAGAAAAACCCAATATCACTTTGCCCGACCCAGGGATCGAACCCGAGACTTCGCCCTGCAGTCGTAAGTTAACAAACTACGCCACTGACGGTAGCACCACGGGGCAAAGTGATATTGGGTTTTTCTACACAGTATCCTCTCGAAGTCTGGAATTGGTGCCCGGGCGATATGCCCATCCCCTATCACATCATGGGACGGAATACGCACGGCGAAAGTGGCGTATGTGTGTATTTGAGCTACACGTGCAGCTTGTGAATGTGTTGTACTCGTCAACTTTCAGAAACAACGTAAATCCAGCATAATTTAATTTCCAGGTGTATACCTCCTGTACTGGCCGTGTTCCTGGTCGATAGCACTGGCCACGGTGCCTGGGAACGTGCCCCTGCAGACCTCGCTGCAGACGGCTGCCTTGTTTTTAGTGGGGGCAGGTCTCATGCGAGGAGCTGGATGCACCATAAACGACATGTGGGATAGGGACGTTGATGCTCAGGTGAGCTGTTGGTTATTTATTTTATTTATTTACTAGCTTTTACCCGCGGCCCCGCCCGCGTTGAAAAGTTTTTCCGAGATAAAAGTCCCGCTTTATGTTTTCCCGAGATAAAAAGTAGCCTATGTGTTAATCCAGGACATGATCTACCCGTGTGCCAAATTTCATCGAAATCCGTTCAGTAGTTTTTGAGTGAAAGAGGAATAAACATCCATACATTCTTACAAACTTTCGCCTTTATAATATTAGTAGGATTTGGACATCCAGTAGTTGCTACGTTATAACTTAGGTCTAAGCAAAAATAATATCTATACTAATATTATAAAGCTGAAGAGTTTGTTTGTTTGTTTGTTTGTTTGTTTGTTTGAACGCGCTAATCTCAGGAACTACTGGTGCGAATTGAAAAATTCTTTCTGTGTTGAATAGACCATTTATCGAGGAAGGCTATAGGCTATATAACATCACGATGCAACTATTAGGAGCGAAGAAATAATGGAAAATGTGAAAAATGCGGGGAAAATTATTCATCCTTGAGGGCTTCCATTGCGTGCGCTGCGAAAACCGTTCAAGATACCAAAAATATATGTATGAAAGAATTATTCCTCTTGAAATGATCTAAAAAAAAGTCCGCGACAATATATGTCTATCTTTTAAAATTAACTCTCTAGAACCGTTTTTATGGTAATCAAATTTGGTCGAAATTAATGCATTATTTGTTAAGAGTTGTATCAACGTCATAATATTAATCTTTATACAAATAAATGTGTTGGATAGAGTGATTCAACGGGAAGGTTTTTATGTATGTACTTTGAGCCCGGAAAAACTTATTAACGCGGGCGAAGCCGTGGGCAAAAGCTAGTTAATAATAAACATAAATGCACAACTTTTTAAGGTGTCACAGCATGCATTGAAAAAAAAGTAACACCAACATTAATATTACTTAGCTATACAGACAATTTTTTTTTGTTTCTTTTTGTGAATGTGTGGTTATAGGTAGAACCTCGTTAAGTCGAACCTCGATAAGTCGAAAACTTCCATAGCTCGAAGAAATGTTTTGTTCCCTTCCCTTCAAGCCCCAAAATGTCCATTACTCGAAATCTCGACCCTCTATTAGTCGAAATAATCAGTGAGACGCTGCAAGCCATTTTGGTACATATTTTCACTCCAAGACTCGAAATATTGGACCTCTGTATCTCGAATATAGCAATGTTTTATTTTACAACCTTTGCAATTGGATTATTTGAAACTTATTACCTCTATGATTCGATAAAAAATAACTTAACGACTTTAAGAATTAGCCAGCAATGGAAGTACCTATGTAGCTTGAATTTTTATTTATTTCTCCCCTTTAACTCAAAATAAGTAAGATTGAATCTTAACCTCTACAAGTCGAATCAAAATCCATATAAGTCGAAATCCTCCATAAGTCGAAAACTCTATAACTCGAATTTTTTAGCGTCTGCCTTGATATTCGACTTACAGAGGTTCTACTGTAATTACATTTCTTTGTCGTTTTATTCATGACTGGAGGTCATGCCCGCTTTGGTAAGCCTTGGTGGTGGCGCTGACGAGCTGCTTCCACTCCACCCTGTCCTGTGCCTGTCGCAGAGCATCCGTGAATGGGATTCCCATGACCTCTCTGATGGTGTCAGACCATCGGGTAGGCTCGGCCTCTAGGTCTTCCTAGAGGATTACCCATCACGACCATCGATGAGCTTTAGTGTTAATAACAAAATGGTATCAGTGATTCTTTTTGTGTTGGGTTCAATATAGACTGCACTGGCAGTGCCGACTTATGTGAAAACATAAATACACACATAAATTTTCATAATATTATAAAAATAAATTTCGACAAAAATATTATGGTTCTTATTTCAACGTGCTAGTGAACAATTTCCTATGCAAGTATTGAAATGTTAAAAGTATTATATTTGTTAACGCGATTGTGCTCCTTATTCATTCCGAAACATGGGTCAATATCCTATGCAGTAAAAAAATACTTGAAAGTTTTTCGATTTAAGACTATCCAAGTGCTATAAGTACTTTATTTACAAACGCGATTGTACTCTTTATGTGTATTGAAACACGGATCAATTTCCTATACAGAAATAAAATACTTAGTATTGATAGAATCGAAGTGTACGAAGTTTTTTTTTTGTGAACGCGATTGTGTTCCTTATTTGTATAGAAGCACGGATTAATTTCCTATGAAGAAATATAATATTTGAAAGTATTTCGAACCCTGGTTTTTTTAGGCGGACTTGTAAGCCCTAGTTCACGATTTTGCAAGTACGACCCATGCCATCGCCATTCTTAAGAAACTGATGTTTTCATTCACATATTGAGCCTCATACACTTTACAGTGCGAGCGCTTCTCAAAAATAGGACTAATAGGAGGCCTATGTCCAGCAGTTTTTAATCAAAGTAACAAACTTCACTTACCCGTCTAAGCTATCGACATTTGCCAAACGATACCGCGATGCAGCGGCCGAAGCGCGCAACACTCCGCCACACGCGCAACATTTGACGCGCGACATTTTATCATATGCTAATATGTTGAGAAAAATATACAGAATATAATTGTATTATCAAAATTTATATATTTAGTTTTTTTATTGAGTTATGAAGGAAAATGTGAAAATTTCATGCTATACTAGCGCCATCTGTTGGCGTGTTTGGTGAACTTCAACACGAAGTTAAGTGTTAAAATGGACGGTACAAAAAATTAAGTCAAGATATTAGTTTTATTATTTTTATATATTTAACAAAAGATATTTAATTTAACTAATGGTTTTTATGTAATCGCACTTAACCTTTTTTATACGACCCGCTGGGACTTGTTATGATACTTTGAGTCAAGTTGTATTCATTAAAGTCTAAAAACGCAATTAAAATTACCGTTTTATGTATTTTAATAAAAATCACAATCAACTAAGTTTTATTTAAAAGTATTCACCAGTCACCTCAAGTGATCTTGGGAAATGTTTTTGACTGGCCTCGGTGGCGTAGTTGTATTATGGTACGACTGCAATGCTGAAGTCTCGGGTTCGATCCCCGGGTCGGGCAAAGTGATATTGAGTTTTTCTATTGCTGTTTTTTGTTTTATTTTTATTGTTAATTGTATATAATTCAATAGTTTTAAATTTTTCTTAGTCCGCACCTTGGGTAATTTATCTATATAAAGGCACATATTTTGGAATGAATTATATTTCTACTGTAAGTCTGCATGTTATATAAAATTTTCAAGATTGTATTCTGTTTTGAGTCCTAATTAAATAAATAAATATTCAGTATCAGCTCGGAGTCTGGAATTCGTGCCCGATATGGCAATAGGCTCGCGCTTTATCACATCATGGGACGGAATAACGGCGAAAAGTGGGTGCACTAGTTGCGCCGCGTAATATATCGCACTCTTAATAAGACAATGACCTATTCCAAAATCGTTGACTTGTGGGAATCGTCACAAAAACTAGCTGCATGCGACATTTTTTTTCATACATAACATAAATTCAAGCGATTTTGACCCTATTCTCAATGCTGATAAGGCGCATTTTTTTTCGTAGTCGATGCAGCTTGCCCTTTAGGGTCCATTTTAAGCTAAACTAATCTAGCCAAAATTTTGGATTAGGTCATTGATTTAGTAAGAGTGCGATATATGTAATATTGCCCGCGGCTTCGCCCGCGTTATTAAGTTTTTCTGTGCTAAAATTACATAAAAACCTTCCCGTTAAATCACTCTATCTATTAAAAAAAACCGCATCAAAATCCGTTGCGTAGTTTTAAAGATCTAAGAATACATAGGGACAGACAGCGGGAAGCGGCTTTGTTTTTAACCGACTTCAAAAAGGAGGTTCTGCATTCGATCCGTATGTACTGATCCGATTTGGATGCGGTTTTCGATGTTCAAATGTATAGTTTTCAGGGAAGGTTTTACATACTATGTAGTGATGTATGTTTTCTTGTGAACTGTCTGCAGGTAGAACGTACGAAAGACCGGCCGCTGGTGACCGGCGAGGTGTCCATGACAGGTGCCACCGTGTTCCTCGCCGCGCAGCTGTCTCTCGCGTTGTCTGTGCTGTTGCAATTGAATTGTTACAGCGTTGTGTTGGGCGCGAGTAGCATGCGTGAGTATTTTCAACTGAAATTTTCATTCATTATTTATTTTATAAAATCTTGACACTATTTATTAAGTCGCTAGCTTTTGCACGCGGCTCCGCTAGCGTTTAAAAGTTTTTCCGGAATAAAAAGCCCGGTTTATCCCGGACCTAGGCTACTTCTTATCCCGGAAAATATATTTCTCCGGAATAAGAAGTAGCCTAGGTCCTTCCCAAGGTCTTAAACTATCTCCTTACCAAATTGCATCGCAATCGGTTCAGTGGTTTGGCTGTGACGGCTCCACTCGCGAGAAAATTAAATCCGGAATAAAATTCCCGGGTAATGTTATGCTCTATACATGTTTTCTTGCGGTTTCATTCGCAGAAAACAATGTTCCGGGATAAAAGTCCCGGTTTATATTTTCCCGGGATGAAAAGTAGTAAAAACTTTTGCGTTTATAATATTAGTAGGATTCAACTGGCCAATGATTCATTCCTTTAATCATGAATTCATTCATTCTTTCAATTCATGCATTACCAATTCTTCATTCATTCCTTTAATCATGAATTCATTCATTCAATTTAACCATGCATTAAAAATTCTTGTACTGTCATTCAACCGTTCAATCAATCATTCACTCTTCTGTATATTTCTGTTTCAGTACTAGTAATCACGTACCCCTTAGCGAAACGATTTTCGAACTACCCTCAACTGTTACTGGGAGCCACGTTCAACTGGGGAGCTTTGTTGGGGTACAGCGCTGTTCAGGATCACATCGACCCCGCAGTGTGCTTGCCTTTGTACATAGGGTCCTTAGCGTGGACCGTTGTTTATGACACTATATACGCGCATCAGGTGAGGGAGACAACAACGATTCTTTATTTTTTTATTATTATAGCATCGAATGATGACATTGTAGCCAGTGTAACTACTGGACATAATGAGACTTAACATCTTATGTCTCAGGATGACGAGCGCAGTGGAATGCCACACAGTACTTTGTAAGTCAAGGTGCTGGATGGTGTTGCTACTGTTTATGGGTGGTCGTATCGCTTACCATCAGGCGAATGGCATGCTCGTCTCGTCATTTAATGCAATAAGAAATCTTGTCCTTCCACCAGCTATTTATCAATAATAAGTGGACAATAGTCTAGTTGGGAATGGAACGGTCTAGAAGACAATGTCCGGAGGTTCAAAACCCAAACACACCTCTGACTTTTCAAAGTTACGTGTGTATTTATCAATTATCATTCACTTTAACGGTGAAGGAAAACATCGTGAGGAAACGTACATACCTGAGAATTCTCCATGAGAATTTCGAGGGTGTGTGAAGTCTGCCCGCACTAGGCCAGCGTGGTGGACTAAGGCCTAACCCCTCTCAGTAGTAGAGGAGGCCCGTGCCCAGCAGTGGGCAGTATATAATACAGGGCTGGTATTATTATTGTGTGTATTATTATTGACTGCCTCGGTGGCGTAGTTATATTATGGTACGACTGCAATGCTGAGGTCTCGGGTTCGATTCCCGGGTCGGGCAAAGTGATTTGAGTTTTTCTATTCAGTATCAGCTCGGAGTCTGGAATTTGTGCCCGATATGGCGATAGGCTCGCCCCCTATCACATCATGGGACGGAATAACGGCGAAAAGTGGGTGCACTAGTTGCGCCTCTGCCTACCCCTTCGGGGATAAAAAGGCGTGAGTGTGTGTGTGTATTATTATTGTGGATAATGTCTCCAGGACAAAGCTGATGACGCTCGTGTAGGCGTGAAGTCAACAGCCTTGACCTTCGGCAGCCACACGCGTCCAGCGCTGACGGCCACGCTGGCCATGAGTACTGCGTGTCTCGCGTGCGCAGGCGCAGCGGCGGGACTGTCGCACGTGTACTCCGGGGCTTTGGCTATGTTCTCTGGGATTCTGGCTCATCAGGTGAGAAGAAAAGATTTCTTTTTAGGCCTTTTTTAAATCTACTTTATTTAGTTCACAAGGTGGCAGAGATCCGCGGAATGGGAAAAAAAGGTTAGTAAGCACCAAGAACACAAGTATGTAGGCAATTTGAAATTTTGAATTTGTTCAGCTTCTTTTGCTGAATGTACTTGTATTGAATTATTGGGATTGTCTACATGGGATGTTCGCTTTGTCCCCCTGGATAAAATTTTGAGATTGGTCCTCTCCCCTGAAGGCTGGCGACGGCCAGGCAGTCCGTTCACACTTCACGCATACCAATGACCCCACTGTGGTTGAAATAATTTTTGCTTTTCTTTTGTCCACAGATCTATACGCTTGACACAGAAAACGCTCAGGAATGCGCGTCAAAGTTCAAATCCAACTCACTCCTCGGCTGGCTCATTTTATTGGGCATTTTGGGGGGCGGGTATCACCAGTACAAGGAGAATAGCGGGAAACGAACCCAAGATGCAAGCAGCGCTAAAAGTTGCTTCTTGTAGTGGATAGAGGTGGGGTGACAATGGGTGACAGGGGTGACATCTGAGGGTGACAACGGGGGTGACACCCGATTTAGGATGACACACCGCTAGAGTGCTACACAATAATAGTGGCATATAGTGAGGGTGACACGGTGGGTGACAGGTAAGTTTCGTGTGATAGGTATCTCCGTATAGTCTATTTCTGCCATCAAGCAGTGCAAATTTAATTTTAGATACGTAATAATTCTAGTATGTCCCGCATTTATAGTTGAAAAATGAGGGTAGTTAGATATTATGTAGATAAAGATATTGTATAAATAGTAATGAAGTATTATTTTCATTAAATGCAATGAAATATTGCTGATTTGTTATTTAAGATGGGTGACTGGAATTTAAAAAGTGGAACTAAAATAGTTGTTCCTACGAAAGGACATGTCCGAAAATGGGCCTGAAATTTTAACTAAAACAGTTTATATATATATATATATTTGGATTGAACTAAAAACCTTTTACAATAATTCGTTTAATTTTAAAGACTACAGATTTTGAAATTTATGTAATTTTATTTTGATAAAAATCTGCACTAAAAATGACCATTTAAAAAGTTAGGTATGAATGGAGGGCTCTAAAAATATTTTATGATGGATCCAAGTTCCATATTTTGCTCCTTTAATATTCCTAAAGTTTGAGCCTAGTTACACGTCTTCAAAAAGAGGGTTATTATTTAAGGCCCAGCAAAACGCGGACATCTCCATCAGTTTCTATCGAATTCTAACTTATATTGAAATAGCAGTATAGTTAGGATATGTTAGGGTAAGTTCGAATCACGGGGTAAGACCGTTCAATTAGTAATAGTAAAAAATGTGTACTGCTATTATAAAAACTTATTTATAAACAAACAATTGTGATTGATTACAATAATCGCAACGTTAGGATGAAAACGACACAAATCAAAAATATAGAAAATTGAGTTATCGTCATAAAATTACTTAAAACGAAGTTTTCAATACAATAATAGTTCAAACGCAGCCATATTCAAGCAGAAAAAGAACAAAACTGTTATACAGGGTCATTTTGTAACCGAATACATAAATTTAACTGCGATAAAATCAATTTGAAAGAAACACCATGCAGTTAATTAATTTAACCATAAGTGCAAAATAAAGAAGTACATTTTTCAAACAAAATAAATAACAAAAAAGGTCTTTTAATTTTAGACATCCTATTGCCACTACTAGTATACGAGAAATCGTCGGAGCGTCAACATCGCACTGAGGTCTGTGTGTTTCATTGATAATATGCTCACGCACACGCGAACAAGAGATGCACACACGGAGCGCAACGATAAGCTGTCACATCGCGCCATCGTAACCAAGAAGCTTTATTCCAAACCGAAGAGATGAGGTCGCTATTATTACCAATGCTTCTGTGTCAGGTCACATAGGTCAATCTAAACAACAGTCACTTACTAGATTCTGTCAGAGCCAGTTATGTCTCCTTTAGAAGACTGAAATCATTGTGGCATCTTCGATAATGGTCACAGTCCGTACACCGCACGTAGCTTATCAAAAAGCCTCACAACCCTAAGATTCTATCAACTATCACACGATACATCAGCAAGAATCGCTCGCTCAAGCCGTCAAATTCGTCGATCGATTTCGTGAAACCGTCTATGATGCTACCGTTATGATACGAGTGTCAGCGAGGTTCTGGAAGATTGGAATTTTGAACATTTACTCAGTAATCCCCAAAAGTACAAAAGACATTTCAACGACCTTCTCGGAAACATTAACACTTTATTCACGAGCTTTGTAAATGTAAATCATAATTTACCACAACAGAAACTTAAAAATTAACACAATAGAATAACAATTACAATTAGAAAACATTTGATCATGTGCGCATAAAAGCCGACAAAAGAGTAAGGACTAAACTAAAAACCTACACATGGCTCGCGTCTCCCGAAGCGATGTCAAAGGCAAGGTCACTCGGATCGATACAAAACGATTTAATAATAAAATTACAATAGGTACCGGTAAGTACATAGGGAGCATCGGCCTAACATTCAGTACGTAAATCGACATACGCCACGTCGTGTTGCTGCCGGACCGCCACGTCGTGTTATTGGCGAGTGCCGAGTGGCGACTGGCGGGCAACGCGCGCGCAGGCCCCCGCGCCCCACTGCGCATGCGCCTGGAGGAGCCAGTGCGGGGCCATATTTTAGGCCGCGCGGGATAGGCATCAAGTCCACGAATCCCGGACCGCGAATCTCGATGTATTTCGACACGTTACACATTTTGATAAATATCACTTGTACTTATTGCTATTACCTGGAATTGTCGTAATTTACTAGTAGGGTAAAAAACGTTTAATTTTTACCACTTCATAGAATACACGCACACTTTTGTCAGGAATAAGTAACATTTACGTACAGTGAGTAATGCCTGAACTTAATTTAAGATAACCAGGATATTCAATTGACTAATGACCAAAATTATTGTAAGTAGGTAAAACATAGGTATTTAGAAGGATTTTTGTGCACTTGGTCGAGTCACTTTATAAGTGGTTAGTAAATAACGCCAGTTTTAAGTATTATTACTCAGTCAGGAACTATTAAAAATTACGATTGTTATTGCGGTGCGGAGATACTGGGGTACTCTGTCAGAGGTGTCCGGGAATAAACTCATATTTCGCCCAAATGTCCGGGATTCTTGCCGTGTTTGTCCGGCGTCGGCAATTTAGGTAATGGCAGCCCTATACAAAGAACATGCCGACAAGTGCGCCGTGCGCCTGATGGCGCGCGCGATCGTTGGCCCCGCCAGCTGATGTTCGTGTTACACGTGCTCCCACAGGGATACCAAGCTTTGGTACTATTACCTTATTCTGCAATATCTTGCAATTTTAGTTTTACATTGTTCTATGCTATTTAAACCGTACCACAATGCATATTGAAATTAAATGATGTTAGAGCTCTGGTATGCTTTATTGCTTAAAGTAATGTTATTTTTACAATACAAAGATATTGCTGCGTATTCGTTTAAGTAGACTTTTCATTAGCATAATTGCCCTAGTTATTTAATTATTTAATACACTTATTTAAGTGTGTTAGAAATCCATGTGATAAATAAACTAATACCCGATTCTTTGAAAAGCTGTGTCATTTTGTCAACTTGTCGGTTAAAATGTTTATACTGGCAACACAGCGTGTTTGAGTGCGTGCTTGTAATGAATGGCGTGCGAAAGAGACATAACATGTTGATACCTGCACGTTAGTTTCAATGTGTTAGTAACAAGATCAACGACTCTGACGCGATACAAAACGTAGCTAGAGATTAGAAGGTACAGAAGGCATAATAAGGCGTTTGGTAGTATAAAGTATTTACGTAAACCTATTTTAGGCATGACGTCCAGAAATATTGATGTTAAAATTAAAATAAACGTTGAAATATCATACGGAATCTAAAAAATATGATATCAATAGATTAAAATCCTGTAACTTTTTTAATTACCCGACTGCGAGTTGTTTAGTACCTACCTATTTCGGTAGGTAAACTTATTTATTAACGAAAACAAAGTTTATTATTAAAAAGAAATAATAGTTTTCTTTACAGCATAACACTTAAAAATAATTAGTTCCTTTTCATACAATAACATGACAATTTTTTTATTTCATGTTGATATTTATAACGTATTAGTTAGGGAGTAGGGACTGCTCTAGTAGCAATTTAATTATTTTATTTCAAATTCCACGTCTCAAGCGGTACTGCTGCAGCTATGTGAGTGAATGTATTGCAAGTGAATTTGTGAGTTGCCCTTCTTAATCCTATAGGTTTTGTAATAACATCGTCAGCTGTGACGTGATTCACTGAATAAAGTCAAGCGCGCTAAAACACAGCGTGATCAAAAAACTATAAAACTATAATCGGGATTATTGGCGAAAGTATGCGTTACCCATGGATAATATTTTGCACGATGTTAGCAGAGATCACGCTGAATATGTGATTTCATTTAGTAACGCAATGTTGAAATGACACTGTATAGGTCCCTTTTTTATTATATTTTTATAAATAAACGTCTAGTTTTTAGTCATTGAAAAATGACAACTCATTTTTCTATTTTTTGAATTGTGTCGTTTTCGTTCTAAAGATGTGATGTGTTAGGATAAGTTCGAATCACGGGGTAAGACCGTTCAATTAGTAATACTGAAAAATGTATACAGCTATATTAAAAACTTTAAACAAACAATTGTGATTGATTACATAATGACACAAGCAGTGTTGGGTAATGTCGGATTTAGCAGTAATTGAATCAACGGTCTTACCCCGATATCCGATCTTACCCCGACATCCGATCTTACCCTAACACAATAATGTGTTGTCATTATAACGATAGTTGTTTTTTTTGTTACATTTTTCCTATAAAATATGGATTCTACGGGCTAAACTCATCTAGAGGTACCTGTATAGTTATGTTGTTTTTAGGTGCTGTGACTAGTTTAATGTAGATAAAATAGTTAAAAACTTGTCAATAGTGTAATATACACATCTAAGTATACAGGGTGATGAAAAAGCGAGTGTCAGTAATATTTATTTCTTAATAATGAATATAATTGGAAAACGTGAGGAATACGTAATAGAGACTCTCGTATTTTTCATTTTTAATGATAACTAAAACACCCTGTAATTAGGGTAATTATTATTGATACCCTTATTTTCTAACACCATGTATACACTTAAAAATGCCAGATGTGTTTAACATTTTAAGTAGAGTTTTGTTCTTTGCGTCACGCGTTATATAATTGTCGTTTGTGATGTTGGAAAGTTTGGTTTTAACTATGGCTAGCGTCGACTAGGCGCACTGAGTCGAATTGCATCGAGTCTTATTCAGTTGCTATAGATCTAATACCATAAAGCCTCATTTAGATTACTTTTTATAATCAATAATTGCAATAATCGTATTGCCATATAATTAGGTAGTTATTTATTTTGGCACTAGCGCTAGGTACTCACACATTATCATATTTTATCAGTGTGTAAATAATATTAATGTAATATAAAGTACTGAAAACACTAGGTGTACACTTGAGTATCTAGCAATGCAAAGGAGATGGTATGACAAGGCGAACTCTTCATTGGTCATATATGCGCAGTTGGTCATAAACTTTTATTAAAACCTATGTGACTTGCGATCGCTGTCATTACGTTCTACGATAATGACATTAAGCGGTGCTCCACAGAAATTTTGTGTAATTGTGTGAAAAGCGACCTTATATTCAGCCCTGCACGTGTGAATTTTTATTGTTAAATGTGTGCTATCCGTGTCTACCTCGCTCCCCGTCAGGATTGGCAGTGAAAATTGTTTGCGCATTATTACCTTATCGTGTCCATTGGTTAAATATTCGAAGGGCTACATGACTATGTAGGTCTACGTCGTCGGTAGGTGATGCTTCGTCAAAATAACATCGAAACACTCGAAGCTGACCGGAATTACCGGGCGTACAGTAAATGCGATTCGATTCGGGGCGTTTCAATCTAGTCGACGGCAGACTTTACTATCATTTGAATAGAGTTTGTCTAAAAGGTGAACAAGCTATGTAAATTTCAATATAGAAGTGCAATTTATTATAAATACAAATGCTTAAATAGCTTTGATACAAAACCTGCTTGTGAAATATAGAAAAAAATATGTTAATTATTTTTACGAATTCTGTAAAAGTTAATATTGGGTTCTACTAAACCAAAGAGTATTTAAATACTTATAGTTTAGTGTAGGTTTAGTTATAAAATTATTCATAGTTTAGAAAAAGTTTTAATACGACCGTACTTAGTTGACGTCATCTATTATCGCAATAATTATGGCGTTAAATTAAAACACAAAAAAAAATATTTATTTGTAACAAGTTTACCTACTGGTGGTAGGACTCTTTCATGCGGTGGTCTGCAATGTTTATTTCTACCGCCAAGCAGCAGTGTGCATGCACTGTTGTGTTTCGGTTTGAAGGGCATTGTAACCAGTGTAACTACTGGACATAATGAGACTTAACATGTTATGTCTCAGGATGACGAGCGCAGTGGAATGCCACACAGTACTTTGTAACTCAAGGTGCTGGATGGTGTTGTTACTGTTTATGGGTGGTCGTATCGCTTACCATCAGGCGAACGGCATGCTCGTCTCGTCATTCAATGCAATAAAAAAAAGCAAGATTACAAAACTATTACATTAAAGTTGCTCGTCACAAAAGCGAACCCAACTAAGCATAAGCTGGTAAAAATCCAGTGCTGGTCTTTGGGCCGTTGCAACGGGCGCCAAAGGCATAAACATTAGTAAAAAATCAAATGCCTAATATTGTCTTCGTAACAGTTAATCTATACTATTATAAAGCTGAAGAGTTTGTTTGGTTGAACGCGCTAATTTCAAGAACTACTGAACCGATTTTGATAATTCTCTTAGATTTTGGATGATAAATGTATTAGGAAAGTAAACTACCCTATTAATTTGCTTTTAACCTCCTGAGTTCTTTTCCCCATTTTACGGTACACGTCATCTATGCGATAATTGATGACGTTAAATTTTAGTGGGGTTTGATTAAAATATACTATAGTGATTGTTATGTTTGTTGTAAATATATTCTTGCCATTGCATTGTGTTTTATTTTACTGCCCTCATTTATTTATTTAAACTCTTTAAAATTATTTTAAAGTATACATATACAATAGAGACTACACTAAAACAAGAAGTACAAGTGGCGGTCTTATCGCAATCGGCGATAAGACCTTAAGCTTCAATCTGATGTAAGCACTTTCATTAGATGAGTTTCTCGTATGTAAGTAGGTTACACACACAACACACATACTCATGCCTTTTACCCTCTAAGGGGTAGACAGAGGCGTAACTAGTGCACCCACTTTTCTCCATGTGTATTCCGTCTAGGGGCGAATCTTTCAACATATCGGACACAGATTCTAGACACAGGCTAACACTGACCAGAAAAACCCAATATCTGACTCGATATTCGAACCCGAGACTTCAGCACAACAGTCGGGCAATATAACTACGCCATCGATACAATAGTATCAAATTTTATTGAGATTTTCTCGCGATAAAAATACTTTTGTGTTGAATTAAATTGTGTAGAATGTTTACATACGCTATGCATTTCATAATGTAAAATGTGAATACTTGTGATTTTATGGCGATTGAGAAGGCGTTATGATTTTTTACGTATTTTTTTGCGTGGGTAAGACATATTTTTTTGTTTTATTTACCCATACTGTTCACATAAAAAGTTTTTATATAGAGATGTAAATAAACATCATCGCTCCGTTTAATGGTGATGAAATTTTCGTTATTTTCACTTATTCCATCCAATGGTTGTCTGTGAGAGATTGCCTTGAGCGATAGATCGCTGATTGTACCTGTTCTCTGTCTTCATTGTTTTTTTTTTTAATATTAAGTAATTTTTAATTTTTTAAGTATTGACTGCCTCGGTGGCGTAGTTGTATTACAGTACGACTGCAAAGCTGAGGTCTCGGGTTCGATCCCCGGGTCGGGCAAAGTGATATTGAGTGTTTATATTCAGTATCAGCTCGGAGGCTGGAATCTGTGCCCGATATGGCGATAGGCTCGCCCCCTATCACATCATGGGATGGAATAATGGCGAAAAGTGGGTGCACTAGTTGCGCCTCTGCCTACCCCTTCGGGGATAACAGGCATGAGTGTATATGTAATATATGTATGTATTAAGTAATTTGTTTTATCGTGTACAATAAAGCTATAAATAAATAAGGACAACGAGAGAAAATCTGATAATTTTCCATTAGCATTACGAAGGTACGTGTAGTCTACCCGCACTAGGCCAGCGCGAAAGACAATTGACTAATGCCTCTCAGTAGAAGAGGTCTGTGCCTAGCAGTGAGATAATTTACTATAAGACCAGTATTATAAAAGTATTTTACATTACTCTGACTGCCTGGATGGCGTAGTTGTATGAAGACACGACAGCAGTGCTAAGGTCTCGGGTTCGATCCCCGGGTCGGGCGAAGGGTTTTTACTACTCGCCCCCCTATCACATTATGGCACGGAATACGCATGGTGAAAAGTGGGTGAACTGGTTGCGCTTCTGCTTACCCCTTCGAGTATAACAGGCGTGAGTGTATGTATATTTACCCTGGAAATCAGGTATAGGTAGAATAAATATTTGAAATTCTAGTTTTACAAACAACTTTGAGTCACAATGTAAGAACTACACACAAAATGGCCGCAACTGCCACACCGAAATTGGACAGAAATTTATACAAGAAAACAGCGGAATTAATTTACTACATAAATGAAATATACAATAATGATGAAGATAAATTAAAAGGTAAGTTATTCTATAAGCAAGATCCATTAAATAAGTACCATAAGTTAGGACTGTATTCTGTGTTATTTTTGATACTGGCAAACGCAGGACGTCCGAAATTAAACAGACGACTTGATAGAACTCGCAAGAACACTCGTCGTAGGTCTCTCATATGTAAGAGTCCGTCTGTGTGAGTACCACCGCAATGTATATTTCTACCGCCAGCAGTGTGCATGCACTGTTGTGTTTCGGTTTGAAGGACATTGTAGCCAGTGTAACTAGACATAATGAGACTTAACATCTTATATCTCAGGCTGACGAGCGCAGTAGAATACCGCACAGTACTTTGTAGCTCAAGTGCTGGATGATGTTGCCATTGCTTATAGGTTGTCGTATCGCCCGTATTATTATTCATTGCCATAAAAAAAAGCGCTGGATGATGCAGGCCGCTTTTGACAGGTCCGTCTGGAAATATTTAGGGGAGGCCTATGTACAGCACTGGACGTCATGTAGCTGATTATGATGCTGAAAAAGAATATATTCTATTAGCTTGTTATAGAAAAGTAAATATATACGTGTTGGGGTAAGTTCGGATCACAGGGTAATACCGTTTATTCAAAATGACTGCGTAATTTTAAGTAATATTCAGTGGCAAACAATTTTGGCGCATTGTCACTTACTTGCTATATTCGCAAATTTCGGGTTTAGAATTATGAATCGACGATATTACTTTGAAATTCGAATTTAACCCAACGCAAAATCTTCCCTTTTAACAATTATGTATGTTATGGCGTAATTTTGTAGATAAAATATTGCATATTCGGTAACAAAATATTCAGATGTCTATAAAGAAATAAAAGAAAATCTGGGGTCACGGCAGTGTCCCCGCCAAGTCGACCAAAAAGCGACACGGCCGTACCATCCTTTTCTCGAAGCAGTTGAGGCCATTTTCGACCCCCTATAACTTCCTTGTGGATAAAACTAGAAGATTGATAAAACTGCCTGCCTCGGTGGCGTAGTTGTATTACAGTACGACTGCAAAGCTGAGGTCTCGGGTTCGATCCCCGGGTCGGGCAAAGTGATATTGAGCTTTTCAATTCAGTATCAGTCTGGAGTCTGGAATTTGTACCCGATATGGCGATAGGCTCGCCCCCTATCACATCATGGGACGGAATGTCGGTGAAAAGTGGGTGCACTAGTTGCGCCTCTGCCTACCCCTGCGGGGATAGTAGGCGTGAGTGTATATGTATATGTATGTATTGATAAAACTGAAAAACGTTTTTCAATAAGTCAATCCATTTTATTTAAAACATAAAATATTTTTAATATTGATATGGTCACTATAAGATGTTGTTAAGTCAGCTAATTACGTAATAACTTAAGAATAAGGTCCCTAAAGTAGGGGCTGAATAAATTAACCGACTTGGTATTACATGGATCTCAATTTTTTGCGTTAGAAGAACTGAGTTGTGAGATTTGTTTCTTTACAAGTTTTGTTTTTGATGGCATATTATTTATTCAAATAAACGTGGCGCGATGAGAGAGCATAGTTAAGCCAATATCCGGTCTTACTCGCATTAGATGTGTTCAAGATTGTATTTATTTAGACTAAAGGCGACATCTATTATTAAACAATTTAACATAAGTGCTGGCGTACAGCGCTTTCTCCACGAACGTTGTAACTCACTTGGAAAAATTACATTGTAACGACAAGATTAGTTCAAAATTAGTAAAATCTATTTCGCATATCAACGTCTATATTTCATTTATTTCACAAATCCAAATCCAAAACTAAGTCCTCACCAGCACCGAGCCACAACAGATGATTTACCTAAAAAATTATTTTTCAGAAGTCGAAAATTTTGTACATACCCATAGTAACCGAGAGATGGCGTTAAAACAAATTATGAAGTTAATACAAAGGAACTACGACGCTAGCAAATTACATAAAGAACCCAAAGTTCGAGTACATTTTATTAGTAATCCAGAGGTTTTGGAGCGATTCAAAGGTTTATTAAAAGAGCAAGGGTGAGTATTTGTTTAATATAGACTAGGTAGCTAGTGGAAGGCTGGTAGGTTAGCTAGGCTAGGACCTGTAGTGTCCTCACCGGTAAGGATCGCGACGCGTTCCTCCCATTATTATTTCATAATCTCTTTTTTATATCTCCTAGGTTAGCTTGGCTAGGACCTGTAGTGTCCTCACCGGTGAGGATCGCGACGCGTTCCTCCCATTATTTTTTCATAATCTCTTTTTTTATATCTCGTTTCCTACCAGTCCGAGCTGGCTTTTTTGTTTATTTTGCATCATAGATTTTACTCCCTATAAATATGTCTGTAGTTATAAGTGACCTTTTTTATTAATAATAACTATTATAATTAATTTAATGTATCTTGACTTATAATAAGTGCAACTATGTTCGCCTACGTGATGAAAAAAGATTTTTTTTAATATATATTTACTTCAAAATTCCTTAATCGTCCACAGATCAAGTTCTTATGAGAACGAAAGTGCCGACAGTAGGAAATTGAAGGAAATCCTCAGGAGTCTCAGGCGGCAGGCGGTTTTCCGAATAGACGACCGTAAGCTTAAGTATTCTCAATATTACTAATAGTAGTGCTCGCGGCTCCGCCCGCGTGAAAAAGTTTTTCCGAGACAAAAATATTTTCCCGGGATAAAAAGAAGCCTATAGCACTCAGGAGTTATGTAGCTTCCTATTAGTGAAAGAATTTTCAAAATCGGTTCAGTAGTTCCTGAGATAAGCGCGTTCAAACAAACAAACAAACTCTTCAGCTTCACTATATTAGTATAGATATTGATATTGACTGCCTCGGTGGCGTAGTGGTATTGCGTACGCATTACGAGTACGATTTGCGCGCTGAGGTCCTGGGTTCGAATCCCGGGTCGAGGCAAAAAAATTGTGACTGGGTTTTTCCATCTTAAAATTTACTCAGTCGCAGCTCGGAGTCAGGAAGTTGGCGGTGTGATACCCCCGTGCCTCGGAAAACACGTAAAGCCGTTGGTCCTGCGCCTGATCTCTCCCGGTCATGTCGGATTGCCGTCTCACCGGACTATGAGAGTGAAGGAATAGCGACTAGTGAGTGCACCTGTGTATTGCGCACACACTTGTGCACTATAATATCTCCTGCGTACCTGGCTGATCTCCGTTGAGATTGGCCGCCGTGGCCGAAACTGGCTAAGAGGATTTCATTCATTCATAGATATTAAATTTCGACTGCCTCGGTGGCGTAGTTGTATTATGGTACGACTGCAGTGCTGAGGTCTCTCGGGTTCGATCCCCGGATCGGGCAAAGTGATATTGAGTTTATCTATTCAGTATCAGCCTGGAGTCTGGAATTTGTGCCCGATATGGCGATAGACTGAGGGACAATGAGAGAGAATGAGAATCTTATGTTTGAAAGTCGCTCTTACCAGAGAACGGGCGAGAAACTCTAGGATACACAAATTATACCACCAGCATAGCTTAATGAAAAACGTTTTCGTAAAATTAATTCTTCAATGTCTGAATTCTCTAACATATTGATATTTTCACAGCCGAATCAGAAGAGAAGACAGTTCTCGATGACCAGAAAAACGCAGAAGCAATACAGAAGAGCGTAGAAGATTACGAGAAAGCAGATCCGACTAACGAAGAAAACATTCACAACAGCAGGAAAAAGAAGACAGCAAAGAAAATATCGATAACAACGCATGGGACGTGATAACTACAAAATACGATTGGGAGAAAGATAATATCGATGCTAAAGATAAAAGAGATTGGAGAGGCAAAGGTGGTAATATATCAGACGAGAAAGAAAGCAAAAAAGATGATTTGGGCAGAGATAAAAAAGACACATGGGATGATAAAAAAGATAAAAAGGATAAGACTAACGGACTGAAGAAGAAAAACATATACGAACTTGACGAATGGGGTCAGAATGATAAAAAAGAAACATGGGATGACGTAGAAAAAGACAAAAGGAAAGATCACTGGGATAATTGGGGACAAAAGAAGGATAAAAAACATAGCAAATGGGATGCTGGTAAAGTCAAAACAAAAGACAGCTGGGATGATTGGGGACAAAAGAAAGAAACATTAAAAACTTGGGGTGATGAGCCAAATAAGAAAGTTGAAATTAAATGGGAGCAACCTAAAAACAAAAGAAAAGGCAGTGATACAAAAGATAAGAAGCAGAACGATTGGGATACTAAATGGGATAAGAAAGATAACTGGAATAACTGGGAGGCAACGACGCGACAAAAAAGAAAAACTACTAAAAGAAAGAACCAGAGTTTTAAAAAGATAAACGAATGGGAACATTATATTCCCAAAGTGCAGAGTAAGTTAAAAAGACATGAGTTTGAGAGAAATATCCCGGCGGGCGCTTTTGGCAGGACCTCCATACCTTTTGTAGGGAAAAAGGGGATATATGAAGATAAATAAAATATTGTAGAGCAGATTGGTTGTTTTATTGTTCACTAGGGGTTACTCGCGGTTCGCCTGCATGAAAAGGCTTTCCCTTTACTCTCTCTCTCTCTCTGGTCGCTCCCTCATGTCTGAGGGTCGTGGTCGGCATCAGGGTTTCATCTGGAGCGGACGATCTGCCTCCATCGGTTTTTGTCCAGCGCGTCTCTTACGGCTGCGTAGAATTTAGAGGACGATGAATGCTTCACTTGGTCAATCCATCTTGTTGATGAACGACCGCGCGATCTCTTGCCTTCGGTGTTCCCCACCACAATACATTTTTCCAAATTGTCACCGCTTCTGCGCACTGTGTGGCCGAAACATGAAAGTATGCGCTGTTGGCATATGGTGGACAAGCGAGTTTTTTATTTGAAGCTGGGCCAAGATCGATGCATTGGTGCGTTTCGCAGTCCAGGAGATTCTTAACATTCGTCTCCAGCACCACATTTCGAATGCATCAATCCTTCTTCTTTCGCGGGTCAGGATTGTCCACGTTTCAAACCCTTTCCCTCTACAGAAGTCCCTAAAACGCAGTACGATGCCAGCATCGTCTACTTAAAGAATCATATCAATACAATACAATACAATACAATACAAAAACATTTATTCGCACAACACCATGACAAAAACAAATTACACGGAAATAAAACGGAATATATACAATAAGACAAAAACATTAAAACTTTAAACTAAAACAACACCAGTACACATAAGAAAAAAAAACATAAAAATAAAAACCAAGAAAGAAACGCAGTACTAGTGTATACCGTTCCGAACGTAGCTCTGTCAAGATAGCAGTAGCAACTTAGCAGAATT
Organism: Lapara coniferarum; assembly: GCA_949316025.1. NCBI lineage: Eukaryota > Metazoa > Arthropoda > Insecta > Lepidoptera > Sphingidae > Lapara > Lapara coniferarum. The sequence goes on from OX438929.1 coordinate 20,613,769, forward strand.
AAATCAAATATATTTTAGAATTTGTAGCTAATTTGTTGCTAATTAGTTACCACAATATCGATTTTGTTGCTCAAGCCGTTTAAAAAAAAAAGCTGTCACTGCTATCTTGATATCAAGATAGCAGGGAACTAACGAAACTTAGAGATATGTGATCAAATGTGGTATAGGAATTTGTAGCTAATTTGTTGCTAATAGGTTACCGCAAAAACAATTTTGTAGCTCAAGCCGTTTCCAAAAAAAAGCTGTTACTGCTATCTTGATATCAAGATAGCAGGAAACTTACGAAACTTAGAGATATGTGATCAAATGTGGTATAGGAATTTGTAGCTAATTTGTTGCTAATAAGTTACCGCAAAAACAATTTTGTAGCTCAAGCCGTTTCCAAAAAAAGCTGTTACTGCTATCTTGATATCAAGATAGCAGGAAACTTACGAAACTTAGAGATATGTGATCAAATGTGGTATAGGAATTTGTAGCTAATTTGTTGCTTATAAGTTACCGCAAAAACAATTTTGTAGCTCAAGCTGTTTCCAAAAAAAGCTGTTACTGGTATCTTGATATCAAGATAGCAGTAACAGCTTTTTTTTGAAAACAGCTTGAGCTACAAAATTGTTTCAAGCTGTTTCCAAAAAAAGCTGTTACTGGTATCTTGATATCAAGATAGCAGTAACAGCTTTTTTTTGAAAACAGCTTGAGCTACAAAATTGTTTTTGCGGTAACTTATTAGCAACAAATTAGCTACAAATTCCTATACCACATTTGATCTCATGTCTGTAAGTTTCGTTAGTTTCCTTCTATCTTGATATGAAGATAGCAGTGACAGCTTTTTTTTTTAAACGGCTTGAGCAACAAAATCGATATTGTGGTAACTAATTAGCAACAAATTAGCTACAAATTCTAAAATATATTTGATTTAATTCTGCTAAGTTGCTACTGCTATCTTGACAGAACTTCCGAACGTCATGGTGTGAGTGCGAAACGGGTCCCATTCAGCACAAGCCGCGAGCGAGACACGGCGCTGGTCTTCCATGGGTCCGACGCGTTGAGAGCGCGCACAGACGTGTTGCAATAAAAATAAATATAAATTATAAATAAGCAGATAGTGTGAAATAGAAAATAATAAATTGAGTTAAATAAATAGTATTATTGTGTGATCATGAATTGGACAGTGAATAAATGCAAATAATTAATAATAATGAAATAAAATTATAGTTAAAACCTATGGGAACTTTTCGCCGTTTATATGGGAGGGTAGACTTATTCACGTTGGCCGCAATTTCGACACACGCTGCAGACAACTCGACACCGCTGCGCCATGAGTCTACAAACGAAGGGGTAAGCAGATAAATACTCATATTACTCGGTATCTTTTTGAATCCCAAGTAATATTCGTTTGTACTGAGATTTAAAACTTTTTAATGTTTGCAGACTACGGAGGGGCGGTGGCAAGTCATTCCAGCATCGAGATGCGGCGAATTTAAAGCTACCCCGGAATGCGTTCGTACGGGCACGCGGCACCACCAGCGCCCAGCTGGCTGCGCGAGTATGGTGCACGCTAACGTCCTGCAGCCAGTGCAGCTTGTCGGCGAGATATGTAGGAGTACGGTATTTAATTAAATTGAATAAAAGACATGCCATATGAAGATCCTGGCGCGCCTTCATTTTAAGAATATCGGCTTTATTTAAATAAGGGGTTACATGTGTGCGTGGAGGAATTTTGAAACCAAATCTAGCGCATGCGTTTTGCACTCGTTGTATGAGTTTTTTCGTGCGAACTAGGAGACGTGGCGCATATACAGAGTCCATGTAATTGAACTTGGACAGGATGAGCGAGTCAGTTAACCTAATGCGCATAGGAGTATTTAAAACATCTCGAATTTGATACAGAACCTTAAGACGATAAAAACAATTGCTCACGACGTTTGTTATGTGTGATTCAAAGCGAAGTTCCTCATCCATAATCAAGCCCAAGTTCCGCACTTCACGAACCCTCTCCAATGAAACTCCCTTAATATTTAAGTGCACTCCTTTGCAGGCAATTTTAAGGACCTGTTTCTTTGATCCAAGTATAATGAACTTGGATTTGTTACCGTTTAGTACCAATGAATTAGCTTCAGCCCAATCAGCTATACGGTCTAGATCATCGTTTAAATCAGACACAGCAGATAGGATATCATTCTGGTGGCAAGTTTTGTAAACTTGGATATCGTCCGCGTAAATATGATATCTGCATTTCTGAATTTGCATTGTAACATCTGAGCTATAAATGATGAAAAGTAAGGGTCCAAGAATGGATCCCTGAGGTACTCCGCGAGAGACCTTTTTGGGTCGTGAGCTTATTACTTCGCCTGTTGTATTTAAAAGTTCCACGCGTTGAATACGATTACTAAAGTAGCTAGCAAACCACCTAATAGCCGAACTATCGAAACCATAATAATGAAGCTTGGACAGTAATAATGTTATATTAATGCAATCAAAAGCTCTGGAGAAGTCTAGTAGAACCAGCAACGACGCGTAACCATCATCGATACCCGTCAAGATATCATCTACGTCTATATCAAAATATCCCTTATTGCCCGTGGTAGTAAATTACCTTTTTGTGCCCGATATGGCGATAGGCTCGCCCCCTATCACATCATGGGACGGAATAACGGCGAAAAGTGGGTGCACTAGTTGCGTCTCTGCCTATCCCTTCGGGGATAACAGGCGTGAGTGTGTGTGTGTGTGTGTGTGTGTGTGTGTGTGTGTGTGTGTAGTTAATTACCGGGATAAAAAGTAGCACACACACTCACGCCTTTTATCCCCGAAGGCGCCACTAGTGCACCCACTTTTCACCGTTATTCCGTCCCATGATGTGATAGGGGGCGAACCTATCGCCATATCGGGCACAAATTCCAGACTTCGAGCTGATACTGGGTAGAAAAATCCAATATCACTTTGCCCGACCCGGAGATCGAACTCGAGACATCAGCATTGCAGTAGTACCATAGAACAACTAAACCACCGAGGCAAGTAAAATAAATAAAAAAAATATTTATTTGTCTTTTAGTTGTATTTTATATAAAAGTGCGTTTTTAGTTTAAAATATTGAATTGTCATCGGTCTTTGATAAGTATGCCAAATTTCGATTTAATGCGACGTTTGGAAGGGGGTCAAAATCATGTTCAAAGTTTCCGTTACATACATACATACGTCTGAAGTTAATAAAAACGTGTGAAAAAAAAATATCGGGAATAAATTTGTGAGTACCTACAGGTTGACATTGTGTAACTGAAAGTGAAATAAAATATAGTAGCTATAAAATATGTAACAGTTTATTCACGCAATAAAAATGAAGGAATTTATTCACGGTTACATTTTCTGTTTGCTATGTAAGTTATTTTAAAATATATTGATTTTGACTGCCTCAGTGGTGTAGTTGTATTACGGTATGACTACAATGCTGAGGTCTCGGGTTCGATCCCCGGGTCGAGCAAAGTGATATTGAGTTTTTCTATTCAGTATCAGCTCGGAGTCTGGAATTTGTGCCCGATATGGCGATAGGCTCGCCCCCTATCACATCATGGGACTGAATAACGGCGAAAAGTGGATGCACTAGTTGCGCCTCTGTCTACCCCTTCGGGGATAACAGGCGTGAGTGTGTGTGTGTGTGTATATTGATTTTGAATAATAAATAATAATTATAGATATATCGAGATAACTGGTAGACCTCTCATGTAAGAGTCCGTTTGGAAGGGTACCACCGCAATGCCTATTTCTAACGCCAAGCAGCAGTGTGCATGCACTTTTGTGTTTCGGTTTGAAGGACATTGTAGCCAGTGTAACTACTGGACATAATGAGGCTTAAAATCTTATGTCTCAGGATGACGAGCGCAGTGGAATGCCACACAGTACTTTGTAACTCAAGGTGCTGGATGGTGTTGCTCTTATTTATGGGTGGTTGTATCGCTTACCATCAGGCGAACGGCTTGCTCGTCTCGTGAGTCAATGCAATAAAAAAAACTTAGGAAAAAGATAAAGTAACCTCTTTTCAGTGCTAGAAATTTCCTGTAGAAAATATGATTTGGAATCAGAAGCTATAAAACTATACGGGGAAGATTTCAATACGATACTCAAGAGATTCAGAAAAACTCCTGATTATCTGATGATATTAAATGATAAGGTAAGTCTTTTGTTTTAAAAAGGCAAAAAAAAATCGTGGGGAAATATGTTCGTAGGGAAATGCACATGTTCGTAGGGAAATGCACATGTAAGTTTTGTACAGTCAGATACAAAAGTAGCTGTACATATTATTCACATTGAACTTCAAACCGTTAACCTGACTTCAAGTTAAACACATTCAATTCAATCAAAATATTATGTGCTAGCTTTTACCCGCAGCTCCGCCCGCATTAAAAAGTTTTTCCGGGATAAAAGTCCCGGTTTGTATTTTCCCGGGATAAGAAGTAGCCTATGTGTTAATCCAGGACATGATCTACCCGTGTGCCAAATTTCATCGAAATCCGTTCAGTACTTTTTATGTGAAAGAGGAACAAACAGCCATGCAATGCAATGCAATCACCCCTGTATTATATACTAGCTTTTTGCCCGCGGCTCCGCCCGCATTAAAAAGTTTTTCCGGAATAAAAGTCCCGGTTTATATTTTCCCGGAATAAAAAGTGGCCTACGTGTTAATCCAGGACATGATCTACCCGTGTGCCAAATTTCATCGAAATCCGTTCAGTACTTTTTATGTGAAAGCGGAACAAACATCCATGCAATGCAATGCAATCACCCCTGTATTATATATTGCCCACTGCTGAGCACGGGCCTCCTCCATTACTGAGAGGGTTCAGGCCTTAGTCCACCACGCTGGCCTAATGCGTGTCGGCAGACTTCACATACCTTCGCCATTCTTATAGAGAATTCTCAGGTATGTAGGTTTCCCTCATCAAACTTCCATTCATCCATACATTCTTACAAACTTTCGCCTTAATATTAGTAGGATTGTTTGTCTAAAATAGATCTCAGAACTTATAATAGAAAAACATTGTTAAAGGCAACATTTTAAAGCGATTTAAAATTTTGACCTTCACCAAATTTTGTGGTTTGCACATGCAATGCGCCCCTCCATACCCGCAGCAATGGCCTTCGTGACTATGTCGCATTATAAGATCAGCCTGTGTATTATGTGTTTCTAATAATAAGGTTCGCCCTGTAGATAGGGGCTTTAGAAGTATTTCAACACGGCAACCCCTGCCTGTATGAATGGAACGGTCTGCTGAGACAATGTCCGGAGGTACAAAACCCAAACACACCTCTGACTTTTGAAAGTTACGTGTGTATTGTTTATCAATTATCGGTCACTTCAACGGTGAAGGAAAACATCGAGAGGAAACGTGCATACCTAAGAAGTTCTTTATAAGAATTTCCCAGTTATGTGAAGTCTGCCAACCCGCACTAGGCCAGCGTGGTGGACTAAGGCCTAAACCCTCTCAGTGGTAGAGGCCCTTGTTCAGCAGTGGGACAGTAATCCATACCGGATTACGCATCTTGAATCAGGTGTTAAACATAATAATTGAGACTACATTTACTTATTACTTAGCAAATGTTTTAGCTCAAAGAATTGTACGAAAATGAAAAGTACATGGGAATGCAGACTTTATATTATTACATAGAGAAGCTTAACACCAAGGTAGAAGAGATGCTGGGCTTGGACAAAGAAACGGAACTCCCTTCCACAAGTATTAAACCTCAGAAGTAAGTTAATTATGATTAATTTCAATCGAATCCTACCCAGTAAATAACTCCACTCCGCAATGAAGTCGCTCGCAATTCGCCTGTGTCCATAACTCATGGGTCTTTAACTTTGATTAATTATATCTATACTAATATTATAAAGCTGAAGAGTTTGTTTGAACGCGCTAATCTCAGGAACTACTGGTTCGAATTGAAAAATTCTTTTTGTGTTGAATAGACCATTTATCGAGGAAGGCTTTAGGCTATATAACATCACGATGCAACTATTATGAGCGAAGAAATAATGGAAAATGTGAAAAAATACGGGGAAAATTATTCATCCTTGAGGGCTTCCATTGCGTGCGCTGCGAAAATGGTCCAAGATACCAAAACTATATGTATGAAAGAATTATTCCTCTTAAAATGATCTAAAAAAAATCCGCGACAGTATATGTCTATCTTTTAAGATTAACTCTCTAGAACCGTTTTTATGGTAATAAAATTTGGTCGAAATTAATGCATTATTTGTTAAGAGTTGTATCAACGTCATAATATTAATCTTTATCCAAATAAATGTGTTGGATAGAGTGATTCAACGGGAAGGTTTTTATGTATGTACTTTTAGCCCGGAAAAACTTATTAACGCAGGCGAAGCCGTGGGCAAAAGCTAGTCTATACTAAAATTATAAAGCTGAAGAGTTTGTTTGTTTGTTTGAACGCGCTTATCTCAGGAACTACTGAACCGATTTTGAAAATTCTTTGACTAATAGGAAGCTACTTTACTCCTGAGTGCTACTATGCTGCTACTTTTTATCCCGGGAAAATACTTTTATCCCGGAAAAACTTTCACGCGGACGGAGCCGCGAACACTACTAGTAATTAATATGAGGCTAGGCCATTTTTTAACACGCTTTTATTAGCTTCAGACGTATGTATGTCTATAACTATGTAACTTACACTTTGAACATGATTTCGATCCACTTCAAAACGTCGGATTAAATCCTAATTTGGTATACTTATGAAGGACCGAAGGCAATACAATATTTAAAACTAAAAATACGTTTTTATAGAAATCAAACTAAATAAATAATACTTAAGTTTTGCTTGTGCTTCAATAGATGGCGTCAGCATAGAAATAGATCGTACTATAGTTTACAAATATACAAAATATAACAGAGAACTTTGTATTGCGTTTAAAGTTAGCATTTTTAAAATCCTACTAGTTATTTAGTGAACTAAAAAATGAAAATTGAATAATAGTTTATAAAAACTAAAAAAACACGCTTTATAAAAATCCAATGTATTATTCTTCGACTCATATTATCCGTCAATAAAATATTTACAACTATTGACACCATGCACCCCACGGGTTTTTTACAATAAGATACATGTTATTCTTATTTACAGTATTCTATATTCAAGTTTATTAAAAATTATTTTCTGTTTTTTAGTTGGATTTTTATAAAGCGTGTTTTTTTATTATATTCAGCCCGTCTTCCCATTTTTTGGCTAATTTTATTAATTGCCAACAGATGGCGTAACCATTGTGTCAGATTTTAATTTTTTGCAATATCTCACTGATAAAGTAACATTTTAATTTAAAAAAAAATCATACTCGTCCTCATAACCAGTGTTGTGATACATTGCGGTGTATCAGAATGTCGCGGGACATTTGTGCCGCGTGTGGAAGCGTGTTGCGTACTCGCAAAGCTGCATCGCGCTATAGTTTTGAAGCATCGGGCGAATAAAGGTGATGTGATAACTGAGCAGGTACGAGACAATTACTTAACCAACAAAGCCTATATGGCTATCAATTTTTGTGGTGTCTGATTAGACGCTTATCAGTGGACTTCGAACCTACCGATGTTTCGGTATTTCTACCAAGCACCTACATTGGGTCTAGGCATGGGTCGTGCTTGCACAATCGTAAACCAGGGCTTCCAAGTACGTCCACCTAAAAATACCAGCGCCAAAAACCAGGGTTCGAAATACTTTCAAGTATTTTATATCTGCATAGGAAATTAAGAGACACCAGAGGAAATGGACTTGGCGAAGCCCCGACAACATGACCCTGAATGAGATCGACTTCATTATGACCGACAGGCGCCATATATTCAGAGATGTCTCTGTGATTAATAGGATTAACACCGGCAGTGATCACCGACGTAAGAGGCACTCTGAATATAAGTGTAAAAATGGAACGAGCTCGCATGATGAGGTCGACTCTCAGACCATCACTGCCCTAGATTGAGGCCAGCTCTGAAGCTTTCCAGCTGGAGCTACAGAACCGATTCGCCGTGCTGGAAACTACGGCAGATATTAATGACGCCACGAACAGTCTGGTGCGGACTATCCGCGAAGTTGGCCATAAGTACTTTCGACCTAACGAATACTAGATCTAAATCAAAGCTAACCACTGAGACTATGGAATTGTTGAGGAAACGACGAGAACTTTTAAATGGCACAACATCTGAGCGTCGGGAACTTAACACACATAGAGGTGAAGAGTAATACGACGCGACATAAGGCGATCGAATGCTTTAGCCATTGAAAATGCCATTGTGCAGAACAAGGGCTCTAAAGTATTCGCCAAGCCTCGCACCTCAAGTTGTCACCTGACGAAGCTCAGAACATCACAGGGCAACACCGTCACCTCAACACCAGCGATACTCAGTGAGGTCGAAATGTATTACGGGGAACTCTATGCTCAGAAAGCTCCCCCGCCTGAGACCCATGAAGTGGATAATCCGCGAGCCAGACTAACCCGCCACTATAGCGATGAGCTTCTTGGCATCGACTTGGGCGAGATTCGAATGGCCCTCGGACAGCTACAAAACAACAAAGCTCCGGGAGATGATGGAGTCTACAGAGCTACTCAAGTCAGGAAGAACAACCGTCCTGACAGAGCTGGTTAAGCTCTTCAACTCCGTCATCCACACTGGCACATCACCGGAGACATGGAGCCGGAGTGTGGTGGTATTATTCTTCAAGAAGGGAGATAAAACCTTATTGAAGAACTATCGCCCCATATCACTATTGAGTCATGATTATAAGCTGTTTTCGAGGGTTATTACGAATCGTCTCGCCCAAAAATTCGATGACTTCCAACCACCGGAGCAGGCTGGGTTTCGGAAACGCTTTAGTACCGTAGACCATATACATACACTAAGGCAGATAATACAGAAGACCGAGGAATACAATCAGCCTCTATGCCTAGCGTATGTGGACTACGAAAAAGCATTCGATTCGGTAGAGACCTGGGCTGTTTTGGAATCCATGCAGAGATGTCATATCGAAATCGTATTTATAAACAAATTGTGCGTTTAGAAATTCCATACTTAGTAAGCTCAATATAATTATTTTGTATGATTTTTCAGCATACCAATTTTAGTTGTACAAGTGTGTATAAGTTGCATAAATTAAAAAGAAACTTAATTGACTTTTATTGTTAACTAGCGGCCCACCCTGGCTTCGCTCAGGTAGCAATGCATATTACATGCTGAAATTTATTTTTTGTCACACAAAATATTTCTGTACATACATACACACTCACGCCCTTATCCCATAGGGGTAGGCAGAGACTATTGAGCGCCACATGCTACGATCTAGACAAACCTCTTTCGCCTCTTCCACATTCATAGTTCTTTTCATACATTTTCGTCTGTTAAGGGTACTCCTGACCTGCCCTTTTCTGAGAAGATCATTTATTTGGTCAGAAAATGTTCTCCTCGGGCGTCCCCTTCCAGCCGTACCATCCACATTCGCTCGATAAATACCTTTTGTGATCCGTCTTTCATCCATCCTCTCCACGTGCCCAAACCACCTCAGCATACTTCTTTCAATCTTAGTCACCACATCATCCTTTAACATACATCGATCTCTTATCATACTATTCCTCATGCGATCAGCAATGGTGACTCCACATATACTCCGTAAGGAGCGCATTTCCACCGCATTTATTTGTCTTTCATGCTTCTTTTGCCGAACCCAACATTCACTTCCATACATAAGCGTCGGCATCAGCACACCATTGTGAATAGCCATTCTTGCCTTTTCAGATACCGCCTGGCTACTCACTATTGCACGCAAGGCGCCATTTACTTTGTTTCCTGCTATAACTCTTCTTTCAATATCCATGTCATAGTTTCCATCTCTTGTAATCATACTTCCCAGGTACACAAACTCATTCACTTGTTCCACTTGCTCACCATCTATTCTAATGCTACATTCAGTAGCATTTTCCTCTCTTTCTATCGCCATCACTTTCGTCTTGCTCGCATTAATTTTCATCCCTCTGTCCTTAAACACACCATTCAATAATATTTAAAGCTGGAAGGCAGAATGGCAGCACGGTAGCCTGGGACTAGCGCTCGGGACGAAAAGACTTGGCAAATTTTGACGTCTGCTTCGGTCCCTGTTATTGTATTATTTTATTATTATTATTTATTTTGTTACTTTAAGGATAATTTTATGTAAATTTAGTTATAACAATCAATATGTAATTGTAACGCAGCCCCTGAATGAAAATCAGGGAAGATTTGGTCTATTTAAACAATAATAAAAAAAAAAAAAACACACCATTCACTAAATTTAGCATGTCTTGCAGCTCCCTCGCCGACGGTGCAAGTAAAACTTGATCATCGGCATAAAGGAGAAACTTGACACGCCACTCATCCATTCTCAATCCACATTCTATCTCTTTCAGAGCTGACACACAGCTGTCCATATAGAGATTGAAGAGCCATGGAGACGCAACACATCCCTGCCTAACACCTTTTGAGATGTTAAACCATTCTGAATGCGCTCCATTTACCCTGATACAGGCCTTGGAGTTCTCATAGAGAGACTTCAAAGCCCTCACCAGATGACCCTCAATCCCATATGTTAATGACAACGTTGCCCACAGTTCATTCCTCGGTACACGATCATAAGCCTTTTCCAAGTCTACGAAGGCACAAAAGACTTTTTTTGGAAAAAGTGGAATCCACCTTATGGAAAAGACTTGATCTGTGCACCCCATTCCACTCCTAAAACCTGCTTGCACATCCCACACTTTTTCTTCAGTTTCATTAATCACTCTTTTAATCAGGACCTTTGCATACAATTTACCGACAACACTGAGAAGGCTTATTCCGCGGTAGTTTTTGCTATTTCTGTAATATACACATAAACCTTCCTCTGGAATTACTCCACCCATTGGTGAAGTTTATCCGAGATAAGAATTAGCCTAGGCCCTTCCCAGGGTTTTAAGCTATGTCCCTTCCAAATTTCATCGCAATTAGTTCTGTGGCGTGACCGTGCCGGCTCCACTCGCGAGAAAAATAAACCGGTATAAAATTCCCGCGTTAAGTTCTTCCGGGATAAAAATAGCCTATATCCTCCTCAGGATTTCAAACTATTTCCATACTTTTCTCATTTGTAGACACGCGCCGCCGGCGCGGCCCCCCGGCTGGTACCGCTGCGACCGCTTTGTCCCTGCATTTTAAATCTGTATTATATTTCTGTATAGGCAATTGATCCGTGTTACAATACACATAAAGAGTACAATCGCGTTTGTAAATAAAGTACTTATAGCATTTGGATAGTCTAAAATCGAAATACTTTCAAGTATTTTTTACTGCGTAGGATATTGACCCATGGTTAGTGTAAAGTATAGACATCTAGTGACAAAACTGTGAATCATTATCCTATGCATGTTGCTAAGTTGGTTGGTCTAGTATTGTAATAATATTCGTATGTCAAATAAAACACGCCGCTTACTAATTTCTAAATGAACGTTTTGTTAAAGAACCACAACGTTACAGTTAGGCACTGTGGCGGTATAATTACCATACACCGCCATCTATCAACAAGGCTAGGAACTACTACATTCAGTAGTTAGCAAGGTGACCCGACACTCATCCATCGAACATTGAAGTGGCATCGACGACTAGCAGACGACGCCCAATAATACCGCTAGATGGCACCACACGTTCCCGAATTGCACTTGCAATATTTGAGAGATGCAAAGCATATACCGGGTGGAAGGGAAACGCTCTCGGAAACGAATACAGGTGATAGTATTGGTGATTCCTGACGTGATGGCACTAAAAAAATCGCGATCGCATTATTACAATTTTAGTAGGATTTTCTCAAATTTCTGTACAGCTTCACGTATGGATAGATAAATCAAACTATTATTCTGAAAAAAAAATAGTAAAAAAAATATAGTACATCAGCTGACGGGTTAACGACCGCGTGGCCGGGGCAGCGCGGCGGCCGCCGCCTTGTCGGCGGTTGCTTTGTAGTTTGTACCCTACCCAGTTTTTTGTACGCTTTACATTGCGCGCGCATAAATTACGGAAATACTAAAATCGTAAGTATTATCGCTTAGCTTTGCAAATGAATATAGTTTTTCGTTAATGTTATGGTTCTTCTCTCTTACCGTTCCGGTATAGAGAGCGTTTCCCTTCCACCCGGTATAACAGGATTAGGCCTAAAAACCAATCTTTCCCTTATCGTTGATGTCTCATCCTCTCTCAGTGGCCGTTCTGAGCCGAGGTTCGTAACCCGTTAGTGGGTTGCCCTCAGCATGGTCACTTAATTCAAGCGCCTTCTGCGTTCACCCTAAAGACCGGTGTGGCCAGAAAAGTCGACTCGCGTCAGGCTACTGGCAGTAGGGCCATTAACAAAAAAAAAACCGACCGGACGCAGCCAGTCAGCTGACGCATGCGACGCGAATGTATAACTCGCTGGCCCTTACGCTTATTATTATTGAATGAATGAATGAAATGAAATTTATTTACTTGATTGTGGTTAGGTACATAAAGATGTTAGCATAAGTAATATAATTACAATATTTCATATTCAGTGTCTCACAATCTGTCATTTTTGACGTGCAAATATTTAAAATAGTTTTTGTAATTTTCATTATTATTTAATATGATAGTAATAATTTCATGAAAGTAGAGAGAGAGAAAAAAAATAATAATTTGATTAGATGTATCTTAGTAGTATTTAAGTATCTTTTATTTATTTATTTAACACAAAACAGGTTACAACCATGAATACAATAATTATTGATCACAAAATATGCTTGCTTCTAATCGTAACCCAAAACTTGTGTATAAAGAAAAGTTAAATAAAGCGGACTAGTTTACAATAGTATTACAAAGTATATAGAAATGTTACGACAAAATTTTGTATATTGAAGTTATTATAACTATAGAAACTAAATTTAAGTAGTAGTAAATAGTTAACGGACTAAATAATAAGTATGTAAGATAAGATTAATTTCACTGTGACGTGTGATAAAGTGCCAAAACACAAAAATAAAAAAAAATAAAAAAATATATATATAAATCCCGAGTAATTAATTGAAGACATTAAGGATCTCTCTTTTGTAAGTAGTGATAGTGTTTTGATATATATAGAAGGATTCTTAATACTAAGTTCATTAAACTGTCGACACATGCGAACAATAGGATTGTAGTAAGATGTATTGTCGCGAAATATTAAAAGTGAGAATGTGTTTGGTTTCCGACAACTGTAATTAATATTTAAATTAAGACAAGATAACAACGTAGGAGAGTCTATAAGGGAATGAATAATTTTGTACAAACAAATAAAGTCGCCAATGAAACGTCTTGATTCAAGTGAGTGTGTATGAAAATATGCCAATCTGGCTTTATATGAATTTAAATGCCGGTGCAGATTAAATCTAAATGAAATTATCCTGAAACAAGTCCTTTGGACTTTTTCAATCCGGTCAATATGAACACGGTAAAATGGAGACCAAATACAATATATCTATCTATAGGTAATAATTAAAATGTTAGTCATTAATATACATTATAATTAAAATTCACAATAATAGGTACGTCATTTCAATTCTTATTAATATTTTTGTCATTTAAAAAGTCATTTATATTGTAATATAGTTTGTTAATAAGCAGTTGAGTTAATCTATTTTTAAATTCATTTAATGTACTTTGTTTTAAAGCCGATCGTAGTTTTTATTGCTCTCGCTTCACTGTGGACTCTTTCTTTATTTCTCTCCTGTCTTCGTGTATTAAACTCTTCACATGTGGACTTTATTTCTCCTCATTCTACCTACAACACTTAAAAATTCACTTTCCTACATTCTATATCATAATCGAAAAGCTTCTAAAAATACGGTTGGCGCGCCGTTTTTGAGTCTAAATGATTTTGCAGTTTCTTTCGTGATCACTTCGCCCGGCGTCAGCAAAAGAGTTCCGACGCCCAGACTGGGGTTCAAAAGCTGGACACCTACCCAGCTTTATCGTCCGCGCTGTCAGTCTCTGAACGAAACTCCTATATGGACCTTGGATTTCAATATGCTGGGTTTGTACTATTTTTAGTTATGGAATGTGTTGTCTTCTTCTTTTAAATTCAATTCAAAATTCATTCGAAGACGACAAAACATTCGAAAAATTCTTATGGATATTAAATTTAGGATCTGGATACGGATATAGAAGAAGAAAGAAAGAAAGAAGTTTCTTATTGGTACAACATAGCACACCAAAACAAAAACACATCTCATATTATAAAATAAAGCAATAATTGCACCAACAATGGGCCTCCCATTCAGCTAAATGCCACGGCACTACCAGTGCAGTGCCGCAGCGCTGGTGCATATACAGGAATAAAATTATATCGGTTTCGGATACGGTTACGGATACGGTTTTTATTTCGGATATCCGATAGTTTCGGATAACGGAGCTCCATAATATTCCCGTTTAAAACTCTTTATGAATAAGACCGCCATTCTTTAGAGATTAGAATACACCTTAGAATATCAGAGATAATCTATGGATTAGACACAATCCATGCTTATTATCTTACTTCTTATTAATATTATAAATGCAAAAATGTGTGTGAACACTTGGATGTCTGATTGAAGTGAACACAAACTACTTGGGTTTGGATGATATTTGGCACACGGGCAGATCATGTCCTGTCCTGGACCTGTATTAACACATAGGTTATTATATTAATTTTCTCCCATGGGAAATAATGAATATTTTTGTTCTGATTCTTTAGGTAGATGAGACTTAACATCTTATGTCTCAGGATGACGAGCGCAGTGGAATGCCACACAGTACTTTGTAACTCAAGGTGCTGGATGGTGTTGCTACTGTTTATGGTCGTATCGCTTACCATCAGGCGAACTGGTTGCACGTCTCGTCAATGGATGCCATAAAAAAAAATTCAGACTCCGGGCGAATACTGAATAGAAAAATCCAATATCACTTTGCCCGACCCGGGGATCGAGCATGGCAGTCGTACCGTAATACAACTACGCCAGCGAGGCAGTCAGTTACTTTAATTTGAATCTCTAAAAATAATCTTAACAAAATAGCCACCTCTGACGTATATTCAGAGATCAATTTCATTTTATTTTTTCATTATAAAATTGTTTGAAATAGACGTTAGCCTAGTTGGGAAAGGACCGGTCTGCTGAGACGAATGTCCGGAGGTTCAAAGCCTAAGGCACACCTCTGAGTTTTCGAAGTTACGTGTGGATTTTTATCAATTGGCGAAGGAAAACATCGTGAGGAATTCCACATACCTGAGAATTCTCTATAAGAATCTCGAGGGTTTTTATATGATACTAGCTTTTGCCCACGGCTTCGCCCGCGTTAATAAGTTTTTCCGGGCTAAAAGTACACACATAAAAACCTTCCCGTTGAATCACTCTATCCAACACATTTATTTGGATAAAGATTAATATTGTGACATTAATACAACTCTTAACAAATAATGCATTAGTTTCGACCAAATTTTATTACCATAAAAATGGTTCTAGAGAGTTAATCTTAAAAGATAGACACATACTGTCGCGGACATTTTTGTAGATCATTTCAAGAGAAATAATTCTTTCATACATATATTTTTGGTATCTTGAACCGTTTTCGCAGCGCACGCAATGGAAGCCCTCAAGGATGAATAATTTTCCCCGTTTTTCTCACATTTTCCATTATTTCTTCGCTCCTAATAGTTGCATCGTGATGTTATATAGCCTAAAACCTTCCTCGATAAATGGTCTATTCAACACAAAAAGAATTTTTCAATTCGAACCAGTAGTTCCTGAGATAAGCACGTTCAAACAAACAAACAAACTCTTCAGCTTTATAATATTAGTATAGATAGCGGGCAAATGAGCATACGCTTCATCTGATGGTAAGTGATCACCCCCGCCCATGAACATCTGCTATACCACGGGCACAGAGATGCGTTGCCGGCCTTTTAGGTGGGAATACGAACCCACAATAGGCCAGCGTGGTGAACTAAGCTAGCCCCTCTCAGTAGAGGAGGCCCGTGCTCAGCAGTGCGCAGTATACAGGACCTGTGTGAAGTTGGCAAGTGAGTTTGAAATATCCTGTTTTAACTATTTCCATAGGATTGTACTAGGTTTGTACCGGATTGTACCGTTCTTTAATTTGTTTGTACCTCATGGGGGCAAGAGATATGGTATAATTAAAGTTTGGTCAATCAGCGCCTTGGGTGCACTTACATGAAATCGCGACATATCAAAACCTAACATCATTTTGATGATTTTATGACCGCATACGATATAAAAATATGTTCCGCAGAAGTATAATCCCAACCCATCATTGTACTAGCCGAAATCAACGAGTACAAATGACGGAAATGCACGAAATTCGTACAAATTGATAAATTTTCCAAAAAGTTCGGCCATTTTCAAACAAATCATCACTGTGATGATTTCATGGCTGGATTTAATTTATAAACATGTTCCTCAGAGGTACAATCCCTCTCCATTATAAAGCAATCCGAAACCTGGGAGTACAAACAATGGAAATGTACGAAACTCGTAAGAATTTATTAATTTTCCAAGAAGTAGAGCCACTTTGAATCAAATCATCATTCTGATGATTTTATTACTGCATATGATAAAGCAACATGTCCCTCAGAGGTACAATCCCTCCAGATGATAATACAATCCGAAACCAGGGAGTACAAACGTTGGAAATGCACGAAATTCGTAGAAATTTATTGTTTTTCGCTAAAGCGCAGCTTTTCTATAACTAGTGATTACAGTAATGATTTTATTACTCAATTTGATAGAACAACACGTCCCTCAGAGGTACAATCCCTCCAAATCATAGTAAAATCCGAAAACAGGGAGTACAAACGATCGAAATGTACGAGATTCGTAGAAATTTATTAATTTTCCAAGAAGTACAGCCATTTTGAAACTGATCATCATTGTGATGATTTTATGGCTGAATCCAATGTAGAAATGTGTCCCTCAGAGGTACAATCCCTCTCTATCATAATGCGATCCGTAACCAGGGAGTACAAACGACGGATGTGACGGAAAATCGATCTCAATAATATTATATTTCGATAATGTAATTTTTTTTTTAAAACGAGTATTATAGTAATGATTTTATTTCTGAATATGATAGAGCAGCATGTCTCTCAGAGGTACAATCCCTCCAGATGATAGGACAATCCGAAACCAGGGAGTACAAACGATGGAAATGCACGAAATCCGTCGAAATTTATTGTTTTTCGATAAAGCGCAGCTTTTCTCAAACGAGTGATTAAAGTAATCATTTTATTTCTGAATATGATAGAGCAACATGTCCCTCAGAGGTACAATCCCTCCACATCATGGTACAATCCGAAACCAGGGAGTACAAACGATCGAAATGTACGAAATTTGCAAGAATTTATTAATTTTCCAAGAAGTACAGCCATTTTGAAACTGATCATCATTGTGATGATTTTATGGCTGAATCCAATGTAGAAATGTGTCCCTCAGAGGTACAATCCCTCTCTATCATAGTACAATCCGTAACCAGGGAGTACAAACGACGGATGTGAAGAAAAATCGATCTCAATAATATTATATTTCGATAATGTAAATTTTTTTTTAAAACGAGTATTATAGTAATGATTTTATTTCTGAATATGATAGAGCAATATGTCCCTCAGAGGTACAATCCCTCCAGATGATAGGACAATCCGAAACCAGGGAGTACAAACGATGGAAATGCACGAAATCCGTCGAAATTTATTGTTTTTCGATAAAGCGCAGCTTTTCTCAAACGAGTGATTAAAGTAATCATTTTATTTCTGAATATGATAGAGCAACATGTCCCTCAGAGGTACAATCCCTCCACATCATGGTACAATCCGAAACCAGGGAGTACAAACGATCGAAATGTACGAAATTTGCAAGAATTTATTAATTTTCCAAGAAGTACAGCCATTTTGAAACTGATCATCATTGTGATGATTTTATGGCTGAATCCAATGTAGAAATGTGTCTCTCAGAGGTACAATCCCTCTCTATCATAGTACAATCCGAAACCAGGGAGTACAAACGATGAAAATGCACGAAATCCGTAGAAATTTATTGTTTTTCGATAAAGCGCAGCTTTTCTAAAACGAGTTATTAAAGTAATCATTTTATTTCTGAAAATTATAGAGCAACATGTCCCTCAGAGGTACAATCCCTCCACATCATGGTACAATCCGAAACCAGGGAGTACAAACGATCGAAATGTACGAAATTTGCAAGGATTTATTAATTTTCCAAGAAGTACAGCCATTTTGAAACTTATCATCATTGTGATGATTTTATGGCTGAATCCAATGTAGAAATGTGTCCCTCAGAGGTACAATCCCTCTCTATCATAGTACAATCCGTAACCAGGGAGTACAAACGACGGATGTGAAGAAAAATCGATCTCAATAATATTATATTTCGATAATGTAAATTTTTTTTTAAAACGAGTATTATAGTAATGATTTTATTTCTGAATATGATAGAGCAATATGTCCCTCAGAGGTACAATCCCTCCAGATGATAGGACAATCCGAAACCAGGGAGTACAAACGATGGAAATGCACGAAATCCGTCGAAATTTATTGTTTTTCGATAAAGCGCAGCTTTTCTCAAACGAGTGATTAAAGTAATCATTTTATTTCTGAATATGATAGAGCAACATGTCCCTCAGAGGTACAATCCCTCCACATCATGGTACAATCCGAAACCAGGGAGTACAAACGATCGAAATGTACGAAATTTGCAAGAATTTATTAATTTTCCAAGAAGTACAGCCATTTTGAAACTGATCATCATTGTGATGATTTTATGGCTGAATCCAATGTAGAAATGTGTCTCTCAGAGGTACAATCCCTCTCTATCATAGTACAATCCGAAACCAGGGAGTACAAACGATGAAAATGCACGAAATCCGTAGAAATTTATTGTTTTTCGATAAAGCGCAGCTTTTCTAAAACGAGTTATTAAAGTAATCATTTTATTTCTGAAAATTATAGAGCAACATGTCCCTCAGAGGTACAATCCCTCCACATCATGGTACAATCCGAAACCAGGGAGTACAAACGATCGAAATGTACGAAATTTGCAAGGATTTATTAATTTTCCAAGAAGTACAGCCATTTTGAAACTTATCATCATTGTGATGATTTTATGGCTGAATCCAATGTAGAAATGTGTCCCTCAGAGGTACAATCCCTCTCTATCATAGTGCAATCCGTAACCAGGGAGTACAAACGACGGATGTGACGGAAAATCGATCTCAATAATATTATATTTCGATAATGTAAATTTTTTTTTAAAACGAGTATTATAGTAATGATTTTATTTCTGAATATGATAGAGCAGCATGTCCCTCAGAGGTACAATCCCTCCAGATGATAGTACAATCCGAAACCAGGGAGTACAAACGATGGAAATGACGACGACGGATATGAAGAAAAATCGAACTTAATAATATTATATTTCGATAATGTCCAATTTTTTTTAAACGCGTTTTATAGTAATGATTTTATTACTGAATATGATAGAGCAGCATGTCCCTCAGCGTTACAATCCCTCCACATGATAGTACAATCCGAAACCAGGGAGTACAAACGACGGATGGGAAGGAAAATCGAGCTTTATAATATTATATTTCGATAATGTCCAATTTTTTTTAAACGCGTGTTATAGTAATGATTTTATTACTGAATATGGTAGAGCAACATGTCCCTCAGAGGTACAATCTCTCCACATGATAGTACAATCCGAAACCAGGGAGTACAAATGACGGATGGGAAGGAAAATCGAGCTTTATAATATTATGTTTCGATAATGTCCAATTTTTTTTAAACGCGTGTTATAGTAATGATTTTATTTCTGAATACATAAGAGAAACATGTCCCTTAGAGGTACAATCCCTCGAGATGATAGTACAATCCGAAACCAGGGAGTACAAACGATGGACATGCACGAAATTCGTAGAAATTTATTGTTTTTCGAAAAAGCGCAGCTTTTCTCAAACGAGTGATTACGATAATCATTTTATTACTGAATACGATAGAACAACATGTCCCGTAGAGGTGCAATCCCTCTAGATTATAGTACAATCTTAAACAAGGGAGTACAAACAAAGGAAAAGCACGAAAACCGTAGGAATTTATTAATTTTCCAAAAAGTACAACAATTTTCTAATAAATCATCAATGCGATGATTTTATGTCTGAATGCAATCTAGAATTATGTCCTTTAGAGGAACTATCCCTTTTCGTTATATTGCGATCCGAAACTCGAGAGCATAAACGACGGAAATGTACGATATTTGTAATAAAATATTATTTTTCTATGAAGTGGAGCCATTTTCAAACTAATCATCGTGTTGATAATTTGATACAGCTAAACATGAAAGACAAATTTAGCCTTCACAGGCACAAACCCTCCTTATCATAATTTGATTCGAAACCAGGGATTAGTGAATACGATAGAGGAATACGTCCCTCAGAGGTGCAATCCACTATAGTACGATACTAAAAGAAGAGTTTTAGTTTTAGCAGTGTAACCTACGGCAAACCGCTTTGCTTGCTGCTTGTTGCTCTATCATTTTCAGAAATAAAATGATTACTTTAATCACTCGATTGAGAAAAGCTGCGCTTTATCGAAAAACAATAAATTTCTACGGATTTCGTGCATTTCCATCGTTTGTACTCCCTGGTTTCGGATTGTACTATCATCTGGAGGGATTGTACCTCTGAGGGACATATTGCTCTATCATATTCAGAAATAAAATCATTACTATAATACTCGTTTTAAAAAAAAATTTACATTATCGAAATATAATATTATTGAGATCGATTTTTCTTCACATCCGTCGTTTGTACTCCCTGGTTACGGATTGCACTATGATAGAGAGGGATTGTACCTCTGAGGGACACATTTCTACATTGGATTCAGCCATAAAATCATCACAATGATGATAAGTTTCAAAATGGCTGTACTTCTTGGAAAATTAATAAATTCTTGGAAATTTCGTACATTTCGATCGTTTGTACTCCCTGGTTTCGGATTGTACCATGATGTGGAGGGATTGTACCTCTGAGGGACATGTTGCTCTATCATTTTCAGAAATAAAATGATTACTTTAATCACTCGTTTGAGAAAAGCTGCGCTTTATCGAAAAACAATAAATTTCTACGGATTTCGTGCATTTCCATCGTTTGTACTCCCTGGTTTCGGATTGTACTATCATCTGGAGGGATTGTACCTCTGAGGGACATGGTGCTCTATCATTTTCAGAAATAAAATGATTACTTTAATCACTCGTTTGAGAAAAGCTGCGCTTTATCGAAAAACAATAAATTTCTACGGATTTCGTGCATTTTCATCGTTTGTACTCCCTGGTTTCGGATTGTACTATGATAGAGAGGGATTGTACCTTTGAGGGACACATTTCTACATTGGATTCAGCCATAAAATCATCACAATGATGATCAGTTTCAAAATGGCTATACTTCTTGGAAAATTAATAAATTTCTACGAATCTCGTACATTTCGATCGTTTGTACTCCCTGTTTTCGGATTTTACTATGATTTGGAGGGATTGTACCTCTGAGGGACGCGTTGTTCTATCAAATTGAGTAATAAAATCATTACTGTAATCACTAGTTATAGAAAAGCTGCGCTTTAGCGAAAAACAATAAATTTCTACGAATTTCGTGCATTTCCAACGTTTGTACTCCCTGGTTTCGGATTGTACTATCATCTGGAGGGATTGTACCTCTGAGGGACATGTTGCTTTATCATATTCAGTAATAAAATCATCAGAATGATGATTTGATTCAAAGTGGCTCTACTTCTTGGAAAATTAATAAATTCTTACGAGTTTCGTACATTTCCATTGTTTGTACTCCCAGGATTCGGATTGCTTTATAATGGAGAGGGATTGTACCTCTGAGGAACATGTTTATAAATTAAATCCAGCCATGAAATCATCACAGTGATGATTTGTTTGAAAATGGCCGTACTTTTTGGAAAATTTATCAATTTGTACGAATTTCGTGCATTTCCGTCATTTGTACTCGTTGATTTCGGCTAGTACAATGATGGGTTGGGATTATACTTCTGCGGAACATATTTTTATATCGTATGCGGTCATAAAATCATCAAAATGATGGTAGGTTTTGATATGTCGCGATTTCATGTAAGTGCACCCAAGGCGCTGATTGACCAAACTTTAATTATACCATATCTCTTGCCCCCATGAGGTACAAACAAATTAAAGAACGGTACAATCCGGTACAAACCTAGTACAATCCTATGGAAATAGTTAAAACAGGATATTTCAAACTCACTTGCCAACTTCACACAGGTGTATACAGGGTCATTTTTAAATTGCGTAACTAAATGAAACCACATATTCATCTTTACCTCTGCAACCATCTTGCCAAAAATGATCCATGAATAACGAATATTTGCGACAAAAATCCAGATTGTAGCTTTAAATTTTTTGATGATTTTGTAGTTTAGTGCGAATATGGTGTGTGCGTATATCTGACTGAAAGTGTAATGTTGCTGCTGCGACGAATTCTCTTAGAGCATATAAGGGCGTGTTAACTTAGTTACTTTTTATTGATATTTATTTTGTTCAAAAATTACACTTTTTTATTTTACATCTATGGTTAAAATAAGTGTTATTTTCAAATAGATAATATGGTTTCATTTAGTAACGCAATGTCAACATGACTGTAAAATACAGGGCTGATTGCATTGCAGCGCATTGCACCTTCATTTCAGGCACATCATCCACACGATGATCAAGAGCATGGGCCCTGACGACGAGTCTCCAGTGAAGTCCACCCGCTTGCCGTACGGTGGTGACCATCATCATGACTTCACCACCACCACTACCACGGAGCACGTGCATGTTCATGAGGTAATCATTGAACAATCAAATTATGAAAATTAACAGAGCGCAGTGGAATGCCACACAGTACTATAACTCAAGGTGTTGGGTGAAGACTTACAAAGTACTGTATAGTATTCCACTTCGCTCGTCATCATGAGACATAAGATGTTAAGCCTCATTATGTCCAGTAGTTACACTGGCTACAATGTCCTTCAAACCGAAACACAACAGTGCATGCACACTGCTGGCGCTAGAAATAGACATTGCGGTGGTACTCACCTAGACGGTCTCTCGCATAAGGGGCATTCCACGTGAAGCGGGCACACAAAAAATGTCAATGTTTCCGATTTTAGTAATATTTGACTATGTTATACCTGTATGTGTCCTCGATCCAGATACTAAATATTTTAAAAGTATGAGGTCTGGTCCAACCAAAACTCCGCAGTGGCCATCTTCGACGCATTAGCGGCGGCTGCGGGTTTTCTCTGACGGAAGCGCCTAAGTTGTCGTCCGCAACCACCCCTGCGCGGTGCTGCCTAATGCATCCCATCTCCTGTTTAGGCGGGGGGGAGGGCTCAGAAGCCCCCGCGCACCGAAGGACGCTCTCGGTGTCAACTGTCAACGACAGCGTGAGGCCTACCTGCCACGCTGCCGTCCATCACGGGGGTCGCATCAATGTGCTAAAACACGTACAAAACTAATGACGGACAGCCCCCGGCCGCCCGCCTGCGACCTCCGGTTGCTCCTATTAGTGTGATACACATCTGCCTATCCTTTGAGATTGAAAAAGGTGTGATGCAGTGTATGAATGTATGTATTCAGATGTAATTGAGGCCTTGGAGCAATGCAAAAAATGATAGAAAACACTGATCTAAAGTATTGTGTTTGATTGAAATTTTTCGCGCTTCGGCATTATATCCGGTCTAGCTCCTAAACGACTTGCGAGCCCATTATGAAACTTGGCAAGGATTATCTACACAATAGTAGCTATTTATAAAACACAAAAAAAGAAAATCTAAATTTGCTAACTTTGTGAAATTCAAGTCTGAAATCTATACTAATATTATAAAGCTGAAGATTTTGTTTGTTTGTTTGAACGCACTAATCTCAGGAACTACTGAACCGATTACCAAAATTCTTTCACTAATAGGAAGCTACTTTACTCCTGAGTGCTATAGGCTACTTTTTATCCCGGGAAAATATTTTTGTCCCGGGAAAACTTTTCACGCGAGCACTACTAGTATTAAAATATGCTAATCATAAAAAAAAAATCGATTTCCAAATATGCAGTTAAAAAGCTCATTAAATGAAGTATACATTTCAATACTTTACCTATTTAATTGTAACTTTTAAAAACTTGAAATGGCGCATACCAGCCGGCCTATCAAAAATTCAAAGTCCTTTAACTCGTAAACCAGACCTTATACTTTAAAAAGATTTAGTATCTGGATCGAGGACACATACAGGTCATAACATAGTAAAATATTACTAAAATCGGAAACATCAACATATTTTGTGTGCCCGCTTCGCGTGGAATGCCCTATATGAGAGACCACTCACCACTGTACCTTTTCCTTATGTAATGAGTATTTTTCTTTCTCAGGTGACGCCGACAGCTACTCTTATCGCTTCCACAGTCGCTCCCGACCCTTCTCCGGCGCAGGGCTTCAAGTACAGATACAAGCCTCAGAGGAATTAATAAAATACAGAATTAACACTTGTTTTATTTAATTACCTGAATAATACCAGCCCTATATTAAATACCGTCCCAATGCTGGGGACGGGCCTCTACCACTGAGAGGGCCTTAGTCCACCACGCTGGCCTAGTGCGGGTAGACTTCACATACCTCCGAAATTCTTATAAAGAACTTCTCAGGTATGCAGGTTTCCACACGATGTTTTCCTTCATCGTTAAAGCGAACGATAATTGTTAAACAATACCCACGTAACTTTGAAAAGTCAGAGGTGTGTGCCTTGGGTTTGAACCTCAGGACATTATCTCGGCAGACCGTTCCATTCCCAACTAGGCTATCGTCCACAAAATTCTAATTACCTGAGAGGCATTGATGTATTAAAAACCCAATACATCAATGCTGAGAGGAGAGGAAAAAACTGGACGAGTGCGAGTTGGTCTCGTGTACCATATTCTTGTCACACACATGCGTAAAGAATAACAGGCGTGAGTGTATATGTATGTATGTATATATATGTACACATGCGTACTATCTGCGAAGGGGTAGGCAGAGGCGCAACTAGTGCACCCACTTTTCGCCGTTATTCCGTCCCATGTATAGGGGGCGAGCCTATCGCCATATCGGGCACTAATTACAGACTCCGGGCTGATATTAGAAGAACCCAATACCACTGCCCGACCCGGGGATCGAACCCGTTCAGCATTGCAGTCGGACCGTAATACAACTACGCCACCGAGGCAATATTATAGTAAAAACATTTTTTACAAATACAAATACAAAACATTTATTCGCACAACACCAAACAAATTACAAGCAAACAAATTAAATAAACAAAAGATTACATTTTACATTTTTTTTTATTACATCTGAGTTCGTGGTCTTAGGGGAGCCCCTTTGAGCCGGGGGCCCGTGGCATTTTACCAGGTCTGCCAGACTATAGCACGCTATTGCACGCGGGCGGACCCCCAGAGTTCTAGTTAACAATATTTTAAATGCATTAATAAAAAATAAAAATAAATAAAATCATTTATTGATCAAATAGGCTTATAAAAAAGTACTTATGACAGGTCATGACGTGAAGGTAGACACAATAACAAAGGTATATAATAAACCAATGAAGTAATTTATAGTTAAATAACGAACTACCAGCACGGGCTCATAGGTACAGAGGACACGGACATTAGGGACGGGAATAGGGCTAGGGAAAGGAGAAGTGGAGCTGATATAAAAGAAAGGGAAGGAGTATCATTACATTACGAGGTAAGGAAACGCCACGGTCCTCGCCGGCGAGGATAAAAAGGTCCTAGCCTAGCTAACCTACCAGCCTTTCACTAGCTACCTAAGCGATGACGACCCGAAGAAGAAAGGCAGAAAGAAACTCCGGGCTTAATTTTTTCGTCATCAATTGTCATGACTCATGATATACTGCATTTTTTTTAATATAAATTTTACTGTATGATTATTACACAGGTTAATGCATACATG
Source organism: Lapara coniferarum (assembly GCA_949316025.1). Lineage (NCBI taxonomy): Eukaryota > Metazoa > Arthropoda > Insecta > Lepidoptera > Sphingidae > Lapara > Lapara coniferarum. The sequence goes on from OX438929.1 coordinate 20,639,869, forward strand.
AATGTAGCCCTAAGATATAAATGACATACTATGAAGCAACCAAATAACAATATATTGGCGTCCATGATGCATTAACCCACGCTTACAAATATAATTTACACTAAATAACTAGATCATATCTTTAGTCATTAACAGTGATAAGATATAGATCGGTCGTCACAATAATAGAACAATGTCAAAATGTCAAAAGCAAAACTAAACTAAACTGCATTACCTGCAGTTGTCACGGCATGCATTGGAAGGAGATGTCGCCTTCTATATGGGTGCTAGACTTGAAAATCCAACCAGACTCAAACTTTGAGGACATTTATGGGGCAACATATAGATCTTATATTCATTCAAAAAATATTTTTAGACCACTCCATTCATCTTTTTTAAAAACGTTCATATGAAGTGTAGTTTTCAAACAAAATATAATAATTACATAAGTCTCAAAATCGGAGGGCTCTAAATGTATGTTTGCAGCGAATAAACTCGAAAAGTACAGGTCCGAATTAAAAAAATCTTTCATTCTTTCAAAATATAAAGTGAGACTTTATCCCGGAAACACTAGTCTATTACAATTTCGATCTAAATGTCATTCATCTTATTCATCCGCTGTTTTTAGTTTTTTTAAGTTGTCAACAGATGGCGTTAACTACACATCAGATTTTAATGTTTGTGTAATAGCTCGTTAGAGCAGCACTATTTATTTCTTTTCTTAGTTACACTCACCTTTGTGATGTATTTTGCATCATATCGCGTTGTGCCAGAATGTCGAGCGACATTTGTGTCGCGTGTGGCATCGTGTTACGAACTTTTGCAGCTGCATCGCGCTATGGTTTGTAGTAGTCACACGGATATGTAAGTAAGTACGAAGTAAGTAAGGGTATGGATAATTTACAATTTAATACTATAGTTTATTTTTGTAGTGTCTGTATGGACACATATTATAGATGATATAGATATAGATTTAATTTTGTCAAAATTTGGGTATCGGCGACCGGTTCGTTTCTTTCCATGTTGAATTTTCTAATTGCTAGTTAATTACTGAAAATAACGTGAGCGGAGCGTTGCCAACTCTGTCTTTTTATGTAAATCTACGTAATTTTCGCCATTCCTGAAAATCTACAAACTTCAGTTCCAGAAACTACGTATTTTCTATTAAATAGCAGAATCAGTGTTGCCAACCCTGTGAATCCAAAAAACATCAGATCAGTAATCAAATACAGTAGATCAACGATTTTGAACGAGCGAAAATAAGGTCCTCGATTTCGATTTTTCTTCCGGTAACATCTGAGAAATAGCAGAAGTGGGTAGGGTGGTGACCTAAAAAAAAGCTCCTACAGCATTTTACTGTGAAATAATTTACTAACCTTTAGGCAAAACCCCTGAAAATGCATGTAAAAGTCAATAAAACAAAAAACTGTAAAATTCCGACTCTACACAGAAAAAAGGAATGTCAAAGCAAAAACAGAAAATCTACTGTTAAAACAAACAGTAGGGTAGGCAACACTGACCTGGATGGACATGATATTTCCTACACTTCAGCGCATAAACAATTATAAACATTCTGTTTCATATAAACATGCGTTCACTTCACCACACCATATTATTATATTATGACGTCATTTTAATTTTGAGAGGCCGTAGCTAAAATTTCGACTATGTCAGTCATATATTGAAAATAAAGAAATTGTGGTATTTAGGCGACTTTTATACCAATAAATAGTATTTTTTGTTAGTTAGTTTCAAGCACGATTTTTATTGAAAACGACAAGTTTGAGTCTCCGTACGAGAAAATTTCTGAAACAGACGTTGAATCTTGTTGGCTAGATTGAAATTAAAGAAAGACATGAAAAATCTGGCTCGTTTATTCCATTATTGTTGAAATAGTCTTTCCGATGATGTATTATAAAATTAATCAGTTCAGTTCATACATACATATACACTCACACCCGTTATTCCCGAAGGGGTAGGCAGAGGCGCAACTAGTGCGCCCACGTTTCGCCGTCATTCCGTCCCATGATGTGATAGGGGGCGAGCCTATCGCCATATCGGGCACAAATTCCAGACTCCGAGCTGATACTGAATAGAAAAACTCAATATCACTTTGCCCGACCCGGGGATCGAAACCGAGGCCTCAGCTTTGCAGTCGTACTGTAATACAACTACGCCACCGAGGCAGTCAGATCAGTTCATAAAAAAAAAAATCACGATGAAGAGTTGACTGAAATAGTCGACATTTTAGATACGGCCTCTTAAACAAAATCGCCATAGCGGGGAGTTGTAGTCACTGAACACTACAAAGGGCACAATACAGTTTACTGAAAGAACAATACGTAGTATTATAGTTAATAGTGCTCTTTGGAATACTATTTGGCTGAACTGAATAATAATAAAATTAACGTTACAGAAATGACAAAAATTTACATTCACTTGAAAGAAACAGCGTATTGACCATAACTACTTATGTAATGAAATTATACCTAAATCATTTCAAGTCAGAGACTTGGGAATCATATTTGATGAAAAATTCACTTACAGTGCACATATACGTATAAGCGTATTAGCTTAGAATAATAATACATAGAACTATATAATAAAATCAACTCCAGTCTTAAAATTTTTGATATGACTAAAAGAACCTGTAAATTTACTATTAACTAATGGCTTTTATCCCTGTCTTATTGCCAAACCGAGGCTCTTCTCGGTAGTGTTAATGTAGGGTAGTTAATGGAAAGGTTTGAATGCGCATACACACATATATTATACAGGCACACACTCACACACACACACACACACACACACACACACACACACACACACACACACACACACACATACTCAGAAATTTACATCTAGACAAACATAAAGTTATTTTTGACTCACATCCTCATCACATTCGCAACAGCTTACATACGTCCAGTTTAGTATTGCTTTAGATTAAAAATTTTACCGATTTTATATGTTGCAGTTATCATGATACTATAACATTTAGTTTTTGCTGGAGGTTTCACTGATACCTATAACACAGGTTCTCCTAGCATAGGTATCAGTAGATAATTTTTATTGCGTAAAATGAATTAAATTTAAATGTATTTTTAGTGTAACATTATAATGTATATTGGTGGAAATAAATTATTATTATTATTAACCCACGAACATGCACGCTTAGTGAGGCAAGTAATACTAAGCCATTTGGCCTAGTTTCCGAACAGCCCGCGTCAGTGCACAAAGGCGGACCGTAGCGCCAGCAGCTCTCGATATTTTATTTTAATATGACGGTTTGTGCAATAAACGGATGTCACAGTACCTCGGATAATCATAAGAAACATTGTTACATAATATTTCACATGTAAATATTACGTTTAATCTAATATTATGACATAAAATAATCGACAAAGCAAAAACAATTATCCATAATTTTTACAGACGACATTGTATCAAAATGTTGCAAACAAAAGGAAAATTGTTACCTCAAAGTTTGATGTCTATGTTCTAAAATTAATTTATGTCTAAAATTAACTTTTTTAATTGGTACTTTTGCATGCTTTGATATTGTGTTGCCAGTATTAGGAATATATTATATTCTATTGATCTGACTCGAATTGACAATATTTAATTTTTTTTACATGCTTATATTATTATTTTAGATGAAAATAGATTTAAAGTAAGGACTTATACGCCTATTCTCTTTAAAAAATATTTCGTTTTCATTAATAATTTTAACTTTTAATTTCGTCTTATCCTCAAGAGACGTAAGCACGATGCGTAAAATGACGCCAATTATACGGTTGAATAGTGATGTCTTTGTTTTACTATAATCCGGCAAAATTTCTAATAAAATAGAAGCGGTGACGTATTTTGACATTGTTGACTTAAATATAAAAAAAAATATATCACCTTCATAAACTCACCATCGAGGCAAAGGTAAGTACCTCATTCAGCCGTTAAATGACGTCAGCACGTGTTTTATGGTTTTATTTTTTCTCCCTAACGAAGTAATAATGTAATTTAAAAAACATGTTATAGAACTCAAGATAAGATAGTAAAGAAAAGGTATTTTATTATTTGGTATCGCTTTTTCGGAGTTGGATGATACATCTTCGTAATGATTTAAGTTTTCCATAATAATTAAAAGCCGGTTTTCTCATATAAACGTAATATATTTCGTCTGAACAACAATACAGAGTAATAACAACGTTCTGTTGAGCTAGCCAACTAAACTTCGAATGCCCCGAAGCGCGTCTGCGCTCTCATTATAAAGGTTCGCTCCCCTCTTCATAATTTCATACTACTCGATTCATTGAAGTCAACAATAATACAATATTCATAAATAAAAATAGTCAAATCAACAACTTATTATACAAATTCAAATCAATCTGCAACATTGTGTATTACACTACGTTTAGAAATAAGTAGTTCATTTTTAAATCTCACTATGCAATATTGAAATACTGGTAATTAACCAGCATCCTATTTTATAGTATTTTAGTCACTCCGACACGCTTTGATCCTTTTCAGGGTTTCCCTATTTGAAACCATTCGTTTCTTAAGAATAAAAAAAGTAATTTCTTATTGTGGACAATAATAATAATTCTATAAGTATATAATACTTAAATAATGGCTCAAGGTAGAAGCAATTCCACTTACCCCAAGCTTGGGGAAAATTTCATACCACTAGCAATATTATTTGTACACTTGTATGCGTGTGACAGAACGTCACTACGAGTGACTTACGCTTACATCAATGAGTTTTATGCCTCACATTCGACAGTTTTTTTGATATGAAACTATCATTCTCAATTTTCGACGCGAATTTGGCGCCCCTTTTTCACGCGGGCGGTGCCGCGTGCAAAATTCTAGTCTATTATAATTTTCATTTAAATTCTTAGAGCATTTTTATAGGTAGATACTCAATTGTAGTTTATTTTCTTCACCTAATTGAATTTTATTCATATGCTTTTTTCTGTTTTTTAACTTGTCAACAGATGGCGTTAACTATACATTAGATTTTAATATTTGTGTATTAGCTCGTTAGAGCAGCACTATTTATTTTTTTCTCAACTACACCCATCTTTGTGATGTTTTTTGCATCATATCGCGGTGTGTCAGAATGTCGCGCGACATTTGTGTCGCGTGTGGCAACGTGTTGAGCACTTTTACAGCTGCATCGCGCTATGGTTCGTAGTAGTCGCAAGGGTAAGTACGCAAATTACCATATATTGTTACTACTAGTGCGAGTTTGGCAAACTCACGCCTTTTTGAAATTTTTCGAAGTGTCTTGATCGTTGATAAGACTTGATAGACGCTTAATAATCTTTAGATGTACGCAGTAGGCATGGGTCGTACTTGCAAAATCGTGAACCAGGGCTTGCAAGTCCGCTTAAAAAAAACAGGGTTCGAAATACTTTCAAGTATTTTATTTCTGCATAGGAAATTAATACGTGCTTCCATACAAATAAGGAACACAATCGCGTTCACAAATAAAAACTTCGAACAGTTCGATTCTATAAATACTAAGTATTTTATTTCTGTATAGGAAATTGATCCGTGTTTCAATGCCCATAAAGAGCAGAATCGCGTTCAGAAATAAAGTACTTGTAGCACTTGGATAGTCGAAAAACGTAATACTTTCAAGTATTTTTTACCTGCATAGGATATTGACCCATGATTAGGCACTAATAAGGAGCACAATTGCGTTAACAAATATAATACTTTTAACACTTAAATACTTGCATAGGAAATTGTTCACTAGCTAGTTAAAATAAGAACCATAATTGCGCGCGGACGTAGCGCGGCGTAAAATACTTTCAAGTCTTGCAAGTGTTTCGGGTCGGCACCTGGTCGGCGTACTTGCAAGCAAATACCTGGTGTAAAAGCCTGATTGCGTAAATACGCACCACCTCTATTTCAAGTACTTTATTTCTGCATAGGAAATTAATCCGTGCTACGATACAAAAAAGGAACACAATCGCGTTCACAAATAAAAACTTCGAACACTTCTGATTCCATAAATACTAAGTATTTTATTTCTGTATAGGAAATTGATCCGTGTTTCAATACATATAAAGAGTACAATCGCGTTAGTAAATAAAGTACTTATAACACTTGGTTAGTCTTAAATCGAGATACTTTCAAGTATTTTTTTACTGCATAGGATATTGACCTATGTCTCGGCACGAATAAGGAGCACAATCGCGTTAACAAATATAATACTCTTAACACTTCAATACTTGCATAGGAAATTGTTCACTAGCTTGTTGAAATAAGAACCATAATTGCGCGAGGACGTAGCGCGGCGTAAAATACTTTCAAGTCTTGCAAGTGTTTCGGGTCGGCACCTGGTCGGCGTACTTGCAAGCAAACACCTGGTGTAAAAACCTAGTTGCGTAAATACGCACCACCTCTATGGTGCACCGACCTCCACATGTTTCTCGATGATGACACCGTGGTAAGGTCAAGGGAACGTGCCCGAATTATTTATTAAGTAGCACAAAATCTGTTGGCAGACAGCCTCGGGGACAAACAAAACTACAGATTTTAGGAACAAAAGTACGTGCATTTATTAACGTAAACAATTAGCTACTAGTCACGGACACGATCGGTGCGGCGCGAGCGCTCCTAGAGTAATAGTTCTGTGCGCGAACGCGTCGCAGGTACCTAGTTATACTTATAACATTTAGTAATTGCAAACGATGGGAAGGCGCGGTACAATAAACATACGTTCAGCTATAGTCCGTCCACCATTTATTTAACTTTGACAGTTCGGTTTCTAATCAATTGGGGATGTACTAACCTCTCGAGTACCGTCCGGCCCAATCGGGCCGGTCTGACAGCTGTCAAACTCGATATGTGTGCGTGTTGACGCGCCTTATGTGTGTGCGTGTAGGTCGATTTTCGCGTGTTGACAGACACGCGAAAATTGCGCTTGGGCCAGTGTGACCAGCGCTCTGTACGCGAGACGCTAATGCGTTACCGATTCGATTTCTTGTAGGAATCGATTTAATTTATGCAGCATAAGTTTTGATCGATTAAACACATTTAAATGTTATTTTTGCTCAACATTTTGTATTGTTTTATAAACATGTTTAGGCGTTTAAATGTGTGTATTTTCTGTTTATAAATTTATTCTATAGGTAGGTATATATTATATATCTAAAATCATTTTGACAAAATTTAACTTGAATAGTTTATTTTATCGGTTATTATATACTTACGCATATACAGGGTCATTTTGTAATCGAATACATAAATTTAACTGCGATAAAATCAATTTGAAAGAAACACCATGCAGTTAATTAATTTAACCATAAGTGTAAAAGAAAGAAATACATTTTTCAAACAAAATAAATAACAAAAAAGGTCTTTTAATTTTAGACATCCTATTGCCACTACTAGTATACGAGAGATCGTCGGAGCGTCAACGTCACTGAGGTCTGTGTGTTTCATTGATAATATGCTCACGCACACGCGAACAAGAGATGCACACACGGAGCGCAACGATAAGACATCGCGCCATCGTAACCAAGAAGCTTTATTCCAAACCGAAAAGATGAGGTCGCTATTATTACCTATGCTTCTGTGTCAGGTCACATAGGTCAATCAAAACAACAGTCACTTACTAGATTCTGTCAGAGCCAGTTATGTCTCCTTTAGAAGACTGAAATCATTGAAGCATCTTCGATAATGGTCACAGTCCGTACACCGCACGTAGCTTATCAAAAAGCCTCACAACCCTAAGATTCCATCAACTATCACACGATACATCAGCAAGAATCGCACGCTCAAGCCGTCAAATTCGTCGATCGATTTCGTGAAACCGACTATGATGCTACCGTTATGGTACGAGTGTCAACGAGGTTCTTGAAGATTGGAATTTTGAACATTTACTCAGTAATCCCTAAAAGTACAAAAGACATTTCAACGACCTTCAAGGAAACATTAACACTTTATTCACGAGCTTTGTAAATGTAAATCATAGTTTACCACAACAGAAACTTAAAAATTAACACAATAGAATAATAATTACAATTAGAGAACATTTGATCGTGTGCGCATAAAAGCCGACAAAGGACTACTAAACTAATAGGTTTTTACCTACACATGGCTCGCGTCTCCCGAAGCGATGTCAGAGACAAGGTCACTCGGATCGATACAAAACGATATAATAATAAAATTACAATAGGTACCGGTAAGTACATAGGGAGCATCGGCCTAACATTCAGTACGTAAATCGACATACGCCACGTCGTGTTGCTGCCGGGCGACTGGCGGGCACCGCGCGCGCAGGCCCCCGCGCCCCACGGCGCATGCGCCTGGAGGAGCCAGTGCGGGGCCATATTTTAGGCCGCGCGGGATAGGCATAAAGTCCACGAATCCCGGACCGCGAATCTCGATGTATTTCGAAACGTTACACATTTTGATAAATATCACTTGTACTTATTGCTATTACCTGGAATTGTCGTAATTTACTAGTAGGGTAAAAAACGTTATTTTTTACCACTTCATAGAATACACGCACACTTTCGTCAAGAATAAGTAACATTTACGTACGTATAGTAATGGCTGAACTTAATTTAAAATAACCAGGATATTCAATTGACTAATAACCAAAATTATTGTAAGTAGGTAAAACATAGGTATTTAGAAGGATTTTTGTGCACTTGGTCGAGTCACTTTATAAGTGGTTAGTAAATAACGCCAGTTTTAGGTATTATTACTCAGGCAGGAACTATTAAAAATTACGATTGTTATTGCGGTGCGGAGATACTGGGGTACTCTGTCAGAGATGTCCGGGAATAAACCCATATTTCGCCCAAATGTCCGGGATTCTTGCCGTGTTTGTCCGGCGTCGGCAATTTAGGTAATGGCAGCCCTATACAAAGAACATGCCGACAAGTGCGCCGTGCGCCCGCTGGCGCGCGCGATCGTTGGCCCCGCCAGCTGATGTTCGTGTTACACGTGCTCCCACAGGGATACCAAGCTTTGGTACTATTACCTTATTCTGCAATATCTTGCAATTTAAGTTTTACATTGTTCTATGCTATTTTAACCGTACCACAATGCATATTGAAATTAAATGATGTTAGAGCTCTGGTATGCTTTATTGCTTAAAGTAATGTTATTTTTACAACACAAAGATATTGCTGCGTATTCGTTTAAGTAGACTTTTCATTAGCATAATTGCCCTAGTTATTTTATTATTTAATACACTTATTTAAGTGTGTTAGAAATCCATGTGATAAATAAACTAATATCCGATTCTTTGAAAAGCTGTGTCATTTTAGCAAACTTGTCGGTAAAAATGTTTATACTGGCAACACAGCGTGTTTGAGTGCGTGTTTATAATGAATGGCGTGCGAAAGAGACACAACATGTTGGTATCTGCACGTTAGTTTCAATGTGTTAGTAACAAGATCAACGACTCTGACGCGATACAAAATGTAGCTAGAGATTAGAAGGTACAGAAGGCATAATAAGGCGTTTGGTAGTATAAAGTATTTACGTAAACCTATTTTAGGCATGACGTCCAGAAATATTGATGTTAAAATTAAAATAAACGTTGAAATATCATACGGAATCAAAAAATATGATATCAATAGATTAAAATCCTGTAACTTTTTTAATAGTGACTGCGAGTTGTTAAGTACCTACCTATTTTGGTAGGTAAACTTATTTATTAACGAAAACAAAGTTTATTATTAAAGAATTAATACTTTTCTTTACAGCATAACACTTAAAAAATAATTAGTTCCTTTTCACACAATAACATGACAACTTTTTATTTCATGTTGATATTTATAACGTATTAGTTAGGGAGTAGGGACTGCTCTAGTAGCAATTTAATTATTTTATTTCAAATTCCACGTCTCAAGCGGTACTGCTGCAGCTATGTGAGTGAATGTATTGCAAGTGAATTTGTGAGTTGCCCTTCTTAATCCTATAGGTTTTGTAATAACATCGTCAGCTGTGACGTGATTCACTGAATAAAGTCAAGCGCGCTAAAACACAGCGTGATCAAAAAACTATAAAACTATAATCTGGATTATTGGCGAAAGTATGCGTTACCCATGGATAATATTTTGCACGATGTTAGCAGAGGTCACGCTGAATATGTGGTTTCATTTAGTAACGCAATGTTGAAATGACACTGTATAAAAAGATTTTTATTAATTTATACTGCGACATTTTATTTTTCAATGTAAAAGTTTGGATTATTTTTGTTATACAATCAGTGGGCTTAACGAATATCGATTGATAATTAATATAAGAGCTGAATAGCAAGTCCCTTCACTAAGAAAAACAAAAACTAGCGTCCATAAAGTATTAAATTATTTTGTTTGGATTCCTTGGCAATAATTATAAAATTTCTTTGGCGCGCATATGTCAAAAGTTAAATAAATGGTTGGACGGACTACAGGCGCATTCTCACAACTTCGTATATTATCAACAAAATCGACACAAGAGTCAAGAGCCACAATATGTGGGTAAGAAAATATGAGTGTATAGTAATGTATGTACATGAAATTTATTCAATCAGTTATTTTTTTTACTTTTCCTATAATAATTATTGTATTCCATTAATACTGTCAAATATTATTATTATTATTTATTTATTTAATAATATATTTTAATATTATAGTCTGCTAAATTGACAGTCATATTATAACGTATTATTCAAATTTCTATAAGCAAAGCACAAGTAATTTTTTTTCCTCATACTGATTTTTAAAGTCAGTCCTATTTTTTGTTATTGTATGTTTGTAACGAATAAACTCAAAAACTACTGGACCGATTTTAAAAATTACTACTACTACTACACGGGCTACTTTTATCCCGCGAAAATACCAAGCGAGACTTTATACCGCAAAAACCCATTCACATGGGCGGAGCAGCGAGTAAAAGTCTAGTCTATTATAATTTCGACCTAAATGTCATTCATTTTCTTCAGCTCATTGAATCTTATTCATCCGCTTTTTTTAGTTTTTTAACTTTTCAACAGATGGCGTTAACTATACATTAGATTTTAATATTCGTGTAATAGCTCATTAGAACAACACTATTTATGTTTTTCTTGATTACACCCACCTTCGTAATGTTTTTTGCGTCATGCAGCGGTTTAGAGGAATGTCGCGCGTCATTTGTGTAGCGTGTGGCAACGTGTTAAACAATTTTGCAGCTGCATCATGCTATGGTTTGTAGTAGTCGCGAGGTGAACTCGAAGTGTTTATCTTATATGATATTATAGACTATTTCGCATCTACAGCGGATAGTTATAGTTGATATTATATTTTTGGAGCGTCGTTATAGACACTTTTATCACTAGCTGGCTCTTATAGTTGTCAATAACAACAATGATGGCTTTTAATTATTATTGTCCAATGGTCGTTGAAAGGGAACGTGCATGAATTATAGGGGGCAGCACAACACCAATCCCCAATCGACTTAGTATTCCCCGCAATTTGGGGGATTCCCCACAAATCGGCAACGCTGCACAAGAGCCACATGTGGATATAAAGAACTTTTTAACCCTCGACAATAAAGAGGAAAGTTATAAGTTTAGGGTGTGTATCTGTGTATTTGTATCAGGTTTAGAAAAAAAACGATTTTTTTATATATATCTATACTAATATTATAAAGCTGAAGAGTTTGTTTGTTTGTTTAAACGCGCTAATCTCAGGAACTACCGGTTCGAATTGAAAAAATATTTTTGTGTTGAATAAACCATTTATTGCGGAAGGCTTTAAGCTATATAACATCACGATGCAACTATTAGGAGCGAAGAAATAATGGAAAATGTGAAAAAAACGGGGAAAATTATTCATCCTTGAGGGCTTCCATTGCGTGCGCTGCAAAAACGGTTCAAGATACCAAAAATATATGTATGAAAGAATTATTCCTCTTAAAATGATCTAAAAAAATGTCCGCGACAGTATATGTCTATCTTTTAAGATTAACTCACTAGAACCGTTTTAATGGTAATCAAATTTGGTCGAAATTAATGCATTATTTGTTAAGAGTTGTATCAACGTCATAATATTAATCTTTATCCAAATAAATGTGTTGGATAGAGTGATTCAACGGGAAGGTTTTTATGTACTTTTAGCCCGGAAAAACTTATTAACGCGGGCGAAGCCGTGGGCAAAAGCTAGTTCGATATATATATCGGACTAGTAGTGCTCGCGGCTCCGCCCGCGTGAAAAAGTTTTTCCGGGACAAAAATATTTTCCCGGGATAAAGAGTAGCCTATAGCACTCAGGAGTTATGTAGCTTCCTATTAGTGAAATAATTTTCAAAATCGGTTCAGTAGTTCCTGAGATTAGCACGTTCAAAAAAAAAAACAAACTCTTCAGCTTTATAATATTAGTATAGATTTATATCCAGGCTAAGAAAAAGAAGTTAATTTCATTCTGTAATTGGATTAAACACTTAAAAATGTGAGAGGAATTTTTAAAATAAGTCATTATGTAGTAGTTAGTGTCAAATTACCACAAGTTAATTAAAAATACCTAGTAATAAAAGAATTAGTGTTTATTTGGGAAATTATTTTTTAATGAACACTTAAAAAATCAAGTTCCTATTCTTTTAATAATCTTAATTTGTTTGTGGGATAAATCAAATTTATATAAATCAAATTTTAATAATAATTTGTATTTATAAAAAAGTAATCATTCAAGATCGGGCCTTAGCATAGATCAATGAGTGGGATATCAAAAACAATAATGAGTCAACGTTTATCAAATCTTTCGATTGTTACGCTTGCGGGGAATTCCTAGAAAGTGAAAATTATTAACGCTAAGAGCTTCCATTTGATCGCGCCAAATGGAAACGACCGCGTTCAGTACTGACAGATGCAGAGGACGAAATCACTCTGGCCATTCGCGAAAAGATCGAGCATCAAAAGCTCACACACTCCACAAGACGCAGTACCGTCCTCGCCGTCGAGGACCTCGTCGCGTTCCCCGTCACCCTGACCTCTCTTAGCAGTTCCGGCCCGCGTGCCGAAGACTACTAGGTACGATACCACTAAATAGGATTATGTTAAAAACCATCTTCCCCAAACGCTGATGTCTTATCCTCTCAGTGGCCGCCCTGAGCCGAGGTTCGTGACCCGTTAGTGGGTCGCCCTCAGCGTGGTCGCTTAATTTGAAGGGTTGCGAGCGCCTTCTGCACTCACCCAAAAGACCGGTGTTCTTTCATAAGCCGACCCTCGTCAGGCTAGAAAGAGTAATGTCAGGAACAAAAACAAAAAAAAAAACGCTAAGAGCACCAGGGAATCCCCATTTTTATTACCTCGTAAAATAAACCTTATATTTTATGAAGTTAAGGTTTGAATTTCAATGAAAAGCTATCCGTACTGGTTTAGTTAAAGAGAATCCCATCAAACATAAATGCGAAATATGGAAGCCAAGACTAACATTAAGAATATGTGTGCTTGTCGACTTCACCGACAAAAGAATTGAAATCTAAATAGTTGCCATTCAAGCCCTGTAGATAATTCTGAAAATTATTTATAAGAACACACTCCATTCTAAAATAAATTTTAAACTAATATTTCTTTGTTTTTCTGCTACGACAATGTATGATATTTAAAAATATAACTTCTTAATTTTGAATAGTCGAATCATTTACAAAAAGCAGATAACTTAGTATCCGTCCCGCATAATTTAATTTTGTATGATAGTGAAAATTACACACAAAATAGAACGAATAATGTAGGTCCCAATAAAACAGCGGCCAAACCAATATAATGCAAGGAAGACTGCTAGAAGTTCTAAATAATTAATGACATTTGAAATACGGTGTGGTCAGTAAAAAGAAAATAAAAAATGTATTTAAAAAATGTGCGATGTTGCCTTGTAGGATGGGAGTACTACGTTGTGAATGTTATATCTGAAAAATGATGCGATGCAATCAAGAAGTTTATATTGGATGCAATATAATTAGAATTATTCGAATATTATTCGAAACATTCGAATATTATTCGAATAATTAAAAATATGAAAATTGTTCTAATAAACATTGTTTTTAATTGCCAATGTCTTACTTAGAGTCTAATTTCTCTGAATTAAAACAATTTTTTTATTAAAATTTAAAGATAAATTTGAATTTGACTCTTAAGGTAGGTATTAAAAGGAGTCCTACAAAAATAAATAAAAACAGTTGGTGCTACTTGCTCTGCGATCTGCGTTAAAACATTTACATTATGCGAACACGCAAGTCGCAAATGGTAAACAAGACAAAGCGTGAGCAAAGACTCCAGTGTCGCACTGATATACGAGAGTTCCCGATCGCTTCCGAGCTTTGATGAAACCTGTCGCTAAGTTTGGGACACCGGCGGCGACGCGCTCTAACGTAACGTCCGGCGCGAACTTTGAAAATTATATTTTGAGCACGTCAAAAGTCTGAGTTTGGCATTGTGTACATTAATCGAATATTCGAATATAGCAGATTTTATATTTGAATACTCGTACGTCTTTATTATTCGAATATTCGAATGCAAGCCCTAGGTAGTTCATTCCAGAATCCAGAGCTTAGGAGGTAGCAGTGGCGAAGGGTGACATTTGTCGAAAGGGAAACCGACACAAAATATAGGTAATAATATCCATAAACGTTGTCTGCAAATCGTTCTAATGATAATTAGATTTTAGCCTATGTGTAATAATAACACTATAAAAAAATAGAAGCTAACGCATGACGACGGTGGTTTTGTTCAAATACTCAAATCATTATAACAGCTGCTAGGATAAGTGATTAACACCTAAACAAGAAATAAAACAAATCACTTCATATGTCATTGGTACCTAATTATCGATGTAAGTCTAAGATTATCGATTATTTGTCTACCATACTCCGCGTTAGCATAAATATTTTTCGTATTATGGCAGAAAAAAACTATGAAACAGGTAGACATTCGATACATAATTATCTCTGATAGTAACTAGGCACTATTCCCTTGCTTTTTAACTAAGTTAGTGCATACAAAAAAAAGATAGATTTTATTACTCACGAAACTTAACTTTGAAAACACAGTTTCCATAAGAAATGATCCGTCAGGCAGTAGTTGACGTACTTTATAATAATCAATGTATATTGTATAATGTGAAACAACACTTCACAATTTATTAAAACATCAAAAAGTTTTTTCTAGGTTGTAAGTATGACGCAATTTCAAAACTCTCTCATGAACCTAATGTCTGAAATTACAACTTAATAGTTACACACAAACGTTGATAACACTTTCAACACACAAATTCATTATTATATTCCACATTTATTATTTAAAAACAAACTTTTCCAACTGGCGGAATTGTTTACTTGAGTTTTCAAACGTCAATAATACAAATTTACGTTTCTTATTAAAAAAAAACTTCGGAAATCTTCGTTGGTTCCGACCCGCGTGCCCAAGACTACAAACATAATGAATAGGATTAGATTTAAAACCATCTTTCCCAAACGATGATGTCTTATCCTCTCAGCGGCCGGCCTGAGCCGAGGGTTGTGACCCGTTAGTGGGTCGCCCTAAGCATGGTCGCTTAAATTTGAAGGGTTGCGAGCGCCTTCTGCACTCACCCAAAAGACCGGTGTTCTTTCATAAGCCGACCCTCGTCAGGCTAGAAAGAGTAATGTCAGGGACAATTACAAAAAAAAATCTCACGCATCTTCCCGTGAACGATAAATGTATCGGTACGAATGAACAAATAAGACAAAGATAGCAATAACGCAAACATGTGCGAGGAAGAAAGAGATACACGTGACACCGTAGGGTAAGCCAAACGAGAGCGAGTTCCCTCGCGTGGCTCCCGCGGCCACGGGTCACGATGGCGCGAATTTTAAATCTAAATAGCTGGTCAACGCCATCTATTACCATTTTTTTAATTATTTTATGTCGATCGATGAAGATGAAGTTGTTCACTAAACATTATTTTAAGATGAATTTTGTTGAAATTTGTTTGTTAATAATACCATTTATTGAAAGAATTTGCTTGATAAATTACAAAAGGGAAGCCGGTAGGAATCGGCTTGTATGGATCCTTCGCCATCGGGAAGTAGGAATGAACTCTACTGCAGTAGCGGTAGCGACAAAAAGAAATGTCGAATAAAAATCATTGTGGACTGCCTTGAGCCCCAATCGCATTTAGATAGCCTAACAATATATTATCATAATAATAAAATTAACGTTAACAAACAGAATTCAAATTCAATTCAAATTCAAACAGCGTATTGACCATAACTACTTATGTAATGAAATTATACCTAAATCATTTCAAGTCAGAGACTTGGGAATCATATTTGATGAAAAATTCACTTACAGTGCACATACAGATCACATTATCAGTAAAGCTAGGTCAATAGGGTTTGTACTACGTACTTTTACACCATTTAAAGACATCAGTAGTATTAAAATGCCTTGTTTCTGCTACGTAAGAAGAGTATTAGAATTTTTGAATTTAATTTGGCGACACGCGGGCGGAACCGCGAGCTAAAGTCTAGTCTTTTATAATAACGATCTAAATGCTTAGACCATTTATTGGTAGATATTCAAATGTCATTCATTTTCTTCACATCATTGAATTTTATTCATGCGCTTTTTTCAGTTTTTTAAGTTGTCAACAGATGGCGTTAACTATACATTAGATTTTAATATTTGTGTATTAGCTCGTTAGAGCAGCACTATTTATTTTTTTATCAATTACACCCACCTTTGTGATGTTTTTTGCATCATATCGCGGTGTGTCAGAATGTCGCGCGACATTTGTGTCGCGTGTGGCAACGTGTTGAGCACTTTTACAGCTGCATCGCGCTATGGTTTGTAGAAGTCGCGAGGTTAAGTACGCAAATTACCCGACACTGTACTTTTCGCCGTGTGTATTCCGTTCAGGCGTATACACTCACGCCTATAAAATATTTTTGAAGTGTCTAGATAGTTGATAAGACTTGACAGACACTTATTAAACCAAAGCTGCATTGGCCTAGTGATGCGACTCGAATAGGAATTTATGACTCGAGTCACTCGAATACTTTTAGTAAGTTACTCGAGTTGCACTCGAGTCAAATATTTTGTATTTTTACGCCATGCAACTCGAGTTTTTAAAACCATTCACTTGTCAATATTCCCTTGCCAAAAGTGAAAGTCATTTTTACACGCCTACCATTAGAATTCTAATAAGAAATTTGAAATAGCAGCTGTCAAACTGACATGGAACATTGAAAATAATTAGTAATATACAATACTAGCTTTTGCCCGCGGCTCCGCCCGCATTAAAAAGTTTTTCCGGGATAAAAGTCCCGCTTTATATTTTCCAGGGATAAAAAGTAGCCTATGTGTTAATCCAGGACATGATCTACCCGTGTGCCAAATTTCATCGAAATCCATTCAGTAGTTTTTGCGTTAAAGAGGAACAAACATCCTTACATCCAAACATCTAAACATCCAAACATCCATACATTCTTACAAACTTTCGCCTTTATAATATTAGTAGGAAGTAGGATTTAAACGGGTGCGTGTACGTATGTTCGCGCGTGAGAAGTTATACTTCTTTGGCATCATTAACTAATAAAAGGACTGGAAAAGGACAACACAGTCAAAAATTCAAAATGGCGGCCACTTTTTTGAAATCTAACATTAAATCTGCCCTTTGTACCTAAAGCCATGCCCAAATATCGATTTTGAGGTCGGTTGGCCTTAAAACAAAGCAATTCAAAAGGGCGGTTACTTTTTTGAAATCTAACATCAAATCTGCCCTTTATGATATGTTACCCTTAATGAGTGGTTTAGCGGGCAACTTCTCCCGTGAGAATTTTGTGTCACCCATGCACGCGCATCGTAAAATTTCACTCTCATAAATTTTTCATATTGCGCCTAAAGAAGTATAACTTCAAAAATATATAAATTTATTTAAATAATCGGTCTTTACAGTAGTTGTTATGCTATGATATATCTGCACTTGGCACACATACATACATTAATGTGACATAAGAAAATGTCTTTATAATTATTTAAAAATTTTGCGCCTTTAATATCTACAATGTTTGAGCCTGGTTAGATTTTGAGGCCCAGCACACATACAAAAAGCGAGCATGTTCCAAAATTATCAGGAAATTACCGTGAACTAGCCTTTGCCCGCGGCTCCGCCCGCGTTAAATAATTTTTCCGGGATGAAAGTCCCGCTTTATATTTTCCTGGGACAAAAGTAGCCTATGTTTAATCCAGGATTGCTTTGGGTTCCAGGATTGATGTGCACGTACTTTAAGTACACGAGAAGTGAAAGATGTATATTCCGCAATTATTATACCTAATATTATAGAATATAGAAGAAAATAATAAATCCTTATATCTACTCTAAAAACTGTTTAAAAATATATTTATGTCTGATTAATAATATTAACCAAAGCTTGGTGGTTACATTCTCTAATCACTTTGGTGTAGTCTGAACCAGTCAAGTCAACACGAAAAAAACAAAAATGAAAAAATATATAAAAATCGAAGATATTGGTGTTGATCTTTGCCATCTTATCCTACTAATATTATAAACGCGAAAGTTTGTAAGAATGTATGGATGTATGTATGTTACTCTCACGAAAAAAATATAGAACGATTTCAATGAAATTTGGCACACGGGCAGATCTTATCCTGAAATAACACATAGGCTACTTTATATCCCGGGGATATATAAAGCAGGAAAAATATTTACCTAAATAGACTGCACTGCCGTTCGTGACGTTGACACTTGACAGTTGACTGTGTAAGGTTACCGAGTAGACTACTCGGTGCGCCGAGTTGACTCAGCAACTCGAGTGCAAACTGACTCGAGTCAATATTTTTTTCGCTCGAGTACGATTTTCGCAAACTCACTCGAGTCACTCGAGTAAAAACACGACTCGAGTCGTATCACTAATTAGTAGTCTTAAAATGCCTTGTTTCTGCTACGTAAGAAGAGTATTAAAATTTTAGAATTTAATTTGGTGACACGCGGGCGGAGCCGCGAGCAAAACTCTAGTCTTTTATAATAACGATCTAAATGCTTAGATCATTTATTGGTAGATACTCAATTGTCATTCATTTTCTTCACCTCATTGAATTTTATTCATGCGCTTTTTTCAGTTTTTTAAGTTGTTAACAGATGGCGTTAACTATACATTAGATTTTAATATTTGTGTATTAGCTCGTTAGAGCAGCACTATTTATTTTTTTCTCAATCACACCCACCTTTGTGATATTTTTTTCATCATATCGCGTTGTGTCAGAATGTCGCGCGACATTTGTGTCTCGTGTGGCAACGTGTTGAGCACTTTTACAGCTGCATCGCGCTATGGTTTGTAGAAGACGCGAGGTTAAGTACGCAAATTACCCGACACTGTACTTTTCGCCGTGTGTATTCCGTTCAGGCGTATACACTCACGCCTTTTAAATATTTTTTGAAGTGTCTTGATAGTTGATAAGACTTGGCAGACACTTAGTTAATCCAAAGCTGCATAGTGCGTCGAACGTCACATGTATCTCGATGAGTATACTTGATAGGGATTAGGGAACGTGCACTAACTATTTATTAAGTAGCACAAAATCGACACAAGAGTCAAGAGCCACATGTGGATAAGAAAATATGTGTGTGTTTATCACAGAACAGGGATATAGACAAGTATTTATTGTCACCAGCATAAGTAGATGAACAAATACAAAATTTAAAATTGCCTACATACTTTTGTGTTCTTACTAATCTTATTTTTCTATCCATAAAAATAAAATAAAAGAGATTTGCTATACTTCATATGAAGAATTTTTTTTTCAGTTTAACTTAACGCGTATATAGGCGATTTGGAATTTTGATTTTGTATTTATGCTACTGTACATTATTTTTCAATCAGCATTTTTTTTTACTTTTCTCATAGAAATTATTGTATTCCATTAATACGGTCAAATATTATTAATATTATTTATTTATTTAATATAATAGTCTGCTAAATTTACAGTCATATTATTAAGTATTAATCAAATTTCCTTATTATAACCCATAAGCAAAGCACAAGTTATTTTTTTTCTCATAATGATTTTTAAAGTCGGTGCTATTTTTTGTTATTGTATGTTTGTAACGAATAAACTCAAAATTACTGGAACGATTTTAAAAATTCTTTAATTATTTCAAAGCCAGTACTACTACTACACACGGGCTACTTTTATCCCGCGAAAATACCAAGCGAGACTTTATACCGCAAAAACCCATTCACACGGGCGGAGCCGCGAGTAAAAGTCTAGTCTATTATAATTTCGATCTAAATGTCATTAATTTTCTTCAGGTCATTGAATCTTATTCAACTGTTTTTATTCAGTTTTTGTATGTTGTCAACAGATGGCGTTAACTATACATCGGATTTTAATGTTTGTGTAATAGCGTGTTAGAATAGCACTATTTATTTTATTCTTAGTTACATTCACCTTCGCGATGTGTTTCGCATCATATCGCGTTGTGTTAGAATGTCGCGCGACATTTGTGTCGTGTGTGGCAACGTGTTGAGCACTTCTACAGCTGCATCGCGATATGGTTTGTAGTAGTCGCAAGGCCAACTACGCAAAATAATATTTAAGTTTAACTTTTCGCCGTGCGTATTCCGTTCCGTATATACTCACGCCTTTTATAAAATAAGTTTTTGGAGTGACTTGATAGTCGATAAGACTTGACAGACACTTATTACCTCCTAGAGTAATGGTGTTTTGTGCTTGCAAAACTAAAGCTGCATCGACCTTCACAATAGGCATGGGTCGTACTTGCAATATCGTGAACCAGGGCTTACAAGTAAGTCCGCCTCACAGAACAGAGATAGAGATAGAACTATAAAGTGGGCGTAACCTTTGATACACTAGTTTAGAATGCAGTACAAACTCACTGTTTGAACGGTCTCAGTCGTCATTGCGCATTGTCAAAGGTTTAATGATTGGAAAAAATATTTAAAAATATTAAAATGCCCTATTATGCTATTCTGGAATGCAAAAATAATAGCCGTACCAAAAATGTGTCCCACGGAGGTATTTCGTACCATCGGTAAGTAATATTTTCTGGTATATTGCTATTTAGTTGAAAAATGTATCTTGATTTTCTATGTCAAACATGACACAAAAATTACAATTTAAAATGTTCCTTATTCTTTTCACTATATGGTTAATTGTCGCAAACGAAAATCAGTTGTTCTAGAATGATTTGTCACCAATTCATAATGTCATCGCTACTCAATTAGTGCATGCGTGGTCGATAAAATATTATCGATAATTATTAATTTTTCACTGAAGCGTTATGTTATGCAGAAAAGTACGAAAAGTTATCTGATGCATGATCCGCTTGTGATGCATAGCTGTGGTCGATATAATAATTAATTAATGAAACAATACTAGATTGTTAATTTTCAGTTTTCCAAAAGATCAATTTATTAAGGAAAGTTGGATCAATGCTACGGGAAGGTTAAATTGGTTTCCTTCCAAATTTTCCGTAATATGTTCAGAACATTTTGTAGAAGATGTGTAATGTAAAAAAAAGGGGAAATCAATATTTTAAAGTGAATGCAGAAGCTCATATAAATATTCTAATTCATCAATCAATAAGTAATTATAAGAAAGCCACACACCATAATATTTATTTTATTGTTTTATTTTACTACATAAATTTATTAAAAAAACTATAGGTTATTATTTAAAAATACCCTTTTTAATCTTATCTTACTTCTTGTCTTATTTTAGTAATATCATAAATGCAAATGTTTGTGGAAATTTTTGGATCTCTGTATGTCGGGATGTTTGTTTGGTTTGTATGTTTCTTAGAAGTAAACTCAGACATTTGGCACACGAGTAGATCATAATACCCTTTTTTTTCGCGGAGAAAGTGACTTATTAATATCACCTAGCCTTTCAAGGGAGGCGACTGAGTGGTTTTGTTCGGTTCACCGTGCCTTACGACCCAGCGTTGAGCCACCGGGCCGAGTCCCTAACCTATGTACAACGCACGGCATGCCAACTAAAACTCTGCGGTGGCCTTCTTCGGCGCATTAGGGACGGCTGCGGGTTTCCCCGGGCTAAAGTGTCTAAGTTGTCGTCCGCAGCCAGATCATAATACCCTGGATTAACACATATAGGCTACTTTTATTCCGGTAATTTGCTCCCATGGGATATAATGGATATTTTTTCTATGCGTCGTACTGCGTTTTAGGGGCTTTTCTAACGGGAAAAGCTTTTTATTCAGACAACACATAGTTTTAAATAATTGTTTTTAATTACATATAAATGTGCCTGTCTGCTTTATAGGTTAACAATGTTTGATCAGCTATGTTACTTGATATTATATTATGAGTATTACTTGATATCTCATCGTTAATGTTATTTCTTAGGGTGGTGGATTCTAAAGTAAACCTGAAATCATAAATTTAAACGCAGGCGTATCTTCTTCAAACGAAGCACAAGAAATTGTTGCCCCCAAAAAGCGTAAAATATTACCGAGTCAGATCCAGGTACAAAATTAAACAACTTTTGCTTGACGAGACGAGCATGTCGCTCAACAAGCGATACGACCACTCATAAACAGCACAAAGCACTATTCAGTTTGGAATCAATGCAGTTACGCCGAGACATTGCCTCACTTAGTGTATTCTATCGTCCGTGTCTTGGTGAGTGCTCTGGACAAAAGTTTAACCTTAGGCCATCCTCACACTTCCTTAGGGGAACCACGCGTGCTGGCTTGCGAAACCACTGCTTAGTGATTTCTTCGATCTCAGCCCATATCAATCGGGTTAAGAAGTTCGTAATTTTGCTATTAAACTGTGGAACAGTTGCCGGGCACGAATGTTTCCAAGTATTATGATATTGGGTCCTTAAAACGGAACTTGCAGAAGCTATTAGCAGGCCGGCATAATTCTGCTGTCCGACAAAGGATATTTTCTTGCCTTGCTGGTTGACGTTTTGCTTAGACGTGAAGTCTACTCTTACTCTCTTAACCCCAGCAGTGAAATCACTATGATAAGTATATATACTCATTATAATTTATTGCAAACTAGCTATATAAGCTGTGTAGCTAATATAGTATGTGTAACATACATATCTGCAGTATTGAAATTATAAAGTAGGAATTTAAAATATATACTTAAAATTTAAAATAATTTTTAATTTACTGAGTTAAAATTGTATTCAAGACAGTTCCAACAACTTTTCCAGTACTTATCAAATTAATATTATATAATTTTGTTATAAGTCCATTTCATTTATTAATGTTAGTTATAAAACAAACACCATCGATAGGTTTACAAAAAGGTAACGTATGGGTGCAACACTATTACCGGCATGCGTAGCGTACTGGGTGTCCTTCAATAACTTATCTTAAAACAACTGCCATTGAGTTCTTATGAATGCCATTGCGATTATACGCCATCTCGCGTGGACTAGCGGTATGAAATCGAATTAAAATCAAAATTCAGACTGAAGGAATAATGTCGTATGAAGTCATGTGAATTTTTAGAATACGAAGTTTATGTAATGGCATTAAGGTTAAATTTAATGCAAATGATTTTGTATTATACGCTTTATCTTTATTGGTGATTTTGGCCAATCATAATGAAGAGATGATAGTATGCGAATATATGCATGTGTGAGTTTGGCGACACTGGTTTTCTTAGTAAATTGATGCTAAACTCTATCCATTCTATCTTTAATTCGTGGTCCGCCTAAAAAAACCAGGGTTCGAAATACTTTCAAGTATTTTATTTCTGCATAGGAAATTAATCCGTGCCACGATACAAATAAGGAACCACAATCGCGTTCACAAATAAAAACTTCGAACACTTCGATTCCATAAATACTAAGTATTTTATTGCTGTATAGGAAATTTATCCGTGGTTCAATGAGTATAAAGAGTACAATCGCGTTTGTAAATAAAGTACTTATAGCACTTGGTTAGTCTTAAATCGAAATACTTTCAAGTATTTTTTTACTGCACAGGATATTGACCCATGTTTCGGCACGAATAAGGAGCACAATCGCGTTAACAAATATAATACTTTTAACACTTAAATAATTGCAGAGGAAATTGTTCACTAGCTTGTTGAAATAAGAACTATAATTGCGCGCGGACGTAGCGCGGCGTAAAATACTTTCAAGTCTCGCAAGTGTTTCGGGTCGGCACCTGATCGGCGTACTTGCAAGCAAATACCTGGTGTAAAAACCTGGTAGCGTAAATACGCACCACCTCTACTTCACATGCTTCTCGATCATAATACTTGATAGTTGATAGGGATTAGGAAACGTGCACTAACTATTTATTAAGTAGCACAAAATCGACACAAAAGTCAAGAGCCACATGTGGATAAGAAAATATGTGTGTGTTTATTAATGTACCTACATGAAATTGTTTTCAATCATTTTTTTTACTTTTCTTATAATAATTATTGTATTCCATTAATATGGTCAAATATTATTATTTTTATTTATTTACATACATACATATACATATACACTCACGCCTGTTATCCCCGAAGGGGTAGGCAGAGGCGCAACTAGTGCACCCACTTTTCGCCATTATTCCGTCCCATGATGTGATAGGGGGCGAGCCTATCGCCATATCGAGCACAAATTCCAGACTCCGAGCTGATACTGAATAGAAAAACTCAATACCACTTTGCCCGACCCGGGGATCGAACCCGAGACCTCAGCTTTGCAGTCGTACTGTAATACAACTACGCCACCGAGGCAGTCCGAGTTTATTTATTTACTTAATAATATATTTAAATATTGTAGTCTGCTAAATTGACAGTCATATTATTAAGCATTATTCAAATTTCCTTATCCTGCTTACTACTAATATGTATTATAAACGCGAAAGTTTGTAAGTATGTTTGGTTGTCTGGATGTGTGGATGTTTGTTACTCTTTCACGCAAAAACTACCGAACGGATTTCGATGAAATTTGGCACACGATAAGTGGACGATAGCCTAGTTGGGAATGGAGCGGTCTGCCGAGACAATGTCCGGAGGTTCAAAACCCAAACACACCTCTGACTTACCGAAGTTACGTGTGTATTGTTTATCAATTATCATTCACTTTAACGGTGAAGGAAAACATCGTGAAGAAACCTACATACCTGAGAATTTTCCATAAGAATTTCGAGGGCATGTGAAGTCTGCCAACCCGCACTAGGCCAGCGTGGTGGATTAAGGCCTAAAACCCCTCAGTAGAGGAGGCCCGTGCTCAACAGTGGGCAGCATAGTATATAATACAGGGCTGGTGTTATTATTATTATTTGGCACACGAGTAGATCATGTCCTGGATTAACACATAGGCTACGTTTTATCCCGGGAAAATAAACAGCGGGACTTTTTTCCGGAAAAACTTTTTAACGCGGGCCGAGCCGCGGGTAAAATCTAGTAACCCAAAAGCAAAGCACAAGTTACTTCTTTCCTCATAGTGATTTTTAAAGACGGAGCTATTTTTTGTTTCTGTGTTTGTAACGAATAAACTCAAAAATTACTGGACCGATTTTGAAAATTCTTTCATTCTTTCAAAGCGACTAAGACGGGCTACTTTTATCCCGCGAAAATACCAAGCGAGACTTTATGTCGCAAAAATCCACTCACACGGGCGGTGCCGTTAGCAAAAGTATAGTCTATTGTAATTTCGATCTAAATGTGCATACAAGCTACAACTTGCATATGGGTGGTTACAACTTGTAAATTTTGAATTTGCATTCAAGTGACGTACAAATTGAACGGGTACAAGTAAGTTTATTTATTTATTTAAGAAAGAAGATGTACGCCCGAATACTCAAACGCTACTCAACCAACCAAGTTATCTGAGGCCTACTTAATTTTAGCCGGCTTCTTATTTTAAATGGCATTCTCAAACGCACTTTAAAAGATTTGATGGAAAACTCAGCCGAGGAGCAGTCATTTTGCTACAGATTATAAAAAGTTTGTTTTCGATTTCAATATTAATAAATTTGATATTTATGTGTCGTTTCACGCAGTATAATTTTTAAGATGTTAAATGTAAATAAATCGAATAACACAATGCGCAGTTTGAAAATGATTTACAATGTTATAATATGTCTATTATATTTAATTTTCGTGTGTATTTTATGTACTATGTGCAGATGCTACATAGTAAAAATGGTAAGTACGTTTAAAAACCATCCTAGGTTTTTAATATGTAGGAATGGCATATTCATTATTAGAAATAGTTTGTTAATTATTATATTCTTAACATTGATGTGATGAGCTTATATTGGCATTATATTGCCACTTGGCAGTATGTCAGGGTTGACATTAGCCGCTTTAGACATTATTTAAAATAAATAAACAAGTCAACAACAATAATATTTATAATTCTTATTTCAGTTTTATCATCAGAAGTAGGCATATTTACAAACATTTACAAAATATGCTAACTCAACTGCCATACTACGCACAATACGATGTACTACCCTTGGTTGTTTCCCGTGAAAAATAACCCCGATGACCTTGGGCTATCGGTTGGATTGTTTGGTTTCTTTCTGTGTTCGGCTGGATATAATCCCGATTTTACAGAACATAAATGAAGAACTGTTTCCTTGCTGAGTTGGAATCTTCTTTTACGGTAAGTTAAGATAAGATATGATATATTTATTTGTCAAACATTAACATTAAATTATCGTTATTGTATTCTTCGAAAGCGTTTAATTTCTCTCGATTTCTTCCTTTGACACCACACTCCTCTTCAGACAATGATGATAATGAAGAAAAAAACGATTTATTAAATCCAAAAAGAATATAATAAGTAGTTATTACGCAATAAAATTATTAAAGATTTGAACGTAAATATTTGAGACTAGTCTGAAGCACTCTCAAATTGATCTCGATTAACAGCCATATTTGGAGGCCTTACATAGCTGTCAAACTTTAAACAGTGTTTGTGAATACCGTTTGAATCAATAAGCGAACCTTAAACGGAGTCGCCTTAAATTTAAGGTTAAGAGATAAGTGACATTTCAGTATACCAATTTCACCAATAACGAATGCTTAAATCCGTAAGGCCATCTCAAATATTTAAGTAGCGTTTGAGTATTCGGGCGTTAGTGTTATATTGCATAATTATGGTGGTATATTATCCAATATAGTTCTATTAAAGGGCTCAAATGAAGTGAATTGAAATAACAGCGGTAATCAAGTGCTATTTTTGTTGCCGCCAAAACTTTTCGACAAAGTCTTGGTAAGGTATCCACTGCTTTACTTCGACATAGTAGTTAGTACTGAGTATAACAAAGAAACAATGCAACTGCAACTTATACTTAAAAACATGTCTTGCCTGTGACTCTGGCAGTCTATGCGCCATCCGCGCCTTGCCAAAAAGAAAAACAAAATGGCCGACGACGCGTCGGTCAGCTGTTCCGTGTTTGGCGCCGATTTCCGATGTCCCGGATGTCAGTCAATTATTTATAAGTAAACAACACATAGATCTCATAGCGTATATGTTCGTTTTAAGAAGTACTTTAATTATATGTCATTAATTTTCATCACCTCATTGAATTTTATTCATCCGCTTTTTTCAGTTTTTTAAGTTGTCAACAGATGGCGTTAACTATACATCAGATTTTAATGTTTGTGTAATAGCTCGTTAGAATAGCATTATTTTTTTTATTATTAATTACACCCACCTCTCTGATGTTTTTTGCATCATATCGCAGTATGTCAGAATGTCGCGCGACATTTGTGTCGCGTGTGGCAACGTGTTGAGCACTTTTACAGCTACATCGCGCTATGGTTTGTAGTAGTCGCAAGGTTAAGTACGCAAATTACCATACCGCATCCTTTCGCCGTGTGTATTTCGCACACACTCACGCTTTTTTAATATTTTTTGAAGTGTCTTGATAGTTGATAAGACTTGATAGATACTTATTAAACTAAAGCTGCTTTTACCTTCACATCGCACCATTAGGATGAAAACGACACAATTCAAAAAGATAGAAAATTGAGTTATCGTTATAAAATTACTTAAAACGAAGTTTTCAAGACAACAATAGTTCAAACACAGCCATATTCAAGCAGGAATAGGACAAATCTGTTATATTAGTCCCTTTTTTATTATATTGTTATAAATGAGGGACTAGTTTTTAGTCATTAAAAATGACAACTCAATTTTCTTTTTTTTGATTTGTGTCGTTTTCGTTCTAATGGTGCGACATGTTTCTCGACGATGATAGAAAACGTGCAGTGGTGAGTGGTCTCGTACGTACTTACCGATTTCTCGTTATTTACACCTTCGTGTAAATTTACACCAATATTGGGTCTGTCCTGCCGGAAATACTGAAATGATTTTTCTACGATTTTTAGAAAGCCAGGGGATTCTCTCGATTTTTTTTACCGATTCTCAGCAATTCGAAGTTAATATCGCTTTTTTCTTTTATATTTTACGATACCTTGCCTAAATATGTTACTGTTTGGGGCGACGGGGAGCAGTACTACTAAAGGGGCGACAAACTTTTAACTTTGATGAGGGGGGTACGCATAACTCTTGTTTGTTGACATTACCTTCTTTTGGTGGAATAATAGTTCCTAGATTTTACAATAAAGAGGTTTTATTGAATACTATTTTTGATCCAAATATACCGATTTTACTTAGCAACTCTACCGACTTCACACTTTGTCGTCGGTACACTAACTATTATACTCCGTCCAACCATTTATTTAACTTTTGACATATGCACGCCTGTGAATTTTCAATAATGATCCTAGAAGACTGCGCCGCGCCGCGCCTTTTACCTAGTACTGCCTCGGTGGCGTAGTTGTATTACAGTACGACTGCAATGCTGAATGGTTTCGATCCCCGGGTCGGGCAAAGTGATATTGGATTTTTCTTTACAGTACCAGCCCGAAGTCTAGAATTTGTGCCCGATATGGCGATACGCTCGCCCCCTATCACATCATGGAACGGAATAACGGCGAAAAGTGGGTGCACTAGATGCGCCTCTGCCTACCCCTTCGGGGATAAATTGCGTGAGTTTGCGATATTTCTAAATGCTTTTGGAACTCACACTTATGTATGTGTTATACAGCTTTTATTTTTGTCGATTTTCACATGAACAGGGAATGTGAGTACTTAGGTACTATTCTTGGGTTTTACACCATTTGATGTGTTTATTTGTATGTTTTGGAGCATCCAGATACACAGGTATACATTATCAACAAATTAAATGTTATTT
Organism: Lapara coniferarum; assembly: GCA_949316025.1. NCBI lineage: Eukaryota > Metazoa > Arthropoda > Insecta > Lepidoptera > Sphingidae > Lapara > Lapara coniferarum. Next base: position 20,669,055 of record OX438929.1, read on the forward strand.
TTAACCGACTTCCAAAAAAGAAGTAGGTCCTCAATTCGTGTGTTTGTATTTTTTTTATGTATGTCCACTGATTCCTCTGAAAATTGTGAGCGTATTTCCTTGATTCTTTCTTTATTTATTAAATAAGGGTGTCGAAGTGGTCCCATTTAATATATTTTGCTTTAGGTTCATCATTTTATGGAACTCACTGAATAGACCTGAATCATACGAGTAATTCGACGATTTAGAGGTGCTCTTACGAACATTGATTAGTAATGCATAAATTGGGGCTATTTTTAACCGACTTCAAAAAGGAGGTTCTGTATTCGATCCGTATGTATGTATGTATGTAAATTTGTATGGCCGCGCGATTCTCAAAAACTACAGATCGGATTTGGATGTGGTTTTAAATGTTCAAATGTATAGTTTTCATGGAAGGTTTTAATATATAATTTATGAATATCTTCGGAGATACACAATGGAACTCTTCAATAACTAACAGTAGATGACTCGCAAATGTTGCAATTGTATATCTGTGATGTATTGTTTACACTAAATAAATAAAAACTTTTTAACAAAAAATAAACCGACTTCAAAACCACTGCAAACCAAAAAATAATTCAACTTTTTATTCGCTTAGTATATACGTATATTTGGAGTCGTTGCCTAATTTAAATTGAACAATGTTTTCGTATATTTGATCTTGTATTTCCTTGGCTTAGCTGGGAATTTATATTAGGCATCGACTCCAAATATACGTATAATATACTAAACGAATATAAAGTTGAATTATTTTTTGGTTTGCAGTGGTTTTGAAGTCGGTTTATTTTTTTTTATTGAATAAAATGTAATACATATGCATGGTGGTTCTTTATAGGAATAACAGGGACTTCCACTAGATAGTAAGGGATAAATAGGTATATGAAACCATTTATTAAAAAAAAGTCATAAATCGCGGAAACGTAGATTTGTCATATTGCAATCATAAAATGAGTAGGCGCTTTTCGACAGTTCCGATAGATTATGATTAGTATCTAATGATGATATCTATCTATAGACTTCTAATGACCTTCAAAATATGATAAATACAAGCTGTTTAATCTTGACAACGAATATATTATGATGAGCAGGATGCTTTTAATCGGTACGTAGATTAATGTAATATGTATGTGACGCAACGCCCATGCATGTTTGCGATTCTACTAAAGGAAATGAATGTTTAATTCCTGATTTAATAAAGCATTCATCATTGCTTCATAACGGAGCATTCAGATTTCTACTTGATTTCAGGATCTACTAGAGACTTGGGGAATGTATACCCCAAACCAAAATCAAATCTAACTGCATAAGAAGGTTCTAGAGATTAGATTAACCGCTCAACAGTGAGCATCAGGCTGCTCTACGCAAATGATGGGAGTCTTTTATTTGTATTATAATATAGACCTGAGCTGTTGTCCTAGCGTGACACTACCCCGACGATTCTGTAAGTTTACATTCAAAGTCATAAGACCATTCTAAGCCTAATATGACCGTTCCGGTCATCCTCGGCGTATGCGGTAAGAATAAATAAAACACTAACTATCAAAAAATATTTTATTTTTAAATAGCAAGAAATAAGAATGACTGGGATTACATAGATACAAACCATGAGAGTTTTTCTAGCTCCTTTGCTGATGGGTTATAAAGAAATTTTAATAATACCAATATTATACCGGGTGGAAGGGAAACGCTCTCGGAAACGAATACAGGTGATAATATTGGTGATTCCTGACGTGAGGGCACTAAAAAAAATCGCGATCGCATTGTTACAATTTTAGTAGGATTTTCACAATTTTTTATACAGCTTCACGTATGGATAGATAAATCAAACTATTATTCTGAAAAACATAGTAAAAAAGGTCAATATTTCAAAAAAATCGTAATGAAACACGTACATCAGCTGACGGGTTAGCGACCGCGTGGCCACCGCGCCGCCTTGTCGGCGTTTGCTTTGTAGTTTGTACGCTTTACATTGCGCGCGCATGAATTACGGAAATACTAAAATCGTAAGTATTATCGCTTAGCTTTGCAAATGACTATAGTTTTTCGTTAATGTTATGGTTCTTCTCTCTTACCGTTCCGGTATAGAGAGCGTTTCCCTTCCACCCGGTATAGAGGGCCATTCGTGTGATTATATTAATGTACAATGAATTATAATTATTTGTAGTCGGTGCCGGTCGTAAATAAATCGTGCAAGTATAAACCATCGCGTCATACAAGAACTGTATACGCAAAATATATATGAAAATATCCTTATAATACACATTATATTGCATTATGAACTAGTTACTTAAAATAAGAATGAAATAAAAAATACTAGTTGAGTGCCAAATTAGTACAATCAGGCACCGAGTCTAAAGATTTATTAATTGTACATTAATATAATCCCACGAATAGCAGTGTATATAATTTTGCTATTATTAAGATTTCCTTATAACCCATAAGCTATTAGTTTAAGCCATAAGCACGGCAAATGTTATTTTTTTCCTCATAGTGGTTTTTAAAGTCGGTGCTATTATTTGTTATTGCATGTTTGTAACGAATAAACTAAAAAACTACTGGACCGATTTAAAAAAATCTTTCATTCTTTCAAAGCTAGATTATCAGCAAGTAATATGGGCTACTTTGTATCTCGCGAAAATATAAAGCGAGACTTTACATACACACATATACATATACACTCACGCCTGTTATCCCCGAAGGGGTAGGCAGAGGCGCAACTAGTGCACCCACTCTTCGCCGTTATTCCGTCCCATGATGTGATAGGGGGCGAGCCTATCGCCATATCGGGCACAAATTCCAGACTCCGAGCTGATACTGAATAGAAAAACTCAATATCACTGCCCGACCCGGGAATCGAACCCGAGACCCCAGCATTGCAGTCGTACCATAATACAACTACGCCACCGAGGCAGTCTATTCCGGGAGTAAAAGTCTATTATAATTTCGATCTAAATATACATTCATTTTCTTCACCTCATCGAATGTTATCATCCGCTTTTTTCAGTTTTCTAAGTTGTCAACAGATGGCGTTAATTATACATCAGATTTCAATATTTCTGTAATAGGTCGTTAGAATAACAGTATTTATTTTTTTCTTAATTACATCCACCCTTGTGATATTTGTTGCATTATATCGCGATGTGTCAGAATGACGCGCGACATTTGTGTCGTGTTTGGCAAGGTGTTAAGAGCTTGTGCAGCTGCATCGCGCTACAGTTTGCAGTAGTCGCAAGGATAAATATGTATAGTACTAATTCAAATTGTTCAGTAGTGCGTAAAAGCGTATTCCGCATATACTCACGCCTTTTATAAATTTTTTAGAGTGTCGAAGAAAGAGGACACTTCCAAACGATAGCAAATCACCGACCGTCGCGTGATTACAACAGGGAACATGCACATTGCACGAGCCACAAACTAGTAACGGAACCCACGGAAATTCTAGTAAAGTACCGAGATGGGTGTCATATCGAAAATTCAAGTTCCAAGATGAAATGAAAATGAAAATTCTCCTAGCCAGTTTCGGCCACGGCGGCCAATCTCAACGGAGATCAGCCAGGTACGCAGGAGATATTATAGTGCACAAGTGTGTGCGCAATACACAGGTGCACTCGCTATTCCTTCACTCTCATAGTCCGGTGAGACGGCAATCCGACATGACCGGAGAGAGATCAGGCGCACTTCCTGACTCCGAGCTGCGACTGAGTAAATTTTAAGATGGAAAAACACAGTCACAATTTTTTCGGCTCGACTCGGGATTCGAACCCAGGACCTCAGCGCGCAAATCGTACTCATAATGCGTACGCAATACCACTACGCCACCGAGGCAATTCCAAGATACTGTATAGATATACACATGATATTAGGCGTCGCTTTGTACTAATAGTCATAAACATTGCGAAATTGCTAATCATTTCGTATTGATAATTCGACATTTAATATTATACATAAAAATTGTACGAACAGAAAATATCAATGAATAAGTGGGTAGGTAATCGTGCATGTGAATAGAATGTGATAGCAAATGGTCAACCGCATAAGCCCAAGCGAGATGTAAATATGTCGTAGAGAAGGGACGCACGCCGCACAGGCAGGCAGGCATACTTACTATTCAAACTCAAACCATTTATTATGTATTTAGGCCCCTAGGTAGGGCTGCCATCCGTCCGGATTTCCCCGGATTTGTCCTAGTTTGAAGGGCGTCCGGGGGCCGTCCTGCCGGGGTTTTAAAAATTGTCCCGGCAAAACCCGGACACTTTTGTTGTCAGGGGAAATCCATTTTTTATAGATGAGTGACAAATTGAAATAAATCTTAGTTAAAACTTCATGCATTTCCCCGCATTCAAGAACGGCAACATATTTTTTCAGAGGTGTCCGGGAAATACCCATATTTCGCCCAAATGTCCGGGATTTTTGCTGTGTTTATCCGGCGTCGGCAATTTAAATGATGGCAGCCCTACCCCAAGGGGCACTTTTACACGTCATTTTTAGCAATTTTTTTTTACTATAAGATTCTACCAATGCTTCGGAAAAGCCCACTGACCTGAGAAGAAGCACCAAGAAACTCAGCGTGGTTTTTTTTGTCATCTTGTTTTTTATAATTTTGTTAATGACGACCGACCGATCATTGTGTTGCGTTTGCCTTTAAACTTTTAAATTGTGTATTGTGTTAAACCACGAATATTAGAGAAACAAATCAACAAAAATTATGTTTGTAAATGTAGGCGTATGCACGTTGTACACCGTTTAATTATAAATATTTATTTATGTTCTCTCGTTTTATTATGAATTCTTAGGTGTAGTGTTTAGTGCTTGTTTAATTCCTTCAATTGGATTTTATCGCAATTTAACGGTGATGTCTGTGCATAAGCTTAGTATAACTAATCTGACTATGTATGCAAAAGACTTAAAAAAATATATATAAAGACAAATGATGGACAAATGATGAAAAAAAAATGTAAGCCCGGAGTTTCTTTCTGCCTTTCTTCTTCGGGTCGTCATCGCTTAGGTAGCTAGTGGAAGGCTGGTAGGTTAGCTAGGCTAGGACCTGTAGTGTCCTCACCGATGAGGATCGTGACGCGTTCGTCCCATTATTATTTGTTTTTTTGTAAATAAAATTATCTTTTGTTTTATATTGCTTTTCTTGCCAGCCCGAGCTGGCTTCTTACTTTTTATTTTTCATCATTTATTTTACTCGTAATAAAAATGTTGGTAGTTATACATATAAGTGACTAATAATAATTAATTCAATGTGTCTTGACCTATCATAAGTGCAACTATGTTCGCTTACGTGATGAATAAAGTATTTTATTTTTATTTACGGATAACTTTTATGTAACATTTTGATCTGGAGAAATTTTACTAATACCATCTTCTGTCAGGAATTATTATTCTGGATAGTTCTTTTAAATCCACAAAGAAATACATAATAATTCTAAATGAAATCACTCAATTTTGTCAATTAAATAAATTACAAAATAACGATGCTCAGGAAATTTATAGGTAACTAAATCGTTCCGAGCAATTCTTTCTCTAAAATATTTAATATTTTGCATTAACACTACTTACATAAAAATACGACAAGCCGTTTTGGCTCTAGAGCGCGTCAAAAAAATATACATACATACATACAGTCGAAAAACATAACCCTCCTTCTTTAGCAGTAGGGTAAACACATATTTAACTTCTTGAGTATCAGAAGTATCTTTTAATATGCCAAAAGATGGCGCCACGTACGCATACAATTTAAACTTTTCTGTTATATCTCGTAAAAAAGCAATATTTTAATGAAATGAGAATCACCACTGTCCTCCTGACGCGAGTTGCGTCACGTCGCGGTGTGTCAGAATGTCGCGCGACATTTGTGTTGCGTGTGGCAGCGTGTTGAGCGTTTTCCCAGCTACATCGCGCTATGGTATGATGCAGCTTCAAGGATAACCATATTGTTTACAGTTTTACACACATTGACTTTACGCAGTTAAATTTATGTTATATTTTTGAGAAGTGCCTGATATTGGTCACTTTGTATTACTTTTACTTAAATAATTGCATTGCATAGGAAATTGTTCACTAGCTTGTTGAGATAAGAACCATAATTGCGCGCGGACGTAGCGCGGCGTAAAATACTTAGAAGTGTTTCGGGTCGGCACCTGGTCGGCGTACTTGCAAGCAAATACCTGTGCCCTGTTTATCAAACGTTACAAGCCTTGTATTACAAGCGTTTTCTCTTATAAATTAGCCCATTTTACAAAAATGCGTTCATCAAAACTATATGTGTAAACTACAAGTTACAAGTAATATCACTTGCATTACAAGTTCTTTTTCACAGTTGTATTTGTGGTTTTCTTTACCATAAATGCCTTTCTAGCTTGTAACTTGTTTCAAAAAAGTTATAAAGTTTTATAAACATGGCAAAATGCCCTTTTATCAAATGGTAGAAGTCTAGGAGCTTACAAGTTAAATGGTACAAAAACATATTTACAAATTCTTGTAAAATGCATTCATAGAAAATATGTAGATACATAGTAGACACTAACCCACAAGTTACAAGATACAAGAATATTTATACAAGACTGTGTAAATTACGTTCATCAAATAATTTCACAAGACTTGTAGATGGTACATACTTGTATTTTTAATTTACAAGACATTTTTTTTATTTTTGATATGTTTATAAAAAATATATCGTATTATATCGCCTTTTTACTTCGGTAAAGTGTTATTTAAGTATGGAATCTTCTAGATGTATAAGGTTATTGAAGCAAAGAGGCGATCTTATGTTGGTAAGGTAGAAATTATGGTATGATAACTATTGACAATAACTCGCCAAGGGAATGTATTTTTTTCTTACATGTACATAGTTTGATTTTGTATGTAAAAACCTATTTTAAAATTCATTATATTAGTTATAGCTTTTGCCCACGGCTTCGCCCGCGTTAATAAGTTTTCCGGGCTAAAAGTACATACATAAAAACCTTCCCGTTGAATCACTCTATCCAACACATTTATTTGTATAAAGATTAATATTATGACGTTCATACAACTCTTAACAAATAATGCATTAATTTCGACAAAATTTGATTACCATAAAAACGGTTCTAGAGAGTTTATTTTAAAAGATAGACATATACTGTCGCGGACTTTTTTTTAGATCATTTCAAGAGGAATAATTCTTTCATACATATATTTTTGGTATCTTGAACCGTTTTCGCAGCGCACGCAATGGAAGCCCTCAAGGATGAATAATTTTCCCCGCATTTTTCACATTTTCCATTATTTCTTCGCTCCTAATAGTTGCATCGTGATGTTATATAGCCTATAGCCTTCCTCGATAAATGGTCTATTCAACACAAAAAGAATTTTTCAATTCGCACCAGTAGTTCCTGAGATTAGCGCGTTCAAACAAACAAACAAACAAACAAACAAACAAACTCTTCAGCTTTATAATATTAGTATAGATTTGAATTATGATTACATATTTAACCATCTTTTATTCACGACTTAAAGTTTGTAAAAACTAGTGGTCTATTGAACTATACAAAGTACTTAAAAAAAACTTTGAGAATAAATAATAATAATACATGGCGGCAAATCATTCTCGCCATTAACTGATTTGCTACTTCTTGAATTACCTACTTATACCGCAAAACTGTCGAAATCCGATTCGGATATCACGAAATTGTATTGAATTCACCTATAAACTACCTAAAAACCAAATTATAACAGAGTAGAAAGAGATACTATTGGCTTGTAACATATATTACAAATCCACAAAAACTCTTCAACTTTTTCGCCACAAGTTACAAACTACAAGTTACAAAGGCATTTTTGATAAACAGAAATAACAAATACAAGTGTAAAAAGTACTTATAATACAAGTGATATCACTTGTAGTTGTAGTGTATTCATTTAGTTTTGATGAACGCATTATTGTAATACAAGCCTCGTAACGTTTAATAAACTAGGGTACTAATATATTTTTCTTTACTAATTTTTCTTCTCTGCAATTTTTTGGTCTTTACATAGTTCGTCGGTAATAGCGCCATATAAAATATCTTAATATAGGTATCATAATTTATTCTTATCTTATTCTTACGTAATTTTGATATAATAGCAGAGTATACCTTTAATGGTATATATGATAATACATCTGAGGGGCACAATTATTGTTTATTTTATGTATCAATTTGTTAATAAATAATATGCTGTTGGTGCACCGTAATAAAATAAATAAGTAAATAAATCGTTTTATCACGAATTAATTGAAGAAGTGTAATTCGAAGAGTAACAAAATCAATGCCTGGCGGGAATGATTTGCTACCATGTTATTTATCTTCCAGAAAGCTTTTAAAAAACGTACATGGGTCTGCAATAGACCATCCTGTTTTTTCAAACTTTAAGTCGCTTATAAACAAACATTAAAGTTTTAACCATAAATCGTAATTCATGAAACTAATAAAATAGGTTTTGTTATTATGGTTTATTTATTTGTTTTTTGTTTTATTTTGGTTATTTACGCACAAAAATCAAATTATTGCAAATTGTTTTTATTTTTAACATTAACTTGACTAGTTATTTTACCGTAATTTCTATATTACCGACGTATAAATATGATAGAAGCATTATTTGGTAATGCATCAAAAAAAGTCTTGTAAATTTAAAATGCAAGATGATACATACATACACACTCACGACTTTTATCCTCGAAGGGGTAGGCAGAGGCACAAAGTAGATGCAGGCCATGCATACTGCATCCCATGGTATGATAGGGGGCGAGGTTATCCTCATATCGGGCACAAATTCCAGACTTGGAGCTAATACTGAATACAAAAACCCAGTATCACTTTGCCCGACCCGGGGATCGAACCCGAGACCTCACCATTGCAGTGCCATTGCCACCACCACAAGTTAATACAATCTACAAGTCTAGTAAAAGTATTTCATGAACATAATTTGAAAGAACTTGTAAAAAAAATCTTTAACATGTAACTTGTGAGCTTGTAGACTTGTAATGTTTGATGAATAGGGCACTGGTGTAAAAACCTGGTTACGTAAATACGCACCACCTCTAGTAGAATTACCAAAAATCGGTAGGTTCGAGACCACTGGAACAAGCGTCTCATTTAGACGCTTTACAATAATATGTAATTTAATTTGTTATTAACACATTATATAGACTTCATAAGTACAGAAAAATATACTTTCCTTGGAGCTGTAGCAAATCATATCGCGATACAGCTGTGAAAGCGCACAACACGCTGCCACACGCGACACAAATGTTGCGCAACATTCTGACACACCGCAACATGACGCAACTCGTATCATGAGGACAGGTGATTCTTATTTAATTTAAATATTGCTTCTTTCACGAGATATAATACAAAATTTAAAATTGTATGCGTACCTAACGCCATCTGTTGGCATGTTTAAAGATACTTCTGATAAGCAAGAAATTACATACATACATACATACATAGTATCACGCCTCTATCCTATAGGGGTAGGCAGAGACTATGGATCGCCACTTTGCTCGATTCTGGCACACTATTTGCGCTTCCTCTACCTTCATCAATCTTTTCATGCACTCCCGCCGGTTCAGGGTACTTTAGTCCTGGCCTTTACTTAGAGTGTCAGATATCTGACATTCGAAGGTTCGGTGCGGTCGACCCCTGCCGGCCCTTCCATCCACACTCGCCTTATATATCCTCTTTGTCAGTCTCCTATCATCCATCCTTTCCAAATGCCCAAACCACCTTAGCATACCCTTCTCAATTTTAGTCACTACATCCTCTGTCACTCCACACATGTCCATCACCCTAGTATTCCGCACTCTATCACACACAGTCACTCCACACATGCTTCTTAACGCTCTCATTTCTACTGCATTAATCTTACTTTCGTGCTTTTTCTGCCATACCCAGTTTTTACTATCATACATGAGACTTTAGAGTTGGTTCTTGGTAATAAGTAATCTTACTTCCTACTAATATTATAAAGGCGAAAGTTTGTAAGAATGTATGGATGTCTGGATGTATAGATGTTTGTTACTTTTTCACGCAAAAACTACTGAACGGATTTCGATGAAATTTGGCACACGGGTAGATCATGTCCTGGATTAACACATAGGCTACTTTTTATCCCGGGAAAATATAAAACGGGACCTTTAACCCGGAAAAACTTTTTAAAGCGGGCGGAGCCGCGGGCAAAAGCTAGTAACTAATAACACTTCCCTATAAACAGCAAGTTAGTCGTGCCTTTTTGAGTATACACTGATGACTGAAATACAAGTTAGATAGAATTTACTATTTAGAATTTAGATGCCGAACGAAGCAGTGGTCTCGGACGACAAAATGTGTGATCGGTAGAGTTGCCAAAAAAATACGGTATATTCGGATCAAAAATCGGTATACCGGGTGGAAGGGAAACCCTCTCTATACCGGAACGGTAAGAGAGAAGAACCATAACATTAACGAAAAACTAGTTCATTTGCAAGCTAAGCGATAATACTTACGATTTTAGTATTTCCGTAATTCATGTGATAGATTTTATTACATATGTATATTAATATATATGTTTTACAGCAATCGCTTATATAAGCAAATTATATTTAAAAGAAAATAATTATGTATTAATACATCGAATCGCTTTATACCATCAGGATACTAGCAAATAGTATGTTTTAAGGGTGGAAGGGCGGATGAGTTTTCTAAGATACAAGAACCACTATATTCTTTACATAATATATTTATTAGGTATTATAATCCAATAAGCATAGCTCTATCATCAATATCACATCAATGTGTATATAACAATTATGTATCTTATCATAGGTACCACTTCTAAATCACATGATCCTAAATTAAATGTTCATTTATACAAATACTTAATATTTTAAATGGTTTAGTAAACTAAGGATCAAATAAAATAAATTACTTAATTTGCCAGTCTCCTAGTACTGCTCAGCTCGGCGGCTCACGATAGAATGTGCGAATGTGCCGTCCTCCATCGAGCGACGGGTATTTATACCATTCCAAACGTCAAAAACACTATAGTACTATTGACTTTTTAGATGAATATTTAAAATTAATTTTAAAGCTACCTTAGTGAGTTTGTCTACAATTATTTTCACAAATAATCACATTTTATGAAGAGTAATCACATTTTATAATTTATAATCTTATATTCTACGCTAATACGCGCGCAATGTAAAGCGTACAAAGAACTGGGCGGCCGTCGCGCTGCGCCGGGACCAGCCCGCGGTCGTTAACCGGTCAGCTAATGTACGTGTTTCATTACGATTTTTTGAAATATTGACCTTTTGTACTATGTTTTTCAGAATAATAGTTTGATTTATCTATCCATACGTGAAGCTGTACAGAAATTTGAGAAAATCCTACTGAAATTGTAACAATGCGATCGCGATTTTTTTAGTGCCATCACGTCAGGAATCACCAATACTATCACCTGTATTCGTTTCCGAGAGCGTTTCCCTTCCACCCGGTATGCAAAAACAAGCAATATTTAATGAAATCTCTTTTTTTAACTCTACGGGCTATTATTCCAACAAAAGAAGGTAATTTGAAGTAAAGAGAGTCACGCGTACACCCCCCCCCCCCCGTCGTCAAAGTAAAAATATCAAACAAATTTTGTCGTCTCTTTTAAAAGTATTATAAAAGTACTGCCTCCGCCGCCCCAAACAGTAATAATGTAACATATTAACCATGGAATCGTAAAATATAAAACAAAAAGGGGATATTCCCCTTAACTGCTGAAAATTGGGAGAATCTCCTGGATCTCTAAAACTCCATAGAAAAATCATGTCATTTCGGTAAGACAGACCCAATACCGGTAGTGTTGGGTACGACATACAAGAGGCGGTACATTTGTCCCGTACATGACGTCAAAATGTAAGAGCGGCTCAACATTTTTTATTGTGCTTCTTCAAATTTCATGTCGCGCTAGTCGCTAAGTCGTGTTACTGACTATCTATCTCAGTAAAACTATAAGACGGGGATAGAGAGGGAGCGAAAGGCATGCTACAAAATACAATAGTATGTTATTCTTCAATGAAAATCCTACTAATATTATAAAGGCGAAAGTTTGTAAGAATGTATGGATGTTTGGATGTATGGATGTTTGTTCCTCTTTCACGCAAAAACTACTGAACGGATTTCGATGAAATTTGGAACACGGATAGATCGTATCTTGGATTAACACATAGGCTACTTTTTATCCCGGGAAAACATAAAGCGGGACTTTTATTCCGGAAAAACTTTTTAACGCGGGCGGAGCCGCAAGATATAACAGAAAAAATAAAATTGTATGCGTACCTAGCGCCATCTGTTGGCATGTTAAAAAATCTGATAAGCAGGAAATTAAATATATTTTATACTTTGTGAGTATATTAATTTCGAAAGAACGCATCGCAACGCACATCATTTTCGCACCTTTAGGATGAAAACAACACAATTCAAAAAGACAGAAAATTGAGTTATGGGCAATTTCAAAATTTTGTGTACCCTGCTATAAAATTCGACTTTTTTTTTAATTTTTTTTTTTTACAAATTTGGCTATAATGTAATGGGATATATTGTTTATTATAGAGAAATATAAAAAGGAATCCAGAATTAGGGGCATTTTCCAGATAATATCGAAACAAAACGGAATTTGTGGCGAGAGTAGTTCCGGTGTGTGACAAGAATTAATTTTTTTTAAAGAAAAGTATGATATTAATAAGTCTTTTTAAAATTTATTCAGACTATAAATACTTGTATTTAATTGATAAACCAAAGAAAATTGGCTTAATTTCAACGATTATCACGAAATTATTGTTTTTTATTCAGTTTTGTGACTCCGTTGCTATTTACTTGATTATTTTTTTTATTTATTCTAAAAACATAATATAATAGTTAATATGTATAGCTTTGTCGAAAAGTAATACATTAACTGAAAACATATTTGTGTGTGAGACTGCCTCGGTGGCGTAGTTGTATTAAGTTACGACTACAATGCTGAGGTCTCGGGTTCGATTCCCGGGTCGGGAAAAGTGATATTGAGTTTTTCTATTCAGTATCAGCTCGGAGTCTGGAATTTGTGCCCGATATGGCGATAGGCTCGCCCCCTATCACATCATGGGACGGAATAAGGGCGAAAAGTGGGTGCACTAGTTGCGCCTCTGCCTACCCCTTCGGGGATAACAGGCGTGAGTGTATGTGTATGTGTGTGTATATTTGTGACCGTACGGATTTAAAAGGTAAAATCTCTTATGATTTCATACATTTAACTCCACAAATTTGACGGGACAGTGACAAAATGGAAGTTTTAAAAATCAAAGGCTGTGTACACATCTTTTAAAAGTTTCCCGAATAATACACAATATTAAACTTAATAAACAAATAACATCAAAAGATCATTTAAAGACTGTTAGTTCTACTTCTCAAATTCGTACTATTTAAGCTATATTATTAACTATGTACTTACAAAATAAAAACGAAGAATAGCGTCGATAAGAAATAAAACAATAATTTTAAATATTCTTATATTTTTATTATTCTCTTAGCTTCCTTACTTACAATTAATTCCTTAATTTAAATGTCGTCAGCAGCAACTTCAATCTGTAAATTTAAAAAAAATAAAAAGAATTCAGATTTTATGTAACTTTAGTATACATTAATTTAGTTAACTTAAGAATATTCGATGTGAACTAACTTTATGCATTCCAACCTGTTGTGACTTGCCGTTCCCGTTATATGTGACCATAGAATAAGTCACAAATCGGTGGTCACATAATGCTACCATCTTGTAGTTTTAAATTCTTTAAAAAATACTTATCGTACTTAGCACTATTAACTTTTTGATATCAAATACTACATAAACTTTATAATGTGTTAACAATAAAAATAATTACAGAAAAGTGATTTATAGCAGTTAAACTTGGTCACATATCTGAGCAAAGAAATTGAAACACAGAACACTTCAACAATGCGTCCGCGCTGGCATCCAATTTATTTGACAATGAAGGCAATCTGGTGTCTCTCGAGGAAGAACGGTATATTTTTTTGCCATTTGAAGTCTAATAATTCCTTTTTTAGAAGAATTTTTGCAAAAAATGGCGGCCACAAAACGGAATGTTCCGGTTGGCTCAAAATTTTCGATTTTAAATAAGACTTATTTTAATAGAAAATAAGTAAAAAAAATATTGTTGATACTTTAAAATGATAAACTTGACTTTTAAGAATTAAATGTTATATTTATTAAACCACTGGCAACATTATTTTTTTTATTTATCAATGATTGTCTCACAAGAAAGGAAGGGGACACGTAAATTTGATGGTCTTCAATGTTTTAAAACCTTCGTAAATGTTATATTTAGTAAAGTAACAACAAAACGACAATTTATATTCAATTATAAAGATATGTTTTTGTCGCTTAAATTAATTTATTCTGCTAGGAGTTATTCATTATAAAAAAATAAATGAGTAAAGTCGAGGGACAAGGCTAAAACCGGGGGTACACATTTTTTTGAAATTGCTCATATCGTCATAAAATTGCTTGAAACGAAGTTCTCAATACAATAATAGTTCAAACACAGCCATATTCGAGCAGGAAAAGGACAAAGCTGTTATATCGGTCCCTTTTTTATTATATTTTTATAAATGAGGGACTAGTTTTTAGTCAGTTAAAATTGACAACTCAATTTTCTATTTTTTGAATTGTGTCGTTTTCGTTCTAAAGATGCGATATATAGCGGATCATACATAGACAAAAATTGATGCACTATCATCTCAGCCTAATCCTACAGAGGCAGAAGGCGTTTGTGTGTATTTCAAAACCACGTGATCTCTCATTCGTCATGGCACAAACAGAAATGAACACTTGTATCAATAACTAACGACGTGCGTCAATTAATGTTCAACGTTGGCTTCTTGGTTCAGTGCTTTGAATTATCCTGGGTTGTTTTTTTATATTAAATGACGAGACGAACATGCCGTTCGCCTGATGGTAAGCGATACGACCACCCATAAACAGTAGAAACATCATCCAGCGCCTTGAGTTACAAAGTACTGTGTGGCATTCCACTGCGCTCGTCATCCTGAGACATAAGATGTTAAGTCTCATTATGTCCTGTAGTTACACTGGCTACAATGACCAGACAGACTCTTACATATGAGAGACCTACTACAAGTATATTAATAATACCTACATGTAATTTTTATACCTCGGTGACGTAGTTGTATTACGTTACGACTGCAATGCTGAGGTCTCGGGTTCGATCCCCGGGGTCCGGCAAAGTGATATTGAGTTTTTCTATTCAGTATCAGCTCGGAGTCTGGAATTTGTGCCCGATATAGCGATAGGCTCGTCCCCTATCACACTAAAGACGGAATATCGGCGACAAATGGGATTAAAGGCGTGAATGTGTGTGTGTGTGTGTGTGTGTGTGTGTGTGCGTGCGTGCGTGCGTGCGTGCGTGCGTGCGTGCGTGCGTGCGTGCGTGCGAGCGTGCGTGCGTGCGTGCGTGCGTGCGTGCGTGCGTGCGTGCGTGCGTGAATGCGTGCGTGCGTGCGTGCGTGCGTGCGTGCGTGCGTGCGTGCGTGCGTGCGTGCGTGCGTGCGTGCGTGCGTGCGTGCGTGCGTGCGTGCGTGCGTGCGTGCGTGCGTGCGTGCGTGCGTGCGTGCGTGCGTGCGTGTGTGTGTGTGTGTGTGTAACTTATCGATGTCTCTCGCAAGGATTCGCCAGTACAATATACCTACTACTTCTTACTGACAGGCTACTGCCTGCGTCGTTGTATTGCGTACGGTCCTGGGTTCGAATCCCGGGTCGAGCCAAAAACAGTGTGACTAAGTTTTTCCTACTTAAAAATTAGTCAGTCACTGGGAGTCAGGAAGTTGGCTGTGATACCCCCGTGCCACGAAAAGCACGTAAAGCCGTTGGTCCTGCGTCCTCTCCGGTCATGTCTGCCGTCTCACCGGACTATGAGAGTGAATAGCGAGTGCACCTGTGTATTGCGCACACACTTGTGCACTATAATATCTTCTGCGTTGGCTGATATCTGTTGAGATTGGTCGCTGTGGCCGAAATCCTACTTCTTCAATCGTTAGATTATAGAAAGCCGTCTTTGTTACAGCATATGTTAGTATCCCATCAAAAGCATAAATGCCAAATGTGGGGGCCTATGCCAATTATTAAAATGTGCGTGGTTGTCAACTCCACCGACAAAATAATATTTTTTTCTTGTCCATGGATACAAGTCCTTCAGCCACATACTTTGATTTTTTCCTCTGTAGTATGTCGAGGTAAAACACTGGCTCTCTTACAAAACTTTGCGGTAAAAACTTGATTGGGACGGTTATTTCAAAGCCCTTTTATAGAACTATCCTACTAATATTATAAAGGCGAAAGTTTGTAAGAATGTATGGATGTTTGGATGTATGGATGTATGGATGTTTGTTCCTCTTTCACGCAAAAACTACTGAACGGATTTCGATGAAATTTGGCACACGGGTACATCATGTCCTGGATTAACACATAGACTACTTTTTATCCCGGGAAAACATAAAGCGGGACTTTTACCCCGGAAAAACATTTTAACACGGGCGGAGCCGCAGGCAAAGCTAGTATTGGATAATATACCATCATAATTATGCAACACTAAATATCACCAAAATAATGAATTAAAACTAGAGCATTTCTTGACAGTTCCGAATTCCCGCCAAAACTAATTTTAGGGCAGTTTTTGCCTAGATTTCCAAGGAGTATAGGAAGTAAGGAAGCGTAAGCCGATTGCCTGCCAAAAAAATGTCGCCAGGAAAAGGAGCAGTTACAATTTTTGCCAAATCCAGAAAAAGGGGACATCAATATTTTTTTATTTTATTTTATTTCACAAACAGTTGCTACACCGAATTTTAATACAAAAAACGTACAGTACATAATTAGCTTAAACTAAGTGCACAACATAAAAAGTGAACACTTCATACAAAATATAAATAGCATAGGTACGTCTAAAAAGAGGAAAGAAAAAATACAGTAATCAATAGCTTATGAAGTTATGGACAACGTCTAAGCAACACGGACTATAAAACATTATGGTAGAATACAGTAACAACACGCCTGGTATTCAATAATATTAATTTTACTATACAATTAAATTTTTCCAAGATGTTTTAATTGCCCTTTAAATTTAAAGAGACACGTGCCAAACAGGTCAATCTTACTGGATATTTTTTGAATATTTTTGTTAACTAAAAGGCACAGGCTTTTTTACGCTCCTAATTCCCGCCAAAACTCTTAGATCTAAGTGGGTGGCAAGGCTTGTAGATAATTCTTAAGTTAGTATGATGTAGGTAAGTATCTCCTTATAAATAAATTACTTTAACTAATCTAATTAAGGATTCTTTAACAAGAAGTACGTATGTTTACCAAATTTTCTTCATCTGTTTAAAATGTGAGGCTTAATTATCAATCTACGTCGAAGATTACCAAAGTCATGGCCGATAAGTACTTATTAAATTAAATAAAGAAACATTTAAACAGCTGCCGCCATATTGGATATAAATTTTCGTATATCCATAATTTATAATTGTGTGCACAACTGAATAAATTTGAAAATCAAATATAATTCCGTGATTTTTTGTATAAATAGTGTGATTTTATTGTAAGTCGTAGAGTCACAGAAAATGGTGTCCATTAAAATTGTCGTCTTGGCTGTTCTGGTAAGTTTCCTTGTTTCAAAAATGATTTTAATGGTTTAGCAATCTATGAAGACTATAATCAGCTATTAAATACAAAAAAGATCTAAATCCTTTAAACAATTGCAGAAGTGTGTACTTAATTTTAACTGTTTTGCCGGGTAGATTATTTTAGAAGTAGAAATGAGTTTGAAATACCTGATACGTCCAATTGATTAGTAATTTCAATTACGATCAATTATGTAAAAAAATACATCATAAAATAATAATAAATTTGTACTAATTGCTATGTTATTCAAATTGGGCTCCAATATAGCTTCATTCCACTTTAAATTAAATATGTTGTTATTAGATTACTTCAAGAAAATAAAGACTTATAATTAGCTTCGTTTAGTATATGGATAATACCGGATCATGGGGTAATACGATATGTACCAAGATTACTTCTGAACTGTCACTAAATGAATACAAGTGCAATCATGTTTTTATATTTTTATCGAAACTTGAAAAAGAAACAGTCGAAGGCGGGATTTGAACCCACGACCTCCAGCGTACCTACCGTGCCGGTGCTCTGCCAATTGAGCTACTTCGACCTCACCCTCGGCTGTCCAATATAAAGTTCCCTATTTGAATCTCTTAAAGTAGATGACCAGCGACATCTGTTAGCAATTATTACAATTACTAACTCCTTTACAGGAGTAAGTTCACTGAAACGAGTCGTTAAACTTTTTCTAATCCCATATTATGATTTTTTGTACATGTTAATGGCCATGTAGTGCCTGGATTACAAAGTTAT
The DNA here is from genome assembly GCA_949316025.1 of Lapara coniferarum. Taxonomy (NCBI): domain Eukaryota; kingdom Metazoa; phylum Arthropoda; class Insecta; order Lepidoptera; family Sphingidae; genus Lapara; species Lapara coniferarum. The sequence continues at coordinate 20,687,556 of OX438929.1, forward strand.
ACTTGAAGGTCTGTTGTCCGTATTAGGAAATGTTGAATTGAATCTTTGGACTGCCTCGGCGGCGTAGTTGTATTACGGTACGAATGCAAAGCTGAGGTCTCGGGTTCGATCCCCAGGTCGGGCAAAGTGATATTGGGTTTTTCTATTCATTATCAGCTGGGAGTCTGGAATTTGCGCCCGATATGGCGATAGGCTCGTCCCCTATCACATCATGGGACGGAATACGCACGGAGAAAACTGGGTGCACTATTTGCGCCTCTGCCTACCCATTCGGGGATAAAGGGCGTGTATGTGAAACTTTGGAACAACGCAATTACTCCATGATCCGATCTTACCCCAACTTTATAAAAATAATTGAAAAATTTGCTCTTTTCAAAATCGAATAGTAATTAATACCCTTTCGTCTTTAGCTGACTGTGGTTGCCGCCCATCGCCCAAATTATCCATGGAGGAAGAATCATGGAGGCAAGGGACGTAAGGGACACAGCGTATCCACGGAAGTTAGCGTAAGTAGTCCACTCCAGTGTTTCTACTCTGTAGATACACCACTGATATATAAATATAGGTATACTAGTGGTAGGTATCTCATATGTAAGAGTCCGTCTGGGTGGGTACCACCGCAATGTCTATTTCTACTGACAAGCAGCAGTGTGCATGCACTGTTGTGTTTCGGTTTGAAGGACATTGTAGCCATTGTAACTACTGGACATAATGAGACTTAGCATCTCATGTCTCAGGATGACGAGCGCAGTGGAATGCCACACAGTACTTTGTAACTCAAGGCGCTGAATGGTGTAGCTACTGTTTACGGGTGGTAGTATCGCTTACAATCAGGCGAACGGCTTGCTCGTCTCGTCATTCAATGCCATAAAAAAAAGGCATAATAGCTAACGTCGATTTGACGGCATGATGGCATGTCTTAAAGTACGACTGCAGTGCTCAGGTCCTGAGCTCGGATCCCGGGCCGGGCAAAGCAGTATTGGGATTCTCTACTCAGTATCAGTCTGGATTTTGGGATTTGTCACCGATATGGCGATAGGCTCGCCTTCGTGACAGAACACACACAACGATTAGGGTGTGCCCAGGTTCCACCGCTTCTTAACCCTTCGCCATGGTCGAGTACAGTGATACTGAGTTAGCGCGCTACCTCCAACGTAAGGTTAGACCTCACATTCAGGAGGTCGTCAATTCGAGATGGGAAAACTATCTATCCGAACTGAAACCGACACACCAGGTTTTCTGGAAAAATGTGTCGTTCTTTCAGGAGAAATGATCTGGCATCCATGCCTCCCCTCAATCGCACTAACCAACGTCCGGCTTTTGACGATAGCGAAAAAGCCGAATTGCTGGCTGACAGCCTGGAGTCTCAGTGCTCCCTCGCGACCGTTCCTATAGAACACGACCATCTTGTTGCGGTTGACACCTACGTTGAACAAATGAATTCGGCCCTGCCGCCGCCGATCTCGCGATCGGTTCCCGTCGACCCGGAACTCGACACTCCGCCCGACCCTGTCGCACCGGTGACGGTCGAAGAGGTCATCGATCTGATCAAGGCACTCAAAATACGCAAAGCCCCCGGGGGCGACGGCATTTCTAATCGCGTCTTCAAAATGCTCCCTGTCATCTAATCAAGACCCTCACCGCCATTCTTGATGCGGCCTTTCGCAACTGCCTGTTTCCACAAGAATGAAAGAGGCAGTTGTGATTGGTATCCATAAACCCTGGGTAAACCCGCGTCCGAACCCTCTTCTTACCGACCCATCAGTCTACTCAGCACTATGGGAAAGGTATATGAGCGAATCGTTCTCGATCGTCTCAAAATAGTCGCCCATCAAAACAATCTGATCCCCGCGGAGCAGTTTGGCTTCCGGTCTAAGCATAGCTGCCTAAACCAAATCCTCCGCGTGATGCGGAGGACATCCACTCTAAATTCTATCTTAACATGCCTACCGGCATGATGGCTACCCTATTTTTCGATGTAGAGAAAGTGTTCGACAAAGTGTGGCACAACGGCTTGCTTTTCGAGCTGTACACTCTCAACGTGCCCACTCAGCTAGTGCACGTAATACGAGATTTCTTGTCGAACCGCAGCTTTCGTTATCGAGTGGAGGGAACCTTGTCTTCCCGATACCCTGTCACAGCTGGAGTCCTTCAAGGTTCCGCACTATCCCCGTTCCTTTTTTCGCTTTACACTAGCGATATTCCAAAATCATATAACACCAATCTGGCACTTTTCGCTGACGATACTGCCATCTACGCTTCATGGAGAGATAAAGCACAGTTGATTCTCCTTTTGCAGAACGCCGCCGACAAACTCGGCGAGTGGTTCATTAAATGGCGAATCACCATTAATCCCACAAAAAGCCAGGCCATCCTTTTCACTAGGAATAGGACCGCACTCGCAGTGCCTAGCGCATGCCAAAAAAAATATCAGCGTTGAGTTTCTGTACTCTATAAAGGGTAATAAACTAGCCCTTAAATGGGAACTAACATTGCTGACAAAATGTGAGTATCATCTGTCTACCCCTGAAAAAGGATAAAGGTGTGAAGCTGTTATACGGTCACTTTCCTGTAACATGGTTGAGGAGGCCGATGGCATACACATGCGTCATACTTGTGAACGGGTGCTGCTTGAGTGGACTGGTCTGCTTTGTTTGATGGTTGACTCTATTGTTTACTTAAATTTAAACATGTGGTTGTTTGACTTAGGTACTCTCCGTAAATTTTCGGATTTATATCCATCTTTGAAATTGAATTTATATTGTTACTTGCAAATTGTAAAATATATATACTAAAAAATATAACAATAAAGGACCTACGCTGAGTTTCTTGGTGCTTCTTCTCAGGTCAGTGGGCTTTTCCGTAGCACTGGTGAAATCTTTTAATTTATAAAAATGACGTGTAAAAGTGCCCTCAGCGGCCTAATTACTTATTAATGATTTGAATATAGTATATTTTTTTTTATGTTCTAGGTGTCCGGACCTCTGATTTCTTTAGATTTCCTAGCAAAAGGAATTAACCAAAGTAAGTTTGTAATTTAGAGATTTTATACGTTATTATAATACTCTTTTATTCAATTATTAGACGTACGGCGAAGAGTGACAGCATTAGTTGCGCCTCTGCATACCCTTTTGGGGATAAAAGGCGTGAGTATATGTATGTACTGACGAGCTAGCTATTCGTTTAGTGGTAAACGCCAAAATACCACTCTGAACACTGAATTACAAACAACATGGATCGCGACGCGTGCCTCCCATTAATTTTAATAAAAAATATTCTTTTTTATCTCTTTCCTGCCAGCCCGAGCTTGGCTTCTTTATATTTAGTTTACATTGATTTTGCTCCCTTTAAATATGTCTTTAGTTACCTATATAAGTGACTATTTGTAATAATAATTATTAATTGAATGTATCTTGACATATCATAAGTGCAACTATGTTCGCCTACGTGATGAATAAAGTATTTTATTTAACAACACTGCGTTCATCATTCTTGTACCAATTTATTACCTACTAGACATCTGCTCGCGTCTCCGCCCGCGTGAAAAAGCTTTTTAAGCGACTTAAAAAAGGAGGTCCTATATTCGATCCGTATGTATGTATGCATGTATGTATGTTTGTATGTATGTATATAAATTTGTATGGTCGCGAGTTTCTCAAAAACTGTTGATCCGATGTGGATGTGGTTTTCGATGTTCAAATGTATAATTTTTCTAGGATAACAATATTTTCCCTGGATAAAAGTAGCCTATAGGACTCAGAAGTAATGTATTTTCCTATTAGTGAAAGAATTTTCAAAATCGGTCCACTAGTTTTTGAGTTTATCCACTACAAACAATCAAATCTTTCCTGTTTATATTAGTATTGACTTATATTTTACTATTGTGTTTGTTTCTATTTTTATTATATAAATTATAACAATATTGTTTTTCACAGAGAAATGCGGGCAGTCCGGTGGAATACTAGTCGAACTGTCCAACCACAGTAAGTATAACCCATAAAGGAAGGAAACAAAAGAGGAACACATGCCGTGGCCACATGAGGCAGAGAATTTGACAAGTGAATTGAATACATCTACACCACACGCTACACCGCACTATTTTTAATGGGCTTAGTAAAGTTATTGACACTTTCAATAGTTTTATAACACTCTGAAAACACCCCATAATAAGCACAACCACTTTACGACAGAGGCAAAGTGTAGAATTTCAATTCTGATCTTGAAAAACCCAGCACGCACTACAGGACGCCAATAAAACGATTCTATGTCTTTTTTTCATAAACAATACCAGTACCATCCCTTTCTTTTTTTCCCTTTTTGGCTTGCGGAACCACAGCTTAGCGGTCTCTTCCATCCCGGATCGGACCAAAAGATTCGGTAATTCATATATCTGCCGCACTATTAAGCTGTGGAACAATTTGCCTGCGTAAGTGTTCCCTCTTTCCTACCACTTAGGGTCCTTCAAGCGAAACATAAAGCAATTAAGCAGGCCGGCATACCTGTGCTGACCGACCAGGGATGTTTATCTCTTCCCAGTTGACATTATTTTTGGGCTTCATTTAACTTACCATCAGATGCAGTGAAGCCACTTTGTCGAGCCTTCGATAAAATAAATAATTAAAACAAGAGTGAACTGGAGCTAGCTATACATTAGTTTATATTGTTTACTCTCTCTACGGTATAGCCAAGACAACTTTAATATAACTACTGCCTCAGAGGTACGTTATGACATCGCTGTGCGTCCCCGGGTTCAAATAATGAGTCACCTGGTCAGTATCAGGTCTAATCTGACTGCCTCGGTGGCGTAGTTGTATTGCGTACGAGTTACGATTACGATTTGCGCGCTGAGGTCCTGGGTTCGAATCCCGGGTCGGGCCAAAAAATGTGTGACTGAGTTTTTCCATCTTAAAAAAAATACTCAGTCGCAGCTCGGAGTCAGGAAGTTGGCGGTGTGATACCCCCGTGCCTCGGAAAGCACGTAAAGCCGTTGGTCCTGCGCCTGATCTCTCTCCGGTCATGTCTGCCGTCTCACCGGACTATGAAAGTGAAGGAATAACGAGTGCACCTGTGTATTGCGCACACACTTGTGCACTATAATATCTCCTGCGTACCTGGCTGATCTGCGTTGAGATTGGCCGCCGTAGCCGAAACTGGCTAGGAGGATTTCATTTCATCAGGTCTAATCTGGAATTTGTGTCCGATTTGGCACGACTATCACATCATGGGACGTAATGGTCCTATTTAGTATAAAATGTTAATTTGTCACACATTCTCACGCCTTTTATGCTCGAAGGGGTGGTCGAGCCTATCGCCATATCAGGCACAAATTCCAGACTCCAGGTTAATACTAAGTAGGAAACGTCAATATCACTGCCCAATGGATTGAACCCAAGATCTCGGCACTGCACTCGTACCACAATACGACGACGCCACTTAGGCAGTCTTTGAATAAAAATACTAAATTATAATACTGTTAGGGCAAAAATATTTTTTTGTGCGGGTATTAATAACATGATCTACAATTTTTGTTATAAAAGCATAGAACGTTTGGCAGTTTGAGTCAGTTGGTCATTGCCTTCGTGCCGGTCGTTCGCTTGGTGATATTTTTTGTGAAAGTATTTCTGTAAAGTCAGTGGTACATATTTTTATTTAAATCAAAACCGTTGCAGTTTCTAATAGTACACAATTGTAAACTTGTATGTGTCCGTATTGTGTAGAAGTGTTAAAAAGACACATATACACCTATATGTATATGTGTCTTTGTCTATGTGGCTATGATACATGTACAGAAACAGGCTTAAAATTCCAACCAAGATATTTTATATGTATTTGAATAGTATTTTTAATATCCATATAATTTGAACCTGGTTAGATTTTGAGGACCAGCACCCACACAAAAGTGGATATCTCTTTTCGACAGCTAAGTATATTCATTGGAATCTTATCGGTATAACTTAATGACCGTTACGTCGAGTTTACCACACCATGATACTTTATTAATTTTTGGTGATAAAATATCGGAAACAAAAATGGTTAATCCTACTTCCTACTTCCTACTAATATTATAAAGGCGAAAGTTTGTAAGAATGTATGGATGTTTGGATGTTTAGATGTTTGGATGTTTGGATGTAAGGATGTTTGTTCCTCTTTCACGCAAAAACTACTCAACGGATTTCGATGAAATTTGGCACACGGGTAGATCATGTCCTGGATTAACACATAGGCTACTTTTTATCCCGGGAAAATATAAAGCGGGACTTTTATCCCGGAAAAACTTTTTAAAGCGGGCGGAGCCGCGGGCAATAGCTAGTACTTTATTATAACAGTGAAAATCCTTTTATTTCAGAACACGCCGAAAATTGGGACGATGGTCTAAACGTAGTGATTGGAGGTAATTTCTTAAATATGTATCAAATGATCAGAAGGTACGTACAAAATATACTTATGTTGAATCAAGAAAAAGTCAACTGCCTTCGCTTCTCACCTTTCTTGGGGTGCTTAAGCGAGTGTATTAACTTAAGGGCGTAATGCATAATGCATTGAATTATGTCTACTTGAGATGTAACTCAAACTTGAGATTTATTTATTAATACCGCCCTTAGTATGTAAATTCTGTAAAACCCTATAGCTTGACAGACAATACGAATACAACGCGTGTTTAGATTTGTATCCTAAGAACGCATTAATAACCAGAGATTTCTTTCCAGATTGCTTTCCACTAAATTTAAGTTACAGTTTTGTAGTTATCTTGAATCAACGGAATTACCCCGTGATCCGGTATTACCCCAACGAGGCCTAAATAAAAAAAATATTTCTTAATTTGAATTTTGATTTCCAGCTGGGAAAGCGGCTGGCCTTATCTTAGACGGATGGTTACCAGGATGTAAGTATATGTAATTTTTTTATCGAATGACTAGAAAGTTTACAGTCAGCGACAAAATATCAGTATAAACATCCTACTAATATTATAAAGGCGAAAGTTTGTAAGAATGTCTGGATGTTTGTTCCTCTTTCACGCAAAAACTACTGAACGGATTTCGATGAAATTTGCCACACGGGTAGATCATGTCCTGGATTAACACATAGGCTATTATCCCGGGGAAACATAAACCGGGACTTTTATCCCGGAAAAACTTTTTAATGCCGGCGGAGCCGCGTGCATAAGCTAGTAATATATAACTCCAAAAAAGTGTTTACTGCGTCTATACTAATATAAAGAGGAAAGATTTTATTGTTTGATTCTTTGTAATGGATAAAGTCAAAAACTACTGACCGATTTTAAAAGTTCTTTCACCAATAGTAAGCTACATTAATCCTGAGTGCTATAGGCTACTTTTTATCACGGGAAAATATTTTTATCCCTGACAAACTTTTTCACGCGGGCGGAGCCACGCGCAGAAGTCTACTTTTAGATAAAGATGAAAGTTTAAATCAAACTTAATGTAAAGGTTGTATTTTCAAACTAATATAATTTGATTATTTTCAGTGGGATCAGCATTACACAAAAGTAAGTATCCAAACCTATATATTCATACAATTTTACAAAGAGTTCTAATGTTATATAGAGCGGATATTGGGCAAATTTTCATTCAAACATTTTGAGCCTGTTCGTCAGTAACTCAATCTACTGCGAAATAGCAAAACACCTATGTAAAATGCATTAGAACATACTTTGACATGATCGTAATGCGCAAATTAGCATAATATTTCCTTCCAAAATATAGCTTTCTCTACAAAATGTGCGCATACCGAGACGTCTTGTGACATGGATGTGTCAGATAAGATAGCAACTTGTACCAACACTGGTGATTGGTCTCTCATATGTAAGAGTCCGTCTGGGTGGGTACCACCGCAATGTTTATTTCTACCGCCAGCAGTGTGTATGCACTGTTGTGTTTCGGTTTGCAGGACATTGTAGCCACTGTAACTACAGGACATAATGAGACTTAACATCTTATGTCTCAGGATGACGAGCGCAGTGGAATGCCACACAGTACTTTGTAACTCAAGGTGCTGGATGGTGTTGCTACTGTTTATGGGTGGTCGTATCGCTTACCATCAGGCGAACGGCATGCTCGTCTCGTCATTCAATGCAATAAAATACCCCAGTGTACCTTCACTCCTTATTCAGGTCGATAAAATATATCCTACTATCAAAATTGATTTAAGTCTAATCTTACAGTGTGCCTCGGAGCTATGAGGATGGAGTTTTGTGTCTCCACGAGTCACTACAAGAAATTATTGAAAGGTAACAATTTATATCTTGAAAATATATGAAATCCCTCGAACGCGCGAAATATAAATGTTATTTCGCGTTTTCTGACTAATGTCGATGCTGTTTTCTTATAATTTTTTGTGTTAGTAACTATTAGTTCTAGGCTCAAAACCCCAAGGGCACACACCTCTGACTGTTGAAAAAAATTATGTGTGTATTCTCTGTGAATTATCGCTCGCTTTAACGGTGAAGGAAAACATCGTGAGGAAGCCTGCATACTTAAGACTTTGAGTTTCGAAGGTGTGTGAAGTCCGCCAACCCTCACTAGGCCAGCGTGGTGGACTAAGGCCTTAGCCCTCTCAGTAGAGGAGGCCCGTGCCCAGCAGTGGGCAGTATATGATACAGGGCTGGTATGGTAACTATTAGTTATAACTAACTTATAAGCAAAATCAAATATTAAAATCTAAACATAATGTTTTGATCTCTTATGTTAATTCCGATGAATTTACATCTCAGCTTTAATAATTACTCGACGTTAAAATAATCAAAAAGAAAAATATCACTTATTCTTACATTTAGGACTATTAGTAATTTAAAAATTCATTTATTTTTCTGACTACCTCGGTGGCGTAGTTGTATTATGGTACGACTGCAATGCTGAAGTCTCGGGTTCGATCCCCGGGTCAGGCAAAATGACACTGAGTTTTACTATTCAGTATCAGCTCGGAGTCGAATTTGTGCCCGATATGGCGATAGGCTCGCCCCCTATCACATCATGGGACGGAATAATGGCGGAAAGTGTGTGCACTAGTTGCGCCTCTGTCCACCCCTTCAGGGATAAAAGGCGTGGGTGTATATGTATATGAATGTATTTTAGGCCGTCAGCTAGGTATCTGCAAGCAAGACTTCGGACAGGAGTGGGGCTGCAGGAAGTACACAGGCGACTTCGCAAACTACGCTGAGGTGATAGAATTCTACGAGCTTAATGATATATCGGATCAGATCGAAGGCATATTGAAGAAGAACTCTTACACGGACTGGAGATCTGTCCAAGGTATTTACTTTGATTTAATGGGATTTTATGGCGATCGGAAATAATGATATTTTATATATTCATTTGAACAAGGTTGTCCAAGAGCACACATGTTACATATATCATTATAAGTAGTGTTGCCAGGTGTTAGGATAAAGCCGGACATAGTTAGGCTTTTTGAATGCGCGTCCGGCCAAACTACGGCTTGTCCGGCTTTTGTTGGGCTTTTTATATTTGACCAGTAACTTTAGAGAAGCTACAAAATGCGTAAAATTAAACGGCCACGGAAATACACTTGGGAGCTAAAAATCGTATTTATATTAAGACACAAAATCCTTAATAATTTAGGGCGTCCGGCCTTTTTACCCAAATGTCCGGCCAAACTGGCCGGTCTGTCCGGTTATTAGGTAAGACGACCTGGCAACCCTAATTATAAGTATTTACATTATTTTGACTTGTGTTACTTTCTGATTGCCTCGGTGGCGTAGTTGTATTACAGTACGACTGCAAAGCTGAGGTCTCGGGTCCGATCCCCGGGTCGGGCAAAGGGATATTGAGTTTTTCTATTCAGTATCAGCTCGGAGTCTGGAATTTGTGCCCGATATGGCGATAGGCTCGCCCCCTATCACATTATGGGACGGAATGACGACGAAAAGTGGGTGCACTAGTTGCGCCTCTGCCTACCCCTTCGGGGATTACAGGCGTGAGTGTATGTATGTATGTATATGCCCTAATTATGTAAGAATCGATAACCGTATTTTTTTGAGTCTGCCAAAAACGTCTTTTTTCAACAATATAGTAGCTAATTCTATATTATGACTTTTTTATACATATTAAGAGCCATGTAGTGCCTGGACAATGTTTTTTTTTATTTTTATGGAAACATTGAAAAAGAAACAGTCAAAAGCAGGATTTGAACCCGCGACCTCCAGCGTACCGTGCTTTCGACTGTTTTTTTTTTCAATATTTCCATAAAAAAAACAATGTATTAGCTGTCAGTGTTTAAAAACTTACTTTAACTATTTTCTTTTCACAGGAGCCCCAAACATTATCATATCAGCGATCTACGACCTTGCGGCCATTTTCAAACGTAAGAACTATTATATCATTATTTATCAAAGAGTTCTTCACTGACTGATACTAGATTTATTTTACTTCATTAAAATTTGCAGTTATGGTTATGTTCCCTTAATCTATTGTAACTTTAATTTTAATTATTTTCGCTATTTTTAACATTTCGACGTCTTTGTTGTATTTTATTTGAAATTTATCTACCATTTTGATTTTAATTACATTATGCTCTTTTTATTTTATAGACTAATATGAATGTTGTGCATGTCTGTTATAAATATAAACGCTAGATAGTATGGTTATATGTATAATTTTTAATTGTAATGCAAGTGTTTATGTTTTTGACATGCCTTATTAATAAATAAATAAGTTTTAAGATTACAATATAGAGCGGATATTACGAAAATTTTCATGCAATAATTTTGAATTTGTTCAGCTGTTTATGTGGCTGACATTACATGTATGTATGTAAATTCTTTTTTTTTTCAGAGGATGCCGCAACATGGAAGCAGGAAGTTATTGAAACTGTCATCGAAAAATGTAAGTAGCAATTACAATCGGCATGTGAAATGTTTTTCCGGGATAAAATTCTCGCTATATACTTTCCCGGGATAAGAGGTACATTATGACCTTCCCAGGATGTCAAAATGTTTTCTTACAATAGATATCCGCTTTTTGTACGGGTGCTGTGCCTCAAAATCTAACTAGGCTCAAAGTTTAAAGATATTAAAGGGACAAAAAATATTTTTATACTCCTACATTTAAAACAAACTTTTTAATAACGCTCATTTGAAATGTACTTTTTTTTTTCTTTTTTTTCTTTTACAAGGGGGCTTTTGGGGGTTCGCCCCCCCCCCCCCCGCCTTAGCTTTTTTTTTGCATCGAATGACGAGACGAGCATGCCTTTCGCCTGATGGTAAGCGATACGACACAGTTACACTGGTTACAATGCCCTTCAAACCGAAACACAACAGTGCATGCACACTGCTGGCGGTAGAAATAAACATTGCGGTGGTATCCACCCTGACGGACTCTTACATATAAAAATCCTACCACCAGTACACCAATATCACATTAAATATTATCACTTACTGATTAGTTTAACTACCTTGGTGGCACAGTTGTATTTTGGTACGACTGAGGTCTCGGATTCGATCCTCGGGTCGGGCAAAGTGATATTGAGTTAGGGCTGCCATTCGTCCGGATTTCCCCGGATTTGTCCTAGTTTGAAGGGCGTCCGGGGGCCGTCTGGCCGGGGTTTTAAAAATTGTCCGGGCAAAACCCGGACACTTGTTGTCAGGGGAAATCCATTTTTTATAGATGAGCGACAAATTGAAATAAATCTTAGTTAAAACTTCATTCATTTCCCCGCATTCAAGAAGGAACGGCAAAATATTTTTCAGAGGTGTCCGGGGAAATACCCATATTTTGCCCAAATGTCCGGGATTTTTGCCGTGTTTATCCGGCGTCGGCAATTTAGATGATGGTAGCCCTATATTGAGTTTTCCTATTCAGTATCAGAATCTTGAATTTGTGCCCGATATGGCGATAGACTCGATCCCTATCATGGGACAGAATAACGGCGAAAAGTAGGTGAACTAGTTGCGCCTCTGCCTACCCCTTTGGGGGTAAAAGGCGTCACTATGTGTTGTCCGTAATAAATATGCTTATTTCATTACAGTGGCCATAATACTTGGTGCTTTGGGCAAAGCTTATCATCCGGAATGTAAGTATTTTTATATAATAATAATAAATAAATCTTTATTCGCCCAAAGCAATTACACCATAGTCAAAATTAACAAAAAATCACTGCACTAGGTGGCCTGTATCGCAGGAATTTTTAAATATTAATGACAGAAAGAATTAACATGGGTAGACATCATTAGACAAACTAGAATTGGCGGTCTCTAGTATTACAATATATACACTACTGAGTAATTATTAGTTCACATTCATATTATAATGTATGTAGGCAAATGTTACAAATTTGTTAATAGTTCACATTTCAAAATATAATGTTTAAAGAAATTTATTCTCAAAAAAGACTACAGTCACTTACATGAGAATACAATAGGGTAGTTTCTCTAAGCCCCATAGGTCCGATGCGGTAAGAGCGCACAGACGTGTTGCAACTTGCAGAATTCTCAGGCATGTAGGTTCCTCATGATATTTTTCCTCGTTAAAACGATAATTGATTGATAAATACACACGCATCTTGTAGATGGTAGCCTAGTTGAGAATGGAACGGTCTGCCGAGACAATGTCCGGAGGTTCAAAACTCAAACACACCTCAGACTCAGAAGTTACGTGTGTTTTGTTTATCAATTAGTTCGCTTTGACTGTGAAGGAAAACATCGTGAGGAAACCTACACACCTTAGAATTCGTCATAAGAATTTCTAAGGTATGTGAAGTCTGCCCGCACTAGGCCAGCGTGGTGGACTAAGGCCTAAACCCTCTCAGTAGAGGAGGTTTGTCCTCAGCAGCGCATAATACATGGCTCATTGTATTGCAAACATGTATCTTAGAGGTGTGTTTGAGTTTTGAACCTGCGGACCTTCGTATTGGCAGTCCGTTTCATTCTGAACTAGGCTATAAAGACGTCTTACTTTTTAAAGAATGATAAAACAAACATATCTCCTGATGGTAAGCGATACGACCGCCCATAAACAGTAATACCATACTGACCTTTGAATAGGGTATTTGACTATTTTTTTTAATACAATTTTGAAAAATGTATGCTATCCAAAATTTAATGGACAAAGAATTTTCAAAATTGGCGAAATAGTAAGTAAGTTATAAAGCTTTGAAATTTGGCGGAAGGGGTAGCAGCAAGCTGTCAGATTACAGCAATACTAGGCTGTGACGTCACTGACCGCCGTCGGCCATAACGCTGCCTGCGTGCGAAAGAGATAGCGCGATATCCCCGCCGTGCACCCACTTTTGCTCACAAGATTATTTCAAAATTGAATAACTGCTTTATTTTTCAATCGATTTTGATGCTAATTTCACTAAAGAATTTCTTTTTCGTATTATTTTCTCTTACATGTAAAATAATGTACGAACTCAAACATATGAAAATATTCTATTACAAACGGCGTGTCCACTGCACTCGTTACCCTGACACGTTAGATGTTAGGTCTCATAATGTCCAGTAATTATTAGATACTCGTTTATGAATATCACCTAGCTGAATGAGAGGTTCCTTTGCTGGTCTTAATTATAGTTTTAGTTAATATATATGTATATTTAAAATTGTGCCAGCAATAAAAAATCTTTCTTTCTTTCTTTCAATCATTATTTTCCTTTTCAGTGGGCTCCTATGTGGCAGAAGGTACGTTTTAACTAAATACATACATATACACTCACGCCTGTTATCCCCGAAGGCGTAGGCAGAGGCGCAACTAGTGCACCTACTTTTCACCATTATTCCTTCCCATGTGATAGGGGGCGAGCCTATCGCCATATCGGGCACAAATTCCAGACTCCGAGCTGATACTGAATAGAAAAACTCAATATCACTTTGCCCGACCCGGGGATCGAACCCGAGACCTCAGCTTTGCAGTCGTACCGTAATACAACTACACCACCGAGGCAGTTTTAACTAAAATTATTCTTATTTGACTAATATTATAAATGTGGAAGTTTTTGACTGCTTCAGTGGCGTAGTTGTATTACGGTATGACCGCAATCTGAGGACTTGGGTTCGATTCCCGGGTCGCTGGGTCAGGCAAAGTGATATTGGTTTTTTTTAATTCAGTATCAGCCCGAAATCTGGAATTTGTGCCCGATATGGCGATAGGCTCGCCCCTATCACATAGGACGGAATAACGGCGAAAAGTGGGTGCACTAGTTAGCGCCTCTGCCTACCCCTTCGGGGATAAAAGCCGTGTGTGTGTGTGTTCTATAGTTTATTTAATTTTTCATGCTTTACATAGGAGGCGGCAATCTTTCGTGGGCCAACGGCAGCCGACGTATCAAAACCCTGTTCGTAGCTAGAAGCTTATACCCAAAATAAGCTTCTTGATTTTTTTTTCTTTATGGTTGTACAAACATTTCCTGTTTTCACTGTATAAGTTGTGGCTTCAATTTGAGGGAGGCGGGGGGGCAAGGTTCCGCTATTTGATACCTAACTCACCCCCCCTCCGTCCGATAGTACAACGGTACGGGAAGATACATTATAAATGAAAATTAAAATTCTTGATTCAAAGTTATCCGAATGACATATCTCATTAACAAGTCTAGTGTATGGAGGGTAGACGTAACGAGGACCATCTTGTAAGGGGGATTAGTCGAAAAAGTGTACACTTGTAAACAGCAAATTATGGTTCGACTCATCGAAATAGCGCTAGTGTAGGAAGTGGAAATGATATGAACGTGTTTTTAACCGACTTCAAAAAAGGAGGTTCTGTATTCGATCCGTATGTTTGTATGTATGTAAATTTGTATGGCCGCGAGTTTCTCAAAAACAACTGATCCGATTTGGATGTGGTTTTCCGTTTTCGACATTCAAATGTACATTTTTTAGGGAAGGTTTTAGTATATAATTTATGAAGATCTGATGAAGATCTTCGGAGATGCACAATGGAACTCTTCAATAACTAACAGCAGATGACTCGCGAATGCTGCAATCGTATATATATGATGTATTGTTTACACCATTCCATAATTAACTAACAAAAAGTAATAAATAAAAACTTTTTGACAAAAAGTAAACCGACTTCAAAACCATTACAAATTAAAAAATAATTAGTATTTGTATTCGCTTAGTATATACGTATATTTGGAGTCGGTGCCTAATTTAAATTGAACAATGTTTTCGTATATTTGTTGGTGTTTTCCTTAGCTAAGCTGGCAATTTAAATTAGGCATCGACTCTAAATATACGTATATACTAAGCGAATATTTTTTTTTTATTATTTTTTGATTTGTAGTGGTTTTGAAGTCGCTTTAATTTTTGTTAAAAAGTTTTTATTATGAAATTTTGTTGATACAGCATCGTTACAATGACTTTATTGTTGTTATATTCAAATTATTTATTTATGATATCGGGTAGGTATATACATTGGTCTTACATAGGGCTACCATCATCTAAATTGCCGACGCCGGATAAACACGGCAAAAATCCCGGACATTTGGGCGAAATATGGGTCTTTCCCCGGACACCTCTGAAAAAATATTTTGCCGTTCCTTCTTGAATGCGGGGAAGTGCATGAATTTTTAACTAAGATTTATTTCAATTTGTCGCTCATCTATAAAGAAATAGATGTCTCCTGACAACAAAAGTGTCCGGATATTGCCCGGACAATTTTTAAAACCCCCGCCGGACGGCCCCCGGACGCCCCTCAAACTAGGACAAATCCGGGGAAATCCGGACGGATGGCAGCCCTAGTCTTACATAATGCTGTTGCAGTTCGCCGAAATCTGCTAAAATCTCTCTGTTAATACAAAAAGAAAAAATATAGAAGCAATTTTAATTTAGTATCTCTCTAATTAGTGGCGCTCTATTTAAAATACTTCCACTTGCGATAGCGCCACCTTAATTTTCTTTCGACGGACACTTTTTAATGTACTGCGATGGTCCTCCTTACTTCTACGCTCAATAGTCTAGTGCAAGGGTATGTCGTTCCCGTTAAAATTTACTCAGTCGCAGCTCGGAGTCAGGAAGTTGTCGGTGTGATACCCCCGTGCCTCGGAAAGCACGTAAAGCCGTTGGTCCTGCGCCTGATCTCTCTCCGGTCATGTCGGATTGCCGTCTCACCGGACTATGAGAGTGAAGGAATAGCGAGTGCACCTGTGTATTGCGCACACACTTGTGCACTATAATATCTCCTGCGTACCTGGCTGATCTCCGTTGAGATTGGCCGCCGTGGCCGAAACTGGCTAGGAGGATTATTATGTCGTTTCCGTACATTTCTGTCTATTCTATTGGCGTTAGCGCTTGTAGAATAGCATTTCTACGGTTGCGGCCGTAGAAAACTGTGATTTATTCAAAATATTTTTAAATTGAATTTTCTTTTCCAGGATTCATTGAGTATTTCAAAAATCTAGAATCGGAGTATAGCTTAAGTAAGTATTATATTAACACCTTTTAGCTTAGGACTGATTAGGGCCTGTTTCATAAAGTCTGTAGACGTGCGTGGACGATAGCCTAGTTGGGAATGGAACGGTCTGCTGATACGTCAGGAGGTTTTTTTTATGGCATCGAATGACGAGACGAGCATGCCGTCCGCCTGGTGGTAAGCGATACGATCACCCATAAACAGTAGCAACACCATCTAGCACCTTGAGTTACAAAGTACTGTGTGGCATTCCACTGCGCTCGTCATCCTGAGACATAAGATGTTAAGTCTCATTATGTCCAGCAGTTACACTGGCTACAATGCGCTTCACAATTCAATGAGCACTGCTGCTTGGCGGTAAAAATAGACATTGCGGTGGTACCCACCCAGACGGACACTTACATATGAGAGTCTTGCCACCAGTAGTTCAAAACCAAAGGCACACACGTCTGACTTTTCGAAGTTACGTGTGTATTGTTTATTAATGATCGTTCGCTTTAACGGTGAAGGAAAACATCGTGAGGAAACCTACATACCTGAGGATTCCCCATAAGAATCTCGAGGGTATGTGTAGATTGCCAACCCGCGCTAGGCCAGCGTGGTGGACTAAGGCCTAACCCCTCTCAGTAGTAGAGGAGGCCCGTGCTCAGCATTGGGCAGTATATAATACAGGTTTGATTGCATTGCATCATAAAGTCTGAGTGAACACAGATAGAAATATAATATAGGGCGACCAAATACAAGAGGATAGTTAAATCCCAAGAGATCCCAAATAAATGGTAAACAAATCATGCATACCGCATTAGTTGTCTTATCCGCTAGTGGACGAGATTTGCTTGAATATTGAAACCCTTAAAGATTATCAATCAAATAAATTATGTGACTGCCTCAGCGCCGTAGCTGTATTGAACAGTACGACTGCAATGCTGTGGTCTTGGGTTCGATCCCCGGGTCGGGCAAAGTGATATTGGATTTTTCTAATCAGTATCAGCTCGGAGTCTGGCATTTGTGCCCGATATGGCGATAGGCTCGCCCATATCACAGCATGGGACGGAATACGCACAGCGAAAAATGGGTGCACTAGTGGCGCCTCTGCCTATATCTCCAGGGATAAAAGGCGTGAGTATGCGCATGAATTATATCATCTATCATCCAACCTCTAAGTGTTGGATCCATCTCGCCACTCAAGCCTTCCAAAAAATCGGTTTTCGTGACGTAATTTTCCGCAGAAAAAATACATTTATTTATTCTCTTTTTTGCACACTAGTATCACAATTTAAAAAGAATAATAGAAAAAAAAAACATTACCAATGGCGGTCTTATCAGTCTAGGCAATATCTTCCAGACAACAATGAGATGGATATAAGAAGAGGAGATAGAGAGGGCAGTCTAGTGAATAGATAATTAGGTTATTAAAAATAGAACATAATAATAATAAATAAGATAATACATAATACTTATCTAAAGTACCAAGACTCATCTTAGTTACAATAGGGTTTATAGCAAGTATTTTTTTAAATATTTCAGAACTCTCAAGTCGCATCGTTAACGTCAAAAAGATTATTTCACCAATACAGAAACATCGACTGAACGAAGCCTTATTCGAGTGTGAAGATTCAGAATTTAACAATGATGACAATGATGATGAAGATGATGATAAAGAAAACCTCGGTGGGGCTGATACCATCGTTAAGGGAATAACAAAGAAAGGTAAAGGTAGTGAAATAACCGATAGCGCAAAGCAAGATAAAGAGAGTAAAAATACCAGTAGTACAAAGCAAGATAAAGATAGTAAAAATACCAGTGGCACAAAGAAAGATAAAGACAGTGAAAATAACAATAGCACAAAGATAGATAAAGGTAGTGCAAATACTGGTAGCTCAAAGCAAGACAAAGGAAATGACAATACCGGTAGCACAAAGAAAGATAAAGACAGTGAAAATAACGATAGCACAAAGATAGATAAAGGTAGTGCAAATACCGGTAGCACAAAGCAAGACAAAGACAGTGAAAATAACGATAGCACAAAGATAGATAAAGGTAGTGCAAATACCGGTAGCACAAAGCAAGACAAAGGAAATCACAATACTGGTAGCACAAAGAAAGATAAAGGCAATGAAGATGCCAGTGGCACAAAGCAAGATAAAGGAATGGAAAATACTGATAGAACAAAGAAAGATAAAGGGAATGAAAATGTCGACAGTACAAAGAAAGATATAGACAGTGAAAATAATGGTAATGAGGACAATGACTCTGGCAAAGGATCTACTAATGACAATTCTGAAAGCTATTATGATGTTTCCAACCTGTCAAATAGCTCTACATTTTCCGACAGTAGTAGTTCTGATGCATCCAGCAAATTAGAGAGCTCCAAAAACTCCTCATTTTACAAAAGCGAAAGTTCTGACGTATCCAATCACTCAGAAAGCTCGTCAAACTCTGAAAGTAGTAGTTTTGACGGATCTAACAACTCAAAAAGTTTCTTACACTCTAAGAGCAAAAGTTCTGATGGATCTTATCAGTCGAAAAGCTCTTCAGACTCTGAAAGTCAAAGTACCAGCCAATCAGACTCGTCCTCTTCCTCTGGAAATCAAAGCTCTAGCAATTCGGGTGGAAAATCAAAGATCTCTAAAAACAAAAATTCCGAACAGAGTTCTAGCGACGCGAGTTCACAATCTAAAAGTCGAAGATCACAAAGCAACTCTAATGCCCAATCACGAAGTTCAAATTCTCAAAGGAACTTACCTGGCACAAGTCAGGCGAAAAGCTCTGTTAAACCCCAAAGTGAAACTGACATTTCCGTCACCGAATCAAAAAGCTCTTCAGAAATCGAAAGCTCTCGAGATAAAAAATCCAATAACAAAGGTTCTAAAAATCAATACACCGGCAGCCAAACGGGCAAGAATTCAAAAACACAAGAATCGGAAAGAAAAAACTCGTCGACAAATGAAAGCAGAGGTAAAAATACCAAGTCCAAAAGGAAAGATGATGACTTTAAAAATATAAATGACCAGAGTGATAGTAGTAATGACGCCTCCAAGAATACTAAGGATATGGGTAACAACGCTAAAAGAAACTCTGGCACTGACTGTGAAAAGCCCGGAAGCAAGACTTCCAGTTCAATCCATCAAGGATCAAACAAATCTGGAACTACTCACGCAAAGCATAGTGACAAAAAAGATCGAAAAGGTGATAACAGTTCCAAAAATTCCAAAGGTAAAGAATCCAGTAACTCCAACAGTTCTTCTAACTCTTCAAGCTCTTCCAACAAACAAAAATCAAGTAAATCAACAAGTTCTGCTGGCTTTAACAGTGACGAGTCCAAGATAGCAAGTGGATCATCAAGTTCCGCCGACTTCAATAGTAACGGCTCAAAGGCATCAAGGGGATCATTAAGTTCTACTGACTTTAGGAGTGACGGCTCCAAGGTATCAAGTAGATCATCCAGTTCCGCCAACGCTAATAGGGACAACTCCAAGGCATCAAGTTCTGCTGACTCTAACAGTGACGGCTCCACGGCATCAAGTGAATCATCAAGTTCCGCTGACTCTAATAGTAACGTCTCAAAGGCGTCAAGTGGATCATCAAGTTCTGATGACTCTAACAGTGACGGTTCCAAGGCATCAAGTTCCGCCGACTCTAACAGTGACTGGTCCAAGGCATCAAGTACCGCAGACTCTGACAGTGATGACTCCAAGGCATCAAGTTCCGCCGACTCTAATAGTAACGGCTCAAAGGCATTCAGTGAATCATCAAGTTCTGCTGACTCTAACAATGACAGCTCTAAGGCATCAAGTGGATCATCAAGTTTTGCTGACTCTAACAGTGACTGCTCCAAGGTATCAAGTAAATCAACAAGTTCTGCTGGCTTTAACAGTGACGAATCCAAGACAGCAAGTGGATCATCAAGTTCCGCCGACTTCAATAGTAACGGCTCAAAGGCATCAAGGGGATCATCAAGTTCTACTGACTTTAGGAGTGACGGCTCCAAGGTATCAAGTGGATTCTCAAGTTCTACTGACTCTAACTATGAAGGCTCCAAGGCATCAAGTAGATCATCCAGTTCCGCCAACGCTAACAGGGACAACTCCAAGGCATCAAGTTCTGCTGACTCTAACAGTGACGGCTCCACGGCATCAAGTGAATCATCAAGTTCCGCTGACTCTAATAGTAACGTCTCAAAGGCGTCAAGTGGATCATCAAGTTCTGATTACTCTAACAGTGACGGTTCCAAGGCATCAAGTTCCGCCGACTCTAACAGTGACTTCTCCAAGGCATCAAGTTCCGCCGACTCTAACAGTGACTGGTCCAAGGCATCAAGTACCGCAGACTCTGACAGTGATGACTCCAAGGCATCAAGTTCCGCCGACTCTAATAGTAACGGCTCAAAGGCATTCAGTGAATCATCAAGTTCTGCTGACTCTAACAATGACAGCTCTAAGGGATCAAGTGGATCATCAAGTTTTGCTGACTCTAACCGTGACGGCCCCACGGCATCAAGTGGATCTTCAAGCTCCGCCGACTCTTACAGTGATGACTCCAAGGCATCAAGTGGATCATCCAGTTCTTCCGACTCTAACTCTAATATCGACGGTTCTGCAAACACTAGGAGCGATTCACAAAGCAATTCCAACTCTAACAGTAAAGGCACAACGAAATCAAATGAATCATCAAGGTCTGACGAACTACAAAGTTCTTCTAGTTCCAAAGGATCAAAAGGATCACCCAGATCTACCACTAACAACAGTTATGAAGGGTCCAATTCTGAATCATCAAATGCTAACTTCAAGAACGAGGCATCTACTAAGTCAAGCGATGCTAAATCTCAAAGCGGCGACAGTGAGTCTACCAGTGGAACAAGTACGATAACACAGGGGTCCAAAAAAATTAGTGATTCATCACATACTTCCAATTTTGACGAGCAAGAGTCTGGATCTAGTTCTGTTGACAATGATGAAGGAAATGGGAATACAAATGGGAATGAGAGAGGAAATAGTAATCAGGTAAACAGCAAAGAGTCCAACCAAAAAGACGCAAGTAAATCAAAAGAAGATGCCGAAAGGTCTTCAAAAGCTAAAATCTCAAAAGGCTCTAGAAAATCCATTAGACAAGAACAAAGTTCATATTCTTCAAGCGAAACCTCTGAATCCAAAAGTTGGTCAATAAGCTCTGACGGCAGCTCATCGGATTCTGAAGGATCAGGCCTGTCAAATACTAATAACCAACAAGATGGAAGTTACGAATTAAGGAAATCGCAGCGTAGTTCGGATTTTAGTTCGAAGCAAGAAACTTATGAATACAGTAATGGTAATTCTGAATATCAAGAGTCCACAGCTGAACAAAAATCATCATTTTACAGCAAATCATCAAATGAAGAATACAGTGAATCCATTTCAAGCAACAGCCAGGCAGAATCTTTCTCTCAAACTGAAGAAATCGAATATGACAGTTAAAATGGCGCGAAACGAACAAAATGGCGGCTTTAGTTTTAATATGCAGTGGAAAATGACACCAAGCAGTTTAAACTAAAAATATTTATTGTATTACTTCAAACATTATTTCTTTTTTTTAATAAGGGAATTTAATAAAAGCGTGTAAAGGAACGAAATTATTATTATCGATAGATTAATCCTACATAAACCACGTGTAATATAGGTACACATTCTGAAGGAATATGACGATATGGAATTAAGTGCTGCCTCCGTGACGTAGTTGTATTACGGTACGACTGCAACGCTGAGGTATCGGGTTCGATCCCTTTCCTTTCGATTTTTCTATTCAGTATCAGCCCTAAGTCTGTAATTTGTGACCGATATGACGAAACCTATCACATTATGGGACGGAATACGCATGGCGAAAAGTGGGTGCAATAGTTGCGCTTCTGCCTACCCCTTGGGGGATAAAAGGCGTGACTGGGTATGAGTGGAATTAAGTATAGGGAACGTGCACGTCGTAACCTCTGCCATCTGGTGGCGTAATTTGAATATTTTTATCGATACTTGGCATTGATGTAAAATATTCATATTAAAATAATGAACATAACCTCTTTAGTTTGTTGATAATGTATTGCTGTGTATGTAGATGCTCCAAAATATAAAATAAACAAATCAAATGTTGTGAAATTCTATTATGTTCCCAAGAATAGTACCTAACTACTTACATTCCATGGTTACGTGAAAATCGTCAAAAATAATAAAAGCTGTATAAAACATACAATATTATGAGTTCCAAATCATTTATAAATGTCTCATTGCGTAATGTATAAAAATAAAGAAGTATTCAAGATAATAATCTATTATATAAAAATGAATCCCTATTTTCCTGGTCAGGGCATCACGCGTGAACGGCTGGACTGATTTCGTTATTTTTTGCGTGTCTTCAGGTGGATTCCAGAATGATTTAGACTCGGGTTCTAGGATTTTATTTCCTTTTTAGGGCAGGACAACGTCTGTCGGGGCCGCTAGTATTAAATACAAACCAATCTGTAATTAAGGGAACATAACCTCCTAATTTTGCTTTAATAACATTTAAATATTTAACTCCCATCTAAAAAGCTTATTCTGGCCACGTTAGGCATCAATAATATATCGCCGAAACCCACGTTTTATCAATTTGACATAATAAAAATAAATTGTATCTTTGGAAAGTTCTTTTTTTATCCACATGTGGCTCTTGTGTCGATTTTGTGCTGCCCTCTATAGTTCGTGGACGTTCCCTATAATAAAAATAAATCATGTACCTATACTCCGTTTCCTTTGACCCGTTTTACCGACAAATCGAAAAGTATTTTATATTTCGGAGTTGGATGATGGATGTATGGGCGAAGGTGGTATTTCCATGTTTTAGACTTCGTCATGATTTAAGCCTTCAATAATAATTAAAAGCTGGTTTTTCTCATATAAACATAATAGATTTCGTCTGAACAACAATAAAGAGTAATAACAACGTTCTGTTGAGCTAGCCAACTAAACTTCGAATGCCCTGAAGCGCGTCTGCACTCTCATTATAAAGGTTCGCTCCCCTCTACATAATTTCATACTACTCGATTCATTTAAGTTAACAGTAATACAATATTCATAAATAAAAATAGTCAAATCAACAACTTATTTTACAAATTCAAATTAATCTGCAACATTGTGTATTTTAAATCTCACTGTGCAATATTGAAATACTGGTAATTAGCTAGCATCCTATTTTATAGTATTTTAGTCACTCCGACATATATGTAAATAAACTTTTTATAAACTGCGCTTGGAAAAAAAAATTAACACAATTGAATGTAAATTATTGTGAGAATAATTAATGTAAAAGATTTTTGACATATTTCAAAAGGTACATTAAATAGCATTGAAAATCAAAAAATTGTTTTATTCGTTAATTGTAAGTTATAACCTTTACATCCCCTAAAAGCCAGATCGACAAATCATATCAGGCTTGTATTATATACTGCCCGCTGTTGGGCACGGGTCTCCTCTACTACTGAGAGAAACTTTTCCTTTTAATAACTGTTTAACGGCCGGTCTCTGCTACTTACTAACAGGTCAAAAACTTACATTTGGTGGTTATCTGTGTTTCTATAAACCAAAATAGATACCTCATCCATCACAGTTCTACAATCCATCACGGCCGGAGTCTCGCAATGCTCTGCCCTCTCCCCCTTTCTTTTCTCGCTGTATTCCAGTGATATCCCCAAACCAAAGAACGCCCATCTGGCGCTCTCCGCAGACGACACCGCAATCTACGCCTCACGTAGAGATCCCGACAATGTGGTGCGCACTTTGCAGGCCACCGCCGATGAACTCGGTGAGTGGTTCCGCAAATGGCGAATCACCGTCTTTCCCACCAAAAGCCAGGCTATCCTTTTCACTTAGAAAAAAGAGTCCATGTGCCCTACACCTCAATCCGCATGTCAAACCTGGTCATCCCCTGGACGGACACAGCCAAATATCTAGGAGATACCCTTGATCAGAGGTGGACCTTCATCCCACATATAAACGCGGTACGTGCGCGAGCCGCATTCGCGATGGGCCAATTACATTGGCTCTTAAACAGGAAAAGTAAAATGTCAATCCGCAACAAGATTAGGATCTTCACGACTTGCATTCGACCTATCATGACATACGCATCGCTCGTATTCGCCCATTTACCGCCTGCTCTTTTTCAGCGTATGCAGGTCTTACAAAATAGAATGCTCAGACATGCTCTTGGTGCCCCGTAGTACGTTCGCAACCGCAACCTCCACGTGGACACCAACATGCCGGCCATCAGGCATTTCATGCATATGGCCAGCAGACGCTACTTCGATCGGGCGGTAAATCACCCAAACACGTTAGTCCGTAAAGCGTCAATATATACTCCATTCGACCGCGCCAAATGGAGACGGCCGCGTTCCGTATTAACCGATCCAGAAGACGAAATGGCCAGAGTGCTAGCCAACCGCCGTAAGAACGAGTTCTTGAAACTCCAACACTCCACAAGACCGCAGTTCCGTCCTCGCCGTCGAGGACCTCGCCGCGTTCCCCGTCGCCCCCCGACCACCCTAGCAGTTCCGGCCCGCGTGCCGATAGCAACACAATCTAATAGGATTAGGCCTAAACACCAATCTTTCCCTAATCCTTGATGTCTCATCCTCTCTCAGTGGCCGTTCTGAGCCGAGGTTCGTAACCCGTTGCCCTCAGCATAGTCACTTAATTCAAAGGGTTGCGAGCGCCTTCTGCGTTCACCCTAAAGACCGGTGTGGCCAGAATTGCAGTCTTACTGTAATACAACTACGCCACCGAGGCAGTCACCAAAGTACCAAAGCATTTAAACTGTTTAGTGCTTATTGTCTGCTAATAAGTTATTGAAACCGGCTGTAAAACTGTATGATACATAAACCTAAATTATTGTCCTAATATTATATTGATAGCTTAGACCATCAAGAACGGACAGGCTATGTGCGAGACCTGTGGCACAACGGTACTATTTTATATAGTTTTTAGAAGCTATCTATTCGTTTATCTTACTAATCCTACTAATATTATAAAGGCGAAAGTTTGTAAGTATGTATGGATGTCTGGATGTATGGACGTTTGTTACTCTTTCACGCAAAAACTACTGAACGGATTTCGATGAAATTTGGCACACGGGTAGATCATGTCCTGGATTAACACATAGGCTACTTTTTATCCCGGGAAAATATAAAGCGGGCCTTTTTCCTGGAGACTCATTCACGCGAGCGGAGCTGCTGGCAAAAACTAGTAATACATAAAGAAAGAAAGTAACATCATATTTCTACAATATGTTATCTATTCTTTGGTAGAGCAATTTTTTTATGATGTGGTTATTCTTTCGTCACTTACAATAAAAATGCCACTAAAATTGTTGATTCCGTGCATCTCCTCCATAAGTACAACTCATTTTAATTTGTAACTGACACTACTAGATAGGCGTTTTAATAAGAAACATTTTGGTAGCTTGACATTACACAGGTGCACTCGCTATTCCTTCACTCTCATAGTCCGGTGAGACGGCAATCCGACATGACCGGAGAGAGATCAGGCGCAGGATCAACGGCTTTACGTGCGCCCCGAGGCACGGGGGTATCATACCACCAACTTCCTGACTTCGAGCTGCGACTGAGCAATTTTTAAGATGGAAAAACCCAGTCACAATATTTTTTGGCTCGACGAATCTCGCAAAAACCCATTCATGCGGGTGGAGCCGCAAGCAAAAATCTAGTCTATTATAATTTCGATCTAAATGTCGTTCATTTTCTTCACCTCATTGAATCTTGTTCATCCGATTTTTTCCAGTTTTTTAAGTTGTCAACAGATGGCGTTAACCGTACATCAGATTTTAATGTTTGTGTAATAGCTCGTTAGAATAGCACTATTTATTGTTTTCTTAATAACACCCACCTTTATGATGGTTTTTTGCATCATATTGCGTTATGTCCGAATGTCGCGCGACATTTGTGTCGTGTGTGGCAACGTGTTGAGCACTTTTACAGCAGCATCGCGCTATGGTTTGTAGTAATCGCGAGGGTAACTACGCAAATTACCCGGTGGAGGTCTTTTCGCCGTGCGTATTTCGTATATACTCACGTCTTTTAATATTTTTTGAAGTGTCTTGATAGTTGATAAGACTTGACAGACACTTATTAAACTAAAGCGGCATCGATCGTCACATTTCGTCCATCCGTTTCTCGATGATGATACTTGATAGGGAACGTGCACGAAGTATTTATTAAGTAGCAGTCTAGTGATGCGACTCGAGTAGGATTTTATGACTCGAGTCATTTCAGTAAGTTACTCGAGTTTTCGAGTCACTCGAGTCAAATATTTTATATTTTCACGCCATGCAACTCGAGTGACATTTTTTATAGAAGTTTTTAAAACTTTTATTAATCTGTCAACAGTGTTGCCAGATGTTTGACGGTTGAAGTCGCCGAAAATTCATTATGAAGTAGCCTAAAGTCGCCTCTTCGTATATGGAGAGGTGAAGGAGCAAAAAAAAAACCTCCCTAATTTCTTGGTTCAACGCGGCGAAAATTCGAAGTAGCCTAAAGTCGTCCACTTGTGTGGGGACGCGTAAAAAAAAAGTCTACAGTCTTCAATAATTGTGTGTAAGGGGATCTGAGTACATGTTTTGTACCCTCAAAGCTATAAATATCCTCAAATCCGACAAAAACAATGCATAAAACACGAACTTTCCAAAGTAGCCTAAATTGGCGACTAATCACCATTCGCGTAGCCTAAACGGCGACCGGTCGCCATTCGCAATGTTTGGTCGCCCCTACACTCTTCAAGATAGCCTAAATGGCGAAAAGTCGCCTAATCTGGCAGCACTGCCTGTCAATGTTCCCTTGCCAATTAGGCGCAAGTCGTCTTTACACGCCTACCTATAAGATTCTAATAAGAAATTTGAAATAACAGCTATCAAACTGACATGGAACATTGAAAATAATTAGTGATGTATATAAAAAAAATACAAATTTATTTAAATAATCGGTCTTTACAGTCATTGTTATGCTATGATACATCTGCACTAGGCACACATTTAATAATATGATATAAGAAAATGTCTTTATAAGATACTAGCGGCCTGCCGCGACCTGGCTTCGCTCAGGTAGTAAAGCATAATATTATACATTTAATTTTCTGTCGTACAAAATACTTAGGAATTATACACATAAACCTGCCTCTCGAATCACTGCGTCCATTGGTGAAAAACATATGAAATCCGTACTGTAGACTTTGAGTTTATCGCGTTCAGACAAACAGATGCGATGGGGGACTTTGTTTTATAATATGTAGTGATGTAAGGACATATCCTTAAAAATAAGAAGATAAAAGTAGCCTGTTCTTCCTTGGGTCTTAAACTATCTCCATATTTATTCTCTCACGGTTCCTACCGCAAGAAAATATTTTCCAAGATAAAAGTACCGATTTATATTTCTCTGGGATAAACAATAGCCTAGGTGCTTCTCAAGGTCTTAAATTATCTTCCTACGAAATTTCATCGACATCGGTTGACAGTGACGGCTACAACCGCGAGGAAAAAAAATCTGGGATAAAGTCTTGGTTTATATTTTTCCAGGATAAGCAGTAGCCTATGTCCTTCTCTCGGCCTCAAACTATCTCCATACCTATTTTTTGCGGTTCCACCCGCAACAAAATATTTTCCGGGCTAAAATCGCGGTTTATTTTTCCCGGAATCAGAAGTAGCCCAGGTCCTTTCCAGGGTTTCGGACTATCTCCTTACTAAATTTCGTTTAAATCGGTTGAGTGGTTTGGCCGCACCACTCGCGAGAATAAATCGGGATAAAAGTTCCGGTTTATATTTTTCCGGGATAAGCAGTAGCTTATGTCCTTCCCTGGGTCTGTAACAATCTCCATACTTATTTGTTTGCGGTTCCACCCGCAAGAAAATATTTTCCGGGATTAAAGTCCTGGTTTATTTTCCCGGGATAAGAAGTAGTCTAGGTCTTTCCCAGGGTTTTAAACTATGTCCCTTACAAATTTCATCGAAATCGGTTTATTGGTTAGGCCGTAACGACTCGCGAGAACAAAAAATCCGGCATGAAAATCCCGTTTTGAATTTTTCAGGGATATAAAGTAGCCTATGTTACTCAGGGACACAGGAGCATTCTAATGGTGAAAGAATTTTTGAAATTGGTCCAGTACTTTTTGAGTTTATCCTTGTCAAACATACAAAAATACAAATCTTTCCTGTTTATAATATTAGTGTAGATTTATAGTGATACCACGGGGCTTAGATTGTGAAAAAAAAATACGATGCGTCTCCGCTTCGTTTTGTTGTGATTGGTTGAGAGACTGACGTATCGTTGTTTTGATGTTTGTGATTGATCGAGAGACCTAGTTTGTGTCTAGTCAAATCAACACAAAAAAAACAAATATCGAAGATTTTGGTGTTAAACTTTTCCATCTTATCCTACTGATATTATAAACGCGAAAGTTTGTAATAATGTATGGATGTATGTGTGTTACTCTCACGCAAAGACTACCGAACGGATTTCGATGCAATTTGGCACACGGGTAGATCATATCCTGGAATAACACATAGGCTACCTACTTTATATCCCGGGAATATATAAAGCGGGAAAAATATTTACCTAAATAGGCAGTACTGATGTTCGTGACGTTGACACTTGACAATTGACTAAGAAGTAAGGTTACTAAGTAGACTACTCGGTGCGCCGAGTTGACTCGGCAACTCGAGTACAAATTGACTCGAGTCAATATTTTTTTCACTCGAGTACGATTTTCGCAAACTCACTCGAGTAAAAACACCACTCGAGTCTAGTGTTGGGTAGGACATACAAAAGGCGGTACATTTGTCCCGTACACGACATCAAAATGTAAGAGCGGCTCAACATTTTTCGTTGTACTACTTCAAATTTCATGTCGCGGTAGTCGCAAAGTCGTGTTACTCGCTATCTATCTCAGTTAAACTCTAAGACGGGGATAGAGAGGGAGCGAAAGTCATGCTACAAAATACAATAGTATGTTATTCTTTAATGAAAATATGTCATATTTGTACTAATGTATCGCCGAGCTTCATTATGCCTCGCCTCATTGAAGTGGGACATTGTACTGGCTAAGTGCAAAAAAGAGGCTACTCTTACAAACTCTTCTTTATGTCGTGTCCTACCCAACACTACTCGAGTCGCATCACTACCCTGTAATGTGCTCCTAATGCGTATCTGTTTAGACACTTCAAAAATAGATGAAAACTTAAAAAATGACGATTGTCGAACCGTACGACAGAAAACACTCCAACTTATCCCCGCGACTACTACACACCATAGCGCGATGCAGCCGTAAAAGTGCTCAACACGTTGCCACACACGATACAAATGTCGCGCGACATTCTAACACAACGCGATATTATTCAAAACACGTCACGAAGGTGAATGTAATTAAGAAAAAAATAAATAGTGCTATTCTAACAAGCTATTACACAAACATTAAAATCTGATGTATAGTTAACGCCATCTGTTGACAGCATAAAAAAACTGAAAAAAACGGTTGAATGAGATTCAATGACCTGAAGAAAATGAATGACATTTAAGTCGAAATTATAATAGACTAGACGTTTACTCGCGGCTCCGCCCGTGTGAACGGGTTTTTGCGGTATAAAGTCTCGCTTGGTATTTTCGCGGGATAAAAGTAGCCCGTGTGTAGTAGTAATACCGGCTTTGAAATAATTAAAGAATTTTTAAAATCGGTCCCGTAATGTGGAGACTGAAACGATTCCATACAGTCTTGGGCCCAGGATGTAACGAGATGAAAATGGTGTGGATTAATAGATCCAGACTTATCAATCCCTCAGTGAAAATTCTGTATGTTTTTACAATCTGAGGACAGAGTTATTAGAGTTTTAGTAAAAGTAAGGTTATGTTTGTAACATAACCTTACTTTAACTAACAGCTGATTCCTGAAGTGCAAAAAATGCTCTTTAAACACTAATGTGTATTAATATATTTAGTGGAGAATGTCTGAAGTCATATGAATGAACATCAATGACTTTCATAGATAGGTAACAGGTATGGAGTTATGGAAAGGACGTCTACATGGAAAAAAAAACAAAACATTTTATTACAATATTTTATTCATCTTCTGTTATAATTAAAATGTCGTCTAGGAACTGTGCAGTGCAGGTGAAACAATGTTATCTTGATACCTAGTCCAGCTAAAGCATCATAATATAATTGGATCTTAACTGTCAAAAATACCCCAGCTTCAATAACTAAATGTTGAGTGTTGACCAGATGTTATTTTCAGGAATGTAATATTTATATAAATAATTAGGAAAGGATGAAATCCAGCGCTGCTTGGAACTACGGTCCCGGTCAGCACAAGTTGAGCCGCGTCCTTTTGCCTTTATTATAGTTTAAGTATAAGAATACCTATGTTATTATTAGTGTTATAAGGCAATAAACTGGTTTATTATTTTATTATATTGATTAAGTATATAAGGTAACATTTTTCTAGTTTTAAGTGGAACTCTGTATCTTTCTGTTCCCTGACATCCTTTGATGAAGCATCTTCTTTCAGTTTTAATAGCGCTCATATTCTGGCAAAACAATAGTAAGTTCCGGTTGATTGCTTCTAATTTCTTCATCCTGAGATGTCGTAGGAAGATCCTGTGCTTGTGGTTGTATTTCTTGAGGGTTGTCTGGTTCATAGGAAATTGTTCACTAGCTTGTTGAAATAAGAACCGTAATTGCGCGCGGACGTAGCGCGGCGTAAAATGCTTCCAAGTCTTGCAAGTGTTTCGGGTCGGCACCTGGTCGGCGTACTTGCAAGCAAATACCTGGTGTAAAAACCTGGTTGCGTAAATACGCACCACCTCTACTGCATCGACCGTCACAATATGTTTCTCGATGAGTATACTTGATAGGGATTAGGGAACGTGCGCGAAGTATTTATTAAGAAGCACAAAATCGACACAAGGCTCAAGAGCCACATGTGGATAAGAAGATATGTGTGTGTATATTAATGTAGAGTCACCAGTATATTAAGTAGATGAACAAATGCAAAATATAAAAATGCCTGCAAACGTTTGTGTTCTTACTAATCTTACTTTTCTATCCATAAAATTAAAATAAAAGAGATTTGCTTTACTTCATACTATGAAGATTTTTTTTGACAGTTTAACTTAACGCGTATATAGGCGATTTGAAATTTTGGTTTCGTAGTTATGCTACTGACTGGACATGAGTTTTTAAGCTATTGCATAGCTTCTATCGCGGGCCTTGAGCGTGGAGACCGAATCCAGAAATTCCGTAACGAAAATAACCTGACACCCCTCACTATTTTCAACTCTATCAATAATGATAATAATAACGATAATTGCAAGCAATAACTGATATGCCTTATGTCCCATTCCCGTGATGTCATTTTCTAGTACGTACAAGAGCAATAATTGAATGCAATACATTACGGGCAATAATTGACCTTCAAGAATTGTAAGCAACTGTTAGCACATGGATATAATGGAATGCAATTAATGAATGAAAGTCTTGACAATAAATAATTGCAAATGTCTTTTGTTTACACCAATACAATTATGTTTAGCTGATTATTGCTAAGAAGTAAGAACGGATAACCGCTGCACTCGGGTAAACGAGTTCTTGAATGGAAACCGCGAGTCGGCAAGCGTAGTGGAGGACGCCCTTCAACCAGGTGGAGTGATGATCTGCGAAAGGTTCCGGCCAGAAACTGAATGCGACAGGCCGAAGACCGGATAAAATGGCGCGTATCGGAGGAGGCCTATGACCGGCAGTGGACTAAAATAAAAAAAAATAAAAAAAAATCTTTATTCGGGTTATTAACAAATTGATCATTGTTCACAAGGTTAACGAAAGCATCTACATTAGTATACATTGTGTCGTAAATGCAAGCGCCCCCTCCATACGCAGCTGGGCGTTCCAAATAAAGTCTTTAAAAAAGTACAAACTAAAAATAAAACTAAATTGAGTAAAGTTTGTACGTGCGTGTGTGTGTATGTGTGTGTGTGGTATGGTGTGTGCATGAGCATTTCCAATTAGCACCAAAGTTTAAGAAGATTTTCAGTTTCTGTATAGTCAACACCAAGCAACCATTTAGTAACCGATAATTTACATGCACGATATGTGCAAGGATATATAGTGAGAATTTTATTAATTTTGTTATACAAGCGAGGAGCGAGAAAAAGGAACTGTTGAGTAGTAAGAACCGTTCTACATTGTAAAGTTTCACAGACAATATCAGTTCTTCTTTTCGCAGAGGTAGTTATGTACGGTAGTTGGGAGTGGATACGAAAAACCGATTGTTAAATATAAAATTGTCTAACTGTTAAAATATAGACTTGTTGATGATTATAATCGGTTACAAGTTTCGACTTGTTTCTACACAGGCTTGTATGTGTACCATTTATTGGCGGGTTGTTTTAAAAATGAGAATTTTTCATTCAAATATTGAACGTTTTAGATTTTAGAAGCTACTGTGTTTATTTAAAAAGATGAGTAACAAATATTAAAATTATGTTTTGTTAATTTAATAAAGTTCATTGAGATTAGTCGCAATCAGGAGTGTTTATGGAATACTGAAAATCAAAATTACCGGGTGGAAGGGAAACGCTCTCTATACCGGAACGGTAAGAGAGAAGAACCATAACATTAACGAAAAACGATATTCATTTGAAAAGCTAAGCGATAATACTTACTTAATAATGAATATGGTAATGAGCGCGCGCAATGTAAAGCGTACAAAGAACTGGGCGGCCGTCGCGCTGCGCCGGGACCGGCCCGCGGTCGTTAACCCGTCAGCTGATGTACGTGTTTCATTACGATTTTTTTGAAATATTGACCTTTTTTACTATGTTTTTCCGAATAATAGTTTGATTTATCTATCCATACGTGAAGCTGTACAGAAATTTAAGAAAATCCTACTAAAATTGTAACAATGCGATCGCGATTTTTTTAGTGCCATCACGTCAGGAATCACCAATACTATTACCTGTATTCGTTTCCGAGAGCGTTTCCGTTCCACCCGGTATAAATCTCACTGCCCTCATGTTTTCAAAAGAAGAGAGAACCCAGTTGAATATAATGTTTGGTTAAGCAAATATATCTTGTGATTTTTACACAAACAAATCAAGAATGTTACGTGTTGTTTATTTAAACTATGCAAGTCGTAAATTGCTTCAATTTAATCGCACGCAACAGGCAAGAAACTTGCAACGTGTATATGGGCTTTAAATGAGACTTTAGTGTATAAATGGCATAGGTAATTAGTAAAAATATTTTAGCAAATTAAGTATTTATAAAATACTAAGATACTAAAAAAGTTTCTAAATACAAGACACAAAATAAAAATTAAAAGAGTATTTTAGATACATTTAATTCTAATTTAAAAAAAAAAAACAAAAAAAAATATTTTAGATACAAGATACTAAATACGTATTTTGTATCTTGTATCTGTATTTCAGATACTTGTATCTATATAAATCCCATCTCTGCTGATTTCATTGCATTGCATTACAAATTGACAGTCATATTATTTAGCACTAGTAGTGCTCGCGGCTCCGCCCGCGTGAAAAAGTTTTTCCGGGACAAAAATATTTTCCAGGGATAAAAGTAGCCTATAGGACTCAGGAGCTATGTAGCTTCCTATTAGTTAAAGAATTTTCAAAATCGGTTCAGTAGTTCCTGAGAATAGCGCGTTCAAACAAACTCTTCAGCTTTATAATATTAGTACAGATTATTCAAATTGCTATAAGTAAAGCACAAGTTATTTTTTCCTCATAGTGATTTTTAAAGTTGGTCCTATTTTTTGTTATTGTATGTTTGTAACATACATACATACATACATACATACATACATAAACTCACGCCTTTCTCCCATTGGGGTAGGCAGAGACTATGGAGCGCCAAGTGCTACGATCCAAGCATACCTCTTTCGCTTCTTCCACAGTCATCAGTCTCTTCATACATGCTCGTCGGTTACGAGAACTCCTTATTTGACCCTTCCTTAAGAGGTCGTCAATTTGGTCCATAAAGGTACGTCTAGGACGTCCCCGTCCGACACTACCACTCACCTTCGCGATATAAATTTCTTTCGTTACTCTCCTTTCATCCATCCTTTCAATGTGGCCAAACCACCGAAGCATTCCTTTCTCAATCTTAGTCACTACATCTTCTTTCAATCCACATTTTTCTTTTATCACGCTATTCCTCACTCTATCACTTACTTTCAGCCCACACATACTTCTCAAAGCTCTCATCTCCACTGTTTGTAACATATAAACTCAAAAATTACTGGACCGATTTAAAAAATTCTTTCATTCTTTCAAAGCCAGTAAACACGGGCTACTTTTATCCCGCGAAAATACCAAGCGATACTTTATTTCGCAAAAACCCATTCACACGGGCGAAGCAGCGAGTGAAAGTCTAGTCTATTATAATTTCGATCTAAATGTTATTAATTTTCTTCAGCTCATTGAATCTTATTCAACTGCTTTTTTTCAGTTGTTTTATGTTGTCAACAGATGGCGTTAACTATGCATCACATTTTAATGTTTGTGTAATAGTTTGTTAGAACAGCACTATTTATTATTTTTTTAATCACACCCACCTGCGTAATGTTTTTTGCATCATACAACGGTGTAGCAGAATGTCGCACGACATTTGTGTCGCGTGTGGCAACGTGTTGAGCACTTTTACAGCTGCATCGCGCTATGGTTTGTAGTAGTCGCGAGGATAAGTCTAGGAGGAAAATATTTCATAAAGTTTTAAAATTTAAGCATACTATTTTTGGAGTGTCTTTACAGATACGAATATTAATCACGTAAATCTTATTTCTTTGACAGTTGACTATAGGCAATGAAGCAGGATAAGGAGATTTGAATAATACTTAATAATATGACTGTCAATTTAGCAGACTACAATATTTAATTATTTTAAATAAACTCATTTCCAAAAAAAACGGGCACCTAAGCAATGAACCATTTCAAATGTTACTATTGGTTTGTTTGATAATTATAGGTAGTTTTACTTTCACAATTTTGTAAATTAATAAGCAAATAATCGTTTTCGTCAGTATTATCATAAAATTTTGATAAAATTTATGGGTTTTAATGCTAAAGTTCACTAGTAGTGTATGCTCGCTAGTAGTGCATATGCTCGTGAAGTAAAAGTTAACAAAGATTTTCGTTTGTTTTTTCTTTAATAAAGTAAAAGCAGATAAATGTTTAGTATCGAGTGTGACCCCCTCTAGCTGAAATCACAGCTTGAATTCGTCTGGGTATGCTAGCGAGGATATCCCGGATACTTGCTTGCGGAATACGTTCCCACTCCGCGGTAATCACATTCTTCAGCTCTCTGATGGTTTGCGGAGCCGGTTGTACTGATCTCACGCGTCGTTTCAGAACGTCCCAGATATGCTCTATAGGATTGAGGTCGGGACTTCGAGCTGGCCAATCCAAACGACGAATGCCGACCTCTTGCACATACGCTTCCACATCGCCAGACCGGTGGGCGCGAGCGTTGTCGTCCATAAAAATTGAGTCTTCGCCTAAAGCGGCCAATGCGGGTTGTGCATGAGGAATAAGAACTTCCGTTATGTATCGATGTCCAGTCAGTGAGCCCTTTTCAATGAAGACTAACTCTGTACGATCCATTGAATTTATTCCTGCCCAAAACATAACAGAGCCCCCACCATAAGGTGTGATTTCTTCAAAACAAGCCTCTGCAAAGCGTTCTCCTCGTCTTCGTAGCACTCGCCGACGTCGATCTTCACCGAACAGAGATATCCTGGCTTCATCGGAGAACAATACCCTATTCCAGTCTTCTTGAGTCCATGACTCACAATTTCGAGCAAACCTAAGCCTGGCAACTCTGTGCTCACGAAGTAACTTAGGGCCGCGGGCCGGGCGATGACTGCGTATATTGGCCGCGAGCAGCCTCCTCCTGACCGTCCATAGACTAATATGCACATTTCTTACTTCTTCGAGGTTGTTCTTAAGGTCCACATACGAAGACTTGCGATTTCTCAATGCGCGACTCACAAGAAAACGATCATCCCGTGGTTGGGTACATGGTTTTCTTCCAGAACCAGGCCTTCTCTCGACGGAACCGGTGTCTTGATACCGCTGCCAGGTCCTTTGAACCGTCGAGCGACTCACACTTAGCCTCTGAGCCACGAAGCATTGGCTGCAGCCCTCTTCGAGCAGCGCAATAATTGTGGTAGCTTTTACCACTTTCTCTAACATTATTGAGACAGCTAAACAGCAATAAATGAAGCTTTGACAATTAAGAATATGAAATAAATTCATAAAAATTGACTAAAAGTTACGAAAACCGATATTATCTTTTGGAACTTTGCACCAAAAATGTAGGATAAAAAGTGGTTTTCTGTAAAAACGAGCATCAAACGAAAATTTTAATTTAGAACGTACTGTTTTAAACACCACGGCATTTTTAAAACCGGCCAGTTACATGTACAAATGATTGAAATCATTTTGGTACTATATTTTTTTTAAAAAGAATTAAAATCCAAACCGCCCGTTTTTTTTGCAAATGAGTGTATATTATTAAATAAATAAAAATAATAATGTTTGACCATATTAATGGAATACAATAATTATTATAAGAAAAGTAAAAAAAAATGATTGAAAAAATTTCAATAAACACACATTTTTTCTTATCCACATGTGGCTCTTGACTCTTGTGTCGATTTTGTGCTACTTAATAAATAGTTCGTGCACGTCACGTTCCCTAATCCGTATCAAGTATTATCATCGAGAAACATGTGAATGTCAATGCACTTTGCAGCTTTAGTTTATTAAGTGTCTGTCAAGTCTTATCGACTATAAAGTCACTCTAAAAAAATTTAAAAAGGCGTGAGTATATACGGAATACGCACGGCGAAAAGACCTCCGCCGGGTATTTTACCTACTTAGCCTTGCGACTACTACAAACCATAGCGCGATGCAGCTGTAAAAGTGCTCAACACGTTACCACACGCGACACAAACGTCACGCGACATTCTGACACAACGCGATATGATGCCAAAAACATCACAAAGGTGGGTATAATTAAGAAAAAAATAAATAGCGTTGTTCTAACGAGCTATTACACAAATTTGAATTAAAATCTGATGTATAGTTAACGCCATCTGTTGTCAACATTGAAAACTGAAATAAAGCGGATGAATAAGATTCAATGAGGTGAAGAAAACGAATGACATTTAGATCAAAATTATAATAGACTGGACTTTTGCGACTATTTTTGCTTTTTTAAATACTTAAGTAGTTATGGTCAATACACTGTTTCTTTCTAGTGAATGTAAATTTTTGGCATTTTTGTGTGTTAAAGATAATTCTTCAGATGTCATTCTTCTCAGCTACTTTGACACATCAACGTCCGTCCTCACTTAAAAATTTAAATCTTTGGTAAAAAGTGCTGTTACACAAATATAGTTAATTCCTTGGTGTCTGTGTAAGTTTTTGCCATCGGGTGATTAATAAACGAAAGTGATAATCTGGCTTTCGGGCTCGTTTTGGACGTGTTTATTCTACAAACTTGTCATATGTGAAGAAAAGAACGGTAGTTGTGAAATTTAAAAATAAAACAACACAACCAATTCTACCTACAATTCGAGGACATTCTTAAAGTTATTCACTACCGTATGCTAATTACAACATCAATCACAACCCCACGATTGGCGCGTTGAGTTACACACGGTCATCGAAGCAAGCGGACGCAAGTTCAAAACACGGAGATCGATACTATTTTTTTTTTTTTTTTTTTGTCCTCACATTTATTTATTTTTTTTATTTTTTAACATTATATTTTTTTGCCAACTATTGCTGGTAAGACAATGAGCACCAAGTTTAGCTGGGGATGTTGTACTAAAGGTAGGGATGGTGAGGACTGTTTGCGCTGTATATCATGCAACCACCTATTCCACTATGAATGTATGAACATCCCCAAAGATAAAAAGATAACTGAACTTGATTGGCTTTGTTCATTGTGTAATAAGAAGGCCTCTCGTAAAGGGGATGATACTCCAGTTCATGGTATTAAAGACTCTAAAGTTCCCAAAAGGTCTACCAAACGGGTAGCGCTATCGTCACCGCCCACCCAGCCATCACACACCACATTGTCGAAAGAGGATCTTCGTGAACTTATGGATGACTTACTACAAGAAAAAATGCAAGTCCTCATTGAGCAGGTCAATAAAACAATTAATAATTTCATCAGTCAGCTTAAACAGGAAGTCAGGGACCTACGAGAGTCCATGGATTTCATAAGCGAGAAGTACGATGAACTTCTTAATCAACACAAAATAAGCATTGATGAAGTCAAGAGCTTGCGGGTTGAAAATACAAATTTACAATCGACGATAAATAACATGAAGTATCAAATTAATCAACTTGAGCAACAGGACCGCGCTACTAACATAGAATTACAATGCATACCGGAGCAGAAAAAGGAGAACCTCGCTAATATTATGCAAAAAATCGGTGAAGTTATAGGTTGCAAAATTCAGGAGGATATGATATCACAATGTTCAAGAATTGCTAAAATGAACCCCTCTTCTACACGGCCTCGATCTGTTGTGGTTCAATTTTCATCTATAAAAGTTCGTGATAGTGTGTTGGCAGCAACCATCAAATTCAACAAGGGGAATAAAGAAAAACTCAACACTAAACTCATAGGTTTAACTGAAGAGAGGATGCCGATCTATGTGATGGAACATCTATCATCCTTCAACAAGACACTATATGCTGCAGCAAGAGGCAAGGCTAAGGAAATTAAATATAAATTTGTATGGGTGCGAAAGGGTCGCATATTTATGCGTAAATCCGAAGACTCCGAATACAAGCTAATTAAAGATTTGGATTCTCTCAATAAGTTAAGTTAGGTTAAATTCTATAAGTTAAAATTGGTATAAATATATATGTTAAAATTCGATAGTTACATTATATCAGAGGTAGAAGATTACGGACGACAGATACAATGTACACTACTCAGTGATACAAAATCATGTTCACAAATAATTAACCTTAGTAAAAATAATAGCAACCTTCCTTTGACAATCATATCAATGAACATTCGCAGTATACACTGTAACTTTGACCAGTTCTTGGCATTTATTTCAGTACTAGACTTCCAAGTAGATGTATTAGTTCTTTCGGAGTGTTGGACAAATGATTCTAACCCACCCCCTCTTATTAACAATTATGATACATTTTGGACAAAAAAGAGCCTGAACCAAAATGATGGCATTGTAGCATATGTTCGAACGGAACTTAAGGCTAATACATATGAACCCGAATTTGAGGAAGGTAACTGCTTAGTTATTACAATTCACTCAGATTTTTCAATTATATGTTCGTACCGACCCCCATGTTACCGAAATACTGCAAATTACTTGAATTCTCTTGATAAGATTTTATGCCAAATAAGTACAAATAACGTTATATTTACTGGTGATATTAATATAAACACACTTGACGAAACTGCAGCATCTGATTATCTTAATCTGTTGGCTATGTATAATCTCAGAATAGGCATTACTAGGCCTACTAGAAACCACACATGTTTGGATCATTTTATGGTCAAAAGTAATAATATCTGGCATACAATTGTATTTGAACAACAGCTGACTGATCATTTACCAATATTGCTTTATATAAATAATGCTATCACAAATAACACAAATCTGAAATATAAAAAAGTTTACATTAATCACAATGATATTATGATAGCATTGGCTAAAGAATCTTGGGATATGCTATTTAATATCAACGATGTAAATTCTGTTGCTGACTTACTGGTGAGGAAACTGGTGGGGATCATCAGCTGTAATACCAATATTTATTTTACCCCCAAGCGTTATCGCCCTCTTAAACCCTGGATTTCGTCAGGAGTCGTTAAATGTATACGGAAAAGAGACAAGCTACACATAGCCTTAAAAAAGTCACCTAATGACGAACGACTACAGGAAATATATCTAAATTATCGAAATTCATGCAACAAATTAATTAAGAACCTTAAGAAACAATACCACAAAGACGTATTACTTAAAAATAAAAAAGATCTAAAGAGAACCTGGGAACTTGTAAATGAAATATGCGGTATCGATAAAACTAGAACCAAGTCTAACGAACTTTTGAAAATTGATAGTACGCCAGTGAATTCTTTAAATACTGTTAATAATTATTTTACGTCAGTTGGCATTAGTCTGGCTAATAGGATATTAAATAAAATCCATAAAACTGAAGATGAGTTAGCAACCTCAGCTAAAGCAGTGCAGACTCCAGTCCAGTCCTTTTTGTTCAGTCCCACGGATCCAAGCGAGATTAGAGGCATCATACTAGGGTTAAAGTCAAAAAGTACACCTGGTTGGGATAAAATTACATCGGATATTTTAAAAAAGAATTTTTACTACCTCGTTGGTCCAATTACTTATCTATGTAACCTTAGTCTCAGTTCCGGAACCTTTCCATCTGTATTTAAGAAAGCAATAGTGTGTCCGATCTACAAAGCCGGTAAGAAGGATATCCCAAATAATTACAGACCTATTTCTCTGCTGTCTACGTTATCAAAAATATTAGAAAAATTAGTCAACAAAAGAGTAAAATCTTATCTAGAAAAAAACAAATTCATTAACTCAAATCAATTTGGCTTTAGGGACGGTATTTCGACAGAAGATGCGGTACTTAAATTGACTACAAACATTGTTAGGTGTATGGATAGAGGCGAAAGATGCTTAGGAGTTTTTTTGGATCTTCAAAAAGCGTTCGATACGGTATCTACAAAAATATTAATTACTAGACTTGAAAATATAGGTATTCGTGGTGTGGCACTTAACTGGTTCCAAGATTATCTATCTGGCAGATCTCAAAAAGTTAGAGTTGATGGTCATGAAAGTGAGGATTCGGCATGTGCATTTGGAGTCCCTCAAGGAAGTACACTTGGACCAACATTATTCATCATTTATGTAAATGATTTATTTCATAACATGCCACCTGACATGGATGTCTATATGTTTGCAGATGATACTGTAGTCCTGTTTCATGGTAACAATTGGATTGATGTACAAAGATCAGCGGAGAATGGTCTGGCAAAAATAACATTATGGTTAGAGAACAGTCTTCTCTCTCTCAACACTGAAAAATCGAATTTTATATCTTTCCACAAATCCCACGTTTCAAACCCAGTAAACCTGCTTCACATAAAACTTCACACCTATCCATGCAACTTGCAACCCATTCACACCAATTGTAACTGCCCCACCTTATCACGCGTATCTACAACTAAGTATCTTGGAGTACTTATTGATGAAAAACTTACCTGGAACGCGCATATATTAAAAACAGCTGGGAGGATTAGACAACTAGTTTACATATTCAGACGTTTGCGAGATGTGGCAGATAAGAAGCTGTTAATTTCCACATATCAAGCATTATGTGAATGTTTCCTCAGGTATTGCATTTGTGTTTGGGGAAATTCTGGAAAAACATTTCTTATCGTTCTGGAGAGAGCACAACGATCTTTACTTAAAGTCTTACTTCACTTACCCTATAGACATCCAACATTTGATGTATACTCAAAAGCAGGTGTATTATCAATACGAAAAATGTACATTTTTGAGATTCTGAAAAGGTACCATAAAACAACTGTGCCTATCTTACCGGAATCAATCGGACGCCTAGATCGATGTCCGATACTTAGGGTTAATACAACTTTTGCACAAAAACATATGGATGTAGTAGCTCCCATCATATACAACAAAATGATTAAAGAATCCAAAAAACATACAATATTAAAAAAATTGAATATTCATAATTTCAAAAAAGAATTGCTTATTTGGCTAGAAAAATTTGATTATTTGGATATCGAAAACATGCTTAAGTAACTGATGCATGTGCATATTACAAATACACACACACGCACACACATACACAAACACACACACACACACACACACACACACACACACACAGACACATACAATAAATGTATTTGTTGTAACTTCTTACCTACCTTCTCTAACATTAGTTTCTATTTTTTTTTCCTTCTTTTTTGTGGCAATGATCTATAAATAAAGTTGTGAGAAGACTCTGTCTCCCGAGATACAGTTAACACTAGTTCGGGAGTCATGGGATTCAAAAAAAAAAAGTACATTTATATATTGTGGCAATAAAGATTTTTATTATTATTATTATTATTATAATTTTATTACTATAACTAGCTTTTGCCCGCGGCTCCGCCCGCATTAAAAAGTTTTTCCGGGATAAAAGTCCCGGTTTATATTTTCCCGGGATAAAAAGTAGCCTATATGTTAATCCAGGACATGATCTACCCGTGTACCAAATTTCATCGAAATCCGTTCAGTAGTTTTTGCGTGAAAGAGGAATAAACATCCTTACATCCATACATCCAAACATCCATACATTCTTACAAACTTTCGCCTTTATAATATTAGTAGGATAATAATTATATTGTTAGTCTATCTAAATGTGACCGGAGCTGAGGCAGTCCGCAATGGTCTTTATTCGACAAAATATTTTTGTCTGTGGAACGTGGTTCTTAGAAAGGTGACAACCAGTATTTAAAAAACACAAAGTGCTTCCCCTACCCTGTTTGTATATAAGGGAAATTTGTATGTTTTTAAGACGGCATCCAACCTACTTTAAACGTCATGGGCAAGCATTTTTTATCAACTTATGTAATTATAATTTTTTTTTCTATTGTCCAAAGGAGAATGCCCATCTGTGTATGGGAGTCCGTCCCGCATAATTTAATTTTGTATGATAGTGAAAATTACACACAAAAGAGAACGAATAATGTAGGTCCCAATAAAACAACAATCATTCAATTTTATTGTGGGGTTTTCGTACAATTTCATGATTTAATTTTTATTTTTACTCTATTATTTAAGTAATTCCATGATTACCGACGACCGTAATAAAAAATAGTTTCACCAATATTAATATTTTTTGATCATCGATTAATATTTAATATCGATGTTTTAGCTATATTGATTACTTACTCTAGGCTGTTTATTTTATTTATTTATTTATTTTACAAAAATCCACAGCTCTCTAAATTAAATTAATGCAAACAAGTATGACATATCTCACAGCCAAATTCGGATTTACATTATATTAACAGTACAATAAAGATCAGGCAGTCTAAAAAAGTAAATCATTATCTTTTTTCTTTTATTTCAATTTGTATCCAATAGGTATTTGTGTGTGTGTGTGTGTGTGTGTGTGTGTGTGTGTGTGTGTGTGTGTGTGTGTGTGTGTGTGTGTGTGTGTGTGTGTGTGTGTGTGTGTGTGTGTGTGTATGTATGTGTGTGTGTGTGTGTATGTGTGTGTGTATGTGTGAGTGTTTGCGCGAGCGTGCGCGGGTATTCTACACATTGCCTTCTTGTAAGATCTTTAATATATCGTATTTAAAGCGTTTTTTGCCATCGTGAAAAATATCAGTCATAAAAAACTTGTTGTTATAGACTTTGTATAGTCTATTAACAATTGAGTTATGTGCATAATTCGTGGATACGTGAGAGACTGCAAAAAGCTTCACATGACGTGTAGGATTTCTTGGCACTGAAAACTACAATAATTTAGTAGCGAGATCTGGACAGTCAATGTATCCGTTACATATACCATGCAGAAAAGTCATGTCCATCAATGTGCGCCTGTTTTCAAGGCTGATGAGCTAATGGTATCTACATGATTCTTTGTAGTTGCTAGTGTATTTATGTTGCCTATAGTTAAGGTGTTTAACAAATTTGTGTTGTATGGTTTCAATACTATTAATATAAGTAATATAATTTGGTGTCCAGACGGTACTACAGTAATCGAGGATGCTTTGTACATATGAATTGTAAATTAATTTTAAACAGTCTATATTTGTAAAAGGTTTACTGACGCGTAATACAAATCCAAGGTTTTTATAAGCCTTATGAACTATTGCATCTATGTGTTCAGAGAATGTTAACTTTACATCTATCAGCACACCTAAGTCTTTAACTAGCTTTTCTTTATTTATATTTGTTTTATTTAGTTGATAACAAAAATTGATAGGAATGCG
Organism: Lapara coniferarum; assembly: GCA_949316025.1. Taxonomy (NCBI): domain Eukaryota; kingdom Metazoa; phylum Arthropoda; class Insecta; order Lepidoptera; family Sphingidae; genus Lapara; species Lapara coniferarum. The sequence continues at coordinate 20,732,037 of OX438929.1, forward strand.
TTTTCGGGTGAAGGATGCAAAGTGACATTTACTAATATTGATACCGATGCGGTTACGTGTGTAATATTCTTCAAGTCGATCAAGATCGGCTTGTAGTTTTATGCAGTCAGAGACGCCCCTGATTTTCATAAATATTTTTGTATCGTCAGCATACATTAGGAATTTGGCCTGTTGAAAACAACCATCTACATCGTACAGACTACAGATATGACGCATACAATAACGGTCCCAAATTGGAACCCTGTGGAACACCAGAAATGATGTCTATATAGTTGGAACGACAGCCTCCCACTACAACTGCTTGAGATCAATTCTGTTAAAAATTAATAATAATTTCAAGAACCAGTCAAAGAATTATGTAAATACTGAACAATATTCGTACCTGTAAAGACACTTCAAAAATAGTTTACTTGAAACAAACCTAACAAATGGCGGTGGTTTTGCGTAGAAGATATGTAAAATTCTCCTCCTAGACTTATCCTCGCGACTACTACAAACCATAGCGCGATGCAGCTGTAAAAGTGCTCAACACGTTGCCACACGCGACACAAATGTCGCGCGACATTCTGAAACAACGCCATATGATGCGAAAAACATCGTAAAGGTAGGTGTTATTAAGAAAAAAATAAATAGTTCTATTCTAACGAGCTATTACACAAACATTAAAATTTGATGTATGTTTAACGCCATCTGTTGACAACTTAAAAAAATCGGATGAACAAGATTCAATGAGGTGAAGAAAATGCATTCGTTTTTTAAGTTGTCAACAGAGGGCGTTAACCATACATCAGATTTTAATTTTTGTGTAATAGCTCGTTAGAATCAAGGTTGCATATGATGTCACCGTGACGCATTTGGGGAATTTAGCTTCGAAACTCGTGTCTATGTAAATTTGTGCTGCCCCTAGAGGTGGTGCGTATTTACACAACCAGGTTTTTACACCAGGTATTTACTTGCAAGTACGCCGACCAGGTGCCGACCCGAAACACTTGCAAGACTTGAAAGTATTTTACCCCGCGCTACGTCCGCGCGCAGGCGTCATCGTCCGCAAATGCAATTATGGTTCTTATTTCAAGAAACTAGTGAACAATTTCCTATGCAAGTATTGAAGTGTTAATCCGTCAAGCCCCGCTCGGTTACATTAGCCCGGTACGTCATCTGTCAACAAGCGAAAATCGACCTTACCGGACGTACCGGGCCAATGTAATCGAGCCGGGCTTGATATTTTGTTATCGCGATTGTGTTCCTTATTCGTGCTGAAACATGAGTCAATATCCTATGCAGTAAAAAAATACTTTAAAGTATTTCGATTTAAGACTAACCAAGTGCTATAAGTACTTTATTTACAAACGCGATTGTACTCTTTATACTCATTGAAACATGTGTAGTGTGGTGTGTGTATCTAGTATATAAGTAGGTGTAAGATGTATTGTAAGTCAGTTGTAAACAGTCTAATAAAGAACCTTAAACCAACAACACGTGTTCATCAATCCTTCAACATTACACATGGATCAATTTCCTATACAGAAATAAAATACTGAAACTTGAAAGTATTTCGAACCCTGTTTTTTTTAGGCGGACTTACTTGCACACCCTGGTTCACGATTTTGAAAGTACAACTCATGCCTACAAAGAATTATATATGTGATGAATAAATTCGTATCTGTGAAGACACTTCAAAAATAATTTTCCCGAAGGGAACGTATTTAATGGTGATGATTTGAAATTCACGTACTAGACTTATCCTCGCAACTACTATGAACCATAGCGCAATGCAGCTGTAAAAGTGCTCAACACGTTGCCACACGCGACACAAATGTCGCGCGACATTCTGCTACACCGCAGTATGATGCAAAAAATATTAAGAAGGTGGGTGTAATTAAAAAAATAATAAATAGTGTTTTTCTAACAAGCTATTACACAAACATTAAAATCTGATGTTTAGTTTACGCCATCTGTTGACAACATAATAAAACTGAAAAAAATAGGTTGAATAAGATTCAAAGAGCTGAAGAAAATGAATCACATTTACGCCCGAATACTCAAACGCTACTCAACCAACCAAGTTATCTGAGGCCTACTTAATTTTAGCCGGCTTCTTATTTTAAATGGCATTCTCAAACACACTTTAAAAGATTTGATGGAAAACTCAGCCGAGAAGCAGTCATTTTGCTACAGATTATAAAAAGGTTGTTTTCGATTACAATATTAATAAATTTGATATTTATGTGTCGTTTCACGCAGTATAATTTTTAAGATGTTAAATATAAATAAATCGAATAACACAATGCGCAGTTTGAAAATGATTTACACTGTTATAATATGTCTATTATATTTAATTTTCGTGTGTATTTTATGTACTATGTGCAGATGCTACATAGTAAAAATGGCAAGTAACATATATTAAAACCATCCTAGGTTTTTAATATGTAGGAATGGCATATTCATTATTAGAAATAGTTTATTAATTATTATATTGATGTGATGAGCTTATATTGGCATTATATTGCCACTCGGCAGTATGTCAGGGTTGACATTAGCCGCTTTAGAAAAAAAAATAAACAAGTCAACAACAATAATATTTATAATTCTTATTTCAGTTTTATCATCAGAAGTAGGCATATTTACAAACATTTACAAAATATGCTAACTCAACTGCTATACTACGCACAATACGATGTACTACCGTTGGTTGTTTCCCGTGAAAAATAACCCCGATGACCTTGGGCTATCGGTTGGATTGTTTGGTTTCTTTTTGTGTTCGGCTGGATATAATCCCGATTTTAAAGAACATAAATGAAGAACTGTTTCCTTGCTGAGTTGGAATCTTCTTTTACGATAAGTTAAGATAAGATATATTTATTTGTCAAACATTAACATTAAATTATCATTATTGTATTCTTCGAAAGCGTTTAATTTCTCTCGATTTCTTCCTTTGACACCACACTCCTCTTCAGACAATGATGATAATGAAGAAAAAAACGATTTATTAAATCCAAAGAGAATTTAATAAGTAGTTATTACGCAATAAAATTATTAAAGATTTGAACGTAAATATTTGAGACTAGTCTGAAGCACTCTCAAATTGATCTCGATTAACAGCCATTGTTGGCGACGCGCCGGCTCCCATTAGCCGCGTGCCGACCCCTCAGAACAATAGTGTGTGATATTATTATTAAGTGATTAAGTGTTGTGCCTACCCCTTAGAGACTATAGGAACATTATATGAACGATACGGACGTTATATGTGAAAAGTGACATTATGTAGTAAATAAGTGCAATGTGTTTTTTGATCAGTATTTTGTGAATAACTTTGGATAGTATTAATGTGTAGTGTTACTTATTGTTTTGTTTTATAGAGCTAGTTAAGAGCTACAATTTGATATATGACTTGTGTATGTGTGTTTTATGGTTTCTGAATAAATCGCCGAAATTGTCGTTTGCCATAGTAAAAATCTTATTAGAAATTGGGTCAAATAGGACTTGGGTCTCTGTACGGTATAGCCGGCGAGTACTTAAGCTCGCGCACTATGCCGTATCGTCGGGATCTACCGAAGAAAGAAAAACGGAATCAAGACTGCAAGAGCGAGAAGGAAAACTGCAAGAACAAGCGAGACAGAAGACTGCAAGAGTGAAAAGGAAGATTGCAAGAGCGAAAAGGAAGATCGGAAGAGCGAGACGGAAGACTCGCAGTATCGAAGGCCCACAACGTACGGTGGCTTCGATACAGTACCCGGGGGTGCTTAGGGACGTAGGGTTTAGGTGGTTGGCAAACGACAACGTTGACAAGCTTCGGCAAAGTTAACAAATATACTGTTTCTTATTTTTGCCATCCCCTACACTTCACCCTTACATACTTCGTACTTGTCGCTGTTGCAAGTACGTCGTACACACCCACAGTACAGACAACATTGCAATCACACTCGCTTCCCTCAGAAGCTTGATAGCGCGGGGATCATTACGGGCTGGGTACCGGCGACTGAATTTATCAATTCAGATTCACGCCCAGCACGTCTGTGAGTGCCGAACGGTCTCACAGGCACCCCAACAGCTGGTCCTTCGAGCCGGATCTATCTTCGCACATCAAGATGCCGACAACACGAAGCAACAAGAGCGCTGCGCAACCAGAAGCAACGATGCCTTCAGTTCCAGTCACCGCGGCGGCCACGACCACGACCGACACGCCATCGGGCTCAACGGTTACCACGACGTGGACGCACGGTACGACGACGACTGCGACGACCGCGACCGAGACTCAACGGGCACCGGGGCAGGGGGTAACCCCTCGGGCCATGTCTGTAAGGGCTGGGAGTTTGGCGCGATCACAGAACAAGAAAAAGAAGAAGGAACTGGAAGCGAGGGCAGAACTGGCAAGAATCGAGCTTCAAGTGGCGCAAGCGGCAGCGGCACAAGCGAGGGCGCAGTTGGAACTTTTGCAGCTTGACGATGATGAAGATTCCCTCGTTGATGAAGAACTCTCCGACAAGGAAGATGACGTGTCACAATGGGTGGAGGCTACGGTGAAGACGCCCGGGCAGGGGCGAACGGATATGGCACCGCCAACCACCGAACCCGCACCCTCGAAGGAACATAAGAGTGACACGCAACATTTAACTGACGCAATCATCAAGGCGATTGCGACCGCGAGGCCCGGAACGACGACGCCATCCTTCCTGCACGACCTACCTGCATTCGACGGGAACTCTGGGGAATGGACCGCATTCAAGACGGTGTATGAAGACACGGCACCGCTTTTCACCTGCACGCAGAATATGGCCCGGCTGAGGAAAGCGATCAAGGGACTAGCCAGGGACACTGTGAAGAGCGCGCTGTATTCCGACTGCAAACCGGAAGATGTCTTGGAAGCACTGCGCCGCCGCTTCGGGAGACCAGATGCGCTGGTTCTGGCAGAATTGGAGAAATTGAAAAATCTGCCGAAGTTGAACGACAACGCCCGCGACGTGTGTATATTCGCCAGCCACGTGAACAACACCGTCGCCGCCGTAAGGGGCTTGAAGAAGCCACAGTACCTGCAATCTCCGAAGATGTTGAAGCACATCGTGGACAAGATGCCTGCAATCATCCGCTATCGGTGGTACGACTTCGCGGCCGACAGGGAGCCGGAAGATCCTGACCTGCTGATGATAATGAAGTTCCTCAACAGGGAAGCGGACCGATGCGGACCATATGCAATGCAAGAAGTGGGATCCACAAGGAAGCAAGCTCCGGTGAGGCAGGCGGCCCATACTGCAACGGAACCCGAAGAACCGAAAACAAGAAAAACCGAATGCGGCCACTGCGAAGGAGAACATCGGATGCTCGAATGCTCGAAGTTCGCTCAAGCCCCCGTCAAGGAACGCTGGGAATCGGTGAAGAAGAGCAGATTATGCTTCAAGTGTCTTCAAGGCCGGCATCGCAAGGAGACCTGCAGAGCGCCTGGGTGCAAGAAGTGCAAACGCTGGCATCATCAGCTGCTTCATGAAGATCGTGAAGAGCCAGAGAAGAAAGAGGTCACCAGCAACGTGCGCTCCGCTGTCAACTTCGCCGCCGACAGAAGAGCTTATTTGAAGATCGCTCCGATAGAGGTGTATGGACCCAAGGGGTCACTGAAGATTCTGGCGCTACTCGACGAGGGGTCAACGGTTACGCTGCTGGACTCTACGGTGGCTGAAGCGGTCGGGCTCCGGGGGCCACAAGAAAGGCTCACATTAGAAACTGTGGGCGGAACAAAAGTAACGAAAATGGATTCGATGAAACTCGACTTCGAGATCAGAGGCGTTCATCAACAGAAGAGTCGAGCGGTGAAAGGCGCGAGGACGATAGATGACATCCACCTCACACCTCAGAAGATAGAACAGGAACGCGTTAAGAAGTGCGCTCACCTCCGCAACCTTGTGAAGCAATTGATTTACGAAGATGAACCTCCGAAGATGCTGATCGGACAAGATAATTGGGAGCTGATCGTCTCGAAGAGTACCAAGAAGGGTCCAAGCGGTCAGCCGGTGGCATCGTTCACGCTTCTCGGATGGGTTCTGCACGGGTTCGACGGGGGGAGCTCGAGACCGGTGCACAATTTAACGTGCGCTCATGTCTCGGCTCGAGAAGATGAATTGGACGCGCTAATCAAGAACCATTTTGCAGTGGAATCGCTCGGGGTGATGCCGCGACGGCCTACAACCGACGCGGACGGACAGGCGTTGAAGATTTTAGAAGAAACGAGCCGTCAGCTGCCGAACGGTCGTTACGAAGTCGGGCTCGTGTGGAAGAGCGCCGATGAGAAGCTGCCGGATAACTTCAAGTCTGCAGAAACGCGCCTGAGAACAATCGAAAAGAAGCTCGACCGAGACCCCGACCTGAAAGAAGATTACGGGAAGCAGATCAAGAATCTCATCGACAGCGGTTACGCGGAAGAGGCGAGTCGCAGCTCACAATCCGCAAGAAAATGGTACCTGCCACATTTCACCGTCACGCATCCGACCAAGAAGAAACGTCGTTTGGTGTTCGACGCTGCAGCGAAGTTCGACGGGAAGAGTTTGAACGACGCGTTGCTGTCCGGGCCGGATCTGCTTCAGTCGCTCTTCGGAGTGCTACTGAGGTTCCGGCAGTGGCCCATTGCTGTGGCGGCGGACATCAAGGAAATGTTCCTGCAAGTGAAGATGAAGGAAGAGGATCGTGACAGCCTACGTTTCCTGTGGAGAGGCGACAGGCGGACAGGACCACCACAAGAGTACCGGATGTCTTCCCTAATCTTCGGCGCCGCCTGTTCACCGAGTGCTGCAATCTTTGTGAAAAACAAGAACGCGGCGCAATTTGAAGAACAGTATCCCGAAGCGGCGCGCGCGGTGGTGCGCAATCATTACATGGATGATTATCTTCACAGTTTCAGAACCAACAGCGAGGCGATCAAGATAGCAAAAGAGGTCGACATCATTCACCGCGCCGCCAAGTTCGAGCTACGCGGATGGGTCTCCAACGATCAGAAGGTGCTGGCAGCGCTCGGACAGCAACCCGAGCGCAACGAAGTCGAGCTGGGATCCAAGGAAGAGAAGACTCTGGGCCTGCGCTGGTTCACTGCTGAGGACGAAATGGGGTTCCGGACGAACATGCGAAACGTGAGCGAAGAGGTCTCAAGCCGAGGGAAAACTCCCACCAAGAGGGAGGTCACGAGCGCTGTGATGTCTACATTCGACCCGCTGGGGTTAGCCGCCCCAGTGTTAATCCAGGGAAAGCGGCTCATTCAAGACATATGGAAGAGCGGCGTCGGATGGGACGAAGACATCAAGCCGGAAGAGGAACGAGCCTGGGACGCATATCTAACTCATTTGACTCTTCTCAGGGAACTCCGATTGCCAAGGTGCGTCGCCCGCAGCTGCCACGAGGGGGAGCTGCACGTGTTCTGCGACGCGAGCGAGACGGCGTACGCGTGCGCCGCGTATTGGAGGCAACGGCGCGACGACGGAAGCTACGAAGTCGCGCTCCTGGCGGGCAAAGCCAGGGTCACTCCGCTGAAGCCGGTCTCAATCCCGAGACTGGAGCTGCAGGCGGCTCTGCTGGCAACACGGATGGCGCAGGCGGTGCGAGAAGAATTGGACATGGCCATCGGCGGGGTGACATACTGGACGGACTCCAGCACCGTGCTCTCCTGGATCAAGACGGACCCCAGAACATTCAAGCCCTTCGTCGCGCACAGACTAGCGGAAATCGAAGACACATCAAAACCGCAACAATGGCGCTGGGTACCTACGAAGCAAAACCCGGCCGACGACGCGACGAGAGCTGTGCCAAAGGACTTCGATAACAATCATCGTTGGTTCACGGGTCCTGAGTTCCTGCGAAGCGGAGAAGACGCGTGGCCGCGGGCGCGCGATTTCAAGGCAGAACATACGGGTGAAGAAAAGGAGTGCCGCGTCGCCGCTACAGTCACCGCAACGGGCGAATTCATCACACCTGCGCCAGAGAAGTTTTCCAAGTGGACACGGCTGGTGAGGGCGACCGCAAGAGTACTGCAGTTCATCCAACTGTGTCGAAGAGGGCAACCGGTCAACGTCAGCCGCAAAACCGAAGCACAAGATCCCACTTGGAAGCGAAATAAGAAAAAACGTACCGACGGCGGGAAGCAAGTTACTACGCGCCAACCCGCGAGAAGCTTCCAGCCTTTAGATCCAGAGCTCGTCGAGGCGGCGGAGCACCTACTTCTAAAGAGGTGTCAAACAGAAGACTTCGGGCGGGAAATCGGCCTGCTGAAGCAACAGAAGCCCCTCGAGAAGAGCAGCAAATTAAGAAAATTGGCAGTCTTGTACGATAACGAATTGATAAGAGTACACGGGCGGATCGACGCGGCAGTGAACATCGCAACACAATACAAGAGGCCGGTGATCCTGGACAGCCGTAATCACATCACAAGACTCATCATACAGCATTACCATGAACACTTCAATCATGGTAACCACGCGACGGTCATGAACGAGCTGCGGCAGAAGTACTGGATGGTGGGCCTGCGGTCGGCGGTGCGACACATCGTGCGTCGGTGCCAGTGGTGCAAAGTGTACCGCAGTGCGCCACAACAACCTCCAGTGGGCGATCTACCGAACGAGAGGCTGCGTCACGGCGAGCCACCATTCACTCACTCGGGGGTCGACTACTTCGGCCCCATGACAGTCACCGTCGGACGAAGACACGAGAAGAGATGGGGAGTGCTCTTCACATGCCTGACAACAAGGGCAGTCCACGTCGAGCTAGCTTCGTCACTCTCGACCGACTCTATGATCCTGGCGCTGAGACGGATGGCGGCGAGAAGAGGCATGCCGAAAACCCTGTTCAGCGATAACGGCACGAATTTCGTCGGCGCGAACAAGGAGTTGCAAGAGGCGGCAGAGACGCTGAAGAAAGAAGAGCTGGCGGGAGCTGCCGACGAGTTGGGCGTGCGGTGGAAATTCATTCCGCCCGGCGCGCCTAACATGGGCGGTGCGTGGGAGCGCCTGGTCCGCTCGGTGAAGACGGCCCTGGCGGCGACGCTCCGAGAGAGGCATCCTCCAGAAGAAGTTCTCCACACACTCATCGCGGAGGCGGAGCACGTGGTGAACTCGCGCCCACTCATCACCGGGGAAGAGAACCCGGCGGAAGAAGCACTAACCCCAAACCATTTTTTAATAGGCAGATCGTGTGGTGCTGGGCGCATTGGTGCCTTCGCGGACAATGACCTGTCCGGGAGGCGGTCATGGCGGACGGCGCAACGGCTCGCTGACCACTTCTGGAGCCGGTGGGTGAAGGAGTACCTCCCCACGCTCCTGCCACGGAAGATCGACGGTCGGGCGAGCGACCGCGACCTACGGTGCGGTGACGTCGTCCTCATTGTGGACTCCAGCCTGCCACGCTGCGTCTGGCCGAGGGGCCAGATCATCGGCGCGCATCCGGGACCCGACGGCCGGACCAGAGTCGTCGAGGTGCGCACAGCGAACGGCGTGCTACGACGGCCGAGCTCCAAGGCGGTGCTGCTGGTTCCGGCAGCGTCACCAGGACAGGACCGGAGTGCTGCGCACGAGGGGGAGGATGTTGGCGACGCGCCGGCTCCCATTAGCCGCGTGCCGACCCCTCAGAACAATAGTGTGTGATATTATTATTAAGTGATTAAGTGTTGTGCCTACCCCTTAGAGACTATAGGAACATTATATGAACGATACGGACGTTATATGTGAAAAGTGACATTATGTAGTAAATAAGTGCAATGTGTTTTTTGATCAGTATTTTGTGAATAACTTTGGATAGTATTAATGTGTAGTGTTACTTATTGTTTTGTTTTATAGAGCTAGTTAAGAGCTACAATTTGATATATGACTTGTGTATGTGTGTTTTATGGTTTCTGAATAAATCGCCGAAATTGTCGTTTGCCATAGTAAAAATCTTATTAGAAATTGGGTCAAATAGGACTTGGGTCTCTGTACGGTATAGCCGGCGAGTACTTAAGCTCGCGCACTATGCCGTATCGTCGGGATCTACCGAAGAAAGAAAAACGGAATCAAGACTGCAAGAGCGAGAAGGAAAACTGCAAGAACAAGCGAGACAGAAGACTGCAAGAGTGAAAAGGAAGATTGCAAGAGCGAAAAGGAAGATCGGAAGAGCGAGACGGAAGACTCGCAGTATCGAAGGCCCACAACGTACGGTGGCTTCGATACAGTACCCGGGGGTGCTTAGGGACGTAGGGTTTAGGTGGTTGGCAAACGACAACGTTGACAAGCTTCGGCAAAGTTAACAAATATACTGTTTCTTATTTTTGCCATCCCCTACACTTCACCCTTACACACTTCGTACTTGTCGCTGTTGCAAGTACGTCGTACACACCCACAGTACAGACAACATTGCAATCACACTCGCTTCCCTCAGAAGCTTGATAGCGCGGGGATCATTACGGGCTGGGTACCGGCGACTGAATTTATCAATTCAGATTCACGCCCAGCACGTCTGTGAGTGCCGAACGGTCTCACAGGCACCCCAACAGCCATATTTGGAGGCATAACATAGCTGTCAAACTTTAAGCAGTGTTTGTGAATACCGTTTGAATCAATAAGCGGACCTTAAACTGAGACGCCTTAAATTTAAGGTTAAGAGATAAGTGACGTTTCAGTATACCAATTTCACCAATAACGAATGCTTAAATCCGTAAGGCCATCTCAAATATTTAAGTAGCGTTTGAGTATTCGGGCGTTAGTTCGAAATTATAATAGACTGGACATTAACTCGCGGCTCCGCCCGCGAGAATGGGTTTTTGCGAGATAAAAATAGCCCGTGGTACTGGCTTTGAAAGAATGAAAGAATTCATAAAATCGGTCCAGTAATTTTTGAGTTTATTCGTTACAAACATACAATAACAAAAAATAGGACCGACTTTAAAAATCACTACGAGGAGAAAAATAACTTGTGCTTTGCTTATAGAAATTTTAATAATACTTAATAATATGACTGTCAATTTGTAATGTACTGTCAATGAAATCAGCAGATATGTGATTTATATAGATACAAGTATCTGAAATACAGATACTAGATACAAAATACGTATTTAGTATCGTGTATCTAAAATACTTTATTAATTTTTATTTTGTGTCTTGTATTTAGATACATATTTTTAGTATCTTAGTATTTTATAAATACTTTATTTGCTAAAATATTTTTACTAATTACCTATGTCATTTTTACACTAAAATCTCATTTAAAGCCTATGTACACTTGCAAGTTTCTTACCTGTTGCATACAATTGAATTGAAGCAATATACGACTTGCATAGTTTGAATGAACAACACGTAACATTCTTGATTTGTTTGTGTAAAAATCACAAGATATATTTGCTTAACCAAACATTATATTCAACTGGGTTCTCTCTTCTTTTGAAAATATGACGGCAGTGAGTCTTATAATTTTGATTTTCAGTATTCCATAAACACTCCTGATTGCGCCTCATCTCAATGAACTTTATTAAATTAACAAAACATAATTTTAATATTTTTTACTCATCTTTTTAAATAAACATAGTAGCTTCTAAAATCGAAAACGTTCAATATTTGAATGAAAAATTCTCATTTTTAAAGCAACCCGCCAATAAATGGTACACAAACACATACAAGCCTGTGTACAAACAAGTCGAAACTTGTAACCGATTATAATCATCATGAAGCCTATATTTTAACAGTTAGACAAATTTTCATTTAACAATCAGTTTTTGGTATCCACTCCCAACTACCGTACATAACTACCTCTGCGAAAAGAAGAACTGATATTGTCTGTGAAACTTTACCATGTAGAACGGTTGTTACTTCTCAACAGTTCCTTTTTCTCGCTCCTCGCTTATAATATGTAATGTAACAAAATAAATAAAATTCTCACTATTTATCCCTGCACATATCGTGCATGTAAATTATCTGTTACTAAATGGTTGCTTGGTCTTGACTATACAGAAACTGAATATCTTCTTAAACTTTGGAAATGCTCATGCACACACACACACATACACACACACACACATACACACACACGCACGCACAATCTTTACTCAATTTAGTTTTATTTTTGGTTGTTTTATTTTTAGTTTGTACTTTTTTAAATACTTTGTTTGGAACGCCCAGTTGCGTATGGAGGGGGGCGCTTGCATTTACGACACAGTGTATACTAATGTAGATGCTTTCGTTACAGGGTTGCCAGATAGCGAAGCTTTTTTCTCGTAACACGGTTGCCAAAAATCTCGTACTTTCAATACATAATCTCGTAGAGTAAATTATATAATATTTATAACATACATTTATAAAATCCCTTAATTTACGCTATGTACTATTACTAGCTATCCCGGGGTAGGTAAATTCCTTGAGTTGACCCGATGAACCAGGTTTGTTTTTCAAATGTTTTTTTTTTATTCGGCGTGGGATTTGAGATTTGTGATCTCAGTAACCAGAGAGCTTGATGGACAATATAAACACTTCGCTTTCTTGGGATTTTTCAGATCTGGCTGCAACCACTCTTCAAATAACAGATGCCTTAACTATTCATCACGAAAAGTTTGCGCATGATGTTGGGAAATCGTGTTTCCTGCTTTCTTTGCAGCCCATCTTCACTTTTTGCTAGTTTTCTAGGTAGAGGGGATGAGCGTTCACTGTCGCTACTTGTAATGTTAAAATATTCAAATACTTGATTAGAATTCAATTTCAATTAACTTCACCTAGTAGCAAAAATAGGCTCAAGGGGTAATATTTTAGTGATGGGTAATGAATCTGGGTCGATCGTTTGAGGCACGGATATTCATTTATGTTTTTTGTTTATATGCATGACGCAGGCAATCAACAAAGCTACAAATCTCGTAAAAAAATGTACCAGATTTTTTATTTCTTGAATCTCGTTTAGACACTGCAAATCTCGTAAAGTTACGAGGTTTCTCGTATATCTGGCATCGCTGTTTTGTTAACCTTGTGAACAATGATCAATTTGTTAATAACCCGAATAAAGATGTTTTTTTTTTATTTTATTTTTTTATTTTAGTCCACTGCCGGTCATAGCCCATAGGCCTCCTCCGATACGCGCCATTTTATCCGGTCTTCGGCCTGTCGCATTCAGTTTCTGGCCGGGACCTTTCGCAGATCATCACTCCACCTGGTTGAAGGGCGTCCTCCACTACGCTTGCCGACTCGCGGTTTCCATTCAAGAACTCGTTTACCCGAGTGCAGCGGTTATCCGTTCTTACTTCTTAGCAATAATCAGCTAAACATAATTGTATTGGTGTAAACAAAAGACATTTGCAATTATTTATTGTCAAGACTTTCATTCATTAATTGCATTCCATTATATCCATGTGCTAACAGTTGCTTACAATTCTTGAAGGTCAATTATTGCCCGTAATGTATTGCATTCAATTATTGCTCTTGTACGTACTAGAAAATGACATCACGGGAATGGGACATAAGGCATATCAGTTATTGCTTGCAATTATCGTTATTATTATCATTATTGATAGAGTTGAAAATAGTGAGGGGTGTCAGGTTATTTTCGTTACGGAATTTCTGGATTCGGTCTCCACGCTCAAGGCCCGCGATAGAAGCTATGCAATAGCTTAAAAACTCATGTCCAGTCAGTAGCATAAATACGAAACCAAAATTTCAAATCGCCTAAATACGCGTTAAGTTAAACTGTCAAAAAAATCTTCATAATATGAAGTAAAACAAATCTCTTGATTTTATTTTTATGGATAGTAAAATAAGATTAGTAAGAACACAAACGTTTGTATTTTGCATTTGTTCATCTACTTAATATGCTGGTGACTACATTAATATACACACACATATCTTCTTATCCACATGTGGCTCTTGACTCTTGTGTCGATTTTGTGCTACTTAATAAATAGTTGGAGCACGTTCCTTAATCCCTATCAACTATCATAATCGAGAAACATGTGAAGGTTGATGCAGCTTTAGTTTAATAAGTGTCTGTCAAGTCTTATCAACTATCAAGCACTTCAAAAAATTTTAAAAAGGCGTGAGCAGACACTCACGCCTTACGGAATACGCACGGCGAAAGAACTCATCATTGTAATTTGCGTACTTAGCCTCGCGACTACTACAAACCATAGCGCGGTGCAGCTGTAAAAGTGCTCAACACGTTGCCACACATGACACAAATGTCGCGCGACATTTTGGCACAACGCGGTATGAGGAAAAAATATCATAAAGGTGGGTGTTATTAAGAAAATAATAAATAGTGCTACTCTAACGAGCTATTACACAAACATTAAAATCTGATGTACGGTTAACGCCATCTGTTGACAACTTAAAAACTGAAAAAAATCGGATGAACAAGATTCAATGAGGTGAAGAAAATGAATGGACATTTAGATCGAAATTATAATAGACTAGACTTTTGACCTGAACAAGTATGAAGGGAAGTTCATTTAAATTATTTTAGTTATAACCGAAAACTGGTATAATATATTAATCAAACAAAGAATACTGCAGTTATTCAAGTAACGAGTATTTCTAACAGTCTAAACCGGCGTACCGACAACACATCGTATAGAGGAACCGTGCCGATACATAGTTATTAAAACACATAGTTTCAAAATTCAAACCCCGTCATTATTATCACTACCGATTAACAGCTTCGGTATTGCAAATAGTGTTGGGTACGACATACAAGAGGCGGTACATTTGTCCCGTACATGTCGTCAAAATGTAAGAGCGGCTCAACATTTTTTGTTGCACTACTTCAAATTTCATGTCGCGGTAGTCGTGAAGTCGTGTTACTCGCTATCTATCTCAATTAAACTCTAAGACGGGGATAGAGAAGGAGCGAAAGGCATGCTACAAATTACAATAGTACGTTATTCTTCAATGAAATATTTCATTTTTGTACTTGTTACTTCAAACGTATCGCCGAGCGTCATTACGCCTCGCCTCATTTGAAGTGGGACATTGTACTGGCTAAGTGCAAAAAAGAGGCTACTCTTACAAACTCTTTATTATGTCGTGTCCTACCCATAACCCAACACCAATTGCAAAGACTTATAACGGCCAGTATGGCATAGTGATGCGACTCGAGTGGTGTTTTTACTCGAGTGAGTTTGCGAAAATCGTACTCGAGTGAAAAAAATATTGACTCGAGTCAATTTGTACTCGAGTTGCCGAGTCAACTCGGCGCACCGAGTAGTCTACTCGGTAACCTTACTTCTCAGTCAACTGTCAAGTGTCAACGTCACGAACGTCAGTACTGCCTATTTAGGTAAATATTTTTCCCGCTTTATATATTCCTGGCATATAAACTAGCCTATGTGTTAATCCAGGATATGATCCACCCGTGTGCCAAATTTCATCGAAATCCGTTTCGTAGTCTTTGCGTGAGAGTAACACACATACATCCATACATTCTTACAAACTTTCACTTTTTTTTTAATGGCCCTACTGCCAGTAGCCTGACGCGAGTCGGCTTTTCTGGCCACACCGGTCTTTAGGGTAAACGCATAAGCCGCTCGCAACCCTTTGAATTAGGTGACCATGCTGAGGGCAACCCACTAACGGGTTACGAACCGCGGCTCAGGAGGCAAACTTTCGCGTTTATAATATTAGTAAGATAAAATGGAAAATATTAACACCTAAATCTTCGATGAGTTTTTGTTGATTTGACTGATCAAAAGACAGATACGTCAGTCGGTCAACCAATCACAATAAAACGAAGTAGAGACGCATCGTGTTTTTTTCACATTCTAAGCCCACTGGTATCACTATAAATCCTAGTAATATTATAAAGGCGAAAGTTTGTAAGAATGTATGGATATATGGATGTACGGATGTTTGTTACTCTTTCACACAAAAACTACTGAACGGATTTCAATGAAATTCCGTACATGGGTAGATTATATTCCGGGTTAACACATAAGCAGTAGCTTATGTGTTAACAAAAGTCCTGCTTTATATTTTCGCGGGATAAAAAGTATTTTATCCCGGGAAAATATAAAGCAGGACTTTTGTCTCGTGAAAACTCATTCACGCGGGCGGAGCCGCGGACAAAAGCTAATATCTTATAAATACATTTTCTTATGTCACATTATTATATGTGTGCCTAGTGCAGATATGTCATAGCATAACAATTACTGTAAAGACAGATTATTTAATTTTTTTGTTATTGTATATTACTAATTATTTTCAATGTTCCATGTCAGTTTGACAGCTGTTATTTTAAATTTCTTATTAGAATCCTATAGGTAGGCGTGTTAAAACGACTTTCGCTTAATAATTGGCTAGGGAATATTGACAGGTTAATAAAGGTTTTAAAAACTGCTATAAAAAAAGTCACTCGAGTTGCATGGCGTGAAAATACAAGATATTTGACTCGAGTGACTCGAAAACTCGAGTAACTTGCTGAAATTCTACTCGAGTCGCATCACTAGTGTGGCATAACTGAGTATCTGTGAAGACACTCCAAAAATTATACAATATAACTAAACAGTTAGCTGAATATTAGAGGACTCGGACTCGGACTCGGACTTGTCCTCGCGACTACTCCAAACCATAGCGCGATGCAGCTGTAAAAGTGCTCAACACGTTGCCACACGCGACACAAATGTCGCGCGACATTCTGAAACGACGCCATATGATGCGAAAAATATCACAAGGGTGGATGTAATTAAGAAAAACATGAATAGTGTTGTTCTAACGAGCTATTACACGAATATTAAAATCTAATGTATAGTTAGCGCCATCTGTTGACAAGTTAAAAAACTAAAAAGCGGATAAATAAGATTCAATGAGGTGACGAAAATGAATGACATTTTGATCGAAATTAAAATAGTCTCGCTTGGTATTTTCGCGGGGTAAAAGTAGCGCTTATTAATCTCTTTGAAAGAATTTTAAAATCGGTCCAGTAGTTTTTGAGTTTATTCGTTACAAACATACAATAACAAATAAATGAGAGGTGTCAAGGGACACCCGGATGGAACGAAGTTGTTTTTAGTGAAGATATTGTAATAAAATTTTATTTCTTTTAAGCTATAATAATAATTGTATATTTCATTAAAACGTTACCACATCAATAAAAACATTTACTTCTACCTACACAATAGATATGTCATCAAATCACGGTCATCACCTAAGCAAGCATTGACATTGAAAATTAACATACAAGTAACGAAAAAAACTTCTCTGAAAAGCATGAATTAAAAAAGAAGACAATTTAAATCTTAGAGTAAGTATAACTACGTATACGTACTCTAAGATTTAAATTGTCTTTTTTTATTTAAATTTCGAATGTCACTTTTACGGCCAGTTCTTTATTGTTACTGGCTGGTTTCACAGGACAAGTATAAAAGTGTCGTGACCACTTTTCGTAAGATTTTTTTCCGTCTAGCTCGCTTTCACAACGCGCGATAAGGAACTTCGTTCCAAAAATAGCACCGACTTTAAAAATCAGTGTGAGGAAAAAAATAACTTGTGCTTTGCTTATGGGTTACTAGATTTTACCTGCGGCTCGGCCCGCGTGAAAAAGTGTTTCCAGAATAAAAGTCTATAAGTAATAAGTGAATCCGGATATAATGTAGCCTATGTATTAATCCAGGACATGATGTACCCGTGTGCCAAATTTCATCGAAATACGTGCGGTAGTTTTTGCGTGAAAGAGTAACAAACATCCACACATCCAGACATCCATACATCCATGATTCATACATACTTACAAACTTTCGCGTTTATAATAGGTATTAGTATGAAGTAGGATAAGGAAAGGAGATTTCCAATTTTTGTATGGATGCTGGGCCTCAAAATGTAAACAGGCTCAAACTTTAGGGATATTAAAGGGGGCCATATGGAACTTAGATCTATTTAAAAAATTTTTTTAGACCCCTCGATTCATAACCAACTTGTTTGATAACATTCATATTAAGTATAGTTTTCAAGCCAAACAAAATACATGCATCTCAAAATCGGAGGTCTTTAAAATTAAACGATTTATTGCATAAGGCTAGTTTTCAGGAGTTCTATCCAAATATATACAAATTATCTTGTTTAAATTTTCAAGCCCATTTTTTGACATGTCCTTTGAATAATACTTAATAATATGACTGTCAATTTAGCAGACTATAATCTTTAAATATATGTCGGAGACAGAGTGGCGGCCGATATCGATACACGTAGGTTCACATAATAAAAGTCACAAATGAATTCTCTTTAACTCGCTATTTATTGTTCGTTGGTCAATTATTGCGTAATAAACTGTTCACAGAGTACAATACCACGTCAGGATTCATTTTTAACTTTGGTTATTATAACACATTGCATATTGAGGCAATTACTTAACCGTTTGGTTAAGTGATTACAATCAACTCACCTAGTAACAACTCGAAATAACATAGTAACCGCTTTACTAAGCACTGACCGATATGAACACCACCATAGTTACCACATAGTATTGAACTGCACCCAACTACTTGCAACACCACCGAACTTAATGACGACAGACTAAGACTGTTTCTTCAAATGATTGCGCACCCCTTTTATGCACCCAACTGTAACTCCCACTACGAGTTCGACATACCGACTGGTTTGTCGCACGATTATTATTTTATCTTACCCGACTTAATATATTCAGATACCCTCAATGAGATTAATAAAAATCATAATTCCTTTTTATACTTCCTTCCTGTCCCGACACGGCCATTCTGGCAAGACACACGTCCTCGTGTGTTACTCTGAATGACACAAAGTACGATCATCACGTAAACTTAACAACACTCTTCAAAACAACATAGTTAGTACCAAAAATGTGATTAATAAAAATGATAATTCCTTTTTATACTTCCTTCCTGTCCCGACACGGCCATTCTGGTAAGACACACGTCCTCGTGTGTTACTCTGAATGACACAAAGTACGATCATCACGCAAACTTAACAACACTCTTCAAAACAACATAGTTAGTACCAAAAATGGATGAAGGTCCGTCTCGATTGCCAAACGCAAACTACATAATCTAACCAATTAAGCCCTGCATGTGACCTCTGCCAGTAACCTCTAGTTACTCTCATCTCTTCCGCACTCTATGGCTTCCTTTGAAACCAAACCACCGCCAGAACCACCCGCGCAACGCACAACCACGGATTGCTTACACAGTAAATACCGACTCCCAACGGACTACTAAAGTCCACTCCAGATCATCATGCAAACTTAATTACTGTCATTTCCACTTGTCTCTGCTACAATTTCATTGATTATCTCAAAACTTAACCTTCAAGCATTTTTCGCCAACGCACGCTTCATGAAAATTTATCACCGAATAATTAAATGACAATTTAAATTTCCAATTAAAGTGTAAGAACCCAACCAAAATTTTTAAAACTTAGGAATTAATGCTGTCATGAATTTAGAATTATTTCTGCAGTCATACCAGTGACCATAATCGATAGGCAAAGAAAGTTATCGCTGTAACCATTTACACAAGTTACTGTAGTCAGTTGCTTCCATTGTTCAAACGTTAAGGAAAAGCTCGCAATGTGTCTCCCTAAGTGCAAGGGATTTAAGAAACAAATCTAATTTTAAAATTCAGTTAAATCACGTATAGTGACATGATACTCCTGACATGTGATCGTTCTCTTACGTATGTTTTACAAAATAGACAGCACCCCCAAATCGCCCTTCCGCCATCACTTCCTAGTACTTCCTAACAAGAGAGAAGTAGTGACGGTAACAAACTCTCAAGGATACAGCTGTCCAATAGTTATTAGAACTGTATACAATGCAAACAATTCTTATCTAAACGGAGATCAGTACCACTGACGATCAGCAGCAATCTTCCCTCGGAAGCGGCTCAGTAGCTGCACTGCACTGCACACTGTCTTCGAACCGGAGTAGACACGTCACACGCGGCACCACCAGCAGTAATTTCCAATGCCTGCAAACAGAAAATATACGCAGCAGCATCACATCGCTCGGCCTATTCTGACCTTACATTAAGACTCTTCCTAACTACTACAATCACTATTTCAGTTATGCTTGTTTACCATCAGGACCAAATTTGCTACAATGATTCAGACCCAGTGGAGGATGATCACGCTATAGTTACAACACAATACACAAGACACATATAGTGAGCAGATTGTAATTTATTTACTATTTTCACAATATAAGACTGGTCGAAGTCACGTCATCGATTTGATCACACAGCCATTCTTAACCACATGGACTTGATCACACAGCCATTCTTAACCACATGGACTTGATCACACAGCCATTCTTAACCACATGGACTTGATCACACAGCCATTCTTAACCACATGGACTTGATCACACAGCCATTCTTAACCACATGGACTTGATCACACAGCCATTCTTAACCACATGGACTTGATCACACAGCCATTCTTAACCACATGGACTTGATCACACAGCCATTCTTAACCACATGGACTTGATCACACAGCCATTCTTAACCACATGGACTTGATCACACAGCCATTCTTAACCACATGGACTTGATCACACAGCCATTCTTAACCACATGGACTTGATCACACAGCCATTCTTAACCACATGGACTTGATCACACAGCAGTCCTTAACCACATGGACTTGATCACACAGCAGTCCTTAACCACATGGACTTGATCACACAGCAGTCCTTAACCACATGGACTTGATCACACAGCAGTCCTTAACCACATGGACTTGATCACACAGCAGTCCTTAACCACATGGACTTGATCACACAGCAGTCCTTAACCACATGGACTTGATCACACAGCAGTCCTTAACCACATGGACTTGATCACACAGCAGTCCTTAACCACATGGACTTGATCACACAGCAGTCCTTAACCACATGGACTTGATCACACAGCAGTCCTTAACCACATGGACTTGATCACACAGCAGTCCTTAACCACATGGACTTGATCACACAGCAGTCCTTAACCACATGGACTTGATCACACAGCCGTCCTTAACCACATAGATCTTGTACAAGATTTTAACCACAAAGATCCTTTTCGAGATATTTTACTGGAACATTCACCACACAGATTTATTGCGAGAGCAGGCTCATCTACTTTGTTCTAGCGTTGAACGTTTCAATCACTACTTCACTTTCAGGCTTTTCCACAATCAATCGCAGGGACAAATAAAAAAAAAAAAAAAAAAAACTCAACACAACAAAATGAAAACTTCTCACCAAAGTGCAAGAATCTTCAAACTCCTGATGTCCAAATCCTCTATCACCGCAATTAATGTCAGATCCCCCAAAGGATCCCGCAGAGGCTCTTCAGTAGTCACAGCTTACGGCGTCTTCTAACGCTGAATACTTTAAGTACTCTCTGCCAGGATCTCCAGTTCCTGCAATCAAAAATATCGCAACAGCATCAAACCGTTCACCCTATCCTGAACTTAAATCAAGTCACGCATCAATCTTTGAGCGGGAATTCAGTAGTTATCTTAATATGAGGACAATCACAAAATTATCGCACGTCTCGGTCTTAATTCAAAAATTTTAAACAATGGGAAACATTGACCATGGAAGGCTAGCAATCCTTCAGACCCAACACTATACACCTAGATCACTTTTGTAAACCAATGCTATGCACAGTCAAAGTTTCCAACAACAGGTACCTACTTGTCCTTAAGTTTAAGGACGGTTCTGTACTAACATAAACCACGAATAGCTCGTTAATCCATGGCTGCACATGCCCTATTAAACAAGATCTCAACATTTGTAAAGGTTACCAAGAAATAAAAGAAATCACATAAGTTGAATTACGGTAGGACTTCCCTTTAAGGAATCTTTTTATGCTAAGTAGTTAGTAGTAGAAATTAAAAGTTTTACCAATTGAAGCCATCAACGATATTTTGTACTTAAAACTGTCATTTAACGGAAAATATTTGAACCTTCATAAGTACTCAACAAGTCAAATATCACTAACATTATATCTGGACAGCAATCTTATTGACACAAAATACATCCACTATGCGAATTACACAAGAAAATGGCTATACTTTTCTTTTTACACTATACGGTACTTGACTTACATCCACAAATAGATTGTTACGTACAAGAACTAGGTACATGACTACTAAACGAAATTCCAATATTTTTAAAGATAACCAAAAAAATAATAATAAAGGAAACCATAACCTTCAAATAAGGATTATGGGTCATACGATACCAAACTTCCTGTAGTGCTGCAGTAAGCATATCTGTCTTCATATATAGCCACACATGATACGCGATGCAATAGTTAGCATCAACCGGTACTAGACAACCGTACAGTCATGTCTGGGACACCAACTACGACGCACCATACGGCAGCACATCTACCGGAACGCTTGAGCGCCAACAGGAACGTTTGAACACCAACAGTTCAATCGCGGTACACACGCGATTCTCTTTCATTCGAAGTCGTATGCACATAAAATCACAAATGACCATGCGATAGTTATACAAGGCCATTCTTACACCGCGCCACTAAATGAAACCACATATTCGTCTATACCTCTGCTAACATCGTGCTAAAAATTATCAATGAATAATGAATACTTTTGCCAAGAATCCCGGTTGTAGTATTCCAATTTTGTGATCATTTTGTAGTTTAGAGCGAATATGGTGTGTGCGGAAGTGTATTTCTGACTGAAAGTGTAATGTTGCTGCTGCGACGAATTCTCCTAGAGCAGTCATAGTGAAATTAGGGCGTGTAAACTTAAAGTTACCTTTTATAGATATTTATTTTGTTCGAAAATTATTTTTTTTAATTTTACATCTATGATTAAAATAACACAATGGAAAGTGTTATTTTCAACGAGATAAGTATGTGGTTTCATTTATCAACGCAATGTCAAAATGACCCTGTATTTCACACGTTGTCACTATTCACGTTGTAGTCTTGTTCTTATTCCGACATTACTCAATGCAATTTTTTTTCTTCATGTAAATTGCGGGTACTTAAATAGCTTCTCCATAGTACCATTAATTGCATTTCACATATCTGCGGGAATAGGCTCATCCCACCTTCTGATGTCGGAGACAGAGTGGCGGCCGATATCGATACACGTAGGTTCACATAATAAAAGTCACAAATGAATTCTCTTTAACTCGCTATTTATTGTTCGTTGGTCAATTATTGCGTAATAAACTGTTCACAGAGTACAATACCACGTCAGGATTCATTATTAACTTTGGTTATTATAACACATTGCATATTGAGGCAATTACTTAACCGTTTGGTTAAGTGATTACAATCAACTCACCTAGTAACAACTCGAAATAACATAGTAACCGCTTTACTAAGCACTGACCGATATGAACACCACCATAGTTACCACATAGTATTGAACTGCACCCAACTACTTGCAACACCACCGAACTTAATGACGACAGACTAAGACTGTTTCTTCAAATGATTGCGCACCCCTTTTATGCACCCAACTGTAACTCCCACTACGAGTTCGACATACCGACTGGTTTGTCGCACGATTATTATTTTATCTTACCCGACTTAATATATTCAGATACCCTCAATGAGATTAATAAAAATCATAATTCCTTTTTATACTTCCTTCCTGTCCCGACATATATTATAAAATTCATAATTTATGAAATACAATAATTATTATAAGAAAAATAAAATAAAAACCGGGCGTGTACTTATGTACGCGCGGGAGAAGTTATACTTCTTTGGCATCATTATCCTTTATAGTTTGAGAAAATTGCAGTCTTGGCTTCGGCCTTTGATATTTGAAAAAGTCTTTGGATGTGGTAAAACAACAACAGACTAGGCTGCATGGCTAAGCGCCTTTGCCTTCTCCTTTTACTAAAAACTTGAATTATATATAATTATTAAATATAAAATTTAGATAATAATAAATATACATATATGACATAATTTGTACTTAATATTATAAGATTCTTAATTTAACATATTTATTATTGATTATTAAATATTTTAAAAGTAAATAAATAAATTTAATAATTAATAAAAAAATTAAAAGACAACCAATTATATCGCTTAAGACGAGGCTGTATGGGCTTAAACCCTTTGCCTTCTCTATAAAGGGAAAATTATAAAAAAACAACCGTGAGAATTTTTATGTCACACATGCGCGCGCATCGTTAAATTTTCATAACGCGGGCCTGAAGAGGTATAACTTCAAAAATAACTGATTGAAAAAATTTCATGTACATATACACACACACATATTTTCTTATCCACATGTTGCTCTTGACTCAGTGTCGATTTTGTGCTTCTTAATAAATATTTCGTGCACGTTCCTAAATCTCATCCCTATCATCGTCGAGAAACATGCCAAATTCGATGCAGTATGCTATGCACAAGAATTTTATACCCATATGGATTATTCATTCCGTTTAACAAACTGAAGAATAAAATGTGACGTCACAATTAACTGCTGTCTCTCTCTTTAGAGTGACAAAGGTTTATTTTCAAAACCAGGACGTAACATAATTAACTGTCCATAATAATATGATATGATATAATATGGCTGCCTCGGTGGCGTAGTTGTATTATGGTACGACTGCAATGCTGAGATCTCGGGTTCGATCCCCGGGATGGTCGGGTCGGGCAAAGTGATTATTTTCCATTCAGTATCAGCTCGGAGTCTGGAATTTGTACACGATAAGGCGATAGGCTCGCCCCCTATCACACCATGGAACGGAATAACGGCAAAAAGTGGTTGCACTAATTGCACCTCTGTCTACCCGGGGGATAAGAGGCGTGAGTGTGTGAGTGTGTAATAATATGATTTCGCACCATAATATTTATTTTTATCTCTATAAAGTAATGCGGTTTAAATTAACTATGAAAACCAACTACAGCGGCTAGTAATAGTTGATATTTAAAAAATATAATTTGAGTTAGAAAGTTTATTCCAAACAAAATTGGCATATTTACATACTGTTTTGGTAAGTAGTTCGGAACTACTAGTTCCACTTACATAAAAAAATACCTCACCACGCGGTGGTGAATTCAGTGGCGGCCTTGGAGGAGGGGGGCGAACCAGGCAACCGCCTGGGGCCTCGCAGTTACAGGGGCATCTTGCAGCTCCTTGGGGGACCGTTTTTTGGCACCTTACTTACAAAGCTGTTAAAAAAAAAATTTTTGCTTCGCACGGGGCCCCGCGTGCTTTTTTTTTGCTCGGCACACAACCTCACATTATACATGTTTTACTTTCCCCTGCGACTGGATATGTTCACGTTGTTTGCTGGCCTTTATAACCAAATATGGAGACTGTAAGGTTAGACAGAAAAACATTGGGATATTTAAAAATGAAAACTACACACACACACACACACACACACACACTCACGCCTGTTATCCCCGAAGGGGTAGGCAGAGGCACAACTAGTGCACCCACTTTTCGCCGTTATTCCGTCCCATGATGTGATAGGGGGCGAGCCTATCGCCATATCGGACACAAATTCCAGACTCCGAGCTGATACTGAATAGAAAAACTCAATATCACTTTGCCCGACCCGGGGATCGAACTACAGTTATTGTTAAATTTAAATATAATAAAAAAAAATAAAAAACATACTCATAAAAGTAAACAATCATACATGAATAAAATAATACACATTTAGGAAGTTAATAACCTAATTTTCAGTGAGTAATTTTGAAATATTACGAATATCTATTTTGTGTGATTTTACAATTTTTGCAAGTATTCTGTGAACTTTTTTTCTGTAATTATCCACTATAATAAATATTGTGTTTTAGAGATATTCTACTATGAGTTGTGTAATTCATGGTTGCAGAATTATTTGCAATCCAACATCTAGTGTGAAATTCCATAGGTAAGTTGATTGTAAACAAAGTTGTGTAGATATTTATAGCAAAAGTAATAAACACGTGGATGTTTTACAAATTACAATACTAAATAAATTCTTGTTTGAGAGCCATGGAATCAAAAATTAACGCTACATTCTGCGGGTGAGGTTTCTTCCTTAAATTTATTTTTAATATTCTAAAACTTCTGTGAAGAAGCCAACAAAACTATTAAAGTTTGCTAAAGATCACCATAATGTGCTCTCTTTCGGCAAATAAATCTTTGAATTTATAAAAACAAAATTGTTTTCGGCGACTAAAGGTGTAATGTTAAAACAAAAGTCTTTATGTCATCACTATATGTAATTTTTCTTTGCTTGCTATTTGGAATATACTTTTAAAAAAAATCTCAAATGTTAGCAAAATTTCACTGCAAAATATTTTCAATTTCAGACTGTAAAGTATAATCATGAACAACTTTAGTAAGAAATAACTTGTCATTAATTTTCTTCTTTTATCTCTTCATCTTCTGCTGCAATACTTTCTTTTATTTCTTCTAATTTATTTCACGGGATGTCTTCACATTTACTGATATATTGAAATCTTTCAAGTCTTGACGTTTCAATGGTGGTTCATATTCATTTCGCTGACATATAATGTAAAAAGTAAATATCAATCAATAATAATATATTTAAGTACTTATATATTTTAGACAGAGGCAGAGGTGCCATTTAGTACACTCAGATATCACCCAATGTACCGCCGTTATAAAATTTGGTGGGTCGCAAGCTTAATGCCCTATCCTACTAATATTATAAAGGCGAAAGTTTGTAAGAATGTCTGGATGTATGGATGTTTCTTTCATGCAAAAACTACTAAACGGATTTCGATGAAATATGGCACACGGGTAGATCATGTCCTGGATTAGCACATAGGCCACTTTTCATCCCAGTAAAATATAAACAGTGACTTTTATCCCGGAAACACATTCACGCGGGCGGAGCCGCGGCCAAAAGCTAGTAAATAATAAAGTCTAAGTGGATCATAATTATACCAGTGAAATGATAAAAAATAATATACTTACAGCATGAGTTTCTGTTAATAAATAATTATTTTTGACATCTTCTGCCATATTCCGAGAAGTAGAAGACACATTATCACATTCAGAATCATAATCTTCTGTCTTTAAATGTAGACTAGTAATTCTTGCAGACATCAAATTGACCTTTTAATGGTATTTATATTTAACCACGTTTTTGCTTATCCAGATCTTTAAGAAATCTGTAAAGAGTAATACAAACTCGATTTTATTTTAAATAAAAGTTTCAATAAATCAATGCTGGATACACTGAGAACTCGATTGTAACTGTTGATCCTCAGTTTTTATTTACGATGATTATTTAAAGATTAATAAGCTTTATAATATTCATTAGTAAGGCGGCTAGTATTACAAATACTCTAGCACCATCGTGAAACCGGTCCACCAAAGCTTACACCATGGTCACCCTAGCCTCTTGTTTACATATACTATTTACAATACAAAAAATCACATTTAACATTACGTTAATATGAAAAAAGTAGTCATATATAAAGCAAATCACATTAAGCGAGGTTTTTCTACAGTTCATTTATAAAATATTCACGTATTTTATTACGATTCGTATAAATATTGATAAAATTATAATATTTACACAATATTGATTACAATAAACTTACCTGTAGAATTTCACACTAAATTATGGATATCAAATATTTCTGCAACCGTGAACTACACAATTCACATTAAAATATCACTAAAACACACTTATTATTGTAGATAATTACAGAGAAAATTTCGAAGTGAACATTTATTTGACAACTATATTGTCATCGAACTTAACGTTTTATAACAGTGTTGCCGAAATATGTATTCGCAATTACCAATTAAATGAGGAAATTTTGTTTAACTAAAATGTTAATAAGGATAAAAAACCTTATGGATATCTTATTCAACAAGAATAATTCTGAAATGAAAATAGTACTTATATCATTATATAAGATATGTTGGAAATATTTATATATATATGATTGAGACGACAATAACGGTATTGATATTTTTTTATGGGTGGGGAAATAATCCGTAAGCTTTGGCAACATAGGTTAAAGAGTGAGTGAGATAGAAGACAGCTCAAAAGGAAATTTTTTTGTCTTCACAAAAATGTGTGTACCGAGGCCTCCAGTAGATATATTATAAACTTCTTGGCTATGCAGCTTTGGTTTAATAAGTCTGTCAATTCTTATCAACTGTCAAGACACTTCAAAAAATATTTAAAAGACGTGAGTATGTACGGAATACGCACGGCGAAACGACATCTACCGGGTAATTTGCGTACTTAGCCTCGCGACTACTACAAACCATAGCGCGATGTAGCTGTAAAAGTGCTTAACACATTGCCACACGCGACACAAATGTCGCGCATGTCGGACATAACGCAATATGATGCAAAAAACATCATGAAGATGGGTGTTATTAATAAAACAATAAATAGTCCTATTCTAACGAGCTATTACACAAACATTAAAATCTGATGTATGGTTAACGCCATCTGTTGACGACTTAAAAAACTGAAAAAATTGGATGAACAAGATTTTTTTTTTTTTTAAATGGCCATCTTCGGCGCATTAGGGACGGTTGCGGGCTTCCTCCGACTCATGTCTAAGTTGTCGTCCGCAACCGCCCCTGCGCGTACCGCTGTTGCGGTCCTTTTCCTGTTGCGGGGGCTCCGAAGCCCCCGAAACACCGTACTGTGTCCACCTTTTAGTGTCCAAGGCAGCGTGAGACACGCTGCCTCGGACATGTCCATCACGGGGGATGAACAAGATTCAATGAGGTGAAGAAAATGAATGACATTTAGATCGAAATTATAATAGACTAGACTTTTGCTCGCAGCTCCACCCGCATGAATGGGTTTTTGCGAGATAAAATCTCGCTTTACATTTTCGCGGGATAAAAAGTAGCCCACGATACTCGCTGATTGTGTAGTTTTGAAAGAATGAAAGAATTTTTTAAATCTGTTTTTTTATTAATCTGTAGTTTTTGAGTTTATTCGTTACGAACATACAAATATACTAATCTTTCCTATTTATAACATTAGTTTGATTGACTTAGAACATCAGAACTCACATAATACATGGCAATACTGACCTATGCCAATATTGTCAAAACTTATGATTTGGCGAAGAGTTTTGGCGGGAACGTGGAAGTGTCATGAGGTGCTCTTGTTTTAATTCATTATTTTGGTGTTACTTAGTGTTATATTGCATAATTATGGTGGTATGTTATCCAATATAGTTCTATTAAAGTGCTCAAATGAAGCGAATTGAAATGACAGTGATAATCGAGTGCTTTTTTTTTGCCGCCAAAACTCCTTGATAAAGTCTTGGTAAGGTAGCCACTGCTTTACTACGACATAGTACGTAGGAAAAAAATAGACAACAAAAAATATCACTTAAGACGAGGCTGTATGGGCTTGAACCCTTTGCCTGCCCTATAAGGGAAAATTATTAAAAAAAATATTTGGCAGCATGGTTTAGGCAGCACCTTAGCCGGTTCTCTACTACTATTAAAAAAAAAAGCAAATTTGACAATATCACAAAATTTTGCTAACAAAAAGAATACATTTAAAAATGTTTCGAAATTATACTGATAGGATACGAACTGAACTCCGGATTAAAGTGAAACAATCTGTGACCGACGAACGATATAACTGTGATTTGTGCGACACAGAATGGCTCACGGAAACGGACTTAGAAATACATCGAAAAAGGGCGCATATAAACGACCTACTATCAATGATGAGGAGCAAGAACCACAGCATTTGCTTGGTAGGTCTACGCTAGGGTCCATAGGTACCCATTGCCATGTATATCGCTATCCATAAAGCTAGCGCAGCTCAGGGATGCCAGATAGTGTCTCAGTAATACTGGTACAGAGGTCACTGAAAGTTGGTATTTCACCAAATTTTACCAAAAAAGATGGTACACGCTATAAAATATACAATTTCAGTATACAGTTTTTCAGGTGACCTTTTTTTTAGGTCCCAAAATGAGAATTTGTAACCTATTCAGCAACTTATACACTTATACGTCCTTGCTAATCTATGGTGTACAGTGATATAAACAACAAAAAAATATTATTAGTAAATTATTACAATAACCAGTGATGTAATGCAACAAGAATTGATATATTCTTAGATACAAGAAAAAAAAATACTTTGTCATTGATTTGGAAAGTTGGTAGTTTCGCGTACCAACACAGGTTTTAGTTGGTACATGGTACAAGACCCTGAAAAATGGTACATGTACCAGGAAATTGGTACGTCTGACATCACTGGCAGCTGTATGCAAAGTTTTATGTACGGGCCACAAAGATGTTTTAGTTATGATTACTCGGCCTTAACGTAAATTCATTGACCTCATTAAGTGTGTAGAAACGTATATGGAATTTAAAGTTTTCTATCATCATCATCAGCAGCCCTATGACGACCACTGCTGAACATAGACCTCCCCCAAAGATATAGTATAAGAAGAATAATAATAATATATCCTACTAATATTATAAAGGTGAAAGTTTGTAAGAATGTATGGATGTTTGTTACTCTTTCGCGCAAAAACTAGTGAATGGATTTTTATGAAATTGGGCACATGGGTTGATCATGTCCTGGATTAACACATAGGCTACTTTTTATCCCGGGAAAATATAAAGCGGGACTTTTATCCCGTAATAACTTTTTAAAGCAGGTGGAGCCGCGGGCAAAAGCTAGTAAGATATAGTTTTTGCATATTTACAATCAACTGAATGGTTAGAAATGGAAGTGTACAGCTCAAGTGATGTGGCTAAAGTTTCTAGTTTTAAATATTTGCAACTAAGTGGTAGAAACCAGTTGTAAAACTGACTATAACACCCATGTAAGTAGCATTCATCGTTTTCAGCCTATGTACAGTATAATCTGTATAATTTGATTCTGCATATGGACCAACTGTATACCTATGACAAAACTTGGAATGCATATTTTTTATATAATATGTAAAATATGATATAATTGGTAGTGACATATTGTTTTCAATTACCTATTTTTAAGGAATGATAAGTGGACAATAGTCTTGTTGGGAATGGAACGGTCTTCCGATAGAATGTCTGGAGGTTCAAAACCCAAGGCACACACCTCTGACTGCGAAGTTATGTGTGTATTGTTTATCAATTATTGTTTGCTTTAACGGTAAAGGAAAACATTGTGAGGGAACCAACATACCTGAGAACTCTCCATAAGAATTTCAAAGAGATTTGAAGTTTGCCAACCCTCACCAGGCCTGCGTGGTGGACTAAGACCAAACCCTCTCAGTAGTAGAGGAGGCCTATGCTCAGCAGTGGGCAATATATATGATACAGAACTGATTACATTGCATTTTTTAGGAAAAGTATGCCGTTTGAGTGACAGAATTCCATATGTTTTTTATCCAACTCCTGCAATCTGGGTTGTGTGCCAAATCTTTGTATTGACTTTGACATTCTGAGTTATTTGGGCAGTCAAAGATATCCTGGAAAAACTAGTAACATATGTAACTTTTCATGTTTCGCCTATTTTGCCAGCCCCCTAAATGTTCTAGCCGGGGATGTGTCACCGCAACTAGGGTTGCCAGGCGTCCGGATATTAAGCAGGACATAGTTAGGCGTTTTGAATGCGTGTCGGGCCAAAATACGGCTTTTCCGGCTTTTGTTAGGTTGGTATTTGACCAGTGACTTTAGAGAAGCTGCAGAATGCGTAAAATTAAGCGGCCATGGAAATACACCTGGGAGCTAAAAAATCGTATTTAGGTATAATAAGACACAAAATCCTCAATAATTTAGAGTGTCTGACCTTTTTACCCAAATATCCGGCCAAACTGGCTGGTCTGTCCGGCTATTAGGTTTGACGACCTGGCAACCCTAGCCGGAAACACGCTACACTACTCATGTGTATATATATCAACTTGCAGATATGCGTACGAGATCAAGGCACACCAGACGACCTTCTAAGACACATAAAATCCGATCACCTTCTAACCTCACCCACTGCACACAGAATAGAACGAGAAATATTTGTCTGCGATCATTGCAACCACATATTCTTCAATAAAATGATGCTTATAGCTCACATACAGTACATGCATGACAACAAAATGGATCGCAATGTATACATATCATGCCCGAAGTGCTACAAACATAAAAACATAAAAAAACTTTGGTTCCATTTCTCAGTTCACCAAATGAGCATGATATCGACATGTCAGATATGTTTTGTTGATTGTAAAAACACTAAACGTTTGAAGGAGCATGTGAAAACTCATATGGGCTATTATTACTGTGAGACATGCAGCTTCATGACGAACAAGGACAAGTATTTTGAGAACCATGTGTTGAAGCATAAACATAGAGTGGTGTTCCCAAGAAATTTGAACCCGAGGAAGTATTTTGTGCCGGGACCTTTTCTGGAATTGTGGAAGTACAAACGGGAGACGGGTATAAAAGGTTTGCAAGTGCATCATGTGTTCATTTGTGTGTTATGTAGAGAGATATGTGCCTCCAGAAGTGACATGAGCAGTCATATATTCGTGGACCACGCGCCTGAAACGATGGCGAAGAAAAAACTGTTATGTTCATGCGGAGAGGAGTTCTTCAACACCGTGCTGTTGAAACATCATGTTTTTAAGATGAAAGGAGATCATAAGATTGTTGGTAAGGTTTTTTAAGCATAATTTTACTAATTAAACACTCAGTAGTAGAGGTGGCCCGTGCCCAGCAGTGGGATAGTATAATACCGGGCAGGTATGATCTATACTAATATAAAGACGAATTTTTTGTATTTGACTGCCTCGGTGGCGTAGTTGTATTACAGTACGACTGCAAAGCTGAGGTCCTGGGTTCGATCCTCGGGTCGGGCAAAGTGATATTGAGTTTTTCTATTCAGTATCAGCCCGGAGTCTGGAATTTGTGCCCGATATGGCGATAGGCTCGCCCCCTATCACATCATGGGACGGAATAACGGCGAAAAGTGGGTGCACCAGTTGCGCCTCTGCCTACCCTTTCGGGGATAACAGGCGTGAGTGTGTGTGTGTGTGTGTGATTTGTATTTTAGTAATTTTATAAATAAATAAATTCAAAAACTACTTGACCAATTTAAAAATTCTTGCACCAATATAAAGCTTCATTATCACCTAGTAACATAGGCTACTTTTTATCTTGGAAAAACTCATTCATGTCGGCCGCAAGCAAAAGTCTAGTCCTACTAATATTATAAAGGCGAAAGTTTGTAAGAATGTATGGATGTTTGGATGTATGGATGTTTGTTACTCTTTCACGCAAAAACTACTGAACGGATTTCCATGAAATTTGGCGCACGGGTAGATCATATCCTGGATTAAGACATAGGTTACTTTTTATCCCGGGAAAATATAAAGCGGGACTTTTATCCTGGAGAAACAAAAGCTAGTTATATAAAATTTTCATGCTTTAAAGACTTTAAGACTGCCTCGGTGGTGTAGTTGTATTACGTTACGACTGCAATGCTGAGGTCTCGGGTTCGATCTCCGGGTCGGGCAAAGTGATATTAGATTTTTCTATTCTGTATCAGCTCGGCGATAGGCTCGCCCCCTATCGCATCATGGGACGGAATACGCACGGCGAAAAGTGGGTGCACTAGTTGCGCCTTTGCCTACCCCTTCGGGGATAAAAGGCGTGAGTGTGTGTGTCTTAAAATGATT
The DNA here is from genome assembly GCA_949316025.1 of Lapara coniferarum. Classification (NCBI taxonomy): domain Eukaryota; kingdom Metazoa; phylum Arthropoda; class Insecta; order Lepidoptera; family Sphingidae; genus Lapara; species Lapara coniferarum. Next base: position 20,765,590 of record OX438929.1, read on the forward strand.
ACTGGTGTAATTTTTAGTACGACTGTTGAACTGAGGTTCCGGGTTCAGACGAAGTGGTACTCTCCTCAGTATCAGCCCAGAGTCTAGAGTCCTCAATGCTATCTTGATATATAATGGACTAAGGCCTAAATACTCTCAGTAGTAGAAGAGACCGGTGGAAGAAGCTGGTATTATTTATTTTTATTATTATCATAAGATAGAAATCTGTTTAACACTTGCGGAATATAAGCGCTATATTATATACTTTTTATTCTTTTACAGAAAATGTTGACGACAGTGATTTCGGAAGACTCATAGCCGAAGACAAGAATAACACAGTGCAGGATGTAGAAAAGGAGTTTGTTAGTGAGTATAGATATAGTTGTACTAGGATGCACCCGGCTTCGCCTGCTTGAAAAGTCTTTCCTGCTACACTATAACACACACACACACACACATACACTCACGCCTGTTATCCCCGAAAGGGTAGGCAGAGGCACAACTAGTGCACCCACTTTTCGCCGTCATTCCGTCCCATGATGTGATAGGGGGCGAGCCTATTGCCATATCGGGCACAAATTCCAGACTCCGGGCTGATACTGAATAGAAAAACTCAATATCACTTTGCCCGACCCGGGGATCGAACCCGAGACCTCAGCTTTGCAGTCGTACTGAAATACAACTACGCCACCGAGGCTACACTACAAAACTTAATAAAACACTAAACGAGGTCAGCGCCATCTATTGAAATAAATATTTAGTTGGATTTCTATAAAAACATATTTTTTAGTTTAAAATATTATATTGCCATCGGTCCTTGATAAGTATGCCAAATTTCGATTTAATCCGACGTTTTGAAATTGGTCAAAATCATGTTCAAAGTGTATGTTACATACATACATACATACGTCTGAGCTAATAAAAGCGTGTTAAGAGCCTATGTCAGGAACTTTAAGGACTTTCAAATTCAAATTTCTCGTAAACTACTAAGATCAGAAGTTAGATTTTTGGATATGTGTAAATCTATACTAATATTATAAAGCTGAAGAGTTTGTTTGTTTGTTTGTTTGTTTGTTTGTTTGTTTGTTTGAACGCGCTAATCTCAGGAACTACTGGTGCGAATTGAAAAATTCTTTTTGTGTTGAATAGACCATTTATCGAGGAAGGCTATAGGCTATATAACATCACGATGCTACTATTAGGAGCGAAGAAATAATGGAAAATGTGAAAAAAGCGGGGAAAATTATTCATCCTTGAGGGCTTTCATTGCGTGCGCTGCGAAAACGGTTCAAGATACCAAAAATATATGTATAAAAGAATTATTCCTCTTGAAATTATCTAAAAAAATGTCCGCGACAGTATGTGTTTATCTTTTAAGATTAACTCACTAGAACCATTTTTATGGTAATCAAATTTGGTCGAAATTAATGCATTATTTGTTAAGAGTTGTATCAACGTCATAATATTAATCTTTATCCAAATAAATGTGTTGGATAGAGTGATTCAACGGGAAGGTTTTTATGTACTTTTAGCCCGGAAAAACTTATTAACGCGGGCGAAGCCGTGGGCAAAAGCTAGTTGAACATATAACTCAATAATATGTCAAAGCCAAAACACAATTGCTATAAATTTTCTCGATCGAAAAAAAATTCAAAGTTACCTCTGATATTTTCTTTAAACACGCTTTATCTCTAAATGGTGGAATATGTACATTCGTAACTTTATTTAAATACAATACAACAATTTTTTCAAAGTTTTATCAATACACAATTAAAACGAATTAAATAGTATAATCACAATTAAAAGAAAATTGTTTTGGCGCTTACGCCATTTCATTTCGGCATACGCGTGCGCCTTCCGTCACTTTCTCTCATCCGCGACGTCCAAATACGCCATCGCTGTTATGGGAGTGGCCCGTGCCAGCTTCAGTCGTCCGGAATCTTTACTGACGACGGACGTGCGCTCGAAATTTTCGGACGCCTTCAAAGTTCGAATTGGCCGTCTAGTGTAGGGATTGGTCCGCGCTACCGCGCGGCAAATTTGAAGGTGCCCTGGAAATTCTGTTTTATAGTGTATCCAGCTCACGTCCGTGTATCAATATAAAATTATAGGCTCTATTAGGTCTATAAGATAGGCAGCAAGCGTAATTATTACATCCTTTCACCTTTGTAAATTGTTTTTAGTCGGAGACCTGCTTTAGTTATATTTAGTGATCGGTACGCTGAGGTGCCGGGTTCGAATCCCTGCTTGAAAAACAATAGTCACTGCTTTTTTTTTTGTTATTTATTCTGCCTCAGTGGTGTAGTTGTATTACGTTATGACTGCAATGCTGAGGTCTCGGGTTCGATCCCCGAGTCAGGCAGAGTGATATTGGATTTTTTTCTTTTCAGCCCGAAGTCTGGATTTTGAGCCCGAAATGGTGATAGGCTCGCCCCCTATCACATCATAGGACGGAATACGCACGACGGAAAGTGAGTGCACTAGTTGCGCCTCTGCCTACCCCTTCGGGGATAAAAGACGTGAGAGTATATGTATGTATTATTTATATTGGGTAATTCATAGCTAGGGACGCCCTGGAATGCCGGCCCAATTTTGCGTAAATGACGCTTGCGTGCCGCTCATACATTTAAAAAATTCGTATTTTGCATGTAAAGGCTGTTCAAATTTTTACACCATAAAATTATTTTAGTATGATTTTTTGTAGTACTCATTTATTTATACATTATGAATCAATAATAACTAAAATGTTAAGAGCCAATGTTAGAATTGGTATACACGGCGGCCATTTTGAATTTTTTTGTTTTAAGGCCAATTGACCTCAAAATCGATATCTGGGCAGGCCTTTAGGTATAAAAGACGGATCCATTGTTAGACTTGAAAAAAGTGGCCGCCATTTTGAATTTCCTTGCTGTAAGGCTAATCGACCTCATAATCGATATCTGTGCAGGCCTTTAAGTACAAAAGACGGATCCAATTTTAGAATTGAAAAAAGTGGCCGCCATTTTGAATTTCTTTGTTTTAAGGCCAATCGAACTCAAAATCGATATCTTGGCAAGCCTGTAGGTAAAAAAGACGGATCCAATGTTAGAATTAAAAAAAGTGACCGCCATTTTGAATTCCTTTGTTTTAAGGCCATTCGACCTCAAAATCGATATCTGGGCAGGCCTTTAGGTATAAAAGACGGATCCAATGTTAGACTTGAAAAAAGTGGCCGCCATTTTGAATTTCGTTGTTTTAAGGCTAATCGACCTCAAAATCTATATCTGGGCAAGCCTGTAGGTACAAAAGACGGATCCAATGTTAGAATTGAAAAAAGTGACCGCCATTTTGAATTTCTTTGTTTTAAGACCAATCGACCTCAAAATCGATATCTGGGCAGGCCTTTAGGTATAAAAGACGGATCGAATGTTAGACTTGAAAAAAGTGGCCGCCATTTTGAATTTCGTTGTTTTAAGGCTAATCGACCTCAAAATCTATATCTGGGCAAGCCTGTAGGTACAAAAGACGGATCCAATGTTAGAATTGAAAAAAGTGACCGCCATTTTGAATTTCTTTGTTTTAAGACCAATCGACCTCAAAATCGATATCTGGGCAGGCCTTTAGGTATAAAAGACGGATCTAATGTTAGACTTGAAAAAAGTGGCCGCCATTTTGAATTTCCTTGTTTTAAGGCTTATCGACCTCAAAATCTATATCTGGGCAAGCCTGTAGGTACAAAAGACGGATCCAATGTTAGAATTGAAAAAATTGGCCGCCATTTTGAATTTCTTTATTTTAAGGCCAATTGACCTCAAAATCGGTATCTGAGTACCACTTCAGTTACTTAAGGCAGATCCACCGTCAGAACTGAAAAAAGTGGCCGCCATTTTGAATTTCTTTGGTTTAAGGTTAATCGACCGCAAAATCGATATCTGGGTGTAACATTATTAACAAAAGAGTTATCCAATGTCAGAATTGAAAAAAGTAGCCACCATTTTGAAGTTTTTTGTATTAAGGCCAATCGAACTCAAAATCGATATCTGGGCATTGTTTTGTGCACAAAAGGCAGATGTAATGTTAGAATTTTAAATAAAGGCCGCCATTTAGATTTATTTTTCTTTAAAGGCTATTGGCTTTAAAATCAAAATCCGCTGGACATGACTGGCCACAAACTCTAATAGGTATAAAGGAGACGGCCTAAATTGGGCTTGACCTTACACTTTTGAAGCATGTATCAATATTCTTCTATTTTTATGTCTTCCATTTAAAAATATCCCACCAAAAACATAAATGTAAAAAAGGATAGCCAAGTTCAATACCAAAATTATGCTTAGCTGTGGGCTTCGCCGCAAAAAGAATGGAGATCTAAATGTGTGCCAAGTTTTATGCAAAATCTAAATATGTATTTATAGGAACAAAATAACATTATGAACAAGTATTAAATTCTATTTGTTTGCTTTATTGAATACCTATAATAGTTGCTGGTATTTACAAATGTGATATCTTTTACATTTATGTTTTTGGTGGGATATCATTACTTTTTGTAAAGAAAACTAGGTAGGTATTGAGTTGTGTGGTGCCGCGCGCCGCCGACGACACACCGTTGGCCGGCTGTTTAGCGCGTATTACAAGTGTTTTTTTATGGGGACACCACAAATGTTTTGGCTTAACTTTATCTTTATATTTCTGTTATAAAGCAAATATAATAAAACATATATTGGGATTGTTTCAAATATTTGCTTGTAACGGTTCCAACGCTACCATTAAAAATATTTTTTTTTTTTATGTGGACCCCTGTATTTTTGACTTTTTTTATTTTTAGATTTTTTCTTACGCTTACACATAATTACCGAGCTGGATTCCAAATTTCATCCTTCTAGGTCATCCGGAAGTAGGTTAGGTTTAGATACTATAAGTCTGTCAGTCAATACAAAAATTTACGATTTTGACCTTCATATCTTTATAACCGTTTGAGCTAGCTTCATGAAATTTGGGCTTCTAGATGTCCTTATAGATATAATTAAACTCACACAGTTTTATGTGTTTACTTTAAATAGGTTTTGAGTTATAGAAAGGTGAAAAGTGGCACCAAGTGGTTCGTGTAATATTACACACGGCGCTGGCACCAACTTAGAGCGTTGGTTACATACTCAAAGAATACCAAGCATGTATAACAAGAATAATATTGACATAATAGTATTAATAATTCTTTGGGGGAGACCTATGTGCAATAGTAGCCTTTTAAAGGCTGAAAAAGAATAAGAATTAAAAACTATAGGTATTTTAGAAATTAAACTAAAAAGACATTTTCACTTTTTGGGATATTTAATATTGGTCGATATTATTTAATTTTACTGGCAACTTTGTTCAGCGCTCCCGACGTAATGTCAAATTGAAATACATTATTGACTCACTAACACTCTAGCTTCACACCTCGCGTCGTGGCTCGTATTGTGTTCGGCGTACCACTCGCGTGAGAGTGTAAATGAGCCATTATATATTTATATCAGTCCTCGTCGATTCCATGTGATATGTTCAATTCTGGTTATTGTCTAAGCTAGCTCTGTTCACTATTCAATAGGGCAATCCAATGGTTAGGTACTGTGAACATCTTATGTCATCAGGTAAAAAAAAGTTATTCACCGAAAAATGATTTAGAAGCTCTACTCTACAGCGGTTCTTTCTTTACTCCCATTGGACAGACAGATTTTTCTTTCTCATTTGGAAATAGTTCTAATATAACTATAAAATAATGCATAAATTATCTCTGTAACACTAAGCCCAAAGTTCTATGAAGTTTTTCCCGTCTCCTTTTAAAATATGGCCATCATTATTTTTCATTCAGTTCAATAAGGATATCGGAGCTTTGTTATATTGCAAAACAAAAACAAATGCCTTAGAATTGAAGAAGTAGCTGTTGCAGTAAACATCAGTCTATTCTTCTGTACAAAATATCAAAAATATTTAAAAAATTGTAAGTAATTAACATTTCAAATTTTCTATAAGCATAAGTACCCGCGTAGTAAGAATGACCTTGCTATATTTTTCTTACCCCACATTACATACAGTTCAAATTAAAAATTATCTAGATAGGTAGCGGCCGCCTTCAACATTTGTAACATTTATATCCTATATAGTGACTATTCAACCATAATAATGTAATCAATCTTCATATCAAGCTATGTAATTTTATTGCATTGCATAAATTTCGAACATCCTTTACATACAAAATTCGATTTTTAAATTGCATGGTGGCACTAGAGTGAAGCATCATTTACGTAAAATAGACCTGACATTCCAGGGAAGAAGTTTCATCGTGAATGACTTGTCGAAACTACCTTGATGTCGCAACTCGTAGTTGTATTACGTGCCCGGTACGGCCTCCACGCTCAGGTCTCGGGTTCGAATCCCGCGTCGGGCAAATACTATTTTTTTCTGTCCAGTATCAGCTCGGTCTGTTGAATTGGGCCCGGTATGTGGCAATAAGCTCGTCTCCTATTTGATAAGACCTAAAATAGCTAACGAAATGTGAGGAGAAAAGGTGTGATGCTATGTTTGACTGCCTCCAAGGCGTAGTTGCACACACGATACGCCTATTGTGCTGAGGTCCCGGGTTCGAATCCCGAGTCGGGCCGAAAAATAGTGACGCCATTTATTGTATTATTATTTATTTTATGTCCACCAAAGTTAGGAAAGTCCACAAGAATAAATCAAAACAAAGCAAAATATAATTTAAAACATATTATAGAAGTTTCATACTGCTTTGCTTTTTACCTACATACAGACCTACGTAGGGGTAAGACTCGAACCTACCACCACACCAAATTTTATCTTGTCAACAAAAGTCAACTATAAGTGAATAATACTTTCGATGAGTTTAGATAACTTACAATGTCATTTTACATAATGTTCAAGTAATTAGGTAGATAATAGTGACATAATAATGGTTCTATAAACGAATTAAAATAAATTCTATGTTTTATAAGTTATAAATTTATTAGAAATTATAATAACTATAATATTTACAACACAGACATGCATTTGCAATGACGATCTTTTCGCGGGCTTGAGTGCAACGACCTGTCGCAACGACGCGATGCGACGAGGGCCGAGGCGCGCGATCTATCTCAGCGGGGCCGTGCGGCGCCTCGCATTTGAAATACGCTAAGTCACGCCCATCACGATTCCATATGTTATTCACATAGGCTCTTAAAAAAAAGCCATTATTTCCCACGGGCGCAAACACGAAAAATGGGTGCATTAGTTGCACCTCTGCCTACCCCTTCGGGGATAACAGGCGTGAGTGTGTGTTCATAGAAAACCAATTGTATAATAAAAGTTTTAATGTTTGTAATGGCTACCCACGCTACGCTACTGACATTTTTAACCGAATTCAAAAAGGAGGTTCTGTATTCGATCCGTATGTATGTATGTAAATTTGTATGGCCGCGAGTTTCTCAAAAACTGCTGATCCGATTTGGACGTGGTTTTCGATATTCAAATGTATATTTCTCAGGGAAGGTTTTAGTATATAATTTATGAAGATTTGATGAATATCTTCGGAGATACACAATGGAACTCTTCAATAACTAACAGCAGATGACTCGCGAATGCTGCAATCGTATATCTATGTTGTATTGTTTACACTATTCTATAGTTAACTAACAAAAAAGCAATAAATAAAAACTTTTAACAAAAAATAAACCGACTTCAAAACTACTGCAAACCAAAAATAATCGAACTTGATATTCGCATAGTATATACGTATATTTGGAGTCGGTGCCTCATTTAAACTGAACAATGTTTTCGTATATTTGTTTGTGTATTTCCTTAGCTTAGCTGGCAATTTAAATTAGGCATCGACTCCAAATATACGTATATACCAAGGCTACTTTTTATCCCGGGAAAACATAAGACGGGACTTTTATCCCGGAAAAACTTTTTAACGCGGGCGGAGCCGCAGGCAAAAGCTAGTGATTTATATTTTTATGGAAACATTGTAAAAGAAACAGTCAGATCGACCCTACCTTCGTCTGCCCAATTTCAAGTTCCCTATTTTTTATCTCTTTACTAGCTTTTGCCCACGGCTTCGCCCGCGTTAATAAATTTTCCCGGGCTAAAAGTACATACATAAAAACTTTCCCGTTGAATCACTCTATCCAACACATTTATTTGGATAAAGATTAATATTATGACGTTGATACAACTCTTGACAAATAATGCATTAATTTCGACCAAATTTGATTACCATAAAAACGGTTCTAGAGAGTTAATCTTAAAAGAGAGACATATACTGTCGCGGACTTTTTTTTAGATTATTTCAAGAGGAATAATTCCTTCATACATATATTTTTAGTATCTTGAACCGTTTTCGCAGCGCACGCAATGGAAGCCCTCAAGGATGAATAATTTTCCCCGCTTGTTTCACATTTTCCATTATTTCTTCGCTCCTAATAGTTGCATCGTGATGCTATATAGCCTATAGCCTTCCTCGATAAATGGTCTATTCAAGACAAAAAGAATTTTTCAATTCGAACCAGTAGTTCCTGAGATTAGCGCGTTCAAACAAACAAACAAACAATCTCTTCAGCTTTATAATATTAGTATAGAAAGGAGATGCCCAGCGACATCTGTTAGCAATTATTACAATTTATAATTCTGCAATGCAATTTTCAGTCGGAAATGCACTGAAACGATCTCACGAAACTTTTTTCTTATCCTATATTATGATTTTTATACATGTTCCATAAAAATATCAAACGCTGAAACATTTTGTATGACTTTCTCAATGTTACGAACTTGTAAATAAGTTTTTTTTTTCTAATATTGATTCATTTTTGCAGGTAATTATGAAATTGTATTAGAAGACGCATCAGATTCCGCTGGTAAGTATAGATACTCCAGTTCCCTTATTAATGTAGTACAGTGATTCCCAAAATTGTCTGAACTGCGACCCATCTAACAAAAACATCCAAATTTTGGACCCACTAGTTTGCTGTCATGAAGTCATCACTACATAGTATAAAACAAAGTCGATTCCCGCTGTCTGTCCCTATGTCCCTATGTATGCTTAGATCTTTAAAACTACGCAACGGATTTTGATGCGGTTTTTTTAAATAGATAGAGTGATTCAAGAGGAAGGTTTATATGTATAATTTATCCCGGGGAAATATAAAGCGGGACTTTTATCCCGGAAAAACACATTCACGCGGGCGAAGCCGCGAGCAAAAGTCTAGTTTTTTTATAAAAGGAGAGCTTTTTCAATGTAACTTGGTTACTTTTTCGTCCATCAGTGGGCGTTATCCTATTTCTCAGGGCCCGTGCAATATTCCATCGCGATCCATATTTTGGAAAACGCTGGGATACTTGAACTACATATTATATAGTACTTTGAGTTTCTAGGTTCAATATGTTAGTAAATCAATGTGTTAATTTTTCGGTTTTCCTTTTATTTCGTGTTGTTTCCCCAACTTTATTTTACATAGTACATCTGCAACTTATTTTAAAAAATGTCTAATCTAAAAACGTTGACACTGACAGATGCGCATACCGCGCCCAAGAAGTTTATAATATATCTACTGGAGGCCTCGGTACACACATTTTTGTGAAGACAAAAAAATTACCTTTTGAGCTGTCTTCTATCTCACTCACTCTTTAACCTATGTTGCCAAAGCTTACGGATTATTTCCCCACCCATAAAAAAATATCAATACCGTTATTGTCGTCTCAATCATATATATATAAATATTACCAACATATCTTATATATGATATAAGTACTATTTTCATTTCAGAATTATTCTTGTTGAATAAGATATCCTTAAGGTTTTTTATCCTTATTAACATTTTAGTTAATCAAAATTTCCTCATTTAATTGGTAATTGCGAATACATATTTCGGCAACACTGTTATAAAACGTTAAGTTCGATGACAATATAGTTGTCAAATAAATGTTCACTTCGAAATTTTCTCTGTAATTATCTATAATAAAAAGAGTGTTTTAGTGATATTTTAATGTGAATTGTGTAGTTCATGGTTGCAGAATTATTTGGCATCCATCATTTAATGTGAAATTCTACAGGTAAGTTCATTGTAATCAATATTGTGTAAATATTATAATTTTATCAATATTTATACGAAATGTAATAAAATACGTGAATATTTTATAAATGAACTGTAGAAAAATATCGCTTAATGTGATTTGCTTTATATATGACTACTTTTTTCATATTAACGTAATGTTAAATGTGATTTTTTGTATTGTAAATAGTGTACGTAAACAAGAGGCTAGGGTGACCATGGTGTAAGCTTTGGTGGACCGGTTTGACAATGGTGCTAGAGTATTTGTAATACTAGCCGCCTTACTAATGAATATTATAAAGCTTATTAATCTTTAAATAATCATCGTAAATAAAAACTGAGGATCAACAGTTACAATCGAGTTCTCAGTGTATCCAGCATTGATTTATTGAAACTTTTATTTAAAATAAAATCGAGTTTGTATTTCTCTTTACAGATTTCTTAAAGATCTAGATAAGCAAAAACGTGGTTAAATATAAATACCATTAAAAGGTCAATTTGATGTCTGCAAGAATTACTAGTCAACATTTAAAGACAGAAGATTATGATTCTGAATGTGATAATGTGTCTTCTACTTCTCGGAATATGGCAGTAGATGTCAAAAATAATTATTTATTACCAGAAACTCATGCTGTAAGTATATTATTTTTTATCATTTCACTGGTATAATTATGATCCACTTAGACTTTATTATGTACTAGCTTTTGCCCGCGGCTCCACCCGCGTGAATGTGTTTTTCCGGGATAAAAGTCACTGTTTATATTTTACTGGGATGAAAAGTAGCCTATGTGCTAATCCAGGACATGATCTACCCGTGTGCCATATTTCATCGAAATCCGTTCAGTAGTTTTTGCATGAAAGAAACATCCATACATCCAGACATTCTTACAAACTTTCGCCTTTATAATATAATAAGATTAGTAGGATAGGGCATTAAGCTTGCGACCCACCAAATTTTATAACGGCGGTACATTGGGTGATATCTGAGTGTACTAAATGGCACCTCTGCCTCTGTCTAAAATGTATAGGTACTTAAATATATTATTATTGATTGATATTTACTTTTTACGTTACATGTCAGCGAAATGAATATGAACCACCATTGAAACGTCAAGACTTAAAAGATTTCAATACATCAGTTAATGTGAAGACATCCAGTGAAATAAGTTTAAAGAAATAAAAGAAAGTATTGCAGCAGAAGATGAAGAGATAAAAGAAGAAAATTAATTACAAGTTATTTCTTATTAAAGTTGTTCATGATTATACAGTCTGAAATTGAAAATATTTTGCAGTGAAATTTTGCTAATATTTGAGATTTTTTTAAAAAGTATATTCCAAGTAGCAAGCAAAGAAAAATTACATATAGTGATAACATAAAGACTTATGCTTTAACATTACACTTCTAGTCGCCGAAAACATTTCTGTTTTATAAATTCAAAGATATATTTGCCGAAAGAGAGCACATTATGGTGATCTTTAGCAATCTTTATTTGTTTTGTTGGCTTCTTCACAGAAGTTTTAGAATATGAAAAATAAATTTAAGGACGAAACCTCACCCGCAGAATGTAGCGTTAATTTTTGATTCCATGGCTCTCAAACAAGAATTTATTTAGTATTGTAATTTGTAAAACATCCACGTGTTTATTACTTTTGCTATAAATATCTACACAACTTTGTTTACAATCAACTTACCTATGGAATTTCACACTAGATGTTGGATTGCAAATAATTCTGCAACCATGAATTACACAACTCATAGTAGAATATCTCTAAAACACAATATGTATTATTATGGATAATTACAGAAAAAAAGTTCGCAGAATACTCGCAAAAATTGTAAAATCACACAAAATAGATATTCGTAATATTTCAAAATTACTTACTGAAAATTAGGTTATTAACTTCCTAAATGTGTATTATTTTTTTATGTATGATTGTTTACTTTTATGAGTATGTTTTTTATTTTTTTTTTATATATTTAAATTCAACAATAACTGTAGTTTTCATTTTTAAATATCCCAATGTTTTTCTGTCTAACCTTACAGTCTCCATATTTGGTTATAAAGGCCGGCAAACAACGTGAACATATCCAGTCGCGGGGGAAAGTAAAACATATACAATGTGAGGCTGTGTGCCGAGCAAAAAAAAAGCACGCGGGGCCCCGTGCGAAGCAAATAAATTTTTTTAACAGCTTTGTAAGTAAGGTGCCAAAAAACGGGCCCCCAAGGAGCTGCAAGATGCCCCTGTAACTGCGAGGCCCCAGGCGGTTGCCTGGTTCGCCCCCCTCCTCCAAGGCCGCCACTGAATTCACCACCGCGTGGTGAGGTATTTTTTTTATGTAAGTGGAACTAGTAGTTCCGAACTACACATACCAAAAAAGTATGTAAATATGCCAATTTTGTTTGGAATAAACTTTCTAACTCAAATTATATTTTTTAAATATCAACTATTACTAGCCGCTGTAGTTGGTTTTCATAATTAATTTAAACCGCATTACTTTATAGAGATAAAAATAAATATTATGGTGCGTTATCATATTATTACACACTCACACACTGACGCCTCTTATTCCCCGGGGTAGACAGAGGGGCAATTAGTGCACCCACTTTTTGCCGTTATTCCGTTCCATGATGTGATAGGGGACGAGCCTATCGCCTTATCATGTACAAATCGTGTGAAAATAATCACTTTGCCTGACCCGACCATCCCGGGGATCGAACCCGAGATCTCAGCATTGCAGTCGTACCATAATACAACTACGCCACCGAGGCAGCCATATTATATCATATCATATTATTATGGACAGTTAATTATGTTACGTCCTGGTTTTGAAAATAAACCTTTGTCACTCTAAAGAGAGAGACAGCAAACAGCTGTGACGTCACATTGTATTCTTCACTTTGTTAAACGGAATGAAAAATCCATATGGGTATAAAATTCTTGACCGCGCCATGCCAAAGAGGAAAAAAAAACTACGGCCCATACACCTGTTGTGTTTTTTAGAGCGCAACGCTAATTCAATGGGCTTAGAATGTGAAAAAAAACACGATTGGTCTCCACTTCGTTTTCTTGTGATTGGTTGTGAGACTGACGTTTCGGTATTTTGATGTTTGTGATTGATCGAGAGATCCATACGTCAGTCTCTCAACCAATCACAATAAAACGAAGCGGAGACGCATTGTGTTTTCTTTTTCACATTCTAACCCCACCATTCTCCAGGCATGTGATAAAACCTCTAAGGGTGCGTGGACAATGATGGCTAAGGTAGTGCGGTAAACAAGCTTTGTTTTGTGTAGTCGATGCCAACACACCTTGTTGCAGCATACTCTTAGCGCTCATTTTTACACTACAGGTGTGTAAAACCGCATTGACATTTGTATTTGCTGCGCGAATGCAAGACAAAAAGCCTTACGTCTGGTGAGCGACATTGGTGCCGATTCATAGTTTTTCGCCTCGGTTAACACATAAATAATGACTTTAGACTTTAGGCGTCAAGATGAGATAGCCGCACGATTTAGCAGATTTTATAACAAATATTCACGGCTGCCTCGGTGGTGTAGTTGTGTTGCAGTGTCGCCGCCTAAAGGCGGCTGTACACATTGGGCCAATATATTGGGCCAGCATGTTGGGCCAACGTGTAGAAACTTACTTGGCGGTATGTTGGTAGTTGGCGCCAACATTGGCCGACCAAGCGAATGTTATCGGTTTTTCGTGCGCACATCAAAAGATCTTGGCGCGCTCCGCAAATGCAGAATGGTCAATACACCAATGTATAAAATTGGACATTTAAAATTCACTATTTTGGTCCAACATGCTGGCCCAATACCTGGGCCCAATGTGTACAGCCGCCTTAAAGGTTTGATTTTCGGATCGGGTAAATATAGATACGCCCCCCATTATATGGGAGCTAAAGCGACATGTGATACGCCTCTTCCTGCCCTGAAAATGATAAAATAATTGATGCCATTTTTTTTTCAGTAATTATCCCACTGGACGATTTTGACGAAGAATCTGCAAATTTATACGTCACACCTGATTAGAGTTTAGGAAGTAATTTAAGCAATATAGTAATTAGGGAATTGGCAATAAATAATATCTCGGAGGAGAGGAGACGAAAAAATCTTACTTATTATAAATGCGAATGATTGTGATTTATTTATTTTTTATTCTAACATTGACTAAGTAGCCCTGCACCTAATGTAGTGCCGTCTAGATAAAGTATCGAATGGCAACAGATGGTTATCTCATGCCATTCGACACAATCATGCCTACTGAGGTGCTTCATGATACAGTGGAAGGATCCAGGATTATAAGGAGAGAACTCGCGCAAAGAAAAGTTAGCGAACCTTTGGATCAGGGCGAGATGGTTTTAACCAAGGTTTCGCATGCCAGCACGCGTGGTTCTGCTTAGGAATAGAGGGGATCTTAAATGTTCGAAGTCAACGTAGAAACCGCTGAATAGATTTTTATGAAATCTGGCTCACGGATAGAACCATTCCTTGATTAGCAATTCCGTAGTATTTTTTCTGATATTTTAAATGAGTCATATTGTCGTACAAATGGTGCCATGGATGGCTATAGTGATTAAGTCATTATGGTATATAAAGTTTTTGTCTTGTAAAGGTAGACTCTATAATTGAAATAAATAATTCGTTCGAATTCATACAATATTGAACATTAGAGTTAGTAAATTTTTAGCTACTAGTTCGGAAATCAGTTTCTAACAAAAATATAATAGACAAGAAGCTAGTGTTGCTCTTTTCAAAATCAGTTCATAAGTATAAAGTCTGCATAGAGTAAAATTAAAGGAAAAGTTTTTTTTTATTGTTTATTGCCAATCCACCCTCAACATCTAGTGTAAGTCATTTAGATCATAGTAATTAGATTAATGGTGCATAGTATCCCTCAGCGGCCATTGAACTCCTGGCTTCTAATTATACAAGGTTTATTAGGTAAATAATCATTACAGATGTCCAGATAATGATATAGAATTGGTGTAGAAGTCATCGTTAGTCAAAAACAGTGGGCTTAGGGTGTGGCAAAAAAAAATCACCTCGTAAGACGATGTTTAATTTCAATGTTTGCGATTAGGGTTGTCAGGCGTCCGGATAAAGCCGGACATAGGCTTATTGAATGCGATAAAACGAAATCGATCAATCGCAATCATCAAAATGCCGATACGTCAGTCTCTCAACCAATCACTATCATCAAAATACCAATACGTCAGTCACTCAACCAATCACAATAAAACGAAGCGGAGACGCATCGTGTTTTTTTTTTCACATCCTAGCCCCACTGTTAATACTACGACGGAAGGAGAACGACCGTTGAACAAATAGCGAACGCTAGCTTTTGCAACGTTGTCACTTGTCCCCACAATTAGTGTATCGCCTTGTTAGTGTTAAGGCATTTTTAAGCTTTATAGACAGATCAATTATTGCATAAGTTATCCCATCTGAATATGCGCAATGGCGATACAATTCCAACGTATTTCCAACCTCTTTGTAGCACGACTTGGGTAATAATGACACTGGTAGTCGTACAACACTTTTTATTAACTTGGTAACTTTTAACATTAGGTACTTAACGTTACAAAATACAAACATGCAACGGCGCGTGAACCGGGACGCGAGCGCATGCGTGTTGCTTTAAAGGTGTTTGGCGACTGCCAGTGTCATTGTTACCCACGTCGCGTCATGCTACATTTTGGCGCCCAACGTGGGGCTACATCTTGACAGATATTTATAGGTTGCATGACTGCGTCGGTGGCGTAGTTGTATTACGGGAGACTGCAGTGCTGAGGTTTCGGGTTCGATCCCGGGTCGGGTGAAGTGATATTGGGTTTTTCGACTCAGTATAAGTCCGGAGTCTAGAAATATGTCCGGTACATGGCAATAGTCCAGCCACGTTTTACATGGACCTAACATAGCTGGCGGATTTTGGGTGTGATACGCCTCTGCCTACCGCTGAGAAGGGAAAAAGGCGTGATGCTACGTATGTAGAAAAAATAATCCCTTAACGTGGCGCCAGTGTGCGCTGGGCCTTATATATTCTAAGCTCGGAGAATCATACCAGTTTGCGCCTTTGCGTATCCTTTCGAGGATAATATGTTAATGTATATAGTTAAGACATATTTCGTTATTTGCAATAAATTGTTTTAAGTGAATATGTGTTTTATTTTCAACTAGACTTGCTCGCGGCTGTGCCTGCGTGAGTTTTCCAGGATAACAGTCGTGCTCTATATTTTTCGGGATAAAAGTGGCCTATGTTACTCGCTGGTAATGTAGCTTTATGTTGGTGAAAGAATTTGAGTTGGTTACAAAATGATAAATCATTCCTCTTTATAATATTAGTGAGGATTTCTGTAATAACGACATTTGAGTATCTTATGATTTTTTATTGCATTAAATGACGAGATGAGCATTCCGTTCGCCTGATGGTAAGCGATACGATCACCCATAAACAGTAGCAACACCATCCAGCACCTTGAGTTACAAAGTACTGTGTTACTGCTTTCCACTGCGCTCGTCATCCTAAGACATAAGATGTTAAGTCTCATTGTGTTCAGTAGTTACACTGGCTACAATGTCTTTCAAACCGAAACACAACAGTGCATGCACACTGCTGGCGGTAGAAATAGAGTACATTGCGGTAGTACCCACCCAGACGGACTCTTACATATGAGAGACCTAGGTACCAGTAACTACTTCACCCTTAGTAGCAGTTTGTGTGGCGCCGCCAGTTTCACATTTTGTCAGCCCGCTTCAGCGGTATCATGCCCAAGGGCACAATCACCATGGGGAGTTTCGGCTGTGGCTGAGCTGGGTCTTAATAGGCATCGAGGCTTCCTTCCAGGTTTGCACCTTTCAGTTTGCAGGTCTCTGCCCAGCGCCGCCCGCCACTGAGGGTCCCGCCACATTGACCTTGATTGATCATTGCGGCAGGAGCCAACAGGGGGCCAACGCTTAGCCTGTGCGTAGAAGAACGCACAAGCTGCCAAGCCCTGTCTGCCCACATATTCTCCCACCCCCAGTTAGATGCAGCGGCGCTTGCCTTACCTTGGCTATTCGTGACAGCTTCCACCCTAGAGCACTGGTGTCACTGGTGCTCCTGCAGTATGCCCCCTTCTGATCTTACATCTTTGTTGCCCTACAGAACCTGATCATGTCTCCTAGTTTTTAGGAGTGCTACTTCCAATCTGTCCGTTCCCAGTATTTCCCATCTTGGCACAGTACATTAGGCACCCTGCCAAAAGTGGATGCTGGTCTCTTCTTCTCCACATTCTGGACACGAGGCGTCTTCGGTCTTGATCATGTATTACTTTACCTTCCTAATTTCTTATCTGTAGTTTTTACGTAGGAAATTATATCACATTCAGAAAACGAAAACACAATGTCAAATATTCCGAGATGAAAAGAAAAATACTTTTTTTTACTTGGCACAGTGCAAAATTTGTTAGAACATAAATATTTTGCGGCAAAATATCTTTCTTCTTACTAATATTATTGCGAATGTTAGTAAAAATTTTCGGATATCTGTTAGAAGCAAACGCTGAACGGATTTAAATGGAATTTGACACTCGGATAGACCATGTCCTAGATTAACATATAGGCTACAATTCAACCAGGTCCTTAGCTCCCATGGTAAATATTTTAAACTAGTAGTGTTCGCCGCTCCGCCCGCGTGAAAGTTTTTCCGGGATAAAAATATTTTCCCGGGATAAAAAGTAGCCTATAGCACTCAGGAGTAAAGTAGCTTCCTATTGGTGAAAGAATTTTCAAAATCGGTTCAGTAATTCCTGAGATTAGCGCGTTCAAACAAACAAACTCTTCAGCTTTATAATATTAGTATAGACAGTAGTGCTCGCGGCTCCGCCCGCGTGAAAAAGTTTTTCCGGGACAAAAATATTTTCCCGAGATAAAAAGTAGCCTATAGCACTCAGGAGTAAAGTAGCTTCCTATTAGTGAAAGAATTTTCAAAATCGGTTCAGTAGTTCCTGAGATTAGCGCGTTCAAAGTTCAAACAAACAAACTCTTCAGCTTTATAATATTAGTATAGATTTGTTTTTTTAAATAGGTGGCGCTAGCATCGTATAGATGACTCTATGGGTCGCTAGTGATTTAGAGTTTTAGTGTTTGTTTGTTTTTTTAGTGAAAAATGATTTTCTCACAGAAGCTGCAACCAACTCCTAATAATTTACATAAAATTAAGCGTTAGAGTGTAAAATTATATTTTTGTGATAATATTATATATTGAATGAGATAATAGTGAGAATCAAATCAAAAAATTATTTTGAATTAAAGAAAAAATTTATACAAATAAATGCTACTGAAAATAACATGTTCTAACATAGGAATCTTATTTCTCATCCATCATGCTAATTCGTAATTATTGTAATGTAGATTTCTTAGTAGATAGACAAAAAGTACATTAAACAATACATGATACATAGATTGGTACTGCCCATTTTTTAACAAGTCTTAGAAATTTAAATTATGAAATAATTGAAAACACTATACTTAGGATTAACTGCACATTTGTAATAAAACAAAATTATAATATTTACAACATACTGCCCTTAACCCTTCAAGCCCCACTTGTGTATATAGATATATGGGAAAACCCTATATATATGGACACCGGTGTCCATCACGGGCCTTGAGGAGTCAAGGATAGACAGAACTGGCAAAAAACATTACTTCAAACATTGAGGCAGAAAATTGAGAAATGGAAAACTATGCATCACTATTTTGATTTGCAATTTCATTGTCGCATTTCCTCTTCATTGCAGATTTACGTTTCTTCACATTAGTAGGTGTGTTTGCCTTCTCCAAAGCTTTTGTTATAAGATTCTCAACATTCTTCACCACTTTAGACTTATAATACTTATTTTTCAACGGCTTCAGAATGTCATCAACATTTCTATCTCCTAATAAATGTTTTAACGGATTAACTGTTATCATTTGAGTACCATCTGGTAATCTGATCAATTCATTTTTCGGTTCTTCTACTTTGGGTTCTAATATTTCATTCACTTTTACTATTTTGTAATATGGTGCTTGGGGTTGTAAATGAGCTATGGATAGGTCATTACATCCTTCAGGAATAGGTAAGACCACTTTATTCTGAACCAGTGCTGGTTCAGGCTTAGGCTCTTCGGTAACCTCTAACATGATTTCCTGAGCTACTTCTGGAATACTTTCAGCTCGATCATCATAATCATAGCTTTCGGTGAAGAAATTATTTGGAGTGTATTCATGTTGGACGATTTTGACGCTACATTTCACTGGTACTTCATCGTATTGCGTGAACCTGACTGGTAATTGCAATTTTGGGTTATTATAAGACTCGGCTTTCTCAAAAGTACTCATTTGTATTGTTGATTTTCTGAAAAATGGATCAGTTATTGCTTTAATAGACACACAGTTTTCATTTGATGGATTTGACGGGTCTTCTGGTGTAAAAGTTTCTAGAAACTTCTGGACAGATATTCCGTGGTCTACCGGAGTTACGGTAGCTGTTGAAGTGTTTATAGTTTCAACTTTAGTCTTCTTTATTGTTTGCTGGAACTTTTCTGTAATGGTCAACGTCTTTGAAGGTGCTATGCTCTTCTTTCGTTTTTCTAGTAAGTTCTTTAGAGTCTCGGTAAGTTTTGACGATGAGTGTTCGTTCTCTATGTGCTGGTTCAGCTTCTCCTTGCTTTTAAATACTTGAGAGCATTTTATACAAGTTTTCATGTCATTTTTTCGGTGAAGAGACTTATGATGTTCATAATTTTGGTATGTGTAGCAATACTTGTTGCATATGTTACAAGTGAGTTGCTTACGATTGTCTTTTACAGATTTCTTTCGTGCCCAAATAGGCTCAACTCCTTTATTTTTGTGTTTAAGTATCTTCAATGAGACCAACGGAACCTCTTCCTCATCCGTTGAGTCCAATGGAATCACTACTTCTTCAGTTTTTTTACTGCGTTTCGTAAGTTTTTTACGCTTCAAAACCTTTATGGTTCCGACGTCAACTTCTGTTGCATTCCCTTCTGTTTCAGTCTGGTTCAGGAGATCTAAATCAAGGTTTTCTTTTGCATCATTTTTCTCTTTTTTCGGTTTAACTGGGTTATCAGTGTACAAGCGCAGTTCTTCTTCAGACAAAACGCAGTGGGGTACAAACGGTTTCTCAGACTTCTTTTCAGTGAAGAAAACATGATAATTCTCATCGAATTCAACAAAGCCAACACTCTTATGATCAAGTTTGATGTGTATTGTAAACCGTTTTCTTATACGGAAGGTTTTATCACATATTTTACAAGTGTACGGCTCCAAATCCTTATGCTTTATGAAATAATGAGCAAACAGCTTCTGAGGATGTTTGAATGGTGTGTCACAGGTAACACATTTGTATTTGTAGAGCCGTATATCATCTTTGTGCGCTCTGTTCATATGTTTGCGTAATGAATATGATCCAACACATTGGCGGCTGCAGAATTTGCACAGTTTCACCTCCACGGCTAACGGATGGTTCTTGCATTGATGAGACGACAGCTGGTCTAATGAGTAAAATATAATGTTGCACGGAATGCATTTTATAGGCTTACATTGCTTAACATGGCTTTGGTAAAATCGGGATAATATATTCTTCTGACACTCAGTGCACTTATGTTTCGTCTCTTTTGATGCGGAGTTGAAACACTCCTTATGGTTAGACAAATGACGCAGAAGGAACCTCTTTCGTTTATATGTGTTTGAACAATTGTAACAAGAATGCGACTTACAGTTTCCACTTTGTAGATGTTGGATGTATTTTTCAATGTTTACTGTCTTGTGGCCACAGGAAACACACTCACACGGTTGGCCGGTGTTCATACGCTTAATAAAATCTATAGCTCTCATGTGAAGTACTGAAGACAGTATAGGAAAAAAATCTTGCAGCATAAAACCATCTTTGTCATTGTAATGGTGTTCGTATTCGTGTCTTTCGACTTCCGTTTGACTCGAAAACGACGCCGGACACTGCGAACACGAAGTATGATCCTTTTTCGTGCAATAATGACGTCTCTCATGCTTCTTATGCTGATCGTAGTCAAGAAAAATCTTCGTGCAGTAAGTGCAGATTTTGATAGATTTCAAATGGTAATCGCGGATGTGATGCGCATATTTCTCGAGGTCCGGCAAGCTTGATGTGCAGAACTGGCATTGGACGAGGTTTGAGACCTCGGAAGAGTGTATTTGAGTTAAATGTTGTTGCAAGTCTTGCGGGTCCAGAAACTCCGCATTGCATATATTGCACACCGTGTCACAGTCCTGCGCGAATATTATTTCATCGGCGAGGACTTCGGGCTCTTCGCAGCCGTCTAGCGAAGACATTTTCGCGTTTTTCAATAATTTTTACGGTTTTGCACATTAAATCAAAGAGCATTATAAATTATAATACTACGGAAACATTAAATTCAATAATTCTTTTTTTATAATTTTCCCTTATATGGAAGGCAAAGGGTTCAAGCCCATACAGCCTCGTCTTAATATTTTGGTTGTCTTTTTTTTTAACCTATCGCACCTTTAGCACGAAAACGAATCGAAAATTGAGTTATATTTATAAATGACTTACGAAGTTCTCAATACAACAATAGCTCAAACACAGCCATATCCAAGTGTGAAAAGGACCAAACTATTATGTCGGACTGCAATGCTGAGGTCTCGGGTTCGATCTCTGGGTCGGGCAACGTGATATTGAGTTTTTCTAATCTCTATCAGCTCGAAGTCTGGAATTTGTGCCCGATATGGCGATAGGCTCGCCCCCTATCACATCATGGGACGGAATAACGGCGAAAAGTGGGTGCACTAGTTGCGCCTCTGCCTACCCCTTCGGGGATAAAAGGCATGAGTGTGTGTGTGTGTGTGTGAAAGTTTGTAAGTATGTATGGATGTCTGGATGTATGGATGTTTGTTACTCTTTCACGCAAAAACTTCTGAACGGATTTCGATGAAATTTGGCGCACGGGTAGATCATGTCCTTGATTAACACATAGGTTGTATTTTATCCCGGGAAAATAGAAAGCGTGACTTTTATCCAGGAAAAACTTTTTGACGCGGGTGGAGCCGCGGGCAAAATCTAGTGTTTCAATATTATTGTTTGATACAAAAATCTGTTTGTGGCATTAACAATTTTATTCATAGCACTCAAAATTATTTTATAGGCGGACGCTTAACTTATACCACGGGCGCGGCGTAGCTACAGCTTTCACATAGGGATGTCCTAGGATAACAAAATGAAAAAATATCCTTTCCACAAATAAGTCACGTATACCCCCCCCCCCCCCCACACATAAGTTAAAACTTTTAAAAGATTTTGTTTTACGTATTTTTCAGTTTGAGTAGTGTTTTGCATTGGGTTTTGTTGGGTTTGTATTTTCATCTTGTTATGAATACGAATGTGTAGTTTGTTTTAATTCCCACTCTTCATAAAACAACGATCTAATCTAAAATTTTGGCTGGATGACTTTTAGCAAAATAGGGACCCTAAGGGCAAGCTGCATCGACTAAGAAAAAAAGTGTCTTTTCAACATGGGGAATAGGGGCAAAATTGTATGAATTTATGTTCGATCCCCGCCGAACGTAAAAAAAAATGTTCTATACAGTAAGTTTATGACGATTCCCACAAGTCCAGATTTATTAAGAGCGCGTTATAATGTGGACCTACGTGTTTTGTAGGCGTTTTTTTTTGTAAGATAGGGGGGTGGTCCCGACCGCCAAACCCACCCTTATACGCCTATGGTTTACACACGATATACCTACCTATACGATATAACATAAACTAATTTGCAAAAAAAACGGGCGCCTAAGCAATGAACCATTTCAAATGTTACTATTGGTTTGTTTGATAATTATAGGTAGTTTTACTTTCACAATTTTGTAAATTAATAAGCAAATAATCGTTTTCGTCAGTATTATCATAAAATTTTGATAAAATTTATGGGTTTTAATGCTAAAGTTCACTAGTAGTGTATGCTCGCTAGTAGTGCATATGCTCGTGAAGTAAAAGTTAACAAAGATTTTTGTTTGTTTTTTCTTTAATAAAGTAAAAGCAGATAAATGTTTAGTATCGAGTGTGACCCCCTCTAGCTGAAATCACAGCTTGAATTCGTCTGGGTATGCTAGCGAGGATATCCCGGATACTTGCTTGCGGAATACGTTCCCACTTCGCGGTAATCACATTCTTCAGCTCTCTGATGGTTTGCGGAGCCGGTTGTACTGATCTCACGCGTCGTTTCAGAACGTCCCAGACATGTTCTATAGGATTGAGGTCGGGACTTCGAGCTGGCTAATCCAAACGACGAATGCCGACCTCTTGCACATACGCTTCGACATCGCCAGACCAGTGGGTGCGAGCGTTGTCGTCCATAAAAATTGAGTCTTCGCCTAAAGCGGCCAATGCGGGTTGTGCATGAGGAATAAGAACTTCCGTTATGTATCGATGTTCAGTCAGTGAGCCGTTTTCAATGAAGACTAACTCTGTACGATCCATTGAATTTATTCCTGCCCAAAACATAACAGAGCCCCCACCATAAGGTGTGATTTCTTCAAAACAAGCCTCTGCAAAGCGTTCTCCTCGTCTTCGTAGCACTCGCCGACGTCGATCTTCACCGAACAGAGATATCCTGGCTTCATCGGAGAACAATACCCTATTCCAGTCTTCTTGAGTCCATGACTCACAATTTCGAGCAAACCTAAGCCTGGCAACTCTGTGCTCACGGAGTAACTTAGGGCCGCGGGCCGGGCGATGACTGCGTATATTGGCCGCGAGCAGCCTCCTCCTGACCGTCCATAGACTAATATGCACATTTCTTACTTCTTCGAGGTTGTTCTTAAGGTCCACATACGAAGACTTGCGATTTCTCAATGTGCGACTCACAAGAAAACGATCATCCCGTGGTTGGGTACATGGTTTTCTTCCAGAACCAGGCCTTCTCTCGACGGAACTGGTGTCTTGATACCGCTGCCAGGTCCTTTGAACCGCCGAGCGACTCACACTTAGCCTCTGAGCCACGAAGCATTCGCTGCAGCCCTCTTCGAGCAGCGCAATAATTTTGGTAGCTTTTACCACTTTCTCTAACATTATTGAGACAGCTAAACAGCAATAAATGAAGCTTTGACAATTAAGAATATGAAATAAATTCATAAAAATTGACTAAAAGGTATGAAAACCGATATTATCTTTTGGAACTTCGCACCAAAAATGTAGGATAAAAAGTGGTTTTCTGTAAAAACGAGCATCAAACGAAAATTTTAATTTAGAACGTACTGTTTTAAACACCACGGCATTTTTAAAACCAGCCAGTAACATGTACAAATGATTGAAATCATTTTGGTACCGTATTTTTTTAAAAAATAATTAAAATCCAAACCGCCCGTTTTTTTTGCAAATGAGTGTATTATTAAACATGAGTTTTCCTCATCCGGCGTGTTGTTTTATTTCCTGTTATGTTATGTTAACTATAAATAGATAATTTGTTCGCAACTGCGAATTTTAGCCTTACCTCCAATAATTAACAAAATGATTATGAAAATTCCTCTATTACCTACTCATAAACTATTTGCTAGAAATTGTATATTATAACTGATTGCATTACCCTCAGCAGTGGGCAATATATAATACCGAGCTGATTGCATTGCATTAAATAAATCAACTTATTTACTAGATTAGCATATCTACGATTTATTTAGCAGCACCTTGATTTATTTTTTAAAAGAATTTAGGTATCGGCAGCAACTCATAGTTTACACAGTGTTTTGAATATATTAAATAACTATTCTGAATAATATGAGTCATTTGTACAAATTATTCAGCTGTTTTATGATAAGGTCACCGTTGTTGAAATTATAATTTTATGCGTATATGGAATAATATATTTTTACACTATGCAACACGTTGTTGCTGACATAGAATAAAGACTCAGAGTAAGTATAACTATGTATAGAGCGCGTGTATGCAAGTGGGAACAATAGGCACGGGTGGGAACATCGTCCTACGCCGGCCGCAAGCGCTTGTAGTCACTCGAGTAGGAACGGTGTGAGCACACGCGAGTGAGATCTATGCGAATATTTGATTATTAATACTGCAAAATTGTTAAATGGTATGTGGAATGTTGTAAAAACGACACTCGAAAACACACGAAACAGAATTCTAATATCACGTTTCACAGGCAAGCCATATTTCAATATATTTTTAGGTAAAATTGAAATCACGCGTCGCGGTATGAAAGACGCACGGGAGGCGAACGCTTGTACCCCCCGCACTGCCGCGCATCCCGCTTTTTCGATAGTGATGTTATGCGTCGATACCAGAATCGATGTAATATTTTCATATGCATAAGTATTTATTACTATCGAAGGCGATGCTTAATATAATGTAGCTTAGGTAACTGTTTTAGTCTGTGTGTGATTTTTAAGCCAATTAATAATTGCGTTTTTGTTTATGAAATGAAAGAAATAATTACTGTTCCTAAAAATTGACCGATTACGATGATATTTTTAAGCTATTGCATAGCTTCTATCGCGGGCCTAGACAGTATAAGTTAGCAATCATATATTATAGATATATTTTTTTGTCATTTTTTTAACATTGGTAATAAATATTTCAAAAACTAGACGTGACTATTTTAGGCTTGGGGAGACTAGCTAAGAAATCCATGGTGCGATGCTCGGTTTATATCTATTGGTTCAATTATAATGGATATCCATATTATTGGTTCTTATTGCTTGTAAAAACTGCTCTTGAGGTACCGTGTTTATAAATCATTCAACATGGCACTACACCAATTCGCAGCATAGCTTTTATCTATATTAAGGCAATACGCTTAAAATTACTCACAAGGCCATATTTTGTAGAACCACAATTTTTTAAAAACAATATGTACCGCGCCGCCGGACCTGTACTTATCGATAACTGTTGCGTTGGTGCTGCTCGCGTGCCCATCCCTAGCAGTCGCCAACATTTCTATATAAGTAGCTATAGTTCACCTGCCTACGCTGGGTAGTGGGCGCACGGTGCGATATTAGCGCTCTGTAGGTTACTTACTCTGAGAATAAAGACTAAAGCATCCTTATTCTGAGGTTGCTGACGTAAGGTTTTTAGTCGGTGATTTGAGATGTGAGGGGAGAGTTTGGTTTAAATTTGGCAACATTATTGTTAAGTGCCTCCAAGAAGTTTATAATATTATCTAATGGAGAGAGCGGTACACACATTTTTGTGAAGACAAAAAAATTACCTTTTGTGTTGTATTCTATCTCACTCACTCTTTAACCTATGTTGCCAAAGCTTACGGATTATTTCCCTACCCATAAAAAAATATCAATACCGTATTGTCGTCTCAATCATGTATATATAAATATTTCCAACATATCTTATATAATGATATAAGTACTATTTTCATTTCAGAATTATTCTTGTTGAATAAGATATCCTTAAGGTTTTTTATCCTTATTAACATTTTAGTTTAAAAAATTTCCTCATTTAATTGGTAATTGCGAATACATACTTCGGCAACACTGTTATAAAACGTTAAGTTCGATGTCAATATAGTTGTCAAATAAATGTTCACTTCGAAATTTTCTCCGTAATTATCTACAATAATAAGTGTGTTTTAGTGATATTTTAATGTGAATTGTGTAGTTCATGGTTGCAGAAATATTTGGCATCCATCATTTAATGTGAAAATCTACAGGTAAGTTCATTGTAATCAATATTGTGTAAATATTATAATTTTATCAATATTTATACGAAATGTAATAAAATACGTGAATATTTTATAAATGAACTGTAGGAAAATATCGCTTAATGTGATTTGCTTTATATATGACTACTTTTTTCATATTAACGTAATGTTAAATGTGATTTTTTGTATTGTAAATAGTGTATATAAACAAGAGGCTAGGGTGACCATGGTGTAAGCTTTGGTGGACCGGTTTGACAATGGTGCTAGAGTATTTGTAATACTAGCCGCCTTACTAATGAATATTATAAAGCTTATTAATGTTTAAATAATCATCGTAAATAAAAACTGAGGATCAACAGTTACAATCGAGTTCTCAGTGTATCCAGCATTGATTTATTGAAACTTTTATTTAAAATAAAATCGAGTTTGTATTTCTCTTTACAGATTTCTTAAAGATCTAGATAAGCAAAAACGTGGTTAAATATAAATACCATTAAAAGGTCAATTTGATGTCTGCAAGAATTACTAGTCAACATTTAAAGACAGAAGATTATGATTCTGAATGTGATAATGTGTCTTCTACTTCTGGGAATATGGCAGTAGATGTCAAAAATAATTATTTATTACCAGAAACTCATCCTGTAAGTATATTATTTTTTATCATTTCACTGGTATAATTATGATCCACTTAGACTTTATTATTTACTAGCTTTTGCCCGCGGCTCCGCCCGCGTGAATGTGTTTTTCCGGGATAAAAGTCACTGTTTATATTTTACTGGGATGAAAAGTAGCCTATGTGCTAATCCAGGACATGATCTACCCGTGTGCCATATTTCATCGAAATCCGTTCAGTAGTTTTTGCATGAAAAAAACATCCATACATCCAGACATTCTTACAAACTTTCGCCTTTATAATATAATAAGATTAGTAGGATAGGGCACCCACATTAGATTGCGACCCACCAAATTTTATAACGGCGGTACATTGGGTGATATCTGAGTGTACTAAATGGCACCTCTGCCTCTGTCTAAAATGTATAGGTACTTAAATATATTATTATTGATTGATATTTACTTTTTACATTACATGTCAGCGAAATGAAATTGAACCACCATTGAAACGCCAAGACTTGAAAGATTTCAATATATCAGTTAATGTGAAGACATCCAGTGAAATAAGTTTAAAGAAATAAAAGAAAGTATTGCAGCAGAAGATGAAGAGATAAAAGAAGAAAATTAATTACAAGTTATTTCTTATTAAAGTTGTTCATGATTATACAGTCTGAAATTGAAAATATTTTGCAGTGAAATTTTGCTAATATTTGAGATTTTTTTTAAAAGTATATTCCAAGTAGCAAGCAAAGAAAAATTACATATAGTGATGACATAAAGACTTTTGCTTTAACATTACACTTTTAGTCGCCGAAAACATTTTTGTTTTATAAATTCAAAGATATATTTGCCGAAAGAGAGCACATTATGGTGATCTTTAGCAAACTTTAATTGTTTTGTTGGCTTCTTCACAGAAGTTTTAGAATATTAAAAATAAATTTAAGGACGAAACCTCACCCGCAGAATGTAGCGTTAATTTTTGATTCCATGGCTCTCAAACAAGAATTTATTTGGTATTGTAATTTGTAAAACATCCACGTGTTTATTACTTTTGCTATAAATATCTACACAACTTTGTTTACAGTCAACTTACCTATGGAATTTCACACTAGATGTTGGATTGCAAATAATTCTGCAACCATGAATTACACAACTCATAGTGGAATATCTCTAAAACACAATATGTATTATTATGGATAATTACAGAAAAAAAGTTCGCAGAATACTCGCAAAAATTGTAAAATCACACAAAATAGATATTCGTAATATTTCAAAATTACTTACTGAAAATTAGGTTATTTAACTTCCTAAATGTGTATTATTTTTTTATGTATGATTGTTTACTTTTATGAGTATGTTTTTTTTTTTTTTATTATATTTAAATTTTACAATAACTGTAGTTTTCATTTTTAAATATCCCAATGTTTTTCTGTCTAACCTTACAGTCTCCATATTTGGTTATAAAGGCCGGCAAACAACGTGAACATATCCAGTCGCGGGGGAAAGTAAAACATATACAATGTGAGGCTGTGTGCCGAGCAAAAAAAAAGCACGCGGGGCCCCGTGCGAAGCAAATAATTTTTTTTAACAGCTTTGTAAGTAAGGTGCCAAAAAACGGGCCCCCAAGGAGCTGCAAGATGCCCCTGTAACTGCGAGGCCCCAGGCGGTTGCCTGGTTCGCCCCCCTCCTCCAAGGCCGCCACTGAATTCACCACCGCGTGGTGAGGTATTTTTTTTATGTAAGTGGAACTAGTAGTTCCGAACTACACATACCAAAAAAGTATGTAAATATGCCAATTTTGTTTGGAATAAACTTTCTAACTCAAATTATATTTTTTAAATATCAACTATTACTAGCCGCTGTAGTTGGTTTTCATAATTAATTTAAACCGCATTACTTTATAGAGATAAAAATAAATATTATGGTGCGATATCATATTATTACACACTCACACACTCACGCCTCTTATCCCCCGGGTAGACAGAGGTGCAATTAGTGCACCCACTTTTTGCCGTTATTCCGTTCCACGCTGTGATAGGGGGCGAGCCTATCGCCTTATCGTGTACAAATTCCAGACTCCGAGCTGATACTGAATGGAAAATAGTCACTTTGCCCGACCCGACTAACCTGGGGATCGAACCCGAGATCTCAGCATTGCAGTCGTACCATAATACAACTACACCACCGAGGCAGCCATAATATATCATATCATATTATTATGGACAGTTAATTATGTTACGTCCTGGTTTTGAAAATAAACCTTTGTCACTCTAAAGAGAGAGACAGCAGATAGCTGTGACGTCACATTTTATTCTTCAGTTTGTTAAACGGAATGAAAAATCCATATGGGTATAACATTCTTGAGTGCCTCTGAAAAATTGACACAAAAATATTATGATCAACACGATATTTATCCAAGAAATACACCATGTATTAAATTAATATATTGTATTAAATTGGACACATTACTTTTTTATTTATCTAAACCTGTAATTATTATCCAAGAGAATTGATCTCTCATATCACATACATGATGCCACCTACCAGATTGATGTGCGTGTTGTATTAAAATTTTATTAATGGTCGTACAATAAAGCTTCTCCATCGTTATGAGAGTAAATATTAAAATACGTTAAAACATTATTACATTAGGTAACTTTTATATTTTATCATCACCAGTCACATGAAGTCCACTGCTGAACATAAATAGGTCTCCTCTGAACATTTCCAGACTTTTATATTGAATACTAAATATTTGTCCCGTACAAACGAGGAATAAAAGCCTAATGTATGTAACAACAGAAGTAAAATAAAAATATTATAAATAGGCGTGCCTTTACACTGTCCAAAACCGAAACAGGGGCATTTTGAAGAAATTTACCCGAACATTCGGGTAACCTCCATAACCACAAAACCCCGGTTTTAACGCCCAAATCACATTTCATTCATGTCAAATCCGTTGTCTGTCATGCATCCATAAGACTGTCACTGTTTGCCCGTACAATAAATAAAATTCATAGCGACACGACGCTAAAATGAACAAAATCAAGACATACAGGTACATATAATTACTTTACCTACATATATTTAAATATACAACATCTAAAAAACAATTTTTTAAAGTTGCATATCATTATAACCTATGCTTTATGGTCATTAGAATAATCGTTTTTCGTAGTGTTTCTACGATGTATGTTAAGCTAAGGTGGTTCCACCGTGCCTTATAAACTACACGTTTATGGTTTCGACTTTCAACTATATTAAACTAGTTTTAGGATAGTATGTCGCGGAACTCTGTGTTATTTTATTATGCGTAAACAATTTTAGGTCACAATATATTTGTTCCTTTGCATGTAATTAGCACATATTACTATTTTTAATACTAACAACACTGTATTGTAAGTAGGTGTATAACTTATAAATTATAATATGGCAGGTATTTCTTTGAAGTTTTGTGTGGGCTGATGTTGAGCTCAAAGATTAGATGTAGGATATGATAACATGCAGATAAATAATCCATAAATATTTTATTGTTTGATTGTTATTTTTGTGTCTTTTTATGTAGGTCTTTACTAAGTGCCTATGTAGGGCTGGCACTTAGCAGTTTCTTTAAGTGAAATATAGAAGAAGAAAAAAACAAGTTTTTATTTATTGTTAGAGAGAAATGTTACTTACTATTTATTGTTAGATGTTGTTTTATAATTATTATTGATGCAAAAAGCTAGAGGGGCATGAAGCAATTTTCAGAGGAAAATAATTACCTATTTCCTTTGTTGTAAAATCCTTTTGATGTGTATAATTGTGTCGCTACCTTAATGACTTAATTTATGGATAAAATATTTTGTTTTGATTTTTTGTATTAGTGTTGTGGGTGTATTTTTATCCTTATTCTTGCTTCTTTCTTCTATTTTTGAGTTGATTGTTTGTTTACACACATAAGTTGACCTCATTATGATCTACAAACACATGCATGCACACACGCACCCATACACACACACACACACACACACACACACACACACACACACACACCCAAACACACTCTTTTTATATCTTAGGAGGGATAGGGAGAGGTTCAATTGTTACACTAGTCGCATTATTCTATTAATGCTAGGGAGTTATTTAATATATTGTGAAAAATCTCCAGACTGCGAGAAAAATCCCAAAAGCACCTTGCCTGACCTGAAATTATAATCGGAGACCTCAGAGCTGTAGTTTTATGCATGCAATAAACTAAACCACTAGGCCAGTCTTTCTATGCAGGATTGTCTTTGCATTGTCTAGATTTGAATACTAACACTAACATACATTTTTTTCCTATATCTAGTAGGCAAAGTTGCTAGTCTGCCATGCTAAGCATAAAAGCGGTACCGTACCGGCCGTCACAAGATGCCTGGCAGATGTGAAACATTTACATTATTTTGTAAAAGTAATATGCAGAAAAGAACAGATTGTTATAGGAACTAAATATGTCATAATGATAAAATAAAATATTATTTTTACGGCACGTTTAACTAATCTTGGTGATGTCCAGTTTCAATAATAATATTTTGTGACCCCTGTGATGATTGTTGGGTTCTGAAATATTAATAAAAAATATGTTATTAAAATATAGAGAAAAATTTAAATTGGCGTCAATATATTAGTAAACTCAAGAATCTTAGCTAGTTATTTCAATATATTACTAAAGATCGTAAATTATAAATATCAATAATGAATGTTTCACTATAAATTCCACTATGATTACAAAAATTAATTAATTTTGCGACGCGTCGCCACACCGTACACACTACTGCATATAGACTGTATAAATATACCATCATATAGCGTGGCGACGCGTCGCCACGGCATGCGTCGCCACGCCAGAAATCGGTTTTACGTGCGGCTATAGATGTTTCACATCAAAATATTTGTAGAGCCCTTCATTTATAACTTTTAAAAATTCGTTCATATTAAGTGCATTTTTTAAACAAAATAAAATTACATAAATATCAAAATCGGAGGTCTTCAAAATTAAACGATTTATCGGTAAAAGTTAATTTTTAAGAGTTCTATCCAAATATATATGAACTGTCTTTATTGGACATGTCCTTTGATCCAATTCCATACAGTAATATTTATGCATTCTTTAAATAAATATTTACACAATTTTCTTTATTTTTTTCTTACCCCCTTATTAAGAAAACATGATTGTACCAACATTTACAATATATTAGGATTCATCATTTTCATATCAAAATTTCTTTATTTACTTCGTCTGAGAAATATGGACACTAAATGTGAATTTTATAGACAAATAAAATAATTGAAATTATTATCTATTGAGGTATTTTATAAGTACTATACTTTAAAAACATAACACATGATATAATATTTGTCATTGGCCTTGAGATTCTAACCATACCAGCCCTGTATTACATACTGTCAACTATTGAGCATGGGTTTCCTAGATTACTTAGAGGGTTTAGGCCTTAGTTCACCACGCTGGCCTAGTGCGGGTTGACAGTCTTTACATACCTTTGAAATTATTGTAGAGAACTTCTCAGGTATGCAAGCTACCTCCCGAAATGCTTGATATTTAAAATCATTTTTGTGATCCAAGGTTATGTTATATAATAAAACATCCAACACTTGATGCAAATCTCTTGTGAAACATTATAATACTCGGAGACCAGATAATGCATAATTTATTTGTATATTTATTTTCCTTATGGTTTATTTATAGTTTAAACCATGTTTACATGGAAATGTATTCCATTGAAATCGAAAGTTCTAGGGTTTTGTTTATGCACTGAGAAGGTAGGCGAGGGTTTTAAATTCACTATTTTTTTTTATTGCATCGAATGACGAGACGAGCATGCCGTTCACCCGATGGTAAGCAATACGACCACCCATGAACAGTAGAAACACCATCCAGCACCAAGAGTTACAAAGTACTGTGTGGCATTCCACTGCGCTCGTCATTCTGAGACATAAGATGTTAAGTCTCATTATGTCCTGCAGTTACACTGGCTACAGTGTCCTTCAAACTGAAACAACAGTGCATGCTCACTGCGGCTTAGCGGTAGAAATAGATATTGCGGTGGTACCCACCCCGACGGACTCTTAGATATGAGAGTCCTACCACCAGTAAACTAGGCGTTGCTCGCGGCTTCGCGCGGTAGACCTTTCCTACTCCAGTCCCTAAATATTATAGCGATTCAAAACGCCACGTGGACGATTTCAGCGCCATCTATTTAAAAATATATTCACTATATTTTTTATTGCTTTTCAATGACAAGTCGAACATGCCGCTCGCCTGATTGTAAGCGGTAAGACCGCCGATGAACAGTAGCAACACCATACAGGATCTTGAATTACAACTGCGTGGTGCTTCACAGCGCTCCTCACCCTGAGACAATATATTTTGAATCTTAATGCCCAGTCATTACGCCACAATGTCCATCAAACTGGAACATAACAGAGTACACTGCTGTTCGGTAGAAATAGTCATTACGATGATACAGTCAGCCATATAGTAGCTGAACAAATTCAAAACTCCAAATCGCGTCCACACTTTCGTGTTCTTACCAATTTCTGTTTTCTCTTAAAACAAAAAAATAAAGGCGAATAACTTTACTTCACACAAAGAACAAAAAGTTTCAATTAAACTTAATGGTTGGAGGTGATATGAAATGTTGAATTTGTTCAGCTACTACGTGAGACCTACCTTCAGTAGCGAGGTTTGTAATTCACTAGTGAGCTTGGCAGACATCGTCTTGGATCAGACGGCATATCTAGACCGCCAAGCAGTAGGATCCATGCACTGTTGTGTTTCGGTTTGAAGGTCAGTGTAGCCTAAATTACTGAGCGTTACGAGACTTAAAATCTTATATCTCAGGGTGACGAGCGCAGTGAAGTGCAGTACTTTGTAATTCAAAGTTATGTGCGGCGTTGCTACTGTCTATGGGCGGTCCTGTCGATGGACACCGGTGTGCGTCGCGGGCCTTGACAGACTACCAGCAATAAAAGAATAAGGAACTTAGACTACGTTTCAACTCGACAACAGCTCAAACTATGGTTCAAACTTACGTATAAGAACCAAACAAACACATCCACAAAATGTATGTATCTTGTCATGTATTAACACAATCTTTCTCTCGTTCCAGATCTTGAAATGCAGTGATAGTCAAACAAAAATTCCTTATTATTTTCACATTACATAAAATTGACAAATCCTCATCTGGGAAGTTATTATTTGGCAAAGTACGGGCACATCACAACCCCAGAATTCTCATTGAGTTGGGGCAGACTCTGAATCGACATAAGTTGAAGAGTCTTTTTATTTTACAATGGCAGACGTTGACGATTTGGTGAAGGGCATGACTGATCTCACAGTTCTGTCGTTTAGGAAAGTCGATGAGGTGAAACGCTTGGCTAAACACTTCAAGAAAATAGTCGACCACCCTCTCTCGGTAACGAAACCGACAGTGCACAAATATTTACTCAACCTGAACGATACGCACAAGAAGATTTTCCTTCAAAAACGGGAATGCGTGGAAGTGGAATACATATTTACTACTGAGAAGAAGAGTAACTTGCAGCGTCAGAGATTCAACAGCTTACCAGTGAGCGAAGTGCCAGAATTGCTCAAAACTGAGTTACTTGCGTGCGAAAACGCTAAGCAAGTGCACATTTGCACTGACTGTAATGTTGAGATAGAGTTGAACGACGAAGAACCGCTAATGGAATCATTGCAAAAGCATTTCAACTTGGAAATCCATTTGCCGAAGCTGAAACGCGAGAGCATCGATGTAGCAGAGCCTGTTTTGCTACCTAAAATGTCTCGAAGACTGTCAGCGATGGAATGTGGAGAAACACCAGCACAAACTATAGAGATTATGCTGAAACCAGTGGAAAAGTTAGATAGAGGTTTTGTGGCTAAGCTTAGTAGTTCGTTGATGAAAGTGCTTCCAGATAATTCTGAAGCAAGCGTCGGCGCTGCGGTGAAGTTATACCAAGAAGCGTACGATAAACTATGTCAGGAGATCTCGAAAATTGATTTTTCGGCTCAAACAAGCTCCGTAGCGCCTATCATAATGTCTATTAGAGACAACGTGTACCAAAACTTCGCTGCTGATGCGAACAAGAACGCTGAGAACGACGAAAACGATCAAGCTGCTGAAAAACCTAAGAATCAAACGAAAAAATATCGGTATTACGGGCCCATTGAGGCTTTGATAGTCAAGTTGTTGGTAAATCACAAGTTATTGTCGTTGGTGGATGATCGAACAGGGAAACTGGCTTTCTTTTGCATAGCCTGTGAATATTATACCCTCAGATTCCATTATGACAGCGTCTTGAACCATGTCTTCAGCGATACACATATCCATAATTTATCTTGTATCCTGCAGTCAGATAAGCTTATTCCGTTCTCGAAAACTGAGGCGAGCATCGAAAAAATCAAAGAGATGAATGAAAAGTTTCTTATAAGCCAAGATATAGTGACCAACCAGCCAGGCATGATCTGTAGATTGTGTAACATCAATATTGAAAGCACTGATGCAGTGATTCTACATATACTGGATGATAGACATCTTGGTAAACTCTCTGATGACTTGTACATGCGCATGAAGGCTTCCAGTCAAGATGGCCAAATACCCGAAGATTGGGGACCTAAGGACTTGAGCTGGACGAAGTATCTAGCCAGTGTTGGTAAACCTGTGTATACCAGAGACCATGTGATCATCGAGAACTTCATTAAACCTTCTGGAAAGATCGGAAACTTCTGTACATGCTGCGAGATGACTCTAAAAGGGCCTAGACAGGTGCTTTTCAACCATATACGCCAAAAAAAGCACCTGAGGAATGCAGCTCCTCGTAAACTAGCGATGCTGTTTAAAAACCATTGCAGACCGTCGGAATATTTTGCCTCATTTGGCAATTACTATGTTTGCACCATTTGCCCCGAATACGTCGCTCTGCCGTCCTTCTCAGCAATCGTGGAGCATTTCGAGAGCTCCGAACACATCACTACAGTATGCAAATTAATCCGGTCGGCATTTTACGACGTTGATGATGAGCTACTCAAGACCAATAAAATTATAGATCAAGTTAAGTGCGGATTCTGTGACGTCAACTTTCAAGATATGACTGAGTGTGTTAAACATATACTATCGTCAGTAGAACATCAGAACGCTGTGACTGATGCTAAAGTACAAGAGAATAAAGGAGATATAATCAGCGTGTACATGAAAGGAAACTATATATTACACAGTGAAGGAACTACTTTCACTTGCATCGGTTGTGGCGAGGTTTTCAATTCTATACGTTCTCTGTTAATGCATTTGGTGTATGCTGAGCATTATCAAACAAAACCGGCTACGGAGAGTGTGTTCCGTTTCTATTTGGAACTAAAACATAATATAAACATGTTGGGAAGAAACAAATACGTGTACTATCAGTTTGGGAGGCTGAAGTGTGGTGTGTGTGAACAGGATGTGGAGGATGGGGAGAATGCCAAAAGGCATGTGCTTTCGCCGAAGCACAGGGAGAATATGGGGGCCAGTTATATTAATGTCAGTTTGGATGTGACTGGAAATGAGTGAGGTGAGTTCAGTTTTGTTTGCACGAATGTTTGATATTGAAAAGATATTTGCGGATTTTGTCAATTTAAAAAACATAAAAAATCTGCTAAAATTGTTTTTTTTTTCAACGATTTGGTTGAGGGGATTACGTAGATGCGTTTCTTTTTCGCAAATCTAGAACGCATGCCATGAAACCCATCTCACAATGGCTCAATTGCTTAATTTTACATAATTTGTATCTAAAAATATGCATACAACAAAATATCCTAAAAATACAGTTTAAGAAATGACATGATGTTCATATCATACAAGAAAAACTGTTTTAGTAAATAACTCCTAAAGTAGAAGTTCAATCTTAAATAATGTAAAGATAATTTTTATTTACAATTTTAATATACGAATCGAATGGCGCATTCAATTGTATGAAATTTCGACTTATTTTAAATGCCATAACATGATTATAGATATTGTCATGCACAAGCTGTACTAATAATTTTTGAGCTGTAATTTCGCGAGTTCAGGGACTTTGATTATTCATCGCAGCATGCATGTGCACTCGTTGATATTTAGTGTGTATTTCCAGAACTAAAACACTACCGAAAGGTTGTACAAAGGCCTGTAAGGGATTAGGGCAGTTAAGGCGCGTCATCGTTTCTATACAAATGATTTATAATCGGGATGGGATCGAAGATTAAGATTGCGATCGTTAATAGAAAACTGTGCCGTTGTTTTTTTTTTTTTTTGTTATTGCATTGAATGACGAGACGAGCATGCCGCTCGTCTGATGGTAAGCGATACGACCGCACACGCACACGCACACGCACACGCACACGCACACGCACACGCACACGCACACGCACACGCACACGCACACGCACACGCACACGCACACACACGCACACGCACACGCACACACACACACACACACACACACACACACACACACAAACTCACACACACACACACACACACACACACACACACACACACACACACACACACACACACACTCACACTCACACACTCACACACGCACACGCACACGCACACGCACACGCACACACACACACACACACACACACACACACACACACACACACACACACACACACACACACACACACACATTCACGCCTGTTATCCCCGAAGGGGTGGGCAGACGCGCAACTAGTGCACCCCCTTTTCGCCGTTATTCCGTCCCATGATGTGATAGGGGGCGAGCCTATCGCCATATCGGGCACAAATTCCAGACTCCGGGCTGATACTGAATAGAAAAACTCAATATCACTTTGCCCCGGTGATCGAACCCGAGACCTCAGCATTGCAATCGTACTGTAATACAACTACGCCACCGAGGCAGTCAGAGCAGTAATTCTTACAATGTCCTTCAAACCACACAACAGTGCATGCACTGCTGGCGGTAGAAATAGACATTGCGGTGGTACCTAGAGACTGTCTCTCGCATACGAGAGACCTACCAGTAAAATTTTTCATCACTTCGCCACCAGTTTGTATTTAACCCAAAAACATTCAGCAGTATAGTTATAGACCGGACATCAGGCCAAATTTTTCGTTCAGTTATTACCACTTTGTAATAAGTAGCTGTCTTATCTGACACGTCCGTGTGACGTCTCGGTATGCGCAAATTTTGTAAAGAAAGCAATATTTTGGAAGGAAATATGCCAAGGCGAACCCGTCGTTGGTCATACTCGCGCAGTTGGTCATAAACTTTTATTAAAACCTAAGAGGCTACTGCGAAAAACGAAATCCGAAATGTCGGTCCGAAACGAAGAAACGACGAACTTCGGATTTAACCTTACTACCAAATTACTTCGGATCCGTCACCGTTGAACGAAGGTTTCACGCAGTTTGCGACGCTTCCGACTTCGCTCAACGCTTTCGTCACGCAACAACTCTTCATAAAGAAGGATCCGTAACACTTCGTAGTAAGAAAACGTGCGATCCGTCACCCGAAACTACGGATTTCGTTTTTCGCAGTAGCCTCTCTAGTGACTTGCGATCGCTGTCATTACATTCTACGATAATGACATTAAGCGGTCTTTCACAGAAATTGTGATTTTTGTTGTTATTGTGTAAAAAACGACCTTATATTCAGCCCTGCACGTGTGGATTTTTTTGTTAAGTGTGTGCTATCCGTGTCTACCTCGCCCCCCGTCAGGATTGGCAGAAAATATTGTTTGCGCATTATTGCCATTGGTTAAATAGTCTAAAGCCAATTTGCGCATAACGATCCTGACAAAGTATGTTATAATGCATTTTACACATGTTTTTAGCTATTTCTAGGTAGATTGAGTTACTGACGAACAGGCTCAAAATTTTTGTATGAAAATTTTCCCAATATCCGCTCTGTACTTAACCAATAGATACTCAAAGGCTCTATATAATCTTAGAACTCTTTGTGCCTAATTTATTGTTTGTTGTTTTCAGGTGAAATCGTGTGCGCGGGGCTCCTCGGCGTTTGTCATTCCGTTATCAAATGCGTGTGATCTGACGATACTTTTACAATGGAAATTTAATAAATGAAATCATTTTATAAACTGCAACGGTGTTTTATTTTACCTTGAAATTATACAGGGGGCTTAGAATGTGAAAAAAAAGCACGACGCGTCTCCGCTTCGTTCTATTGTGATTGGTTGAGAGACTGACGTATCGGTCTCTCGATCAATCACAAACATCAAAATACCAATACGTCAGTCTCTCAACCAATGACAATAAAACGAAGCGGAGACGCATCGTGTTTTTTTTATATTCTAAGCCCCTTGGGTCATTTTAACTCACACTCACGCCTTTTATCCCCGAAGGGGTAGGCAGAGGCGCAACTAGTGCACCCACTTCGCCGTTATTCCGTCCCATGATGTGATGGGGGCGAGACCATCGCCATATCGGGCACAAAATACAGACTCCGGGCTGATGCTGAACAGAACAATCCAATACCACTTTGCCCGACGCGGGTATCGAACCCGAGACCTCAGCATTGCAGTCGTAATACAACTACAGCACCGAGGCAGTCGTTAGGGTCATTTTGAAATTGCGTAAGAGAAACCACATAGGTACATCTTGAAAATAACATTACAGTAAGTCATTCGAGCCGCTGGTGTAAAATAAAAAAATTAAAATTTCGAACAAAAATTTTAATTTTAACTTCGTATTATGTCATTTTAAGACTATAACTCAATTTTCGATTTTTTTGAATTGTGTCATTTTCATTCTAAAGGTGCGTTATAGGACATGTCCAAAAGCGGGCTTGAAATTCTACAGGATACTTTATATAAATTTGGACAGTACTCCCAAAAACTACGCCTTTGCAATAAATCGTATAGTTTTAAATTCCTTCGATTTTGAGATTTGTGTAATTTTATGAACGTTTTTAAAAAAGTTATTAAGGGAGGGCTCTAAAAATATGATTTCACGGATCCTAGATCTATATCTTTGGCCCTTTCATATCCATAAAGTTTAAGCTTGGTTACATTTGAGGCCCAGAACTCGTACAAAAAGCAGACATCTTTATGTGACAAATAGCGTTTATCAGTAAGCGGAGAATTTGATGAATGAGACCACCTTGA
Organism: Lapara coniferarum; assembly: GCA_949316025.1. Lineage (NCBI taxonomy): Eukaryota > Metazoa > Arthropoda > Insecta > Lepidoptera > Sphingidae > Lapara > Lapara coniferarum. The sequence goes on from OX438929.1 coordinate 20,806,097, forward strand.
TGACGGAGTTTAGAGTTTGTACCCAACTGTCTGATGTGGCGATAGGCTCGCCCCCATCACATTATCGGACGGAATAGCACGGCGAAAAGTTACATTAGTTGTACCTTTTTGGTATGGAGGATAGAAGAAAGGACCACCTTGTATGGGGGATTCTTATACTACTAACAGACGATTAGATTTGGTATCATGCGACCAATTCGTCACGCGGTACACATGCGGTACAGTCTTCACGCCACACGATCGAACCGTACCATGCGATGTCCAGTTGTATCCAACCAAGTTTGATGGACAAGCCATCGAACCAGCCGTACCAACAACAACATAATAATGTCCATCGAACCGTGCCCCACACGATGCGATATGTTTCGATGGCATACCATTTTAATGGTTCGGCTGTACCAAATCGCATCGTATATTCCCACTTTTAGACTATGGTGGATACTCAAAGGGGGGATTAGTCGAAAAAGTGTCTACTTGTAAACAACGAATTATAGTTCGAACACTCATCGAAATAGCTAGTGTAGGAAGTGTAAATAATGAGAACTTTTGTTTTTTATGAAATTTTGTTGATACAGCTTTGTAATAATGACTTTATTGTTGTTAATACAAAAAGAAAAAATAAAGAAGCAATTTTAAGGTACTCTCTAATAATTTGTGGAGGTCTATTTAAAATTCATCCAGTTGCTACTATAGCGTTACCTTAATTAGCTCCCTTTCAATGGTCCTCCTTACTTCTACCCTCCATATTTTTGGGGATAAAAGGTGTGTGACCATTTAAATAAAACAAAAGAATCACACACAAAATATTTATTTAATTACACATCAGTGATCTCCGGGAGTTCTGCATTAGGCACAAGCCTTGGGGAGGCATTGTTGTCACATGTACAGAAACAGTTACCCCCTTGAGGGCCGTTTGGCAGGATCAGAACTTTAAGATTCGTATTCGTTTCTAGCGCGTGCATTATTTCTGAAAATAAAATATTACGTTAAAAACGCCAACCAAATCGGATCAGTAGTTTTTGAGAAAATCGCGGACATACAGACTTGTACATATCCGCGTCGAATACAAAACCTCCTTTTTTTGAAGTCTGTTAAAAAGTGGCATTTACGGGCAAGTATCACGTGAGGATCACGATGTTTTGCTTCACCGTTAAAGCGAGCGATAATTCACAAAGAATGCACACATATTTTTTTTAGGAAAGTCAGAGGTGTGTGCCCTTGGGTATTGAACCTACGGACATTTGTTTCGGCAGTCCGTTCCCCTCCCAACTAGCCTATTGCCACTTTTTAAGTAAGTACTTTAAGCCGTTTCTAAAAACACTAAGGCGGAATTCAAAGTGTAAGTATGTTATTCGAGTCAATAGGTACTCGGTACCGCAATATACCTAAAAATATTACATTTACTAAAGTGAATTTATTTCCTAAAACTAGTAATCGTTAACATACCTTTCTTCCCTTGATTGAGAGCTAGCTTCCCTCCACTAGAAGTTGTGGTTTCTACGGCAGTGCCCGGCACGTATGACCCTGGCGGCTGTGGCGGCATTTCTTCGACCAAAAGTAAACCAGATTCGGTTGCAGTTTGTTCTTGAGATATCGTTGATGCTTCTATAGTGGAACTTTCAACATGGCTTGTACTTTGGTCGCTTTGTTCTGCCTCAGATTTGGTCGAAGCTTCTTCAGCAGAACTTTCTGCATTCCTTGGTCTTTGATCGCTAGTTTCTATTGTCTGAGATGTGGTTGCAGATTCTTCCATAGAATTTTCATTCACTGCTGTATTTTGGTCACTAGACTGCTCGAAGTTGTCATATTCGGTTGATGCCCTAGCGGCGGAGCTCTCAGTCAGTGTACTATGATCAGTTTCTTGTTGGATAGACGGCAATTTTGTCAAAGCTTCTGTAGTTGAGCTTTCAAATGCACGACTTGTGCTTTGATCGTCTGCCTGTTGTAAGTTGTCAGATTCGGTTGATGATTTTACAGCAGAGCTTTCCATCGCCATTGTATTTTGATTAGTTTGTTGTGAATTTTCAGATTCGGTCGACGTTTCTACTGAAGAGCTTTCGGCATGGCTTGTCATTTGCTCACTTGTTTGTTGCGTTTGAGATGATTTTTCGGATTCCACTGTAGATCTTTCGGTTGCTACTGATTTTTGGTTCTTCTGTTCGAAGCTCTCAGATTTGGTCGAAGCTTCTTCAGCAGAACTTTCTGCATTCCTTGGTCTTTGATCGCTAGTTTCTATTGTCTGAGATGTGGTTGCAGATTCTTCCATAGAATTTTCATTCACTGCTGTATTTTGGTCACTAGACTGCTCGAAGTTGTCATATTCGGTTGATGCCCTAGCGGCGGAGCTCTCAGTAAGTGTATTATGATCAGTTTCTTGTTGGATAGACGGCGATTTTGTCAAAGCTTCTGTAGTTGAGCTTTCAAATGCACGACTTGTGCTTTGATCGTCTGCCTGTTGTAAGTTGTCAGATTCGGTTGAGGATTCTACAGAAGAGCTTTCCATCGCTATTGTATTTTGATTAGTTTGTTGTGAATTTTCAGATTCAGTCGACGATTCTACTGAAGAGCTTTCGGCATGGTTTGTCATTTGCTCGCTTGTTTGTTGTATTTGAGATGATTTCTCGGATTCTAATGTAGATCTTTCGGTTGCTACTGATTTTTGGTTCTTCTGTTCGAAGCTCTCAGATTTAGTCGAAGCTTCTTCAGTAGAACTTTCTGCATGCCTTGGTCTTTGGTCGCTAGTTTCTATTGTCTGAGATTTGGTTGCTGATTCTTCCATATAATTTTCAGTCATTGCTGTATTTTGGTCGCTAGACTGCTCGAAGTTGTCATATTCGGTTGATGCTTCAGCGGCGGAGCTCTCAGTAACTGTACTATGATCAGTTGCTTGTTGGATAGACGGCGATTTTGTCAAAGCTTGTACAGTTGAGCTTTCAAATGCACGACTTGCGCTTTGATCGCCTGCTTGTTGTAAGTTGTCAGATTCGGTTGATGATTCTACAGAAGAGCTTTCCATCGCCATTGTATTTTGATAAGTTTGTTGTGATTTTTCAGATTCGGTCGACGTTTCTACTGAAGAGCTTTCGGCATGGCTTGTCATTTGCTCACTTGCTTGTTGCGTTTGAGATGATTTTTCGGATTCTACTGTAGATCTTTCGGTTGCTACTGATTTTTGGTTCTTCTGTTCGAAGCTCTCAGATTTGGTCGAAGCTTCTTCAGCAGAACTTTCTGCATTTCTTGGTCTTTGATCGCTAGTTTCTATTGTCTGAGATGTGGTTGCTGATTCTTCCATAGAATTTTCAGTCACTGCTGTATTTTGGTCGCTAGACTGCTCGAAGTTGTCATATTCGGTTGATGCCCTAGCGGCGGAGCTCTCAGTAAGTGTACCATGATCAGTTTCTTGTTGGATAGACGGCGATTTTGTCAAAGCTTCTGTAGTTGAGCCTTCAAATGCACCTCTTGTGCTTTGATCGTCTGCCTGTTGTAAGTTGACTGATGATTCTAGAGAAGAGCTTTCCATTGCCATAGCATTTTGATTAGTTTGTTGTGAACTTTCAGATTCGGTCGACGATTCTATTGAAGAGCTTTCGGCATGGTTTGTCATTTGCTCACTTGTTTGTTGTGTTTGAGATGATTTCTCGGATTGTACTGTAGATCTTTCGGTTGCTACTGATTTTTGGTTCTTCTGTTCAAAGCTCTCAGATTTGGTCGAAGCTTCTTCAGCATAACTTTCTGCATTCCTTGGCCTTTGGTCGTTACTTCCTATTGGCTTAGATTTGGTTGCTGATTCTTCCATAGAATTTTCAGTCATTGCCGTATATTGGTCGCTAGACTGCTCGAAGTTGTCATATTCGGTTGATGCTTTAGCGGCTGAGTTCTCAGTAACTGTACTATGATCAGTTGATTGTCTCATAGACGGCGATTTTGTCAAGGCTTCTATAGTTGAGCTTTCAAATACACGACTTGTGCTTTGATCGTCTGCCTGTTGTAAGTTGTCAGATTCGGTTGATGATTTTACAGCAGAGCTTTCCATCGCCATTGTATTTTGATTAGTTTGTTGTGAATTTTCAGATTCAGTCGACGTTTCTACTGAAGAGCTTTCGGCATGGCTTGTCATTTGCTCACTTATTTGTTGCGTTTGAGATGATTTTTCGGATTCTACTGTAGATCTTTCGGTTGCTACTGATTTTTGGTTCTTCTGTTCGAAGCTCTCAGATTTGGTCGAAGCTTCTTCAGCAGAACTTTCTGCATTCCTTGGCCTTTGGTCGTTACTTCCTATTGGCTTAGATTTGGTTGCTGATTCTTCCATAGAATTTTCAGTCATTGCCGTATATTGGTCGCTAGACTGCTCGAAGTTGTCATATTCGGTTGATACTTTAGCGGCTGAGTTCTCAGTAACTGTACTATGATCAGTTGATTGTCTCAGAGACGGCGATTTTGTCAAGGCTTCTATAGTTGAGCTTTCAAATACACGACTTGTGCTTTGATCGTCTGCCTGTTGTAAGTTGTCAGATTCGGTTGATGATTCTACAGAAGAGCTTTCCATCGCTATTGTATTTTGATTAGTTTGTTGTGAATTTTCAGATTCAGTCGACGATTCTACTGAAGAGCTTTCGGCATGGTTTGTCATTTGCTCGCTTGTTTGTTGTATTTGAGATGATTTCTCGGATTCTACTGTAGATCTTTCGGTTGCTACTGATTTTTGGTTCTTCTGTTCGAAGCTCTCAGATTTGGTCGAAGCTTCTTCAGCAGAACTTTCTGCATTTCTTGGTCTTTGATCGCTAGTTTCTATTGTCTGAGATGTGGTTGCTGATTCTTCCATAGAATTTTCAGTCACTGCTGTATTTTGGTCGCTAGACTGCTCGAAGTTGTCATATTCGGTTGATGCCCTAGCGGCGGAGCTCTCAGTAAGTGTACCATGATCAGTTTCTTGTTGGATAGACGGCGATTTTGTCAAAGCTTCTGTAGTTGAGCCTTCAAATGCACCTCTTGTGCTTTGATCGTCTGCCTGTTGTAAGTTGACTGATGATTCTAGAGAAGAGCTTTCCATTGCCATAGCATTTTGATTAGTTTGTTGTGAACTTTCAGATTCGGTCGACGATTCTATTGAAGAGCTTTCGGCATGGTTTGTCATTTGCTCACTTGTTTGTTGCGTTTGAGATGATTTTTCGGATTCTACTGTAGATCTTTCGGTTGCTACTGATTTTTGGTTCTTCTGTTCGAAGCCCTCAGATTTGGTCGAAGCTTCTTCAGCAGAACTTTCTGCATTCCTTGGTCTTTGATCGCTAGTTTCTATTGTCTGAGATGTGGTTGCTGATTCTTCCATAGAATTTTCAGTCACTGCTGTTTTTTGGACGCTAGACTGCTCGAAGTTGTCATATTCGGTTGATGCCCTAGCGGCGGAGCTCTCAGTAAGTGTACTATGATCAGTTTCTTGTTGGATAGACGGCGATTTTGTCAAAGCTTCTGTAGTTGAGTCTTCAAATGCACCTCTTGTGCTTTGATCGTCTGCCTGTTGTAAGTTGACTGATAATTCTAGAGAAGAGCTTTCCATTGCCATAGCATTTTGATTAGTTTGTTGTGAACTTTCAGATTCGGTCGACGATTCTATTGAAGAGCTTTCGGCATGGTTTGTCATTTGCTCGCTTGTTTGTTGTGTTTGAGATGATTTCTCGGATTGTACTGTAGATCTTTCGGTTGCTACTGATTTTTGGTTCTTCTGTTCGAAGCTCTCAGATTTGGTCGAAGCTTCTTCAGCATAACTTTCTGCATTCCTTGGCCTTTGGTCGTTACTTCCTATTGGCTTAGATTTGGTTGCTGATTCTTCCATAGAATTTTCAGTCATTGCCGTATATTGGTCGCTAGACTGCTCGAAGTTGTCATATTCGGTTGATGCTTTAGCGGCTGAGTTCTCAGTAACTGTACTATGATCAGTTGATTGTCTCATAGACGGCGATTTTGTCAAGGCTTCTATAGTTGAGCTTTCAAATACACGACTTGTGCTTTGATCGTCTGCCTGTTGTAAGTTGTCAGATTCGGTTGATGATTTTACAGCAGAGCTTTCCATCGCCATTGTATTTTGATTAGTTTGTTGTGAATTTTCAGATTCAGTCGACGTTTCTACTGAAGAGCTTTCGGCATGGCTTGTCATTTGCTCACTTATTTGTTGCGTTTGAGATGATTTTTCGGATTCTACTGTAGATCTTTCGGTTGCTACTGATTTTTGGTTCTTCTGTTCGAAGCTCTCAGATTTGGTCGAAGCTTCTTCAGCAGAACTTTCTGCATTCCTTGGCCTTTGGTCGTTACTTCCTATTGGCTTAGATTTGGTTGCTGATTCTTCCATAGAATTTTCAGTCATTGCCGTATATTGGTCGCTAGACTGCTCGAAGTTGTCATATTCGGTTGATACTTTAGCGGCTGAGTTCTCAGTAACTGTACTATGATCAGTTGATTGTCTCAGAGACGGCGATTTTGTCAAGGCTTCTATAGTTGAGCTTTCAAATACACGACTTGTGCTTTGATCGTCTGCCTGTTGTAAGTTGTCAGATTCGGTTGATGATTCTACAGAAGAGCTTTCCATCGCTATTGTATTTTGATTAGTTTGTTGTGAATTTTCAGATTCAGTCGACGATTCTACTGAAGAGCTTTCGGCATGGTTTGTCATTTGCTCGCTTGTTTGTTGTATTTGAGATGATTTCTCGGATTCTACTGTAGATCTTTCGGTTGCTACTGATTTTTGGTTCTTCTGTTCGAAGCTCTCAGATTTGGTCGAAGCTTCTTCAGCAGAACTTTCTGCATTTCTTGGTCTTTGATCGCTAGTTTCTATTGTCTGAGATGTGGTTGCTGATTCTTCCATAGAATTTTCAGTCACTGCTGTATTTTGGTCGCTAGACTGCTCGAAGTTGTCATATTCGGTTGATGCCCTAGCGGCGGAGCTCTCAGTAAGTGTACCATGATCAGTTTCTTGTTGGATAGACGGCGATTTTGTCAAAGCTTCTGTAGTTGAGCCTTCAAATGCACCTCTTGTGCTTTGATCGTCTGCCTGTTGTAAGTTGACTGATGATTCTAGAGAAGAGCTTTCCATTGCCATAGCATTTTGATTAGTTTGTTGTGAACTTTCAGATTCGGTCGACGATTCTATTGAAGAGCTTTCGGCATGGTTTGTCATTTGCTCACTTGTTTGTTGCGTTTGAGATGATTTTTTGGATTCTACTGTAGATCTTTCGGTTGCTACTGATTTTTGGTTCTTCTGTTCGAAGCCCTCAGATTTGGTCGAAGCTTCTTCAGCAGAACTTTCTGCATTCCTTGGTCTTTGATCGCTAGTTTCTATTGTCTGAGATGTGGTTGCTGATTCTTCCATAGAATTTTCAGTCACTGCTGTTTTTTGGACGCTAGACTGCTCGAAGTTGTCATATTCGGTTGATGCCCTAGCGGCGGAGCTCTCAGTAAGTGTACTATGATCAGTTTCTTGTTGGATAGACGGCGATTTTGTCAAAGCTTCTGTAGTTGAGTCTTCAAATGCACCTCTTGTGCTTTGATCGTCTGCCTGTTGTAAGTTGACTGATAATTCTAGAGAAGAGCTTTCCATTGCCATAGCATTTTGATTAGTTTGTTGTGAACTTTCAGATTCGGTCGACGATTCTATTGAAGAGCTTTCGGCATGGTTTGTCATTTGCTCGCTTGTTTGTTGTGTTTGAGATGATTTCTCGGATTGTACTGTAGATCTTTCGGTTGCTACTGATTTTTGGTTCTTCTGTTCAAAGCTCTCAGATTTGGTCGAAGCTTCTTCAGCATAACTTTCTGCATTCCTTGGCCTTTGGTCGTTACTTCCTATTGGCTTAGATTTGGTTGCTGATTCTTCCATAGAATTTTCAGTCATTGCCGTATATTGGTCGCTAGACTGCTCGAAGTTGTCATATTCGGTTGATGCTTTAGCGGCTGAGTTCTCAGTAACTGTACTATGATCAGTTGATTGTCTCATAGACGGCGATTTTGTCAAGGCTTCTATAGTTGAGCTTTCAAATACACGACTTGTGCTTTGATCGTCTGCCTGTTGTAAGTTGTCAGATTCGGTTGATGATTTTACAGCAGAGCTTTCCATTGCCATAGCATTTTGATTAGTTTGTTGTGAACTTTCAGATTCGGTCGACGATTCTATTGAAGAGCTTTCGGCATGGTTTGTCATTTGCTCGCTTGTTTGTTGTGTTTGAGATGATTTCTCGGATTGTACTGTAGATCTTTCGGTTGCTACTGATTTTTGGTTCTTCTGTTCGAAGCTCTCAGATTTGGTCGAAGCTTCTTCAGCATAACTTTCTGCATTCCTTGGCCTTTGGTCGTTACTTCCTATTGGCTTAGATTTGGTTGCTGATTCTTCCATAGAATTTTCAGTCATTGCCGTATATTGGTCGCTAGACTGCTCGAAGTTGTCATATTCGGTTGATGCTTTAGCGGCTGAGTTCTCAGTAACTGTACTATGATCAGTTGATTGTCTCATAGACGGCGATTTTGTCAAGGCTTCTATAGTTGAGCTTTCAAATACACGACTTGTGCTTTGATCGTCTGCCTGTTGTAAGTTGTCAGATTCGGTTGATGATTTTACAGCAGAGCTTTCCATCGCCATTGTATTTTGATTAGTTTGTTGTGAATTTTCAGATTCGGTCGACGATTCTACTGAAGAGCTTTCGGCATGGTTTGTCATTTGCTCGCTTGTTTGTTGTGTTTGAGATGATTTCTCGGATTGTACTGTAGATCTTTCGTTTGCTACTGTAAAAGTAGATTCCTTAGCTTTATCTAGAGATTCGTTTATGACTGCTGCATCTGTAGTTGACTGTAAAGGTGCTTCAAATAGTGTAGACCCATGAGTTTCGTCAACATCTTCATCGTTAACTGTTGTATCAATAGTTGAGTGTTCGTAGTCACTTTCAGTAATTGAAGTAGCTTCTTCATTGGCTTTGGAAGAAGTTGATAGAGCAGATGACTTTTCTTGCACAATTCCTAAACTGGCTGCATTAGTGGCTATAACGTCATTATTTATTATAATACCGTGACGTGAATCTTTAGATTCTTGATGTTTTGCTTCGTCTAAATCATAGAGACTCTCTGTGGTTTCTGTGTTTCGATTAATTTCAGCTGTAGATTCAGAAGACTCAAATGTTCCTTTGCTTGCTGATTCCGCTTCTTTAGTGGAATACCCGTCGGTAGTTACTGTGGATTCGTAGATGGTCGAATCCATTTTGTCAGATGCCTTTTCAGTGGATGTTATTAAATTGTCTATAGCTGAAGACGTAGTTTCTTCGTTTTCAGTTACTTCACTGATTGATTCATTGCTATCTATAGACGAACTGGCCTTTTCGAAATCTGAATATCTTTCAGAAGATAATTCGTTGGTTGATGATTCTGTTGTACTTGAATCTTCAGTTGTCAATGCGTAAATACTTTTTGAAGGAGATTTTTGCGATGTCACTTCATTAGCTGAGTCGGTAGATCTATCTTCATTTGTCTCTGATGCGTAGGAGGGTTCACTTGCATGATAGTTTTCTGTTGCAGTATCATCCATACTTGATGAAGCCTCTTTAGTTATATCGTTATAAGATCCAGATTCCGCTTTACTTGATTTTTTTTCTACATACGAAGATTCATAACTTTGTGTTATACCCACACTATCTGGTGAATGTCCAGTTGATTCCGTTATTCCAGATTTATCTTTTTCCGAAGCTGGTTGATTATTTTCTGAAGCTGAAGTAATTTTAGCCACTTCTTCTGTAGCTAGATCAATAATTGAGTCATTCACGATTGATGCCTCATTTTCTGCATCAACAGCCTTTTCAGATTCATAGCTACTCTCTACAGTTGAGTCTTTATTACCCGAAGATTGTGTGATTACGAAGTTACTTCGAGAAGTTTCCTCATTCTTCCTAGTAGAACTGGATGATGCAGATTTCGCAGTTGACGAATATTCTTCAGTGACTGAAGTTTCTGAGGATGTTACTTCATTATATTCGCTAGTGGATTCAGCTAAAGAAATATCTTTTATAGTACTTAATCTGTCATCGGAAGCAGTTACTTTACTAGATGAATCTTCAGTACTTGTAACATCGCCATTTGAGTTAGCTTTAGTAGCAAGTATACCTTCTTGAATAGTTGGTATAGTTTTTTCATTAGGAATAGTCGATCCCTCTTCGGAAGTTGAGTTTTCTATGGTGGTTTGTTCATTGTTATCTATATTTGCTTCTTTGTTGAATTGAGAGGAAATAGATGCGTAAGAAGACTCGGTAGTGGTTAAAAATTGGTTTGCAAGTGCATCTTTGTTAGTTGATTCAGAAGTTGAATGAACGTCTGACAATTTCTCTTCTTCATTGGTTGATTCGTCATTTTCAACATCAGCTGTAGCTTTGTCAATAGTGGGTTCCACTCCTTCATTAATAAATGCAGATTCATTAACAGCGAAATCTTGAACATTCGATATAACACTGTTGGGAGTGTCTTCGTGGCTACTGTGTGTTACAGTTTCTAGATTGGTTGGTTGAGAACTAGATGGTACATGGAATGTTTCGGTAGATGGTGAATATACATCTGTTGAAGATTGTGTAATAGTTGCTATATCAATTGAATTATCTTCAATATTTGAATTTTTTTCCTTGAATGAATCTTGTTGATTAGCTAATGCTTCAGATAAAGGTATAATTTTTTCAGTTGTAAGTCCCAAATCAGATGTCATTTGTTCCTTAGTTGATGTAAAATCTTGTCTACCTACATCAATAATTGATTTAGCATCTTCAGAATCTTTTGTTTCGGCATAATTTGTACTACCTTCAACATTTGATTTAGTTTTTTCAATGGCATTGTCGAAGTTTGCCTCTTGAGTTGTCGATTCTTGCTCTTGATTTAATTTGGTACTGTGCTCTTCGTAAATATTTAAGCTTGTGCTTGGTTCTTCTGAACTTTCAGTAACTCCTTCGTGATCAGATAGGTTTTCATAACCGGCAGTTACATCGATACTAGAATCACTAGTGCTAGTTCCAAATTTTGAATTGTCAGTATGGGTACTATATTCGTCGTACACATTTTTAGCAGAATTTGATTCGTCAGTCGTTGCGTCAGTATCCCGGTGGTCAGCCAAAGGTTCGTCATCAATTTCAGGTTCTGATGGTTGTTCAATAATAACCGTCGGTTTTTCATACGTTGGTTGCTTTTCAGAAAGCAAAGGACGCTCAATAATAACTGTTGGTAATGTATTTGGTTCCTCATAAGTTTGTTCAGGGAGTTCATTATCGTATTCTCTAGTATTTGATTGGTCAGTATCTTCAATAACGCCTGACTGATAAGCGAATTCTGACTCATTGTCGTCGCTGGAGTCAAAAATGTAATCGCTGTAGTCGTCTTCGAAGTTGTCGGGGTAATACGTGGTCGCTTCTTCGGTGGTTGTTTTTGGGATTTTTGGCTTGTTTTGTTTTATATATTCGATCGCGTTGGGTATGTCTGGAATATTTTTAGGATGAAATTATTCAGAATGCAGAAGTAGTAGTATTTTTGTATTTATGGTTATTAAAGTATGAAATTGCGTTTTTTGGACAAAAATAAAGACCTAAGTGAGATTTTTTTCCGTATTTAATCTAGATTTTGTTACAATTTATAATAATATTATTTTTTATAAAATAAAAAAGCATATTAAAAGAAAGATCTTATCCAATGATACCTGTCTGTCCGGTCGCTCTTCTCAGGTCATCCAGCGCATCAAGGAAGTCTGAAAAATACATATTGATTGATAGACAAACTAGATAGATACAGGAGAATGCTGGTCAGTTTGAAACCAGATATAAAAAGGGTGCGGCGGTAACCAAGCCGCTTTTCTACAAGCCTTAACGTCAATAAATAGAAACAAATGCATAGGAATGACGTATCCTCGCATACATTGGATATATTGTTATACAAAAATTTTGAACCTGTTTGTCATAACTCACCCAGTGAACACGTTGACGTCAAAGTGACGACTAAATGATATTGCTTTATGTCAGGTTTTACGTAAGATATAAGTCAGATATGAGTCACATGTGACTCATTATTTCACATTTCTTGACGTAAACCGTTTACATAATATGACGTACGTATGATATCCAGTTGACATCATTATTATTGATTTTTATTTATAATCGAATTGTACGCGAGAATAAACACAATCTATTGGGGTTAATGCTTGTAGAAAAGCATATTGGCTTTGGCACTTCCTAAAACCCTTACAATAGCCACTGGGTATGGCGGGGTTTACAGCTTGTCTACGGTCAGTGACTGCCTTGGTGGCCTAAGGCCTTGTTGTATTACGGTACGACTGCATTGGTGAGGTCTCGGTTTCGATTCCCGGGACGGGCAAAGTGATATTGGGTTTTCAAATTCAGTATCAGCGCGGAGTCTGGAATTTAGGCCTGATTTGGGAATAGGCTGGCGATATCACACCATAAGACGGAATATGTACGGCGAAAAGTGTGTGCACTAGTTGCGCTCTGCCTACCCCTTTGGGGATAAAAGGCTTCTCGTTTAATTTTATTATTTCAGGTAACTTGGAATGTAAATTGTTCGCCTACGATACAGGCAGTGGCTAGTGTTAGGACCAAGCAGCGGTTTTTAATTTCCTATGATCTCAATTTAATTTTATTCTTATGTAACAATTTAATAGCCACAAACCAACAAACACGAAAGATTAATTTAAGACGTGCTAGTTACTTAATGACCCGCCCACCTAGAACTAATTATGGAAACAGGAATGCAGAGTTTGAGGGTGTCAAAATTTACAATAAATTACCAACGGAAATAAAAAAACTAAATAAAGGTGAATATAACTTACTGTTGGTTTCCGTGTATTCTTGAACCTTTAAAACGGCTTCTTCTAAATCTGAAAAAGAATACAAGACTTATTATGAGAACCTCCATTTTAAATTCGGTTCAAAAATTCTAAAAAACCGACTTAAGAATGTTTACAATCATGATTTTATATTTTTATGGAATCTTGAAAAATAAACAGTCGAAGGCGGGACTCGAACCCACGACCTCCGGCGTACCGTGCCGGTGCTCTTCCAATTGAGCCACTTCGACCCTGCCTTCGATTGCTAATTTCAAGATCCATGTTTAATTCTCTTAAAGGATAAATATATCCTAGGTACTCTATATTAAACAAATATACAAAAAAATCTAAAAGCATTTGAAATGTAGAATCAAGGGTTATAAGGGCATGGAATAAAACAACTTTATTATTATTACGTAATAAAAATAATGACAGATGTTTCTCGATTCATTCAGGGCAAAGATAATGCACTATGAGTACTCATAAGCCAGCAATCCTACTAATATTATAAAGGCGAAACTTTGTAAGTATGTATGGATGTATGGATGTCTGGATGTATGGATGTTTGTTACTCTTTCACGCAAAAACTACTGAACGGATTTCGATGAAATTTGGCGCACGGTTAGATCATATCCTGGATTAACACATAGGCTACATTTGATCCCGGGAAAATAAAAAGCGGGACTTTTGTCCCGGAAAAACTTATAACGTGGGCGGAGCCGCGGGCAAAATCTAGTGAATAATAAATAGCCCTATAGTGTCCCACTGCTGGGCACGACGACGACGTAGCCTGAGTTGTCGCCCGGGGTGGACTCAAAATTGGCCGTCCCAAACCACAGGAAGAAAAAATTAAAAGGTCATTGGAACAAATAAGTCACTAGCGCCATAGACATATTACATATATAATATTAATAGGATTTCGCCGCCTCCTTAAATATGCCCCACGCCTAGGGCTGCCATCATTTAAATTGCCGACGCCAGATATACACGGCAAAAATCCCGGACATTTGGGCGAAATGTGGGTTTTTCCCCGGACATCTCTGAAAAAATATTTCGCCGTGTCTTCTTGAATGCGGGTTATTATGAATGAATTTTTAACTAAGGTGTATTTCAATTTATCGCTTATCTATAAAAAAATTGATTTCCCTTGACAACAAGTGCCCGAGTTTTACCCGGACCCTTTTTGAAACCCCTGCCGGACGGCCCCCGGACGCCCTTCAAAATAGGACAAATCCGGGGAAATCCAGACGGATGGCAGCCGTACCCACGTCGCAACCACTCTACGCCGCTTGAGAGGTGTTATATTAAGTAGTGTTGGGTAGGACAAACAAAAAAGTTTGTAAGAGTAGCCTCGTTTTTGCACTAAGCCAGTACAATGTCCCACTTCAAATGACGCGAGGCGTATTGAAGCTCAGCGATACGTTTGAAGTAACGAGTATAAATATGACATAATGTTCATTGAAGAATGACGTGCTGTTGTAATTTGTAGCATGCGTCTCGCCTCCTCTCTGTCCTCGTCCTATAGATTTATTAAGACAGAGAGTGAGCAACGCGATTTCGTGACTACCGTGACATAAAATTTGAATTAGTACAATATAAAATGTGTTTGAGCCGCTCTTCCATTTTGACTTAATGTACAGGAGAAATGTACCGCCTCTTGTAGGTCCTACCCAACACTAGTTATAAGGTATAGCATGTACTAATAATACTCACAGAATCTATTGCTCAGCGTGATTAGCGACTCAAAGAACTTGATGACATCTGCGAATAAAAATATGACATATATTACTTAGATTCCGTTTATTGTATTTATGAATTACCAATAAAGGTCTAAACTATCAAAACGCGTCTAAGTTTTAGTTATTACGCATCAAACTAACACAGTCTAATATCATTCTCTATTTGGCTGTATGCAACACTGCCTTTGATTTTCCAATAAAAAAAAAAAACAAATTAATATATCATTGACCCCTAGGAACTAGTAAATAACTAAATATAAATCTTGTCTTTTCAGCCAATAATTATTCTTAGCTTTGTGGATCGTAGGTGTGTCTCATCGCGATAATCGAACCTGCGGTCTCTTATTTCACAGACAATAGTCCATTTTGCCATAAACACTGCCATGACGAAAGAAAACTTTTTTTATTTAAATTCACGATTTCATGTCCTCATTTCAACAAACCAATAAATTAGGTTAGTTTTTCGAAAATTTGGGTGCTTATAAAATGGACATTAGTCAATAAACTGATAGTAATGTCATCTATTATACGAAATAATTAAGTTTATAACTAAAGAGTTTACATTATGTACATTATAATAGATGGCGTTGCTATCAATACTTACCCATTTCGGTGGTTGAAGAGACCTCCTCTAGAATCTCGAACAAACCTAGAACAAGACCTGTTCAAATTATTATTTAGTCTGTGGACAAGTAGGCATTAATGACAAGAGAACAAAGCAGCAGTGTGCATGCACTGTTGCGTTTCGGTTTGAAGGACATTGTATCCAGTGTAACTACTGGTAATGAGACTTAACATCTTATGTCTCAGGATGACGAGCGCAGTGGAATGCCACACAGTACTTTGTAACTCAAGGTGCTGAATGGTGTTGCTACTGTTTATAAGTGGTGGTATCGCTTACCATCAGGCGAACAGCATTCATTTGTTGCGTAGCTGTCATTAAATTTTTCTTTTTTATTTTCCGCAGTAAACTTAATTAAAGAAGACAATCTAGATAAAACAACTTTTTTTTTATAAATATGTTTGATTGTTTTCTGTTTAATAAAAAACCTTCAAATAAGTGGTAATACTTACTGTTTCCATTGCATACTTTGTTCAACAACGCGGTCGCCTCGCTGATGGTGTTGGTGCTGGTGACCTTCAAGATGGTCTCTAAGAAGACCGAGGCATCCACTTCCGTAAACTTTTCCACCATATCGAAGAAGAAGAAGATATCTGCGTAATATCAGTAAAGACAGGAATCAGAACTAATGAAAATATTATACAAGCATTTCAATTGGTCCTGTAAGTCCTGCAAGGTTCTTTGCAGAAGTCTTATCATTGTTTAAACGATAAAAATTAACGAAATATTAACCTTAAAGATATAGTATTAGTAAAGTTAATATTTATAGTATTTGTAAAATGGATATTTATAGACGCTGAGCACTCTTGCCTCCTCAAGCCCCGCGACGGACACCGATGTCCATATATATATAAGGTTTTTCCCATACATCTATATATATAAGCGGGGCTTGAAGGTTTAAATGAAAAAACAATCAGTAAAAAAAAATTGTAATATTTGGTGGATGCTGTCCGCCGCGAGATAATATGTGTGCGCCCCCCCCCCCCTACAAGAGTTGTCTTGCTGCATTAAGCGGCACCGCGCAGGGGTGGTTGCAGACGACAACTTAGACACTTGAGTCAGAGGAAGCCCGCATCCGTCCCTAATGCGATAAAGATGAAAAAAAAAGGATCGAACTGCGGTGCCATTATAAAAAAAGTTATCAATAGCCAATACAGCTGCAGCTTAGGCAGCAATGGACTTCTTCAGGTGTTTCTCCACTACTAAAGGTCATGTTTTTGAACCTCTCCTCTCATCTAGGTGAAACTCATTTCATTCTTATCCACTCCTGTATATTACGAAACACCACGAATTCCTTCTTCCTACACCTGTTTTACAGCTAATTTCTTCATCATGATGCTTCTCAGCAGTCAAAAGCCTACAGGTGGCATATTTTGAAGGGACTGTTGTTCTCCAGTAGACTAGACACCCTCGTAGGACTTGTTTTAGGCACAAATTGAGTGACCTTCTCCCAAAAAATAGACACCCACCTAGGAATTGCGTTGGGCACAAACTGAGAAACCTTTAAGGAAAGACATTGAGATATGAACACGCTGGACGCAGACCGGTTTTGACAGGTCTACAAATCTTTAGGGGAGATTCATTAGTACTTCCATGGGTGTAGCTTTTGCTTTCACGGGGGGTGAGTCCTACAATATAAAAATTTAAGTGACGTGGGTTCTTGTCTTTACACCGGATTTGAGAAGTTAAAGGGGCATCCGGATTCCCAAAATGTCAGCGGTTAGTGGCGTAGCGTGGCTTACTTGTGATTTGTAAATTATATACTATTTGAAAAAAAAAAAAAATGACAAAAGACCTACGGTGAGTTTCTTGGTGCTTCTTCTCAGGTCAGTGGGCTTTTCCGAAGCACCGGTAAAAATTTTTTGTTGATAAAAAAATTTTGTTATATATGACTTGTAAAAGCGCCCTTAGGGGCCTAATTACTTAATAAATGATTTGATTTGCTAATGGAGGGGGGACCCCTAAACGCCCCCTTACATACGCCTATGATTACTTCATGTGGCTAATGACAATAATGATGAAGAAGATGAGATGTCATATTGAACATACCTGTCATGTTAGTGATGCGTGATAAAACTTCCCAAGCTTGCTGGATATCTGAAAGGGGAATTTAAATAAATAAGGAATACTGCCTCGGTGACGCAGTTGTGGGAAATTTAAATAAATAAATACGCCTCGGAGGTTGTATTACGGTACCCACTGCATGCACTGTTGTGTGGTTTGAAGGATATTGTAGCCAGTGTAACTACTGAACATAATGAGACTTAACATCTTATGTCTCAGGATGACGAGCGCAGTGTAATGCCACACAGTACTTTGTAACTCAAGGTGCTGGATGGTGTTTCTACTGTTTATGGTCGTATCGCTTACCATCAGACGAACGGCATGCTCGTCTCGTCATTCAATGCAATAAAATAAAAACTTTTTAACAAAAATAAACCGGCTTCAAAACCACTACAAATAAAAAAAAAATTAAAATTTGTATTCGATGCCGATTTGTATCATATTTGGAGTCGATGCCTAATTCCCTGCGAAAAATACAATTGAATATCGAAAACCACGTCCAAATCGGATCAGTAGTTTTTGAGATACTCGCGGCCATACAAATTTATATACATAGGTACATACATACAAACGTACATACATACGGATCGAATACAGAACCTTCTTTTTGAAGTCGGTTAAAAAGACTATGTACTCTTTATATCTTGTACGAAGTTTTCACTTTTTTGCTATGTTGTGAATTTAGTTTAATTTATAATTATGTCCTGTATGTATTTTGCGTTAAAATTCGAAACCTATTAAAATAACTAAATAAAACATTCTAGAAAAATATGGTAAAACCATAATGATTCCTTATGTTTACGCGAATGTCAGACATTGAAATTAAACTCCTATTAGGGATTGTATCGCGGCTTAATTTATTTCTCTCCCGACGTTTCGAAGACTGCACTTCGTGGTAACGGGGTGGATTAGTATTAACATACGTAATATTAGTTTAATTTCAATAAAAACCAACTTACTCCTAGTTCCAGTAGAAGTTGTTAGCCTCTTGAAGAAGTCTAGTACGTTCGATTGTTTGGAACTGACGCGGATCTTCTCCCAGATGTGCAGGAGAGACACTGAAAGAAACAACTCAGTTCAGCTCACCAGGGATATAGGAAGACATTAAGCTAATTAAGCAGGCCGGCATAACAGTGCTGACCGACCAGGGATGTTTATTTCTTGCCGGACGATATTATTTTTGGGCTTCACTTCATTAACCATCAGATGCAGTGAAGCCATTTTGTCGAGCCTTCGACAAAAAAATCCTGGTTGTAAGATATGTAATCCTCCTAGCCATTTTCTGCCACGGCGGCCAACCTCAACGGAAATCAGCCAACGCAGGAGATATTATAGTGCACAAGTGTGCTATACACAGGTGCACTCATTCACTCTCATAGTCCGGTGAGACGGCAGACATGACCGGAGAGATCAGGCGCAGGACCAACGGCTTTACATGCTTATCGGGGGTATCACACCACCATCCTCTCAGTGACTGAGTAATTTTTAAGATGGAAAAACCGTATCAATGTTTTTGGCTCGACCCTGGATTCGAACCCAGGACCTCAGCACGCAAATCGTACTCGTAACGCGTACGCAATACAACTACGCCACCGAGGCAGATAAGTAAGATATAGGTACTTAGTATTCACCATGAGAGCGACCACCATACACAAGGCGACAAAGCCACGTAATCGGTCCGGGATTAGCTTGGATATATCACAGGCTGGCTTGTGTCCACTAACGAGGGATAGCCTAGTTGGGAGTGGAACGGACTGCTGAGACACTAATAACATAATGAGACTTAACATCTCGACGGTCCCATAGAACAAAGTCGTATATGCAAAATGTTAGCTTTTCAGTAGAGCGCTTTGAAAGTCATAAGTTTGTATTCATGTGCGAATTAGTGCTATTTTCACACATTAGGTTCAAAGTTGTTACTGAACCCTATAGAATATAATGTGTCGTTCATGTATAATACTACTAAGAGACGATTAGATTTGGTATCATGCGACCAATTCGTCACGCGGTACAGTCTTCACGCCACACGATCGAACCGTACCATGCGACGTCCAGTTGTATCCAACCAAGTTTGAAGGACAAGCCATCGAACCAGCCGTACCAACAATAATAATAATAATGTCCATCGAACCGTGCCCCACACCATGCGATATGGTTCGATGGCATACCGTTTTAATGGTTCGGCTGTACCAAATCGCATCGTATGTGTCCACTTTAACTTGTGATTTTCACAATTAATGTAGACTTTCAAAGCGCTCTACTGAAAAGCTTCATTTTGCATATACGACTTTGTTCTATGGGACCGTCGATCTTATGTCTCAGAATGACGAGCGCAGTGGAATGCCACACAGTACTTTGTAACTCAAGGTGCTGGATGGTGTTGCTACTGTTTATGGTCGTATCGCTTACCATCAGGCGAACAGCATGCTCGTCTTGTTAAATTTAATTAAAAATTAATTAGCCGAGCCCACATTAAAAATGTAAACGGATTTAAATAGGTAGGTACCACCGCAATGTCTATTTCTACCGCCAGCCGTGTGCATGCACTGTTGTGTGGTTTGAAGGACATTGTATCCAGTGTAACTACTGGACATAATGAGACTTAACATCTTATGTCTCAGGATGACGAGCGCAGCGTGTGGCACACTTCATACACCTTCGAAATTCTTATATAGAACTTCTCATATTATATACAGGTTTCCTTACATTTTCCTGCACTGTTAAAGCAAGCGATTATTTGCAAAGAATACCCAGAATGAACACAGAACTTTAAAAAAATCAGATGTGCGTGCCCTTGGGTACACCTACTGTTTATGGTCGGTCGCAACACCACCAAGCGAGCAACATGCTCGTATCGTCGTTCAGAAGCGATAAAAAGTCACTCACTTCGTCTGATTGTAAGTTTTCTGATCGCAACATCAGCTTCGATGATGTTTTCAGTCTGTGTGACCCCAATAAGTGTTGAGAGGAAGTGCAGAGGGTCCAGCCTCTTCGTCGCTTTATTGATCTTCTGAGCTGATAATATTATACCTGCGGGGAGAATAAACATTTAATATACACATATACATATACACTCACGCCTTTTATCTCCGAAGGGATAGGCAGAGGCGCAACTAGTGCACCCATTTTCCGCCATTATTCCGTCCCATGATGTGATAAGGCGCGAGCCTATCGCCATATCGGGCACAAATTCTAGACTCCGAGCCGATACTGAATAGAAAAACTCAATATCACTGCCCGACCCGGGGATCGAACCCGAGACCCCAGCAGAAGTGTGCAGCACTTCATACAACTACGCCACTGACGCAGTGTAAAGAATCACTAGAATATGTCCTAGCCAGTTTCGGCCACGGCGGCCAATCTCAACGGAGACCAGCCAACGCAGGAGATATTATAGTGCACAAGTGTGTGCGCAATACACAGGTGCACTCGCTATTCCTTCACTCTCATAGTACGGTGAGACGGCAGACATGACCGGAGAGAGATCAGGCGCAGGACCAACGGCTTTACGTGCTTTCCGAGGCACGGGGGTATCACACCGACAACTTCCGGACTCCGAGCTGCGACTGAGTAATTTTAAAGATGGAAAAACCCAGTCGCAATACCAGACCAGAATATGTACTTTAGTATGAGAACAATAACTTACTGTCCGATTCAAAGATTTGTCCTATAATTTCGCTTGCTTCTTCAAAATTGTCCACTCCACAGATCTTGTAAATATCCTCCATAGTGGTCCTCAGACCTGAGAAAGAGAAATTACTTTGAGTACACACACATTTTATCATGACCTCTTTTTGCTTATCGTGGCTTACTATTCTGCCCATCCGTCCGTTGCATCTTTAAGGCAAGTTCGGCAGTTGCACGTATTTCATGACGGCGAGTCTCAGGGAACACTAATTACTTAACCTCAACGAAATCAGAGTTAGATAGAGGTACATGTTCAGATTTTGCTGTTTTTTTTAGGTAGGCGATCCTGCAGTCAACATCGGGGGAAACCTGCGAATGGGATGCTGGAGTCCCGCGGCTTAACGACTGCAGGGGCCTGGGATGGATGTGGAAGATGGACGGGAAAGTGGGGGAAGAGAGGAAGGTTCCCAAGATGGGCAGAAAGAGAAGGGGTGCCAGGTTCGCGTGGATGTGGAAGAGGAAGATGGAAGGGAAAGTGGAGAAGGGAGGAAGGTTCCCAAGATAGGCAGAAAGAGAAGGGGTGCCAGGAAATGATCGCGGGCCCTTTTTAGGAGTCAATGTGTTATCCAACTAAGATATATACACTGAACTGTGTGCCTCGGCTCGCGACCAATGTCTCCCTGCGCATGGGCGTGCATTGGGTGTGAAGACTCAGCGCATATGTATTGCTTCGGGGAGCGAATTTCGCTATGTTAGGTCCCATTTAATTTGCCATTTACCGGACATGATGACTCTGGAATGATTATAACCCAACTAAGTGATGCTCACGGCTCCGTCCGCGTGATGGAGATTTTCCAGGATAAAAAGTAGCAGTCAGGAATAATATAGCTTCCTATTAGTGAAAGAATTTTCAAAATTGTTTCAGTAGTTTCTGAGATTAGATTACGAGACTACAACTCCTGTAAGCCAGGATCGGTAATGGCACGCATTTTATGACACCAAGCGGTGAAGCTCGGCGAGTCTCAGGGAACACTAGTCTGTCTTTATCCCGCACCGAAATTAATCAAAAAGAAAGATAGGGAGGAGTTGGAAATGTTAACTGTCCACTTCCCTCCGTAGCAAAGTGAGCCAGATTAGATTAAACAAACAAATAAACTCTTCAGCTTTACATAACTGATCGACCCGGGTAACGCAAAATCAAAAGTTGGCGCAACTAGTGCACCCTCTTTTCGCCATAATTCCGTCCCATGATGTGATAAGGGGCGAGCCTATCGCCATATCGGGCACACAATCCAGACTCCGAGCTAATACTAAATAGGACAATCCAATATCACTTAGCCCGACCCGGGGATCGATCCCGAGACCTCAGCATTGCAGTCGTACCGTAATGCAACGCCACCGAGGCGGTTAAATGTCTAAAAATTATTAATGGTTAAATACCTATTGAAACCGATGAATATACTTACTTTTTCTGTGTACTACATGCAGTAACTCTTCAAGAGCATATTTCAGTTCTGAAACGAGTAATAAGGATTAAAAATAACAACGGGTGAATAGGTTTTGGAAGAAAATTTTTGCTGTTTTGTCTATTTTTGAGAACAGCCAGTACAAAATAAATTTCGTTTGGCATGCTTCGATTCTCTTGTAGCTTTATATTACTGTAAATACTTAAGAACTTACTCATAAACAGTTTATAAACCTACTAGCTTTTGCCCGCGACTTCGCCCACACGAAAGCGTTCCTGGATATAAGTCCCGCTATATTTTTCCCGGGATAAAAAGTAGCCTAAAACCTGTCCAGAGTCTCGAACTATCTCCATATCAAAATTCATCTAAATCCGTTTGGTAGTTTCTGGGCTTACTGCGTACAAACGCGGCGGGCGTTTGCCATCCCCTTAAGGGTTGAATTTCGCATAATCGCATCTTAGTGAGCACTACGTTCTAAAAGAAACCCTCATACAAAATTTGAGACTCCTGGCACTTGTAGTTTCTGAGATTTCGTGATGAGTGAGTGAGCGACCTTTTGTTTTATATATAGATTTTAGTTATAGTATGTTTTGTCTTTTTCATTCAAACTCGATTCAAAATTCGTTCGAACAAGACAAAACATGCGATAGCTAAAATAGATTTATAAACTGTGTATAAATAAGGTCGTTAAAATTTACTTACGCGGTTGTTTTGTAACTGTTCTCATCAAAGAAATGGCTTCAGCGAACGAATCGACGTTCATTATCTTTGTGAACTCCAAAATGGCCTCGCCAATGTCTGAAAAACAATAATAACTCTTTTCCTTTAATGTATACTATGATGACGTACACAGCACATCAGAATTACTAGACATTATGAGACTTAGTCCTGTGTTCACAAATGTTACTTAGTTAAGTACGGAGAAATGATAATAAGTCTGTTTCTCAGTGCTTACGGCATGACAGCGCAGTTCGTAGGCATGGCGTCGCTGTGTTTGGCTAATATTGATGTACAACTTTACTGCAGTTGGCTGTCAGATAAACAAAGCTAAACAAAGCCAAAGAGAACTATGAAATTGTCGACATTATGAGTTCAGGCGCCATGCACCCTCATAGTATTATTTGTGAACACGGGTGGAACATCTTGTTTCAGAATATGAGACTCAGATCGAGCGTAGAGTGTCATGTTTATAATTCAAAGTTCAGCTCGTGTTCATACTGTTAATGGGTAGATAAATGTGTTTACCATCCTTTGCTAGTTTCGTTATTCAGTTGTACAAAACTACTTGTACAAGGCTATCGTATTCCAGTAACAAAATCGGTTACTATAGGATTTGAATGAATGAATGAATGAATTAAAGAATGAATGAATGAATGGAACACTATTATACGTAGAAAAATTAATATAATTATGATTTGCGATCTGTTTTCTCATTTCCTGATTACCTTTTTCATTTTCCTGGGTTGTACATTATTCACGTGACGTTTTTAGCTACTTTTAACCCCCCTGATAATACTTGATTAAGTTTTAGACTATTTCCCTGCCTTCTAAGATCACATATATTAAAGTATTGGTACAAAGTATCTTGCACATTTTTTTAAAGCATAAGTATTATCAAATTTAATTCTGGAAAATTGAACGACAAATTAAATACACCTGACATCGTACTAGACGTCATTAGTGATGTTGCGTTTTTTTTTCTGACCCCCCCCCCCCTCCTTTTGAGCGTCACGTGACTAATGGACAACCCCTTATTTCAACATGAGTTCTAAACTCACCTCCGGTTCTAGTAGCTGACATTAACACGTTGAATGCTCCCTTCATATCTGAAAATAAGTTTAAGTTTTTTATGTTTTTTATGTATTATTTTTGTAAATTTTGCATTTTCTTGCTGATTGTACATTTTCAAAATCTGTGACAGTCTCCTAATCTTGAAGCTACAGCGGTTACTGTAGCGGCCCTTACTGTCGTTTCACAAAAATCTACCCTTTGTAGCGTTTACAGTCAGCTATACCGGGTGGAAGGGAAACGCTCTCTATACCGGAACGGTAAGAGAGAAGAACCATAACATTAACGAAAAACTATATTCATTTGCAAAGCTAAGCGATAATACTTACGATTTTAGTATTTCCGTAATTCATGCGCGCGCAATGTAAAGCGTACAAAAAACTGGGTAGGGTACAAACTACAAAACAAACGCCGACAAGGCGGCGGCCGCCGCGCTGCGCCGGCCACGGGGTCGTTAACTCGTCAGCTGATGTACGTGTTTATTTATTTATTTATTTCAAGTAAAATACACAGTTTATATACAATAGTTGCCAGTGGCACCCAAACTAAGCTGCGCTTGTATCTTGGGCTGCCTTAATACAGATTACAACTTGAATAATGAGCCGCATGAGGATTTTTCTTTTATTTTTGTTGTTGGTTCACCTTAGTTTATAAAAAATGTGTGAGAGATGAACATGACAAATTTATTAAAAAAAAATAAAAATAAAATAATAAATAATAAAATAAGATATTAAAAAGGACAATGATGGATGTGTGTTTGTTTCACTACGTTTTTTTTAAATGTTGACCTTTTTCACTATGTTTTTCAGAATAATAGTTTGATTTATCTATTCATACGTGAAGCTGTACAGAAATTTGAGAAAATCCTACTAAAATTGTAACAATGCGATCGCGATTTTTTTAGTGCCATCACGTCAGGTATCATCAATACTATCACCTGTATTCGTTTCCGAGAGCGTTTCCCTTCCAACCGGTATAACAACAAACATTCTAAGCTTCAAATTGCCTTTAGATGTTAGGCTTACGTGAAACATTTATATTTCTTGCAGTGAATTAAAGTAAAATTAAATTTTATGTGAAGAAAAAAAACACACTTTGTTTATAATAAACGTGTGACGTTTTAAAGTTTTGAAATTGTTCAGCTACTTATGTGACTACATACATACCATCGCGTTTCTTAAACAGTCAACTTTACGAGACGATAGCCGCTCATAAATTTTTATACTTACCGACTTCGGTCATGAACAATTTCCATACTTTCGGGAACTCGGAGTGTCCCTTCCCGCCGGATAACTTGGCCACTTCCACTTTGACTCCCTCCACTCCTGATCAAATACATCACAATTACTGGTCTACAATTTTTTTTGGGAAATATTGTTTACTTTTAATTAAATTTTGCTCTGAATACGGTATTCCTATGAAATTACTTACCAGATGTAAGTCCCACATGTTTGAAGTAATCGGCCACACCGTGGGCATCTGTTTAGAACATAAAAAAATTAATTATCAAGAAAGGAAAGAAAAGAAAGAAAACAAAGCAAAGAAAGAAAAGAAAGAAAAGAAAGAAAAGAAAAGAAAAGAAAGAAAAGAAAAGAAAAGAAAAGAAAAGAAAAGAAAAGAAAAGAAAAGAAAAGAAAAGAAAAGAAAAGAAAAGAAAAGAAAAGAAAAGAAAAGAAAAGAAAAGAAAAGAAAAGAAAATAAAATAAAAGAAAAGAAAAGAAAAGAAAAGAAATGAAAACGAAAGAAAGAAATGAAAAGAAATTTATACTTCGTTCCCCCGACATCTTTTGTAAAATTTCAAATATGCCGTCGAAGTCTGCATGGCCGATCAACGGTTTCAGAGATTGGAACGCTGTGAACACATCTGTAAAAAAAAAATAGTACTATAGTAACTATGTCAAACTAGTAACTATGTAAAGTTTAAAACAAAAAAATAAAAATAACATTATCCATAAACGAAAATGGGGCTTTTACCTTGTTCACCTGTCAGCTCTCTCAATAACTCGACGATGATACTCAAATCTGAAAATTAAAAATTAAAATCCTTACCAATAAAACGATACATATAAAAAATATTAAATATTTTTGAATTTTGAGAAAACATAATATAACTTGCAATTATAGCATTAATCCTCTTTTGAATAGAAACTTATATACCTACGTTAACGCGGGTAAGAATGACCTTTGCCCTGTTTATCAAGTGTTATAAGCCTTGTATTACAAGCGTTTTCTCTTGGAAATTAGTCAATTTTACAAAAAAATTAACATGAAACTTGTGAGCTTGGAGACTTGCAATGTTTGATAAACAGGGTCATTGAGCATGTTCAGACAGGGTAACTTTCTAATTACCAATAATTAAAAGTGCAATGAAATCGAATCCATAAAATGTTAACCATTACTTAGATTCAGTAAATGTTTACTCTACCACCAGTTCTGAAAGCAGTTTCCACCAGAGAAGAACGGACAAGAAACTCTAGGGTTGCTCTTTTGAAAATCGTTTGATCCGTATAAATGAGTTTTTATGTAAAAAATATACTGATTGTTCAATTTATTCCAAACTAGTAGCTTGCGGCTTCGCCCGCGTAAATAAGTTCTACCGGGATAAAAATATTTTCTTGCGAAATAAAGTAACTTATACCACTCCGGAGTAATGTAGCTTCCTATTAGTGAAACAACTTTCAAAATCGGTCCACTAGTTCCTGAGATTAGCGCGTTCAATCATACAAACTACTGATATTTTTTTATAATCTTGAAGTCCGTCCTGACTAGAACTCGACTATATGTCACACCCTGACTTGAAAGCTGGATCCGCCATTGGCCCCAGGTCCTATTTACACCCTTTTACTGATATACTGGTGGTAGGTCTCTCATATGTAAGAGTGCGTCTGGGTGGGTACTATCGCAATGTATACCGCTAAGTAGCAGTTGGCATGCACTGTTGTGTTTCGGTTTGAAGGACATTGAAGCCAGTGTAACTACTGGACATAATGAGACCTAACATCTTATGTCCAGGATGACGAGCCCAGTGGAATGCCACTAAGTACTTTATAGCTGGATGGTGTTGCTACTGTTTATGGGCGGTCGTATCGCTTACCATCAAGCGAACGGCATGCTCGTCTCGTCATTCTATGCAATAAAAAAAATGTTAATACTCGGTTGTGCTAGTCACTGGTGATACAATATGCTGTATCTGCCCGCATACCGATCGTACACCGATAGATAAGTGAGTTTATTTTGGCTACAAATAATACACTGTATAGACAACAGACAAGAACAAAATATTGTAGCCGCAATCAGGCCCCAACTCAGCAATATGCAATGCTCCCAGGAGCAAAGCGCTGGTAATTTTGCTGGTATACCAGGGTATACATTTCTTAGCAAATATTTAACTACTGCAAGTGGCATTTTCAAACGTAGAAGAAAAAGAAATATACAAATATATAAAAGTTATACAATATGCTATTAGCAACCTCATCTATACTAATATTATAAAGCTGAAGAGTTTGTTTGAACGCGCTAATCTCAGGAACTACTGGTTCGAATTGAAAAATTATTTTTGTGTTGAATAGACCATTTATCGAGGAAGGCTTTAGGCTATATAACATCACGATGCAACTATGAGGAGCGAAGAAATAATGGAAAATGTGAAAAAAATCTGGGAAAATTATTCATCCTTGAGGGCTTCCATTGCGTGCGCTGCGAAAACGGTTCAAGATACCAAAAATATATGTATGAAAGAATTATTTCTCTTGAAAATATCTAAAAAATGACCGCAACAGTATATATCTATCTTTTAAGATTAACTCACTAGAACCGTTTTTATGGTAATAAAATTTGGTCGAAATTAATTAATATTATAAATGCGAAAGTAACTCCGTCTGTCGCGCTTTCACGCCAAAACTACTGAGCCGATTTAAATGAAATTTGGTACACAGGTATATTAGAGCCTGAAAAAGGACATAGTCTACTTTTTATCCCCGTGAAATATAAAACGGGACTTTTATCCCGGAAAAACTCTTTCACGCGGGCGGAGCCGCTGGCAAAAGTTGGTAATTAAATATCTGTGGAAGGTTCTTCGTGGGTGGATCCACCAACTTTATATACTAGCAGCACTTAAAATGTGTGCACCCAATGGTTACGTCTTTTCCCGTCACCGTCCGCCGTTGTTCCTCCTGCCTACCGGTAGGACTAACCTATCTAACTACGCTCCCTTAACACGGGTTATTCAATTTCTTAACCTTATTTCACAGGACATTGATATATTTAATTGTAGCCTACCGAAGTTCATTGAAGCAGCATATAAATGTGTAGAACAAAAATAAAAATGGAATTTACTAATAATATTAAGGAGATACTTCTATCATGTATTACTTATAGCATCGTATTGGTTGTAAAATGTAATTGATGTTATAATTTAGTGTAATAAATAAATAATTCATAATGTTTTAAATAATAATAAATTATAATAATATTATTATGTATGTAATTATTATACTGCCCACTGCTGAGCACGGGCCTCCTCTACTGAGGGGGTTTAGGCCTTAGTCCACCACGCTGGCCTAGTGTGGGTTGGTAGACTTCACATACCTTCGAAATTTGTATAAGGAACTTCTTAGGTATGCAGGTTTCCTCACGATGTTTTCCTTCACCGTTAAAGCGAACGATAATTGATATACAATAGACACGTAGCTTCGGAATGTCAGAGGTGTGTTTGGGTTTCGAACCTCCGGACATTGTCTCGGCAGACCGTTCCATTCCCAACCAGGCTATCGTCCACTTAATGTTTCAAAGCGCCAAGATTATTACAGACAAGAACATATGGCCCACCATAACCATACTGACCCGCGTAAGCGTTGCGGGATGAGTCTGTGTATTCAGACAGCCTGGATTGGTTGTCAGTGGACACAATCTAGACCCTAATCCACTACCATGAGGATCAAGTAATTTTGGCGCAAAAATACTCACTCGTCTTCTCGTCCATGAGCAGCATAAAGTCCATGACGAACTTCCAACTCCTTGAGCCACGACAGCTTCGTATGAACTCGTGGATTTTGACATGGTCTGCGAAAAAAGAAAGAATATGAAAGAAAAAAATGGACTGTGAGCTTTGAACGTGTGTTTTATTGTGATTAGTTGAGAGACTAACATGGACTAACACGTCTGACGTATTGATCTCTCGACCAATCACAAATATCAAAATGAACATCGACTTACGCGTTGCGATTTTTTTTCTACATTCTAAGCCCATTGGTGCTTGTTTCAGCTACAAATAGATTAAACCTTGTTTAATACGACCTACTTTAGCAGTAATGATTTTATTTTTAATGGAAACATTGAAAAAGAAACAGTCGAAAGCAGGATTTGAACCCGCGACTTCCAGCGTACCGTGCCAGTGTTCTGCCAACTGAGCTATCTCGACCTTACCTTCGTCTGTTCAATTTCAAGTTCCGTATTTTACTTTAAAGGAGATGCCTAGTAATATCTGTTTAACAATTATTAAATTCCAAACTCAGCCTTACTCCTTTACAGGCGTAAATGCACTGAAACGATATCACCAAACTTTTTTCTAATGCTATATTATGATTTTTATAGGTACATGTTAAGGACCATTTAGTGCCTGGACAATGATTTAATTTTTAATGTAAACATATAACACACTTTAGAAGTATTCTGTAAAACATTTATTTACAATTGTTTTGGCACTCTGTTATATTTATTTTCTTCCTTTCACCCAATACCCTGGTAAAGTAAAATCTGTCATGGGTAGCCCAAGATACAGGCTATGCCTAGTTTGGGTACCTCTGGAAATTCTAGTTTTAAGGATCTCATAATGTTTGTTAATTTTAAGTAGAATTGATTCTCTGTAAGTCTATTTCTTTCAATAAACGAATTTTCATTTTCAATTATTGTGACAAATTCTATAAAAAATATAAATAGGTATTTGGCATTGGCACACGTTGTTTTTAACAAAAACTCTATAATATTGGTATTTGGAATCGTTTGTATGAATGTACTGTTGTGTGGTTTGAAGGACATTGTAGCAGAATTACTGGGCATTATGAGACATAACTAATGTCTCAGGGTGACGAACGCAGTGCCACGCAGTTTGTAATCCAGTTCTGTATGGTGTTACTGCTTATGGGCGGTCGTATTAATCAGACGAGTGGCATACGTGGCGAGTGGTTACTGGTGGTCTCTCATATGTAAGAGCCCGTCTGGGTGGGTCCCATCGCAATGTCTATTTCTACCTCCAACAGTGTGCACTGTTGCGTTTGAAATACCTTGTAGTTACACTTAACTACTGGATATAATGAGACTTAACTAATGTCTCAGGATGACGAACGCAGCGGAATGCCACACAATACTATGTAACTCATAGTGCTGTATGGTGTTGCTACTGTTTATGGGTGGTCGTATCATTTACCATCAGGCGAACGGCATGCTCGTCTAGCCATTCAATGCAAAAAAAATGCTCGTCTAGTCTCAAACTTACCGTTTGTACCAATAAGATCTCCGATGTACTTAATCGCTGCTATTTCATCTGAAATTAAATATTTTAATTATTAAAGTAATTTACGAATCTATCTGTAAAATTTTGCTCGGTATACGTTTGCGAGCGACTGCGTGAACAAGTTTTTCCGGGACAAAAATTCCGTTTTATATTTTCCCAGGATAAAAAGTATATGTACCTACTGTAAAAAAGTAAAGTATAGAGGAAAAACCATATTCTCTTATTATGACTGTTATTTAGTTAATGTAAAATTATTATTTTCCACGATATTCCAAGAAAAATATGTCCATCTGCGAAAACAAAGTTAATGAAAAATACGGCGTCAATATTGCAAATAGAATTACGTGCAAGAGTGGGTGAGTAGTATTATCTATCTCTTTCTTACGCCTACACCGGGTGCGTTCCACTAAGCGTTCACAACGCCCAAAACACTCTTTTGGCCGTTCCACATGGCGACTACGATCGTTGTGGTCGCGGCGTAAACGTCATTAATGACGTCATAACTCACGCTCACGAGAAGCCCACAACGACCCATCTCTGGAGGTGGGTCGAAGTGAGCGTTGAGAAAAATAGTAAAGTTGTCAAAACTAAAAGGTCGGTTTTCTATTTTCACGATTATAATTTTCTAAAATTGTATTCCATTCTTCATCTGGGTGAATTAGTACTTTCGACAGTATTATTGCATACACGCATCATCAAATAACCTATAGTTGTCGCTAAAGACATTTTGAATCTATTTGAATGTAAAATAATTGAATACTTCATTGAAATTACATATAAAAATTGAATTGTATATTTATTTTTCGACATAAACCAACTTCACTTATAATTATTAAAATTTACTCTTAAAACTTAATAATGGTAGCCCAACCTATTAAAGTTTTCGCTTTATTTTTTCTAGCTCGCCATTTGTATTATTTCCTCAACGCCCAAAACGCTCCACAATCCATTCCACTTGAGTTTACGATAACAACGCTCAGGACTAAGTGGAACGCGAAAACTCGTGGTCGTGAGCGTGATCGTCGTGAGTGCTTAGTGGAACGTAGCCACCATAATATCATGTGACGTCACAATAATCTGTTCTTGGACATTATTTCTTTTAAGTACCAAATAAAGCCTTATAACTTATTTGATAGTTATGTCTGCGCTGGATATAAAATGTATTTTTTTATAAAAAAAATAAGGTTTGAATGAAAAGGATTTTGCTTGTAAAAAAAATTCCGTGTTTTTTCCTTGAACGAATAAATTAATTCAGCCAAAATATACGCAGTTTTATTGAAATGTAATATCATAACTGGAATATATTAATGCTTTATTTGCACAAATGCTATAAGAGGCCGTTTTACTTTAGAACATTTGGGTAAATAAAGCAAAGAGACTTTGGTAATTAATTTAGATATGAAACTGAAGCTATGACGTTAGTTTGCATAAGAAACGAAAAGTAAAGTAAATTGTAAGATCATGAAGAAGTATGACCTATGAAGTCTGTATAACTTGGCAGCATGGTCTTTTACCTTAGCCGGTTCATTTGAATATCAAAAACGAACCGTCACAAAATATCTTTGTCATAAAATAATTAAGTCTGTAATTGACAAAGGAGATGGCCACTTTTTGTATGGGTGCTGGGGTCTTAAAATCTAATCAGACTCAATTTTTATGGATATTAAAAGGGCAAAAATATGTCAGTCAGTCGAGGCAGTTGTTTTTAACCGACTTCAAAAAAGGAGGAGGTTGTCAATGCGCCGGTATCTTTTTTCCTGCATAATTATATATCGAAATCCCTAGAAGACATTATCTCTCACTCCTTCCTGCCAATAATGCAATGCAATGCCACACAGACATGGCTCCGGCCTTTGAATTCTTTAGAAGTCCTTGGACGTGGAAAAGAAACGGTAGACTAGGCTGCATGGCTGAGGGCCTTTGCCTTCTCCTTTTACAAAGGAGGAAGAAAATACAAAAAAAATCTCTCGGTCAATATGAATGAAAAAGAAGGTAAACTGTAAAATCTGCTTTAAATGCACCTTTTGTTGAGAATCCAGATGTCATTCTAACAGAATAAAATTTATTATTTAATATCATTTTTTATTTAAAGTGCGTTTCAACTTTAAGTTCCGATGGCGTGATGTGGGCAGCAAGGTATATGCAGTGCTGCTACTTAGAGTATTCATTTAACAAGGAGATGGGTTCACCAGGCAAACCCTTCGTTGGTCAAACATGCGCAGCTGGTCATAAACTATTATTAAAACTTATGAGATCTGCGATCGCTGTCATTACGTTCTACGATAATAACATTAAGTGGTGCTCCTCAGAAATTGTGATTTTTGTTGTGTTATTGTGTAAAAAGCGACCTTATATTCAGCCCTGCATGGGTGTATTTTTTTTTGTTAAATGTGTGCTATTCGTATCTACTTCACCCCCGTCAGGACTGATAGAAAAAATTGTTGGCGCATTGCCATATCGTGTCCATTGGTTAAATAGTTAAAATGCTGCTACATCACACAAAATGTGTTACCTTGAAATAAACTACATTTTATTTTTTCACATAAAATTTTAATAAAAACTTTGTCGCGTAATTACCTTAATATAATATTTAATTATATAAACGTCACAATATGGCGCAGTTGATCTTATTCTTATATGAGTCGCATTGTACCTACGTGGTTTTAATGTTAATTAAAATGCCAAATTTTAAATTAAATGGTGTTATTGTTAAATAACACCATTTAATTTAAAATTTGGCACGCTTTCAAAAACCTATTTATTCGTTCAATAAATTGTTAATATTAATAGCTTATTATTCTTTTGTTTTACAGAACAATAATTTCTTATATATTTAAGACAGAATTACGGTAAATAATTTAATGTCATGTGTTTACAACGTTTTCTTATTTGTATTGTTTGGCTGACGTGTATTATTTGAATTTACTTTATAATTTCTTTATCAAGTTTCTTGTTACACGTGCTCGGCTAATTTGTTCCACTAATGATGAGGGGTGAATATTTGTATATATTACGCAGGTCTAAATAAGTAACTACTTAATCAAATATTATTTGATGTTTTTTTTTATTTTACCTAAAAAATGACTGCCTCGGTGGCGTAGTTGTATTATGGTAACGACTGCAATGCTGAGGTCTCGGGTTCGATTCCCCCGTCGGGCAAAGTGATTGAGTTTTTCTATTCAGTATCAGCTCGGAGTCTGGAATTTGTGCCCGATATGGCGATAGGCTCGCCCCCTATCACATCATGGGACGGAATAATGGCGAAAAGTGGGTGCACTAGTTGCGCCTCTGCCTACCCCTTCGGGGATAACAGGCGTGAGTGTATATGTATATATGTATGTACCATGGAAGATGATGCTGAGTTGAATCTCTATGACGTCAGAAGAGCTGACGACACCCTTTTTAAAAGAGTTCTAGATCTTCTCCTCTATCATTTTTAAAAGCATTTTCTATTTATGCAGTACAATATTTAGAGGAACCGGCTAAGGTCAAAACCTATGCTGCCAAGTTAACAGCAAATAAACAATATTGTACTTACTTCGTTCGCCAGTGAGCGCGTACAATAAGTCACCGCTTTCTCTATGGCCTGAAAAAAAAACAAACAATTATAGATAATGATACTTAATTACATCGTAGTAGTTAACATTCTTGTATGCGAGAACCGTCAGCTGTTGCATCGGCGTGCATTGGACGATACCATATGATGGCAAATGAACTGTCAATAATATGTCGTTCTTAATTCAAAATGAGAGTTTCTA
Source organism: Lapara coniferarum (assembly GCA_949316025.1). Taxonomy (NCBI): domain Eukaryota; kingdom Metazoa; phylum Arthropoda; class Insecta; order Lepidoptera; family Sphingidae; genus Lapara; species Lapara coniferarum. The sequence goes on from OX438929.1 coordinate 20,840,507, forward strand.
AAACTAAATACTTAAACTTATCAGCAATTAATTGGTTTACAGTTGTTTTTGTTACATTTAGGAATTAAATATTTTTTTCTCAACCAGTTAAACAGTTTTCTTGTGGCGACTAGATTACTGTTGATTAATTTATTTACTTGAAGCAACTGTCACTTTCGTATTATCACAGTTATTATCGACAGCTCATTGCCGCCATTTGTTGTCGTGTTTCTGGGGTAGGGCTGCCGTCCGTCCGGATTTCCCCGGATTTGTCCTAGTTTGAAGGGCGTCCGGGGGCCGTCCGGCCGGAGTTTTAAAAATTGTCCGGGCAAAACCCGGACACTTGTTGTCAGGGGAAATCCATTTTTTATAGATGAGCGACAAATTGAAATAAATCTTAGTTAAAACTTCATGCATTTCCCCGCATTCAAGAAGGAGCGGCAAAATATTTTTCAGAGATGTCCGGGGAAATACCCATATTTCGCCCAAATGTCCAGGCTTTTTGCCGTGTTTATCCGGCGTCGGCAATTTAGATGATGGCAGCCCTAGTCTGGGGTAACAAGCTGACGTATCTCTTTACGTCTTGGGAATCCAATCAAATACTTAAATGTTTAAAACAACTCACCTTCAATTCCAATAACTTTTCTTAATGTCTCCGAAACCTCTTCCACGTCTGTAAAAAATATGCAATACAGTTTCCTATGTTTGATTTTGTGCATTATTTTATATGTAACCGAAAATTATACGAATAAGAAATCTTTCTGTGACATCATCATCAAAATTGGTTGAAAATTAAAGCAGTTATTCATATTTGAAGTATTGTTGTGATCAAAAGTGGGGACGTGGAGCAGATACCGCGCCATCTCTTTCTCACGCACGCAGCGTAATGGCCGGCGAGAGTCGGTGACGTCACAGTGTAATATTCCTGTTATTTGACAACTAGCCCTTCCACCAAATTTCAAAACTTTATAACTTTTTAATTATTGCCCCAATTGTGAAAATAATTTTTCGTTAGATTTTGGATGGCATACATTTTTGATAGATGTACTAAAAAAATTAGTCAACTACTCTATTAGAAATCCAGTCAAGAGCGTGCCGAGCTCACGCAGTAGGTTAATGTTTTCAGAAATACTTTTATATTATCATAGTACCGGTCCGCTATGACGACTGTTTTTACTCGTTCATCAAGGTTCGTATTAATTTATAACTACGTTGAAGGAGCTAATTGCTGTACATTATCGTCAATAGTGACGTGCAGCCAAATTAATTGGAATGTATAATTTTTCGACAAAACTCGGCATTTGGACGAAATATGGGTTTTTCCCCCGGACACCTCTGAAAAAATATTTTGCCATGCCTTCTTGAATGAGGGTTATTGTGAAACTTAGATTTATTTTAATTTATCGCTTATCTATAAAAAAAAATGGATTTCCCTTGACAACAAAAGTGTCCAGTTATAACCCTTTAAGACCCCAGCTGGACGGCCCCCGGAAGCCTTTCGAACTAGAACAAATCCGGGGAATTCCGGTCAGATGGCAACCCCAATTTTACCTCTCTATTGTAATCTGTGAAAACTGCCATCATGGCGTCCCGGTACAATGGTAAGATATGTTTCCTTACCCTCACTACCCCCCTCTTGACTTGCAGCAGCATCGCCTTCTTTCGCAACGTAACTCCTTTCTTCGCCTTCATAATCGTATACATGTTCATCATCTAAACCAAACTGACTCTTTACTAAAAGATCATCACGTAGAGTCTTAGACTCTTCTGTCTCGGCGGACTCTTCATCGAGACTCAGGTATTCATATTCGTTCGTTGCATGGTCGTTTAGCTGACTATAGTTGTGTGCTGTCGGAAATTTTTAATTATTTATATTTTTATTAATTATTTTATTCTTTTTTCTAGGATATGAGTAATATTTTTATTAAGTTAGTGCTAGGGACCTTACGTAATGTGATAAAAAACTTGAGAGGTGTCAAGGGACACCCGGATGGAACGAAGTTCTTTTCGATTAATTAGTGAAGATATTGTAATAAAATTTTATTTCTTTTAAGTTATAATGATAATTGTATATTTCATTAAAACGTTACCACATCAATGAAAACATTTACTTCTACCTACACAATAGATATGTCATCGAATCACGATCATCACCTAAGCAAGCATTGACATTAAAATTAACATACATCAAACGAAAAAAACTACTCTAAAAAGCATTAAAATTGACTTTTTTTATTTAAATTTCATACATATTTTGTTCGTTCCAAAACTACTCTAAAAGCATTTAAATTGGCTTTTTTTATTTAAATTTCGAATGTCACTTTTACGGCCAGTTCTTTATTGTTACTGGCTGGTTTCACAGGGCAAGTATTAAAGTGTCGTTCAGCTTTTCGTGGGAATTTTTTCCGTCTAGCTCCCTTTCACAACGCGCGATAAGGAACTTCGTTCCAAAAAGCCTGGTGTTTGTTATAAAGTATTTTACAGACCTTTATTGCTATTATAAACACGTTCGACGTTGACTTTATGGTGTAATGCGCCTAGAAATTGTAAACAGAATTTAGAAAATTAAATTTATGTTTTTTTATTATGACATTTAGCTGTCAATTATGTTCCAAAATCAAACTTGGCGCCTACATTAAAATGTTTGTGTACAACAATCGAATCTCAATATAAAAAGCAAGGAATAATATATTTTTTATCTATAAAATTTTGTCGTTCAAGGTTTACCTATCCGTGATTTAAAACTTATTGTTTATTCGGTTTGATTTCAATATTCAATTATAGGTAACAGTTGTGCTGTGAAACTATTTTTAAATATACCTACGTAGGGTTAGAGTATGATGTAATGTATGAAGCCTTTAAATGTTAAATTATTAGCTGTGTGTTTTTTTTTTTATTTTAAACTTACGTGTTGGTGACGGTTCGGCGGCGGTATGTTTTGCGTAAACCTAAGGAAAATATAAATTATTTGTACATAGTTAAACTGCGGGATTCAAATAAATTTGAAATTATAGCTCCCATAGGCCCCACTAGAAGAAATAAAAATGGGCGGTTTCGAATATATTTTTTTAGTTGGCCAGCAATACAATTTGAGTTTGTGCAATTTTAAAATGGAACTGACAAAAGCGTTGTGCTTTGCTCTAAGACATTGATTTACCTAATTTGAATTCGAAATTTGAAAGCTTGACAGTTGTTAACCCGCTAAATTACAAAAATCTAATGCACTTACGCAAACAGCCACGAAAACACAATACACTAATGCCTTCATGTTGACAGCTTTAAAGTGGGCAGATAAATATCTGTTATACCACTGAACGTAGCTAAAATTTGAGCAAGTATATATCGTTTATAACTAAATAAATATGACCATCTGTTTAAATATACATTTCCTTGCAAATTTGACTACATACGGCTGTACATATTGGCTGTATGGTATTTTTTTGTGAGTTATAATGACGTAAGTTGTTTTTTTATAGCCACTTGCACGTCCGACCCGCATGAATAAATTTACGTCATACGACCGATCTAGTACTTTTACTAAGTTTTTCTGTAGTTCTAAATCTTCTCCTGTCTCATTTACAGTAGAATAGCTTTTTCTCGTAGCTCCGCTCGCGTGAAAATATTTTTCTTGGATAAAAAGTAGCCCCAAAAGCATATACTATAAACTATCTCTGTGCCAAAATTCATCCAGATTCGTTCAGCCGTTCTGGCTTGATTGAGTAACAAACATCCAAAGTATATAAAAAAATGACACTTCATACATGATAATTTCTTGTATTTCCGTGAATGTTTGACATTAAAATAAAACTAATAGTATAGTCCTCCCGGTGACCATGAAGGCTAACGTCTTCGAAACGTCGGAAGAATATATACGTCGGAGACAGAGAGTGGCGGCCGATATAGGTACACGTGGGCACACATAGTAAAAGTCACAAATGAATTATCTTCAATTCGCTATTTATTGTTCGTTGGTCAATTATTACGTAATCGAGTATTCGCAGAGTACAATACCACGTCAGGATTCATTGTTAACTTCGGTTGTTATAACACACTGCATATTGAGACAATTACTTAACCAAACTTCTCCATTGTAATCCACTCACATAGTAACAACTCGAACTAACAAAGTAACCGCTTTACTGAGCACTGACCGATATGAAAACCACCATAGTAACCACTTAGTATTGAACTGCACCGAACTAGTTGCAAAACAACCGAGCTCAACGACGACTGAACTAAGACTGTTTCTTCAAATGATTCAGCACCCCTTTTATACACCCAACTGACGCTCTGACAATTCAACACGATTTTTATTTAGTCTTACCCGACGTAATATATTCAGACACCCTCAATGTGATTAATAAAAATGATAATTCCTTTTTATACTTCCTTCCTGTCCCGACATATACATTAAAAAAACCGCAATAAAATCCGCAATATAGATTTATTTCAACTTCATACACGGTGTAACTTATAGGTAAGTAACCTATAATTACTCAGTCGCAGCTCGGAGTCAGGAAGTTGGCGGTGTGATACCCCCGTGCCTCGGAAAGCACGTAAAGCCGTTGGTCCTGCGCCTGATCTCTCTCCCGTCATGTCTGAGTCTCACCAGACTATGAGAGTGAAGGAATAGCGAGTGCACCTGTGTATTGCACACTCTTGTGCCATATAATATCTCCTGCGTACTTGGCTGATCTGCCTTGAGATTTTTTTTTTATTGCTTTGACGAGCCGAGCATGCCATTCGCCTGGTGGTAAGCGATACCATAAACAGTAACAACACCATCCAGCACCTTGACTTACAAAGTACTGTGTGGCATTCCACTGCGCTCGCCATCTTGAGACATAAGATGTTACGTCTCATTATGTCCAGTAGTTACAATGGCTACAATATCCTTCAAACCGAAAAACAACAGTGCATGCACACTGGTGCTGGATGGTGTTGCTACTGTTTATGGACGGCCGTATCACTTACCATCAGGTGGACGGCTAGCTCGTCTCATCATTCAATGGCATAGGTAAATAAATATTCCTACTAATATTATAAAACTGAAGAGTTTGTTTGTTTGGTTGAACGCGATAATTTCAGAGCCTACTGAACCGATTTTGAAAATTCTTTCGCTAATAGGAAGCTCTATTACCTACTCCTGAGTGCTACTTTTTAACCCGGGAAAATATGTTTATCCCGGAAAATATTTTTCACGCGGGCGGAGCCGCGGGTAACACTAGTTAAATAAAGTTTAACAATTAAAAAGTAAAAAATATTAATGTTTGAAAAGGTGCAATATATATGTGACAACAAATAATGAAAAATGTTTAAGTAATTTTCTGACGAAATTATATTTCAATTGATAGGTACTTATTCTTCAGTACGTCTAATCACGCCTTTTATCCTCGAAGGGGTAGACAGAGGGCCAACTAATGCTCCCAATTTTCGCCATGTGTATTCTTTCCCATGATAGAGTGTGAGCCAATCGCCATATCGGGTACAAATTCCAGACTTCGGGCTGATACTGAATCGAAAAACTCAATATCACTTTGCCCGACCTGGGGATCGAACCCGACACCTCAGAATTGCAGTCGTACCGTAATGCAACAACGCCAACGCAGGCAATACAACTGTTATGATATAAAATATAATAATACCAGCCCTGTATTAAATACTGTCCCACTGCTAGGCACGGGCCTCCTCTACTAAGAGGGGTTAGGCCTTAGTCCACCACGCTGGCCTAGTGCGGGTAGACTTCACATACCTTCGAAATTCTTTTAAGGAACTTCTTAGGTATGCAAGTTTCCTCACGATGTTTTCCTTTACCATTAAAGCGAACGATAATTGATAAACAATACACACGTAACTTTGAAAAGTGGAAGTCTGCCGAGACAATGTCCGGAGGTTCAAAACCCAAGGCATACACCTCTGACTTTCGAAGTTACGTGTGTATTGTTTATCAATTATCGATCACTTTAACGGTCAAGGAAAACAACGTGAGGAAACCTACATACCTACAACATTTCCCTAAAATTTTCGAAGGTATGTGAAGTCTGCTCGCACTAGGCTAGGGTAGTGGACTAAGGCCTAAACCCTCTCAGTAGTAGAGGAGGTCCGTGCCCAGCATTGGGCAGTATATAATACATATACAGTATATATATATATATATATATATATATATATATATATATATATATATGATCTAGATAGGAAATAATCTTCCCATTAATGTTGAATTTGTTTTCTTTCTGTTTTTGTTTGTTTTTCTTCTTGTTCTTTTCTTTCTCTTTTGTGATTTAGACTTCTCTCTGAGTCGTATTATAGAATTGAATTTGAATAGCAGAGAGAGGGAAAGGGATTGGTAAGGAGAAAAACTTAGTTATTACTTTAGTTTATTAAAAATGTTGTGCACATCTGTCAAAAATGTAAGCACTAGTTAAAAGGATGTCATTGTATAGTTAGTTTATATTATGTTTGTGTTCACATTGTTGATGTGCCTTAATAAAAAAAAAAAAATTATATAGGCTACTTTTTACACCGGAAATCGTTTTGCGAGCGGAGCCGCGAGCGATACTAGGGCGATATTAATAAATATCGCCCTAGTATCGCTCGCGGCATTTATTTTTTAAATTTAACCAAAGGCTTTTCTATAATCAGCTCGGAGTCTAGAATTTGTGCCCAATATGGCGATAGGCTCGCCCCCTATCACATCATGGGACGGAATAACGGCGAATAGTGGGTGCACTAGTTGCGCCTCTGCCTACCCCTTCGGGGATAAAAGGCGATAAAGTGAAAAATAGTCATTAAAGTACACAAAAATCATGTATCATTTATTATATACATTTTATACAAACTGTGTTCATACAAATAATAAAATATCTCTCTTATTATATTGATGCTTAATTTATGAGCCGCACATCCATTTCATTTATTATCGTATTGACACTAAGTTATCGAAATAACGACAGTGGCATTTGGAATTTGCGATTCGGGGTATTCCCTCCAAACTAGGGCTTTCTGGGTGTATATTTGTGATAAAGAAACATAAAACTGTCTAAAATTTTGGTTGTTTTAGGGGATTTATAAACCTCTGGTAGCACTGGTTTGATGTCACGCATTATTTACTGCGATTGGACGACCTTAGTATGGCCAGCGTGATAAATTAAACATCAAAATTATAATCTTCATCTGACATGTTTCCCAAACCAACATTTTTCTCTAGATCTTTCTCTAGCAAGTCTTCTAAACTTAATTTGTCGCATTTACTATTCTCAATTTGACAATCCTTGAGACCGTTTTCAGTTATATCCTCTTTTGGAATACACTCATTACCATTTTTAACTTCATTTTGTAGTGTATTTACATTGATATCATTATTTTCAAATTTTTTATTTTCATCTTGTGTTACATTAAAATAATCTTCCATTTCATTTTTATCCTTATTACTATTTACTTCACTGTCTTTATCTAATTCTTTACTTTTATCATTCGAATGTTCCGTTTCTTTATCATTATTTTTTTCTTTACTAACATCATTAAGATCTTTCATTTCGTCTGTTATTTCATCATTAAGATGTTTAATTTCATCTTTCAATTTATCTTTAACTGCGCCATCATTGAGTTCATCATCAAAATGTTCCTTTTCATCATTGAATGACTTTTCTTTACTAACACTTATTTCCCGTTTATCATTGTGATGATTACCCATTTCGTCATTCTTATCTAAGTTAAAATTACGTTCTTCACCTTCATCTTCACCTATTTGCGCGTTCAGAGCAGCTATCAGTTTACTTCCGTCAATATCTTCAAAACTGTCATTCGTATCATTACCGTTAACCTTTGAATTCCCGAAATCCTCTATTCCGTTATTGAAATCATCGTTCCGACCGTCTTTATCATCCCCTGACTTTTCTGAATCCAATGTTTCAGTATCTGCATCGTCTAATACATTTAAATCAGTCGTCAACCGTTCAAAATCTTTTATAATACCTTTCCCACTGACTATAGCATCTTCAATCCTACTATTATTGAGCTCATAATCCACATTAAAGCCTTTAAAACTCTCATACGACACATCATCACGAGATACATCCATAGTTTTGTCCTCTTCTAAATTAACCCTTCTCTTTCTTGGCACACGACCCAGTAACTTCTGCGAGAAGATGGTTTTGAGAGATAGTGTTACCAAACTGTCAACTTCTTCTTCGCTGTCAGTGGAATCCCAATGAACATATTCTTCAGAGCAAAACTCTTTTTTCACTTCCTCTTGAATGATCACCATACAGTCAAATGGCTCGGTTTTAATACGAATTGTCTTGTAAGGATAAGTGCACTTCGGGTCGTAGCCAAAGTTCTGGAAAAATGATTGACAATTATGTATTATATAAAGGGAACTATATGTATATAATATAATATTTCTCACAGATGTAATCATAATTTCGTTGTATGACTGATGTTCCTTGATAAATAAAAAAAAGTATCTATGACATCTAAACCCTAAAACTGAACAACTTTATTACTATTTTATAATTTTGCTACAGTTTTCATACAAAAATTACACCCCAATTTAACGCAAAACTCATGAATAATGTTAATTTTTTAACTAATCTAATGAAAATTAATAATCTACATATTAATTTTACCACCATGTCTATTGAACACAGAACTTCAAGTATTTTACATTTATAAATTATTTCCTTATTTATCAGATTTGGTATACTTTAATAAATCGTTCGCTCACTCATCAGATCTGGTATACTTTTATAATCATTCATTCAATCATCAGATTTGATATATCTTTATAATAATTCACTAACGCATCATATTTGCTATGCCTTTATAGATCATTCACTCACTCATCAGATTTGGTATACTTTTATCATTCACTCATTCATCAGATTTGGTATAACTTTATAATCATTCACTCACTCATCACATTAGATACATTTTTATAATCATTCACTCACTCATCATATTTGGTATACCTTTATAATCATTCCCTCACTCGTCAAATCAGGTATACCTTTATAAATAAATGAGATACTCACTGTAACGCCGCCAACGTCGTAGTGTCCATCTCTCTGCTTCTCCAGTAGTGGGTCACAGCGCGCCATGCGGACCTGGACGGACAACACATCGGGGTCTGCTGCCACTTCACCTGAAAATACGTTTAATATAATAACAGCAAAAAAGTGTACACATAAAACATACGTGCATATAAAAACAGTAAAAAGTCGACGATAGCCTATTTGCGAGTGGAACGGTCTGCCGAGACAATGTCCGGAGGTTCAAAACCCAAGGCACACACCTCTGACTTATCGAAGTTACGTGTGTATTGTTTATCAATTATCGTTCACTTTAACGGTGAAGGAAAACATCGTGAGGAAACCTGCATACCTAAGAAGCTCTTTATAAGAATTTCGAAGGTATGTGAAGTCTACCCGCACTAGACCAGCGTGGTGGATTAAGGCCTAACCCCTCCCAGTAGAGGAGGCCCGCGCCCAGCAATGGGCAGTAATATACAGGGATGATTGCACAGCCTCGCCCCCTATCACATCATGGGACGGAATAACGGGGTGGGTGCACTAGTAGCGTCTCTGCCTACCCCTTCGGGGAGAAAGGTGTGTATATTTTTTAAATATCATTGTTATGTACTCACTGCGTCTCTTGTGCATGCAGGTCGTCTCATGGCGTCGCAAGTTTTTCAATAAAACATATGTGCGGTTGCATTTCATACATTTACCTGTAAAAAAATAAAAGATTAAGTTGTTTGGGTGTAAAAATAGACGGCGATAAGACAACTATTTGTACTTATTCTATATTAAAACAAGTCTTTATTGTCTATACTAATGTTATAAAGAGGAAACATTTGTTTGTTTGTTTGTGTTTGTTTGTTGCTAAGGTGGTTTGGGCATTTGGAAAGGATGGATGATAGGAGACTGACAGAGAGGATATATAAGGCGAGTGTGGATGGAAAGGCCAGAGGTCGACCGCACCAAACCTTAGAATGTCAGATATCTGACATTCTAAGGCCAGGACTAAAGTACCCTGAACCGGCGGGAGTGCATGACAAGATTGATGAAGGTAGAGGAAGCGAAAGTAGTGTGCCAGAATCGAGCAAAGTAGCGATCCATAGTCTCTGCCTACCCCTATGGGATAGAGGCGTGATACTATGTATATATGTAATGATACTATGTACGTAATCTAGTCGCCAAATAAAATACTTAAATTCTTTTAAAATGACCATTAAACCTACGGAAAAAATTGCTGACGGTGATGATGATCCTGTGGAGTCTATGCTAAAGAAAACTGAATGTCTAGAACTTCATTAAAAAGTGCAGGAGTGCATTGCCGAGACTAAGGATTGGAGAAAATGCCAGGATGTAGTAAATAACTTTAAGGATTGGATTGAAAAGTACAAGCAAAAGAAACGTCTAGAATAAAGAGTTAATAGCATAATACGCATTTAATTACATGTAATTTAGATTTTATTTTTCTTTCTATGTAAATACCTACTTAAATTATTGTTTACGAAGTTAATAAAAATAAACAATATGTATGTACAATGTTTTGTCACTCACCGCCGGGCCTGCCCTCCTCGCCGGCACATTTGTGTTCGATGAGCAGCCGGTCCGTCGCGAAGTACCGCCAGCATTCATCACATTTCACATCAGGCATCTCGTCGTATGGGATGCACTGGCTCTGACCGAAGTGCCTGTAATGACACGTTGTGACATGTTGTGACGCGTTGTGACATGTTGTGACGCGTTGTGACATGTTGTGACGCGTTGTGACATGTTGTGACGCGTTGTGACATGTTGTAACGCGTTGCGTTGTGACATGTTGTAACGCGTTGCGTTGTGACATGTTGTAACGCGTTGTGACGTGTTGTGACGCGTTGTGACATGCAACTAATGTTGGGTAGGACATACAAGAGCCGGTACATTTGTCCCGTACATGAAGTCAAAATGTAAGAGCGGCTCAAACACATTTTATATTGTAATACTTCAAATTTTAAGTCGCGGTAGTCGCGAAATCACGTTGCTCACTCTCTGTCTCTGTAAAACTATAGGGCGAGGACAGAGAGGGAGCGAGACGCATGCTACAAATTACAATAGCACGTCATTCTTCAATGAACATTATGTCATATTTGTACTCGTTACTTCAAACATATCGCCGAGCTTCAGTACGCCTCGCTTCATTTAAAGTGGGACATTGTACTGGTTTAGTGCAAAAGTGAGGCTACTCTTACAAACTCTTTTGTCGTGTCCTACCCAACACTAGTTGTGACGCGTTGTGACATGTTGTGACACTTTATAAATAATAATAATACCAGCCCTGTATTATATACTGCCCCACTGCTGGGCACGGGCCTCCTCTAGTAATGTGAGGGGTTAGGCCTTAGTCCACCATGCTGGCCTAGTGCGGGCAGACTTCACATACCTTCAAAATTCTTATAAAGAACTTCTTAGGTATGCAGGTTTCCTCACGGTGTTTTCCTTCACCGTTAAAGTGAACAATAATTGATAAACAATACATACATAACTTCGATAAGTTAGAGGTGTGTTTGGGTTTTGAACCTCCGGACATAGTCTCGGCAGACCGTTCCACTCCCAAATAGGCTATCGTCCACAACATTTTGTACGAAACTCAATTAGGTGATTAAACCAATTATACGATTGTCTAGAAATTAAACAAAAAACATCCAAGAGATTATAAATTTCAATTGACTTGTCACATTTTTTTTTATTGCATTGAATGACGAGACGAGCATGCCGTTCGTCTGATGGTAAGCGATACGACCATAAACAGTAGCAACACCATCCAGCGCCTTGAGTTACAAAGTACTGTGTGGCATTCCACTGCGCTCGTCATCCTGAGACATAAGATGTTGAGGCTCATTATGTCCGGTAGTCACACTGGCTACAATGTCCTTCAAACGGAAACAACAGTGCATGTATACTGCTGCTTGGCGGTAGAAATAAACATTGATCATATTAGATCAATTGACCTGTCAATAGATGTCTGCATGCAGCGTGTTCCTGCTACTTTTATCAAGTCTGTCCGCCTTGCAAATAGTGTCACTATGTTAAGTCTAAGGTTGGTATTAAAAAATCAATCTCAAGTTTGAGTTACATCTCAAGTAGACATAAATTATGAAGAGTTCAATACATTATGTCTACTTGAGATGTAACTCAAACTTAAGATTTGATTATTAATACTGCCCTAAAATCCAAAACTAAATGCCCTAAACAGTGTCTCACAATCTGTCATTTTTGACATGCAAATATTTATGTTTTAATCATTAATATCATTATTTATTGTAAAATAAGCAGACATTTAATCTATTGGATTATTTAACAACCCAGAGTAAGCTGTTACACAAACAAAGCTTAGCTATTAAAATCCATCACATATAACTTAAGACGTCATTTGAGATGACGTTTATATGGGTTTATTAACTAGCGACTATCTTGAGATGCTGACCTTAATTTAACAGCGTCTCAACTGATATCGAACTTCAGAGCGAAATAAGTTGAATCTATTAATACGGCGCTTAGATTATTTAAACTCAAGCTAAATATGGCTTGCAATACTCACTCTTCATAACTGTTGTGCGTTTTGAACTCTCCGGAACACCGTCTGCATTTGTACGGTATGGAGTTCTGTCTGTGCGTCCTGTGGTGGGAACACGCTTCGTCGTACGTCGGATACCATTCTCCGCATGCGTTGCAGGCCAGCCTGGGAACAATGGACCAGTATGGGACACTGTTTGAAAGATATAAATATACACTCACGCCTGTTATCCCCGAAGGGGTAGACAGAGGCGCAACTAGTGCACTCACTTTTCGCAGTCATTCCGTCCCATGATGTGATAGGGGGCGAGCCTATCGCCATATCGGGCACAAATTCCAGACTCCGGGCTGATACTGAATAGAAAAACTCAATATCACTTTGCCCGACCCGGGGATCGAACCCGAGACCTCAGCATTGCAGTCGTACTGTAATACAACTACGCCACCGAGGCAGTCGAAAGATATGTCGCCGAAAAAGCCAATAAAACTATTGATTGACTGGCTCCGTCCAAGTATATAATTTATCTAGGATAAATATTTTTCCGGGATAAAAACTATAACACACTGGAATAATGCTTCCTATTAGTGAAAGAATAAAATGTATGGGAAACAGTTTTAAGCATAAAATGTAATGGCTCTATCCTATTAATATTATAAAGGCGGAAGTTTTTAAGAATGTCTGGATGTATGGATGTTTGTTCCTCTTTCACGCAAAAACTACTGAACGGATTTCGATGAAATTTGGCACACGGGTAGATCGTGTCCTGGATTAACACATAGGCTACTTTTTATCCCGGGAAAACATAAAGCGGGACTTTTATCCCGGAAAAACTTTTTAACGCGGGCGGAGCCGCGGGCAAAAGCTAGTTATGGTATAATTATATGTAAAATTTTGTCCTGGGAATGGACGTTTGTGGATGAAGTCACGGGCTAAACCTAGTAATATTAAGGTTGAGATTAGCAAGGACACTTCATCATAGTCATCAACTATATGAAGTCTCCTGCATAGGCCTTCTCTAAAATTTCCAGATGGACCTGTCAAAAACGACATCAATGTTCCTGCGACCTATACATTGAAAGAAAACTAGTCTGAATCGATTTCCACAAGCAATTTTTGCCGTAATCACGGCAAGTTGACTTCTGGGGGCTAGGATGTGAAAAAAAAACACGATGCCTCTCCGCTTCGTTTTATTGTGATTGGTTGAGAGACTGACGTGTCGGTCTCTCGATCAATCACAAACATCAAAATACCGATACGTCAGTCTCTCAACCAATCACAATAAAACGAAGCGGAGACGCATCGTGTTTTTTTTTCACATCCTAGCCCCCCTGCTTATGAAGTCGCACTTGCAGCGAGTCCCACATGCGAGTTCTCGCGGAACATTGCTGGGAGAACTTGCTAGTCCAAAAATTGGTTTACTTACGTGGCCCTTGTGAAGGTCACTGTATGCGACTTCAAGTGATTATGATATCCTTGAGAACTCTTGTTAACTAGAGAGCATATATTACAGCTGTGTTGGTCTGCTGGAACGCTTGCAGGAGACGCAGGACGCCTTGCAGGAGACTTGTCGCGACGTGCAGGACCTGCAGGATGTCTCGCAGTATGCTTCGCAGGGGTTGCAGGATGTTTCGCAGGAGCTGCAGGGTGCTTCGCAGGATGTTTCGCAGGAGCTGCAGGGTGCTTCGCAGGAGCTGCAGGGTGCTTCGCAGGAGCTGCAGGGTGCTTCGCAGGGGCTGCGGGATGCTTCGCAGTATTCGCAGGATTTTTCGCAGGATGTTTCGCAGGAGGCGATGCAGGACGCTTCGCAGGCGGCGATGCAGGACGCTTAGCAGGAGGCTTGGATTTTGACTTTGAACTTGCCTGCTTGTTTGATTTCGATGGAGACTGTTCCATCAATATTCTGAAATAAATTTGTGCAAAAGTTGAACTGATTTCGATGAAATTTAGTATGGGGATAGTTTGAGATACTGGGAAGGACACAGGCTACTTTTTATCCTGGGGTAAATAAAAAAAGGGTATTTTATCCTGGACAAACTACATCACGCGGGCCAATGTCTAGTGTTATATACTAAAATCTTACTAATATAAATGCAAATGTTTGGATGTTCGTTACAAGTAAACACAGAAACAGCTAAACGTATTTGGATGAAACTTGGCGCAAGGGTAGTCATGTCCTGGATTTTTATCCCGGTAATTTTCTCCCTGGGGGCAGCAATGGATATTTTTAATCTGAATCATTCAGTAGAGGGCGCTGGCGTCTTACTGAGAATTAGGAACTTTCGTAGCGGGAAAGGGCTAAGCCATGAGCAACAACCATATACATACATACATATACACTCACGCCTTTTATCCCCGAAGGGGTAGGCAGAGGCACAACTAGTGCACCCACTATACCCAATCACGGTCCCATGATGTTATGGGGCGAGCCTATCGCCATATCGGGCAAAAACTCCAGACCTTCGCCTGACCCGGGAATCGAACCCAAGACCTCAACATTACAGCCACACCGTAATACAACTACGTCATCGAGGCAGCGGGTAAAGGTATATATGGAACATACTTGACTTTCTTCGCTGGAACTTCAGTCTTCACATTGTCTCGGAGTCTTTTTAATCTTGGCGAGTCATCTTCTACCTGAAATATAATAAATCTATACTAATATTATAAAGCTGATGAGTTTGTTTGTTTGTTTGAACGCGCTAATCTCAGGAACTACTGAACCGATTTTGAAAATTCTTTCACTAATAGGAAGCTACATTACTCCTGAGTGCTATAGGCTACTTTTTATCCCGGGAAAATATTTTTATCCCGGAAAAACTCTTTCACGCGGGCGGAGCCACGAGCACTACTATCTATACTAATATTATAAAGCTGAAGAGTTTGTTTGTTTGTTTGAACGCGCTAATCTCAGGAACTACTGGTGCGAATTGAAAAATTATTTTTGTGTTGAATAGACCATTTATCGAGGAAGGCTATAGGCTATATAACATCACGATGCAACTATTAGGAGCGAAGAAATAATGGAAAATGTGAAAAATGCGGGGAAAATTATTCATCCTTGAGGGCTTCCATTGCGTGCGCTGCGAAAACGGTTCAAGATACCAAAAATATATGTATGAAAGAATTATTCCTCTTGAAATGATCTAAAAAAAAGTCCGCGACAGTATATGTCTATCTTTTAAAATAAACTCTCTAGAACCGTTTTTATGGTAATCAAATTTGGTCGAAATTAATGCATAATTTGTTAAGAGTTGTATCAACGTCATAATATTAATCTTTATACAAATAAATGTGTTGGATAGAGTGATTCAACGGGAAGGTTTTTATGTATGTACTTTTAGTCCGGAAAAACTTATTAACGCGGGCGAAGCCGTGGGCAAAAGCTAGTTTCAAATAAAGTTCCAGAACTATCTAGCCAATAAATTTGACACATTAATAACTCCGTCTGGGTAGGTACCATCGCAATGTCTAATTCTACCGGCAAGCAGCAGTGTGCATGTACTGTTGTGTTTCGGTTTGAAGGACATTGTAGCCAGTGTAACTACTGGACATAATGAGACTTAGGACGGTATTAATAAATCAATCTCAAGTTCGAGCCACATCTCAAGTAGACATAATGTATGAATAGTTCAATACATCGTGTCCACTTGAGATGCAACTCAAACTTGAGATTCATCTATTAATACCGCCCTTAGCATCTCATGTCTCAGGATGACGAGCGCAGTGGAATGCCACACAGTACTTTGTAACTCAAGGTGCTGGATGGTGTTGTTACTGTTTATGGGTGGTCATATCGCTTACCATCAGACGAACGGCATGCTCGTCTCGTTATTCAATGCCATTAAAGAAAACTTTTTCTGACCTTGGATTCACTCCAAGGACCTTTTTCATGAGTTTCCAAGTGAATTTATTTGTGTTCTATTAAACAACTAGCTTTTACCCGCGGCTCCGCCCGCGTTAAAAAGTTTTTTCGGGATAAAAGTAGCCTATGTCCTCTGGATCTCAAACTATCTCCATACTTATTTTCTTGTGGTTCCACTCGCAGAAAACTATTTTCCGGGATTAAAGTCCCGGCTTATATTTTCCCGGGATAAGAAATACTCTAGGTCCCTCCCAGGGTCTTAAACTATCTCCCTACCAAATTGCATCGAAATCGGTTCAGTGGTATGGCTGTGGTGGCTCCACTCGCGAGAACATAAATTCCGGGTAATGTTTTTCCGAGATAAAAGTAGCCATGTCCTTTTCTCGATCTCGGACTATCTACATACTTTTTTTCTTGTCGTTCCACTCGCAGTAAACTTTTTGCCGGGATTAAAGTCATGGTTTATATTTTCCCGGGATAAGAAGTACCCTAGGTCCTTCCCAGGGTCTTAAAATATCTTCCTACCAAATTTCATCGAAATCGGTTCAGTAGTTTGGCTGTGGCGGCTCCACTCGCAAGAACATAAAATACGGGATATAAGTCCCGCATTATATTTTCCCGGGATAAAAAGTAGCATATGTCCTTTCTCAGGGTCTAGACTATATGTGTACCAAATTTCATTTAAATCGGTTCAGTAGTTTTGGCGTGAAAGCTTAACAGACAGACAGACAGACTGGCAGACAGACAGAGTTACTTTCGCATTTATAATATTAGTATGGATTCATATAAATAGTACTAAATTTATTACAATTATATTGGGGAGCATACATTAGAGTGTGACTTTTGTTTTAAACCCTACAATATTACCTTAACATCTTCTTTCTCCTTCTTTATTATACTCTTTAGAGCCGGTTTTGACCTCTTCGGTGGATCCTGAAAAAAAGAATTCCAACAATAATTCATCACATTAAGGACTAATTTCATTGCTCGTCACATGTCATCCTACTAATATATATTTTTTAAATTGATGTTTGTTAGAAGTAACTGCCTCAGTGGCGTAGTTGTATTACAGTACGACTGCAATGCTGGGGTCTCGGGTTCGATCCCCGGGTCGGGCAAAGTGATATTGAGTTTTCTATTCAGTATCAGCTCGGAGTCTGGAATTTGTACCCGACATGGCGATAGGCTCGCCCCCTAACACATCATGAGACGGAATAACTGCGAAAAGTGGGTGCACTAGTTGCTCCTCTGCCTACCCCTTCGGGGATAAAGGTCGTGAGTGTGTGTGTGTTAGAAATAAACGCAGAAATGACTGAACAGATTTGGACATTTGGCACACGGGTAGATCATGTCCTGGATTAACACATGAGTTATAAATGGACGTATTTTGAGATAAATGTTTAATTAAAAAAATTACATTTATGTTTGTAGTCTAACTTAAACAAAGGTCCGCTATATAATGAATGAGACAACTGTACTGAGTGTAAGCTGCCAACGCTGTCACACACTCACACTTAGAGTTGCCAAAGCGTCACTGTAACACATGGCTACATTATTTCCAGTAATTTGCTTCCTTAGGAAATAATACATACACACACACTCACGCCCTTTATCCCCAAAGGGGTAGCCAGAGGAGCAACAAGTGCACCCACTTTTCACCGTTATTCCGTCCCATGGTGTGATAGAAGACGAGCCTATTGCCATATCGGGCAAGAATTCCAGACTCCGAACTGATACTGAATAGAAAAAGCCATTATAATTTTGCCCGTCCCGGGATCGGACCCGAGACCTCAGCAGTCGTACCGTAATACAACTACGCCACCGAGGCAAATATAGAAGCTGATCTTTACCCATAATCTATATGTTCTTAAATTTATAGAAACATTGAAAAAGAAACAGTCGAAAGCAGGATTTGAACCCACGACCTCCAGCGTACCGTTCCGGTGCTCTGCCGATTGAGCTATTTCGACCCTACTCTTGGCTGTCCAATTTCAAGTTCTGTATCTTTGATCTCTTAAAGGAGATGACCAGCGACATCTGTTAGCAATTATTGCACTACATGGCCCTTAACATGTATAAAAAATCATAATATAGGATCATAATTTATAATTTATATGTTATAACCATTAGTACTGCAAGCTGTGTTAGCCTTTTAGTAGTTGTTGCACATACTAATGGAATAAATTAACTTAAGTTTGTTATGAGATGTGTAAACAACTGTTGCCTGACCTTAAATAAATAAATAGATATCTTTTTCAAGATTCCAAAAAATATAAAAATCATTAACCAGGCACTACATAGCCATTAACATGTATAAAAATCATAATATAAAATTAGAAAAAAGTTTAGCGACTCGTTTCGGTTACTTACTCCTGTAAAGGAGTAATGCTGAGTTAGTAATTGTAATAATTGCTAACAGATGTCGCTGGTCATCTCCTTTAAGAGAATTAAAAATAGGCATCTTGAAATTGGCAATCGAAGACAGAAGTCGAGGTAGCTCAATTGGAAGATCACCGGCACGGTACGCCGGAGGTCGTGGGTTCGAGTCCTGCCTTCGACTGTTTCTTTTTCAAGATTCCAAAAAATATAAAAATCAAATAGATAGAGGTCATAATGACTAACCGGAAGTCCTCCGTTCAGCTCGTTTCCTGCACAACTGGTCCTCGTGATCCTGACGGGAGGCGGGGAGACTGGGGCAGGCGGCCTGCGACATGCGCGGCTCCTGTCGTTTGAAGGGATTTCCACCTGGAGATGAATGATCTTGTTAAATGATAAACTGTACTAGGATCAACGGCTGATCCAGCTTTCAAGTCAGTTTCATATAAAAAAAACGTAATCCTACTAGCTACTGGTGGTAGGACTCTCATATGTAAGAGTACGTCTGGGTGGGTACCACCGCAATGTCTATTTCTATCGCCAAGAAGCAGTGTGCATGCACTGTTGTGTTTCGGTTTGAAGGACATTATAGCCAGTGTGACTACAGGACATAATGAGACTTAACATGTTATGTCTTAGGATGACGAGCGCAGTGGAATGCCACACAGTACTTTGTAACTCAAGGTGCTGGATGGTGTTGCTACTGTTTATGGGTGGTCGTATCGCTTACCATCAGGCGAACGGCATGCTCGTCTCGTCATTCAATGCTATAAAAAAAAAGACAGTTTCGCCCACGGCGGCCAAACTCAATGGAGATCAGCCAACGCAGGAGATATTATAGTGCACAAATGTGTGCGCAATACACAGGTTCAGTCGCTATTCCTTCACTTTCATAGTCCGGTGAGACGGCAGACATGACCAGAGAGAGATCAGGTGCAGGACCAACGGCTTTACGTGCTTTTCGAGGGGGTATCGTACCACCAACCCTTTACTCCAAGCTGCGAATGAGTCATTTTTAAGATGGAAAAACCCAGTCACAATACTTTTGGCTCGACCCGGGATTCGAACCCAGTCCTATAAGGGGCGAGCTTATGGCCACATTAGGCACAAAATCCAAACTGATCCGACCATAATGGCAGAGTAAAAAAAATCTCAAATTACTTTCATCTTGACCTCAGGTTCCTTCTTGACTTCAGGTTCCTTCTTGACCTCTGGTTCCTTCTTGACTTTACTTTTCCCCCTATCTTTGTCTTTGGCATGCTCTCTCTCCTTTACTTTCGCTTTAGTCTTACTCTTGTGTTGGGTGACGGTTTCTCCGTCTGAATCCTCGATGTAGATCGGCGCAGTGTCTCCCAGGATGCAGTCTCCAGAGTCAGGCTAGTGAGGAGATTAGCAGACATTTGAAATTATGTTGCAAAGAAAATTTATGACAAGCTTGCTCATATTTATAGACGTATAAAGACTGGAGGCCAGATGGGTTGTGCCCACCCCAGAAATGCTTGGTGGCCACCCCAAGGATTTTGAGCCAGCCGACTATTATAATTTTTTACAACAGTAAACTTTCATATTGACAAGGACACAGGTCATTTTATTTATCACTAGCTTTTGCCCGCGGCTCCGCCCGCGTTAATAAGTTTTTCCCAAGATAAAAGTACATATATAAACCTTCCTCTTGAATCACTGTATCTATTAAAAAACGGGATCAAAATCCGTTGCGTAGTTTTAAAGATCTAAGAATACATAGGGACAGACAGCGGGAAGAGACTTTGTTTTATACTATGTAGTGATATCTAGGACACTACCCGCCCGGAAAAATGACTGTAGCTATGCCAATGCTCATGTTGAGGGATTTTTGAAGGAACAAACACCTTTCTACCTTTACTAATAACACACACACACTCCTGTTATCGCCGAAGGGGTAGACAGAGGCGCAACTAGTGCATGATGTGATAGGCGATCCTATCGCCATATCGGGCACAAATTCCACACTACGGGCTGATACTGAATAGAAAAACTCTATCACTTTGCCGACCCAGGGCTCGAACCCAAGACCTCAGCATTGCAGTCGTACCGTAATACAACTACGCCACCGCGGCAGTTTACTGATCGTTTATAAAAGTCTCGCTTTATATTTCCCTGGGAAAAAATTATACATATAAACCTTCCTCTTGAATCACTGTATCTATTAAAAAAAACGGGATCAAAATCCGTTGCGTAGTTTTAAAGATCTAAGAATACATAGTGTGCAGGACGCATATTCTCGAAGAGAGAACGTAAAGTGCATACCGCGCATGCGCGATTACGTAATAGAACTCTGAGCTCTTAGTGACGTCATAGACTTTAGTGAATGAACTTAGTGAAAAAATCGTGTTATCGCTAGGGTCATTGAACGCTTATAACTCACCCGGTATGGACTGTTTAGTGTTTCATTCGGTGTCATAGTGTAGGTTAGAACTTTGCCTACCCCGCTGCGGTAGCGGGATGAACGTGTGTCTAAAGTCCGAGTAGTTATTTTTAGAAATTTTGCTTGTGTGCATCGTTTGTGTTAAACTTAGAGTAAGTAAATCACAATAACTTTTTTCGTAATGCACATAAGGTTCTTTTATAATCTACTAGCTTTTGCCCGCGGCTCCGCCCGCATTAAAAAGTTTTTTCAGGATAAAAGTCCCGGTTTATATTTTCCCGGGATAAAAAGTAGCCTATGTGTTAATCCAGGACATGATCTACCCGTGTGCCAAATTTCATCGAAATCCGTTCAGTAGTTTTTGCGTGAAAGAGGAACAAACATCCTTACATCCAAACATCCATACATTCTTACAAACTTTCGCCTTTATAATATTAGTAGGATACTAATATTATAAAGCTGAAGAGTTTGTTTGTTTGATTGTTTGTTTGAACGCGCTAATCTCAGGAACTACTGGTTCGAATTGAAAAATTCTTTTTGTGTTGAATAGCCCATTTATCGAGGAAGGCTATAGGCTATATAACATCACGATGCAACAATTAGGAGCGAAGAAATAATGGAAAATGTGAAAGAAAACGGGGAAAATTATTCATCCTTGAGGGCTTCCATTGCGTGCACTGCGAAAACGGTTCAAGATACCAAAAATATATGTATGAAAGAATTATTCCTCTTGAAATGATCTAAAAAAATGTCCGCGACAGTATGTGTCTATCTTTTAAGATTAACTCACTAGAACCGTTTTTATGGTAATCAAATTTGGTCGAAATTAATGCATTATTTGTTAAGAGTTGTATCTACGTCATAGTCATAGAGTGATTCAACGGGAAGGTTTTTATGTACTTTTAGCCCGGAAAAACTTAGTAACGCGGGCGAAGCCGTGGGCAAAAGCTAGTGTTTAGTATATAGAGTCACTTAGTGTCTATCTGCGAAGACACTAATAGTTTAGGTATATAGACTTAACTTAGGCGCGAGATGAAAATAAGTGTAATCTCGAAAGTGAAAAAGAGGTCCTAGAAAGAGGGAAAGCCCTCTTAGAGCTCCCTACGGTATAGCCGCCGAGTACTTAAGCAATTTGTTTTTTTTTTTGTAATATCAAGTCACAAGTCAAGTCACAAGTCACGAAGTCGCGAATAGGAGTTTTACTTTGTAAATAGTTCGGAACATCAAGAAAGAAAACAGCAAGTAGTCAGCAAGAAAGAAGAAGTCTGCAAGTTTGAAGAGGAAAATAGGCGCTTATGCAGAGTGGACCACCCTTCCTCATCAGCTGTGGCACGGTGCTACGAGGACGACTTCTGGCTACGTCGCATAGCTACGGCGTAGCAACGAGAGACTACGCGCCGAATATTAACGCCGGGAGAATTTGGCTACCGTTGTGGCTGAACATTATAACTTTCGATTCAGTGTGTGAAATAAACGCTATTTCCCGACTTTGGCATTTGTTACTTTGTCACTGGTATCGCCCTATTCTCACTCACACAATCAAGCACACAAACACAACACAGTGCGGGGTGTTGGCCCAGTCTGAGCCCCGCACACATAGGGACAGACAGCGGGAAGCGTCTTCGTTTTATACTATGTTAAGATTAAGAAGCAACACAGCCTTTAAACCAGCTATAATTGTCTCGACCAAGTTAAAATCATCTCTTGTCAGCCAACACTGTAACTGGACCTCTCTCCACTTCCTATATCAGAAGCAGTGGGGTTACGTTTCCTTGTCCATAAAAAAAAAAACAAAAAAAAAATTAATACATTTACCACGCCCTTCGGAGTGGTCTGCATAGGCAGCCCGAGCTTCAGCCTCGTCCGTTTGTTAGTCTTCCTGCACAACTCTAGGAACTCGTAGAAATCGTTCACTTTGTCCACACATAGCTCGCAAATCAATGGAGGCATCTTGTCATCTGCATGCACCTGAAAAAACATTGTTTATTTAGTATAGCCCGCGTAATAAAGTTTTTCTGGAATATACAATGTCATTTTTACATTGCGTTACTAAATGAAACCACATATTCGTCTGTACCTCTGCTAACATTGTGCTAAAAATTATTAATGAATAACGAACACTTCCGCCAAAAATCCCGGTTGTAGAATTCCAATTTTTGTATCATTTTGTAGTTTAGTGCGAATATGGTGTGTACGTAAGTGTATTTTTGACTGAAAGTGTAATGTTGCTGCTGCAAGGAATTCTCCTAGAGCAGTCATAGTGGCATTAGAGCGTGTTAACTTAAAATTACATCTTATTGATATTCATTTTGTTCGAAACTTACACTTTATTTTACATCTATGGTTAAAATAACACACACACACACATACACTCACGCCTGTTATCCCCGAAGGGGTAGGCAGAGGCGCAACTAGTGCACCCACTTTTCGCCGTTATTCCGTCCCATGATGTGATAGGGGGCGAGCCTATCGCCATATCGGGCACAAATTCCAGACTCCGAGCTGATACTGAATAGAAAAACTCAATATCACTTTGCCCGACCCGGGAATCGAACCCGAGACCTCAGCATTGTAGTCGTACCTTAATACAACTACGCCACCGAGGCAGTCATGGTCATGGTTAAAATAACATAATGAAAAGTGTTATTTTCGACGAGATAAGTATGTTGTTTCATTTATAAACGCAATGTCAAAATGACCCTGTATAGCACTTAGGGAGTAATGTAGCTTCCTATTAGTGAAAGAATTTTCAAAATCGGTTCAGTAGTTCTTGAGATTAGTGACCAAACAAACAATCTCTTCAGTTTTATAATATTAATAAGCTAAAAGGCACGCTGACTTGAGGCATATATAAAACTAATATTTCAAAACAACATTGGAGTGACCACATAATCTAGACTCTTTATTCAAACAATACCCAATTTGTATTTGGCAGTGCCGCCATTAAGGGTGGACGCTATTGAGCGACACGACGGCTCTTTAGCGGGGCGACGAGGTCTGGGGTGTACTGCCAGCCGAGCTATTTACACACAATACTGTACTCTATGCTCTAATACAAAAACAATAAGTCTGTTCCATAAATTAATGAACCCTAACCATTGTCACTGTTGAAAACACAACAAATTGAAATTATCTCCTCATTATGACTTTTTGACCATTTATTGTTATAAAGTTAACATGATTGTTCCCATTGATTATGCGATGCAATGCAATCAGCCCTATATTATATACTGCCCACTGGAGCACGGGTCTCTACAACTGAGAGGGTTCAGGCTATAGTCCAATGCTGGCCTAGTGCGGGTTGGCAGACGTCACATGCCTTCGAAATTCAGAGAACTTCTCAGCTATGCAGGTTTCCTCACGATGTTTTCCTTCACCGTTAAAGCAAACGATAATTCACAAAGAATACACACATAACTTTTTAGGAAAGTCAGAGGTGTGTGCCCTTTCGTTTTGAACCTGCGGACATTAGTCTCGACAGTCCGTTCCACTCCCAACTAGGCTATCGCCATTGATTATGGCCAATTCTTTTCATCCATGGTTGTAAGGCTCATCATACTGACAAATTGCAAGCAAATTTACAGCAAATCAAATTCGTCCAGTGTAATAGAATGTTAAATTCACTTAACCATGGATGAAACAACAATAGACTGTTGTTTAAAATTGAAACTTGTGCCCATATTATAGGTTATCTTGCCACATGATGGGATTTACAGTGGAGAGTGGTTACTAAGTGCATCTTTAACTAACCCTTGGAATAAACATGTGGCCTATGTAAGCCTATTATTAACTTAATATAAGTATCAGAAAGAAGAAGAAGTCAGAATAACCATGTATTCACAATGTAAACTAATATTATAAAGAGGTAATTGTAACTTTTATCTATAGAACTATTGAACCCATTTTAAGGAAACTTGGTATCTTATAACCCATAAAATTTTATACAATATTTAGATCCAGTCAATATTAACTCAACCACCAGTTCGGAAAGCAATTCTCGTGAGAAAATGGGTGAGAAACTCTAGAGTTACTTACTGTTCTCAAAATCAATGCAAGGTATAATGTACACACACACATATACACTCACGCCTTTTATCCCCGAAGGGGTAGGCAGAGGCGCAACTAGTGCACCCACTTTTCACTGTTATTCTGTACCATGATGTGATAGGGGGCGAGCCTATCATAGTGCATGATACAGAAATTATATGTTTGTATTATGACGACTCGAGATTCTACTCAACAGTATTTAGGTATCCTTGTGGTTTAATTTAACCATTACTTTTATTCTTCATGAAAAGTGACTGTTTCGGTGGTGCAGTTGTATTACGGTAACACTGCAATGCTCAGGTCTCGATTCAATCCTTGGGTTGGGCAACATGATAATGGATTTTTTTTATTCAGTATCAGCTTGAAGTCTGGAATTTCTGCGATATGGTGACAGGCTTGCCGACTATCACATCATGGAACGGAATACGCACGGCAGAAAGTGGGTACTTTTATTAGTTGCGCCTCTACCTACCACTTCAGGAAAAAAGGTGTGTGTGTGTGTGTGTTCATGAAAACACTTGTAAATCCATAAAGGTCAGAGTTCTCAACCCAGATATTATTATGTATGAATACAAAGTTGTATGGAAGTTTTTTTAGTTTTATGTGGAATTCCTACTATTCATTGCACACTCGTGGTTTTATCATCAGTAGGATAAGTTAAAAGCAACAAAACTTATCTATAATTATAATGCGCCTAATTAGGTCATCACTGATAAAAATTAAAATAACAAAAGAAATTATAGAAAGATAGTTTAACATAACTACAGTTTGCTGTAGATTTTTAAAGATAATCATTAATCATAAAGTCTATTACACTTGTTTACCAACAAGATGTCAGGAATACAAAATCAGTACCACAATGACAAAAACCTACGTTTGTTACAACGCCGAAAAAAAACATTTTTGAACGCAATATACAGCGAAAAGTGTTGTAAACGCACGCCTGGAGTAATGTTTAACAATAAAAGGCAACATTTTACCTCGATTTGAAAGCATTCTCTGATTTTTTTACTCAAATTAATTCCCGAGTCCTCCAAGTCTATGACGTTTTGCATTATAGGCATTTTGTAGCCAGCGCCGGCCCCGCAAAGGCGACATGCTCGGTAAATCTCGTAAATAGTCTCTTTCTCAAGCCTTGGGTTCAACGCGCGTTCCATTTTAGACCATTTATCACTTCACAACAACAATTGACAACTGTACACGCTTAGCCGCCATCGGCTACGTTCCACTAGGCACTCACGACGATCACGCTCACGACCACGAGTTTTCCCGTTCCACTTAGTCCTGAGCGTTGTTATCGTAAACCCAAGTGGAATGGATTGTGGAGCGTTTTGGGCGTTGAGGAAATAATACAAATGGCGAGCTAGAAAAAATAAAGCAAAAGCTTTAATAGGTTAGGCTACCATTATTAAGTTTTAATGAGTTTTAAGTGTAAATTTTAATAATTATAAGTGAAGTTGGTTTCAATGAAGTATTCAATTATTTTACATTCAAATAGATTCAAAAGGTCTTTAGCGACAACACTAGGTTATTTGATGATGCGTGCATGCAATAATACTGTCGAAAGTATTAGTTCATCCAGTTCAGATGAAGAATGGAATACAATTTTAGAAAATTATAATCGTGAAAATAGAAAACTTCGACTTTTTAGTTCTGACAACTTTGCTATTTTTTTCAACGCTCACTTCGACCCACCTCGAGAGATGGGTCGTTGTGGGCTTCTCGTGAGCGTGAGTGATGACGTCATTAATGACGTTTTCGCCGCGACCACAACGATCGTAGTCGCCATGTGGAACGGTCAAAAGAGTATTTTGGGCGTTGTGAACGCTTAGTGGAACGCACCCATCAGAGGCCGCCATTTGTAACGACTAGTGTTGGGTAGGACATACAAGAGGCGGTACATTTGTCCCGTACATGACGTCAAAATGTAAGAGCGGCTCAAAATTTTTTATTGTACTACGTCAAATTTCATGTCGCGGTAGTCGCGAAGTCGCGTTGCTCACTATCTATCTCAGTAAAACTATAAGAAGGGGATAGAGAGGGAGCGAGAGGCACGCAAAAAACTATAATAGCACGCCATTCTCCAATGAAAATATGTCATATTTTGTACTCGTTACTTCAAACGTATCGCTAAGCTTCATTACGCCTCGCCTCATTTGAACTCTTTTTTATGTCGTGTCCTACCCAACACTAGTAACGACGGCTGTACCCAGTGTTGCCAAGAAGATTTTTAAAAATCCGCTAAGTTTGTCGTATATGTCCGTCAAAACCCGTTAAATGAACAAGTGACACGGGTGTAGCTATAGCTTTCACATGGGAGAGGGGTGCAAGCGTGTGTTCTTGTCGTCCCATGACAAAAAGACCTCCTTCTACATATACCCCCCCCCCCGTCACATTAAATTGAAATTTTTGTCCCGGTAAATATCTCGTCCTAGCCGTTACCGTTACATATGACGGGAAATCCGTTAAGTTGGCAACACTGGCTTTACCACAGATGATAAATATCTACCAAAAAGTACTAATGTCGAAAACGTGTACAAAGTAGGTCAATGGTGAAAGTTATTAATAATAAAAAGCCTTTTTAGGCCAACGTTATCAAGAAGTTTATAATATAACTACAACGTTATGCTAGATTTGGCATTGGGATTGTGTGAAATGCCATAATAAACAACACAATTGTTTTAAAATATATTTTATATTTAGTAATCTATACTAATATTATAAAGCTAAAGAGTTTGTTTGTTTGAACGCGCTAATCTCAGGAACTACTGAACCGATTTTGAAAATTCTTTCACTAATAGGAAGCTACTTTACTCCTGAGTGCTATAGGCTACTTTTTATCCCGGGAAAATATTTTTATCCCGGAAAAACTCTTTCACGCGGGCGGAGCCGGGAGCAGAAGTCTAGTATTATATATTCAACAAGTGACCCTGTCACTATGAGCATCGTGCCGATAGACAATAAATAATATTTTAGTCCATAACCGAAAAATATATCTAAATCTTTATAAATTATTCAGGAATTGTAAATATTTGATTCATATTATATCTGTATGATGTAAGTATTAAAAATCTGTATAAATGCCATTGACCAGAGAGTTAAGATAAATATAGATAGCTGAATACGTTGCAGCTATGGGTATAAAATTCTTGAGTTGCAGCACCGTCTAGCACGCACGATAGTGTGTAAGCTACCTACGTCCAGCGCCGTCACGTACAGCATGCTGTCGTCAAGATGGACCGTGTGTAAAGCCCTTAACCATATAGCCTTGAAACATAGGAGAAATAATCGTACTCTAATTTATACAATGAGTATTATAACCATAAATAAAAAAAATAAAAAAAAAAATAACGTAATACATAATTTGTTTTCATTACCTACATCATTATTATGTTAGTCTAAGTGGCGTAGTTGTATCATGGTACTATTGCAATGCTGAGGTCTCGGGTTCGATCCCCGGGTCGGGCAGTGATAGTGAGTTTTTCTATTCAATATCAGCTCGGAGTCTGAAATTTTTGTCCGATATGGCGCCCCCAATCACATCATGGGACGGAATAACGGCGAAAAGTGGATGCACTAGTGGCGCCTCTGCTTGTTCCTTCGAGCATAAAAGTCGTGAGTTTTTATCGGCGGAAGTTTGTCGCCACTCTAGAGCAGTGCTGCCAACATTTTTAAAAATCTGCCAAGTTCGTCGTATATTTCCGTCAATCAACGGCGTAGTTATAGATTTCACATTGTGTGCAAGCGTGTGTTCTTGCCACCCAAAAAGACCTCCTTACCCCCCCCCCCCCCCCGTCATATAAGAATTAGATTTTTGTCCCGTTAAATATCCCGTCAGCTGGTAGAAAGTTTTTTTCCCGTTTCCAACGTATCCAAATCCGCTAGATATCACGGGAAATCCGTTAAGTTGGCAAAGCTGCTCTAAAGGTTGCGTTCCTCTATGGATGGTGAAGATTCCTCAGAGATTCCCAGTCAGGCAGGTGTTGCGACTTGCGCCTGATCGGCCGCGGCCCCTCCTACGGTTTTTACTCGGTTTTTATTTATTTATACTCCGCTTCGCGCAAATATTGCTGTCGCAATTTAGGATTAAGTGTCGCCATCTACCGGTGTTGGGCGTCATCTGCTAATCGTCGATAGCGATACCACTTCAAAGTCCGATAGATGAGTGTCGGGTCATCTAATTGACAATTAAGTAGTTCCCAGCTTAGTTTTTTTAAACTATTATTTACTTTCCATTTTTTTGTTCTGTTCTAATATACTATAGTCCAAAAGATGTCTCTAAAAATAAGCGAAAGCGCCATATTGTGACAAGTAGGAATTTATACACATAAGATTAGCCAGTTTAGTTATAATTCTACTATAGTCCAACAGATGTCACTAAAAAGAAATATACTATTATTTATTCTTTTTTTAGTTGGATTTTCTATAAAAGCGTGTTTTTTTAGTTTAAAATATTGAATTGTCATGGGTCCTTGATAAGTATGCCAAATTTCGATTTAATCCGATGTTTTGAAGGGGGTTAAAATCATGTTCATAGTTTCCATTACATACATACTACGTAGGAAGCTAATAACAGCGTGTTAATAAGAGAAATTTGCGCGGAAAATAAAAAGATACACTACTCACCTACCTATAAAGAAAACTCTCATGAATTATAATCGTTTGGAATTTTAAATCCATCTGAACAGTAAAATAAAATACTTAGTTATTTGATAAAACTAATTGGTCTGTTTCGATTCTGTAGCAATTATTTATAACTACGCCTTGATACGGAACAATAAAAATCATTTAAATCGTTTTAGGTACTGCACCATAGCAGTATGAAACACAAATCGTTATTTCTATTTATATTTTTTTATATTCCTATCTTAGTGAAATGTGGGTACCCACCGGTATGTTATTTCCGTTATAAAAATATATTCAAGCATGGTAAACATGAATTAAATAGAATATCTAAGTCCGTTTCGTTTAAGCCAGCACTATTCGATTAATAATATACAAAAATGCGATTCAAATAAGCTTTGATTGAAACAAATAAGAACAGGGGGCCTAGACAAAATCCCTTTACTGTTAGCGTGGCTACGGAAAGGTCAAAATGGATGCAAAGGCGATCCTAGTCTTATTTAGATGTATTGTAGGTAGGAACATTCCCATAATATTCAATTAGTACTACGTTGTGCAAAAGGCGTAACAATTTTCAAAGAGTAAATAACATCATTCTTCTTTTAAAAATGGCCCCACCGTTTCATCGACGTAAATATTATTGAAAGGCGCGTCCTTTTGAAGAATACGCCAATGACACTAGGGACGAATCCAGTAATAAACAGTTTTTCGTTTTTTAAACATGATTGCTACCTACAAGATATTTTTTTATGTTACTTAATCCAACGTTTTTAGTTTTAACGTTTTGTTTCGACGTATTTTTAACTCGAATAAGGTTTTTAAAGTCTGACCGTGTACCGCTACTCGAAAATAAACATTTCATTTCATTTCATTTCATTTCATTTCAATGTAATTTCCATTTTGAACTGTCATTGATTCCGAGTTCTTGCATTTTTTTTATGCGAATTGTTTGACGTTTTTAAAACTTTTTTTAGACAGGGGATGAAGTTCAGGCTGGTAGTGTATTACTGCCTGCAACAAGGAGGGGGAGGTATTTAGCTAATATTGTGAGAAGACAGGCTGTGGTAAGTATTATACACACATACATAGTATCACGCCTCTATCCCATAGGGGTAGGCAGAGACTATGGATCGCCACTTTGCTCGATTCTGGCACACTACTTTCGCTTCCTCTACCTTCATCAATCTATTCATGCACTCCCGCCGGTTCAGGGTACTTTTGACCTGGCCTCTTAGAATGTCAGATATCTGACATTCGAAGGTTCGGTGCGGTCGACCCCTGCCGGACCTTCCATCCACACTCGCCTTATATATCCTCTTTGTCAGTCTCCTATCATCCATCCTTTCGAAATGCCCAAACCACCTTAGCATACCCTTCTCAATTTTGGTCACTACATCCTCTGTCACTCCACACATGTCCATCACCCTAGTATTCCGCACTCTATCACACACAGTCACTCCACAAATGCTTCTTAACGCTCTCATTTCTACTATCCTTTCTTTAAATTTAATTGCTACGTGTTTTTTGCGACTCCGCCTGTATTGAAAGCCTTTACCGCTACATCATCAGCCACATAAGAGACTGTTGTATAGTTGCGCGCGTTGACGGGGTCCACGCTATTATAAGAAAACGCTGTGCCTCGCTAATGTCGCGTGTGCGCTGCAGCCCTAACACCATCGTTAACGTGTGGGCAGATATGTGGGACTCCCTTCTGATGAGTCACTGGTTAGCTTTGCATGCAAAAACCATCATGGGTTGATGTAGGATTGTCTTTTATAAGTACTTTCTCTTTCAGTTAATGTTACTATCATAGTTTTATGAACTTACTAACAAATATAATATGTAATAATATGATGATATGGACATGAACAGTCTGATGTAAATAAAAATAAATAAATAGGCCTCGCTTAAAGATTTCCAGACGGACCCGCGAAAAGCCTGCATCCAGCGTGATCCTGCGATCAAGACAAAGTTCATGTAGCCATCCATGGCGCCATCTGCGCGACGCCAACGCTAACTATCCAAAAATCAGATTATTTCAAATATTTCCTAAGGGAGCATATTACTGAGATTAAAAGTAGCATCACGATTATGGGCTATTCGTATTTCAAATTCCATTAAAATCCTTTCAGCCGTTTCTGCGTTTAGTACTAAAAGAATGTAATTATTGTCAATTTTGAGAAAGAAATAGGAACACATAAAAAGGTATAATTTTCATGATGCTTGTTTAACACCGACTTAATTGTAAAGTAGTTCTGCTAAACGCTTGTAAATATTATTTTATTTTATTTTGATTCACACACAAATAATTATTATTTCAGGATGGAACTGGGATAAAATTCAATAAAGATGCAGATAGGGTATGTATTTTTCAAGAATGTGAACTAAAAGTAGAGTCCACACTCCAGGCTCGAAATACACAAAAAAAAAAACAGAACTCTATCAACCGCCAGTGAGATATGCGTCTCTAGACCCGGCTGCTCCAATTAAGAAGAGAAAATTCGTCATGAGTCTCAGTGAGAGTGAAATAACAAATATCTCGTCAGCAGTTTTGAATAGTGTTGGTCTCCATTCTTTCCTAACTTCATGGCTAATGTTCTTTTAGTGTTCATAACAGGTGCTTCTACTTAATTTTTTTTAATGTGTCCATAACTGGTACAGATGAACGCAGAAGCTAAAAAGAAGGTAGACGTACTATCAGAAGAACTCCTGCCGTATATAATCGCGGAGCAAGAACGGCGCACAACGCTGTATAAAAGGATTATGACAGCGATTCAAAATGGCGAAAAGGGCGTCACTATTGCCGAGCTGAGGAATAAACCGCCCCTTATTATAAGGAAGGGTATTTATTATTATATTATACTAGGTTTTGCCCCCGGCCCCGCCCGCATTAAAAAGTTTTTCCGGGATAAAAGTCCCGCTTCATATTTTCTCGGGATAAAAAGTAGCCTATGTGTTAATCCAGGACATGATCTACCTGTGTGCCAAATTTTATCGAAATCCGATCAGTAGTTTTTGCGTGAAAGAGGAACAAACATCCATACATCCAGACATCCATACATTCTTACAAACTTTCGCCTTTATAATATTAGTAGGATAGTAGCAAGTAGCATTAGTAGCATGAGCAAATTTTCGATTTGACACTATGAACCTGACATCTGCTTTAAGCATTGCTTTCAACGGTTGATTAGATTCCCGTTGTTTCTATTGAATCCTACCTACCCTCAGTGGCGAAGTTTGAGTTCTTGCCGTCCAGGTAAGGCGGACCCGAAATATGTCACCCCAAGTAAGAGAGCAAAAAAAACAGGTCACTTTAACAAGTATAAGTAATGCATGCCCTGCAAAACAAAAAAAAACGTGTTTTATGTTACGCATTTTTCCGCCCCTCTAAGGCGCGAATTATACAGAAATGGCGTAAGATAAATGCGCGGCGCAGTGGGGCTAGGATGTGAAAATATAACACGATGCGTCTCCGCTTCGTTTTATTGTGATTGGTTGAGAGACTGACGTATCGGTATTTTGATGTTTGTGATTGATCGAGAGACCGATACGTCAGTCTCTCAACCAATCACAATAAAACGAAGCGGAGACGCATCGTGTTTCTTTTCACATTCTAATCCCACAGGCATCTTGCTGCTTAAAAACGTTTCAATACAAAATGTAGGTAGACTACACTTTGTGAATTATTCTCAAGCAGCGTGGCGCAGGCATGTGGTTTCGTCATTTATTTTGTTTCGTCTTTCGTCGCCTGCTCTGTGCCTGAACCGCACCTACATCTTACGCCTTTACTGTATAATTCGCGCCTAAAATTGCCGCTACCACGCTACACCACTAACAATGTAAATGTGCAAGCAGCTGTTTGTTACGCTTTTACTTGTTAGCCCCTGCTCCCCGCCCGCGACATATCGCACCTTTAGAACGAAAACGACACAATTCAAAAAATAGAAAATTGATTTGTCAATTTTAAATGACTAAAAACTAGTGCTTTATTTATAAAGATATTATAAAAAAGGGACCGATATAACAGATTTGTCCTTTTCCTGCTTGAATATGACTGTGTTTGAACTATTATTGTATTGAGAACTTCATTTTAAGTATTTTTATGACGATACCTCAATTTTCTGTCTTTTTGAATTGTGTCGTTATCATCCTAAAGGTGCGATATCCAAAAGTTCTATCTTAACCACTTTTTAGGTCTCATGTACCGATGTCCTGCCAACCGCGCGCCCAAGGAACCTGACGGCTCAGGCATCATAATGTGCGAAGAAGATATAGAGCCCACGCCAGTGATGTACGACTCCTGCCTCAGCGCGGAGGATAAGGAGCTCTACGTCGCTGAGAATAAGTACTTCTTTTGTAATCGTGAGTATTTTTAAGGCCGATTCCAATAAATCCGAACCTCTAATTAGGAGTGGTACAAAAATAACTCGTAACAAACAAACATTAAAGTTCTGTTTCATGTTCTGAGTAAGTGCTACTCGTCACATATGTATAAACCGACTAAATACAAAAGGCACGCTCTAATCTATGCTCCCAAACGAATGGTAATGAAAAAACTACCGTCTACATTAGCTGTTTAATACGATAACCGTTAAATAAAGGAAATGTCCAAAAACGGGTTTGAAATTCTAACCAAGATACTTCATATATATTTGAATAATACTTTCAAAAACTAGGCCCTTGCAATAAATCGTATTATTTTAAAGTCCTCCGAGGTTGTGATTTATGTAATTTTTTTTGCTTATAAACTACACTTAAAATGAACTTTTTAAAAAAGTAATCATAAATGGAGGGGCTTAAAAAATGTTTTTTATGGTTCTAAGATCCATATTTTTGCCTCATTATATCTATAAAGTTTGGGGCTGGTTAGTTTTTGAGGCTCAGCACCCATACAAGCAGCGGACATCTCCTTTGCTTGAAACACAGGCCCCGAGCACACAAAACAATAAGCATGCACATATCTATTATATAAAAATGAATCCCTATTTCCCTTGGTCACGGCATCACGCGTGAACGGCTGGACTGATTTCGTTATTTCTTTTTTTGATGTGTTTATTATTGTCAGGAGAAGGTTCTAATGAAAGAAAATATTAAGAAAATTGCGCGGAAAAACGGCTGGACCGATTTTAATGTTTTTTTTTGTGTGTCTCCAAGAGGATTCGAGAATGGTTTAGATTACAATTCTATCCGGTAGGTAGTTTTATTTCCTTTTTAGGGCAGGACAACGTCTGTCGGGGCCGCTAGTACCTAATAAAATCTTTATTCTGATTCGTCAATTTTTATAAAAGATTAATCGATAACGATATAGTTCATTGCAATTAACTACATCGTTATCGATTAATAAAAAAAAATACACGGCGTCAAATACAAGCTAAATTAAACCCTATTCCCAGGTCATAAAGTAGAAGGTCCAGATCTACCCCGCAACGGCAGCACTGTGATTGGCTGCGCACCCATAGAGCGCACTTCACTGAACTACACTACAAGTAAATGCGCTCTAGAAGACACTGATGACGTACTCGTACATTACAGATACTATCCTGACAGGGTGAGTATTAGAGTGAAAAAAGACTCAGGGGTTGAAAAAGACTCAGCAGATGAAAAGAGACTCAAGGGTGAAAAAGGACTCAGAAGTGAAAAAAGACTCAGAGGTGAAATAAGACTCAGAGGTGAAAAAAGACTCAGGGGATGAAAAAGTCTCGATAAGAGATTAAGAAAGAAATTTATTTAAAAAATATATACTTTTACCCTATTCAATCGTTCGGGTGTATGTGTATATGTGTGCGCGCATGTGTGTGTGTGTGTAAAAGTGTCCAATTAAACACTGTTACAGACGTATAAATTCGTGACGGAGCTCGACCCAGACAGGGAAGTGTGTGAGCATTGGAACCCGTGTCAGATCGGGTACATCTACAGCCTACCCTCTCCTGACCAGGCTACTATAGCCAATGAGTTGTGGCGTAAGTGTTTACCTTACTAACGGCCGTTTTCAAAGTCTAGTGTAGTGTTGTATCGAAGAAACTATCGTCGTCCATTAATCACGCGAGGCTCGAAGGGGGGGAGGGGCTTCAGCAAAAATCACGAAATATCACAAGGGGTTGGAGAAATGTAGTGATATATGACGTGTATTATTTTTTCGCGCGTGATTCAAATTAAATTAGATTAGGTATATTTTAACATGTATTTGAATACTATTAGAAACTGCAACGGTTTTGATTTAAATAAAAATATGTACCACTGACTCTACAGAAATACTTTCACAAAAAATATCACCAAGCGAACGACCGGCACGAAGGCAATGACCAACTGAATCGAACTGTTTTTTTTTTTTTTTTTTTAACGCGGACCTATCGGCCAGTAGCCTGACGCGAGTCGGCTTTTCTGGCCACACCGGACTTTCGGGTGAACGCAGAAGGCGCTCGTAACCCTTGGAATTTAAGCGACCACGCTGAGGGCGACCCACTAACTGGTCACCAACCTCGGCTCAGGGCGGCCACTGAGAGAGGATAAGACATCATCGTTTGGGGAAACTGATTTTGAACCTAATCCTATTTGTTGTGTTGATCGTAGTCTTCGGCACGCGGGCCGGAACTGCTACGAGAGGTCAGGGTGACGGGGAACGCGGCGAGGTCCTCGGCGGCGAGGAAGGAAATGCGGTCTTGTGGAGTGTAAGAGTTTTAAGAACTCGTGCTTACGGCGGATGGCCAGAGTTATATCGTCCTCTGGGTCGGTCAGAAAAATCTCGAACTGTCAAACGTTCAATGCTTTTATAGCAAAAATTGTAGATCATGTCATTAATACCCGCACAAAAAATATTTTTGCCCTAACAATACACTAACATTTTTAAGGCACTTTGTACCAAAAAAATACACGTGATCTCTGGTGCGGGAAGGGGGGGGAGTAGTCTAAAACCTTAACACATATCACCAGGAGGGGGAGGGGGTACAAAAGTTGCTAAATAAACATCACATGGTTAATGGACGACCCCATACACGCATAAGAACGAGACAGTGATACGTGTTGTCTGTGTCTTAACTCTTATGTATGTAATAGGATGACTAGGTGTTGAAACGTGAAATTCACGTATTGCCAAATACTAAAATAATTTTATTTTGTCGTTACAGATGACTATAGTAAGTACTGTATAACAATTTTGAATTTTGAACCAAGAAGTTCACGTAAAATACTATGATACACAGTGCGCCCGAACGCATAGTGGCGATCGCGTAGTTTTCTTTGCCTTTGTTCAGCTCTGTTTGTCTGACAGCCAACTGAAGCAGTCATTTTTTATTGCATTAAATGACGAGACCAGCATGCCGTTCGCCTGATGGTAAGCAATACAACCACCCATAAACAGAAGCAACACCATCCAACACCTTGAGTTTCAAAATAATGTGCGGTCTCACAGCGCTCGTCATCTTGAGACATAAGGTGTTAAGTCTCATTATGTCCAGAAGTTACACTGGCTATAATGTCCTTCAAACCGAAACAACAGTGCATGCACACTGCTGGCGGTAGAAATAGACATTGCGGTGGTACCCACCCAGATGGACTCTTACATATGCGAGACCTACCATCAGTTGTATCTCACGCATTGCTCTGTCATGCCTTAAGCACTGACACAGATTTATTATCATAGCTACAGAGCTATATTATTATATATTAGGTACCATTTAGTCCCGTGTACAAAAACGTTACTTAACTAAGTCTGTACTTAGCTAAGTAACGTTTTTGAACACGGGACTAAATGGTACTTAGCTAAGTAACGTTTATGTACACGGGACTAAATGGTACCTAAGCAAGAGAGTCTATATTATGTAGATACCATCGTTATATCTCTTTCTACCACCTAGCAGCATTATGCATGCATTATTGTTAGAAAATTCACAAATACCAACTTGGAAATCGTACCTAGAAGGCCAGGATCTTCCAGTTTGATCATATAAAGATGTACAATTAAATATGTTGTTTTATTTCTAGTGGAACGTAAGTAATAAGCATCATTGTCATACTGTTTGAACGATTTAATGCGCTTCAATAAAAAAAAATATACTTTATTCATCACGTAGGCGAACATAGTTGCACTTATAAGTCAACATACATTCAAATAATTATTATTAATACAAGGTCACTTATATAACCACAGACACTTTTATTGGGAGTAAAATCAGTGATGAAAAAAGGCGATAGATACCCTAAAATCGTATGGAAAAGAAACGCTCAAGAACTAGCGATTAGGTTACAGCAGAACGTAAAAGAACTTGCAAATTTTGTGGAAAGGTGTTATTTTACGGTGAGGAGTATTGAGGGGTATAACAGGCTGACATACATTTAAGTTCACACAGACGAAAAAGTGGGACGTGGATGTCTTCCTAGAAGTTTAACAGACGACCTTGTAATGGTCGCAGGAATCTGCTCGATGCAGGTCGCTTCTGACAGGTTGGTCTGGAAATCTTTGGTGGAGGCCTATGTTCAGCACTGGACTACTAAAAGCTGTAGAAGAAGACGAAGAAGAGCTAGCAATAAGATATGGTTTCAAGCAACTGAATTGTGATTCTAAATTCCGGGTGGAAGGGAAACGCTCTCTATACCGGAACAGTAAGACAGAAGAACCATAACA
Organism: Lapara coniferarum; assembly: GCA_949316025.1. Taxonomy (NCBI): domain Eukaryota; kingdom Metazoa; phylum Arthropoda; class Insecta; order Lepidoptera; family Sphingidae; genus Lapara; species Lapara coniferarum. The sequence continues at coordinate 20,878,982 of OX438929.1, forward strand.
TTAACGAAAAACTATATTCATTTGCAAAGCTAAGCGATAATACTTACGATTTTAGTATTTCCGTAATTCATGCGCCAGCAATGTAAAGCGAACAAAAAACTGGGTAGGATACAAACTACAAAACAAACGCCAACAAGGCGGCGCGGCGGCCACGCGGTCGTTAACCCGTCAGCTGATGTACGTGTTTCATTACGATTTTTTTGAAATATTGACCTTTTTTACTATGGTTTTCAGAATAATAGTTTGAATTATCTATCCATACGTGAAGCTGTACAGAAATTTGAGAAAATCCTACTAAAATTGTAACAATCCGATCGCGATTTTTATAGTGCCATCACGTCAGGAATCACCAATACTTTATACCAGGGGTCTCCAAACTACGGCCCGCGGGCCAAGTCCGGCCCGCCAGTGCCATCAATCTGGCCCTCGACAGCTTAAGACTAGTGTCATCATTCTGGCCAACGACAGACAATGTTTTACTGTTGTTTTTTTTTTTTTTTTTTTTTTTTTATTTTATCCTAGGCTCGACAAAGTGGCTTCACTGCATCTGATGGTAAATGTGGTGAAGCCCAAAAAGTTGTGTCGACCGGCAAGAGATAAACATCCCTGGTCGGTCGGCACAATTATGCCGGCCTGCTTAATTGCTTCTTCACGCTCCGCTTGAAGGACCCTAAGTCGTAGGAAGGAGGGAACACGTACGCTGGCAAACTGTTCCACAGCTTAATGGTGCGGCAGAAATATGAATTACTGAACCTTTTGGTTCGAGCCGGGATGGAACAGACCACTAAGCTGTGGTTCCGCAAGCCAGCACGCGTGGTTCTGTTTAGGAAAGGAGAGGAGGGGATAAGGTTAAACAATTCTTCAGAGCACTCACCATGATACAGACGGTAGAACACACTGAGCGAGGCGATGTCGCGGCGCAGCTGCAGTGGCTCCAAACTTTTTGTTACGTCTGCATCATTTACAATGCGGATAGCCCGTCGCTGCAATCCATCCAAGGCATCGAGCAGGTATTTTGCGGAACCGTCCCAGAGATGCGAACAGTATTCCATACCCGGCCGCACTTGCGCTTTATATAAACGATAGAGCTGACCGGGCGTGAAGTACCTCCGCACCCTGTTTAGAATTCCGACCCTGCGGGATGTTGCAGATATTACACTCTCGATGTGATTCCTTGGATTCAGATCGCAGCGCAAATCCATACCCAGGATATTGAGGCCATTCCGCATTGCAAGTGGAGTACCCTGAAGATTAGGGAGGGGCAAAAACGGGGATTTTTTACACGTGAACGCGCACACCTGAGTTTTCTTGGCGTTGAACTCAACCAGATTGGATATACCCCATTCGGATACAAGATCCAAAGTCCGATTGAGCTCGGCGACCAGATTCTCACGCTGCCTATCGGTGACTCCCCGGCAACTGGGTGGCCCAGAGCAATATCGCCCATGTACCGTGCTGTCGTCTGCATAGCAATGAATGCTACCAAGGGATAGCATATCATTGATATGCAAAGTAAACAGGGTGGGCGAAAGCACCGAGCCTTGGGGGACCCCAGCATTAACTGACATGAGCTGCGAAGCATGTCCGTTAACGAGAACACGCATTCTACGCTCATGCAGAAAGCTGGAGATCCATTTACACAAGTTGTCGGGGAGCCCATATGCCGGAAGCTTGGAGAGAAGGGCACGATGCCAGACCCTATCAAATGCCTTAGCAATGTCGAGACTCACGGCTAAAGCCTCGCCATGCTTATCCATCGCCTCACCCCAGCAATGTAGCACGTACGCCAGAAGGTCACCCGTTGACCGTTTCGACCGAAAGCCGTATTGACGATCGCTGATCAACGAATGATCTTCCAGGTAGCGGACCAACTGTCTGTTAATGATCCGCTCCATTACTTTGCACAACACTGAAGTTACGGCGATTGGGCGGTAATTGTTAGGGTCTGACCGATCTCCCTTTTTCGGAATCGGCTGCACATTAGCTTCTCGCCAAGATTGAGGCACAGTACCGGATAGGAGCGATGACCGGTATAAGCGCGTCAACACGGGAGACAACTCCGCTGCACACTTTTTGAGAACTATCGCTGGGATACCGTCTGGACCACTAGACTTATGTGTATCTAATGATTGTAGCTCCCGCCGCACATCACACTGCCTGATGCGAATATCGGGCATAACATGACCACAGTCAGGCAGCGAGGGCGGCGGCATGCCACAATCATCAAGCCGGGAGTTGGCCGCAAAGAGATTTGCCAATAAAGTGGCTTTCTCCTGCGGCGCGTGGGCTAGCGATCCATCTGGATATCTCAGCGGTGGCAGCGATGGGCGACAGAAATTGGATTGGACGGCCTTGGCAAGACTCCAGTACATGCGACTGCTCGATGGTTGGTCCGCCAGTGCACGTCCAATCCTGGCGACACGCTCGGCATCCGCTCTAGCGTAGGCCTTCTTGCAGGCCTTAGTGGCATGGTTATAGACTGCTTTGAGAGCATTCAGATTCGGATCCTCCATTGCGCGACCCCTAATCCAGGCACGATACGCAGCTTGCTTAGAATTGACAGCATCTGCGCAATCCCGACTGAACCAAGGGCGTCCTCGGCCATTACCAATGACATCAGAGGAAGGAATGTAATATTCCATTCCTAGTCTGATTTCGCCGGCAATAGCTTCAGCACTCGCAGAAGGATCTTTGCCCTCAAAGCAGCACTGCCGCCAAGGAATGGATGCAAAATATTCCCGCATACCATCCCAATCTGCTGACGAATAGTGCCACATTCTGCGCCTCACCTTTGCAAGCCGCGGGGGCGAGGCACATGGCACCGAAGATCTAATTAGGCAGTGATCAGAGGTACCCAGGGGGGCACAAACTGATACACTGTACCCGGATGGGTGATTCGTCAGCAGAAGGTCCAGCAATGAAGGCGTGTGACTTGCCACATCTGGGATTCTGGTGGGCTGATTCACCAGTTGAGACAAATCGTGGGTTAAAGCGAATGCATGAGCAGTTCTTCCAGCATGGTCGGTCTTGGAGGAACCCAACCACAACTCATGGTGCGCGTTGAAGTCCCCCAAAACCACCAGTTCCGCTGTTGGAAACTGCTCCAGCGCGTCGTCTGCCGCCTGGCTAATGTAGTTAAATAGCCGAGTTGTCTCATCATCCCCGTCATGGGATCTGTAGAGGCACACGTAGACTCGACTCAGAGAGCCAAGGTCCACGTGTACGTGTGTTGTTACTATTGCTGTGATAATTTGTATGGAAGAGAATGAAAACACAGAATAATAATTACTCGATTTTATTTATTTGCAAGGTAAAACTTTACGACAGAGATGATGATGCAGAAAACTCAACTGAAGTACCTAAGCCCTTGCGTACTTATGCGTCATACTCGTGAACGGGTGCTACGGGTCTGCTCTGTTTGATGGTTAACTCTATATTTGACTTGGTACTCTCCGTTAATTTTCGCATTTAATATCCATTGTTGACATTGAATTTATATTGGTACTTACAAGTTGTAAAATATATAATTAAAAAAAGTGACAATAAAAGACCGACGCTGAGTTTCTTAATGCTTCTTCTCAGGTCAGTGGGCTTTTCCTAAGCACTGGTAGAGTCTTTTACTTTACAAAAATCTTTGTTAAAAATGACATGTAAAAGTGTCCTTAGGGGCCTAATTACTTAATAAATGATTTGAATTTGAATTTAAGCATAGTAATAACTAACAAATAATTATTACACACACACATACATACACTCCCGCCTGTTATCCCCGAAGGGGTAGGTAGAGGCGCAACTAGTGCACCCACTTTTCGCCATAATTCCGTCCCATGATGAGATAGGGGGCAAGCCTATCGCCATATCCGGCACAAATTCCAGACTCCGAGCTGATACTGAATAGAAAAACTCAACATCACTTAGCCTGACCCGGGGATCGAACCCGAGACCTCAGCTTTGCAGTCGTAGTGTAATATAACTACGCCACCGAGGCAGTCATTAATTGAAATAATTATTAATTGAAATTAATCCCAGTAACAAAACAAACAAAAAAACACTAATGTGATGACACTGAAATAGATAGTACGTAGTACAGTACATAGTAACACTACTCGCCACTAGATGTCGTTACGTGTCACTATACACAATCAATACTAATTAAAATGCATAAAAAGCCTGTTTGCTTAGGTGGGTAGAAAAATAAAAATTTTTTTGGCCCTTGGAACATACTGAAAAAATATTATGGCCCTAAGGCGTCAAAGTTTGGAGACCCCTGCTTTATACTATCACCTGTATTGGTTTCCGAGAGCGTTTTCCTTCCACCCGGTATAAATGCTCTCATCTGCGTGCCTTCTATATTCTTCTGTCTTCTGTGCGTTATTTATTGTTATATTTGTAAATAAGTTTCGTTATGATGATAAAATGTTTATTGTATTTCAGGATTTGACGGTGAGTAACTTCAAAAGTAATTTGTTTAATTCCAAACTACAGGGTCATTTTTACATTGCGTTACTAAATGAAACGACATATTCGTCTATACCTCTGCTAACATCGTGCTAAAAATTATCAATGAATAATGAAAACCTTCGCCAAAAATCCCGGTTGTAGTATTACAATTTATTTTCATTTTGTAGTTTAGTGCGAATATGGTGTGTAGGGCTTTCAGTCTCGGTGCATTTACGAGTCTCGGGAACAAAAAACGAGACTTGGTTCGGTCTCGAAAAAAAAACGAGACTTGGGAGACTATTTCAAAAATAGTCATATTCGTAGGCCACGACTCATAGACTTTTTAGGCAGTCAATACAAGATATATCAATAAAGTACTTTATAAATCACACTGTTATAAACCCATATGGACGTTAAATTACCAATTACTTATACGAATTTTCAATTTTTATAGTTGTCACGTAAAAGACAAAGAGCGCTGGATAATTACTTTCAGAGCGAGGATTTGATTTTATTACAAACTAACTTTTGCCCGCGGCTCCGCCCGCTTTAAAAAGTTTTTCCGGGATAAAAGTCCCGCTTTATATTTTCCCGGGATAAAAAGTAGCCTGTGTGTTAATCCAGGACATGATTTACCCGTGTGCCAAATTTCATCGAAATCCGTTCGGTAGTTTTTGCGTGAAAGAGGAACAAACATCCTTACATCCAAACATCCATACATTCTTACAAACTTTCGCCTTTATAATGTTAGTAGGACTAGCTTTTGCTCACCGCTTCGACCACGTGAAATAACTTTACCAGGATAAAAAGTAGCTTATAGCCTTTCCAGAGTGTCCAACTATCTTCATACCAAAATTCAACAAAAGCTGTTCGGTAGTATTTGAGTAATTTGGCGTTAAGACATACATACAGACTCAGCGGGGGATTTTGTTTTATAATTTTTAATGAAGTAAATCACATTAATAAAAATCTATCTAATTCTACGCTAGAAGTACCTAATGCTAATCTATAGCATTAGTGTTTGGGTCATCTCGTGTCTCAAAGTATCGGGACTCTTTGTATTTTTAACGGTCTCGCGTCGCAGGTTTTTGGGGTTGAAACATGTCACGCTATAGTAAGTGAAGACTCTCTTCTCGTAATAGACGTAGAAGAGACTATCTCTAGCCTCTTTTAAAACAGGCCTGCAGACGGCGGTTGGGCGATCGGCGACCCGCTATCGTATAAATAAAGTGTATGAGGGTGCCGCGTAGTGTTTCATGCTTATTTGACATTTTATTCGAGTCTCATCTTCAAACAGCGAGAGACTCTGCTCTAGAGCCGACTCCTACGTGAGTTGCGATAGCATGCACATGTGCACTCCGTGACCTTCGATATGCTTAATTATAATGTTATATAAATGCTTTGGGTTGTCTCATGGCCTGGGATTTTCGTAACTTTCCAAACCATAATTAGCAGGGATTTAGCAATAGTTTGAGTATTTCCCCCATCGCTACCATTTTCAAAAAGAGATCTTTCCCAATTTGTTATAACAATGATGAACTTAATTATAAATACCCGTATATGTTTCAATAAGGTTATCTTGCGACTTCCGACAGATTATCAAAAATTTAATTTTTCTGTGTCGCCACTGACCCGAATTTAAAAAGATCCTGAGAGTTTAGTAATTTTTTCAATAATAATAATTATTTGTTGCAAGTTTCGAAAGTCTCGTTTTTCCCGAGACTGGAAACAGCAGTCTCGAGTCTCGAAATTACAAAAAAATCGTCGAGACTCTCGAAATTTTCGAGACCGAGAGTCTCGAAATGAAAGCCCTAATGGTGTGTACGTAAGTGTATTTCTGACTCAAAGTGTAATGTTGCTGCTGCGACGAATTCTCCTAGAGCAATCAAAGTGGCATTAGGGCGTGTAAACTTAAAGTCACATTTTATTTATATTTATTTTTTTCGAAACTTACACATTTTTATTTTACATCTATGACTAAAATTACTTAATGGAAAGTGTTATTTTCAACGAGATAAGTATGTGGTTTCGTTTATTAACGCAATGTCAAAATGACCCTGTATACCATTATATTATGGAGAAAACATTAATCAAAAGATACCTTATTTTCAAATAAAGTTTTTGTTAAGTAACTAAATTCTTTAGTTAATAATTTAAAATCATGTTATATAATGCATTTATACTTATTTTCTTTTTTCAGAGTATGAGAGTAAGTAATGGGCTGATTTTCATTTCGAAACTATTATGAAAGTCTTATTTACCCCCTATTTTCTATCATTATCAAGTCAGGCTTGCGTCAAAATCCAAAGACAAAACTACCTTTTTTTAAGAAATTCCAAAAACACAGAGGTTACTCAAGGCATCGTAATTTTTGTATGCATTTTGAGAATAATATTTTACAGTAGTGTCCGATTGAAAATATTCTATTTACGTTGGATTTCGGTTAGCTACAAGCCTACGAGAGAGTCCCATTTTATTTTCATTGGTATCCTTAGACTAACTTGGTATCGGACCTTGGACAGATAGACCTTAGCGAGTTTCTTGCGCCGCTTCTTCACAGTTCACAGCGATAACACGTCTCGAAACAGTGGTAGATTCAAGACTAGGTCAAAAAAGCTTTTGAAAGACTATTTGAATAAAGAAAATTTTAAGTTTGAGTTTGACAATGTAGATCCAGTCACCACTCCTCAAAATCAAGTAGAATTTCGATGATTTATTTTAAACAGGGTACATAGAGTATTTATTTAAACATGTAGAGTATTTATTAATGTTTGAATAAGCCTTCAAAATCAGTTAATTTGATTGAAAACAATTTATGGAATTATTTTTCAGAGGACGGTATGTATATGACGATTATATTAATCCATTTAATTCACTTTATTTCTCACAAGAATTTTAACCTAATACAGCTCGTTTCCCGAATATTCTAACAATATTTTATCTTCAAGGGATTATTTAACTTATTATTAAATGAATTAATACATTTTACAGAAATAATACCTTGTAAGTATTGAAATTTTACATTTAGGTATAGTTTTACTAGCTTTTACCCTCGGCTGCCGAAACTTGGCTCGGCTCCGCCCGCCTTAACAAGTTTTTCCGGGATAAAAGTACATAATATAAACCTTCCTCTTGGATCAATCTATCTATTAAAAAAAATCAAATCCTTTGGGTAGTTTTAAAGATCCAAACATACATAGGGACAGATAGACAGACAGCGGGAAGCGACTTTATTTTATACTATGTAGTTAATACACTTATTTTTTTTTATCGTATTGAATGACGAGACGAGCATGCCGTTCGCCTGATGGTAAGCGATACAACCGTCCATAAACAGTAGCAACATCAGACAGAACTTTGAATTACAAAATACTGTGTGGCACCCCAATGCGCTTGGTCACCCTGAGACATAAGGGTCTCAGGGTGACCGAGGTCTCATAAGGGTCGTCTCATAATTATAGTAATTACGCTGGCTAAAATATCTCACTGCTGCTTAGCGATAGAAATACACATTGCGGTGGTAACTATTTAGGAGGCCCCTCACATACGAGACACCGAAGGATCACCAGTAACTATTTACATCATATGACTTAGACCGGGTTTTTTCAACTGTTCGGGTAATCATCGGTGTTGTTAAGCTGGACGCGCTCGCAGAGCTTTGAGTGCTCCGGCGCAACGTGAGGTGTGAGGCGTCAGGCGTGAGGTGTAAGGCGTCAGGCGTCAGGTGTGAGGCGTCAGGCGTCAGGCGTGAGGCATGAGGTGTGAGACGTGAGGTGCTGCGAGCTGGTCCAGGTTAATAACACCCTGACAAAAAGATAATTACAATTGAAAAAACGGGGCCTTATTCTCGTCATTTTGCAAAGTCAACACTTCATTCTAAATTATGTATTTATTACAGCCATACCTGGTAAGCTAAAAATCAGTTACTATTACTTCCAATTATAAGTTTAGGCACTGCGCAGACGCCCTTAATTTGTTACCGACAAACACTTAAACTACAGGATCCCTGACGACAAAATGCCACGGGTTGGGCTTCAGAAACCCCTGATCCGAGAGCACGAGGGTCGAGGGGAAGCATATTTTTAATTTTGGACTGGCGAGTTATCGCGTTTCATGAATTATGCTATTTTTATCTTTTTTTTTTCTCCTGGCCATCTTCGGCGCATTAGGGACGGCTGCGTGTTTCCTCCGACTCACGTCTAAGTTGTCGTCCGCAACCGCCCCTGCGCGTACCGCTGTTGCGGTCCTTTACCTGTTGTTGCGGGGGCTCAGAAGCCCCCGCACACCGAGGTACGCCCCTGGCGTCCGAGGCAGCGTGAGACACGCTGCCGTCCATCACGGGGGTCACAGAAGTTGGCTAGACTAATAGGTGGGCGGCACCTCCCGCCCACCAGTGACCCCCGGAGGCCCCTATTAGTCGCCTTTTACGACAGGCAGGGGATACCGTGGTGGAATTCTCCAAACGCCCCCAATCCACAGGGCGGATGAATTATGCTATAGGCTTTCATGTTTAGCGATTTGTAGTAATAACGCTTAAGTCCTATTTGCTATTAAACACTCGGAAACCTACATGCCTGAGAATTCTCCATAGGAATTTCGAGCGTATGTGAAGTCTGCCAATGCGTACTAGGCCAGCGTGGTAGACTATGGCCCAAAACCCTCTCAGTAGTAGACGAGGCCCGTGCTCAGCAGTGGGCAGTATATAATACAGGGCTGGTATTATTATTATTTATATTTACTTTATAAGTTCACTTCACAAGAATTCAATTTTGAATGAGCGTGTTTGCGTGACCAGTGGTCTAAAGTAGAAATGAGTGACTGAATGAATGAATGTTAAAGTGACCGATACGAATGAAATGATAGTTAAAAAACTGAAATAAAATAAGTACCTATTGATTATAACCAAGAAGATTATAACAGTCGCTAATACATAGATTTAGTTTAGGGTTGCCACATTGGAAAATCTAAATGTCTGGAAAACATTCCAAAATGTCGGAATTTTGGAGTCCGGAGAAATGCGCAAAATGCATAAATGAAATGCGCAAATGAAATGAAATGTTAACTTCGTTGGGACAGTCGGAGAGCTCTTCCCATGTAAATGAAATTGCATCTTTTAAATTTTTTATTGACGTCTAACATATAAGTGGTTTGCCGGGAGATTTTGTTAATTATCGGGACAATACATGAATTATCGATAGAATCAGATAATTCGTGACCTAGCAACCCCAGCCTGTAGTTACGGCGCTGACGATTATGAAACTAATATTGGAATCGTTATAATTGTTTGTTTTAGAGGATGATCCTAACGAGTATGCGCCGCTAAATAAAGAGTATACCACAAGCAGGAGGAAATGGGCAATACCGGATGGGTACGAGTTCGTCGGTACAGGCGTATTCCGGACAAATGGTGGGGTAAGACCGAACGCTCAAGGATTTAAGCCAGCTATACTTAAGAGCGGCAATACCCTAGTTGAGAGTGGGACGGACTGCTGAGACGAATATCCGCAGTTTCAAAACCTAAACACACCTCTGAATTTTCTAAAGTCATGTGTGTATTCTGTGAATTATCGCTTGCTTTAACGGTGAAGGAAAACATCGTGAGGAAAGCTACATACCTGAGAATATAATACAGGGCTGATTGCATTGCATTGCATTGCATGTGTGTATTCTGGGAATTATCGCTTGCTTTAACGGTGAAGGAAAACATCGTAAGGACACATGCATACCTGAGAAATGCTCTATAAGAATTTCGAAGGAATGTGAAGTCTGCCAACCTGCACTAGGCCGGCGTGGTGGACTAAGGCCTAAACCCTCTCAGTAGAGGAGGCTGGTACCTAGAATTGAGACAGTAATATAAGGCTGCTAAACCAGCGCATCGCTGAGCTTATGAGATGTACGTTAAGTATGTTTTTAATTAAATATTTATTTTTATTTTACAGCAACATAAATTGACGTCGCTTGAAAATGTGAGAATGAGTTTAATAACATACACACACACAAACACGCTCACGCCTTTTATCCCCGAAGGGGTAGGCAAAGGCGCAACTAGTGCAACCACTTTTCGCCGTTATTCCACCCCATTATGTGATAGGGGGCGAACCTATCGTGAGTTTAATAATTACTGTCTTAATTAATTAATGTTTTACTAGTTTTAGTACTATGTTCCTTTTATATGAAAATTTTACACTCGTTTTTCCGGTGTTTTGCCGGTCAATCAGCTCGTGCACCCTTGATCTCTGCGGCTGGATAAAGACTGTATTTGTTGTGATTGTTTGTAATTGGGTGTACAGTTTAGTTGATTACTTTTGTTTTAATACATTCGTTCTAGCCGTTTAGCGATTCAAGGAAAAAAATATAGATAATGTATCAATGTTATGTATTTTTCAGACCCGAATTGTAAGTAAAGATTTCTTTTAAAAGCTTCTAACGACTTTTCTACAGTATGCATGGGCTCGAGGTAGTACTAGCTCGTAGACAACCAACGTGGTGACCCATGGGCGTAGTCAGCTTTCAACTAAGAGGGTTTCATGTTGATCCAAAGAGAGCAAAGAGGAATTTTCATGTAGTTAGGTTCTATATTTCACTACAAGTACATACAAAAGTATGTAAGTACTTATCTTGAATCCAAGGGGGGAGCTCCTGCTCTCCTGGCTTCGCCCATGGTGTCACCTGACTGCTGCTTTTCGTACCACGAGTGAGATGACAATCGTATTCACAAAAAATACTATGCGGACGCACAGCGCCCGAACGCACGCATAGTGACGGTAATTTCATAGTTCCCTTTGAATTTATTCAGTTTTATCTGACAGCCAACTGAAGTAAAGTTGTATTTCAGTATTAGCCAATCACGATGCCCCCATGACTGCGCATTGCAAAGGCTGTCACGCCGAAAGTACTGAGAAACAGAGTTATTATGGTATTACTCCGTACTTAGCTAAGTAGCATTTGTGAATACGGGTCTATCGGAGGCCAAATTATCACCGTTCTCTTTTTAATCTCTTTTGCTATAAACCCTGCCGGGAATCCATGACGTTGTAGTCTGAATTACTGGGCATGTTTTTTTTCCTTACATTGAATGACGAAACGAGCATGCCGTTCGCCTGATGGCAAGCTATATGACCCCCCATAAACAGTAGTAACACCATCCAGCACCTTGAGTTACAAAGCACTGTGTGGCACTTCACTGCGCTCGTCATCCTGAGACATAAGATGTTAAGTCTCATTATGTCCTGTAGTTACATTGGCTACAATGTCCTTCAAAGTTCAAACCGAAACACAGTGAAGCAGTGAATATATAATATATATTATAGTGTGGCACATAAGATGTTAAGTCTCATTATGTCCTGTAGTTACATTGGCTACAATGTCCTTCAAAGTTCAAACTGAAACACACCAGTGCATGCACACTGCTAGCGGTAGAAATAGACATCGCGGTGTTACCCACCCAGACGGACTCTTACATATGAGAGTACTACCACCAGTAGCATGTGGCATATGCCTTAGGGTGAAAAGCGCAGTCTTTTTTAATTCTAAGTTCGATGGTGTTGCTATTATTTATGAAGCGGTAGTATCGCTGACCATCAGGCGAGCTTCCTGCTGGTTTTGTCATTCAATTGTGTAAGGAAATGGGAAAAAGAAAAATGGTGATTGTACGGTACAACCGCACATATACATGCACATGCAAACGACCGACTCAGCATTTATCACAACACGCATTCATTTTTTTTTATTTTTTTTATTTGGAATAGCAAACAGTTACAAAATAAGTGGATATAGATTTAACTAAATATTTGGGTAACGAGCTATAATAAAATTGTAACCCACTAAACTATTCCCATTCTAACATAATACAAAACAAAACAAAACAGGACATCATGGATTGGTACAGACAGTCACACAAGAAGCCAAACAAATTCAAGACCTCAAACCGCCCCCCGCCCCACACTTTTCGGATCTTACCAAATTTCATTTTCTCTTTATAAAAATAAAATAAAATAAAATATATTTAATTTACTTCACACAAAGAAAAAAAAAAGTTTGATTGAACTGAACTCATATAGGCGGTTTGAAGTACCGAATCTGGTCAGGCACCTATGCGGCTGACTGTACACAATGTTAATTAATTATTTATATTTATATTTTATTATTAGAGCTACACCTACTCTAATATACTATTACAATAATAACAGTAGGTACTGTGGCACAAGATACAACACAATAAACACCTGAGCTACACCACTCTTATTCTATTCAACATTAGTACAGGAGCAATTCTTCAATATTAATTTTTTGAACATACAATTCTTACAATGAAATATATCAATTTTTTCAAAGTTAGTGTTATAGGATTCCATCATGCGGCGCATAGGGCAACGCAGCCCAGCATTTGTGCGACAGGGAGTTAGGGCAAACAGGCAGCGGGCACGTGCCATACGTACATTCGCTGATCTAGGTACAGTATAACTTAAACGCGACACAAGATCAATGCAATCAAAGTTGTTGTTAACAATTTTATACAGAGTAGAAGCTTCAAGATAGCTACGTCTAGATTCTAATGTTAGCATGTTGTATTTACTGAGTAGTAAGGGATATGATAAATGATAATTATTATGAATTCTATAATGCATAGTACACAGATACTTTCGTTGAACATTCTCAATGGTATTAATATACTTTTTGTAGAAGGGATTCCAAATGGGCGCAGCATACTCAAGCTGCGAGCGCACCAATGTTATGTATTAATACAAGTATGTCGATGTACGTTTGAATTCTGTTGATGACCGAATTATGAATCCATACATTTGAAAAGCTTTATGGACAATGTGCTCAATGTGCAGATTTAAACATAATTTACTATCTAATTGTATTCCTAGGTCTCTTAAATGTGTTACCCTAGTAAGGGAGTGCTTACAAAGGTTATAGTTAAAATTAATTATATTTTTGTTCCTAGCAAAATTTATATAATGACACTTAGAGACATTGAGCTGTAGTTTATTGTATATGCAGTACGCTGAGAATCTATCTAAATCTTCTTGGAATGACAAACAATCTTCAATATTACGTATTGGTTTATAGGCCTTAAGGTCGTCAGCATACAGTAAAAATTTCGAATTTAGAAAACAATCTTTAATATCATTGATAAATAGGGTAAATAGCAGAGGCCCAAGAATCGACCCTTGGGGCACTCCAGACGTTACAATAATGCTTTCGGAATGAAAGCCATTGATGACAACTTTCTGGGTTCTGTTTTGAATATAGGAGGAGAACCAACGTAACAAGTTTCCTCTTACACCGTTATAAGCTATTTTGTTTAGAAGTAGCTTATGATCAACCTTATCGAAAGCCTTCTTGAAATGGGTATAAACTGCATCAGTTTGCGTACAGGCGTCCAAGTTTTCAAATAAACTGCTTGTAAATACTAATAAGTTAGATATAGTGGATCTGTGTTTAATAAAGCCGTGTTGTTGTAGGATAATGATTTTGTGTAAAACTGGGTAAATTAAGTTATGTACTAATCTTTCAAATAGTTTAGATAAGGTGGACAGAATAGATATAGGACGGTACTGTTCTACATTGTGTTTGGAACCGCTTTTGTGTACTGGAGTTATATTGGCACGTTTCCAAACTTCAGAGAAAATTCCCTCAGCTAAACATTTAGGTATTGTAGATGATGAAAAGAGGTCTGCAAATATTGTTAGCAGTATTTTTGAAGAAGCAGGGGGGAAGACCATCCGGACCAGAACCTTTAGTAATGTCTAAGGCTTTAAGTTCTTTTAGAATATGAGACTCACTGAGTTGGAGGTTGGTAATCAAAGCGTCACTATTAGAACAGCTATCAGGCGGCTGCCATTGTGCTAGGGAAGATGAAACTGGTTCGTAAACAGAGTTAAAGTAATCTGAAAATGCATTACAGATTTCAAATGGTGTGTTAGCTTTAATGTGTTTATAAAACATAGACGAAGGGATTTCAGGTTTAGATTTTCGATTAGAAATATAAGTCCAAAAATATTTTACATTCTTGGTTATGTTTTCCTCAACAGATACAATATAGTTGCGGTAGCAAATCTCGCACTCTTTTTTAAATGTAGTCCTAAAACTGGAATATTTTTCATATTCATAGTCGTTTTTGTTTTTTTTCCACTTGACCCAGGCTTTTTGCTTATGTTTGAAAAATTTTATCATTGAATAAGAGAACCACACAGGAAAGCCAGTAGGTTTTGAACTAAGTAGTGGCGTGTATTTTTTAATTATGCTATCTAAGGTATTGTAAAATATGTCAACAGCCTGTTCGGATGAAATGTTATTTAATAAAAGTGACCAGTTAATTTCTTTAATTTCTTTGTTAATAAGATCAAAATCCGCTTTTTTAAAATTATACTTGGATATGGCTTGTTTAATCATCGGTCGAATAATAGTATGACATACCTGTATAGTGGTTACAAACGGTGGGTGATGTGGATCAACGGGTAAAAGTGGACTTGTTAAACTTTGCACTAATGAAGGAGAGTTTGATATAGAAAGATCAAGAGTCTTCTGGTTCGAGTTAACAATTGTGTTATATTGAGAAGCATTCAAGAACGACATGAAGCAAGTTAACAAAGTGTGCAAGGAAGATGAGCGAGAATCACTTAAATATTGCGGTAGAATATTGCTACTAATAGTAGAGACAGATAGAGGATCCATAGTACCATTGCTATTAGATGTTGGGGAAACTATCCATTCAATTTCAGGAATATTATAATCGCCTAAAATTAAGAAATTATCAATATATGAATTATTTCATTAGTAAAATACAATCAGTTCACCATCAAACCGCGTCCGCATCGCACATTTATCATTAGCATTAGTGAACTCAATATATTATATCAGCTATTTGAAACAGTCTATATTGTTTCATTTACTCTTAAAAGGTGTACGACTAAAATCATACAGTGATCTACTTTTTAGTTTGCGTTCTTCGCTGTACCTAAATATGGACAAAATGACTATTTCAGGGTAATCTCGAAGTCACTCAAGAAATAAAAGGAAAATTTGTCTACGTCACGTTTACGTTCAAACCGTTCAAATATGAAAACGCAGCGTCCTACTACCTGAGATTTAAATCTAAGAGCAACAAGCAAAAGCTGAAATACCCCAAGTTTTTGACATTAAGTACGTTGTTTCTTCCATTTGGCTTAAATGACATCCGTTATCTTTAAATTGCAATAAATAAGATTGAAGGGGGTGAATGAGAGAAAGCTTTAAACCAAACGATTTACTAGTTAGAGCTTAAAAAACAAACGCACATCTCGCCTTTATACCCGAAGGGGAAGGTGCATCTAGTGCATCCAATTTCGTCATGTGTATTCATGATGTGGTAGCGAACTTATCGCCATATCGGGCACGAATCCATACCACGGGCTATAACTACTAAAAATCCAATATGTCTACACGTCGGGAATTGAACCCGAAACCTCAGCACAGTCGTACAATACTACACCATACTTTTTAAATATTTTTTTAAGTTTTCATTTTTCATCATTCCCCAGGCGTAGCATCAACATCAATACAAACCAAAGTCATCGAACTGCTTCCAAGCCAGACTCTGAACGCCACGTCAATCCCGCTGAAATGTAACCGCTGTATCCTGAAAGGTGTGATGCTGCGAGCCCAGGATGGGACGATAGCGAATTTGGATCCATCGAAATACAGCCTTAAAGGAAATGACAAGTATGTTTATAAACATTGTAAGGATACTTATAGTGTTGGGGTAAGTTCGGATCATAGGGTAATATCGGTAATAAAAATACTTTTTAACCTGACAACATTGCCTAACAATGGTAGGCAGGCAGGGCAATAGATTCCGCTTATCATCTGGTAGACAGGTAGCTCGTCTACTTACTAATAAATAAAAAAAACATAGTACAGCTCGTTTACTTACTAAAGCAATTAAAAAAACACATTTCGTAATGTACCATAATAATTGTTTATCAATGAATTAGTTTTAGTTAGGGTTTAGAAGTAATTTTGAATGAACGATCTTACTTCGTTATTCGAACTTACATGAAAACTTTACATAACATTTTACTTATAAACTTTGAGGTTATCTGTAGCTGCATTAGGCCAACATGGTGAACCAAGCTGTACCCTCTCAATAGATGGGGACCGTGCAGAGTTGTAGGTATAATAGTAACTTTAAAATTCGAGGATAACGGAGATTTTTTTTCGTAGACAGAAATTCATCGAAATAGAGTTGGAAGGCACGAAGCCGCAAGACTTCGGAGACTATTTCGCTATCATACAGAACGAAGATGGGACTGAGGAGAGAGTGAAGGTGTTGACTATTATTTGTAAGTTATTTCATAGTTTGACTAGGAAAATTAATAATCTTAGAAGTTGCCAATTTGCTTTTTCGTTTTTACCACAACAAGGAGAGGTTTTTTATTATTCTGGTTAGACCATTAGACATATTTTTTTTATAATTAGCATTATATTTTGTAGTAAATTTTTAATTGATAGTTTATAGTTTATGTTGTTTTTTTGTGAATAATATGTGAAGTATTTTTTAACTTCTTTGATGACAAATGCTGTTTTATTATGAAGGTGATATTTAAAATCAAGTTTTTTCAGCGCCACGTAAGTATTAAATATCTACATATTTTAGGATACGATATCTTGTTGCTACATATTTCATGACGTTTATTGCTTCTTTTTTTATGTACATAATTAAAAATATTTATTTTAAAATTTCAGAAATGGGTACGAAAATCTTATTTAATATAAATATGGCTTTAAGTACTTTGAATAGAGAGGATGCAGTTTGTAGGTAGTGTTGCCAGATGGATGGTGGTTCACGTCACCGAAAACTCATTATTAGGTAGCAAAAAGTTGTTTGGTATAAAAAGGCGAACGAGCAAAAAAGTTCCCAATTTTCAGATGGACGGTGGCGATGAATACCACATAGGCTACTTTTTATCCCGGGAAAATATATAGCGGTACTTTTATCCCGAATGAACTCACGCGGGTGGAGCCCCGAGCACAGAGCTAGTGTATAATCATAATACATTATTTACTGACTTAAAATAAATGAAAAGGTTATTTTGTTCCTCGTTTTTTTTGAAATAATAAACCATTCTAATTGTCCTTTTCAGATATTCGTAAGTGGTTTAATATATATTGAGAAATGGCGCAGACATTTTTTAGAAAAAATATCTTTTTAACAAACATTTTAATCAATGTTCTTATTTAACGTAATTATAATTAGAAACTAACGACTGCCTCGGTGGCATAGTTGTATTACGGTACGACTGCAATGCTGAGGTCTCGGGATCAATCACCGGGTCGGGTAATGTGATATTGGATTATAAATTTAATATCAGCTCGGAGTCTGGAATTTGTGCTCGATATGGCGATAGGCTCACCCCCTATCACATCATGGGACGGAATAATGGCGAAATGTGGGTGCAGTAATTGCGCCTCTGCCTACCCCTTCGGGGATAAAAGGCGTGAGTGTATATGTATATGTATCAGCTCGGAGTCTGGAATTTGTGCCCGATATGGCGATAGGCTCGATCCCTATGACATCATGGGACGGAATTATGGCGAAATGTGGGTGCAGTAGTTGCGCCTCTGCCTACTCCTTCGGGGATAAAGGCGTGAGTGAGTATGCGAATATGTATAATTAAAAACTTAATAGAATTTTCGACAGAAATTAGTTAAAACTTAAGACACAACTTCAGTGACAAGTCCGTATGATGGGTTCCGTGATCTCTCATTTTGTTGTTTACTACTGCACTACGATGAACCCATTTTAATTATAATTCAAACTTTTTTCAGAAAACGGTGAGTAATTTATAATTTTATTTGAGTTCCGTTAGGGTTCGGAAATATCGGGTATAGCAGTTATTTTGAATCAACGTCATAACCCCGACATCCGAAATTACCCCAACTTATACCAATGCGTATAATATACGCCAACTGCATATTCTTACGTACCTCTGACTCTGTAAAAAAAATTATGAGTGCTTTATTTGTGCCTCATCGCTCGCCTTTAACTGGGAAGGAAAACATTGTGAGGAAACTTGCATGTCTGAGAAGTTCTTTATAAGAATTTTGAAGGTATGTGAAGTCTGCCCGCACTAGGCCAGCGTAGTGGACTAAGTCCTAAACCCTCTCGGTAGTAGAGGAGGACCGTGCTCAGCAGTGGGCAGTATATAATACAGGGCTGGTATGATGGTGGTGGTGGTGGCAATTTTTACTGTTACAAACAAGCTATCTGTATTAACTCTATATTACAGTGATGAAAGCAGTTCGCCTCAAAACATCATCCAAAGTAGGCGAGCACTACGATAGTCAGGTAAGTATGTTAGTTTATAATTATGAATCTCTAAGTATAATAATATGTTAGGTATATATATTATTAAGAAAGTTTATACACTCTTCTTTAGTTCATATATCTATCACAATCAGTGCTGGTTGTCTGGAAGTAATCGCTTTGTAGCGATAAATACGCCTATGGTCCCGTGATACAAATTCAAACATTTGTTTTTATTTTGCTGTATGATGTAGTAAACAATAAAGTGTTTCATTCGTTCATTCAATGGACTTATGTTCAATACTAATAAAAAAATCATGGACTTGTGTTTCTTTCATATAACTATGTCACTAGCTTCAACCTGTTTTCGTGAAGTTGTATAATGTTGCAATATGACGTATCATGCTTAGCGAATATAACTCAACTGTAAGTATGTACTTACAGTTCTCCATTAGATTTCGGAAATTTCTGAACTAGTCTGGCGTGGTGAACTAAAATCTAAACTTAAAAAAGCAGCCGCCCATGCTTAGCAGAGGGGTATATCCACCTGGAATTATCATGATTACAGGTGACCTTCACCTGCGATAACTGTGAACTAGTAGATGTACTCTGCAACGGAGAGAGCGTGCTGTCCGGCGGCAGGATCACCGTCGTGCAAGGAGCCAAGCTGGTCAGCTTTAATTTTCCTAGGTATTTATTCATCAGTACAGACATGGAGTACAGGCTAGAATATGTTTTTATTATAGCATTGAATGATGAAACGAGCATGCCGTTTGCCTGATGGTAAGCGATACGACCACCCATAAACAGTAGCAACACCATCCGGCGCTTTGAGTTACAAAGTACTGTGTGGCATTCCACTGCGCTCGTCATCCTGAGACATAAGATGTTACGTCTCATTATGTCCTGTAGTTACACTGGCTACCGAAACACAATAGTGCATGCACACTGCTGGCGTTAGAAATGGACATTGCAGTGGTACCCACCCAGTCGGACTCTTACATATGAGACACCTAACACCAGTATGATTGATAATTGTACCGATGTATGATATAATTGATGCGACTACTATTAGGAGGTAACGACGTTCTCAGGTTTGAGTAAAATTTCAAGTAGACCCTTGGGTCCCTCATTGGAAATCAGCGCTGCGGTATTGCTCAGGCTGTACTGCAGCAAGAAGCTGAATGAGGGTTCCCGTTGTTGTCTTGCATAAAATTTTATAATTATTATATTCTTTATTTTTAATGTGTAAGTTGTTCCATCAATAAATCTTTCTTTCTTCCTTTCTTTCTTTCTTTCTAGACATTTAGTGTATTGAATTGTTTAATAAACCAAGCTTAAGCTGTCATTTAAGAGCTTGTTCTCAGCTGAGTAAGCGGTGTTACATAAACAAAACTTAGTTGTCGAAATCCGTCACATATTGAAACTTGAGATATCATTTGAGCTGATGTTAATATAGTTTTATTAAATAGCGACTGTTTTAAGATGCTGACCTTAATTTGCAAGCGTTTCCGCAGATATCGCACTGTAGAGCGAAACTGAGTTGCATCTATTAATAATGCCCAAATAGTGTGATGGTATAAAGACAACTACTACCCAGGTATTGTTTCCCATATTTAAACAAAAACCTCTTTGAACAGATGTAAAATATTTTTTTTTTAAATTCAAACTTAGAATCACGTCATCCCGCCGCGTTTGACATTTCGATACGTTTCACTGACTGGAACAATTCTGGACAGCTCATATCCTCTTACATATTGTATTCTTACAAGACTGCGATATTAAATTTACTTATGGAATTTTACACTCTACATAGTTGTGATAGAGTTGAAAATAAAATATCACCACTGTGCCGGTCGGAGTGAGGGGTGACAAGTTTTTCGTTACGGAATTTCTGGTTTCGTCTCCACGCTCAAGGCCCGCGATAGAAGCTATGCAATACATTAAAATAGTTAAAAATGACGTGTAAAAGTGCCCTTAAGGGCCTAATTACTTAATAAGTGATTTGAATTTATTTATGCTTCTGTTTTCTTATAGTTTTGACGACACAAACTCCTGTGTATACATGGGGTTATTCAAAAGGGCCAACAAAATGTTCAAGAAAATATTAGCTATATTCGACAGTAAGTATCTATTTCAGAGTAAATTCGGATCACAAGGCAAGGCCGTTGATTCAAAATGCTAAAGCCTAAATAAAACTAACTTAGTGGTAAACAATTATTAACTGCCTCGGTGGCGTAGTTGTATTACAGTACGACTGCAAAGTTGAGGTCTCGGGTTCGATCCCCGGGTCGGTGAAAGTGATATTGAGTTTTTCTATTCAGTATCAGCTCGGAGTCTGGAATTTGTGCCCGATATGGCGATAAGCTCGCCCCCTATCACATCATAGGACGGAATAATGGCGAAAAGTGGGTGCACTAGTTGCGCCTCTGCCTACCCCTTCTAGGATAACAGGCGTAAGTGTATATGTATGAATTATTGAGGTACTAAATTGCACATCAGGCAGTGTTCATGTTAGGGAATGCCTATTACCAGTAATTTGAATCTCCGGTCTTACCCTTTGATCCGAACTTACCCCATCTAAGTATATTGTCTAGTATACAAATACGAATGTTTTTAATTTTTTTTAATTTCCCTTTTACCCACTTTTGATGATTAAGTTGTTCGAAACGCTTCACTACTATGAAACTGGTTTCAAAAGCAGTAATATTTTTAAAAAGAGTACCTAATTTAAAAAAATATTTCATGAACCTATTAAATGAATGTAATTTATATTCCAGATGACTGTAAGTATATTTATTAAGTACCTTTGTTATTGTGTCTACCTTCATGTCATGACCTGCCATAAGTGTTTTTTTATAAGCCTATTTGACCAATAAATGATTTTATTTTATTTTATTTTAATACTAGCTTTTGCCCGCGGCTCCGCCCGCGTTAAAAGTTTTTCCGGGATAAAAGTCCCGCTTTATGTTTTCCCAGGATAAAAAGTAGCCTATGTGTTAATCCAAGACATGATCTATCCGTGTGCCAAATTTCATCGAAATCCGTTCAGTAGTTTTTGCGTGAAAGAGGAACAAACATCCATACATCCAAACATCCAGTCGTCTCGGAGGCGTAGTTGTATTATGGTACGACTGCAATGCTGAGGTCTCGGGTTCGATCCCCGGGTCGGGCAAAGTGATATTGAGTTTTTCTATTCAGTATCAGATCGGAGTCTGGAATTTGTGCCCGATATGGCGATAGGCTCGCCCCCTATCACATCATGGGACGGAATAACGGTGAAAAGTGGGTGCACTAGTTGAGCCTCTGCCTACCCCTTCGGAGAATGTGTGAATGTGTCTTTGGGAATTTTGCCCGCTTTAACGGTGAAGGAAAACATCATGAGGAATTTCGAAGCTTTGTGAAGTTTGTCAACCCGCACTAGGCCAGCGTGGTGGACTAAGGCCTAAACCCTCTCGGTAGAGGAGGCCCGTGCTCAGCAGTGGGCAGTATATAATAAGGTCTGGTATCGCGTTTTCCATCTCTCCGGGCGGCTCAACATCGGGTCGTAAGGCACGGTGAACCCAACATAACCGCTCAGTCGTTCCCCTTGAACACCGGGCGGTAGTCGTAAGTATAAGTCATAAGTCACTTACTCCACGTCAACAAAAAAAAAAAAAATGGTATGCCACGAAGTTGTTAAAAATATTTTAATTAACTTAATATTTCCAGCACCCAGTAAGTCTATTTTATTTGTTTTTAAATATATAGTTTGTTTACATTTAGAACATTGACTATGTAATTAATGGACATAATGAGACAAGAATTTATGTCTCGGGGCGAAGAGCGCAGTGGAGTGCCATACAGAACGTTGTAATAGGGAAGTTTCCTGTGATGTATGAACATTATTTTGTATGTAAAAACAATAATACGAAAAAGAAATCCTATGAAATCAGCATCTTCCACCAAATTTCAAATCTTTATAACTTATTTTTGCGCCAATTTTGGAAATTCTTTTTCCGTTACATGTTGGATGGTATATATTTTTCATAAATGTATTAAAAAAAATGAAATCATGTTACGTAAGTCGTAAAAATTATCTTATTCTTCAGCGGTCAAGATAACTCCTGTGGTAGCGAACTCGCCGAAAGAAGGAGAACAATTCGAACAAGAAGTAAACTACTCTTGTGACGATTGTACTATTGAAAAGGTACTTAAATTATCTTATACGCATCGGCATACTCACGCCTTTTATCCCCGAAGGGGTAGGCAGAGGCACTAGTGCACCCACTTTTCGCCGTTATTCCGTCCCATGATGTGATAGGGGGCGAGCCTATCGCCATATCGGGCACAAATTCCATACTTCGGGCGGATACTGAATAGAAAAATACAATATCAGTTTACCCGACTCGGGGATCGAACCGGGACCTCAGCATTGCAGTCGTACCGTAATACAACTACGCCACCGAGGCAGTCATAAAATGATCATCTCTTATATAAAATGCTGGTAGCATGGGTGATGCTATAGCTTTCACATGGGGGGGAAGCTGCGTGGGCTCTTGCCGTCTCATGACACAAAAAACTTTCTTTCAAAAACTAATAATAATTTATTATTAGTTTTTGGTGCACTAGTTGCGCCTCTGCCTACCCCTTCGGGGATAACAGGCGTGAGTGTATATGTATATGTATGTATGGTTTTAATTTAATCTGTGAATTATCGCTCGCTTTAACGGTGAAGGAAAACATCGTGAGGAAACCTACCTGAGATTCTCTAAATTTTGGAGGCATGTGAAGTCTGAGCTAAAAAGGCTAAAACCATCTCAATGGTAGAGGAGGCCCGTATGGTTATGTTTTTAATTTGTAAACACATTTCCGCCCCCCTAAAAGTGATACCCGAGGCGAACTACCTCCCAAACCGCAACGGTACTGCATCAGGTGCAGTGGAGTTAGTTTCGTTGCCCGTATAAATGATAACATTGTTATGTTTCTACTTCTCACTTTATTGTGAAGTCTACTGGTTCCAGGTGTCGGTGAACGGCATAGTGCTGGAAATGTCTGGCAGCAGAAGAAGTAATGTAGCTGGACCCTTTGCCTTCTACGTGGTAAAAAAACGTATATTCTTATTTACACTATTCTTAATTCAAATTTATTAAAATTTATTTTCTATTTTTTTATTGAATATTCTATAAAGCATGTGTTTTAGTTTTTTTAAACTATTATTTTTTCCAATCAATATTCATGCTGTCTTTGCAAAATTGATTCTTTTTAACGTTTTTCAATTTAATTTTTGATGGCTATGTATATAAAATAATGCACCAAATCAAACGTCTATCGTTTTAAGTCTTCATTTTAAAAATCATTTACCCTATCGATTTCATCATTTTCAAAATGATCTTCCCTATCGTTTTAAGTGTTTTTTTATTTTACAGTTAACACAATCATCAATAATAATAAGAATAAATGAGTTCTCGCCTGATTGCGAAGGAGTTTACCAGGCAGTCTTCAGCACATCTGGAGGAAATGTCACCAAAACTATTTTAGAGATAAAGTGAGTGTTAATTAGAAACCATTGACCTACAGTAGGCACTATAAGGAGCTGAACAAATTCAAGATTTAAAATTGGCTACATACTTGCCAGATGATTTGATTACTAATATGAGACTGCCTCGGTGGCGTAGTTGTATTGCGTACGCATTACGAGTACGATTTGCGCGCTGTGGTCCTGGGCTCGAATCCCGGGTCGAGCCAAAAACATTGTGACTGGGTTTTTCCATCTTAAAATTTACTCAGTCGCAGCTCGGAGTCAGGAAGTTGGCGGTGTGATACCCCCGTGCCTCGGAAAGCACGTAAAGCCGTTGGTCCTGCGCCTGATCTCTCTCCGGTCATGTCGGATTGCCGTCTCACCGGACTATGAGAGTGAAGGAATAGCGAGTGCACCTGTGTATTGCGCACACACTTGTGCACTATAATATCTCCTGCGTACCTGGCTGATCTCCGTTGAGATTGGCCGCCGTGGCCGAAACTGGCTAGGAGAAAAATTATTAATATGAGACTAAACTATTATTGTTAAATTCGATGTGGGAGGGGGGAATAAGGGAACCGGACCTTGCCTGACTTTACAAGATCACCACCTTTTTTACAAAATCTACTTAAATATCTAATTATATTTTATTCGGAATGTCGCCATGAAGCTAATTCAAATAGATCCTACTATAATATTATAAAGGCGAAAGATTTAAGTTTGTAAGAATGTATGGATGTTTGGATGTATGGATGTTTGTTCCTCTTTCACGCAAAAACTACAGAACGGATTTCGATTAAATTTGGAACACGTGTAGATCATGCTCTGGATTAACACATAGGCTACTTTTTATCCCGGGAAAACATAAAGCGGGACTTTTATCCCGGAAAAACTTTTCAACGCGGGCGGAGCCGCGGGCAAAAGCTAGTAAATAATAGTTTAACTTCACTGAATAGCGGGTTTGCCAAAATGCTGCACCAACATCCATAAAATTAATTTCACCCATTTTGGTCATGACTTAAGATCACAACCTTGATAACGAACAATTAATCACCCTACCTCTTTTTCATTGCTCTCATACGAGAGATCTACCACGAGTAAACTATCTAATTGCTACCTTGGATCTTGTGAAAGGGAAGTTCTTTTTCCCTTTTGTGGCTTCAAGTGCCCTGCACTAGCTATCTTATTAACTCTGTGAAAAATAATTTCTATCCATTTACAGGGATCCATCTCAGAAAGAGGACGAAGCGCCTGCAGGTAATTATGATGGTCCATGGCGGAGACGTCAATTTGTATTTTTAACCAACTTAAAAAAGGAGGTTCTGTATTCGACCCGTATGTATGTAAGTTTGTATGGCCACGATTTTGTGGTAGGACTCGTCATATGTAAGCGTCCGTCTAGGTGGGTACCACTGCAATGTCTATTTCTACCGCCAAGCAGCAGTGTGCATGCACTGTTGTGTTTCAGTTTGAAGGGCATTATAGCCAGTGTAACTACAGGACATAATGAGACTTAACATCTTGCCTTAGGATGACGAGCGCAGTGGAATGCCACATGCAATGCAATGCAATGCAATCAGCCCTGTAATATATACTGCCCACTGCTAAGCACGGGCCTCCTCTACTACTGAGAGGGGTTAGGCCTTAGTCCACCACGCTAGCCTAGGGCGGGTTGGTAGACTTCACACACCCTCGAAATTCTTATGCAGAATTCTCAGGTATGTAGGTTTCCTCACGATGTTTTCCCTCACCGTTAAAGTGAACGATAATTGATAAATAACGAACGATAATTGAATGCCACATAGTACTTTGTAATTCAAGGTGCTGGATGCTGTTGCTACTGTTTATGGGTGGTCGTATCGCTTACCATCAGGAGAACGGCATGCTCGTCTCGTCATTCGATGCCATAAAAAAAATATAAAAAAACACTGATCCAATTTGGATGGGGTTTTCGTTATTTAAATGTATTGTTGCTTTGACTCGGTGACGTTACAGCTGCCATGTTGAGTTCTGGGGTTCGAGTCCTAGGGGACGTACCCAAAAGCTTTTCTACAAGCGTTAACGCGAATAGAAACCAAAAAATGTATGGGAACAGTGGCGTAGCGTGTTTGTGTTTACCGCCCCAAGGAACCGGGCAAGAAGCAAACTTTTCTGGTGACCTTTTTGTGTTTGAAGTGTATGCACACACCTCTGACTTTTCAAAGTTACGTGTGTATTGTTTATCAATTATGGTTCGCTTTAACGGTGAAGGACAGTTACGGATTAGCCTATAAGCAATTGCTTAGGGCATCACGCCTTGGGGGGCACCAGAAACAAAAAAAATATGTTTGCTAGCATGTAAATATTCTTTTCCGAAAATGAAAATAATAAAAGACGGGGGGGGGGGGGGGGTGCTTAGGGCATCAAGTAGTCTTAATCCGGCACTGGTGAAGGAATACATCGTGAGGAAAACCTGCATACTTAAGAATCTCTTTATAAGAATTTCGAAGGTATGTGAAGTCTACCAACCCGCACTAGGCCAGCGTGGTGGAATAAGGCCTAAACCCTCTCAGTAGTAGAGGAGGCCCGTGCCCAGCAGTGGGACAGTATTTAATACAGGGCTGGTATTGTTGTTGTTGTTCATGGCGCAAAAGTTAGCATGTTTTAAAAGTGTTAATGTGTATTTAATTTAACTCAATGTGTAAGCACTTATTCAAGTTTTTTCATTGCGTTTTTTATTATTCCAGCAGGGGCAGGTACTGGTGAGTTAATATATCATTTATTAATTACTATTTATTTCTATCTTCTCATATTATGTATTATTTGTCTTTTGGTAATTGTTTCTTTATCAACCTACGGCAACTTGTTGTTTTCTTTTGGCGGTGGGAGGAGGGGGTGAACCGGACAACCACCCTTGTCCTCACACTTAATCGAGGAACTTCGCGATATCCAACTGAGGGCGGTTCTTTCGGTCATTACCCCGATCATCAACGTATCTTCAGCTACGAATTATTGTAACCCGACAGTTTTTTGCTCCCCCGAGGCCTCGAGCTATTGATAAGCCCAAATAAAAAGAAAATACGCCTCGGAAAGATCTGCCGGCCGGAGTTTCTCTTTGGTTAAATGCTTATAAGTATTATTGTAGAAACAACAGCAGTTTCGGGTGCGTCAGAAGCAAGTACCGAGGCTGCTGCATCCACAGAGGCTGCGGGAGAGACCACCGCAGCCGCTGAGGAAACCACTGCTGCTGAGAGTTAGAGAGCTACATGTTCTAAGCTTTGAAGGTAAACGAATGGTCAAAATACAAGAAAAGAAAAATGGTTTATTGTCAAACATATTTTTGTAGCATGAAGAATAACGAGACGAGCATGCCGTTCGCCTGATGGTAAGCGATACGACCATAAACAGAAGCAACACCATCCAGCACCTTGAGTTACAAAGTACTGTGTGGCATTCCACTGTGCTCGTCATCCTGAGACAAGATGTTAAGTCTCATTATGTCCAGTAGTTACACTGGCTACAATGTCCTTCAAACCGAAACACAACAGTGCATGCACACTGCTGGCGGTAGAAATGGACATTGCGGTGGTACCCACCCAGACGGACTCTTACACATGAGAGTCCTACTACCTGTGAAGAATGAGATTAAAAACATCTAATATGTCCCATGGGAGAAAATTACCGGAATAAAAGGTGTTAATCTAGGACATGATCTATCCGTGTGCCAAATTTCATCCAAATCCATTCAGCTGTTTCTGCGTTTACTTCTAACAAGTGCCCTATATCCAAAAAATCACTTGTATGCCCTGTATGACTTATTGATGTACTTTGTTTTTTGTTTCAGATATTCTTACGACGACTCCGGCAAGAAACGGTTACTTGAATATTGTATATTTATTAAATATGGAGCATCATTTGGTTTTTTATTTGTTTCTTATTAAGTGGAGGATAGTCTAGTTGGGAATGGAACGGTCTGCCGAGACTATGTCCGGAGGTTCGAAACCTAAGGCACACACCTCTGACTTTTCAAAGATACGTGTGTATTGTTTATCAATTATCGTTCGCTTTAACTTTGAAGGAAAATATTGTGAGGAAACCTACATACCTGATAATTCTGCCAACCCGCACTTAGCCAGCGTGGTGGACTAAAGCCTAACCCCTTTCAGTAGTAGAGGAGGCCCGTGCCCAGCAGTGGGACAGTATATAACACAGGGCTGGTATTATTATTATTTTTTCTTACTTATTGCTCGCAGTTCCGCCCTCGGGAAAAACTTTACTGGTATAAAAAAACAATTATAGTTTGAGACAAAAGTAACCTAGACATACCTATTATATTAATGACTTACATTTATATACTACTAGGTTTCACCCACGGCTTCGCCCGCACGCAAGAGTTCTTCCAAGATGAAAGTTCCATTATACATTTTTCCGGGACAAAAAGTTGCCTATGGTATTCGCTGGTAATGAAGCTTTATATTGGTGAAAGTTTTGAGTTTATTTGATACAAACATACAAATCTTTCTTCTTTATAATATTGATATGGTGTACCAAAGCCAAATTTTATATGAATCCGTGTTTCTGCATTGCCGACCTGTGGTTTGGGGGCGTTTGAAGAATTCCACCACGGTATCCCCTGCCTGTCGTAGGAGGCGACTAATAGGGACTACGGGGGGCCGGTTGGTCGGCACGGGTACTGTCCGCCGCGAGACAGTATGTGTGCCCCCCCCCCCTCCCCCACACACACACACACAAGAGTTGTCGGGCTGCATTAAGCGGCACCGCGCAGGGGCGGTTGCGGACGATAACTTAGACACTTGAGTCAGAGGAAGCCCGCAGCCGTCCCTTATGCGCCGAAGAGGAAAAAAAAAGGTGTTTCTGCATTTACTTGTCACCATGGGTATATACGGGAGGGTGGAGTCTGGACCCTCCCCGTTAGATTACAAAAAAATAACCGGACCACAAATCATGTACACATTGAGTTTTGGCGCCGGGGGTGGAGTGTATACATGACTTATTTGCGTTGAAAGGTTTTCTTTGTGTCATGAAGTAGCACAAAAAATCACGCTACACTGACATTTGGTATTCTCTGTCCGCCGCTATGTGAATATAGCTACGCTCGTGCTTGTCACAAACACGCAAACATTGCCCAGGGAATCGAACCCCTCCACACACGTTAGACTCTCCCAAATAATGGAAACACGAAAAACCCAGTAGAAAGTGCACACAAACGCGACACAGTTAATGTAACGGCACATCAGTTTAACCGTCTCTCGCTAACTGATCTTTGTAACCTACTTACTTATGCAAACTATTTGCAAAATAAAACGATCATGACGCCGTTATGCTTAAAGGGGTAGGCAGAGTTAAAGCGTGCAATTTATTAATAAGATACACCATATGAAAAAGAAACACACACACTCACGCCTGTTATCCCCGAAGGGATAGGCAGAGGTGCAACTAGTGCACCCACTTTTCACCGTTATTCCGTCCCATGATGTGATAGGGGCGAGCCTATCGCCATATCGGGCACAAATTTCAGACTCCGAGCTGATACTGAATAGGAAAACCCAATATCACTTTGCCCGACCCGGGGATCGAACCCGAGACTTCAGCACTATAGTCCTACACCTCCACCTGATAGTTGACACCTGTTCGCCCTACACCTGATCTCTCTCCGGTCAAGTTTCATCGGACTATGAACTGAAGGAATAGCGAGTGCACCTGTGTATTGCGCACACACTTGTGCACTATAATATCTCCTGCGTTGGTTTATCTCCGTTGAGATAGGCCGCCGTGGCCGAAACTGGCTAGGAAGGGGTTTTAATTACGCGGTATTCTACTATCCTTGATTAATTGCCAAATAGTTACTCACTGAATCTAGTGGTTATTGTCGTTGGAACGGTCTGCCGAGACCATGTCCGGGGGTTCCAAAACCAAGGCACACACCTCTGACTTTTCGAAGTTATGTGTGTATTGTTTATCAATTATCGTTCGCTTTACCGCTGAAGGAATACATCGTGAGGAAACCTGATAACTGAGAAGTTCTTTATAAGAATTTCGAAGGTATGTGAAGTCTGCCAACCCGCGCTAGGCCAGCGTGGTGGACTAAGGCCTAAACCCTCTCAGCTAAAGTCCGAAGGGCTAGGCAGAGGCGCAACTAGTGTACCCACGATTCGTTGTGCGTATTCCGTCCCATAACGTGATAGGGGGCAAGCCTATCGCCATATCGGGCACAAATTCCAGACTCCGGGCTGATATTGAGTAAAAAAACAAAAATTAATCTAATTTTCCGCCATTTTGAACCGCTTCTGTCATTAAATTGTTTAAACAACATGCCAGATGAAATTGGCACGCGACAATAAGTGCGCAAACTGTGTTGCAGTCAAACTACTTATTTGGGAATTATGTCAAAAATCTTATAAAAAATTACTTTCATAGCTTTATTATACACGCACGGCAAAGGTCGCAGGAACGCAGTGGATCCAGGCCGCTTTTGACAGCTCCGTCTGGAAATCTTTAGGGGAGGCCTATGCTCAGCAGTGGCTGATGATGATCCTCATATACACACTCACGCCTTTTATCCCCGAAGGGGTAGGCAGAAGCGCAATTAATGCACTCACTTTTCGCCCTATTTATTCCGTCCCATGATGTGATAGGGGGCGAGCCTATCGCCATATCAGGCACAAATTCCAGACTCCGGGCTGATACTGAATAGGAAAATCCAATACCACGTTGCCCTACCCGGGGATCGAACCCGAGACCTCAATGTCGCAGTCGTACCGTAATACAACTACGCCACCGAGGCAGTCTTGCTGATGACGATGACGGCAAAGTGACGTCTGATAGATCGGAGTGGGGTTCAGGTAACTGACGAGCGATAATTATCCCTCAATCGACAAGATTATGTGAACCGAATATACACAGAATGATCCCCGATCGCGATACACTTGCGTCAACTATAGGTAACGTGCGCGAACTAGATGGCAGCACAAAATACAAGAGCCGCATGTGGATAAAAATAGACACTTTTTAAACCTATAACTTATTTATATGTTCTTTTCAAATGACAAAAATGATAAAATATGGGGTTTTTTTATGGCATTGAATGACGAGACGAGCATGCCGTTCATCTGATGGTAAGCGATACGAACACCCATAAACAGAAGTAACACTAAACAGCACCTTGAGTAACAAAGTACTGTGTGGTAGTCTCATTATGTTCAGTGGTTACACTGGTTACAATGTCCTTCAAACCGAAACACAACAGTGCATGCACAGTGCTGCTTAGCGGTAGAAATAGACATTGCAGTGGTACCCACCAGACGTCTGAACATTATTGATACCCAGCCGCTATGGCGGATTGTCTTATATTACACGGTAGCTGCAATCTAGGCATTTTAAGGCTATTTTTATTTGTTTTATTATTGCCTTAGTAAGCAAACGAGCAAACGGTCCGCCTGACGGTAAGCAGCATCCGCCGCCCAAGGATCCAATGCCAGAGGCACAGCCATGCCTTTGTCTACGGACAAGCACTCTTTTTAAACCTCGTCTAAAGAAGGCCAAGTCATAGTGCTTAAGGAGCATCGATGCAGGATTGAGCATAACCTAGTATCACTTTACCCGACTCGGGTATCGAGTAAACTATAGCACGGCAGAAGTAATACAACTACGCCACCGAGGCATTCGATGAAGATGCTAGGTAGACCTCTGCCTACCCTTAAAAGTAAAAAGGCATGAACTTTAGACGTATCGCAACATTCCGGTTTTATTAACCGCGACATACTTTCGCCAGAGCTAAGTAACAGTTACATTTTAGTAACTGACCAACAGCGTGGTGGAATGCACGCGGCCGCTTGCTTAAAAAGTGATGAAAAATAAGTTTTAAAGTGTTTTATTGTGTGTTAATATAACATTCAAAGTAAGTGTTACATTATAAAGTGTTTTATTATATTCGATTTTAACCATGCAATGTGACATTTTGAAATGGGAAAGAAAAAGTTTTACGTTTTGTTGGAATTATAAGTTACTACCTTTGCGTATTGGCTGAATAATAAGTACAATGTTAGTGTTTCTGTGAAATAATAAAAATGGGACTTATGATACTTACTACCTTTGCTTATTGCATTTTATAATCCTTTAGTGCGTAATACCCGTTCACGAGGTTTGTGCTTGTAATTTAGTATGAATAGGTAGGTGCCTGTAAGTACTTATGTGTGTATTAATTAAAAATAGTCTTGTTATGAAACGGGTTAAATAGCGGTCAAATTGGTAAACAGTAATGAAATTTAGGTCGAAATTATTACAAAATGTTCCCAATCCTATATTATAGGTAAAAATGTCTTTATTTGCGTAACATTAAATGTTACGCAAATAAAGACATTTTTGAGTTACTAAGCTAAGTTTGGACTAGCAAGTTCTCGCCGCAATATATTTCCCAAAAACTTCCAGATGCGTTCACACTGGCGACAATATTTTAATAGTTATAAACATGCGATTCTATACACCTTTGAATCGTTACAAGTCCTCAATATTATTATGCAACACGATTT
Source organism: Lapara coniferarum (assembly GCA_949316025.1). NCBI lineage: Eukaryota > Metazoa > Arthropoda > Insecta > Lepidoptera > Sphingidae > Lapara > Lapara coniferarum. Next base: position 20,911,743 of record OX438929.1, read on the forward strand.
AGCAATGAAAACAAAAATATTGCATGAATGCCGGCAGTGTTAAGTAACTCAAGAATTTATGGTTACTTTTTAAAACAAACGAATAATGAGGTCAGCTACCCACTCCTATGGTGGTAAATGTCATAAAATGCAAACATCACGCAGTATGTGCAAAGGGGTAGGCAGAGATACAACCAGAGCACTAAATTCTCCAGTCGTCTCATGATGTGGATTATAGGTAAAATCGTCATATGCTGATACTGAGTCCAAAAACCTAATATCACTGCCCGATCCGGGGTTCGAACCCGAGACGTCAGAGCGACGTCGTATACAATACAATGACACCAAGGCATTATATGCCGTTATTAATATGCAAACACATGCAATTTCAACAATAAAAGGTGACTTACACCGATGACACGGATTTAGAACGAAGAGAGGGGTCGAAATCTTACTTATAAATTGCAAAATTTGTTAACATGTTTGAATATCTATACTATACTATATACAGTAGATCTCGGTGTGTCTGTACGATGAAAGAAATGTGACAAAAAAGGGAAACAAATCAGCGATTTTTATTACTCTTTTTGTTTCTTTTTTCTTCTTATGGCATTGAATCACGAGACGAGCATGCCGTTCGCCTGATGGTAAGCGATACGACCACCTATAAACAGTAGAAACACCATCCAGCACATTGGGTTACAAAGTACTGTGTGGCATTCCACTGCGCTCGTCATCCTGAGACATAAGATGTTAAGTCTCATTATTTCCAGTAGTTACACGCTACAAATTGAAACACAACAGTGCATGCACACTCCTGGCGGTAGAAATAGACACTGCAGTGGTACCGACCCAAACGGACTCTTACATATGAGAGACCTATCACCAGTAAAATTTCTGACTGTCTATTACTGCGCATCTCCGAAGCTAGATTTCGATAAAATTCGGTATGGAGATAGTTTGAGACCCTAGAAAGGATACAGGCTACTTTTTATTCCGGGAAACTATAAAGTGAGATTTTTATCCCGGGAAAACTTTCACGCGGGCAGAACCGCGAGCTAAGGCTAGTTTAGAAATAAACGCAAATATAGCGGATAAAGAGGTAAATACACGGATTTAGCGATACCCATACAGATGACCTATGTCCTCGATTAAATATCATTTTTGTTTTTTTTTTTTTATTTATAAATTCGGATGTTTGTTATTCAATTAAGTTAGAACGACTGAACGGATCTGTGTAAATTTTAATTAAATAAAAAATAAAAGTATTTTAACTGTATGTAGATGTAAACTTCGCGTGGGCTGGAACCCCCAAAACTTCAGTCCGTCTCTGTAAAAACGTCATATTTGTGCGACATTATAATCTAATTAAATCTTTCATTATATGACAGTAACTTATACGACTTCAATAGTTTGTATGTCGGCATTCAATACTGATTTCCGCCTTGACAATCAACATTATAAAGACCAATGCGATTAACACAAATAAACTCTCAAAGATGTCCGCTTTTTATAAACAAATAAACTCTCAAAGACTGCCTCGGTGGCGTAGTTGTATTATAGTACGACTGCAATACTGTGTGGCATTCCACTGCGCTCGTCATCCTGAGACATAAGATGTTAAATCTCAATATTTCAAGTAGTTACACTGGCTACAATGTCCAAACTGAAACACAACAGTGCACGCATACTGCTCCTTGGCGGTAGAAATAGACATTGCGGTGGTACCCACCCGGGCAGACTCTTACATATGAGAGACCAACCACCAGTAAAATTCCAGACTCTGGGCTGATACTGTTGTCACTACAATCGTACAGTAATACAAGTACTCCACCGAGGCAGTCATATACCAGCCTTTTTGATTTTTTATCGCGGGAAACCGTTTTGATCTTTTATTAAAAAAAAAAGCGTTATCGCTGCCACCACTAGGGGTTAGTTGGAATGGTATTGACTTCACAACCATGGCCCAATGTCGTCACTCGGATATATCGCACCTTTAGGATGAAAACGACACAATTCAAAAAGATACAAAATTGGGTTATCGTCATAAAATTACTTAAAACGAAGTTCTCAATACAACAATAGTTCAAACACAGCCATATTCAAGCAGGAAAAGGACCAAAGTGTTATATGAGCATTTCTTCCTAGCGTTGTCACTTTTTGAATAAAGTTGACCAAAAAATAACTTTGTATTTTCTAATATATTGTAACATAGTTTAGGGTCTAGGCTTGTAAACTATCTAAAAAAAACATTAAAGCTGCATATTTTAAATTGGTTGACTAAATATTTAGCTGTAACTGTGTTAGGATAGAAGAATGTGATCCATTGAGTTACGAAAGGTTTTAGGTACGAGTACAATAAATAAAATGCAAAATATAATATTTTTTAGTTTATTATTGAAAAATTAGACAGTCTTTATAAAAATAATACAAAACTCTAAACAAAATACTAGATGACCAAATAATATTCAGTTTGGTAAATCCTTTGAGTTACATTTCTGGTAAGTAGGAACTTGTACATTAATATCAAACTGAAATTACGATTATGTTGTAATATGTAATCTTGCACTATTATACAAAATCGTTTATAGAACGAAATAACATCAAAATATGGTACACAAGCGTTTAAAAAATGCAAAAAACCTAAAAAATATCAATCTCATGAGGTAGGACTGTCACTCAATGGAACGTAACATATAGATAAGGATGTGTTCACCTACTTGAACAATTTCAAATATCGATTTTAGGCTATAAAGTTATTACATACAAATGAAATAAAAAATTAATGTAAATGATACAGTTGTGCGTGTGTGTGTATGTGACTGCTTTTGCTGGTAAATCCAATTAAAATGGTGTATTTTAAACGTTTTTAAGTATTTTTCGAATGTACTTTCGAGATCTTTTATGGTTCCAACTTTTTTCACTTTAACTGTTTTCTTTGTAGTTATTTCTTTTGATATTTTGTTTTCCGTCTTTGTATATTTGTGATCGATCATCTCCCATTGACTCCATTCAACTATCGCTGTTAAATTTTCTTCCAGAGACTCATATATAATTTCTTTTTCACGGCAATCTTTACATTCGGCGTACATACATTCTTTTGAATTTGTATCACAACATTGAGCTTTTACTACATCTAGGATAGTGTTGTAATTTTTCAAGACTTTGCACTTCTTCAATGCGATAAATAGCATTTCCATGTTGTTGTGCTTAATGCACAAGCAAGTTTCCCTATTTTGGATAGTAGGGCATAATACGAAAAACGGTTTATATTTTAAAAAAGTAGCCAAGCTATACTTTCCACCCTCTTCCCGATAAATTTTGTGTAAATTGGTCACTGTGTCAGTTAAATACCTGATCTGCTCTTTTCTTTTATTAGAAGTACGACATTGTCTCTTACCAGCTGTCATCCGACTGATGTCGTCTCTAATATAAAATGTTTCAATTTCGTCTTTAACTTTGTTATTGCCACATTTTTTATATTTTATTCTTGCCGGTCCTTTTAATCCAAATAACTTGGCCACGAAGGTTTTTTTATTGTTTTTCTGTACATCTTCACTTAAAACCATTTGCTTCATTTTTTGCTTTTCTTTAATTGTAGTACACGCCTGATAGGATTTTTTCAAAGTCGCTTCCAGTACTTCTTCTCGTGCTTTTAATCTTTCTATTTGATCTTCAAGTTTTTTTACTTTCACCTCAGTTTCTTTTTTTTGGCGGTATACTCTTTTCCTGTATTTAAATATTATTCTTGCTAATTTTTCATTTTTATCAACCTGAGCTTTGTAGCTTCTTGTAAGTTGTTTAATTCTTTGTTCTTTTTTCTTCTCTGTTTTAACATTCTTTTTAGCTGGGGTCTTTTTTTCTTCTTGGAGTTCTTGTTTTTTTCTTTGTTTCTGTTTCCTTTTTTGATCACGCCAATGTTTTCTTTGTTTTTCTTTCTCTATTTCAGATAGTTCTTGAACCTTCTTGCTTTTCGATTTAACGTATTCCGCGTGTTTCTTTTTTACCTCATTGTATTTTTCTGGATTTTGTTTTAATCGCTCCCTATATTTTTTCATTCTTTCAGCAGCTGTTAAAGCCATGATATGCTTCACTCCTAAAACAAAATTATTGTATGCACAATTACTAAGGTAAATAACGATTAAGTAAGATAATAAAAAAGAAATTGAGAAATACGCAATAATAACATCTCCTTTTTATCAATATCTACCACCTTCTCTATCAAAAATCACCAACGACAAAAATCTATTGAATAATAAAATCCATTTACTGAGTTTCGCTAAAATCGGTTCAAAATTATGACAAACACGAGTACCAACATACATATATACCAATATATAATATACATATATGCGGACAAGCAAAATCTTGGATAGCAAATCCTGAGACACTGCGTGTTTGGTCAATTATAATTTTCGCCCCCTGGTGGACAAAGACCTGACTCTTTCTAGCCACAACACTTTTAGAAACAAAAGTATATTCGCTCAAAACCTGTACCTATAACGCGGCCTTAGCGTTACTATGAGTGACTATTCATTCCAATGCGTTACGAAATTTCTCATAGGAGCGTAACGGTTTTCTTGTTATCAAAAACTTTTAAATTTTATTAGTTTTAGCGCGTGTTTTATTGCCTGAGTTTAATTAGTTTAGGAAAAAGACATTGTATTTTAACGAATTAGTCACTAGCACTTTGCATTAGAATGTCACTTACCTTAGAAAACTCAGTCACTCAATGGATAAATGCACCGAACCTCCAAACACGTCCTTTTTAAACTGCGATTCTTGGAGAACTGAGTTACGAAAGATTACACATGGCCGATACATGAACTTTGTAATGTTGCTAGGTAAAATAATTTATTGCTGTTTGGTATAAAATACAAGCGATTTTAGAGATATGACCGTAACTCAATATGAATTTTCCTTTGAGTGCAATATGTGTCCTCGGATAATTTTGCTTTTATATTCAATATATTGTAAGTTAAATTAAAAAAGAGACAGAAATTACAATTTTAACAAAATTTACAACATTTAAAGATATAAGTAGTGTGAGCCATAGTGGAAAAAAAATCTGTAATTGCACATTTAATTCAGCTGTTGTGAAGGGGGACACTGAAAAAACAGCACAATTAGTTATTTAATTATATCATTTAAGTAAATTTAAACTAAAAAATGCATTAATAATGATTATTTACTGTGCCTAACTTCATTTATTTCAGCAGGGATAACAATTTCTTACACTAAACCTTTAGAAACACAAATTTAGTCCATTTAAACCTATAGGACATAGGAATTTTTGAATGAGCAACACTTGGAAGAAATGCCCATATCGGTCCCTTTTTTTTATATTTTTATAAATAAGGGACTAGTTTTTAGTCATTTAAAAATGACAACTAAATTTTCTATTTTTTTGAATTGTGTCGTTTTCGTTTTAAAGGTGCGATATGCTCGTATTATAAACTGCCCATTGCTGAACACGGGCTTCCTCTACTGAGAGTTTTAGTCCTTAACGATGAAGTAAACAATCATGAGCATTCATCATAAGAATTTCTGGGGTATGTGAAGACTGCTCACTCTCTACGAGAACAGTAAGCGGGATAAAAAGTCTATGTCATGATTCAGGATAGGTATATTCATGTATCATACAAATTCGTTTAGCGGTTACCGCGTTTATTTCTAACAAACATCCAAAGATTTGAACAATCTTTCTCATTTATTAGTAAGTGAGATTAAATAATATAAGATTCGTTATGTAATAAAACAAATGCTTGAATACATACACGTAAATGCATGGATAGAAAAAAGAACGAACCGAAAATAAGTCACTTTATAGATAAAAGAAAGATAAAATTATTTTAAGAAATCGATAACTATTTTAAGAATTTATAATCGATACTTGTTTATCAAGGTCAACAGGTCACTACTCTCTATAATTTATAGTATTTTAGGCGCCATTTTATCTTTATGTTGTCACAGATAAGATACATTGTTTTCTATTTATAAAAACAACGACCAAGCCGTTCGCCTTATGCACACACACGCTTTATCCCCAAAGTGATAGGCAGAGGCGCAACTATTGCACCCACTTTTCGGTATGTCTAACATTACCCAAACTGTGCATCGAACCTATGGCCTCAACATCGCAGTCATACATGATGCAATACAGCTGCGCTACTAAGACAGCTCGTAAAAGCTGTTAAAAAGTATGTGTCTAGTATCACTATTGCCCTCAGAGTAAGTATAAGTACCTTACTCTAAGTTATACTTACTCTAAGCTATTGCCAGATGACTCCAATGTAATTCACCCAAAACTTAATGAGGTCATAGAATTTTTTTTTTGCTTCTGAGTGACAAGACGGGCATACCCTTGACCTGATGGTAGGATTAGATAGAAAAAAGAAGGGAAGAAACTGGGCATTATGAGACTTGACATCTAATGTCTTAGGGTGACGAGCCCAGTGGAATACCACACAGTACTATGTAGCTTTAAGTCTTGTATGGTGTCGCTACTGTTTACGGGTGGTCGTATCACTTACCATCAGGCGAATGGTATGCTCGACTCGTCATTCATTGCCATAAAAAAACAGACGTGTGGCACTCGGAGACTGCCGCGATAAAGCTATTGCATAGCATTTTTTATCAACTTATGTAATTATAATTATTTATTTTTTTTATTTTTTTTCTATTGTCCAAATTTCACTCGTGCCCTAACGCCGAAACTCTAAGCAGGCAATTCTAATATTTATGACCTCTTTGAACAGATTTAATTAAAAACTTTTTAAAAATTCAAACTTAAAATCACGTCATCCCGCCACGGGGACATTCTCATCAACTGCGCGCGTTTGACATTTCGATACGTTTCACTGACTGGAACAATTTTTAAATACACGGTAATTTCGACCTTTTATCGTTTATCATTCATCTCATATCCTCTTACATATTGTATTCTTACAAGACTGCGATATTAAATTTACTTATGGAATTTTACACTCTACACGGTTGTGATAGAGTTGAAAATAGTGAGGGGTGGCAGGTTATTTTCGTTACGGAATTTCTGGATTCGGTCTCCACGCTCAAGGCCCGCGATAGAAGCTATGCAATAGCTTAAAAGATATATGAAGTCTACCAACGCGCACTAGGCCAGCGTGGTGGACTAAGCTAACCCCTCTTAGAGGAGGCCCGTGCTCAGCAGTGAGCAGTGTATATACAAGGCCGGTATGGTATGAAGGCATAATCATCTTTCGTAAGTCGACATTATCCACCTTACTCCACTTAGGAGAGGTCAATTAACCGCCCATATAAAAAAGCACTTCGAAACAGAAGTGCGTCGACCCCGGAATTGAGACGAGAACTCTCTGCGAACTGGAGCGAGTCTGAGAAATGGTACATGACAAGCCGCGTGCGCACACTAGTCTACATACGCATTTCATTGAAGCTACATTTACTCGCGACTTTGGTTGTAAAATGCTTTTCAAAAACTGCTGATGCTCTTTCTTGCAATGACGAGCATACCGCTCGTCTGGTGGTACGACCGCTTATAAACAATAGCAAGATCTAGAACTTTCAATCACAACTGCGTAACACTGGGCTAGTCATTTTTTTTATTGGATTGAATGACGAGACGAGTATGCCGTTCGTCTGATGGTAAGCGATACCACCACCCATAAACAGTAGAAATACCATCCAGCACTTTGAGTTACAAAGTAATGTGTGGCATTTCACTGCGCTCGTCATCCTGAGACATAAGATGTTAAGTAAACGTATACCTTTTATACTTAACCTCTTACCTGAGGACATTAGACGTGAATCTAATAAGATCTTGTTCAAATCCAAGGTTAAAAAATACCTGTTGGAAAGCTTGCCTTAGTTAGGTACTAATCCCATTGTTTTTATTTATTTAGCAAGTTGTTATTAATAGTTTTAAACACTGATCCTTCAGTCAAACTATGTGAGTAGTTTTGAAGGACATATGTAGATTTGTAAGTTTCTTCTGTTTTTTTGTAAAAAGTATAAAAAAAACTGCCTCGGTGGCGTAGTTGTATTACAGTACGACTGTAAAGCTGAGGTCTCGGGTTCGATCCCCGAGTCGGGCAAAGTGGTATTGAGTTTTTCTATTCAGTATCAGCTCGGAGTCTGGAATTTGTGCCCGATATGGCGATAGGCTCGCCCCCTATCACATCATGGGACGGAATAATGGCGAAAAGTGGGTGCACTAGTTGCGCCTCTGCCTACCCCTTCGGGGATAACAGGCGTGAATGTATATGTATATATGTATGTATAAAAAAAAAGGCTCATTATGTCCAGTAGTTACACTGGCTATGGTCCTATGTCAAACGTTTACTGTCCAAGTACTTATTAACTGGTAAAACTACCAGAATTGTATATGGAATGCATAGACTTGAGAATAACAGATGCAATTAGTGTCAACTAAGACATAGTGAACGATAGCCTCGTTGGGAGTGGAACGGTCTGCCGAGACAATGTCCGGAGGTTCAAAACCCAAGGCACACACCTCTGACTTTTCAAAGTTACGTATGTATTGTTTATCAATTATCGTTCGCTTTAACGGTGAAGGAAAACATCGTGAGGAAACTTACATACCTAAGAAGTTCCTTATAAGAATTTCGAAGATATGTGAAGTCTACCAACCCGCACTAGGCCAGCGTGGTGGACTAAGGCCTAACCCCTCTCAGTAGTAGAGGCCCGTGCCCAGCAGTGGGACAGTATATAATACAGGGCTGGTATTATTATAACACACGTTTGAGACTTGGGACTTAAAAAGGTCACCAGAAAAGAGGTGATTGAATAGCTAAGATTTGAATGGAACGCTGGAAGAAGAATCATCAGCCTTTTGAATAGTTTATCGTCGCGAGTGTTCCCTTCTTCCTATAATCCTGGGCTTGCACCGTAGCTTGAAGGAGCAGCTCAGTAAACCGGCATGATTGTGTCGAATGGCATGAGACAACCGTCTGCTGCCATTCGATACTCTATTTGGACTGCATCGCGTTTACCATCAGGTGAGGTGCCGTCGTTTTGTGGTGCCCGATTAAAAAAAAAACACTCACGCAATACAAAGCTATGCCACTTCGGAGTTTTGGTGGGAACGTGGAAGTGTCATGAGGTGCTCTTGTTTTAATTCATTATTTTGGCGATACTTAGTGTTATATAGCATAATTATGGTGGTATATTGAAATGAAATGAAATGAAAATGAAATGAAATAAATTTATTCGAACCCATTAAATGTTATACATTATTTAGATTCAGTCAATATTAACTCTACCACCAGTTCGGAAAGCAGTTCTCACTAGAGAAGAACTTGATAGTTAGTATAGTTATAGAAGATTGTCCAAAATAGTTCTATTAAAGGGCTCAAATGAAGTGAATTGAAATAACAGCGCTAATCAAGTGCTTGTTTTGTTGCCGCCAAAACTTCTCGACAAAGTCTTGGTAAGGTATCCACTGCTTTACTTCGACATAGTTGTTAGTACTGAGTATAACAAAGAAACAATGCAACTGCAACTTGTACTAAAAAAAATGTCTTACCTAAAACTTTGACACTGGCTAGACATGGGCACCGCCTAGGAAAAAGCCGGCGGCGGCGTGCTGATAATTTTTGGTCGGCGGCGGCGTGGAATTTTTTTTGAGTACTAGCTTTTGCCCGCGGTTCCACCCGCATTAAAAAGTTTTTTCGGGATAAAAGTCCAGGTTTATATTTTCCCGGGATAAGAAGTAGCATATGTGTTAATTTAGAGCATGATGTACCCGTGTGCTAAATTTTATCGAAAGCCGTTCAGTAGTTTTTGCGTGAAAGAGGAACAAACATCCATACATCCATACATTTTTACAAACTTTCGCCTTTATAATATTAGTAGGATATAGACCACATTTAAATTCCTGAGTTACACGTTCCTAGGTAGTTGGAAGCAATAGCTAATTAACCTATCGGTATAAAAATCCCTTTAGGACCCATGCTCTATCCGCCCTGTGGATTGGGGCCGTTTGGCGAACTCCAATACGGTACGTATCCCCTGCCTGTCGTAAAAGGCGACTAATAGGGGCCACCGGGGGTCGCAGGTGGGCGGCAGGGGGCTGTCCGTCTTTAGTTTTGTGTTTTTTAGCACATTGTTGCGATCCCTGTTATGGACGGCAGCGTGGTAGGTAGGCCTCACCCTGCCGTTGACGCAGAGGGCGTCCTTCGGTGCACGGGAGCTTCTGAGCCCAACACAACAGGAGACGGGCCGCACTAGGCGGCAACGCGCAGGGGCAGTTGCGGACGGCAAATTAGACACTTCCATCAGAAGAAGCCCGCAGCCATTTCTAATGCGCCGAAGATGGCCACCGCGGAGTTTTGGTTTATATGCCGTGCGTTGTATATAGGTAAGGGTCTCGGCCCGGCGGTCGCCCGACGTTTTCCATCTCTCTGGGCGGCTCAACGTCGGGTCGTAAGTCACGTTGAACCCAACATAACCGCTCAGTCGTTCCCCTTGAACGCTGGGCGGTAGTAAAAAGTCACTTTCTCCGCGTAAAAAAAAAGCCTGAGACCACATCCTCCAAGGCAACTCCGGCGAAATGAGCCCGCTTGGCCTCTATTTAGGAGCCGGACGTTGCTCGGGTGTGGAAGCTTCCTCGAGCCAGCGGAAGTTGGCCGTAGGGCTTTGGAGTCCAGATCCTAGACCGGTATCTAACCAACAAGTCAGTCACATACAAGACCGTATAGTACACCCTTATCGTCTGCTGCGGATGTCGCTGAAGAGCATTGCAGAGGGATTCGGAGGTCGAATGTTTCGGCCGAATAGGGACTAAAAGCGGTAGCATGTAAAAGCTCATGGACCACGTAAATTCGTGGCATAAAGTCTGGTTAGCGATGCCAGGACCTTCTAAGTTAGACAGCAAGCTTGGAAAAGCGCAGCCGCGAATGGACGCGTGAGCACAGAGGCCGTAGCCAAGATGCCTTTTACAATCGTTAACGCCCCTATTAGTCGACTTTTACGACAGACCGGGGATGCTGTAGTGAACTTCCTAAACGCCCCCAATTCACAGGTCAGGACCAGGAGTCTCTTACGTCTCTGATGGCAGAGGGATTGGCCCGCTATCGATCTCTCGTAGCACTCTCTTTCTGATGGAGGACTACTTCGAAAAAGTTAGCCACTGCAATCTAGAACCTCCACCTGTCGACCATGGACCAGTAAAACACGATCACATGCACCTGACCGTAAGACACCGCCATTGGGCAGTTATCACAATGAAAAGGCATGACCTACGATCTGCCACAGATACTCTCCGAAACAATGGTCTCCGATGAGTACATATTTTGTCAGTTGATAGGCGCGAAGCAACGATGGTCCAAACCATCGTTGCTTCGCGCCTTGGTGAAATCAGGCTGCACTACTAAAACATTCAGATGTTTTAGTAGTGCAGCCTGATTTCAACAATTTCCTCGGTGGTCAGGCACCGAGGACGGGGTCTCCAGCCTGAGACCACATCTTCCATGGCAACTCCGCCGAAAGGAGCCCGCTTGGCCTCTATTTAAGAGCCGGACGCTGCTCGTGTGTGGAAGCTTCCTCGAGCCAGTGGAAGGTGATCGTAGGGCTTTGGGGTCCAGATCCTTGGTCGGTATCTAACCAACAAGTAAGTCACGTACAAGATCGTGTGGTACGCCATTATTGTCTGCTGCGAATTCCACTGGAGAGCATTGCAGAGAGATTCGGAGGTCCAAGGTTTCGGTCGAAAAGGGACTGCTGTAAAAGATCATGGACCACATAACTCCGTGGCATAAAGTCTAGTTAGCGATGCCAGGACCTTTTAAGTTAGACAGCAAGCTTGAAAGAGCGCAGCCGCGTATGTGCGCGTGAGCACAGAGGCCGTAGCCAAGATGCCTTTTACAATCATTAACGCTAATAGTCGTTTTTCTGGTGTTAACTTTAAAAATCTTTAAAATTTTAGAAGAAAAATGTTTTTTAATTGCAAATCCACGCCGGCGCGGCGCCCATGTCTACATCGAACAATATATATGACATTTGAGACCCAATCATTAATAAAATTTGACAATAAAAATTAAAAGCATTCACAAAATCCACGCCGTTCAAGTTAGGCGGCGGCGGCGGCGGCGCGCGGGTCCTGCCCGGTGGCGTGACGCCGGCGCGGCGCCCATGTCTAACACTGGCAGATGCGCCTTGCCAAAGAGAAAAAATAAACTATGCCACTAAGGCACTAATAATTAACAAATCAATCTCACGCTTGAGTGAAATCTCAAGTAGACATTTAAGCCCGCAGCCGTCCCTAATGCGCCGAAGATGGCCACCGCGGAGTTTTAGTTGGTATGCCGTGCGGTGTACATAGGTTAGGGACTCGGCCCGGCTGTCGCCCGACGTTTTCCATCTCTCCGGGCGGCTCAACGTCGGGTCGTAAGGCACGGTGAACCCAACATAACCGCTCAGTCGTTCCCCGTGAACATTGGGCGGTAGTAATAAGTCACTTTCTCCGCGTCAACAAAAAAAAAGAAAAAAAAACTTTTAATGTATTGAACTATGTAAACCAAGCTGTCATTTAAGAGCTTGCTCTCAGCTGAGTAAGCACTGTTACAAAAAACTTAGCCGTCAATCCGTCACATATTGTAACTTAAGATGGCATTTGAGATGATGTTAATATGGGTCTTGAATAGCGACTATCTTAAGATGCTGACCATAATTTGCAACGTCTCAGCTGATATGGCACTTCAGAACGAAATTGAGTTGCATCTATTAACACAAGACAGTCACTCATTTAAAGAAACCTTCAATTTTACGAGGTAACTTGCTTGCCTTCCGTACGAATACTGTTCACGTATTACTAAGTATCAAATTGGCGCGCAAATTGTCGGTTCTCACGATACTTGCATCAATTTTACGCTAGTTAGGTTAACAGTAATGCCAACATAATAGTGACACAGTTGTTTATAAAGCATTATTTGAAAAAGTCACAGAAAAGTAAAATTCACAATCTCGTATACTCGGACGACATACTTTTTCAAGTTATTTTGGTTTTAAAACCAAAACAACTCCACCGATTTTGATATTCTATGGAAGTATGGGACAAATCTGGATATTCTTTGTAATGAAATAAGAATTTTCCAAATCAGTCAATAAATGACGGAGTTCTGAGGTAATAACGAATTGAGAACCTCCTCCTCTTTTTGAAGTAGGTTAAAAATGAAAATAAATCGCACCTTTAGGATGAAAACGACACAATTCGAAAAGATAGAAAATTGGGTTATCGTCATAAAATTACTTAAAACGAAGTACTCAATACAACAATACTTCAAACATGGCTATATTCCAACAGCAAGAGGACAAAACTTTCAGATCGGTCCCTTTTTTATTATATTTTTGTAAATAAGGGACTAGTTTTTAGTCATTTAAAAATGTCAACTCAATTTTCTATATTTTGAATTGTGTCGTTTTCATCCTAATGGTGCGAAGTAGAGTGAACAGGCCTTAAGGTATGCTGAGCGGAGTCCAGATAGTGTCTGCTGATGACAGATAATTATTACCCCCTTTTTTTTCCCTCTTCGGCACATTACGGACGGCTGCGGGCTTCCTCTGACTCAAGTGTCTAAGTTGTCGTCCGCAACCGCCCCTGCGCGGTGCCGCTTAATGAAGCCCGACAACTCTTGTGGGGGGGGGGCACACATACTATCTCGCGACGGACAGTACCCGTGCCGACTGACCCGACCCCCCTGGTCCCTATTAGTCGCCTCCTACGACAGGCAGGGGATACCGTGGTGAAATTCTTCAAACGCCCCCAAACCACAGGGCGGGGATAATTATTACCCCTAGCGTCTTCAGTCGACATACAAGGGTATTTGCCTATGTTTGAGTTTATGCATTACTAGCTTTCGCTCGTGACTTCGGCTGCGTGAACGGATTTTCCGCAATGTTCGATCGGAACGGATCCGGCCGGATCGATTGGAATCCAGTCGGATCCGGCCGGACTCAAAATGACGCCGGATTGCAATTCCTAGTCTTGAACCTCACCATCGGAGGGGATTAATTTTTTTATATGTAAAAAAGACAACTTTTAGAATAAAGAGTATAAGCAATAAAATATGCCCCATCTTTCCAGAATGTTCCAATACGAGTACGAGAAACGCCCGTCCTCCCGCGGCGCGTCCGATTGGAGGCCCGTGGAGCGAGGACCGCGGCGACCTCTCCCTCCACGACCAGTGGAGAGGATACCTGCCAAGTCTACTGTGAGTATTTATTTGTGCCATGAAGACTTATCTGGAGTTCAATAGTTTCGGGCAATTTAAGATTTAATAAAGCAAAAAAGCGACGATAGTCTAGTTGGGAATGGAACGGTCTACCGAGACATTGTCCGGAGGTTCAAAACCCAAACACACATCTGACTTTTCGAAGTTATGTGTGTATTGTTTATAAATTATCGTTCGCTTTAACGGTGAAGGAAAACATCGTGAGGAAACCTGCATACCTAAGAAGTTCTTTACAAGCATTTCGAAGATATGTGAAGTCTGCTAACCCGCACTAGGCCAGCGTGATGGACTAAGGCCTAACCCCTCTCAGTAGTAGAGGAGGCCCGTGCTCAGCAGTGGGCAATATATAATACAGGGCTGATTGCATTGCATTGCATAAGATAAGGCACTTATAAAAACCAAATAAAAATCAATAATTAAAAAAATCTGAATGGGATTTGAGTTTTTTGTTGTTGGAACGAAGTTCCTTATCGCGCGTTGTGAAAGGGAGCTAGACGGAAAAAAATCTCACGAAAAGTTGTAACGACACTTTTATACTTGCACTGTGAAACCAGCCAGTAACAATAAAGAACTGGCCGTAAAAGTGACATTCGAAATTTAAAATAAAAAAAGACAATTAAAATGCTTTTTAGAGTAGTTTTTTTTTCGTTAGTTGTATGTTAATTTTAATGTCAATGATTGCTTAGGTGATGATCGTGATTCGATGACATATCTATTGTGTAGGTAGAAGTAAACGTTTTCATTGATGTGGTAACGTTTTAATGAAATATACAATTATTATTATAACTTAAAAGAAATAAAATTTTATTACAATATTAATCGAAAAGAACTTCTTTCCACCCGGATGTCCCTTGACACCTCTCAAGTTTTTTTTCTAGTAAATAACATTGTGTGCTATCCTAACAACCAAAATGTTTAAAAACTACGATAAGTTTGAAATGATGGGCGTATCAATTTCGTATTTTAATCAACAAAGTTCGGCAAAATAAGAATTTTTCAAGTGAGCGTGGAGGGCGAAATCTGAAACTATGAGGAATAGCGAAAAATGCTGAAAGGAGTCTCGGGGACGATTTTGACCTCATAGTTTTGAATTTCACCGTCCATGCCCATTAGAATACCTGTATGTTCTACCACCAGCCAGTAATTTTAACAGCAATGATTAGAATTCTACAAATTTACATACATATACATATATATACACTCACGCCTGTTATCCCCGAAGGGGTAGGCAGAGGCGCAACTAGTGCACCCACTTTTCGTCGTCATTCCGTCCCATGATGTGATAGGGGGCGAGACTATCGCTATATCGGGCACAAATTCCAGACTCCGGGCTGATACTGGATAGAAAAACTCAATATCACTTTGCCCGACCCGGGGATCTAACCCGAGACCTCAGCTTTGCAGTCGTACTGTAATACAACTACGCCACCGAGGCAGTTCTAAAAATTTATTGTTAAAATATACCAAACAATGAAAATGATTAGCATAGTAACATCAATAAAACATTCATTTTACTAAAGTCCAAAATATCGACCTTCGTGCATTAGTTACCATAAGAAAGTAACTTCAAAAGGAATGTTAAATCATTGTACCATTTTAAAATTGGCAGTTACTAAACACTTTAAAAGTAATCGTCACGATCTGGTTAGTACATTTTTTATAGATGATGATTATCAAAGTCAGCCGCTAGAATAAAGTATAACTTTTTTAACCGACTTCAAAAAAGGAGGTTCTGTATTCGATCTGTATGTATGTATGTATGTATGTAAATTTGTATGGCCGCGAATTTCTCAAAAACAATACATCATAGATATGCGATTGCAGCATTCGTGAGTCATCTGCTGTTAGTTATTGAAGAGTTCCATTGTGTATCTCCAAAGATTTTCATTAGATCTTCATAAATTGTATATTAAAACCTTCCCTGAAAAATGTACATTTGAATATCGAAAACCACGTCCAAATCGGATTAGTGGTTTTTGAGAAACTCGCGGCCATACAAATTTACATACATAGGTACATACATACAAACATACATACATACGGATCGAATACAGAACCTCCTTTTTGAAGTCGGTTAAAAAAACAAGGTTTATGAAGTCATCATTTGTAGAAATGGCTTTTTTTTATAGCATTGAATGACGAGACGAGCATACCGTTCGCATGATGGTTAGCGATACGACCATAAACAGTAGCAACACCATCCAGCACCTTGAGTTACAAAGTACTGTGTGGCATTCCACTGCGTTCGGCAATAATAAAATAGTGGATATTTTAAATGATTTTTTAAGTAGAAGGCATTGACGCCATACTGTATTTAACCGACTTCAAAAAGGAGGTTCTGTATTCGATCCGTATGTATGTATGTAAATTTGTATGGCCGCGAGTTTCTCAAAAACTACTGATCCGATTTGGATGTGCTTTTCGATATTCAAATGTATAGTTTTCAGGGAAGGTTTTAGTATATAATTTATGAAGATCTTCGGAGATACACAATGGAACTCTTCAATAACTAATAGCAGATGACTCGCGAATGCTGCAATCGTATATCTATGATGTATTGTTTACACTATTGTATAATTAACTAACAAAAAGCCATTAATAAAAATAAAAACTTATAACAAAAAATAAACCGACTTCAAAACCACTGCAAACAAAAAATAATTCAACTTGATATTCGCTTTGTATACATATATATACGTATATTTAGAGTCGGTGCCTAATTTAAATTGAACAATGTTTTCGTATATTTGATCTTGTATTTCCTTGGCTTAGCTGGCAATTTAAATTAGGCATCGACTCCAAATATACGTATATACTAAGGCTTACTAAGCGAATATAAAGCTGAATTATTTTTTGGTTTGCAGTGGTTTTGAAGTCGGTTTATTTTTTTTGTCATTTAATTACTTTTCTAAAGGGAAAGCCTTTTCACATGAACGAAGCTGCAAGCAATAACTAGTTATAAAAGTCTAGAATTAGTACCCAAGACTATGTGACCATAGAGTTTTTTTTATAGTAAAGTTCATTGAACCCGGACTAGATACTTCGACATATGCAATTATTGGCCAATGCAATCAAATGGTGCAATTTCAGCGCAATGGGAAAGGAATTGTCTATCAGTGTCGTAAACTTAATTATGTTTTTTTTTTGTTACTAGAGGCCTAAGTAAAAAGTACGTATAATTCGCGCGCGATTGAATGGGATAGAACCTTGTCGACGTCAAACAAAAATGTCAATTCCTTAGCGACGTAGCGTTCGTGAATTTCTGAATTTAAATTCATGAATTAAATTTTCTTGTTCTTTTTATTTTTTAATTGTTTTATAAAACCAAACTTCATCGGTGGTAGGTCTCTCATATGTAATAGTCTGTCTGGGTGGGGACCACCGCAATGTCTACTTCTACCGTCAAGCAGCAGTGTGAATGCGCTGTTGTGTTTCGGTTTGAAGGACATTGTAGCCAGTGTAAGTACTGGACATATTGAGACTTAACATCTTATGTCTCAGGATGACGAGCGCAGTGGAATTCCACACAGTACTTTGTTACTCAAGGTGCTGGACGGTGTTGCTACTATTTATGGGTGGTCGTATCGCTTACCATCAGGCGAACGGCATGCTCGTCTCGTCATTCGTTGCCATAAAAAAAATAATTATGCCGTAAACATGTTATTTCTTCCAGGTGCCGCTTAAAGTGTGGGTGATAGCAAGCGCCTCATGCTTTGCAGTCTGCGCGGCCCTCGTCCTGGCTACAGTGGTTATCACTAAATGGGGGACTGAAGAACAATACACCAGAGAACTATATGTTGAACCACCGGTAAGGGAATAACAGTTATTCAAGTCAACAGTCTACTTGACCCCCGTGATGGACGGCAGCGTGTCTCACGCTGCCTCGGACGCCTAAAGGGCGTCCTGCGGTGTACGGGGGCTTCTGAGCCCCCGCAACAACAGGAAAAGGACCGCAACAGCGGTACGCGCAGGGGCGGTTGCGGACGACAACTTAGACGTGAGTCGGAGGAAGCCCGCAGCCGTCCCTAATGCACCGAAGATGGCCACCGCGGAGTTTTGGTTGGTATGCCGTGCGGTGTACATAGGTTAGGGACTCGGCCCGGCGCGGCGGTCGCCCGACGTTTTCCATCTCTCCGGGCGGCTCAACGTCGGGTCGTAAGGCACGGTGAACCCAACATAACCGCTCAGTCGTTCCCCTTGAACACTGGGCGGTAGTAATAATTCACTTTCTCCGCGTAAACAAAAAGAAATCCCTGAGGCCGTCCTATATGCGCCGGAGAAGGCCACCGCGGGTTTTGATTGGTATGCCGGTGTAGGGTGTACATAGTGTTAGGGACTCTGTCTAATGCTCGCTCGGATGCTATACTCCTGAGTGTCGACATTGGGATGTAAGATCGGTGAAACCAACATAACCATTCCACTCACTCTTTTTCCGCGCGATAAAAAGAAAGTGCTTACGGTATGACAGCTCAGTACGTAAGCAAAGGAGCGCTGTGATTGGATTAATTGAGATACAACTTTACTTCAGTGCTGCGAGTACGTTCAGCTTAATAAGACCCTGAGAAAAAGATAACTACATACATATACACTCACGCCTGTTATCCCCGAAGGGGTAGGCAGAGGCGCAACTAGTGCACCCACTTTTCGCCGTTATTCCGTCCCATGATGTGATAGGGGGCGAGACTATCGCCATATCGGGCACAAATTCCAGACTCCGAGCTGATACTGAAAAGAAAAACTCAATATCACTTTGCCCGACCCGGGGATCGAACCCGAGACCTCAGCATTGCAGTCGTACCATAATACAACTACGCCACCGAGGCAGTCACAAAAAGATAACTATACTTGAAAAAACGGGGCTTAAATTATTGTGATACAAATAGTATAGAATGTAAATCATTTCGTCTTATAAAAATGTTACAAAAATTGGAAATGCGTTTCTCAAGGTTTATAATAAAGTTGAACGTTCATTTATTGACCGTCGAAGTTATTAATTCAACCAAGTTTTCGTTAAAATAGTTCCGGAAATATTCCAATTTAATTACACCAAAAATGCGTTTATTTTCCGTTTTGAAATTTCTTCTCGTGTTTTGTAGATTTATGTATTAGGTGTTAATCTCTCATATGAATCTAAAAGTCACCGCAATCTCTTACAGTCACTAAGAATAGAGTAGTACTTTACTATGTCTTACTGTGTACATTATTTTAAATGTAACAGAAAGTAATACAAAAAATGCTGAAATCAGCATCTATATTGGTTAAACAAGCAGTTATTCACATTTGACAAATTGTTGTGTTCTTTTCCCCTAGATTTTGAATGACATACATGTTTGATAATGTGTTTAAAAAGTATTTAGGTAACTGCCCTATTATACAAGCAATGATGTATTTTGGTTTGCAGCTAATTGCAGCCAGTGCAATTAAAAAAATATTCTATCTAAATAAGCGCAGCGTAGTGCCATACAATTTGTAATTCATTATTATGTTTTTTTTTTACAGGAACCTATTTACTCCAACCTACAGAAACCAGAAGATACAGAGTTAGAAAAAGACATGCAAGTCTTACAAAAGCTGCCTTTATTCAAAAACGTAGTAGCTAAGAGAGAAAACAAATCCTTACTATCCAAACCTCAAATGCATCCTCTGCATGAAGAGATACATCACCCACAAAGGAAGATCGAGAAGAAAGATCAACCTAAAATAAATATAGAAGAGAATTTAATACCAGATTTCAAACCAATAGATTTAAACAATCAAGTAAAACTACCTGAGAATTTCATCAAATACAAAGATTCAGATTACCAAGAATATTATGACGATGTTAATCTATATGATGATTATATACAAAGTAATAGTATGACAAATTACTTGATAGAAAAAGTACAAGAACTACACGATTGGGTAACAAAAGACCCAGATTTTGAGAAGGTCAAAAATAGTACTAAAAGAGATTATAGTAACGATTTTAGTCAGGTTTTGAAAGCGCTAAACACTAGCTTGGTTGAGGGAGATGTTTCGATTATCATGAAGACATTAAGGGATATATATTTTGGTGAATTGAGTAATACTAGTCAATCTGTGATTAGTAATAGTACAGATTTGGTTTCGTTTGGTATTTTGAGCTTGGATGTCATGTTACTACATAATATACAGATGATGGCTTGGGAAAGTCAGGTGCGAAAGATTAAACAAGTTTGTCTAAGACACATTCATTTTAAAATCAATAATGTATGTACTTTTTAGCACCTAATGAAATAAATTCAATGAATTTCAGGAGTCAGCGCGCATCAAAATGATGAGAGACCCTGATGTTTTCGCATTTAATGCATTATTTTTAGACCCCAGCAAAATGGAGACGATGCAGAATGAAATACCACATTCGAAAGATATTGCAGGCATCCCGTAAGTATCATGAATTCATAATATTATTATAACAAAACCTCATCCAAATCAGATCAGTAGTTTTGAGAAAATCGTTGACATACGAAAATACATACATACGGGTCTAATACAGAACCTCCTTATTTGAAGTTGGTGAAAAATATGTAAGTTTGTGAAGATATATAAATGTTTGTTAGAAGTAAACAAGCAGCTGAAGAAAATTTGATTAAAAGAATTTATTATTTCTTTAATCTATAGTGAATGTGTCACTGCCTCTGTAGCGTAGATGTAGGCTACGTTCCACTAAGCACTCACGACGATCACGCTCACGACCACGAGTTTTCCCGTTCCACTAAGTCCTGAGCAGGTCCTGAGCGTTGTTATCGTAAACCCAAGTGGAATGGATTGTGGAGCGTTTTGGGCGTTGAGGAAATAATAGAAATGGCGCGCTAGAAAAAATAAAGCAATAGCTTTAATAGGTTAAGCTATCATTATTAAGTTTTAATGAGTTTTAAGTGTAAATTTTAATAATTATAAGTGAAGTTGGTTTATGTCGAAAAATAAATATATAATTTAATTTTTATAGGTAATTTCAATGAAGTATTCAACTATTTTACATTCAAATAGATTCAAAATGTCTTTAGCGACAACACTAGGTGATTTGATGATGCGTGCATGCAATAATACTGTCGAAAGTACTAGTTCATCCAGTTCAGATGAAGAATGGAAATTTTAGAAAATTATAATCGTGTAAATAGAAAACTTTGACTTTTTAGTTCTGACAACTTTGTTATTTTTTCTCAACGCTCACTTCGACCCACCTCCAGAGATGGGTCGTTGTGGGCTTCTCGTGAGCGTGAGTTATGACGTCATTAATGACGTTTTCGCCGCGACCACAACGATCGTAGTCGCCATGTGGAACGGCCAAAAGAGTATTTTGGGCGTTGTGAACGCTTAGTGGAACGCACCCGTAGTGTAACACTTCTGACTTCTAAGATCTTTTTTTTTACGCTAAGATCTGGGGTTCCGTCTCCAAGTCGAGTAAAGTGATAATGTTTCTGTACGTACCAGTGCAGAGTCTGGAATTTGGTCCCAGCATGGCGTCAAGCAACTGACGATGCCAAGAAATAATGTTACTGTAAATAGAGCAATAGAGTTTTTATCTCTTTTGCAGAAAACACCCTAAACAAGACATTGATGATGATGATTTCGGGAGAAACCTATTTAAGAACATTCTGGACATCGGCATGAGTACAGCCAGAGCTGCGTTACATTTGGGCAAAGCTTATAAGAATACCAGGTATTTATAGAGTAATTAAGTTCTTGCTATTTTTCGATCAGTTAAGTTCTTGCTCTTTTTAGAGCAAATATTTAGTGATTGCTATATTTCTATCAATTGAGTTCTTGCTTTTTTTAGAGCAAGTATATTTTAGTGATTGCTGTTTATCGAGCAATTAGGTTCTTGCTCTTTCCAAAGCAAATATTGAGTTCTTTGTCTTTATCGACCAAATATTAATAACCAATTAGATTTTGCTTTTTTAGAGCAGGTATTTAGTTTTGATATTGATCGAGCAATTATTAAATTCTTGCTCTTTTTACTCTTTTAAGAGCAACTATTACCATTTAGAATTTGAAATTTGAATTATAAATTTTCTTATTTCAGGACTCTTTTAAACAAAATGACAAAAGACGTACAACTGACAAGAGACATAGAAGGCAACACTCATGTATTGAATCATCTTCAAACTTCGTTGAACGGCAGTGTTGCCAACTCAAATGAGTTTTATACAGAAATAGACTGTATTTGGTTGTTATACTGTAGAAATTTGGTTGCAACTTCGAAACTAAATCCACCATACGGAACCATGGCTAGGATAAATGGGTGTGTATCTTTATTATGTTTTTTTTTATGGCATTGAATGACGAGACGAGCATGGCGTTCGCCTGATGGTAAGCGATACGACCACCCATAAACAGTAGCAACACCATCCAGCACCTTGAGTTACAAAGTACTGTGTGGCATTCCACTGCGCTCGTCATCCTGAGACGTAAGATGTGAAGTCTCATTATGTCCTGTAGTTACACTGGCTACAATGTCCTTCAAACTGAAACACAGCATTCCATGCACACTGCTGGCGGTAGAAATATACATTGCGGTGCTACCCAGACGGCCTCTCGCATACAAGATTACCACCACTAAAGGGCAGTAAAACAAACTACCTAGGCAAGAGAAACAGGTTCGAATCCCAATTGAATACTACTGCTTCACGGGTCTCTACTGAGAGGATTTAGCTAAGTCCCCCACGCTGTACTGAGGGCTGACTTCACATAACCTCAAAATTTAAAATTTTATTGGTGAAGATTTGTAATTAGCATAGGACTATATCTATACTAATATTATAAAGCTGAAGAGTTTGTTTGTTTGAACGCGCTAATCTCAGGAACTACTGAACCGATTTTGAAAATTCTTTCACTAATAGGAAGCTACATAACTCCTGAGTGCTATAGGCTACTTTTTATCCCGGAAAATATTTTTGTCCCGGAAAAACTTTTTCACGCGGGCGGAGCCGCGAGCACTACTAGTTTTTGTATATACCTACAACTGATGTTATTTGTCTGTATATCTTCCTAAAATAAACAAATAAAATAAATAAATAAATAAATAAAATTGTTATGTAGAATTTTGAGGTCTCTGACAATGTTTTTGTTCACTTACAGCCAAGGGCATAGCCAACTCAGATTTATATATTTTAAATTCTAGAGCCTCATAACATATTATATTAATTTGTGAGGTTGTGTGTGTAAAAGTCTTTCTCACTTATAGGACCGAGTGTTTTAACAGGCTTTCTGTTTCGTCATAATTTTGTGTTTGTAGCCATTTAAAGACTTTAAGATTACATATGGACTTAGGGAGTGGAAAAATGTTGCAGATTTTATTTATTTTATTATAAAGATGACATTCGATTGCAATATAATGTCGCTGAGCACTAGCAGTGTTTCATTTGTAGGTGGGGAATTATAATATTAATATAACATAATATCCTACTAATATTATAAAGGCGAAAGTTTGAAAGAATGTCTGGATGTATGGATGTTTGTTCCTCTTTCACGCAAAAACTACTGAATGGATTTCGATGAAATTTGGCACACGGGTAGATCATGCCCTGGATTAACACATAGGCTACTTTTTATCCCGGGCAAACATAAAGCGGGACTTTTATCCCGGAAAAACAATTTAACGCGGGCGGAGCCGCGGACAAAAGCTAGTTATACATATGTTAATTGGAATATTCATTGGAATTCAATGGAATTATTCTATGTGTTTGTTACTGACGTGTATTTTGTTCTCAGCGTTGCGTTGCGAATGCTGGCTGGGGATCTGTCTGTTGATAAAGCAATCGACACTATATTGTATGAGGCCTTTACCGGCTGGAAGGATTTGAAATGCAACGACATGTTCTCGAGGTACGATTAGATTCAGATTCCTTATAATAGTAGCGTTCGCGCTATCCGGTTGAAAATATGTTCATTTTAACAAATAATCACGCGAGCTAACTGCTGCCATAGTAGGTGTAAATTAGTGAAAACTAAAAATGTATAAAAGGTTAGGTTTTAAATATTGTTGTGAGCAAAAGTGAGGGCGTGGTGGGGATATCGCGCTATCTCTTTCGCACGCACGCAGCGTTATGTCCGACGGTGCTTGATGACGTCACAACCTAGTATTTATACTTGACTCATTTTGCCAACTCCTAAAAGTGCCGCACGGGGCGAATCGCAAATATTTTAAGGCACGAAGACATCAATTTTATTAATGACTTTTTCTAATTACGCGATTGTTAGATACATATACACTCACGCCTTTTATCCCTGAAGGGGTAGGCAGAGGCGCAACTAGTGCACCCACATTTCGCCATTACATAAAGTACACTATCTACTGATGTGTTGTATAATCTCCGACATTTTTACGATTTTTGCCAATTTGATAAAAATTACTCTTTACGCTCGTGTTTACAAGCAATACTTATTAGCTCGGTGGCGTGGTTGTATTATGGTACGACTGCAATGCTGTGGTCTCGGGTTCGATCCCCGGGTCGGGCAAAGTGATATTGAGTTTTTCTATTTAGTATCAGCTCGGAGTCTGGAATTTGTGCCCGATATGGCGATAGTCTCGCCCCCTATCACATCATGGGACGGAATAATGGCGAAAAGTGGGTGCACTAATTGCGCCTCCGCCTACCCCTTCGGGGATACAAGGCGTGAGTGTATATGTATATATGTACTTACTATGAGGATGCATAGTGCGCCCAAACGCATTGTGTCGGTAATTTCATACTTTTCTTTGGCCTTGTTTGTTACTTTCTTAATTGAAAGAATAACCATCCTTCATAAAATGTTTGAAAATATAATATTGACAAACGATTTTTTTTATGGCATTGAATGACGAGACGAACATGCCGTTCGCCTGATGGTAAGCGATACTACCATAAACAGTAGCAACACCATTCAACATCTTGAGTTACAAAGTACTGTGTGGCATTCCACTGCGCTCGTCATCCTGAGACATAAGATGTTAAGTCTCATTATGTCCAGTAGTTACACTGGCTACAGTGTCCTTCAAACCGAAACACAATAGTGCATGCACTGCTGGCGGTAGAAATAGACATTGCGGTGGTACCCACCCAGACGGACTCTTACATATGAGAGTCCTACCACTAGTAAATTATTAATTGAAATTAAACTACTATAACGGATTTTATCGCGGTTTTTATTTTATTTTTCAAAACATAAGATCATAAGTTGTTAATGTTACAGATGTAGTAAAGTGAACGCAGCGTCAGTGGTCATGGAGAAGATTATCAACCCGATGAAGAAGCATGCTTCACGGGGTTGAAGATAGACATAATTGGTGCGAGCGAACAACTAAGAATAATAATTATATCAGTTATAATAATTATACTTTAATGAAAGCTTAGTTTAAATCTCGCGAGAGTAAAATTACTGACCTCTGACTTTTCGAAATGAAAAAATAATTATAATATCAGTTCTGTGTTATATAGGTACTGCCCACTGCTGGGCACGTGCCTCCTCTACTGAGAGGGTTTAGGCCTTAGTCCACCACGCTGGCCTATTGCGGGCAGACTTTACATACATTTCTGTTATTACTATAAGGTTCCGGATGAAACGTAAATATTATATTTTTGCTTGCACCAGAGGTTTAAATGGGAATATTATGGTTTAATGTCTACATAAAAACATAATACAAAGCATAATTTGTATGAAAAATAAATACAAAATGATACTATAGTGGGATTGGAGGGGTTTGGACTGGGGATTAGGTTCCAATCCCAACTCTACAAGATCGTTGTGACGATAAATGAGAAGTTAAAGTCTACATGAGAATTTGAAGGTTCCAAATTCAATTGTTTCTGTTACATTATAAAACATAATTTATTAATTTTACCAGCTCAGAAGCAATAATAAAATTTTATTCAAAAATTTTATCACCAAGTAGGGAATTTTAATGTGAGTGAATTTAAATAGCAACCGTAATATTCCCAAAATACTCTCAAAAATACTCAATAGTATTTTTTTATTATTTGACAACAAAATGTGGTTCCTATAGCACAGACTATAGTGATTACATTTTCCCGTGTCCAAGAAATTTTATTTAATTTCTTGCGACACAGAATATATTTTAGTTATAAGTTTCCCGCCATCTTCAGTTACGTAAATCCTTTTTAGTACTTTAAATATAAGTACAAATATACGTAAAATGGGGGCCAGTTATTACACTATATTTCTCGTTGTCTATGGTCTAAATAAAAATTACAATGGAAATAATTTCAAATGTCAAATTTGAAAATCGAACTACTAATTCCAAATGTCCGCCATGTTTGTTTCGTAATGTTTCTTTCTTTTAAAGTACTTAGTTTTCATTGTTATTTGCAGTTAGAATAGAATACGTCAATAACATTAACTATTAAAATATATAAAAATCAGAGAGCCCAGTGATCAAGATTTTACGTTACATAATAATTAGGTATATTCGAATTTAGAAATACTACGGCGTATTAAAAAGGTAGATACTAAATATTAAGAAATCTTTTGTTGGGAACATCCCAAAACTACGTAGGTAATCGCGCGATATGGCGTAAGGCAGGGTTCATACATTAAGAGGCTCAAAATGTTGTAAACATTCAAAATATGGACTGACATTGTTTTAAATAAATTTATCGATCAAAATGTGTTTTATTTTTAACCGACTTTTAATTTATAAGCAAATTATGTCCCCTTTAATGGCAAATACCGGCACTCTACTACTCTAAGGAAATTTTCTTTGTATCTATTGTAGACCAAGAGTTCGCACCTTTAGGACGAAAACGACACAATTCAAAAAAATCGGAAATTGAGTTCTCGCCATAAAATGACTTAAAACTCGTCCCTTTTACATAAAAATATAATAAAAAAGGCCCGATATAACAGTTTGGTCCTTTTCCCGCTTGAATATGGCTGTGTTTAAGCTATTGGTGCATTGAGAACTTCGTTTTAAATAATTTTATAACGATAACTCAAATTTCGATTTTTTTTTATTGTATCGTTTTCGTTCTAAAGGTGCGAGTTCTAAGATTATATAAAGCGGTCATTGGGAAAATTTTCATACAAAAAATTTGAGTCTGTTCGTCAGTAACTCAATCTACCGTGAAATAGCACACCTATCGAAAATGCATTAGAACATACTTTGACATGATAGTAATGCGCAAATTGGCATATTTTCTTCCAAAATATTATCTCATTACTTTAAGCATACCGAGACGTCTTGTGTCACGGACGTCTCAGATAAGACAGCGACCAATTGGTAATAATTTTTGAATGAAAAATTTGGTTATGATGTCCGGTATAAAATAACTATACTGTTTAATATCTTTGATTGTAGATGATTTAAACAGTGTCAATTGTTGGAGGTTGTCCTGAGACACTTTCATTGATGGCTGTAGAAATTATAACCATAGGTACAATAATAAAAGACAATTTGATTATTATGTCATCCATTTATCTCCATTTATTCTATATACATACACTAATTACACGAAGATACATTTATACGGAACGAATAAACCATATTACAAGTGCATTTTTGTTTTTCTACCATTTTTAACCATAGACAATAATATTTTCCGTATTTGGAACTAATTTAAAAAGTGTATTGTTAAATTTGAAAATCGAACGAGTTTGTAGTGTCATTAAACTATTAACAACCAAATAGTTTAAACACTTATGTTAAATACACACAAGTCGAATAAATCCTCCTCTTTTATGGTTAAAAAGGTCACGGAAAAATCGAAAAAATAAAAATTACAGAAAAATATTGTCGTACTGTGTCCAACAGTGAATAATAAACAATTTATTACAACCCAGGAGACAGACAGACATATTTAAAGGTTCAATAGGTAGTTATTGAACCTTCATACGAAAAAAAGTTTTTTTTTGTTTTCTTTTTTGTAAAAGGAGAAGGCAACCGCACTCAGCCATGCAGCCTAGTCTGCTGTTTCTTTTCCACGTCCAAGGTTTTCTTTAAAATTCAAGGCCGGAGCCATGTTTGTAGTTTTTTTTAATTAGAAATTGGAATGTTTCTAGGCAAAAGAACAAAAATGCACATCCAACAGACGACAATCCACTTAACATAAACTAATATAAAAAAATAAATTAAAAAATCTCTTCGAAAAAATTAACTCCAGTCGAAATTTTGCTACAAGTTTAACTTGACAATGTAGTCATGAGCATAGTTTTTTTCTGAGATTTCAGTATATTAGGGTAACATCGGATCACGGTGTAATACCGTAGATTCACCGACACTGCAACACTCGAAATTTCCTAACACGACCATGCCATTTTGTATACTAAAATTGTTTACCACTGATATACTTTTAGTTATATTGAATCAACGGTCTTACCGAACTTACACAACGCACCTATACTTGTACAGTGCATTACAAGTATAAAACCTAACCAAATATTTATCCTTAATATGCTCGAAGTTAAAATTATCTGCCTCTTATAACACTACAAATTCTAGGGTTATGCAACTCAATTTCGCTCAGAAGTTCGATATCAGCTGAGACGCTATCAAAAAGGTCAGCATCTTAAGATCGCTATTTAATAATCCCATATTAACATTAGCTCAAATGACATCTTAAGTATGTGATTTAAGCTGAGCTTTGCTTGTGTAACAGCACCGACTCAACTGAGATCAAGCTCTTAAATGTCAGCTTAAGCTTGATTTATTAAATAGTTCAATAAATTAAATGCGTACTTGAGACTTTATTCAATTGAGATTATTTTTACGGCCCTTAATGAAGTTTTGATATCATACAATGTGTTACAAAATACCCCGTAAAAAATAAAATTAATTATCTAAGCCAAAATATTGTCAGCCCTGGTAAGCTGTCATGTCAGGGAACCAGATTATTTAACAGAAAGGCCTACGTACCTATTTTACATAATAATTGTCGACTTTAATAGTTTTTCTAATTTTCATTCATTAATGTTTGCTACCTCAATACAAGGACTCAAGTACTGACTTCAAAAAATGTCAAGTTGGAAAAAAAAAATGACAATTTAAAATCCAGGGATGCCAGACGTACCAATTTCCTGGTATCCGTACCAGTTTTCGGGGTTACAAGACCCTGTACCAACTAAAAGTTGTGTTGGTACCAACCTTCCACATCAATCACTGAATGTTTTTTTTCTTGTATGTAAGAATATATCACTATAAGTTGCATACAAATTATAGTTTTGGGACCTAAAAAAAGTCGCCGGAAAAATGTTGTACAGATTCTTTATGTTACAGTTGCAATTTATGTATATTATTGTGTGTACCATTTTTTTTGTTCAAATACAAACTTTCAGTGACATCTGTACCAGTATTAGTGAGACACTATCTGGTATCCCTGTTCAAATCTTCTAATCGATATCCTACAACTGTTTTGAGTTTTTTTCCCAACTTTTTTTTTGCAAAAATGCTTTTATTGTTAGACCAAACTGTCGATTTAAAATCAAATTTGTGAAACTGTCTTGATGCAAGTGACTTGTAACAATACTCCGACTGCTAAAATTAATACTAAATTAAAATACTTTAACTTTGGTATATAGTTTGTCATAATTGTCAGATCTAAACAATATCTCCTTTTCGGGATGTTTTAAAATTAATAATAAATTGAAAGTAATTGTACGTTGAAGTTGTTGCACAACTTTTAATCATACAACAAACAAAAAATTGATCAGATTATATTTGATGATGCTAAATCAGGTTTCCATAAAATACTCTATGGTCCAGTAAAAAGTTCCCTAAATGCATAAACATTTAAATAAACCAGTATCTACTATTATGTCATTCTCTTAGTACACACAATGACTTTTAATTTTAGAGTACGCGTTTCTCCCTAATGGCTGGCGTCAACTGGACTCCAAGACTAAACCTAGTCGAATCGTATCGAGTCGCATCAATTCGCCTGCTATATTGACGACGAAAGATAAATATGTATAAATCATCTGAAATAAAACTATTTTGCGGATTTTATCGCGATTTTTTAATTTCTATTTTATCCCGACGTTTCGAAGGCTTTGCAGCATTTTGTGGTCACGAGGCGAACAAAAGCTTTCGAAACGTCGCGTTGGGAGAAAATATAAATTAAAGAACCGTGATAAAAACCGCAAAATAGTTTTATTTCACCGTCTAACATTCGCGTAAATAAAAGACGTCATCTATTTTACCCACATTTGCAAAATAAATATATATTTATCTTTATTTTTGAATGCGTCCATTAATGGCCGGGCTGAATTACTACGTATAAATTAATGCGATTCGATTCTGCGCTAGTTGACGCTAGCCTTTAGTTCTTTATTTTAAAGTCAAATAAAATAACATGCATTTTCAAATAATAATTAAGGCCGAACGTATTTTTAGAATAACTTTTAGAACAGACCCCTGAATTTCTGAGTTATGCTATATTAATTTCAAAACATCCCATATTTTAAAATATCAATTAATCGCTTCAGCCAAAACTATTTTAGAGTTCCAGTCACACTGCGATATACTCAAAACAGTTTTGACCGCGCGAGAGTTTAAGTCTTTTTGGTAAGTGACTAGGTTACTTTAATAGAATTTGTCTAAAATTAAACTGATGTTTCTGTTTAGATTTGATTATTATAAGTGCTATAATTAATTCTAATAATGTATTAAATTTGATTAGATGATGCCACTGACAGACGAGAAACCAAAATCTTTATTAAAAAAGCCCTCCTTGTGTAATTAAGTGTTAAAAAATACACGACGAGTTCATAACCTTCTTTTTTTGTTTAACCCAAAATCACTTACCACAAAGACAATATTTATATCTAAATAAATATATTTTTGAAAACGTTGCGTTTATTGTGGTACATTGATCTTCCAAATTACATCTCATGGCTAGCGTCGAATAAGCTCCCGAGTCGAATTTATTCACGAGAGAACCGTAGTCAAATCCTGCAGGTCAAGGGCGTCGCTAAGGGGGGGCAGCTACCCCCCCCCCTTCCTAAAGATTCTTAAAAAGTTGCATAGTGCAAATTATTAATAAGTTTTATTTATTGCACAGTCAAGACCTCGTGAAGCTTTACACGTTGGGACTCTGTAGCATTATTATTAAAATTGCTGTGGATGTAAGCATCATGTGCTCTCGACTTTACATACAATTCGTACTTTTATCATTCTCCATATCGACTTGACCCCCCCACACCCCTCCCCTGGGTCATCCGCTGGCGACACTTGCTGCAGGAGTTAATACTAATACTACTAACAGACGATTAGATTTGGTATCATCGTACCAATTCGTCACGCGGTACAGTCTTCACGCCACACGATCGAACCGTACCATGCGACGTCCAGTTGTATCCAACCAAGTTTGATGGACAAGCCATCGAACCAGCCGTACCAACAATAATAATAATAATGTCCATCGAACCGTGCCCCACACGATGCGATATGGTTCGATGGCATACCATTTTAATGGTTCGGCTGTACCAAATCGCATCGTATGTGCCCACTTTAATATAAAACAAAATGTAAGGGAATGGACGTATCGGTGCGAATGACTTATCGATAATATAGAAAGAAAGAAAGCAAACACATTTATACTTTTTTTTTATTGCCTCCGAAGGCAGGCGAGCTAACAGCCCACCTGATGGTAAGTGGTTACCGTCGCCCATGGAAGTCAGCAATGCCAAGGGCACAGCTAAGCCGCTGCCTGCCGTAAAAACTTTACAGGCGATAGGACTCTCATATGTAAGAGTCCGACTGGGTGGGTACCACCGCAATGTCTATATCTGCCGCCAGCACTGTGCATGCACTGTTGTGTCTCGATTTGAAGGACATTGTAGCCAGTGTAACTACAGGACATAATGAGACTTAACATCTTACGTCTCAGGATGACGAGCGCAGTGGAATGCCACACAGTACTTTGTAACTCAAGGTCGTATCGCTTACTATCACGCGAACGACATGCTCGTCTCGTCATTCAATGCATAAAAAAAAATACACACTAAATACCTCTGAGTGCACGCGCATACGATGAATAATCAAAGTCCCCTAAACCCGCAAAATCCCCATCAAAGAATTGGTAATGCGCGTCATCATGGATGGTATTAGACATTGTCATATAAAATGAGGTTCGATTCGATACTTTGGTCTAGTCGACGCCAGCCTTTAGATTGTGATAAGATAGAGTATTTCTTTAGAGTAATTTTTACCCACAGCCGAGTCAGTTCACATGCGAGTTACTGTCCATTTCAAACCGATTCCCACTACGGTTCAATAAGAATTGAGAATCAATTAATATATATGTATTCTCAGCGATAGCCTACTTTTTTTTTATGGCATCGAATGACAAGACGAGCGTGTCGCTCGCCTGATGGTAAGCGATACGACCACCCATAAACAGAAACACCATCCAGCACCTTGAGTTACAAAGTACTGTGTGGCATTCCACTGCGCTCGTCATCCAGAGACATAAGATGTTAAGGCTCATTATGTCCAGTAGTTACACTGGCTACAATCTCCTTCAAACCGAAACACAACAGTGCATGCACACTGCTGGCGGTAGAAATAGACATTGCGGTGCTACCCACCCAGACGGACTCTTACATATGAGAGTCCTACCACCAGTGTATCTGCGAGTGGAACGGACTGCCGAGACGCAGTTTGAGACGAAGGTTCAAAAAGTTGACTTTTCTGAAGTTATGTGAAGTATCGTTCGCTTTAACGGTGAAGGAAAACATCGTGAGGAAACCTGCATACCTGAGAAGTTCTCTGAACTTCGAAGGTATGTGAAGTCTGCTGCCCGCACTAGGCCAGCGTGGTGGACTAAGCTAAACCCCCTTAGTAGAGGAACGTGCCCAGCAGTGGGACAGTATATACAGTTTTGATATTATTATTGAAATCACAAAATACTCAACTCAAAAAAATTATATCTGAAACCGCCATCTTGAAAATTCAAGCAAAATTGATCCTTACCACAATAAACACAACGCACACAATTGAATTATATCTACCTTAATTCTCTTAAAGCTCAAGAAGGAAGAGAAAATAAAAATTCTTAGACTAGAAAACAACGACAGTCTATACAATTTGGCTACGTTGGGTTCGAGCGGTGGGTGGCGGCGCTGTAATTGACCTTGAAAATGACCTCGACCTTGACAATGACCTTGACCTTTGAAAAATATTAGGTATCTAGACTTGGAAATGTCGTCTGCATTGGTCGAATAAGCTGTTCGTTAAATAATATTAAAATTAACCTTGACCTTTACCATGAAATGTTAATCACTTGGGTATAAAAAGATGTTTGTACTGGTCAAAATAAAGTCTCTAAAACATTAAAACTGTTAGTGAATACGAGAAAAGGAACAGAGCTAGTACTAGATTCATTAACATGACCTTGACCTCGATAATCTGAACTTAAAAGTCTTAACGTTTGGTGGTACTTAAACATCACCAGCGAATTCCTTATTTATGATCTTGAACTTGACATTTATGTCGACCTTGACCTTGACCTTTACATTTATTGCACCTTTCATATTGCTTTACAATGATCCAAATTACGCCAATCAATTGTCCAAAATGTTTTCTTTAAAGATCATTTTGTCAAGTACAGTGGCGCCATCTTACAACGGTTATTGTTGCTACAATACATCTAAAAGTCAAAGGTACAGATATACAAAATTAATAACATTACACAGTGTTTTTACACAGAAATTACAATTTGAAAGTGATAACATCTAGGGACAAAGGCGGGTGAAGATCGGGAAGATTTGTAGAAATTGGACGTATAATAACGTTGACGTTATAATACGTTATGACATTTATCAGACGTATATTTACGGTAAGGAAGTTATTGCAGTATATGAAAGCGTAAAGAACAGTACAAATATCTTGACGTGATAATACGTCAAGACTAAACTATGACAAATTGCCTACTCTCCCATCCACCTGCAACAAATATCTTGACGTGATAATACGTCACAATTAAAGTATGACAAATTGCCTACTCTCCCATCCACTTGCCCTATTCTCCTCACTCCCTTCTCACCTTTTCAATTCTTATGCCCTTTGAATTCTGAATACCTTTTCTCCATCTTCACCCCCCCTCAGAATACGCAATTTATCTATTTATTAAATAACAATTCCTTCATTAGGAATATATTGAGAGTCTTAGGCTAAGTTCACAATACTACACTCAGAAATAATATTTACTGTGTACAATTTAAAAACTATTCACGTTGGTTCAGTAAATTAAGATCCTAGTTGTAGGTCTCTCGTACGCGAGGGGCTGTGTAGGTACCACCGCAATGTCTATTTCTACAGCCAAGCAGCGGTGTGCATGCACTGTTATGTTCTGATTTGAAGGACATTGTAGCCAGTGTAACTACTGGACATAATGGGACTTAACATCTTATGTCTCAGGATGAACATCTTATGTCTCAGGATGACGAGCGCAGTGGAAAGCCACACAGTACTTTGTAACTCAAGGTGCTGGATGGTGTTGCTACTGTTTATGGGTGGTCGTATCGCTTACCATCAGGCGAACGGCTCGTCTTGCACTAATGCAATTATTTCAAAAATTAAATAGAAAATTATTTCCATACCCTCACATTCTTGAAAGTATATGTAGTCAACCCGCATTAGGCCAGCGTGGTAGACTAAGGCCTAACCTCTCTCAGTAGTAGAAGAGGCCCGTCAGCAGTGGGCAGTATATAATACAGGGCCGGTATGGTATGAGTGTTGTAGTGTGAACTTAGCTTTACACCCGTATTCACAATATGAGTATATTGCGAAAGTGTATCGACAATTTCGCAGTTTTTTGAGTATACGGGTTATCGTGTTCTCTGAGGTTAACTTATAAGTACATTTTTGTTGATTATATTGACCGAATTAGGTTTAAAAATACCTAACACGTTCAACACACATAAATAGAAGCTTTTAAAAATAATACCTTTGCAAGACACAGTCAGAAAAACAGCTGAAAAAATCAACCTTCCAAACGCCTATACACGTTAACATTTTTTTTTTGTGTGTAGTGAAGTGAATAAAGGTTAATTTTATTTTTTGTGAAAAAAAATTAATTAGAAAACAAACGTATATAGACGATTTGAAGCTTTGTATTTTTTCAGCTACTTATGTAGCCGACTATACACCAAATATTATACACATTAAAAGCTATAAAATCTTAAATCTTTTAGTGCATTTTTTTTACAGCTTAAACAACTGAACCGATTTGATGAAATTTTGTATGGAGTTGCCTTGGATTCTAAGGTCATTTTTTTTTGCTGCAAAAGCTAGTATAAACGCAACTCTTGCTTGTTCTTTGAAAACAATTCTACCAAGTAATTAAATGGGAGCTTTCAAGTTAACTACAGAGCCCACGTCAATAGACGTTCGTGTTTAGTTCGACGACGTCTCCTTACGTCCAGTGAAGGACACGATCGACCGAATGCCTTTCACTGATGTCTGAAACAAAAAAATATTAAATATTGAATCTTTTGCAGGTATGTTTTACACGGAGCAATTTTCTCGACTCGCACGTGCAATTCTTTTGGATGAATGTTGCCCCTCCTAAATATGCAATACAAATCTCGCCTTACTTGAACAATACTCGTATAAGAGTTTTTTTGATAGATATTCACATCTTGTACCCACTTTCGAGAGAAAATATCGTTATAACGTCATGGTGGAGAAATTTGCTCGTTCGATTCTTGTATGACAAAATCGCATACGTTTTCATTTCTCGCCTGCGTCTAAACAGATGCAATAATTGTCTACAATTCTCGCCTCCAAGCGGGCGAGAAAATTGCTCCGATTTAAGACTCAAGTTTAATAGGAACCTTACTCCAACAATAAACAGTAATTCTACGCTTTTACAATAGATGGCGTTATATGAAACGGAAAGGAAGTGAACTCTATGATATTACCCTATACGGTATCGCGAGTTTGACAGCTGACATTTTTTTTTAATTTTTTTTTTACTAAAAGCTTATTCGCTTTTATGACAGGAGCTGTCATGGTCGTATGCGATCAAGCGGGACTGAAGCGTTAATCATGGTATAATTTACCTTTTTCTTGGACCCGTTGAGGTACTCCTTGTACATATCCGACCTCAGGTACCGCGAGTAGCTGTCCGACTTCATTAGATGGTACACGTGTGCCTGGGGACGAATAGACGCGTGACAATACCAGCCCTGTATTATACAGGGTCATTTTTACACTGCGTTACTAAATGAAACCACATATCCGTCTATGCCTCTGCTAACATCGTGCCAAAAATTATCAATGAATAACGAACACTTATGCCAAAAATCCCGGTTGTAGTATTACAATTTTTTTATTATTTTATAGTTTAGTGCGAATATGGTGTGTGCGTAAGTTTATTTCTGACTGAAAGTGTAATGTTGCTGCTAAGAGGAATTCTCCTAGAGCAGTCATAGACATTAGGACGTGTAAACTTAAAGTTACATTTTATTGATATTTATTTTGTTCGAAACTTACACTTTCTATTTTACATCTATGGTTAAAATTACTTAATGGAAAGTGTTATTTTCAACGAGATAAGTATGTGGTTTCATTTATTAACGTAATGTCAAAATGACCCTGTATACTGCCCACTGCTAGGCACGGGCCTCCTCTACTGGGAGGGGTTAGGTTAGTCCACCACGCTGGCCTAGTGCGGGCAGACTTCACATACCTTCGAAACAGGGTAGTTT
Organism: Lapara coniferarum; assembly: GCA_949316025.1. Lineage (NCBI taxonomy): Eukaryota > Metazoa > Arthropoda > Insecta > Lepidoptera > Sphingidae > Lapara > Lapara coniferarum. The sequence continues at coordinate 20,948,633 of OX438929.1, forward strand.
TCTATGTTTGCATTTGTACTTACATTGTGTGATATCTAACAGAAAATAATACAAAAAAGAAATTCTTTTGTGAAATCAGCATTACAAATGGTTAAAAAATAAAAGAGTAATTCAAATTTGAATTATTATTGTGAGCAAAAGCGGGGGCTTGGTGGGGATATTGCGTTATCTCTTTCGCACACAGGCATATTAACGGCCGGTGACACAAAGTGACGTCACAGTCTGATATTACTGTAATTTGACAGACCCCTTCCATCAAATTTCAAAACTTATTTATTAACGCGCCAATTTTGAAAAATCATTTTCCGTTACATTTAGGATGACATACACTTTTGTTAAATGTATTTTTTGAAAAAGCAGTCAATTACTCTATTCTTATGGAGAATTTGTCAGGTATGCAGATTTCCTCGAGAAGTATTCCTTTACCGTTAAACCTATCGATAATTCATATAGAATACACACATCCCTTTAGAGAAGACAGATGTGTGTTTGAGTTTTGGAACTGCGAACATTCTTTGCAGCAGTCCATTCGATTCTAGGCATCAAGCTAAATTCTCTTTTGTCCTACTATGCTAAGTTTTATATCGCACTAACCTGCGCTTGGTCGAAGCAGTATCTATCCGGCATGCCGGACTCCACTTTTACTCGGGTCAGTTCCCTGCAAACAAACAGGAATATTATTTACATACATACATATACACTCACGCCTGTTATCCCCGAAGGGGTAGGCAGAGGCGCAAATAGTGCACCCACTTTTCGCCATTATTCCGTCCCATGATGTGATAGGGGGCGAGCCTATCGCCATATCGGGCACAAATTCCAGACTCCGAGCTGATACTGAATAGAAAAACTCAATATCACTTTGCCCGACCCGGGGATCGAACCCGAGACCACAGCTTTGCAGTCGTACTGTAATACAACTACGCCACCGAGGCAGTCTACTAGGAATATTATTTATTTATTTATATCGAGTCGCATTTTCGATATCATGTTCATTAAAATCGATCCCGTGTATCCTTTTTTGATTTCAACTTAATGGGCGGGAGCCATTGATATAATTATATGTGTCTGTGTATTTTTTTTATTGCATTGAATGACGAGACGAGCATGCCGTTCGCCTGGTGGTAAGCGATACGACCATAAACAGTAGCAACACCATCCAGCACCTTGAGTTACAAAGTACTGTGTGGCATTCCACTGCGCTCGTCATCCTGAGACATAAGATGTTAAGTCTCATTATGTCCACTAGTTACACTGGTTACAATGTCCTTCAAACCGAAACACAACAGTGCATGCACACTGCTGCTTGGCGGTAGAAATAGACATTGCGGTGGTACCCTCCCAGACGAACTCTTACATATGTGTGTGTGTGTATATATATGTGAATGGCTGTGAGCGTGTATGTACATATGTGTGTGTGTGTGTGTGTGTGTGTGTGTGTGTGTGTCCCCTCCCCCCGTGCGTACCTGCTGGCCGCGTCGACGTTGACGGGCGAGGGCGCGTCGGCGGCGAGGAACTCCCTCCAGATGTGTGTGTGTGTGTGTGTGTGTGCGTGTCCCCCCTCCCCCCGTGCGTACCTGCTGGCCGCGTCGACGTTGACGGGCGAGGGCGCGTCGGCGGCGAGGAACTCCCTCCAGATGTGTGAGTGTGTGTGTGTGTGCGTGTCCCCCCTCCCCCCGTGCGTACCTGCAGGCCGCGTCGACGTTGACGGGCGAGGGCGCGTCGGCGGCGAGGAACTCCCTCCAGATGTGTGTGTGTGTGTGTGTGCGTGTCCCCCCTCCCCCCGTGCGTACCTGCTGGCCGCGTCGACGTTGACGGGCGAGGGCGCGTCGGCGGCGAGGAACTCCCTCCAGATGTGTGTGTGTGTGTGTGTGTGTGTGTGCGTGTCCCCCCTCCCCCCGTGCGTACCTGCTGGCCGCGTCGACGTTGACGGGCGAGGGCGCGTCGGCGGCGAGGAACTCCCTCCAGATGTGTGTGTGTGTGTGTGTGCGCGTGTCCCCCCTCCCCCCGTGCGTACCTGCTGGCCGCGTCGACGTTGACGGGCGAGGGCGCGTCGGCGGCGAGGAACTCCCTCCAGATGTGTGTGTGTGTGTGTGTGCGTGTCCCCCCTCCCCCCGTGCGTACCTGCTGGCCGCGTCGACGTTGACGGGCGAGGGCGCGTCGGCGGCGAGGAACTCCCTCCAGATGTGTGTGTGTGTGTGTGTGTGTGCGTGTCCCCCCTCCCCCCGTGCGTACCTGCTGGCCGCGTCGACGTTGACGGGCGAGGGCGCGTCGGCGGCGAGGAACTCCCTCCAGATGTGTGTGTGTGTGTGTGTGTGCGTGTCCCCCCTCCCCCCGTGCGTACCTGCTGGCCGCGTCGACGTTGACGGGCGAGGGCGCGTCGGCGGCGAGGAACTCCCTCCAGATGTGTGTGTGTGTGTGTGCGTGTCCCCCCTCCCCCCGTGCGTACCTGCTGGCCGCGTCGACGTTGACGGGCGAGGGCGCGTCGGCGGCGAGGAACTCCCTCCAGATGTGTGTGTGTGTGTGTGCGTGTCCCCCCTCCCCCCGTGCGTACCTGCAGGCCGCGTCGACGTTGACGGGCGAGGGCGCGTCGGCGGCGAGGAACTCCCTCCAGATGTGTGTGTGTGTGTGTGTGCGTGTCCCCCCTCCCCCCGTGCGTACCTGCTGGCCGCGTCGACGTTGACGGGCGAGGGCGCGTCGGCGGCGAGGAACTCCCTCCAGATGTGTGTGTGTGTGTGTGCGTGTCCCCCCTCCCCCCGTGCGTACCTGCTGGCCGCGTCGACGTTGACGGGCGAGGGCGCGTCGGCGGCGAGGAACTCCCTCCAGATGTGTGTGTGTGTGTGTGCGTGTCCCCCCTCCCCCCGTGCGTACCTGCTGGCCGCGTCGACGTTGACGGGCGAGGGCGCGTCGGCGGCGAGGAACTCCCTCCAGATGTGTGTGTGTGTGTGTGTGCGTGTCCCCCCTCCCCCCGTGCGTACCTGCTGGCCGCGTCGACGTTGACGGGCGAGGGCGCGTCGGCGGCGAGGAACTCCCTCCAGATGTGTGTGTGTGTGTGTGCGTGTCCCCCCTCCCCCCGTGCGTACCTGCTGGCCGCGTCGACGTTGACGGGCGAGGGCGCGTCGGCGGCGAGGAACTCCCTCCAGATGTGTGTGTGTGTGTGTGCGTGTCCCCCCTCCCCCCGTGCGTACCTGCTGGCCGCGTCGACGTTGACGGGCGAGGGCGCGTCGGCGGCGAGGAACTCCCTCCAGATGTGTGTGTGTGTGTGTGCGTGTCCCCCCTCCCCCCGTGCGTACCTGCTGGCCGCGTCGACGTTGACGGGCGAGGGCGCGTCGGCGGCGAGGAACTCCCTCCAGATGTCGGTGGCGCGCGCGGGCACGCGGCGGATCGGTTGCGCCTTCAGCTCCTGCACCGCGAGCCAGAACCTGCCGGGACACCAACACTGCACCATGATACCTTGTCTAATGTACTCCTACGGGTGGAGTTAACTGAGCGTCTTCTGATTATTATCACAAGCTATAGTAAGCCAATAATGGAACACACGCTGTCACGTGACTCATAATTAGGATAAAAGTTTTTGTCCGCCCTGTGGATTGGGGGCGTTTGGAGAATTCCACCAAGGTATCCCCTGCCTATCGTAAAAGGCGCCTAATAGAGGCCATCGGGGGTCGCGGGCGGGTGGCAGGGATCTGTCCGTCTTTAGTTTTGTGTGTTTTAGCACATTGTTGTGACCCCCGTGATGGACGGCAGCATGGCAGGTAGGCCTCAAGCTGCCGTATACGCTGAGAGCGCGATGGCTTCCGAGCCCCCCCCCCAAGGAGACGGGCCGCACTAGGCGGCACCGCGCAGGAGCAGTTGCGGACGACAACTAAGACACTTCACATCCGAGGAAGCCCGCAGCCATCCCTAATGCGCCGAAGATGGCCACCGCGGAGTTTTAGTTGGTATGCCGTGCGTTGTACATAGGTTAGGGACTCGGCCCGGCGGTCGCCCGACGTTTTCCATCTCTCCGGGCGACTCAACACCGGGTTGTAAGGCACGGTGACCAACATAACCGCTTGGTCGCCCCCCACGAAGGCCGGGCGGTAGTAGTAACACACTTTCTCCGCGAAACAAAAAAAAAAAGGATAAAGTTTTGTAACGGTATTTGTAACATGCAAAACAGTTATAAAAACCAGTTGAAATGTCAAACTAATAGTGGAGTTGGTAGTTCGGTGTATAAAAACGGTGCCGTGGCGCCATTTTCATTCATTCGTGCTCAGACTCTCGTGCGAGCTCAGTCTCGCCGTCAATCTCAATCGTAGTTTATTGCACTTGAGTAAGTTGGACATTGACTTTCATGCTAGTCGGTTAGTTGCCGATATCTTTGTAAAAGTATTTCTGTTAAGAGTGCTTATGTAAAATCAGTGATTAATGTGTTTATGTAAAATCAGTGATAAATCGTTTTTATTTAAATCAAACTCGCTTCTGATTGATTCCTAACAATATGATTTACACTGCTTAGTGACTCACAGTTAGCAACGTGACTCAGACTCTTGTACAACTCCTACTCCTACATGACTCACTCTTGTGTGACTCATACACCTTCGTGACTCATACTCTTACGTGACTCACACTTGGACGATTGTTACACTTAGGTGACTCATACTCTTACGTGACTCATACTCATATAACTCGAACTTTTACGTGACTCATACTCCTACGTGACTCATGCGACTCACTTGAGGTTCTCCCCGCTGAACTCCTTGGAGAGGAACTTGGCGAAGTGCTCCTTGCCGGCGGGGTCCTGCAGCAGCTCGCGCAGACCGAACGACCAGCGACGGACTCGACGCAGCGGCAGCGGATCCTTACTGTATATACAGGAGGTTGGTGAATGCCAATGACATTATACAGGGTGTTAATAGTATAAAACAAAGTTGGCCTCCGTCTCTGAACACGATAAACTCAAAAACTACCGAACGGATTGCGATGAAATTTGGCACAGAGATGGTTTTAGTCATGAATACTACTTATCCTCGGAAAATATGACATTAATCCCAGAAAACCTCTCAAACGCGGGCGAAGGCACTTCAAAGCGCATATAAAATACGATTCAACTCTAGGTACACTTACGACTGTTTCTCTTGGTCCCAGAGCTCGGTCGTGTCGTTGATCCACGGGTTCGGCCACTCCGGAGGCGTCAGGAATGCGTCGTACTCCGCATATTGTTCGCAGTACGCTATGAACCTATAAATAAGTATTAGGTTAGAAAATTAAAAATTATAGAAATAGTATATATTAGAAAAGGAGAACCGATGGCATGGGACAAAATAATCAGCACATCGATGTAAATTTAAAATATAGTTGGGACCTAAAATCAAGGACGTCATAAAACCCCTTTTGTTGGGTGGTTCAACAGCTAAGGACTTTACAGACACATTATAAGTTTTTACATAAATAATGGCATACCCTGTAGCATGTCGCCCAGTATACTCACATGTCGGCGACCTTGCTGACGCGCACGTTGCGTCGCTCCATGCGCGCGCGCGCAGCATGCTGAGCTGGCGCCTGTACTGTGTAGCCTGCCTGTACCCTGTAGCATGTCGCCCAGTATACTCACATGTCGGCGACCTTGCTGACGCGCACGTTGCGTCGCTCCATGCGCGCGCGCAGCATGCTGAGCTGGCGCCTGTACCCTGTAGCATGTCGCCCAGTATACTCACATGTCGGCGACCTTGCTGACGCGCACGTTGCGTCGCTCCATGCGCGCGCGCAGCATGCTGAGCTGGCGCCTGTACCCTGTAGCATGTCGCCCAGTATACTCACATGTCGGCGACCTTGCTGACGCGCACGTTGCGTCGCTCCATGCGCGCGCGCAGCATGCTGAGCTGGCGCCTGTACCCTGTAGCATGTCGCCCAGTATACTCACATGTCGGCGACCTTGCTGACGCGCACGTTGCGTCGCTCCATGCGCGCGCGCAGCATGCTGAGCTGACGGCGCGCGCTCTCGATCTGTTGTGAGACGGAAACTGACGAGGAAGGGTCCTTCTGCGGAGTGCCGGTTGGCTGGGAGGGTTCTCCTGGGGGGAAACAGGTATAAAGCAGTTTTGAAAACATAAGACAACAAAAGAGTAGTGATAATTTTAAATAACTATATTTTCAAGGCATTCAATTCGACTTTTAAGCATGCATTAGGCCACAAATACATACGAGGTCAAAATTTACAAATGTGTCAGTCATTAGTTGTATGGCTTATTAGCTTTAAAATCGATATCTAGGCATGCTTGTGTCCATAAAATACAGATACAAAGATAAAATAGAATAAAATAGCTGCCATTTATTTTTTTTTATTTTAAGGCTAATCGATATCTGGGTATGTCTTCGTTTATAAAATACAAATCTAATGTAAAATAAAACAGCGTAGTGACGGGCCCTAAACCTCTCGGAAGAGAAGGCTCAACGTTGAGACATACAGGGCTGATACATTAAACCTAACATTAAGATTACCATTCTCCTTGACAGCTACTTCTGCGTTCTTCTTCTGTATCTCTTCTTCACTCTCTTGCGGGTTCGTGATTGTTACAATTGGATTGTTCTGTTGAAGAACGTGATAACTTATATTTTGGTTAAAACTATAGTCTACAGTCATTTATTACTTAGAGAACTGCCTGCCTCGGTGGCGTACTTGTATTGCGTACGCGTTACGAGTACGATTTGCGCGCTGAGGTCCTGGGTTCGAATCCCGGGTCGGGCCAAAAAACTTCGTGACTGGGTTTTTCCATCTTAAAAAAATTACTCAGTCGCAGCTCGGAGTCATGAAGTTGGCGGTGTGATACCCCCGTGCCTCGGAAAGCACGTAAAGCCGTTGGTCCTGCGCCTGATCCCTCTCCGGTCATGTCGGACTGCCGTCTCACCGGACTATGAGAGTGAAGGAATAGCGAGTGCACCTGTGTATTGCGCACACACTTGTGTACTATAATATCTCCTGCGCACCTGGCTAATCTCCGTTGAGATTGGCCGCCGTAGCCGAAACTGGCTAGGAGGATTTCACTTAGAGAACTGGCTTTTGATCACAACCTTGATTACGACCAAGTCTTTTTGAGCAATGAGACTATTTTTCCGTCGGCAAAAGTACCCTAATCAATTCAAAGTTTGGTCTATCTTTGTTCCAAATATCCAAATTTCAAATACACTCAGCGCGTTATGCAATCTAACAAACATCCAAACGTTTTTACCAACTTTCATATTTATAAAATAGTAGAAATGTAGAATGGTAGAATAGTAGTATGGTAGTATAGTAGGATGGTAGAAAGTAACCTTCAAATTATGCTGCTGTATCAACTCCTGGCATTGCTTCTTCCGTTTCTCTTTTAACGCATTTATGCGCGACAGCTTCCGCGGGTCCAATTCTGTTGTGTTCACGCAGCCAGGCTGTAAATATATTAGAACTTGTTTATTACAGAGGTCATTGCAGCAAGTAAATGATCTCCGAAAGGGCAGGTCAAGAGTCCCCTTAACCGACGAAAATGTATGAAAAGAACTATGAATGTGGAAGAGGCGAAAGAGGTTTGTCAAGGTGTTAGCAAGTGGCGCTCAATAGTCTCTGCCTACCCCTATGAGATAGGGCCCTAGGGGCGTGTGTATGTATGTATGTCTTAGCAGCTTCCTTGACCTTTACGAGACTATCCTGCCCTCAAACCCGCTACTAAAACTCTAGCCAGGATCTGCAGGGGCACACATTATGACCCCAATCGAAGCTCAGCGAGTATTTGGACCCTAAATTAAGATGCTTTACTACAAAGATACTAAGATGCGTTAACGCCAATCACTACATTGTATAAAACAATGTCGCTTCCCGCTGTCTGTCTGTCGCTATGTGTTGTGGCTCGGTGCTGGTGTGATCTTAGTTTTGGATTTGGACTTGTGAAATAAATGAAATATAATATAAATAATATAATTTGAACTAATCTTGTCGTTTAATAATAGATGTCGCCTATAGTCTAAATAAATACAATCTTGAACCCTATGTATGCTAAGATCTTTAAAACTACGCACCGGATCTTGATGCGTTTTTTTTTAATATAGAGTGATTCAAGAGGAAGGTTTATATGCATAATTTATCCCAGGGAAATATAAAGCGGGACTTTTATCCCGGAAAAACTCATTTACGCGGGCGAAGCCGCGAGCAGAAGTCTAGTAGAATATAATATAATGTATGCGAAAGACATATCTTATCAACAATTCTAGCGCAAACATACATTATTCTCGGAAAGACTTCACGCGGGCAGAGTCGCGAGCAATACTAGTATTAAGTATTATTATTGATTATTTTTTCATACCATTGGTCGATGGACGTCCCAGAAAGCTCTTTCCTGGCTGTCTAGCACTTTCCTTTCCAATTTATCGCGTTTTTTGTCCACCTATGAACAAAAACTTTTCAATAATCATCAGAGTATTTTTAATCGTACATTACATACACATCGATTTTTATACATGGCCATGTAGTGCCTGGATAATGTTTTTATATTTTTATGGAAACATTGAAAAAGAAACCATTATCATGTATAAAAAATCATGATATAGAATTAGAAAAAGTTTAGCGACTCGTTTCGGTGAACTTACTCCTGTAAAGGAGTAACGCTGAGTTAGTAATTGTAATAATTGCTAACAGATGTCGCTGGTCATCTCCTTTAAGAGATTTAAAATACGGTACTTGAAATTGGACAGCCGAGGGTGGGGTCGAAGTAGCTCAGTTGACAGAGCACCGGCACGGTACGCTGGAGGTCGTGGGTTCAAATCCCGCCTTCGACTGTTTCTTTTTCAAGTTTCCATAAAAATATAAAAACAAATTTATCTGTATTTTTAGTCATATGCCCTGTCCGTACAGTGCGTTAGGGTAAGACCGGATTACGGTATAGGACCGTTATGTCAAGATAACTGCTAAAGTGTAACTAAATATATTTCAGTGGATAGTGGTACATTCCAAAATGAAACTTCAGGCTGTGTTGACCGTGTTAGGAAAAAATGTCTAAAATTTATGATCGTGCTGGCTTGCGGAACCACAGCTTAGTGGTCTGTTCTATCCCGACTCGAACCAAAAGGTTAAATAATTCATATTTCTGCCTCACCATTACGCTGTGGAACAGTTTGCCAGCGTACGTGTTCCCTCCTGCTACGACTTAGGGTCCTTCAAGCGGAGCGTGAAGAAGCAATTAAGCAGGCCGGCATAACTGTGCCGACCGACCAGGGATGTTTATCTCTTGCCGGTCGACATAACTTTTTGGGCTTCACTACATTTACCATCAGATGCAGTGAAGCCACTTTGTCGAGCCTACGATAAATAAAAAAAAAAACTTTTAATTCCACGGTCTTACCCTGTGATTCGGTTTTGTCCCAACCCACACTATTATACAAAAATATTATTTGAAAAAAAATCTCATTACCCTGTGCTAAAAGTATCCCCTGGCTTACCTTGCTCTGCGCTTCCGCCTGCATGAATATGAACTCCCATTTTCTGCTGAACATCTTCTGTAGCCTCGCGAGGGATTCCGCTTCGTAGTCCGCCAGTTCTAACCTGGCTTTGTTCTGCATCGTGCGTTTGCACAGATACACCGCTAGAAAAAGGTAGTGGATAATATAGCGTTCTTGACATTATTTTATTAAAATATGTACACATACTAGCTTTTGCCCGCGGCTTCGAAAGAGTTTTTCCTGGATAAAATTCCCACTATACATTTTCCCGGGATAAAATTAGCCTGAAACCTTCCTAGAGTCTCCAACTGTCTCTCTATCATAGGACATGTCTAAAAATGGGCCTGAAAATCTAAACAAGACAGTTTATATATATATATATATATATATTTGTATAGAACTCCTGAAAACTAGCCTTTTGCAATAAATTGTGGATTTTAAAGGCCTCCGATTTTGAGATTAATGTAATTTTGTTTGGCTTGAAAACTAGACTTAATATGAATGTTTTAAAAAAAGTTTTTTATGAATGGAGGGGTTTAAAAATATTTTTTTAATGGATCTAAGTTACATATGTTGCCCCTTTAATATCCCTAAAGTTCGAGCCTGTTTAGATTTTGAGTCCAGGCACCCACACAAAAAGCGGACATCTCTTTTCATGGAAATCCATTAGGTAGTTTTTGAATTTATCGCTTACAAACTTTTCCACCCCCGTTTACCCCTTGGGGGTTGAATTTCGCAAAATCCCTTCTTAGTGAGCATCTACGTCCTAAAAGGAGCCTACATGCAAAATTTGAGACTCCTAGCACGTAGTTTCTGAGATTTCGTGATGGGTGAGTGACCTTTCGCTTTTAAACATATATAGTTTTCCTCCCGTTACCTGGTAGCCCGAGGTAGCTTTTTAGTAACATTGTGCTTTGTTTAATTTAAATTTTACTTATAGCAATAAGATTTGCGAATATAAGTAACCCTTAATTATAACAATTATTATCAAGTATCTTGTCATAAATGCAACTATGTTTGCCTATGCGATTAATGAATTAAATCATTTTATTTATAGGGGAGAGTGCGATTGGAGACAAAGGTATGGATGAGTTGGGGAAAGACCAGATCACAGGGTAATCCCGTTGTTACGAGATTATTGTAAATGAAACTAAAAAAGAAAGAAAGAAAGAAAAAACATTTATTGGCAACAAGTGGGAGGTGACAATATAACAATGTGGTGACAGTGTATTATTAGAGAAAAAAAAACAAGCAAACATAAAAAAACCGGATACAATTTAAAAACAACAAATTCAAAATTTAAAATAAAAAAAAGATCCACCACGTGTGGACAAAAAAAGGTGTAAACATTACATTCTACATTACATAATTGCACTTTCGACTGTGTTGATCGTATAAGGAAAGGTCGGGTTGAACAGTAATCTTGAAACAACGGGATTACCCCACTTTCCGGTATTACCCCTGACATCCTAATAAACATAACATCCTACTGGTAAATAATTTATTTTTTTCTCTAACACATAATACTACTCTAGGCTTTCTTTACATGTAAAATGTTAAAAACTAAAAAACCGGTCAAGGGCGAGTTGTTTCCATTTTTCAATTAACTAAAGAATATAAGTCAACAAACCCAAACAATATTTTCGTTTGTTTCTATTGAACACAAATTTCAAAGACTCACCGTAGTCCGTATTCTCAGGCTCCCACTGATTAGACGGCCAGAAATATGGCGTCTGAAATCTAGAAATAAATGCTAGTAACTAAATAACCACTGTCACAAAAAATCTCTAAAAAATAAAATAATAAAATTCTCTTTGTCGTCTGCCTCGGTGGCATAGTTGTATTATAGTACGACTGCAACGCTGAGGTCTCGGGTTCGATCCCCGGGTCGGGAAAAGTGATATTGAGTTTTTCTATTCAGTATCAGCCCGGAGTCTGGAATTTGTGCCCGATATGGCGATAGGCTCGCCCCCTATCACATCATGGGACGGAATAATGGTGAACAGTGGGTGTACTAGTTGCGCCTCTGCCTACCCCTTCGGGGATAAAAGGCGTGAGTGTATATGTATGTATGTATGTTGTCGTTTAAGTACCTAGTAATATTTTGCCCCAAGCGTCGTCGCGTCGGGGGACATTGAATGACGAGACGAGCATGCCGTTCGTCTGATGGTAAGCGATACGACCGCCCATAAACATTAGCAACACCATACAGCACCTTGAGTTACAAAGTACTGTGTGGCATTCCACTGCGCTCGTCATCCTGAGACATAAGATGTTAAGTCTCATTATGTCCTGTAGTTACTCCTGAGTCCTCCCCAAAGCATACATACCTATAATAAGTGTTATCATTCTTCACAGTGAGGCAATGATCGTCAATAGGGAAGAGATATCCATGTGCTGCGAGCAGATGCGCCAGATGCAACGCCTCCCACGACTCTTCGAGCTGCAGGTGTCTGGACAGCCAGGAGACCAGCTCTGAACCTGTGAACACCTGGAGAAAAAATCTATGATGGTGGCGATTAGACAAAGTCCAAACATCATTTGCTGATGTAAAGGAAAACTATTACTAACTCCTTTACAGGAGTAACGCTGAGTTAGTAATTGTAATAATTTCTAACAGATGTCGCCGGTCATCTCCTTTAAGATAATTAAATAGGCATATTGAAATTGGCAATCGAAGGCAGGGTCGAGATAGCTCAATTCGAAGAGCACCGGCACGGTACGCCGGAGATCGTGGGTTCGAGTCCCGCCTTCGACTGTTTCTTTTTCAAGATTCCATAAAAATATAAAATCATCATTTGCTGATTGGAGGTCTCTCGTAGACGAGAGGCCGTTAGGTACCACCACAATGTCTATTTCTACCTCCAGCAGATCATGCACTGTTGTGAGGTTTGAAGGACATTGTAGCGTCACTACTGGGCATTATGAGACTTGACTGAGACATTGGTGGCGAGCGAGGAGTGCCACGCAGTTGTAATTCAAAGTTCTGCTTGGTGTTGGTACTGTTTATAGGTGGTCGTATCGCTTACCATCAGGCGAACGGCATGCTCGTGACGTCATTGAGGAACAATATATCGACGGTCCCATAGAACAAAGTCGTATATGCAAAATGTTAGCTTTTCAGTAGTGCGCTTTGAAAGTCATAAGTTTGTATTCATGTGCGAATTAGTTTTTTTTTTTTTTTTTTAGATGGCCATCTTCGGCTCATTAGGGACGGCTGCGGGCTTCCTCCGACTCACGTCTAAGTTGTCGTCCGCAACCGCCCCTGCGCGTACCGCGTTTTTGCGGTCCTTTTTCCTGTTTCGGGGGCTCAGAAGCCCCCGAAACACCGTATCGTGTCCGCCTTTTGGTGTCCGAGGCAGTGTGAGACACGCTGCCCCGGACATGTCCATCACGGGGGTCACAGAAGTTGGCTAGACTAATGGGTGGGCGGCACGTCCCGCCCACCCGTGACCCCCGGAGGCCCCTATTAGTCGCCTTTTACGACAGGCAGGGGATACCGTGGTGGAATTCTCCAAACGCCCCCAATCCACAGGGCGGGAGACGTCGGTCAGTCGTCCACCCGACGCCTCCTACGTCTCGTCTGGCGGCGGGAGGGATCACCACTGCGCTGGCGATCCCTCTCGGCACTCTCCTTCCGCGAGAGGACCGCCTCGCAGAAGTGGGCCACCGCCTGCCAGGCCTCTCGGCCGCCGACCATGGAAGCGACCACGGCCGGCAGCGAGAGGTCTTCTCCGACGACTGTTCTGAGAGCGCTGCGCTCCTCATCCCAGGCTGGACAACACTCCAACGTATGTTGGGCCGTGTCCATTGGGCAGTTGTCACAATAGTGACACACGGCCGACTCCTCTATACCTACCACCCGAAACAGGAACTCACCGAAGCAGCCATGCCCGGTGAGCACCTGCGTCAGGCGGTATGTTGCCGCTCCGTGGCGCCTGTCCAGCCATTCGGCAAAGACAGGACGCACTGCCTCTACGACCCGGTGCCCCCACGACGGGGCCTCCAGCCTGAGACGCCACTCCTCCACGGCGGCTCGCCGTAAGGCGGCCCTCTTGGCCTCCACCTCCTTCAGGGCCGGACGCTCCCCGCGACTGAACGCCTCCTCCCGCCAATGGAATACATCGGCAAGGGATTTGGCGTCCAGGTCCCAGGGCAGAAATCCGGCCAATAGGCAAGCCGCCTCGAAAGAGACCGTGCGGTACGCCCTGACCGCCCGCTGCGCTAAAGCTCTCTGCGGAGCGCGCAGAAGCGCGACGCAGGGGCGGCCCAGGGAGTCAGCCCAAACGGGGCTGCCATAAAGGGCTATGGACCGCACGACTCCGTGATACAGCCTCCGGCAAGGGAAGCCAGGACCTTCCAGGTTGGGCAGCAGGCGGGAAAGAGCGCCCGCTGCCCGGGACAATTTCGTCCTCAACTCCTTAAAGTGGGTGCGGAATCGCCATCGGCTATCCAGGACTAAACCTAGATACCTCATGCTAGAGCCGATGGGGATGCTATTTTCACACATTAGGTTCAAAGTTGTTACTGAACCCTATAGAATATAATGTTTTGTTCACTATAACTTGTGATTTTCACAATTAACTTAGACTTTCAAAGCGCTCTACTGAAAAGCTTCATTTTGCATATACGACTTTTTTCTATGGGACCGTCGATATATTTTTTTGATACGGCAAAATGACTCCACTGCACCTGATGATAAGCAGAGAGCGGTCCAGATAGTATCGACTGACGAGATATATATCAGTCGACAAAATAGGTCATCTATACTATATTTAATTTAGTAAAGTATTTTATATGTAAAAGAAAATAATACGAAAACGAAATTCTTCTGTGAAATCAGCATCAAAATTGGTTGTAAAAAGCAGTTATTCATATTATGATAACTGTTGTGAGCAACAATGTCAGCGTGCTGGAGCTTTCGCGCTCTCTTTCTCACGCACGCATCGTCAAGCCCGTGACGCTAGGTGACGTCATAATTTGCTATTTCTGTTATTTGACAGCTGCCCCTTCCACCACATATGAGAGCTTCATAACTAATTATTTCGTGTACATTAAAAATTCTTTTTCCGTTACATTTTGGATGACACATTTTTGATAATTTTTTTTTTTTAAGTAGCCCTATTATTAAGGAAATTATATTATGACACGTCTGCACCTAATTGTAAGCAGAGATTGGTGCAGATTGTCGACTGACGAGCGATAATTATTCCTCATATATATACATATACATACATAATACATAATGTATTATGTATGTATATGTATATATACATAATACATACTTAATTGTTTATGTGTAACAATATGGCGCAAAGTCGATCCTATTCTTATTTGAAACTCATTGTATACCGACCGTAAACAAGGTGTTAAAACCTACCATAGTACGTAATCGTTCGGGGATCGGTCTGTGTATATCAAAAAGGCTATTGTGTCGACTGGGGAATAATTGACTAACTGCCTCGGTGGCGTAGTTGTATTACAGTATGACTGCAAAGCTGAGGTCTCGGGTTCGATCCCCGGGTCGGGCAAAAGTGATATTGAGTTTTAGTATTCAGTATCAGCCCGGAGTCTGGAATTTGTGCCCGATATGGCGATAGGCTCGCCCCCTATCACATCATGGGACGGAATAACGGCGAAAAGTGGGTGCACTAGTTGCGCCTCTGCCTACCCCTTCGGGGATAACAGGCGTGAGTGTATATGTATATGTATTGATGTAAGTCAATCAGACATAATAAAATAAGCCGTCATTGATATGCTGATAAGTTTTCTATGCAAATTTTGTACTCTCCAAGTTACATTAGACACATAAAGGTCATTGACGATCCCATTCTTATTTGAATCGCATTGTTCAAATATCCTACGAATAAAACTTTAAGGTACTCACTGAGGGTATCTTGCTCATGAAACTCTTGACCGTCCTGACTTGCACGCCTGACACTTCATCTTGCATCTTCTCTATCAAGGCTTCCATCTATAAATAAATACATAGTTTGCACTTTTCGAATGAAAAATGAAAATCCTCCTAGCCAGTTTCGGCCACGGCGGCCAATCTCAACGGATATCAGCCAGGTACGCAGGAGATATTATAATGCACAAGTGTGTGCGCAATACACAGGTGCACACGCTATTCCTTCACTCTCATAATCCGGTGAGACGGCAATCCGACATGACCGGAGAGAGATCAGGCGCAGGACCAACGGCTTTACGTGCTTTCCGATGCACGGGGGTATCACACCGCCAACTTCCTGACTCCAAGCTGCGACTGAGTGATTTTTTAAGATGGAAAAACCCAGTCACAAAGTTTTTTGTCCCGACCCGGGATTCTAACCCAGGACCTCAGCGCGCAAATCGTACTCGTAACGCGTACGCAATACAACTAAGCCACCGAGGCTCTTTTCGAATACGAATGTATTGTACGAACTTGTGCCATATAATGTAATGTAAGTACCTAGCTGGACAAATTTCAATTTGCCCACATACTTTTGTGTTCTTACTAGTCTTGTTTTTTCTATGGGGCCATTCATTTATTACGTAAGAATATTAAGGGGGGGAGCGGGGTCGACTATGTCTCATTTTTTTCTTACAAGGGGATGGGAGGGAGTCTCAATAGTTCTTACGTAAGATTACAAAAATGCGCAAAGTTAATTACTTCAAAAAAGCCACGCGACGTCCTCTTAGCACTCGCCCATGAAGATGACCTACATAATAGGATGAAACTGGTCGGCGATACTGACCAAGAAATACGCGAGTAAAACCGTGTTGTAAACCAGTGATATGTCTCGCGTAAGTTTTAATAATATTCGAAAAAGCACGGGCAACTGCGCGAGTGCCGAGATTCGCTCGAATGCGTATCGGTAAACGATATCCAAAGTACAAATAAACATTTTTAAAAATTGTTACTTTGAAAAATAAACATTAAAACAAACCAAACGTGTACCTGTTCATTTTTTCCTTTAAATTCTTACGTAATAAATATTAAACGGAGGGGAGGGAGCGGTCTATTATTATTTTTTCTTAAAATAGGGGAGAGGGGGTTAAAAACTAGCGAAAATAGTCTTACGTAATAAATGAATGGCCCCTATTCACAAAAATAAAAGAGATTTACTGTGAAAAGAAAAAAATTTTCAGTTTAACTCATGAAGAAAAGAAGAAGAGCGAAGGTGCCGCAAGGCGATTATGTCATGTCACCATCAACTAAGGTCATGACGTCACAGTAGGCGGGGCCTAAAACTGTAGTCCCGAGTGAGTCGTCAGTGCGTTCGGATCGGATTCATCTGACGTTTAAATAGGTATAATTTTTTTTAACCATGAAGTGCGCTGTTGCTGGGTGTAGAAATTGCTCAGGATCACAAATCAAACAAGATGGCATAACATTTCATTTGTAAGTCGTTTAAATTTATGATCATTTGCATTTTAAAACACATTTTATTGTTTTATTACAAAGTGACATCTGTCGTCAAAAAGTTTGGTTCTTTAGATTTCTCACTGATATCATGATTTTAACGTTATAAACGCATGTCATACGAATTTTCGGCAGAAATTAGTAAATTTAGCTTATTCTGCCTGCTAATATATTAATTATTTCAAAGATTTATTACTTAGTTACATAAAATGTGAAAAAATATATTAAAACATGTAGTGACATCTGTGGGTAAGTATTCAGAAATAACGGATAGCGAAAAACATGTGCGTCATGCGAGCGACACCCAACATCGAATATAATTCGACGCTTGAAAGGCAATAATATCTAAGCGACAAATATACCGAAAATGAGTTATATACATATTTGGAATCGCCAAATTTTTTTGCGTCGATTGATCCGGGTTTCGTAGCTCTAGGACAACTTTTTTGGCGGTTAGATATTAGATGATTCCGGTAAATTTCAAGAAAGGTAAATGACAAGAAATTCACGACTTTTCGGATTTATAGTAGTTGGTACACTTAAGGAAATTGATTTTGAACTTATCGTGTCTCACTTGAAATCATGATATTACTGTTTTGCATTAATATATGTTTACTTGAAATAAAAAAAAATGCTTACTATTTAATGAGTTGTTTATTACCTACACAACAAAATTATAGCATTGGCGTAGATATATATTTGCCTGCACCCATACTCACCATATTGATGTGCTTAGATATTTTCAGCTTAATAAAATATTTTGTTAATAGTACATATATACAACTTTACATAAAACAAAATAAAAAGAGATTAATCGGTTAGACAGTTTTACCTGAATAATATAAGTTCTATTTTTTATGCTTAGATATTTTTACTTGTCAACCTTTAACTTCAATGATGTCGCATAGTTAATTTTACCGGGTATGTTCAGGTGGTTATACTTATTGTTAGGAGATATTCACCTGTTCGTAATAAAGAAAATACACCCGCTTGCGAATCACCTAGTGTTTTGAAAGTGTCGTTGGCTATTCTCATCTAGCCATGTACTTTTCTTATATTCCATGGCCTCTTTTACATCGTCCCACATTCTTTTTCGTGTTTGCAAAGTACTATGAAAATCCTTTGTGGAAGACGTATGTCAAAATCGTAGAATGTGGTGCTCCATAGTCTCTGACTACCCGTATGGGATGAGGGCGTGAGGTTGTATGTGTGTGCTTTCAGCAAAAATAAAATTTGAGTGAAAATTACGAGTTTCCAACACAATGAATAAATGATAATATTATTGTTTTCTAGTTCTGCTTGAGGCGAGAACCTCCCTCCAATGAAATTAGTTAACTATTAACAAATTCTATATCAATATGCTATATTTTGGATGTAAGTATGTTTATCTAACAATAAAATTTGATTTTCATTAAAGTTTGCTGTTTATTGAATAGTTTAATGTTGGTGCGAATAACAATATTTACAATATTGTGCACGTATTTATGTTTTTCTACTTTCGTGCGACCCAATAATTTAGCTATAGATATTTTTAATTGATTTTATTAATATGTTTAGTTATCCTTATACGATTCTTACCAACTGCGCATTTTTAAATATTTGATATTTCTTTAAATTTACTTGTTACGGTATCCATAAAATTATCCATTTAGATGATTTTACCTGTTTGTAAATTAAGGTAATTTTTAACTGAGCGACAGTAACTTTTTAATTTATAATCGTCAAGGCTGTTGATTTAGGTCAAAAAATGACAAAAATTAAGAAGTTCCTAAAACAGTTACAATTATTTTTGTGCAGCAAATAGTTTAGTTATGATTTTTTTTGTCAAAATCAAAACTTTAAAACGCTCTACTGAAAAAATTTGCTAAATGTCGCTTAGATATGATTGCCTTTCAAGCGTCGATATTATTTTTATTAATTTCATTACCGGGATAACAAGTAGACTATGTGTTAATCTAAGACATGATCTACTAGCGTGCCATTTCATCTAAATCCGTTTTGTTGTTTCTGTGTTTACTTCTAACACACATGTAAATATCCAAATATTTTTATGAACTTTCGCATTTATAATATCATCACAGGATACTGAAGTAGATATTAGTAAGATTATCGTAATTATTAATTTTAATCAATAAAGATTTTTTATCAACAACTTTAACAACTTATTTTATTTTGTTTATTCCCTAATTTTCCTGTACGTATGGTAAAATAATTATAGACATATATAATTATTTTATCATATATGTGTCACCTATGTAATGTACCTATATGCTGAAAAAACGGCTAAGCGCCAGTAGAATAATAAATAATGTGGTCCGCCATACTAACGCACATAGAATCGTCTGGAACAAACACTTTTGCTTGTTACACCATAGGGGTGAAAAGACGAACTAAATTATTGACAAGTTAGCTCTGTTACGCTGTAATAATGCCATTCACCGCTAGATGGATTTTGATTGGGGGGAGGAGCTATCGTTATATTTCATCCCCCGACCCCCCGCATTTAGCGACGCTACGTTCTAAAGAGATTTTGGCTTGACACACCTCCGCTCTTCTTCTTTTCTTCGTGGTTTAACTTAACGCGTATATAGGCGATATGAAATTCAGATTTTGTTCCATCTACTTGTGCTACTGACTGTATAGTTCAAATAAGTAACCGAAAAACCCCAAAACTTGGAAACGCCTATACACTTTTGTGTTCTCACCAATTTTTGATTTTTCTTCACTTCTTCACATCGCACCTACGGTGCAATAAAGTCACTTATGCAAAAAGTTGTTTTTTCAGGAGACGTATTTGAAAATTTACCATTATATAAAACAATTACACTTCCTAATTAAAAGAAAACTAGTATGTCATATCTTTACTTATACTTTTAACATCATATTAAAATAAACGAAAATATAATAATATGTGGTGATAAATAATTAGAGCGTTTTTAATATAACAACCCCCTCAGTAGTGACGTTGTGGCACTAAACTAATCTATGTATTACAATTGTGACACGGTGATTAAAAACAACGATCATAAAATTATTCAAATTTTTATTATGTTTTCTTTATAAAATATAGAAAATACGCTTACAAAACTATTATCTTAATTTAATTAGACTTTAAATTACATAAGCGCAGTAATAATATAATTCTAGTATGAATTTTATATTTACTTATTGCTTTAAATGACGAGACGAGCATGTCGTTCGCCTGATGGTAAGCGATACGACCACCCATAAACATTAGCAACACCATCCATTACCTTGAGTTACAAAGTACTGTGTGGCATTCCACTGCCCTCGTCATCCTGAGACATACGATGTTAAGACTTAAGACCCATAATTTCCAGTAGTTACACTGTCACAATGTCCTTCAGACCGAAACACAACAGGGCATGCACACTGCTGCTTAGTGGTAGAAATAGACATTGTGGTGGTACCCACCCAATTTAAACAGTTTTACTTAATTGTATTAATAAACTTTGTATTTACTAAGAATAAATCAAATATCAATTAGATACTCATTACTTGCCTAGATAGTATATAAGTAGAGAATATAAAAGATCTATGTAAAACATTTTATCGTATCTTGGTACAATATTTGTCTCGACTAGTTACAAAAGATCATGCATCTTGCGATATGGAATTGGGATCTTCAAAGAGTACGCCGATTTGAAAGAAATCTGGCCCATGCTTTGAATGTTACCTCTTTTTCTGCGTAAACTCTTTCCTCTTGGTTCTATTATAGCTTTTACCTCGTTCCAAATTTCAGTCTTGTATATTGTGAGATTATTTATTCGTGAAATTTTTCAAGAAGTTAGTACTATTTATGTCACTCACTCTGATTAGGGCCATTAACAAAACAAAAACTCTAATTACATCCCCATTAATATTTTTTGACATGCTAAAGTTGCTTATGTTCTAATGACATGAGATCAATGAAATCCTAATAAGTACTTTCTTTCGATACGAATGGTTTGCCAGTCTTCTTTGCCCTGCATATTAGGGATGTGTATTGATCAGGAACATACAAGGGCTATGATTTTCTAGGCTTGGTTATAGCGTTTTCAAAAATTGAATGGGCTGTGTCGTCTTCGATTTGGGTATGTCCGCGAATCAAAAAACTATGTAGTATCTAATTGATATTCAACGTTATAACTGCATAGTAGAACATTGCAAAGACGAATCTGTTTTTAACATTTATAAAAACATTAATCATTATGTACATCAATGCGTTCTTTACCATCAATAACGGTTCGTTATCAGAATTACTATCATCGGCCGATTGACTACTGGAACTACTACTGGAGCTACTGGATGAAGACTCACAAGGACTAGGCCTAAACTCGTCTCTAGAATTTATTCCAGAAAAATCACATATTGACTGTTCTTCCTGTTTATGGATAACATGATTGTCACCTAAAATAGACGACGAGTTTGAGTATGGTACATATAACAGTCTCATTTTGCATTCAAGGTACTGCTAGTGGTTCATCCAGAATAGCACTGGAGCTAGTTGATGTTGCTTGTATGAATTACAACAGTGTGATGTTCTTCTGGTAGTGTTCTTACTGGCTCGTTCGGAAGTAATTCGCTACTTGTTAACTTTCATTCCGAAGAGACAATGTCACAATTTGGACTCCTGCGTAATTTATAGAATAAAATTAAAGGTGCTTTGGAGAAGCAAAGTCGTTAAATGTATTAGAGTCGTTGTCGCTACAAGTCAAAACTATTAAAACAAATTAATTCTGAAGAAAGAATGTCACAACTGTAGTCGTGTCATTATTTCCCCAAAATCAACGAAAAAAATTTGTCCCAATAGCCATAGTGTCGTTGTAGCACCAAGATACTCCTGCTCGTGAGTGGCGCTGCGCGCAACTGACCAATAACACATTGTTTCTCCAGGTGACCCCTTCATTCGCACCAAAACCATAACGACACATCTCCTTTTACACGGAAACTAAACGTACTACAAAAATGTCAATAACGCTCCAAGTGCAGAGGCACTTTAGACAACTTTTTGCATACTCAGCTCATTTTAGCAAAAAATGCATAAGTGACACTATTGCACCGTGGGTGCGACATAAAGAAAAAAAAGTTTCAATTAAAAAAGTAGTTCACTACCTTTTTATCTATTATACAGGGTCATTTTGATATTGCGTTAAAAAAAACCACATACCTACTTATCTCGTTGACAATAACACTTTCCATTAAGTTATTTTTACCATGGATGTAATATAAAAAAGTGTAAGTTACAAACAAAATAAATATAAATAAAATGTCACTTTAAGTTTACGCGCCCTAATGCCTATGACTGCTCTAGGAGAATTCGTCGCAACAGCAACATTACACTTTCAGTCAGAAATACACTTACGCACACACCATATTCGCACTAAACTACAAAATGATCAAAAAATTGGAATACTACAACCGGGATTTTTGGCGAAAGTGTTCGTTATTCATTGATAATTTTTGGCACGATGTTAGCAGAGGTATAGACGAATATGTGGTTTCATTTAGTAACGCAATGTAAAAATGACCCTGTATATTTCTTTGACCAACGTGCGGCCCACATTTATTGGCGGCCATTATTTAAGTCACAGTTTTTCTGCTTACCTTCTTATAAATGAGGTAGTTTGGCGAGTCCTCGGGCGAGGGAATCGTCGCGATCAGAGCCTGCACGTTCGGCGGCAGGTTTGAGATCGCGTTCTCCCGCTTCTCTTTCTCTTTCTCCTTGTCTTTCTCTTCTTTCGAGCATTTCGAGCTGTCCCTGAGACAAAGGAATGTTACATTAACTTAAAGTTTTACTGTAATTTAGTTTAAATACTATTAACAAACCTCAATAAATGAGGTTCTTAATATCCTCACTTAATTCTATCAGGAACTTTATTTATATTGTTCAGCATATTGTCTAAATAAATTGTCGATTGACAAGAGATGACTATCCTTCATTCGACACAAGCCAGCCTGTGTGATACACAACCGGTGTTAGGACTCTTATATGTAAGAGTTCCTCTGGGTGGGTACCACCGCAATGTCTATTTCTACCGCCAGCAGAGTGCATGCACTGTTGTGTTTCGGTAGCCAGTGTAACTACTGGACATAATGAGACGTAACATCTTAGGTCTCAGGATGACGAGCGCAGTGGAATGCCACACAGTACTTTGTAACTCAAGGTGCTGGATGGTGTTGCTACTGTTTATGGGCGGTCATATCGCTTACCATCAGCCGAACGGCATGCCCGTCTCGTCGTTCGACGTAAAACAAAATTAAAGGGTAATGTACTCGTCTCGTCATTCATTACAAGACATGACGGGTTCTCTCCGTCACTGACGAGTCACCGGACCGAGTCTTGATTACCTAGCAGGAAAGGGAGCGTGACGCGCTCGTTCGTGCTCTACGTCATTCGATTACGTGTGGAATGTTTGAATTGATTTATTAGGGTTCCGAGCTTCGAAAGGAACCCTTTTAGGATCACTGTTGACAGTATGTCTGTATGTCAAGACCCTTCAGGAACGCGTAGGGGGTATCAACTTGAAATTGATATTAAACTAGCTGTTGCCCTCGTCTCCGCCCGGGATAAAAAGTTTTTCCGGGATAAAAGTCCAGCTTTATATTTTCCCGGGATAAAACGTAGCCTAAGTTACTCCTTATTACATCAGCTACCTGCCAATAAAAATCCCGTCAAAATGGGTCCCGCCATTGCAGAGATTAGCCGGAACAAACAGACAGACAAAAATTGTAAAAAATGTTATTTTTGTGTATGTACCGTATATATTCATACACATGTAGTAAAAAACTGTTATTTCAATATTACAGACTCTCCAATTTTATTTATATTATGTATAGATTCTCGAGTCTATAGGCTCTTACAGCTGTGAATAAATCAAACTTGTAAGTCATCGCGATGAAAAGATATGACCTTTATGTCGCATATTTTGCGTCTACTCAAAATTTTTCGTTTACTTCTCGTTGACTAGATCATAAAACTTAGCAAGAAACAAAGGGATATTAATAATCAAATCTTAAGTTTGAGTTACATCTCAAGTAGACATAATGTATTGAACTCTGCATACTTTATGTCTACTTGAGATGTAACTCAAACTTGAGATTGATTTATTAATACCGCCCAAAGTCTTACAGCATACGCCAAGAAAAAAAAGTGAAAATCTTAATTTGGTCTTTAATAACAAAAAAAAATACTACCTCAGTGGCGTAGTTGTATTATAGTACGACTGCAATGCTGAGGTCTCGGGTTTCATCACCGGGTTGGGCAAAGTGATATGAGTTTTTCTATTCAGTATCAGCTCGGAGCATGGAATTTGTGCCCGATATGGCGATAGGCTCGCGCCCAATCACATCATGGGACGGAATAATGGCGAAAAGTGGGTGCACTAGTTGCGCCTCTGCCTACGACTTCGGGAATAAAAGCCGTGAGTGTGTGTGTGTACAAAAAAAAGGCGAATTTACTATGACAAACTTTTATGCGATTGATGCAATAACCATGTCTAGGGATCGAGCAGCAAAGTTTGTCCTTTAACCTAGTCTATCTTTTAATTAGAGCAATATTAGTTTTGATTAACTATATACCTAGATAGACACTGAACGCTTAAAACGCGGGAAAAAAAAGAGGCGAACTGTTCCCCACTAAATCAGTTGAGGTGAATTAGTTTTTGTTTTTCATGGATGTAATTTTCTCCCATTTTTAATAGAAACCATGTAATAACGTGTATCATTATGCGCGCACACAAGGATACGCAGAATGATGCAACGATAGCGTATGACACAGCTCTCACGCATACTAGCTTAAGAAAAGTTGGCCTGTGGGTTTAGAATGTGAAAAAAAAAACACGATGCGTGTCCGCTTCGTTTTATTGTGATTGGTTGAGAGACTGACGTATCGGTATTTTGATGTTTGTGATTGATCGAGAGACCGATACGTCAGTCTCTCAACCAATCACATTAAAATGAAGCGGAGACGCATCGTGTTTTTTTTCACATTCTAATCCCACTGTTTGTTATAGTTTCATTGCAGCGCGTTTCTCTATCTAGGTATATAATTAATCAAAGAATGTTAGATGCTTTTCAATAAACCTACTTGTAATCTGTTCGGAACCCGCGATGCGCGAGTCCAACTCACACTTGACCGGTTTTTACATAGAACTTTATACCGCCTATAAAACGATTCCAATTGTTTTTAAACCAACTTAAAAAAGGTACTCAATTCATTGTGTTTTATTTTGTTACCTCAGAACTGTGAATTATTTACTTTGAATAAATCTTTTATTATTTGAAAGAATACACTTCCAGGTTAGATATTGATTAGTCACAGACTGACTGCCTCGGTGGCGTAGTTGTATTGCGTACGCGTTACGAGTACGATTTGCACGCTGAGGTCCTGGGTTCGAATCCCGGGTCGGGCCAAAAAACTGTGTGACTGGGTTTTTCCATCTTAAAAAAAAATACGCAGTCGCAGCTCGCAGCTCGCAGTTAGGAAGTTGGCGGTGTGATACCCCCGTGCCTCGAAAAGCACGTAAAGCCGTTGGTCCTGCGCCTGATCTCTCTCCGGTCATGTCGGATTGCCGTCTCACCGGACTATGAGAGTAAAGGAATAGCCAGTGCACCTGTGTATTGCGCACACACTTGTGCACTATAATATCTCCTGCGTATCTGGCTGATCTCCGTTGAGATTGGCCGCCGTGGCCGAAACTGGCTAGGAGGATTTCATTTCAGTCACAGACTCCAAAATTGATAATCCATATATAATACATCACATCAGCCGTTAATACCATATCCGTACTATACCAGTGTTAGGCCTTAGTCCACCATACTCTCCTAGTGCAGGCATACTTCACATACCCTCGAAATTCTGACGGAGAACTTTTCAGGTATACAGGTTTCCACACAGTATTAAAGCAAACAATGATCCTACTCCTACTAATATTATAAAGGCGAAAGTTTGTAAGAATGTCTGGATGTATGGATATTTGTTCCTCTTTCACGCAAAAACTACTGAATGAATTTCGATGAAATTTGGCACACTGGTAGATCATGACCTGGATTAACACATAGGTTACTTTTTATCACGGGAAAACATAAAGCGGGACTTTTATCCCGGAAAAACATTTTAACGCGGGCGGAGCCGCGGGCAAAAGCTAGTTCACAAATAATAGTGTACAGTTAACCAGATAAGTAACTCAACAAATTCAAAACTTTAAATTACCAATACACGTTTGTGTTCTTACCGAATTGTATTTTCTCTTTACAATAATAAAATACAAGGGATTAACGTTACTTCACACAAAAAGGAAAATTAGTTTTAATTGAAATTAACGCGTCTATGCGATTTGAAATTAGCTACTTGGGTACTGTCTGTACATAATTTTAGAAAAGCCAGAGGTCCGTGCCCTTGGGTTTTGACCCTACTAACATTTGTTTCAACAGTCTGTTCCACTCCCAACTAGACTATTGTCCCTTTTTCATTTGAAATAAATCCTACTAATATTATAAAGGCGAAAGTTTGTAAGAATGTCTGGATGTATGGATGTATGGATGTTTGTTACTCTTTCACGCAAAAACTACTGAACGGATTTCGATGAAATTTGGTACACGGGTAGATCATGTCCTGGATTAACACATAGGCTACTTTTTATCCCGGGAAAATATAAAGCGGGACTTTTATCCCGGAAAAACTCATTCACGCGGGCGGAGCCGCGGGCAGAAGCTAGTTTAACTATAATATTTTGAATTACTAGCTTTTGCCCGCGGCTCCGCCCGCTTGAATAACTTTTCCCGGGATAAAAAGTAGCCTATGTGTTAATCCAGGACATGATCTACCTGTGTGCCAAATTTCATTGAAATCCAACCAGTAGTTTTTGCGTGAAAGAGGAATAAACATCCATACATCCAGACATCCATTCATACTTACAAACTTTCGCGTTTATAATATTAGTAAGATTTATGATCATGTGTTTTAAAAAAAAAACAATATTAATATACAAAACTTAAGTCACTTGAAAATTCTTTTTGTGTATATTTATACAAAAATTTCTAAACATTTCAACACACAAACATTCATGCCTTTTATCCCCGAAGGGGTAGGCAGAGGCGCAACTAGTGCACCCACTTTTCGCCATGCGTATTCCGTCCCATGATGTGATAGGGGGCGAGCCTATCGCCATATCGGGCACAAGTTACAGACTCCGAGATACTGAATAGAAAAATGCAATATCGCTTTGCCTGACTGGGGAATTGAACCAGAGACCTCAGCATTGCAGTTTTACCCTAATACAACTCCACCATTGAGGCAGTCACACTCACTCTCTCCTATGTGGTGTTTTTGTTGAAATAGGCAATATTTACAATAACATGTTTAAGCTCTTTTGTTGGGAAGACCTTTTTAGTGTGTGCCTTCTATTTTGTTATTTTATAAAACAATTGATGGTTTTTTTATGTGGGTTTTGTCATTGGTTGATGTAACAGAAGTATATTTTATTAAAAAACCTTCGTTTTAATTAATATTTCATCAGTTTTGTTGCCGACTTATTGATTCTCTTTTTATACAATAAAGTGACTCCACTGGACCTGTTTGTATGTGGAATTGGAACGGGATACAGTGTGATGAGAGATGATTGTCCTGCACCAGTTAACATTATACTGGCATATCTGAGTTTGATTATAGATTCCTTTGATCCGATCCGTAGTTTAAACCAATTCTAAATTTATTTGTTTTGGAATAGGTCATTGAGCTGATATTGACAGGGCAACGTTCCTATATTTATTTGTTTTTAAGAGAAACATGATTCTGGGAATCTCCAAATAATTGACAAGATCAATACATTTCTATGACATTTGTGAAAAATTGTGCAGTGTAGACTAACATTTGATTGCAATAAAAGAAAGAAATAAATTAGGAGGTATTAAAAGCTGAAGACCCATATTATGATAAAATCCATTCATATAATATTGACAGAACTTTTGCTGCATTTTCAACTTATGAACAATAAGAGGAATTAATAAGATTGTACAATAAGGTTTTTCAAACCAGTATTAGCTTATTCGTAATGTAAACAAATGCTATGGTGGAATTTAAAAAATTGCATGAAATCAGAAAAAAGTAGTGGAATATAATGGATGGTTTTAGTGTTTGTTAGCCTGTAGACGTACCTGGACGTTCCCTGCTGACACGCCTTCTGTGCCACCTTCTCCGATGAATTCATCGTAACCATTTTCATTCAAAAAAATCACTTAAACATAAATAAAAGATCACACTTCTCAAAAATCGTCCATCTTCTACACAAACTTCTTAATCGCATTCACTGAACAAGGAAATTAAATTTTAATGCCGGCGGTGCACTTATGGTTTTTTTATATCGCCGCAAATTTTACCGCAGCCTCGACCCTGCATCTATAAACACTACTTATTCATTCATCTCAGCACGGTATAATAAATAATGATTTACGTTATCATACTTCATTTTATTTACAACTCATTTTCGATAAACTTTAGGAATTATCATGGTGAAATTATCGTTAGAAAAACAAAAAAAAAATTTTTATTACACGCACTGCCTAGGGAATATTTTAGAGAAAACTTGAATTAAAAAGTTATTTTTTACAATTTCCTGTTGTAAATAGTAACTATTATTCAGGACCACAGTGTTGAAAACCAGTCTAAGGTATAATTAACAGATTGTAACACACATTTTGATAAATATTTAATTTCAATAGATGCACTACCACCAATGTATTTGTTCCAGTTCTACTCAATCACAAGGCGTCGCACTGAACGAAAATAGTCACCAAATAATAGTTTATAGCGATAACCATTTTGTTTTATTTCATAAATGTAAATAATAACATCAGATAGCACACTTTAAAAGGTTCAATAATATCGTACTAAATGTCATGGAGCGATCGCCATTTCTTATTTTTTTCTATTTTTAGATAGAGAAGAAGAACAACTTCGCGGTAAGAGGAAAAGAGACAACAAATAGTACAATGTATAATACGAACAAATACAGAAGTTAAATGGTTTCAAATAGTTATTTCGACTAGATGTTGTACGTAATTAGGTCGAATTGAATGAAATGGCGCATGTGTCCTGGAGTTTATTGAACGCCTTATATGGGGCTATTTTTAGACCAATGGACTCCCATATAATATATTTATATGAATCATCATTCTTATACAATGTCTCATCAATAAATAAGGAAATTTTTGAAACGTGGCTTCAAATATACAATTTATATTAACCTCTCGAGCCCCGACCGGCCCAATCGGGCCGGTCTGACAGCTTGTCAAACTCGATATGTGTGCGTGTTGACGCGCCTTATGTGTGTGCGTGTAGGTCGATTTTCGCGTGTTGACAGACACGCGAAAAATTGCGCTTGCGCCAGTGTGGCCAGCGCTATGTACGCAAGAGGGCACTGTAAAATGGTACGAAGTGTAATTACAAGATGGCAGCACTTAATCATGCTAAAAAATGAAATTATTGTGCAAATGAAGAGGAAGTCTGCCATATTTTTACATTCTGGATTTGTGCATAAAATGCATACTATTTCCGCAACAAATTAGGTGTGTCTTAGTGAAGCTTACACAGGAAGAAAGCCTTCTTCCTTGCATACTAAGTAGAGACCTTGAACAATACCAAGCAATAAATTAGTTCTAGATTGAAGTACAAGATGTCGCTGTTGATCATGAAATATAATACTCCGAGAATCTGAAAGCTTGATAATAAATATTGTAAATAGTTCTAGCTGTTTACAATAAGATGACGCTGTAAGTCATATTTTATAATATTGATAGTTAAAAATTATTATAATAGTATGGTGCAGCGGTTATGTCATATGTGATTCATAAATTGAGACAGGTTCTGTTCTCGATTCAACAAATTATAAAATTAATTTTTATCTCATATATAATACAAAGTTGCGAATTCAAGTTACATTGAATATTTATTTAATGATAATATTTTTTCGTCACGTTCGTCAAATAATGGATGGCAGGAACTATGTAGTTATGTACCTAGTTAGGTTTCTCGCATTCGAGTCTCTCTATAGGTACAAATTGTCTATTTCTGACGAGCAGAGTGTAAGCACTAAGCACTGTTATGTTTCGCATTGAAGGAAAGAGTAACGACCGCAACGCATTGCTATGTGGTGATTTGTAACAAAATATGTAAGTAAATACGAAAGAATTTGTAGGAGAACTTTGCTGTCCTTAAAATATTATCTTGTCGTTCAATTATTTTTAAAATTGCTCTGTTGAGTAATTCCATTGCATAAAAAGAAATCTATACTAATATTATAAAGCTGAAGAGTTTGTTTGTTTGTTTGTTTGTTTGTTTGTTTGTTTGTTTGTTTGAACGCGCTAATCTCAGGAACTACGGGTGCGAATTGAAAAATTCTTTTTGCGTTGAATAGACCATTTATCGAGGAAGGCTATAGGCTATATAACATCACGATGCAACTATTAGGAGCGAAGTAATAATGGAAAATGTGAAAAAAACGGGGAAAATTATTCATCCTTGAGGGCTTCCATTGCGTGCGCTGCGAAAACGGTTCAAGATACCAAAAATATATGTATGAAAGAATTATTCCTCTTGAAATGATCTAAAAAAAAGTCCGCGACAGTATATGTCTATCTTTTAAAATAAACTCTCTAGAACCGTTTTTATGGTAATCAAATTTGGTCGAAATTAATGCATTATTTGTTAAGAGTTGTATCAACGTCATAATATTAATCTTTATACAAATAAATGTGTTGGATAGAGTGATTCAACGGGAAGGTTTTTATGTATGTACTTTTAGCCCGGAAAAACTTATTAACGCGGGCGAAGCCGTGGGCAAAAGCTAGTGTTTTAATAAAGTAGCATTCTTTCTAATAGGGAACAAAAAAACAACGTGCCCCAAATGAAAATAATTATGTAAAGACGAAATATGAAGATATAATCTTATTTTAAAACGTTTACATCTAGAAAGCTATATCATACAGCCAATATAGAGTATAATATTATTAAAACCTTATAATATTTTAAAAGCTACTTTAGATCAAGGAAGCTATTCCTACAGCCAATATAGCAATAATATCAATTCACTTTTATCAAGTAAAACGGGAACCATACAGCATTCCACATTCACTTTCAACCTTGACTCGGCGGGCAGACCAGTCAGACTTGATTTAACTATATATTACTTCATTTACGTCATTATGGAATTTTGGGCTGCGGAATTTAATGTATACATAATACATCCACCATAGTCCCAACTTTATAAAAAAATTCTATGCTGTTGAGTAACTAGCTAATAATATTATACTCAAAAGTTTTTTCGGAATAAAAGTCCCACTTTATATTTTCCCGGGATAAAGGGTAAAGCTTTTACTAATTTTGAATGTCATATTAAGGTTAAAGAAAATTTATTCGCCGTGCACTCACTTAACAAAGTATTGTGAATTAGTTACTGACGAGCAGCTTTATTTATTTTTTTACATACATATACACTCACGCCTGTTATCCCCGAAGGGGTAGGCAGAGGCGCAACTAGTGCACCCACTTTTCGCCGACATTCCGTCCCATGATGTGATAGGGGGCGAGCCTATCGCCATTTTTTATTTATTTATCAAATAAAATAAAACTTGCCTGCTCCACAATTTAGACAAAAAGCAATTGATTTTCAGTTATGTAGCTTGATAGCCGAGATTTAAAAATGTTGAGTGAGCTTACATTTTTTACGTCTGATGGTATTTTATTGTAGAATTGCGCTCCTTCAAATGTAATATTCTTTTTAGCATAATTAGTACGTATCCTTGGCAGAACAAGTAAACTAGGTCTGCGTGTGCTACGTGTGCTGGTCTGTGATATTTTTTAATATTAATTTATATCGAATCAACAACCTAAATAAGTTTCAAACTTCTGGCTCTAAAAATGACGATACTTCCATACAACTTTTCATCCCCTATCAACCCCTTACAACCCTTTATTCGCATTCAAAAGTAGCCTATTTCCTTTCTCAGGCTCTAGACTATCTGTGTACCAAATTTAATTTAAATCGGTTCAGTAGTTTTGGCGTGAAAGCGCGACAGACAGACAGACAGACAGAGTTACTTTCGCATTTATAATATTAGTAAGTACTAGTAAGGATTATATTTTGTATGGTGGAAATCCCGCCATATGAGAAATAATAACGTAGACATATATTTTTTTTTTACTTTTTTTTTATTTTTATTTTTTTGCGCGAGGGTGGACTAGCGGCTTGTCTCAGTGACTAAAAAATAACAATTAGAATACTTACTTTTTGTGGTTATCTGTGTTTCTACAAAATAAGACAGACAAGAATTAATACTGAAACAGCAGTAACAGTTAGCGTAACTTTTACTGTCGAAGTATATATCAAACTCCAGTCAAATGTTAGTAAGTTATTGAGACTGGCCGTAAGTTGAATGAGTCCTTTGCCGAGCTAGGAAAAAAGGTCGTTAGAAAAAACCTTCAGTTTTCACTGCAGTACCATCTATTGAAATTAGCTCGATTGATATTTCTAACTACGAATCTAAAATAGGTAAATTTTTAGTATAATCTATACTAATATTATAAAGCTGAAGAGTTTGTTTGTTTGTTTGTTTGAACGCGCTAATCTCAGGAACTACTGGTTCGAATTGAAAAATTATTTTTGTGTTGAATAGCCCATTTATCGAGGAAGGCTATAGGCTATATAACATCACGATGCAACAATTAGGAGCGAAGAAATAATGGAAAATGTGAAAGAAAACGGGGAAAATTATTCATCCTTGAGGGCTTCCATTGCGTGCACTGCGAAAACGGTTCAAGATACCAAAAATATATGTATGAAAGAATTATTCCTCTTAAAATAATCTAAAAAAATGTCCGCGACAGTATATGTCTATCTTTTAAGATAAACTCACTAGAACCGTTTTTATGGTAATCAAATTTGGTCGAAATTAATGCATTATTTGTTAAGAGTTGTATCAACGTCATAGTCATAGAGTGATTCAACGGGAAGGTTTTTATGTACTTTTAGCCCGGAAAAACTTATTAACGCGGGCGAAGCCGTGGGCAAAACCTAGTTCAGTATAAAAAGAAGGAAATTGTAGCCTTAAAAAACTAGGATTGCCAAATGAAGACAGAGAGTGTACGAGTATTCTAGTTCTAATTATTTATCAGACATTTTATGACAGAAAAATAAATTAATGCTTAACACGTAATACACCAATAAAATATAAAATATTAGCAAAATTTCGTTAGCGACCAATTAATCATAATTACATAAGATATTTTTGATTGAGTAATTGCTTCTCAATTTATTTCTCTATTATCGTCACATTACTAAGCGTTGAAAGGATATGGAGAGAGTTCGTGTACCTCATAGAATTGCTAATTACTTGTTATTACACATCTTCGTTGTAGTGAATATTATAGCTCTCTTGTATGCAAGACCCGCTTGGTCATCATCATTGCGTATGGCTTATTATCCTGCATGGATCAAATTTCTAGGTCTAGTTGCCTCAACCAGTTAGCTGCGGCAGGCGTGAATTCGTGAAGCTCAGCTATACCGCCGGAAAAACAGCGAAGCGGACATTCATTCACCACATGAGAAAGGGTCTGGTCAGGTGCTCCGCAGTCGCATTGTGGTGACTCCCTCAATCCCCATTTGTGTAGGTGGTGGTTTGATTTCCCATGGTTGGTCCGAAATCGATTTAAGCGGCTCCACGACTTTCGGTCAGCATTAAAGCCGGGTAGCTTTTTTGTAGGGTCCTTAATAAGGTGTGAGTTAAAGTTTTTAAAGAGGCTCCACTCCGAACGCCATGCCTCGTTGAGTTGAAACTGGTGTTGGATCCTCTCGTCTGTCC
The DNA here is from genome assembly GCA_949316025.1 of Lapara coniferarum. Taxonomy (NCBI): domain Eukaryota; kingdom Metazoa; phylum Arthropoda; class Insecta; order Lepidoptera; family Sphingidae; genus Lapara; species Lapara coniferarum. The sequence goes on from OX438929.1 coordinate 20,982,342, forward strand.
AGATTGGAGACCTGGAGTTTAAACGGAGACGAGGGAGCTCGTCCAGTGTTTTCCTGATGGGCATGGGTTCAGAGTGGTTTAGCTGAAAACATTTCTCCCACTCGTTGGCAGCTGCTTTGCATCTTCGTAGCTCAGGGGGTGGAATGTGCGCCAGAACAGGAAGCCATGGAAGTGGGGTTGATGTTATTACTCCAGAAATAATACGCATGGCTTCATGGAGCTGAGTGTCTACCTTATTAGTATGGGCGCTACGATACCACACAGGTGCGCATTACTCAGCGGTTGAGTATACTAGCGCTAGAGCAGACGTGCGAAGAACAGTCGCAGAAGCTCCCCAGCTTGTGCCTGCTAGTCTGCGGATAATGTTGAGCCTCGTTTTCACCTTCTGCTTGACATTTTCAAGGTGTGGTTGGAACGTCAGAGATCTGTCAAGTCTTACACCTAAGTACTTTAGTACCCGCTTGGTAAGCACAGTACGCTCGACCACCGTGACTGCCTCGGTGGCGTAGTCGTATTGCGTACGGTTTAAGAGTACGATTTGCGCGCTGAGGTCCTGGGTTCGATTCCCGGGTCGAGCCAAAAAATATTGTGACTGGGTTTTTCCATCTTAAAAATTACTCAGTCGCAGCTCGGAGTCAGGAAGTTGGCGGTGTGATACCCCCGTGCCTCGGAAAGCACGTAAAGCCGTTGGTCCTGCGCCTGATCTCTCTCCGGTCATGTCGGATTGCCGTCTCACCGGACTATGAGAGTGAAGGAATAGCGAGTGCACCTGTGTATTGCGCACACACTTGTGCACTATAATATCTCCTGCGTACCTGGCTGATCTCCGTTAAGATTGGCCGCCGTGGCCGAGGCTGGCTAGGAGGTACGCTCGACCATAATATTCTAAATAAGTAGCTAGCGAGTAGAGCTTCCAATACCGCAGCCTATCTTCAATCTCGGTATTTGCGGGACCGAACAATTTCAATCCCGCGGGATCCCGGTATTTGTGGGATCGCCGTACGTGTACCTCTGAGGTCTCGGGCTCAAACCGGTCAAAGTGATTTTATTTTTTACTCCTGAGTATCAGCCCGGAGTTTGGGATTGCCAACTATCAAGGGCGTCGCCAAGGGGGGGCAGGGACGGACAGCTGCCCCCCCCCCCTCCTAGAGTTTCTAAAAAATTAGCAAAGTGCCAATTATTTATAAGTTTTATTAATTGTACAATCAAGAACTCGTGAAGCTTTACACGTTGGACTCTGTAGCATTATTATTACAATCGCCGTGGATGTAAGCTTCGTGTGCTCTCGACTTTACCTACAATTCATACTTTTTCTCATTCTTTATATCAAGTTGCCCCTGGGCCATCGGCTGGCAACACTCCTGCCAATTATCATGGACGGAATACACGCCAAAAAGTGGGTGCTCTAGTCGCGCCGTCTATGGTTTCCGAGACAAAGGAATCCGAGTGTGTGTGTAACATCAATATGATATCAAGGTAATATATAATGTTTAAAGTACTGTCAGCCATACAAAATATAGTTAAACAATTTCAAAATTTCAAATCGCCGCTACATTTTTGTCTTCTATTCACAGAAATAAAATAAAAGGAATTTACAATGCTTCACACAAAGAAAAACAAATGTTTCAATTAAACTTAAAGCGCATAGTTTATAATTTTGAATTTGTTCAGCTGTTTATGTGGCTCACTGTACATAGTTTCCTTTCATTGTGCGCACACTTAACTATAGCCAAAGTGGCGACATCTGACATTTAAAGTTCAAATAACTTGCGACATAGACTGTCACCTTTGCAAAGATGTCACATTGTAAATAATGGAAGGTTAATATGTAGCATTTCTATGAGACGAGGAAGCTGCTCTCCTGGTACTAACGCAAGTTTAAACTGGCAAGTTCTTGTAGGGATATATTGCGTAAGAGCTTGCAGATGTGTTTACACTTCACCGCACTATGAGAGTGAAGGAATAGTGAGTGCATCTGTGTATTGCGCACACACTTGTGCACTATAATATCTCCTGCGTACCTGGCTGATCTCCGTTGAGATTGGCCGCCGTGGCCGAAACTGGCTAGGAGAAAAATAATATTACTAATATTATAAACTAGATTTCGCCCGCGGCTCCGCCCGCGTTAAAAAGTTTTTCCGGTATAAAAGTCCCGCTTTTTATTTTCCCGGTATAAAATGTATCCTATGTGTTAATCCAAGACATGATCTATCCGTGTGCCAAATTTCATCGAAATCCGTTCAATAGTTTTTGCGTGAAAGAGTTCCAAACATCCATACATACTTACAAACTTTCGCGTTTATAATATTAGTAGGATACGAATGTTTGTAAAAATATTATCAGCCCGGAGTCTGGAATTCGTGCCCGATATGGCGATAGGCTCGCCCTATCACATCATGGGACGGAATAATGACAAAAGGTGGGTGCACTAGTTGCGCCTCTGTCTATCCCTTCGGGGATAAAAGGCGTGAGTGTATATGTAGGTATGTATGTATGTATGTAGTAAAACACTGAAAACATAAAAATGTATGGCAATGAGATAATTCTATCAATAAGTCTATTATTCTATTAATAAGTCTATTACGGAGTCTGGAATTTGTGCCCGATATGGCGATAGGCTCGCACCCTATCACATCATGGAACGGAATATCGGCGAAAAGTGGGTGCACTAGTTGCGCCTCTGCCTACCCCTTCGGGGATAAAAGGCGTGAGTGTATATGTATGTATGTATGTATTAAAACACTGAAAACATAAAAATGTATGGCAATGACATAATTCTATCAATAAGTCTATCATTCTATTAATAAGTCTATTACGGAGTCTGGAATTTGTGCCCGATATGGCGATAGGCTCGCCCCCTATCACATCATGGGACGGAATAACGGCGAAAAGTGGGTGCACTAGTTGCGCCTCTGCCTACGCCTTCGGGGATAACAGGCGTGAGTGTGTGTGTGTGTGTGTGTGTGTGTGTGTGTGTGTGTGTGTGTGTGTGTGTGTGTGAGTCTATTATGTCATTCTCATACATAATGTTAAATTGTCGAAATGCATCTCGGTTATGGCCACAGGTGACTGGCTCATCTCATTTTGTTGCACAAAACCGATACTTCAGTCAGGTACCAGAAGGTCAATCACTTTTAAAACAAGAGGTCGACACCCGACCCTTTCCTGTTAAGGGGCGCCCGTTCCAAATCTGCGAAAATACATGTTTTACAATTCCTAACTACTACCTTAAAATGACTGAACAACATGACATGGAAAATATATATAATAATTTGATTCATTAACTTTAATTTTGCAGAATTAGATTTTCTATTTATCATTTGTTAAGAAAAATATAAACGAAATAAAAAACTAGTACTTTCACTTATATTGGGTATCAACTTTTCCATCAATGTATTTATGAATATAAAACTTACATTTATTAATAGAGAACACATTTATTGTCGATATTGCAGAAATGTTTTTTTGATTTACAATAATTTTAAGTCATTTATTTACATTTTTCGAGTTTCCGCTCGGACTATTGAAGCGGGTCTCTGCCGGGCGACAGGGGGAGTACGGCGAGCGCCGTTCCAAGGAATGGACGTACGCAATTTTTTTGTCGTGTTTACGTCAATAAAATATTCTATTTGAACAAAATAATGACTGAAATAAGTATTAAAATAATATTATCCACATTTTTGCCACATTGATTCTCTCGGTTATTTGTAGAATAATAAGTAATAATTATAATTAGTTTTACATTGACATGTTGTCATGCCACGAAATTCCTGTTTTCGCTGTCTGGGCTCTATGACATAATGGATGCGGCAAATGAGTATTGAGTCCGCATATTCTTAAAAAAAACACGATTTATTAAAAGAGTAATTATTTCATTTGTCATTTACGCTCTCGCGTGCCAGGAGCGTACATGTACGTTCAAAAAAGTGTTTGTACTCTGCCAAGAGTGTACATAATATAGCTCGGGCCTATTTCTGCAAAATGTGTGAAAACTGAACATTTACAGATTGTTTTTTCTTCGCTACTTTAGGCTTGCCGTTGATTACAAGATCTTGACGCAGGTAATGTTAGAATTTTCAAAGTAGCCGCCATTTTGACTTTCTTCGTTATAAACTCAATTGACATTAAAATAGATATCTGGATATAACTTAAGTTGCCTAAGACTGAACCAATGTCAGAATTTAAAAAGGTGGCCGCCATTTAGGATTTCTTTGTTTTAAGGCCAATTGACCTCAAAATCGACATCTGGGATAACTTTGGTTACAAAAGACTGAACTAATGTCAGAATGGAAAAAGTGGGCGCGATTTTTAATTTCCTTGTTTTAAGTCCAATCGACCTCAAATTTGATATCTGGACACTGTTTTGTGTACATAAGTTATATCCAATGTTAAAAAATAACAAAGCTGCTAGAACTTAGATTTTGCTCGTTTTAAGGGCTTCAAAATGAAAAACCGCTGGGCATGACTGGCCACAAACTGTAGTAGGTAATAGGCATAAATTTTAGAACTTCAAAATATGGCCATAATCAATGTTCATTCAATTCAATAACTATATCGGAGCTTTATTTTGCAAAGATATTTAAGAAGTGGCATGTGGCGACAAACAGCAAATGAAATAAATTCTTCTGTGAAAATATCAAAATTGTTTAAAAAAAATGGAATAATTAACATTTCAAATATTGCTTTAAGTGTAAGTAGCCGCATAGTAGGAGTCACCTTGCTATATTTTTTTCTTTCCCCTCATCGTAATACCATGTTATTAGGTGACTTTCAGTTATTTTATCGCTTATTTTTATTTAATATTTAGCCCCTTTACTATACTGTACAAGGCTATGCAGCATAATTACTTTATTGGTTTTCAAAATATTTTATTTTTCATGTAAATTCGTATTTAATTTTTTTTCCGTAATGGAAGACGATTCAAAAACTAATGTTATAAAATCGAGGGTTACAGTTTAGTGTGTGGCGGGGGACTTTATTTTATAATATCTTAACAGTATAAAACAAAGTCGCTTTCCTCTGTCTGTCCCTATTGTAGGTTATGTTGGTGAAATAATTACGGCCACAGAGGATTTAACTTGCTTATATTAGAAAAAACAATTAAATATCCAACGTTACATGTTGACGAGGAAAGAGGCAGAACAGAGAGAGAGAAACGGCACATTTGACAATGACATTTAAAATTACGTTTAGTTTACACATTATTAATATTTGTAACACCTATGCCCCTATGTATGCTTAGGTCTTTAAAATTACGTAACGGATTTTCATGCGTTTTTTTTATATATAGAGTGATTCCAGAGGAAGGTTTATATGTATAATACATGCATAATATAGTAGAGAAATAACTTGTATGTTCTATTGTGACCGCGAGTGCCTTTCTGACAAAAGTCGGGGAACTACTTATACTAGACGGAAAGGCGTTTCGTACCAAAGTGTCGCTGACCGACTATATTGCAAGATCTCTCGATCTGTATGTGTAACGAATACTGTTAAAAAAATTTAGTTTTTGTATATAAAGTGATTTCTATACAGGAAACCTCTTTAATGCGGGCGAAGCCGCGGGCAAAAACTAGTGTAAGGATATGACAAAGTCGTGTTAGTTAAACCCTTTATAACTTGTCTAAGTCCCGAATAGCAGAATAACTATAAAAGATTTGAAGAGTTCACGAAAGTAAAAATTATGAAGATAATTTAATTTCTCATACATTTTGTACACGACGCCACTTGACATCTCTCATGCAATACTATATGAAACGGTGAAGCCATTTTTAAAAAGAAGAAGAAGAAAGTATTCTTACAAAACCATTTTATGATTATTCAAAATAGTAATGTAACGCAACATTTTTGTGCTAGCTATAAAAACATACATAAGTATAAGGTCCAAAAGAACTTAGAAATGTCTCATTGAATAATTTATAAAATTAAACAAGGTTTGAAGTTAATATTCAATAGCAACAAATATAAAATTCAGGGAATATAACCTCATAACTTTGCTTCAATTATATACAAAAACTCCAAATATCATCTAAAAATAAAGCATATTCTGCCACGCTGATTTAAAAAATAAACGACTGGAAGCCATATTTTATATTTTTTACCATATTATAACTAATTAAATTATAGGTTGTAAAAGTTTTCTTTTTTATCCACATGTGGCTCTTGTGTCGGTTTTGTACTTCCATTTACAGTTCGTAAACGTTCGCTATTTTATTAAGTAAATATATTTTCTTGTACATTGATTTGAATCTTATTTCGCTCTCCTGAAAAACACTATTTCTGACATGTCCATATATAATAATGCACCATCGCAACAGTATTGTAATTAGAGTGACAAAGTACAGGTTGCGCTAAAAATATTTTATAATGCTGGAAACGAAGTTAACAATATTTTTCGCCTAAGCAAGGTCGAATTCGCAAACAAAAAGATCATGTAATAATCACAAGTAATTAAACAATCAAATCAGGTTATTAACGATTCATTCTGATTTTGTATTTAATTAAAATGAAAAATGAAATATTATGCCGCATCTAATATTCTTAGGTTCATGGTGTGAAATCGCTATAGTCGCTGAAAGTTGTTTCCTAATTTTCACTAGATGGCGGTCAAATTTGACGTAATATTAGATGTGGAGATATGAGGAGAGTGTAGTGACCACTAGTCTTGAGGGGAAGCGAACGCGTGACGTCATTCGGGTATAGGTGGCCCTTAACTGTGACGAATATGGGAAATTACAGATAACCAAAGACATTAACCCGTCAAACCCCACTTATACAGGGTAATTTTTACATTACGTTACTAAATGAAACCACATATTCGTCTATACATCTGCTAACATCGTGCCAAAAATCATCAATGAAAAACGAATACTTTCGCCAGAAATCGCGGTTGTAGTATTCCAATTTTTTGTTCATTTTGTAGTTTAGTGCGAATATGGGGTGTGCGTAAGTGTAGTTCTGACTGAAAGTGTAATGTTGCTGTTGCGATGAATTCTCCTAGAGTAGTCATAGTGGCATTAGGGTGTGTAAACTTAAAGTTACATTTTATTGATATTTATTTTGTTCGAACTTTACACTTATTTATTTTACATCTATGGTTAAAATAACTTAATGGGAAGTGTTATTTTCAACGAGATAAGTATGTGGTTTCATTTATTAACGCAATGTCAAAATGACCCTGTATAATGTATAGATGTATGGGAAAAAGTGGACGATAGCCTAGTTGGGAATGGAACGGTCTGCCGAGACAATGTCCGGAGGTTCAAAACTCAAACACACCTCTGACTTTTCAAAGTTACGTATGTATTGTTTATCAATTATCTTTTGCTTTAACGGTGAAGGAAAACATCGTGAGGAAACCTGCATACCTAAGAAGTTCCTTATAAGAATTTCGAAGGTATGTGAAGTCTACCAACCCACACTAGGCCAGCGTGGTGGACTAAGGCCTTAACCCTCTCAGTAGTAGAGGAGGCCCGTGCCTAGCAGTGGGACAGTATTTAATACAGGGCTGGTATATTATTATTATGGGGAAACCCTATATACTCGGACGCCGGCGTCCGTAGCGGGGCTTGACGAGTCATACAGTATAGTTAGTTATACGGAGATCAGGATCAAATTTTTCATCCAAAACGTATTACCATCGCTGTCTTATCTGACACGTCTCCGTGACAAGACGTCTCGGTATGCTTAAATGTTGTAAATTAAATTTTGTCAATTATTTACCTTCGGAGGGGGGAGTCGATCCGAATCTCATCTAATCTTACTTTGGGGAGAGGGAGGGTCGTTGTGAAAGTCATATATTTTTTTTCTGCAAGTAACAGGGTGAAATTGGCTTTAATTAAGTATAACATCGCTATTTCATTAACCAAAGTTTTCGACATAGCTCAAAGTATTAGCAAGCTGAAGTGGCAGCGGGCTGGCCATATCTCTCGAAGAACCGACCACCGCTGGGGTGAACGTGTTCTGGAGTGGAGACCGCGACTGGGCAAACGTAGTGTAGGAGTTAGGACGCCCTCCGGCCAGGTGGGATGACGATCTGCGAAAGACTGCAGGCAGGTGCTGGATGCGGCAAGCTGAAGACAGGGCGCTATGGCGCTCATTAGGGGAGGCCTATGTCCAGCAGTGGACTGATAAAGGCTGATGATGATGAAGTATAACATTGTTATATTATGATTTTTTATACATGTTAATGGCCATGTAGTGCCTGGATAATGATTTTTATATTTTTACGAATCTTGAAAAAAAAAACAGTCGAAGGCGGGACTCGAACCCACGACCTCCGGCGTACCGTGCCGGTGCTCTTCCAATTGAGCTACCTCGACTCCTGTCTTCGATTGCCACTTTCAAGATGCCTATTTAATTCTCTTAAAGGAGTTTCTCTCTTTCTTTTTCAAGATTACAAAAAATATAAGAAGTATAACATGTTCCTTGACTAAAATATGGTAAAATTTTACCCACACACTCACACACACTGACGCCTTCCATCCTAGAAGGGGTAGACAAAGGCAACTAGTGTACCCACTTCTTGTCGTAGGCACGTATTCCCATGATGTGATGGGGGCGAGCCCATCGCCATATCGGACACAAATTCCAGACTCCGGGCTGATACTGAATAGAAAAATCCAATATCACTTTGCCGGACCCGGGTATCAAATCCGCATTGCAATCATCCTACCAATATTATAAAGGCGAAAGTTTGTAAGAATGTATGGATGTTTGTTACTCTTTCACGCAAAAACTACTGAACGGATTTCGATGAAACTTAGCACACGGGTAGATCATGTTCTGGATTAACACATAGGCTACTTCTTATCCCTGGAAAATATATACCGGGACTTTTATCCCGGAAAAACTTTTAAGGCGGGCAGAGCCGCGGGCAAAAGCTAGTACAGTAATACAACTACGTCATCAATGCAGTAAAATTTTGCACAATAATGATTATTATTTATCCTGTCTTTGCGAACGTCGCAATCTTTATCGGCAGTGCGTCCATGTCGTAATGACTGCGTGATCCCTATTTTCAGCGTCTGTCTACAACAGTCAGCAACTATTCGGCCTTCAAATAGTACCTAGATATTTAGCATTCGGCTGAATAGGATAAAAGAACACGAATAATAGCCGAATATTTGATGCGCCTAGTTTTTTTTTATATTGTTATGGCGTCCCCGTAAACGCGATGATTCTGCCAAAGGTCCAAGAACGGGGCTAAAATTCTAACCAAGATCCTTTTTTTTATGGCATTGAATGACGAGACGAGCATGCCGTTCGCCTGATGGTAAGCAATACGACCACCCATACACAGAGGCAACACTTTTCAGCACCTTGGATTCCTTTATATACATTTGGACAGTACTCCCAAAAACTTATAGACCTTTGCATTAAATAGTGTAATTTTAAAGTTCTCCGATTTTGAGATTTATCCAATTTTGTTTTGCTTAAAGACTACACTTACCTAACGTAAACGTTTTTAAAAAGTTTAGTTTTAAAAGAAGGGCTCTCAAAATATTGTTTTAACAGATCTAAGACCAATATTGTGCCCCTTTACCTAATGTCACTAAAGAGCCTGGTTTGATTTTGAGGCCTAGCACCCATACAAAAAGCGGATATCTTTTAATGCTTTATTTTGGTTTTGTCTACCTTTCTATTTGACGTACTAAAATGCGTATTAATAAATGACCTCCATTTTGAGAGGGCGGAATCACATTCCAAGGTCGACCACACTTCACTCCCTCAATGTAATTGAAATATGTCTTTGTTATGCTGTTGAATGACATTTCCAATCCAAACACATTGCTTTTTAACATTGAAATAAAACTATTTTGCGGATTTTGTCGCGGTTTTTTAATTTATATTTTCTGCCGACGTCAAAAAATAAATTAAAAACCGCGATAGATTCCGTAAAATAGTTTTATTTCAATGTATAACATTCGCGTAAATATAAGAGTTACTTTTTTTAATTTATTCTTGTCCGTGGATACAAGTCCTTCAGACACACACAGTATTATAATGCTCTTTGGACACACCTACTTGTTTCTTTTTTTATCCTCAGTAGATTTTTTTATGGCATGAATGACGAGACGAGCATGCCGTTCGCCTGATGGTAAGCGATACGACCACCCATAAACAGTAGCAACATCATCCTGCACATTGAGTTACAAAGTACTTACTGTGTGGCATTCCACTGCGTTGGTCATCCTGAGACATAAGGTGCTAAGTCTCATTATGCTCAGTAGTTACATGTAGTATGTCGTAAAGCAGTACCTTACCAAGACTTTATCGAGGAGTTTTGGCGGCAACAAAAAAAACATTTGATTGGCACAGTTATTTCAATTCACTTCATTTGAGCCCTTTTATAGGCTCACTCCTATCACATAATGGGACCGAATACGCACGGCGAAAAGTGGGTGCACTAGTTGCGCCTCAGCCTACCCCTTTGGGGATAAAAGGCGTAAGTGTGTGTGTGTGTAATGTCCATATCTATAGCAATTATTTCGGGTATCCCCCTAGCACTTCTAATCTATATTGATAACAATCGTTTTGATTCCCATTCCCACATGGTACTTATGGTAGTTGACAGATTTTGATGCAGTTTAAAAGTGTTTAGATAAAAAATCAAGAAAAATTGTTAAAAAAATATATTTTTGTTTACGAAAAAACCATGATAACCTATAAATTGAAACGGAACAAAACCCAAAGCACAAGTATTTTGATGTTTGTGATTGATCGCGAGACCGACACGTCAGTCCCTCAACCAATCACAATAAAACGAAGCGGAGACGAATCATGTTTTTTTTTTCACATTCTAACCTCACTGACATTAATTTCGAAGTTACGTGTGTATTGTTTATCAATTATCGTTCGCTTTAACGGCGAGGAAAAACATCGTGAGGAAACCTACATACCTAAAAACTCTCCATAAGAATTTCGAGGGTATGAGTAGTCTGCCAACCAGCACTAGGCACTTTACTGGTGGTAGGACTTTCATATGTAAGAGTCCGTCTGGGTGGGTACCACTGCAAAGTCTATTTCTACCGCCAGCAGTGTGCATGTATTGTTGTGTTTCGGTTTGAAGGACATTGTAGCCAGTGTAACTACAGGACATAATGAGACTTAACAGCTTATGTCTCAGGATGACGAGCGCAGTGGAATGCCACACAGTACTTTGTAGCTCAAGGTGTTGGATGTGTTTCTTCTGTTTATGGGTGGTCGTATCCTTACCATCAGGCGAACGGCATGCTCGTCTCGTCATTCAATGCCATAAAAAAAACTAGGCCAGCGTGGTGGACTAAGGCCTAACCTCTCTCAGTAGAGGAGGCCCGTGCTCAGCAGTGGGCGGTATATAATAGTGCTGGTTGCATTGCATTGCATAACGAAAATATTCCAAGATAAAGCAATTTACTGGTAGTAGAATATACTTTGTGTCCGCCCGTTTTTATCGAATGTTTATGTTGCATTAGATAAGAATTGTGATAATATTTGTGAAAGCTAAATGCATTACTAGGCGGTCAGTCTGATGTGAGACTTCATTTGTAACTACAGCATGTTACTTACGACGTTCAGGGGTAGGCAGAGTCGCAACTAGTGCACGTACTTTTCACCGTACGTATTCCGTACCATGATGTGATAGGGGGCGAGCCAATCACCATATTGGACGCAAATTCCAGACTCCGTTCTGATTCTGAGTAGAAAACTCATACTATACCAGCTCTGTATTTACTTCCCACTGCTGAGAACGAGCCTCCTCTACTGAGAGGGTTTAGGCCTTCGTCCACCACGCTGGCCTAGTGCGGGCAGACTTTACAAACAGTCGAATTTGTAGGTTTGTAGATTTCTTCACGATGTTTTCCTTCACCGTTAAAGCTAACGATAATTGATAAACAATACCCACATAACTTCGAAAAATCAGAGGTATATGTCTTGGGTTTGAACCTGCGAACATCCGTCTCGTCAGAACGTTAGAAAAACCAATTAAGACAAAATAAAATATTGTAATATTACTTTTATGTTGTGGAGTGACAGAGGATGCAGCGACCAAAATTGAGAAGGGTATGCTAAGGTGGTTTGGGCATTTGGAAAGGATGGATGATAGGAGACTGACAAAGAGGATATATAAGGCGAGTGTGGATGGAAGGGCCGGCAGGGGTCGACCGCACCGAACCTTCGAATGTCAGATATCTGACACTCTAAGTAAAGGCCAGGACTAAAGTACCCTGAACCGGCGGGAGTGCATGATTGAAGAAGGTAGAGGAAGCGAAAGTAGTGTGCCAGAATCGAGCAGTGGCAATCCATAACCTCTGCCTACCCCTATGAGGCAGATGCGTTATAGTATGTACGTATGTACCTTTATGCTGTACACACCAGTCTACAGTTCTGCCGCTGAAATTCCGCTTATCAGTTACCTTGATAAATATATTTTTCCGAATCAAATCATAGTATCTGATTTAAATTGTTTTAATCTGATTTATTTTTCTACTTTTTACTGATAACTGCCTGCCTCGGTGGCGTAGTTGTATTACAGTACGACTCCAAAGCTGAGGTCTCGGGTTCGATCCCCGGGTCGGGCAAAGTGGTATTGAGTTTTTCTATCCAGTATCAGCCCGGAGTCTGAAATTTGTGCCCGATATGGCGATAGGCTCGCCCCCTATCACATTATGGGACGGAATAATGGCGAATAGTGGGTGCACTAGTTGCGCCTCTGCCTACCCCTTCGGGGATAACAGGCGTGAGTGTATATGTAGAGTGTATATTATACTGATAAATACGAGTATTTCTTATTACAAATGATATATCTAGTAATTTATATCACTTGACTCCATTTTCAGTGTTAAAGGTATGTCTTCCCTAAAGTCGAGGGGCATCTAGAGAATTCCGCTACAGCATCCCGTAATTACCGAAAGTAAGCAACGTCTTCTCATCCAAAAGACCTCAGTGCTTGAAGACAAAACTCTTCAATCAGTGTGCGTTACCAGTACATATGGCACTGACACGTGGCCTCTGACTATGGGCCGCCTATTTCGGCTTACGGTTACTAAGCGAGCTATGGAGTGAATTATGCTCGGTGTTTCTCTATGTGATCAAATCAGAAATGAAGAGATCTGTAGAAGACATAGTCCGGCAGATTAGCAAGCTAAAGTGACAGTGGCATAGTTCACATAACTGCCGGCAGATGGGGCAAACAAGTTCTCGAGTGGAGGTCACGTATCGGCAAACGCAGCGATGGAAGGACGACTTGATAAAGGTCGCAGGAACACCCTGCATGCAGGCAGCTTTTAACAGGTCCGTCTGGAAGTCTTTAGGGGAGGCCTATGTTCATGTTGCTGATGATGATCCCCTGCCTATCGCAAGGGGCCTAAATGGGGCTTAAAGGTCGTAGAGCGAGCGCTGGGGGCTGTTCTTTTGACTACTCAAAGCGACTCTGAGCTGGACGTTAATACACTTGGTCTCCCACTGTCGTAGATGCCAAAAGCGTCCTTCACAATTCGAGGGATCTTAGCCCAAACAGAGAGGCCGCAATGCGTCATCGAATGGCGGGATTTGGTTGGTATGCCGGTAGACTATACAAACGGGTAGGCACTCGTCCCAATGCTTACTCGGATGTATACTCCCGAGTGTCGACAACGGGCCGTAAGACGGGTGAACCGTGAAATCAACATGACCGTTCCACTCACTTGAAGTTAGTTCTGGAATTTACATTTGTAACCGCTAGTATTATCAGGTATTTGTGTAACGTTGTTATATTTTCATTTAAATAGCGATGATCTTAAGATGCCTGAGACTGCCTCGATGGCGTAGTTGTATTACAGTACGACTGCAAAGCTGAGGTCTCGGGTTCGATCCCCGGGTCGGGCAAAGTGATATTGAATTTTTCTATTCAGTATCAGCCCGGAGTCTGGAATTTGTGCCCGATATGGCGATAGGCTCGCCCTCTATCACATCATGGGACGGAATGACGGCGAAAAGTGGGTGCACTAGTTGCGCCTCTGCCTACCCCTTCGGGGATAACAGGCGTGAGTGTATATGTATATGTATGTATCTTAAGATGCTGACTTTGACTTGAGAGCGTGTCAGCTGACATCACTTCATAAGGAAATTGAGTTCGATCTACGGCCCTTAATGCCTGCCACTTACTAACCTGGCTTACAGGAGTTGCAGTGTTGGTTGGGAGTGAGTGCCCAAAACGTCGTGAGAGTCCGTCTGGGCGGGTCTGCCACTGCACTGTTGTGTTTCTGTTTGAAGGACATTGTAGCCAGTGTAACTACAGGATATAATGAGACTTAACATCTTATGTCTCAGGATGACGAGCGCAGTGGAATGCCACACAGTACTTTGTAACTCAAGGTGCTGGATGGTGTTGCTACTGTTTATGGGTGGTCGTTTGCTTACCATCAGGCGAACGGCATGCTCGTATCGTCATTCAATGCAATAAAAAAAACATTGAAAAGGGAAAAGCGTATGTAGTTAATAAAATTAATACCGGGCGCTGTATTATATACTGCCCACTGTTGAGCACGGGCCTTCTTTACTGAGAGGAGTTACGCTTTAATCCACCACGCTGGCCTAGTGTCGGTTGGCAGACTTCATGTATACCTTAGACATTTTTTATAGAGAGCTCAGGTATGCAGGTTTCCTCACGATGTTTTCCTTCACCGTTAAAGCGAACGATAATGATAATCGATACACACAAAACTTCGTAATCAGAGGTGTGTTTGAGTTTTGAAACTGCGGATATTTGTCTCCGTCCGTTCCATTCCCAACGAAGCTATTGTAGTCTTTTATATAGTTAGCCTAGTTGGGAATGGAACGGTCTGCCGAGACAATGTCCGGAGGTTCAAACCCAAGGCACACACCTCTGACTTCTCGAAGTTATGTGTTATGTTTATCAATTATCATTCGCTTTAACGGACTGCCTCGGTGGCGTAGTTGTATTACAGTACGACTGCAAAGCTGAGGTCTCGGGTTCGATTCCCGGGTCGGGCAAAGTGATATTGAGTTTTTCTATTCATTATCAGCTCGGAGTCTGGAATTTGTGCCCGATATGGCGATAGGCTCGCCCTCTATCACATCATGGGACGGAATAATGGCGAAAAGTGGGTGCACTAGTTGCGCCTCTGCCTACCCCTTCGGGGATAACAGGCGTGAGTGTATGTGTGTGTGTTTAACGGTGAAGGAAAACATCGTGAGGAAACCTGCATACCTAAGAAGTTCTTTACAAGAATTTCGAAGGTATGTGAAGTCTGCCAACCCGCACTAGGCCAGCGTGGTGGACTAAGGCCTGAACCCTCTCAGTAGTAGACGAGGCCCGTGCTCAGCAGTGGGCAGTATATAATACAGGGCAGATTGCATTGCGTTATATAGTTAATCACCATTAATTAATATAGCGTGAGTTTGAAGCAATTTTAATGTTATCGTCGGTAACAGGATGTGGAGTGTAATAGAATATAGATATGTGGAGTACTTAACTGAATGTAAATTAAATTCCATTTCACTGGCTCGTTGGCGTAGTTGTGTAACTGCAGTTGATATATCTGCAATGCTGAGGTCTCGGGTTTGATTCCAGGGTCGGGCAAAGTGAGATAAGGTTTTTCTACCTAGTATCAACCCGGAGTCTGGAATTGTGCCCGATATGGCGTTATGATGTCTATTTCTACTACCAAGCAGCAGTGTGCATGCAATGTTGTGTTTTTGTAGTTTCGGAGCCTATTCAATACAAACAAACCAGCAATCAAATCTTTCCTTTTTATTAGGTATATAAATATAGATTTATAATCTAAGGTCTATTGTGATTAGTAGGAATGTATTTGTTTTCTGTTACAACATTGTCCTATTTAATAAACACTCGAAGAATTTCGAAATGTTATTGTCTTGGAACACTTATCTGATAATAACCACTTTAGGACAGCTTAACACAGAAGATGACATTACATAAATAATACATTTTCAAAAGATAATGATAATTATGGTTTATAGTTCTTATAATTACACGCCATACGCCGAATACCGGAGCCTGATAGGCTCGCCCCTATCACATCATGGGACAGAATACGCACGGCGAAAAGTGTGTGCACTAGTCGCGCTCCTGCCTACCCTTTTAGGCATAAACGGCGTATGAACTTAGATCTGTAAAATTATATTTCCGCGAACTTGTCATTTACTGACCTTGACTCAGTGTGCGATAAGTTATTACCTAATTGATAAGAAATATCGAATGTGACTTTATTATTAAATATCTTGGCGTTGCTTTCGCAGATTCGTATCTCGAAAATATTGCAAGTGGATTAAAATTCAGAAAGAGATGCTTCTAGAAGTTAAGTTTCATTATTCCCGGGGGAAACAACCGACTGCCTCGGTGGCGTAGTTGTATTATGGTACGACTGCAATGCTGAGGTCTCGGGTTCGATTCCCGGGTCGGGCAAAGTAATATTGAGTTTTTCTATTCAGTATCAGCTCGAAGTCTGGAATTTGTGCCCGATATGGCGATAGGCTCGCCCCCTATCACATCATGGGACAGAATAACGGCGAAAAGTGGGTACACTGGTTGCGCCTCTGCCTACCCCTTCGGGGATAACAGGCGTGAGTGTATATGTATATGTAACAACGGTTACAACTCACAATGCTTTTTTTCTTCCTTCTGAATGACGAGACGAGCATGCCGCTCACCTGCCGCCATCCTCTATGAGAGTATTAAGAGGACGTATTAATATACGTACGACGTATAAAATTTCGGCTATTTCAGTCATCTCTTCATCGTGATTATTTAAAAAATAAACTGATCTGATTAATTTATAATACATCATCGGAAAGACTATTTCAACACTAATGGAATAAACGAGCCAGATTTTTCATATCTTTCTTTGATTTCAATCTATCCCACAAGTTCCAACATCTGTTTCAGATTTTTTTTGTACGGAGACTCAAATTTGTAGTCATTTTCAATCAAAATTGTGCTTGAAACTAACTAACGAAAATGACTGGTTATTGGTATAAAAAGTCGCCTACAAGATAAATGCGATAATTTATTTATTTTGAATGTAAAAGGAGGCGCACTTATTTTCGCGCGCTAGCCCGCGTCTACTAGTTACTATATAGTATAGCAGCCGCGTTAGGTTACTATGAAACATGTATTACGAAATCTGCTTGATACAAAAAGTGGCCTTCAGAATATTTTATAGCTCATCTTTTAGTTTTGTATGATGATCGGGTTGTCTGTATGTTGCTGTATTAATTTATTTTAGGCTCAGCCCGTAAACTATGTTGTCTCATCTGTGGTCGAGTAAAGTAAACCCTATTCGCCTCGCTGTGAATTCGCTTCCAATTCCCTGTAACTTTACTTGACAACAAAAGAAACAACTCGGCTTTAGTCTTGGCTTCAAAATAAAAGGCTTTCCACACACACACGCGCACGCACGCACGCACGCACGCACGCACGCACGCACGCACGCACGTACACACATATATACACTCACGCCTGTTATCCCCGAAGGGGTAGGCAGAGGCGCAACAAGTGCACCCACTTTTCGCCGTCATTCCGTCCCATGATCTGATAGGGGGCGAGCCTATCGCCATATCGGCCACAAATTCCAGACTTCGGGCTGATACTGAATAGAAAAACTCAATATCACTTTGCCCGACCCGGGGATCGAACCCGAGACCTCAGCATTGCAGTCGTACCATAATACAACTACGCCACCGAGGCAGTCGGAATTTCAGTCAAAAATTAATTTAAGCAAAAAATTTCCATATTTTCAGTCAAAAATACTGCGTACCTTTTCGAGTTGAAATTAGGCAGCCTATAATATTTTTAGCCAGAACATGGGCTTCATTTCATTCAAATTCAAATAGGTTCTGCATTTCTATCTAAGAAACATCCTTTTCACATATTTACACATCGCACCTTTAGGATGAAAACGACACAATTCAAAAAGATAGAAAATTGGGTTATCGTCATAAAATTACTTAATACGAAGTACTCAATACAACAATAGTTCAAACACAGCCATATTCAAGCAGGGAAAGGACAAAGCTGTTATATCGGTCCCTTTTTTATTACATTTTTTTAAATTAGGAACTAGTTTTTAGTCATTTAAAAATGACAACTCAAATTTCTATTTTTTGAATTGTGTCGTTTTCGTTCTAAAGGTGCGACATGTATATATAGGTTTGGCTCAAACATTAAACACTATACGAAGGCAGCGCCATCTATAAAAAAAACATTATTTCCCATGGAAGCAAATTACCGCTGGAAACACGCTTCTAACAGATTGGTCTGGAAAATTTTGGGGGAGGCCTATGTCCAGCAATGAACTTTCAAAGGCTGAAGAACAAGAAATTACTACAATAAAAACGTCTATGTTAATCCAGGACATGACTTACCCGTGTGTCATCCAAATCCGTTCAGTTGTTTCTTCGTTTACTTCCAACGAACATTCAAACATTTTTAATATAGGTAGGCTTCTTTACTGGTGGTAGGACTCTCATATGTAAGAGTCCGTCTGGGTGGGTACCACCGCAATGTCTATTTCTACCGCCAGCAGTGTGCATGCACTGTTGTGTCGGTTTGAAGGACATTGTAGCCAGTGTAACAACTGATAATGAGACTTAACATCTTAAGTTTCAGGATGACGAGCGCAGAGGAATACCACACAGTACAGAGTACTTTATAATTCAAGGTGCTGGATGGTGTTTCTACTGTTTATGAGTGGTCGTATCGCTTACCATCAGGCGAACGGCATGCTCGTCTCATCATTCCATGCAATAAAAAGAAAGGATAAGTAATATTATGTCTTGTAAAATGGAGTTTCAAGCAAAGCCAAATATGCCTAGTGTTAATTCGACTCATTTCAAATTCACTTTCGATTGAAAGGTCATGTCGCATCTGCCAAATGTCAAGGCTGTTGGGACCCGTTCTACTCGTTTTGTATCTTTGGCTTGTAAAAATGGAATATGGACAAAATACTTATACCAACCAAAACCCGCGGTGGCCTTCAACGCATACGGGACGGCCCCGGGGTATCTTGTTGCACGAAGATAGCTGCATGGAACCGCCCCTGCGCGATGCCGCGGTACGGCCCTTCTCTAAATGACGGGCTAAGCAGCCCCTGAACTCCAAAGCACGCCTTTGGCGTCTACGACTGCAGGAGACCGACCACCCGCAATGTCGTCCACTTCGGAGTCGCTGTTTCTGTCAAGTTGACATGTGAAAAATATTAAGGCATATAGTTAGTGAGTTAGCTTAGGTTTCGTAAGCTCAAATTTAAAAATGAGAATGTAACGACAAAATCAACATGCCATAATGAATACGTTATAAAACATTGAAATATGGATGGAAGCTTTGAATATGGAGAGCTGTTAAATAACAATAATCGCAAATTGTGACGTTACCGAGTATCATCGGTCATAAAGCTGCGTGCGAGAGAAAGAGATAGCGCATACATACGGGTCGAATACAGAACCTCATGGGCGTATATGTGGGGGTTTTAGGGGTTCGGACCCCCCTTTAGCCTACAACAAAAATAATCCGGGCCACAAACACATTGTAATGCCTACGTGCACTGTTAAGAAACATACAAACATCCAAACATTTTCACTAACTTTTGCATTTATATAAAATAGACCCAACAAAGCCCAACGCAAAAACACCACGTAAACTGAAAATGCTTATAATAAAACTTTCAAAAAGGACATGTCCAAAAATGGGCCTGAAAAACTAAACAAGACAGTTAATATATATTTGGATAGAACTCCTGAAAACTAGCCTGCAATAAATCATTTAATTTTAAAGACCTCTAATTTTGAGATGCATGTAATTTTGTTTGGCTTGAAAACTGCACTTAATATGAATGTTATCAGAAAAGTTGGTTATGAATGGAGGGGTCTATAAATATTTTTTTTATGGATCTAAGTTCCATATGTTGCCCCTTTTAATATCCCTAAAGTTTGAGCCTGTTTAGATTTTGACGTCCAGCATCCATAAAAAAAGCGGACATCTTTGCATTTTTCTTTGGTGTATGGGTAACTTATTTATTGAAAGGAGTTTTTGATGTCATGGGGTGTCAAGAACCCATGCTACGCCATTTTGGTATCCTAGGAGCTCCCTATATGAAAGTTATAGCTACACCCGTGCAGAACCTCCTTTTTGGAAGTCAGTTAAAAATGTTTGTCGGACTTAAACAAATAGGCACGAATGTTTATACAATAACACCTGTTTAAAAAAACACTTGAATAACGTTAACAAATGCATGTATATCGCACAATATAATTATAATGACGTCAATACAATTGCGATTCAAAAAGTGCTAGAATCTGTCATATTGTGTAAGGTGACATCTTTTCGGACAAAAACGAGCATCCCACCACCAAAACCTACAGTCATGTTTTTCAAAATGAGTACAAAAACTTTGCTAACCATATCAAAAATATATTAACCTGTCCAACCCCTATATCATACTGGCATATAGCATTCCTGGCTTCGAATCCCGGGTCGGGCCAAAAAAACTTTGTGACTGGGTTTTTCCATCTTAAAAAATTACTCAGTCGCAGCTCGGAGTCAGGAAGTTGGCGGTGTGATACCTCCGTACCTCAGAAAGCACGTAAAGCCGTTGGTCCTACGCCTGATCTCTTTCCGGTCATGTCGGATTGCCGTCTCACCGGACAATGAGAGTGAAGGAATAGCGAGTGCACCTGTGTATTGCGCACACACTTGTGCACTATAATATCTCCTGCGTACCTGGCTGATCTCCGTTGAGATTGGCCGCCGTGGCCGAAACTGTCTAGGAGGATTTCATATATCATACTGCTGGCGCGGCGAACTTCGTATCGCTTCAGAATCAATTAATGTTATGTTAACTTATTCGTTTTTTATTAATATTAAATGAATTAAGCCCAACAATTGATGCACATAAATCAAAATTATAAAGTTATATATTCATACACAGACAGAGAAAAGCAGACTATTGAGCGCGACATGTCACGATAATGACTATAAGTACCTCTTTGACATTTTCCACATTCATAGTTCTCAGCATATATTTTCACCGATTATGGGCATACCGTCCATCCATACCATTCACATTCGCTCTGTAAATACTTTTCGTGACTCGTCTTTCAACCATCCTCTCCACGGTGCCCAAGTTATCTCAACATACTTCTTTTAATTTTAATCACCACATCATCTTTCAATTTATAACGTTCTCTTATCATACTATACCCATGCGATAAGAAATAGTGACTCTACATAATATACTGTGTAAGGACTACTAAGTGCACTTCCACCCCATTCACTCGACTTTCATGCTTCTTCTGCTAATCCGGCATTCCCTTCGTCGCCAACAGCACAGTATTGCGAATCGCTATTCTTGTTCCCCTTGCCCTGATACAGGCTTTGGAGTTCTCATTACACAGACTTCAATGCCCTTACCAGGCGGCCCTCAGTCCCATACGTTAATGACCACGTTGATCGCAGCTTATTCCTCGGCACATGATCATAACCCTTTTCCAAGTTTGCGAAGGCACAAAAGACTGTTTTGATTTGGCCAAATGTTCCTCCGCCATGTACCTTATGGAAAAGACTTGGTAAATCAAACAAACAGTCCAAAATATTTTTCTGTGTGTACGAAAATTGACGTTTAAACGATACAGCTAATCTCAACTAATGGAGAGTTGGAACTCAACTCTTTAAAATTACTTTTCACCTTTGAGTATCTAGCAAATCAATACACACAATTACTCACAAAGCTTTTCACTGACGAATTTCCAAAACAATCGTATGAAGAGAATTCATTAAAACCAATTCCAATACAAACACTGTCAAAAACTTAATAAAAATTGCATTGCTAAATCATCATCATCATCATCAGCCTTTATCAGTCCACTGCTGGACATAGGCCTCCCCTAATGAGCGTCTGCAGTCTTTCGCAGATCGTCATCCCACCTGGCCAGAGGGCGTCCTACACTACGTTTTCCCAGTCGCGGTCTCCACTCAAGAACACGTTTACCCCAGCGGTTGTCGGTTCTTCGTGAGATATGGCCAGCCCACTGCCACTTCAGTATGCTAATTCTTTGAGCTATGTCGATAACTTTGGTTCTCTGTCGGATGTATTGCTAGATAATCAAAGAAAATTCGTGAAAACTAAAAAAAAATGCTAACTCGCGCAGCGGTATGCAATGAAAGGAGGTAACATGAAATTATAACATACTCTTTGCGACCGCCACAGGGACTGCACAACTGAATCAGCTGTCAAATAAAAAGTAAAAACAATTGAATTTCACAGTATTTCGATTACTACTTGCAATCAAACAATATTGCGACTATAAGCTATCCTATCTTTCAAGTCGGATCAAACTGCACACGGTGTGCAAATTTGATTAAAATCGGTTAAGTAGTTTAGGAGTTAATCGCGGACAAACAACGTGACACGTAATTTTTATACAATATATTAAGATAAGATAGATGTATGCGGAAACCCTATATACTCGGACGCCGGCGTCCGTAGCGGGGCTTGACGAGTCAAAAGAAAAATTGACTAGTTTTTTAACCGACTTCAAAAAAAGGTTCAATACTCGATACGTGTGTATGTATGTATGTATGTAAATTTGTATGGCCGCAAGTTTCTCAAAAACTACTGATCCGATTTGGATAGGGTTATCATTATTCAAATGTATATTTTTTAGAGAAGCTTTTGGTATATAATTTATTACGATCTGCCGAAGGTCTTCGGAGATACACAATGGAACTCTTCAATAACTAACAGCAGATGACTCGCGAATGCTGCAATCCAATATCTATTATGTATTGTTTACCCTATTCTACAATTTAATCGGCTAAAAATCATAATATTGTTACTGCATATTTCCTTTTTCAAATGTTTCAAATTAAAACATAACATTTTGTTCTTTACCCTTGAACAAAAATTACCTTACAATAAAGCGTAAGACTCAAGTATTTTCTAAATAAAGTCGCTTGCCAGCTCTCAAATGGACGATGTTTGCATACTAACCACTCACGGGGCATCGAACCGACTCACGCTGACCATAACAGGCTCCTAGACTGAATCAAGATCATTTGGTACTGTAAAATGGCGTGATTAAGGAAGGGTGAATCTTATTATTATAAAGAGGAAAGAATTTATTGTTTGTTTGTTTGTAATGGATAAACTCTAAAACTACTGGACCGATTTTGGTAATTCATTCACTAATAGGAAGCTACATTACCTACTCCTGAGTGCTATAGGCTACTTTTTATAACGGGAAAACATTTTTTTCACGCGGGCGGAGCCGCGAGCAGAAATCTAGTAATAAATAAAATAAAAAAGCTTTTTATTTCCTACCAGTTTTTTTACATAATAAAGATTACTTCTAATTTAATTCGGTTTTTTCTCTTCTCGCCCTTTTGGTTAAGATAAAAGTGCATCTTACTAATATCAGTGAGAAAATATTTGGATTAGATTATTAGCTGTTTGTATATTTGTTAGAAGTAAACGCAGAAACAACTACATCTTTATGGCATTATGATTGAATGATGAGACGAGCATGCCGTTCGCCTGATAGTAAGCAATACGACCGCCCATAAACAGGAGTAACACCATCCAGCACCTTGACTTACAATGTGCTGTGTGGCATTACACTGCGCTCGTCATCCTGAGACATAAGATGTTAAGTCTCTTATGTCCAGTAATTACACTGGCTACAATATCCTGCAAACCGAAACACAACAGTGCATACACACTGCTGGCGGTAGAAATTGACATTGCGGTGGTACCCAACCAGACGGACTCTTACATATGAGAGACCTGCCACCGGTAAAAAAAATTAACCCGGTAATTTCCTGCCATGGAAAATGCTTAATGGGTATTTTTTATCTGATTGTTTAAGCAGATGACGCGTGCGTTGTACTGTGTTTTAGGTACTTTTGAAACGAGAAAGGCTTTTCACGCGGGCGAAGCCGCCAGCAATACCTAATAAAGACATAAATAGTTTTGTTGAATTAATCTCACTTTAATGGCGTTATTAGATATGAATAGGGGACGAAATTCGCGCTTAGACAAGGGACCTTGCGATGTCCAATTTAGGTCCTTTTAGGTCACCACCCTGTCTAACAACGTATCTCAAGCATCTACGAAATTGTTGAAATCAGGGCCCATTTTTTTGCTGCCGTCCGTGGCTGGTACGGACAGACTCTCGAATACTACCATCTCAACTTAGAAATAGTAAATTACATATTTATTGGCACGCGTACGAAGTAATTTTAGCTATAAGGAAGGATTGCGACACACAGCGCGCCAAATTGTGACACTGCGACCTTACGCCTTTCACTTTTGTCTACTGCGTAAAAACAAAGTCTATGATCTCTGGTCCTGGCTTGAAAACAATTTATAATGAGCACATTTTGAATTTCGATCTATACCTAGTCTTGGGGTAAGTTCGGATTGCCGGGTGAGACCGTTGATTCAATACTGCTAAAGCCTGGCGGAAACTAATTCAGTGACAAGGAAAAAAAACCGGCTTTGAGTTGTGTGTTCGTGTTAAGAAATGTAGTTTTTTTATACAGCACTGTAAAGGGACCCCTTGAATCAGACAGTAATTAAAAAAAAATTGCTCGCAGCTTCATTCCGATGCAGCATCTTATCGGAACAAAGAATCCTTGTTCTGCCTGTAATTAAGATTTCATCAATTAAAAAAAATAGATAGCTATCACTTAACAATTCTTTTTAAAATAATTATATATGTCGGAGACAGAGTGGCGGCCGATATAGATATACGTAGGTTCACATAATAAAAGTCACAAATGAATTCTCTTTAACTCGCTATTTATTGTTCGTTCGTCAATTATTACGTAATCGAATGTTCACAGAGTACAATACCACGTCAGGAATAGTTATTAACTTTGGTTATTATAACACACTGCATATCGAGACAATTACTTAACCGTTTGGTTAAGTGATTACAATCAACTCACCTAGTAACAACTCGAAATAACATAGTAACCGCTTTACTAAGCACTGACCGATATGAACACCACCATAGTTACCACATAGTACCGAACTGCACCCAACTACTTGCAACACAACCGAACTTAATGACGACAGACTAAGACTGTTCCTTCAAATGATTGCGCACCCCTTTTATGCACCCAACTGTCGCTCCGAGAATTCAACACGATTTTTATTTAGTCTTACCCGACGTAATATATTCAAACACCCTCAATGAGATTAATAAAAATGACAATTCCTTTTTATACTTCCTTCCTGTCCCGACACGGCCATTCTGGCAAGACACACGTCCTCGTGTGTTACTCTGAATGACACAAAGTACGATCATCACGTAAACTTAACAACACTCTTCAAAACAACATAGTTAGTACCAAAAATGTGATTAATAAAAATTATAACTCCCTTTTATACTTCCTTCCTGTCCCGACACGGCCATTCTGGTAAGACACACGTCCTCGTGTGTTACTCTGAATGACACAAAGTACGATCATCACGTAAACTTAACAACACTCTTCAAAACAACATAGTACCAAAAATGGTTGAAGGTCCGTCTCGATTGCCAAATGCAAACCACATAATCTAACCAATTAAGCCTGCATGTGACCTCTAGTTACTCTCATCTCTTCGCACTCTATCGCTTCCTTTGAAACCAAACCACCGCCAGAACCACCCGCGCAACGCACAACCACGGATTGCTTACACAGTAAATTACCGATTCCCAACGGACTACTAAAGTCCACTCCAGATCATCATGCAAACTTAATTACTGTCATTTCCACTTGTCTCTGCTACAATTTCATTGATTATCTCAAAACTTAACCTTCAAGCATTTTTCGCTAACGCACGCTTCATGAAAATTTAACACCGAATAATTAAATGACAATTTAAAATTCCAATTAAAGTGTAAGAACCCAACCAAAATTTTAAAACTTAGGAATTAATGCTGTCATGAATTTAGAATTATTTCTGCAGTCATACCAGTGACCATAATCGATAGGCAAAGAAAGTTATCGCTGTAACCATTTGCACAAGTTACTGTAGTCAGTTGCTTCCATTGTTCAAACGTTAAGGAAAAGCTCGCAATGTGTCTCCCTAAGTGCAAGGGATTTAAGAAACAAATCTAATTTTAAAATTCAGTTAAATCACGTATAGTGACATGATACTCCTGACATGTGATCGTTCTCTTACGTATGTTTTACAAAATAGACAGCACCCCCAAATCGCCCTTCCGCCATCACTTCCTAGTACCTCCTAACAAGAGAGAAGTAGTGACGGTAACAAACTCTCAAGGATACAGCTGTCCAATAGTTATTAGAACTGTATACAATGCAAACAATTCTTATCTAAACGGAGATCAGTGCCACTGACGATCAGCAGCAATCTTCCCTCGGAAGCGGCTCAGTAGCTGCACTGCACTGCACACTGTCTTCGAACCGGAGTAGACACGTCACACGCGGCACCACCAGCAGTAATTTCCAATGCCTGCAAACAGAAAATATACGCAGCAGCATCACATCGCTCGGCCTATTCTGACCTTACATTAAGACTCTTCCTAACTACTAAAATCACTATTTCAGTTATGCTTGTTTACCATCAGGACCAAATTTGCTACAATGATTCAGACCCAGTGGAGGATGATCACGCTATAGTTACAACACAATACACAAGACACATATAGTGAGCAGATTGTAATTTATTTACTATTTTCACAATATAAGACTGGTCGAAGTCACGTCATCGATTTGATCACACAGCCATTCTTAACCACATGGACTTGATCACACAGCCATCCTTTACCACATGGATTTGATCACACAGCCATCCTTTACCACATGGACTTGATCACACAGCCATCCTTTATCACATGGACTTGATCACACAGCCATCCTTTACCACATGGACTTGATCACACAGCAGTCCTTAACCACATGAACTTGATCACACAGCAGTCCTTAACCACATGCACTTGATCACACGGCAGTCCTTAACCACATGGACTTGATCACACAGCCGTCCTTAACCACATGGACTTGATCACACAGCCGTCCTTAACCACATGGACTTGATCACACAGCCGTCCTTAACCACATAGATCTTGTACAAGATTTTAACCACAAAGATCCTTTTCGAGATATTTTACTGGAACATTCACCACACAGATTTATTGCGAGAACAGGCTCATCTACTTTGTTCTAGCGTTGAACGTTTCAATCACTACTTCACTTTCAGGCTTTTCCACAATCAATCGCAGGGACAAATAAAAAAAAAAAACTCAACACAACAAAATGAAAACTTCTCACCAAAGTGCAAGAATCTTCAAACTCCTGATGTCCAAATCCTCTATCACCGCTGTTAATGTCAGATCCACCAAAGGATCCCGCAGAGGCTCTTCAGTAGTCACAGCTTACGGCGTCTTCTAACGCTGAATACTTTAAGTACTCCCTGCAAGGATCTCCAGTTCCTGCAATCAAAAATATCGCAACAGCATCAAACCGTTCACCCTATCCTGAACTTAAATCAAGTCACGCATCAATCTTTGAGCGGGAATTCAGTAGTTATCTTAATATGAGGACAATCACAAAATTATCGCACGTCTCGGTCTTAATTCAAAAATTTTAAACAATGGGAAACATTGACCATGAAAGGCTAGCAATCCTTCAGACCCAACACTATACACCTAGATCACTTTTGTAAACCAATGCTATGCACAGTCATAGTTTCCAACAACAGGTACCTACTTGTCCTTAAGTTTAAGGACGGTTCTGTACCAACATAAACCACGAATAGCTCGTTAATCCATGGCTGCACATGCCCTATTAAACAAGATCTCAACATTTGTAAAGGTTACCAAGAAATAAAAGAAATCACATAAGTTGAATTACGGTTGGACTTCCCTTTAAGGAATCTTTTTATGCTAAGTAGTTAGTAGTAGAAATTAAAAGTTTTACCAATTTAAGCCATGAACGATATTTTGTACTTAAAACTATCATTTAACGGAAAATATTTGAACTTTCATAAGTAGTCAACAAGTCAAATATCACTGCCATTATATCTGGACAGCAATCTTATTGACACAAAATCCACACACAATCCACTATGCGAATTACACAAGAAAATGGCTATACTTTTCTTTTTACACTATACGGTACTTGACTTACATCCACAAATAGATTGTTACGTCCAAGAACTAGGTACATGACTACTAAACGAAATTCCAATATTTTTAGAGATAACCAAAAAATAATAATAAAGGAAACCATAACCTTCAAATAAGGATTATGGGTCATACGATACCAAACTTCCCGTAGTGCTGCAGTAAGCATATCTGTCTTCATATATAGCCACACATGATACGCGATGCAATAGTTAGCATCAACCGGTACTAGACAACCGTACAGTCATGTCTGGGACACCAACTACGACGCACCATACGGCAGCACATCTACCGGAACGCTTGAGCACCAACAGGAACGTTTGAACACCAACAGTTCAATCGCGGTACACACGCGATTCTCTTTCATTCGAAGTCGTATGCACATAAAATCACAAATGACCATGCGATAGTTATATTTCACATGTTGTCACTATTCACGTTGTAGTCTTGTTCTTATTCCGACATTACTCAATGCAATTTTTTTTCTTCATGTAAATTGCGGGTACTTAAATAGCTTCTCCATAGTACCATTAATTGCATTTCACATATCTGCGGGAATAGGCTCATCCCACCTTCTGATGTCGGAGACAGAGTGGCGGCCGATATAGATATACGTAGGTTCACATAATAAAAGTCACAAATGAATTCTCTTTAACTCGCTATTTATTGTTCGTTCGTCAATTATTACGTAATCGAATGTTCACAGAGTACAATACCACGTCAGGAATAGTTATTAACTTTGGTTATTATAACACACTGCATATCGAGACAATTACTTAACCGTTTGGTTAAGTGATTACAATCAACTCACCTAGTAACAACTCGAAATAACATAGTAACCGCTTTACTAAGCACTGACCGATATGAACACCACCATAGTTACCACATAGTACCGAACTGCACCCAACTACTTGCAACACAACCGAACTTAATGACGACAGACTAAGACTGTTCCTTCAAATGATTGCGCACCCCTTTTATGCACCCAACTGTCGCTCCGAGAATTCAACACGATTTTTATTTAGTCTTACCCGACGTAATATATTCAAACACCCTCAATGAGATTAATAAAAATGACAATTCCTTTTTATACTTCCTTCCTGTCCCGACATATATATTGTAGAGATTTTTTTAATCATTGTTAGTTTTTTTATTGACATACACCGTTGTGTGACGCATATTAATTTCTTGTTTTTATTCGGCTGTGTGTACAAACTTGTTTCCATTTTGTTTCTTAATAAAGGTGTCATTTATCAAAGTATGTACATTGTATAATTAGATTTGTATGGTGCTTCGTCATATACCTAATCGTTTCCAATAATAATTAAATAATTCTTTAAATATAATTATTGTAGTTTGTACACAAGTATTATGTAATTAAGTAATTAGTGCATTTTTGATTAGTCGCTATACATTGTGTTCGAAAATTCCAATTTTAAATAACTGACCGTTTCGAATTATAGTGCATGCTGTGCTTTGAAACGTATTGCCGTTAGGAGTTTCGACAAAACGCGACTCACTTGAAACATTTAAAAAAGGAACACAAAATCGTTAACTACTTTTTTTCTTTTAGTACGTTTGCAATTTGCAATATATTTTTTGTATATCCATCTCTGATTAGTATTCAGACAGAAAAAGAGGGGCGCTATTGAATTTTCCAGACAACAGTAATCCTATAAGTCCTACTTGATTGTGAAGTACTTACGGAATTGTATAAAAGTTATATGATTATAATAAATGCCACGGATTTGAATGTTTAGGCCACAGATAGAGATTTACATAGCAGCCTATATATAATGTATAATCTTTATCTCAAATAAGTGCACAGGTGAACTTAACTTCTAGAAAGGTCAATCAACGGGCGCCGCAAGCAACACAGTTAAAAAAACAGCCGGTGTTGATTATTAGGCCGTGTCTAATAACGACCTTGCGGCTTCCACCTTTCTATATTGTCTATTGCAAATCAATTACTAAACGCATTACGGGCACTCTAATTTTAATTTTAGAATTTATTTAAGTACTACGTTTTAAAAAAAATATCATTTTTGGTTCGTGTTTTTTTTAAATTCAAAAGACACGTCCAATAACGGGCTTAAAATTCTAACCAAGACACACACACTTGCCTTTTATCCCGGAATGGGTAGGCAGAGGCGCAACTAGTGCACCCACTTTAAGCAGTTATTCCGTCCCATGACGTGATAGGGGGCGAGCCTATCGCCATATTGGTCACAAATTCTGATATTGAATAGAAAAATCAAATATCACTTTGCCCGACCCGGGGATCGAACCCGAGACCTCAGCACTGCAGTAGTACCATAATACAACTACGCCATCGAGGCAGTCTAAGCAAGATACTTTATGCATATTTGAATACCTACTCCCAAAAGCTGGGCCATTCCAATAAATCGTATAATTTTAAAATCCTCCTGTGGTCCTTTAATATCCATAATGTTTAAGCCTGGTTAGATTTTAAGGAAGTGGACGATAGCCTAGTTGGGAATGGAAGAAGTGGACGATAGCCTAGTTGGGATTGGAACGGTCTGCCGAGACAATGTCCGGAGGTTCAAAACCCAAACACACCTCTGACTTTTCGAAGTTATGTGTGTATTGTTTATCAATTATCGTTCGCTTTAACGGTGAAGGAAACCATCATGAGGAAACCTGCATACCTGAGAAGTTCTCTGAATTTCAAAGGTATGTGAAGTCTGCCAACCCGCACTAGGCCAGCGTGGTGGACTAAGGCCTAAACCCTCTCAGTAGTAGAGGAGACCCGTGCCCAGCAGTGGGCAGTATATAATACAAGGCTGGTATTATTATTATTATTATAGATTTTAAGGCCTGTACAAAAAGCGGACATCTTTCGCAAGTAGGTAAATATATGCCAGCGTGGTGAACTACAGCTTAAACCATAAACAACAAGGTCTATATTGGTGTTAATACGCTACTTATTATCCTTTAAAAGTAAAATATATCATCCTACAAAAGAATTTATCCCAGCTAGTACAATAAAGAAAATATTAAACCTTGTACGCAAAAATTGAAATTGGTTTTCGTCGCAACAATCGTGTTTTGCAACGCTTGAGTAACAACTTACGTGTAACCGTTTTGGATTTTACTGAACGAACGAATGTCTTACCTGATCGCCCAGTTATAGAAATCAAATTGCCTACATACACCGTCACGCTCTAATCTCATAGGGGTTGGCAGAGAATATTGAGCGCCATATGTTACGATCTTGACGCACCTTATTCGCCTCTTCCACATTCATAGTTTATATATTTTCGCCGGTTAAGTGTACTACTGTCCTTTTTGGAGTAGTATTTGATCAGAGAATGTTCTTCTCAAATGTTTCTTACCAGCTGTACCATCCACATTTGCTCGATATATAGCTTTCGTGATCCATCTTTCATCCATCTCCTACACGTATTTCTTACAATCCAAAATGTATCGCCTTGGGTGGATCCATGGGCTAAATATACACACAAGTTATGGAAGTCAATGCGTAGAAACGTCTTGAAGTTTTGCATCTGTTGAGCTAGTATTATGATTGGCTGTATACCTAGAGCACCTACTTTTCACCTGTGTGTTCTGTCCCATAATATAAGGGGCGAACTTGACATATCGAGCACAAATTCATGATTCCAAGCTGATAATTAGCATAAAGAAGCCCAGATAGTCAGATTGCCGAAAAAATAAATATATTCAAGGGAGCCTTTTCTATTCTTTTTGCAATTGTGGTCTTTCTAATCGAAGGACGACTGGCGATTTGAAGTTTTAGTAAGCTACTTATGTCGGTGCCTGTACAAAAAATCTAGTTAGGTACGGTTTTATACTACTAACAGACGATTAGATTTGGTATCATGCGACCAATTCGTCACGCGGTACAGTCTTCACGCCATCGAACCGTACCATGCGACGTCCAGTTGTATGCAACCAAGTTTGATGGACAAGCCATCGAACCAGCCGTACCAACAATAATAATAATAATGTCCATCGAACCGGGCCCCACACGATGCGATACATACCGTTCGATGGCATACCGTTTTAATGGTTCGGCTGTACCAAATCGCATCGTATGTGCCCACTTTTAGACTAACGGGTACGATATAGCTAGTCTTCCAGTATAAATTTCTCCTATGACCTTACATTCCGAGAACATATTACCTAATTTATGCGCTACCTCCCACTCTGATTGTTCGAATCGTTTTATGTTTTACTAGACTTCTGCTCGAGGCTCCGCCCGCGTCAAAGTTTTCCGGGATAAAAAGTAGCCTATAGCAGTCAAGAAAGTAGCTTCCTATTAGTGAAAGAACTTTCAAAATCGGTTCAGTAGTTCCTGAGATTAGCGCGTTCAAACAAACAAACTCTTCAGCTTTATAATATTAGTAGGTATAGATTATGTCATGTTCACTCACTTACTCACACACGCACGTACGTACGCAAACACATACAAACAATTCCGTTATTCTAATTTTAATTATTTTGACAGATTTCATAGAATTGTTTTGATTTTAAAACAAACTTTTACAATGTTTCTAAGACAAGGTTAGCCTACTTTGGTAGTCATTGTAAAAAAATGTAATTATTGTGTATAACGTTTCTATTTTCACAATGTATTTATTATTTAAAAAATCCAAATGATGTAGTGGTTTCAACAGAGTCATAAATGCGTTCTAGATCACTAATTATACTTATGAAATCATCCCTAGTTCTTTTCTTTTTAACCCCTGACCAAAAAGAGGGGAGTTATAAGTTTAGGGTATTTGTATGTCTGTCTGTGGCGTCGTAGCTCTCAAACGAATAGACCGATTTGGACGCGGTTTTTTTTTAAAGCTGATGTGACTGCGATGGTTCTTAGCTATAATTTATGAAGATCTGTTCAGGCGTTTCAAGATTATCAGCTCATTTCCAACTAAAAAAGTCCGAATGATTTTAAATTTGCTGTACTATGACTTTGGAAATATTTTTAAACGTGAGCTGATGCTGCGGCATCATGTAGTCTGCGGAATACCCAACTCCTTAGCAACTTATAGCAGATATAGTTTGTTTGGGCTCATAAGGATGGGCTCAACGAGATGGTGATAGTTGATTATCAATGCCCCACGACGGAGAATAAAGTAATTTAGAAAGTTTGAAATAAAAATTAAATTAAAATTTAAATAACCCCCGACACAAAAAATCTCTAAAAAGTAAAATAATAATAGTGTCTTTGTCGTTTAAGTACCTAGTAATATTTTGACCCAAGCGTCCTCACGTCGGGGGACCGAACTCCGGACCAGGGAGATGAAAATCCTTCTTTAGCTGTCCCCCGACGCGACGCTTGGGGCAAAATATTACTAGGTACTTAAACGACAAAGACACTAATATTATTTTACTTTTTAGAGATTTTTTGTGTCGGCGGTTATTTAAATTTTAATTTAATTTTTATTTATATATTGTTTTAGTGATTAGTACAAAATTACATTTTAACACACACACAGACGAGCGCGCGTGCGCACGCACACACACACACACACACACACACACAAACACACTCACACCTTTTATCCCCGAAGAGGTAGGTAGGCAAAGTCGCTACTGTAACCCACTTTTCGCCATGCGTATTCCATAGATAAAAAAAAAACACAATAAAACACAAAATAACATTAAAAATAATCATTTATTATGAGGAACATTTATACATAATTTCTTTAAGTACGAAATAATACGCGAAGCAGATTTAAAGCAATAAAAATATTGTCTCTGGTAGCAATTTTGGCGCCATGAAAAACGATTACAATTATTTTAATTGCTCAGCTTTTAGTAATAATAAATGTTATTAACTAGCTGTAAAAATATTATATCTGATAGATGAAGAAGTAAGTTGTACAAAAATTATGCGTATACATCTAAACAAAAACCAAAACGCAGTTTCTTCGCTACGTTGCGCGTTGGAGAGCTTTTATGAATTTTATAGCACCCAAATTGTTTAAACGTTAAATTATAAAATGTATAGGAACATTTATCTATTTTATTCAGATGCTAACATAATTCCCAAACTGCCACTAGAGACGATTCTAACCTTCATAGTGATAAACTTCCCGAGAATAATGACAACAAAAAGCTAATGTTCTTAATTTAAATTACCTAATGATGCAACCACATAATCGCTCAACATTCCGACGGTTCGTCCAATCGTTAGTATGTTGAAAGATGAGCAGGGTCAATTGAGCGTAAAATATAGTCAGCTTACTTTCTTTAGTTTATGATTTTGGCGCGCTTTCCATCAATAATACAAAATTGTATTAACATCTTAGATTAACATTGATATAGAACCTTTGTATTTTAAAAATTAAACTTGCTAATGCCAGCTCATATTTTTCTGTCATCATTATTCTTGAGAAAAAAAAATCAAAATTAATGACTCGATGAAACCGACACTGAATGACATAAAATTATTGAACAGTGAAATGTATAGGTTTTTCAGTGCCTTTGCATCAAGGATAAAATAGAAAAAAAAACAAAATACTGCACTATTTTACAATATCTATGAAATCATTCATTATGCAATCTGTGATGATTTTCCCGCCAAATTTGCCATTTAGTAAAAAATGGCATTTCTTACACCAATAACTTCCTAATATAATTTGATAATCGTTATCATATTGTCACATAATTTCATTTTTCTATTCATACATTATTACATATATTATACACAATTTTGGAATATTTCTTCAATAAAACCCGCGCAATCAAAAATAAGTTAAGTGCAAGAAATCCATATATTGGGATTTTTTTGGCAGTTTAAAAACTTTATTCCTTT
Source organism: Lapara coniferarum (assembly GCA_949316025.1). Classification (NCBI taxonomy): domain Eukaryota; kingdom Metazoa; phylum Arthropoda; class Insecta; order Lepidoptera; family Sphingidae; genus Lapara; species Lapara coniferarum. The sequence continues at coordinate 21,017,281 of OX438929.1, forward strand.
TTTATGGGAAAAAAATAAATGAGCATTTTCCCGGGCTTTTTACCACGGGATTTTCAACAAATCGCACCTTTTACAAATCTATTTTATATCTAGTTTAAAACTAAAATTGTATTTACAATTTTGCATTACACAGGCATTAATATATTAAAATGGTCGTAAAGTTGTCTTTTGCCAGCTTTTTTAAAAAATACAATTAAAAAGTATTCTAGTGTTTTATAAGCCCGAAAAGGCCTTATAAGTTGCTGCAGAAAAGCTACTATTGATAATAAGCCGCGTCTACGTAAAAATGCAATTGATTGCATTGTGTAACAATTTTTTTTAACATAAATATTTAAAGCATTTTTATACAACACACTCACGTCATTTATCCCCGAAGGGGTGGGCAGAGGCGCAACTAGTGCACCCACTTTTCGCCGTTATTCCGTCTCATGATGTGATAGGGGCCGAGCTTATCGCCATATCGGGCACAAATTCCAGACTCCGGGCTGATATTCAATAGAAAAATTAAATATTACTGCCCGACCCGGGGATCAAACCCGAGACCTCAGCATTGCAGTCGTACCGTAATAGAACCAACGCCACCGAGGCAGTATTTCTGAAGTAGGCTCGACTAAATCCAAAGTAATAGGGAATACCGCGAAATATTCGCGACTTGCTGATTTTTCAACGATTTCTTATAATATTTTTGACAAATTGTCATTTTAGTAGGCGACGCGAGGCTTGTACTTATATTAAGATGAATAAAATGAATAAAATGCTCTACAATGAGATCGCTTAACGAATGGAATAAGTAAATCTAAATGTGATGATATGTAATTTCGTGTATTAAAAGCTGATTTTTTTTACATAGAACCTCCTTTTTTGAATCTGTGAAATTATATTTATGAAGGTCGTAGAATGATATAATTTGTATTCAACAGAATAGCTACTGTGCACATTTAAAAACCAGTCTTCGTTTGAACCATGATAAAAAACAGAAATAAGTTTTTTATGCATGGAAGCTTAGATATTATTTTTGAAGTTTAATTTATTCACACAGGGGCAGATTTAGTATATATCATGCAAATACGGATCCAAGCTTCAACTGGGAGGGGGGTCATATAGGTAGGCGAGGTCCAGTCAGGACAGACTCCAAATCGATTATAAAAAATATCAGTAGTCACCTAGACCCAGCCCAAACGGGAGGAGGTCATAACCCCAATGACCGCCCTTGGTATCATGGGAGGCATACCCCCCAAAGAATTTAATTATGTTGACTGCATAAGTCAAATTCTCTAACCAAACACTAGATATTACCCGACTACGGCAAAGTGAGAAAGAGCAATAAATTTAACTTTCATTGTATGTAACATAGAATGTTCCACTACAGCGTCGCACTTAGTGGGCCAATGTTTTTAGTAAATGGTCACTATTTATTATGGTGCCATGAAAATACTACAGATTAACAGCAATTTATGTTCGCATGAAGGCTTATTCAAGGAATAAAAGACATAAATAATCATGCAGTTTTGTAGTTTTCCGAGGATAAAGTAGCTTATACCACTTTCCAAGCAAGGGCGGATCCAGGGGGGGGGTCATGGGGGTCATGACCCCCCCCTGGGCTGAGTCCCGAACCTAGGTGGACCACTAATTAAAATTATTAAACATTATGTTTTTATATATTTTTTGTCACAATATAGATTTTATTTAATACTTTAAATATTTAATTAATCTATTCATATAAAAGTCTTAGTCCTGACTGACGGATCAACGCACAGCCTAAGCCGCTGAACGTACAGACCTGAAACTTGGAGGGTGTGTTCCTTGTATGACGTAGGCTTCTGATGAGAAAGGATTTTCCGAAATTCTACCCCTAAGGGGATGAAAAAGGGGGCAAAGTTTGTATGGGGCAACGCGATTCCTTGGTCCAATCTAATTCAAATTTAGCATAAACTTTTTTAATACAATTGATGGGGTTGATGCCTAATGGGGTTAAAAAGGCGTAGAAAGTTATTTTGGCATTGATTTGCTTCGAAGTATCAGTAAGATATCAATACTCCTTATAGGTCGGATAGTGTGTAGGGAAGAGAACAAAAAATCGGTTGCACCAAATAACCGATTTTTGAATGCAATTGATTTTATATTCAAGGATTTTGTTATCGTATGTAAATAGAGTTAGATTATTATCAAATCTTACACATTACAATCAAGAGGATTTTTTATTATAATAGATTTTGTTAGTCGTTCATTATGATTTACCGATAGAATTTCACGATTATCCTTTCATAACATTTAAATTGGTTATTGAACATTACAAAGAAATAATGTGTGTACTGAAACACAAATCACAAATTGAGTGGTATAGTTTAAATTATTTACTTTGGAGATCTTCATTTTCTGTCTTCTATATCTAAATTTAAATATCTAACTCATTGTTCAAATATGTTTGTAAAACATAATTTTTAAATATACAGCTGTTGGTCCGTGGGCCAGTGACAGATTTCGATGACCAATTTCCTCTCAAACGATAATTGGTGAGACGCATCAGAGACGTGTATCATAAAGCCTCGTGAACGTCAGCTTCGGCTCCGTTGGAGCCATGAGCGGCGGTAGCCTCCCAAACATGTAGAAAAAAAATTAATATTCAGTCATTTCCTCCCAACTAAGAATCATTTTAAATTGTAGCTAACCCGATACCTTGAAGAAAAAAAAAATCAACTGACTGTAACTTGGGGCATTATGCGTCAGCTGGTCAATCAAACATATACAAAATATATACAATTTCAGTGATTTCCTCTCAACTACAAATTTACCTGATGATAGCTTATACGCAACTATGAATAAATATATACGTCAGCTGGCTGTATGCCGGGGCAAAAACCGTCAGCTGATGCCTTGAAAGCTATAACGCAGGTGTTAGGCGAGAGCTTCTATTACATAATTACATGCATCAGCTGACAATGTTTCCCTCGAATTGATGATAGTAGATTTTCTTTATTAATTACAGCATTTTATTATCAATCTATACATATAAAATGCTTTGTCCTGAATGACTGACTGACGGTTAAACGCACAGCTCAAACCTCTGACCGTAGAGACCTGAAACTTGCAGGGTGTGTTCTTTGTATGACGCGATGTAGGCATGCAACACGTTTCTAACCCTTAGATTAGAAACGTGTTGCAAAGGTGGTACCTGCAGTAGGTTGTGTTAATCTGAAAAGTCTTCTGCTGACCACTTTATCGTACTCCGGAGAGTACAATAAACTATAAATTCATAATCACTTTTCTTAATATTTCTTCAGTTATTTAATTATATACGTATTAGTCGTAAAGTATTTATACATTTCATCGGAAAACTCATATCTGAGCGTACAGTCAAACATTTAAGATACATTACCGGGTGGAAGGGAAACGCTCTCTATAGCGGAACGGTAAGAGAGAAGAACCATAACATTAACGAAAAACTATATTGATTTGCAAAGCTAAGCGAAAATACTTACGATTTTAGTATTTCCGTAATTCATGCGCGCGCAATGTAAAGCGTACAAAAAACCGGGCGGCCGCCGCGCTGCGCCGGCACCGGCCCGCGGTCGTTAATCCGTCAGCTGATGTACATGTTTCATTACGATTTTTTTTTTAAATATTGACCTTTTTTACTATGCTTTTCAGAATAATAGTTTTATTTATCTATCCATACGTGAAGCTGTACAGAAATTTGAGAAAATCCTACTAAAATTGTAACAATGCGATCGCGATTTTTTTAGTGCCATCACGTCAGGAATCACCAATACTATCACCTGTATTCGTTTCCGAGAGCGTTTCCCTTCCACCCGGTATATCTTCCCAGATGAAAATTTATAAGCTGACTAGCTTTTGCCCGCAGCCTCGGTCGTACGAAAGGGGTTTATTTTTTTATGAAGGTCCCACTTATACATTTTCACGGGATAAGAAGTAGCCTAAAACTTTCCAGTTTCCCAGATGCTCGAATTATCTCCATATCAAATTTAATCAAAATCCGTTTGATAGTCTTTGAGTTTATCGCGTACAATCTTTTTACCCCATTAGGGGTTGAATTTCGCAAAATCCCGTCTTAGTGAGCTCCAACATCCTAAAAGGAACCTCCACAAATTTTGAGACTCCTAGCACATGTAGTTGCTCAGATTTCGTGATGAGTGAGTTAATGACCTTTCGTTTTTATACATATTATATATCACGGAATGAATTTCAATAAAGCGTGAAACACGTCTTCTATCAGTTCTGTTAAAAATAAGTTTAAGCAATATTTGAAGTAGGTTGAACCAAGGAATCACGTTGGCCCATACAAACTTTGCCCCCCTTTTTCACCCTCTTAGGGGTAGACTTTCGGAAAATTCAATCTCATTAGATGCCTATGGCATACAAAGAACATACCCAGCAAGTTTCAGGTCTCTACGGTTAGAGGTTTAGGCTGTGCGTTTAACCGTCAGTCAGTCATTCAGGACAAAGCATTTTATATGTATAGATTGATAATACAATGCTGTAATTAATAAAAAGAATCTACTATCATTAATTCGAGGGAAACATTGTCAGCTGATGCATGTAATTATGTAATAGAAGCTCTCGCCTAACACCTGCCTTATAACTTTCAAGGCATCAGCTGACAGTTTTTGCCCCGCAATACAGCCAGCTGACATATATATTTATTCATAGTTGCGTATAAGCTATCATCAGGTAAATTTGTAGTTGAGAGGAAATCACTGAAATGATATATTTTTTTACATGTTTGATTGACCAGCTGACGCATAATGCCCCAAGTTACAGTCAGCTGATTATTTTTTTTCTTCAATGTATCGGGTTAGCTACAATTTAAAATGATTCTTAGTTGGGAGGAAATGACTGAATATTAATTTTTTTTCTACATGTTTGGGACGCTACCACCGCTCATGGCCCCCACGGAGCCGAAGCTGACGTTCACGAGGCTTTATGATACACGTCTCTGATGCATCTCACCAATTATCGTTCGGGAGGAAATGGCTGACGAAATTATGAACTGGCCCACGGTCTAGTAGTTCCTGAGATTTGCGCGTTCAAACAAACAAACTCTTCAGCTTTATAATATTAAGTATAGATAGTATAGTTAGAATACCTACTTTTTACTTTTCAAAATTAAATTATAACTTCTTGTGACTTGACCACGACTATGTGACCCCCCCCTGGCGCCAAAGCTGGATCCGCCCTTGTTTCCAAGCCAACACATGTCTTAGTAAATTGATCAAATAGTTGCCTGAGAAAAAAAATCAGCTTTTTACATACGAAACTGTTTTAAAAATAACTATATACATATATTATACAATTTAATGTAAAAATTCGCAGACAATAGAAACCGAAATAATTTTACAAAAGTTAGCTTTTTGCTAAGAATATTCATTGGCTTTTTGCCAATTTTGTTTATCATTAAGTATTAAAATTTAGGATTTATCTACAAAAATAAAATGAGAAATGGCAGTATATTTAGTACCAAGACCAAGACGTAATTTAGTTCGGAATTATAAAAAATAACAGCTTTAACTATTATCTTACCAAAAATAATTTTGATAACACTTAAGTCTGTTTAATGGTATGATTATCTTTTTTCCTTGATATTATGGTCTAAAGTAAACAAAAGGAATTAGTTCAAATCAACTTATATCTAGTGAACTTATAGACAAATGGGGGGTATGACCCCCGGAACCAACCTTAATTCAGCTCTGGACAGTTGTGAGTAGATTTTATACAATAGACATTATAAGAATATATTTTTCGGTGACTAGGTTGAGCACATAGCTTTTATTGCTTTTTTTTAAGATGCATTAAACAAATTAGTATTTCAATGATATATCACTTTTGGAGGAATAACTTTTAATAATTATATATATCGAATTTAATTAATGTGAACCATGATAAATGGAATTTTACACAAATATTATACTATTTTTTCAAAAGTTATTTATAGTATATTCTCTTTTTTTAACACATACTTAGGCAAAAAATGGGCCATATCAAGCATTTCAGTTAGTATAGTTTATTTTCAAATTAATTGATAAAAAATCAAATATATTTACAAGTTATGCTTCCATAATTCAGAATTTGCAGTAAAATAAATTTATTCATAACTTCATTTGTGTCACTTATTTGGATTTTGATAAAACAGTATAAAAATTTAATGGTTACCATTGAGTCCATTGGTTGCTGCTTCATGCATACTCTTCAGATGGAAGGGGGATATGGTGAAGACCTCATCTTTCACCAACTCTTCAATATTCTCACCTCCATAGGACAGCAACGGAGATATCTCTACATCAATATCATCAGCAATTATCCCTCCTGCCTCTCTGATATACTTCCTATGGAGACGGAGAAGATCTTCCCTGGCAGTCGACGGACAATCCTTCTTCGCAGAATCTGCATTCTTCAAAGCAGAGAACTCTACATCTCTCGCAACTTCTAAGCAAATGAAGTTCTCAGCAAACTCGAACACATCAAAAATGAACTTTTCCATCTTAATACCGTTCGGTTCTGAGGGTTTTTGACGGACACCATTCTCATCTACGTAAGGTATTTTCTTCTTAGCAATGTGGAGTTTGAGTTTCGACTCGAAATTACAGATTTTTGTAAGGAATTCTGACGAGAAGTAATGATTGCAGATATTTCCAGCACAGAATGTGAGACGCCCATCAGGATTTCGTCTTTCTGCAGCCTCGTCAGTCAGTTCTGAGTACTCCACAACCTTGTAGTGACCGTTAACTCTACAGACTACTCCTACGGGCTCACTTGGAGTGGATTTTTGTACCACTTTAGCAGCGCAATCTGCGTTTTTTGTCTTACAGTAGCCAATGAACACTGGATCAGCTACTTTTATGAGAATATTATCCACAGAATGTGCATGTAAGTGTTCTACACCTCTATTAGCAATATCGTCAAGGATTCCTTGGACTTTTAAGGCCCTGTAAAGCCCTCCGTTACCATCCGGAGCCGATGATAAATGGTGTTTCTCGTCCAAAAATATTTTGCCCTCAAAATCAAAGCATGGGAGCGTTCCTTGCACAAAAAATACTATATCTTCTTCATTGAGTCCGAAATAATTATGAGATTTAAAATAGTCAGCTGTAGGTCCTTTAGTGTGTTGTGATGTCATAATATACCAAGTTATATGGCCTTCTTTACCATATTTTTCAGCAGCCATTTGCTGCACTCTTAAAATCCTTTCAGCCTGGATTTGGAATAAGGTTTTCTTTGATGGTAAGCCAACATTGAACATACCTTTAGGGTGCCCGAAGCCGAGCCTCGTCGCCTGACCTCCGGCGAGCAACAAAACACCAACTTTCCCCTCAGAAATCTCTCTAAAACCAATATTTTCGTACTCCGCAATCTTCTCTTTAGTAAGAGAAGGCACGGCTTCATAATGCGCCTGAGGTATCGGCTTCAAGTCATCATCCGACTTTTCCAAAATAATTTTCGACGATTCCACAGCACGTTCGAAAATCTGATTCACTTCCGCCAAATCCAACTTGTCTATTTCGGAAGTGAGTTGTTCCCGCTCTTTTTCACTCAATTCCGGCCAGTACTTCAGGAGATGACCTTGGCCGTGAGCGGAAAGCCGCTCGAACAGTTTCTCGAAAGACATTTTATTTGTACGACCTGTCGCGGCGATTAGAAAGCGTATACTGCCCGGTGCATGTTAACTATCGAAGCTCGTACCCCTCCACTGATTGAAATTGTTAAACACGTCGGCGTTCGGTTGACATTTTTTGTTTACATTCGTAATGGCGAACTGTCAGATTACATTGCGTGTTATATAAGGGAACATCTGGTGGTTAGGTGTCGTTGGCACGCAATGGATGTATTTCAAATGTCATTAATGTGTTTCTGATTTGTTGGAAGTGCGTTCTGAATGTTGATGGAGTTTATTAATGCTGATAAGTTTAAAATCTACACGTTTTTAAAAAGTTAGTTTAAAATTAAAACATTTTTACTAATATATCCAAGATTCATATTTTTGCCCCTTTCATATCCATAAAGTTTAGGCCAGGTTAGATTTTGAGGCGCTGCACCCATACAAAAAGCGGACATCTAATTTATTAATAACTTATTTACTAATAATTTATTAATATTTAATAACGTTAAAAACGTTTTAATAAAATAACATTGTCCTGACGTTTGTTATTTTCTGTTCGTACAACAGGAATCACGAAAACAAAATATTGCAATGGTATGTGTAGGAAATAATTAACATTCATTAAAGAAGTAAACAGTCTACATTCCTACAACTTTCCTTAAAAGATTAGGTAAGTTTATCAATAATTATAACAGATTAGTTGTGATTAACTGCAGTTTTCGTAATTTCCGTCGTTGCGAAAAATATTTCTTTTATTTGTTATTCTTTCCAGCTTGTGTTATTTGTTTCTGAAAACATGAAAAATAGACAACTCCATTATCTGTCATGTTTATCATTTTTTTTTAGGATAGCTGTGCCTAAAGCGTCGTCTGTGTATCCTTACGGCTGGTCTCAATAACTTACTAACAACTGGAGGTTGATATCCTCCTCCACAGTAAAAGTAAGCCTAACTGTTACTGCTGTTTCAATATCGATCTATCTTAATTTTTAGAAAGAAAGATAACCACCAAAAGTTATTGAGACCAGCCAGGCCGTTAGATTAAATCTTTTCCTATCTCATACCCCTCCCGTCAAACTTCCCCGTGACACATAATACACGGGGCCCGTGCGGCTTTATCTCTCCGACTTGCCCAATGTTAATCTTATTTAGTGGCTTTGGCACGGTATTTCAATTAAGTACCTAATCTATCCACGGTGTTTCCTCAGCGCTATGATTCATCCTTCTTCAAACGATGTTTAAAAAAGTTTTTTACGGTAGGCAGGGGCTTAGCTGTGCCCTTGGCATTGCTGACGTCCATGGGCGACGGTAACCACTTACCATCAGGTGGGCCGTTAGCTTGTCTGCCTTCGAGGCAATAAAAAAATCTCAATTTAAAGTCTATTTTTTTTTATTTCTATTACTTTCTTAAATGGTGTCTTACAACATATTCGCAATTTTAGGCTAGTTTTTGTTCGCGATTTTACCTGCGTGAATATGTTTTACCAGATTACCTATAAACCAAACATTTCAATTTTGTGGGACAATAACAAAGTTACGTTACGTAACGTCTTCATTACGTTAACCCAAGACTCATATTTTTGTTATTGCAGTTAAACGAAGAGACGAGCGTGCCGCTCGCCTGGTAAGCGATACGATTGCCTAAGACGTACTGATTATATTCTATTTGCGACTTCCCATTAACAGTAGCAACACCGTACAAAACTTCGAATTACAAAGTGCGTTCACGGGCGTGGCTATAGCTTTCACATGGGGGGCAGGTTCGAGGAAACTAAAATGTCACGTATACACCCGCCACCCTCCCGTCACCAAAAGTTTAAAAAAATACAACCGTAATGTGTACTAGTTTTGTGGCCCAGATTATTTTTATAATAAGCTAAAAGCAATTCCAACATAGGATCAGTCTTTGATGACTAAAGTTATACTCAGATATCGATCGATTCGAAAAACGTGGCAATCGTTCAGGTATCGATTTATTTACGGTTTTATTATTAACATACATTAATCGTTAGATAAATGTTTTTGGCCAAGCAATATTAGCGAGGTTTTAATAGAGTAAACAGACATTTAAGGATCATATTCGCCCCCCCCCCCCCATATTCGTATTAACTCTAACAACCAATCACAAATCACTACAAGGGATAATTTAACTCCTAGCCAAAGACAAAATATTATTTTTGTGCTTGTTAGTAGGTAGATTTTATTAAAAAACTATAAGTGGCGTTATTACCATTTTTCTATGATAGATAAATGGTTATCAATTTTAGTTGGATGATAAATTAATAGACGACATTAACTGCCTCCGCTGTCCGTTCATTAGTTAAAACGTTTAATGAATAATGCAATAATAGTTTATGGTATCAACAGTTATTTTTTTAATGAGTTAAATTAATGGTTATAATGTTTAATGATCACCTCTAATACTAACAGGCCGGCCTGTACCGACTGCCTCGGTGGCGTAATTGTATTAAGGTACGACTGCTATGCTGAACTCATACTGAAGTCTTGGGCTCGATCCCCGGGTCGGGAAAAGTGATATTATATTTTTTTATTCAGTATCAGCCCGTAGTCTGTTTTTTTTTATTTTATCTATTGGCCTGAGGTACGCCCCACACTTCTAGCTCGGTTTTATCTTGTAATATTTATTTGCATTTGAAATTTTTTCATTTTCATTGCACCCATAGACTGATAACATAAAATTCTATGATGACATTATGGTTGCGAAAACCCCATACATTGTCATGAGTCGATTTTTACGAAGCAAAATTTAAGGGGGTTTCTGAACAAAGCTTACATGGGAAATTAGGGCTATCAATTTTTAAAGAATTCCTCGTAGTGTGGGGATTTTCCATTTGATTGGAGAATATTTGGAGAGTTCTATGAAGCGAGGGACAATAGGGATTTTAATTTTAATTGATTACTAATAATATGGCGATGGTTGTTGAATTTATCTTCGCTTTATCTGGACGCCACTCAACTTATCATTGGTTGTAACTGGTATCATCGCTGGACAATTATAAAAAAAATAATAATTGAAGTACGTAATGTTTTTTTATTGAAAAGTAAGTTGTGCTCACAGCTCCACCCAAGTGAAAAGCCTAAACAACAACAAAAAGAAAATAAATCACTGGTGGGATGTATAAGGTCGTCTACTTAAAAATGAACATTAATAACCTTAGACTAATAAAATGGACATCATATGGCAATAATGCGTAAACATTTTTTTTTGCTAATCCTGACGGGGGGCGAGGTAGACATGGGTAGCACACATTTAACAAAAAAAGTCCACACGTGCAGGGCTGATTATAAGGTCGCTTTTTACACAATAACACACAATTTCTGTGGAACACCGCCTAATGTCATTATCGTATAATGTAATAACAGCGATCGCAAGTCACATAGGTTTTAATAAAAGCTATGACCAGCAGCGCATGTATGGCCAACCGAGGGCTCGCCCAGTCATCGCATCTCCATTGGTAAATACTCAAAGTTATTAACAGACTTTAAAAAAGGTTATCAATTCGACGTGTGTTTTGTTTTCTTTTTTTTTATGTTTTTAAAACGCGAACTATTAGAACTGGAAAGGAGAAGAAAGAAAGGAGAGGATTTTTAAATATGTTCATTGGCATCACTGGCGGGATTCTGGAAACATTTAACATCGCAAACCAGCCATGTGGTGTCAAAAATGTCAAATGGTTTCGTACGTAATGGTATTTATTTACTCTTGTTCGTAACCGATCGTACGTTAGACTGCTTATATATATTACTTAGCAGTGTGGTACCTATTACAAAGCTGATATTGTATTGTGTCCTGGATATAAATATGACAGAAGGAACGAAGAAGCGTAAAAGAAATTCGGCAGGAGCACCTAACCAAACTGTTGCGGTACGAGGCGCTATAGACGCGAATTGGCAGAAATTTCTATCGAACATAATTATGGATAAGAAAGAAGAAAAACCGCCCCAAAAAGACCATTTCACGGGTGCTTTCCGGCGCGCAAGGAAGAAAAAGCCCCAAAACAAAGAAATTTCAACGACAATGTTCATCAATAGTGACTTAAAAAGTTTGAATTTAGAACCAGAACCTCAGCCGAATGGTGAAACGAAAAGCGAAGTGCCCAGAAAGAAAAATAACATAACCAAATTCTTGGCTATGGATTGTGAGATGGTTGGAATAGGGTATGACGGCAGTGACCATATGCTGGCTAGAGTGTCCTTAGTCAATAAATTTGGGGATTGCATCTATGATAAATTTGTGAAAGCGCGGGAAGAAGTCAAAGACTATAGAACTGATGTGAGTGGAGTTAGGAAAGAGGATTTATTGAATGGAGAAGAATTTACAGTAGTTCAAAAAGAAGTTTCCGATTTATTGAAAGGACGAATTTTAGTAGGACATTCGTTGAAAAATGACTTAAGTGTGTTGTTTTTATCTCACCCAAAGAAGAATATCAGAGACACTGCCAAATACAAACCCTTTAAAAAGGTAGTTATAGTTTATGTTTGTAATAATATACTGCATTCGGCTGCCTCGGTGGCGTAGTTGTATTATAGTAAGACTGCAATGCTGAGGTCTCGGGTTCGATTCTCGGGTCGGGCAAAGTGATATTGAGTTTTCTATTCAGTATCAACTCGGAGTTTGGAATTTGTGCCCGATATGGTGACAGGCTCGCCCCCTATCACATCATGGGACGGAATAATGGCGAAAAGTGGGTGCACTAGTTGCGCATCTGCCTACCCCTTTGGGGATAAAAGGCGTGAGTGTGTGTGTATGTGTAATAATAATATACCAGTTCTGTATTATATACTGGCCTACTGCACAGTAAGCCTCCCTCTTCTACTGTCAGTCTGCTGAGTAATTCCAGTTTATCCATGTGACTTAAAAACGTAAAAACTAAAGAACTCCCAAAATCATGTGAGCTGTATTCTAACCCTACAAATATAAATTCATGTAATAAAATTAGGCATTCCAATATACTAAGTTTTGGATTCAAAAGTAAGCTACTTTTTATCCCAGAAAAGTTTGTGGTATTTTTTGTTTGTGAAAAATACATGCAGCTAGAGTCTTATTCTCATGTAATTTTTTTTTACATATGTATTATTGCAATCTGTTTCTTTTTAACATTCAGCAAACGGTTATAAATGTTTCTTGTGTTGGAGGGCAGTCAGTCCAGTGACATATATCCCATTATAGGTGGTTTTTATAAAGTTTTATCTTATTCAAGAGTTATGAAATCTTTTGGTGATTTCCTTTTCAGTCTGAAAGTCGTGTCGACATTCATCAAGCTTGTGGCTAGTATATTCAGATGTTTGTCCAGTCTGGTCTTATAAGAATGCATTAGGTGTTTGGTTTCTTCTTGAACTTTTCTGATACAAAAGTCGTGGTGTAATTGTTGGTTCGTAATGAACCAGGTAAATACCATGCAAATACAAAAGTATTTTATTACTATTATTGGAAATGTTTTTCTAATAATTAACCATGTTGCATAGAGATCATCAGTCTTAAATAGCTTATCTAAGACATTGACAAAGACAAACATTTATATAGTGAAAAACACCTGAAAAAGGAGGTTCAGTTTAATTTCATCTATTTAGCTACTATAATCCTAATAACCCCCATTTTGAGACCCCATATAATATGTAGGCACTGCCTTAAATAATGCAATAGTGTTAGAATAACAGTTTTGTGAGGGTATTTGTAATTTTGTATCATACTGACCAGTTATGAAAACCAGTCTAAACGTCCAACGAATAGGGGAAGTGGTAGTGGGATGTAAAAAGGGTGCCATATCGATGTTCACTCTTATTCTCTCAATCACACTCAGTCTGGCAGTCAATCTCAGTCATAGTCTTAGAGCGGTATTAATAAATCAATCTCAAGTTTGAGTTACATCTCAAGTGGACATAATTTATTGAATTATGTGTACTTGAGATGTAACTCAATCTTGAGATTGATTTATTAATACCGCCCTAAGTGACAGTTGAGTAAGTCAAACATTGACTTTCATACTGGTCAGTTAGTTGCTGATATCTTTGTAAAAGTATTTCTGTTAAAATATGTGCTTATGTAAAATCTGTAATAAACCGTTTTTATTTAAATCAAAATTGCTTTTGTTCCTAACAATAGTATATTTATTCCTTTATCTACATTTCAGATAACTAAAGGCAGCACACCTTCACTAAAAAGGTTAGCAAAAGAAATACTAGGCATAGATATTCAGCATGGAGAACACAGCTCAGTAGAAGATGCCAAAGCAGCTATGCAGTTGTATTGTACAGTAGGCAAGAAATGGGAAGAGAGTTTACGCGACAAACGAGGGTACAGAAAAATTTCTGATGAATAAAATTTTCTGTCTATTCTGTATTAGCATGATTTGCCCGAATTTTCGGCTTCGCGTAATCGGCGTTGCTTGCATGAATAAAAAATTAGCGTCAGTTTAAGTTTATAATTGAGTTATTATTTGGCCAAAACTGTCGTATGAAGTTACTTAAAATAAATGTAATTTTCGGTCGATTCGGCATTAAATCCGATTTACTAATACCATGAAAAGGTACGCTGAAGGGACCTTTGTATTGTTCGAATTATTAAAAATATTTTAGTAAAATAGCTAGATATTTATTTAATTTCTTTATAGTACAATAATAACTTCATATTATGTAAAGTGCGATTCAACTGAGAATAGGATTGACTTTGCGCCATATTGTAACGTCTAAACAACTAAATTTAATATAAAGCCTTTGAGTATCTAGCAATGCAAAGGAGATGGGATGACCAGGCGAACCCTTCGTTGGTCATACATGCGCAGCTGGTCATAAACTTTTATTAAGCCCTCGCGTGCCGGGAGCGTGGATCCACGCTCAAAAAAAGTGTTCAAACTCCGCCGGGAGCGTGGATCCACGCTCGGGCCGATTTCTGCAAAATGTATGAAAACTGAACATCTACAGGTGGTTTATTTTTAGCTTATTTTTTGTTTTCATTGGATGCAAATCTTAATCATATATGAGAATTGAGAAAAGTGGCCGCCATTTTGAACTTCTTTGTTTTGAGGCCGATTGACCTCAAAATCGATACCTGGACATGGCTTAAGTACAAAAGACGGCTCCAATGTTAGAATTGAAAAAAGTGGCCGCCATTTTGAATTTCTTTGTTTTAAGGCCAATCGACCTCAAAATCGATATCTGGGCAGGCCTTTAGGTACAGAAGACGGATCCAATGTAAAAATTGAAAAAAGTGGCCGCCATTTTGAATTTCTTTGTTTTAAGGCCAATCGACCTCAAAATCGATATCTGTGCAAGCCTTTAGGTACAGAAGACGGATCCAATGTTAGAATTGAAAAAATGGCCGCCATTTTGAATTTCTTGGTTTTAAGGCCAATCGACCTCAAAATCGATATCTGGGCAAGCCTTTAGGTACAGAAGACGGATCCAATGTTAGAATTGAAAGAAGTGGCCGCCATTTTGAATTTCTTTGTTTTAAGGCCAATCGACCTCAAAATCAATATCTGGGCAAGCCTTTAGGTACATAAGACGGATCCAATGCGAGAATTGAAAAAAGTGGCCGCCATTTTGAATTTCTTTGTTTTAAGGCCAATCAACCTCAAAATCGATATCTGGGCAAGCCATTAGGTACAGAAGATGGTTCCAATGTTAGAATTGAAAAAAGTGGCCGCCATTTTGAATTTCTTTGTTTTAAGACCAATCGACCTCAAAATCGATATCTGGGCAAACCTTTAGGTACAGAAGACGGATCCAATATTAGAATTAAAAAAAGTGGCCGACATTTTGAGTTTCTTTGTTTTAAGGCCAATCGACCTCAAAATCGATATCTGGGCAAGCCTTTAGGTACAGAAGACGGATCCAATGTTAGAATTGAAAAAAGTGGCCGCCATTTTGAATTTATTTGTTTTAAGGCCAATCGACCTCAAAATCGATATCTGGGCAGGCCTTTAGGTACAGAAGACGAATCCAATGTTAGAATGAAAAAAGTGGCCGCCGTTTTGAATTTCTTTGTTTTAAGGCCAATCGACCTCAAAATCGATATCTGGGCAGGCCTTTAGGTACAAAAGACGGATCCAATGTTAGAATTGAAAAAGTGGTCGCCATTTTGAACTTCTTTGTTTTAAGACTGATTGTATTTAAGATAGATTTTTTTTTCCGCGGTGGCCATCTTCGGCGCATTAGGGACGGCTGCGGGCTTCCTCCGACTCATGTCTAAGTTGTCGTCCGCAACCGCCCCTGCGCGTACCGCTGTTGCGGTCCGTCTCCTGTTGTTGCGGGGGCTCAGAAGCCCCCGTACACCGAAGGACGCCCTTGGCGTCCGAGGCAGCGTGAGGCACGCTGCCGTCCATCACGGGGGTCACAGAAGTTGGCTAGACTAATAGGTGGACGGCACCTCCCTCCCACCCGTGACCCCCGGAGGCCCCTATTAGTCGCCTTTTACGACAGGCAGGGGATACCGTGGTGGAATTCTCCAACGCCCCCAATCCACAGGGCGGGAGATGTCGGTCAGTCGTCCACCCGACGCCTCCTACGTCTCGTCTGGCGGCGGGAGGGATCACCACTGCACTGGCGATCCCTCTCGGAACTCTCCTTCCGCGAGAGGAAAGATAGATATTTGGGCTTGTCTTTCGCCAAGTAGAATAACTCGAGGTTGGAATTTTAAGAACTGCATTCCATGTCAAATGTTCTTGTTAACTATTGGTTTTAAAATCAAAACCCGCTGGACATGGCCACAAACTATAGTACGTTTTAATTATAGATTTTTTAAATATTATGGCCACCATAAATGCTTATTCAGTTCTCTTCAATAACGCAGCTTTGTTATGTCGCAAAATGAAGAAGAAAAAAGTGTCCCGTGGCAGCAAACAGCAAATAAAGTAAATTCTTTTGTGAAAGCATCAAAATCGGTTAAAAATCAGGGAGTCGTTAACAATTCAACGATTGCTATAAGAATAATTAGCCGCGTAGTAGCAATTATCTTATTATATTTTTCTTCCCCCACATCGTTATGCCCTGTTGGGTGGCCATTAAATTACTGTATCTTTTTATTTATTTAGCCCCCATCACCAGACTTAAAAGGCTACTCAGGTTGATTACCTTATTCATTTTTAAAAGTATCTAATTTTGATGTGATTGCGTATTTAAATTGTTAAATTAGTAAAATTACAACCTCGATTTATTCTGTTTGGCTAAAGACAAGCCCAAATATCTATCTTAAATCCCATTAGTGTTAAAACAAAACGATGGCATGCCCAAGTATCGATTTTGAGGTCGATTGGTCTTAAAACAAAGAAATTCAAAATGGCGGCCACTTTTTCAATTCTAACATTCGATCCGTCTTTTGTACCTACAGGCCTGCCCAGATATCGATTTTGAGGCCGATTAGCCTTAAAACAAAGAAATTCAAAATGGCGGCCACTTTTTTCAATTCTAACATTGGATCCGTCTTCTGTACCTAAAGGCCTGCCCAGATATCGATTTTGAGGTCTATTGGCCTTAAAACAAAGAAATTCAAAATGGCGGCCACTTTTTTCAATTCTAACATTGGATCCGTCTTCTGTACCTAAAGGCTTGCCCAGATATCGATTTTGAGGTCGATTGGCCTTAAAACAAAGAAATTCAAAATGGCGGCCACTTTTTTCCATTCTAACATTGGATCCGTCTTCTGTACCTAAAGGCCTGCCCAGATATCGATTTTGAGGTCGATTGGCCTTCAAACAAAGAAATTCAAAATGGCGGCCACTTTTTTCCATTCTAACATTGGATCCGTCTTCTGTACCTAAAGGCCTGCCCAGATATCGATTTTGAGGTCGATTGGCCTTCAAACAAAGAAATTCAAAATGGCGGCCACTTTTTTCAATTCTAACATTGGATACGTCTTCTGTACCTAAAGGCCTGCCCAGATATCGATTTTGAGGTCGATTGGCCTTAAAACAAAGAAATTCAAAATGGCGGCCACTTTTTTCAATTCTAACATTGGATCCGTCTTCTGTACCTAAAGGCTTGCCCAGATATCGATTTTGAGGTTGATTGGCCTTAAGACAAAGAAATTCAAAATGGCGGCCACTTTTTTCAATTCTAACACTGGATCCGTCTTCTGTACCTAAAGGCTTGCCCAGATATCGATTTTGAGGTCGATTGGCCTTAAAACAAAGAAATTCAAAATGGCGGCCACTTTTTTCAACTCTAACATTGGATCCGTATTTCGTACCTACAGGCCTGCCCAGATATCGATTTTGAAGTCAATTGGCCTTAAAACGAAGAAATTCAAAATGGCGGCCGTCTATGCCAAATCTCACAATGTATCTAAATATTTTAGTGACCATTGATCCATAATAAATAAGTAAATAAATAATTTCAAAATTCGTACTAAAAGAATTTATGGTGTATAAATTGGAACAACCTTTACACCTAAAATCCGATTTTTTCAAATGTATGGGCGGCACGCAAGCGTTTTTTACGCAAACTGAGCCCGGCATTCCAGGGGTTAAAACCTAAGTGACTTGCGATTGCTGTCAGTACGATAATGACATTAAGCGGTGCTCCACAGAAATTGTGATTTTTGTTGTGTTATTGTGTAAAAAGCGACCTTATATTCAGCCCTGAACGTGTGGTTTTTTATTGTTAAATGTGTGCTACCCGCGTCTACCTCGCCTCCGTCAGGATTGGCAGAAAAAAATGTTCGCGCATTATTGCCATATCGTGTCCGTTGGTTGAATTGTCCAAGTATTAAGCTAATTAAACAATAACGTTTTTATTTAAATTTGATGTAAGAGTCAATTAAACATATATGCAATTAAGTTTTCTATGCAAATTTTGTACTTTTCAAGTGACATTTGACACATAAAGGTCATTGACATTCCTATTGTTATTTGAATAGCAGTTCCTACTTTGTTCACAACTCGAGTATTTTCGTACTCAAGTTCCAATTTTATCCGAACATTTTGAAGTTCATCCCTAATCAAAGCTATTAAATAAAAATATTGTCAGATTTGCCATTTTCGAGAAGCAAAAAATACGTAGGTTAAGTTTTTTTGGTTTTGCATTTAATACGGAGTACCTATAACATTAATAAGCTCTAAACACAATATTACCATGTGGTAGTTAGATTAATAAACAAAAAATGTTGTTTAATAATAGATTTTTTATTTTTATGTATTGGTGTTTTATTTTCTTGTCAATAATGAATAATATTTGTCACTTGACACTATTTGCTACTCCGCTTACAGAGATGGGGTTTATCTAGATACAAGTATCTGAAATACAGATACAAAATACGTATTTAGTATCTTGTATCTAAATACTTTTTAATTTGTATCTTGTATTTGTGCGATACCCTGGAATTTTAACGTTATTAATAAATGGGTCACTAAATACAAAACGGTAAATAAAACATAATCAATGACTGTTTACTTTTATTAAATTCCATTCGTCGACAGGTTTTCGACCACACTGAGCATACGCGACGTGCAATTTGTAAAAAAATAAATGACCGAGTCTGAAATGAAATGATTTATTCGAATCCATAAAATGTTAAACATTACTTATATTCAGTCAATGTTTACTCTACCACCAGTTCGGAAAGCAGTTTCCACCAGAGAAGAACGGACAAGAAACTTTAGGGTTGCTCTTTTCAAAATCAGTTCAAAGGTATAAATTAGATTAATTACTAGAAATAACGGTTTCACTCACGTACCTATTATTGGTCAGAATCGCCGACCAGTTTCGACCTATTACGAAGGTCATCTTCATAGGCGAGTGCCGAGAGGACGCACAGTGGACGGAAAATCGGGTCTCCCTTTCATAGGAATTTTGAAAAAAAAATTTCGAGCTTTCTCAAATCTGAGTATGCAGTATTGTTAATATCGTTGTAACATTAAATATTATTGCAATTTTGAACAGATTTTTAGCTCAAAAAATGAAGAAAGTGGACTTTGAAGGTTTTCAATGTATGAAAACGACTTTTGTTTGCCTCATAACTTTTTTTCATATTAAGATGTAAAGCTGAAACTTTCAGGTGTTGTAGCTTAGATACTACTCAAGCCATGTGATATTTGACCTTGACCCCGACCGTGCCCGTTTAGAAGATATAAGGTAAGTAAAAATGCATGTTTAGCCCATACTTTGACACAGACTAATATACCTAATTATATATAGACTATAATACCTAATTTGAGACACCGTGTTGTTCAAATTTCATAATTCCATGTGGTATCAACGCGGCGAAATAATCATTTATAATTCAATTTCAATCATATATTTTAAACGTGCTTTATTTAATATCTTTGGAACGGGGTCATTTAAGGTTAATGTGAAAAGTCGTATAGGATCTGTAGCTATCATATGATAATACTGCATAGAAAAAGAACATTATTGTTTTATTTTAAGTTCATATTTCCGTGTGGTATCATCGGCGAAATAAGCATTTCTAATTCAATCATATCTTTTAAACGGGCTTTGTCAAGGTGAAGGTCAAAAGTCATATGAGGTCTGTAGCTAATGTATAACAATATGAGGATAGCTAATTTCAGATAATTAGTTGCTAGATGTATTTATGCCCATGTGTTAGTATGGTCAAAACATGCACTTTTAATTAATTCATATCTTTGTAACGGAGTCCTTCAAGGTCAAGGTAAAAAGTGGTATGAGATCTTTAACTATCATATAATAATACTGCATATAAAAATTTGAGAAATTAATTTATTTAAGGTATATTAGTCTGTGTCAAAGTATGGGCTAAACATGCATTTTTACTTACCTTATATCTTCTAAACGGGCACGGTCGGGGTCAAGGTCAAATATCACATGGCTTGAGTAGTATCTAAGCTACAACACCTGAAAGTTTCAGCTTTACATCTTAATATGGAAAAAAGTTATGAGGCAAACAAGTCGTTTTCATACATTGAAAACCTTCAAAGTCCACTTTCTTCATTTTTTGAGCTAAAAATCTGTTCAAAATTGCAATAATATTTAATGTTACAACGATATTAACAATACTGCATACTCAGATTTGAGAAAGCTCGAATTTTTTTTTTCAAAATTCCTATGAAAGGGAGACCCGATTTTCCGTCCACTGTGGGACGTCGCGTCGCGGAGGCCTCTACTCTACTAACAATTGAAACTCAACTTTAATGTCACTACATTAGGCTTTAATATTTATTTATAAATCTCTTGTCCAACAGCCCTGCTAGTGACCACTTTACTTAAAAAAAAAACAATTTTTTATTCAAGCAAAAAATATGAATCTACTTCTTTCATACAAAATACCTCCCCGTCACGTACGCTCAGTGTATCCAGTTATAAATCACAGGTTTTTATCTCAATCATTTCTAGCTATTCAAAATCTCCTTTGCTTATCAAGCGTGTTGGTAGAAACTATATTTTTAGAAATAAATATATATTTTTTTAATTTCATTTGATTTTCATATCATTAGCGTGAAAATAAATATTGTGGAGTATAACCCCAAAAAATGTCAATGTCATGTCACACTAAGTCACGTCATGTCACACTGTGTCACATCATGTCAGATTACGTCAAACCATGTTACAGGTACTTAGATTGAATACGAAATATCTTTCTACCAACACACTTTATATTATTTCATTTGCTTTTCAGCTGCAATATCAATAATTATACTACAAACACACTTTAAATTATTACCAAATGCTTTTTTCCAATGCTGTTAGAAAATTGTGGTTAAATCCTCTTTCGTTCGAAATCAAACGATCTCAATCGCTACACGATTGCTAAAATGGACCAATCAGAATGTAGGTCTAAATGTCTATGGTGGCATATTCAGTGTTTTCCCGAAATGTATGTAGGTACATTTCGCAATAAGCCGAAAAATTTCAAAACTTAAAATCGCTTAAATATATACTTTTGTGTTCGTACCAATTTATTTCTCTTTAAAAAAATATATTAAAAATAATTTAATTAACGACACACGAAAAAGAAATGTTTCAATTCAACTTCGAAGACATTTGAACTTTTAAGCTTACAGGGCTTCATGAAAAATTGCCATAAAATATTTTTTTATTTCAATGTCTAACATTCGCATAAATGATAAACTTAGATGTATTATTTGGTTTATTCTCGGGATGGATCCGAAAATAGCGACTGTGATTCATTATTCGATCTGTATTCAAATTTCAGTTCTCAGAGGAAACAATATACCCATTTTCCGAAGTTCTTTCCTTTCTAATTGCCTTAAGCTATCCCGGATTCGCAAGCCTTAGGGCCACTTGAACCAGTTCTTGATAAAGTTCCAAATAAATCTGACACATTACTAATGACTTACTGACAGATATTTCTTTTCAAGACCTAGGGGCTTAGAATGTGAAAAAAAAAAACACGATGCGTCTCCGCTTCGTTTTACTGTGATTGGTTGAGAGACTGACGTATCGGTATTTTGATGTTTGTGATTGATCGAGAGACCGATACGTCAGTCTCTCAACCAGAGACTTGTTTTTTTTTTCACATTCTAAGCCCACTGTGAAACTAAATGTTTGAGTTTATATGATAAGTTCCGAATAGACTATCAGGAACTTTTATCAGCAGGTGTAATCCCTTAGGCTTGCACCTTTATTTAAAAATAACTTATAAACTGGGCATTGGAAATCGGTCGGTGATAAAAAAAAAACCTTTCACTATTAAAAACAGCTATAACTAATTTTCGATAACATTATATAAATTGTGCGTTATATTTGAGTATATGACATTTTGTGACATATGTAACGAAAAAAACATTATTGGTGACATCTTAACATCGTCTATATTTAAAAACAACATACATAAAAAAAACGAAAATTGAGTTATCGCCATAAAATGAATTAAACTGGCCCCTTTATTGATACAATAAAAAAGAGACTGAATTGATATAATAAAAAAGAGACTGATATAACAGTTTTGTCCTGTTCCTGCTTGAATATGGCTATGTTTGAACTATTGTATTGAGAATTTCGTTTCAAGTAATTTTATTACGATAACTCCATTTTTGATTTTTTCGAATTGTGTCGTTTTCGTTTTAAACGTGCGACATGTCGCTTAGCTATTGGAACCAATGTTTGCCATATTCGGCCAATCTAACATCAATTTTATAGCGACTTGGCAGTGACATATATTTGATGGTAAGTTGGGAGAGGTCCAGAAAGTGTCTACTGACGAGCCATGATTATCCCTTGCAAGTCGCCACTATCTAAATCATCATAAGCAGTTTAGTTGTTGGATGGGTTAGAAAGAATTAATTTGGATATGCGACTGTTTCTATATCATTTTTAATATTCTTAGTGCTAATGCGTTTTTTTCCGGTTATATAGGTACGTGTTTTTAAAAACAATAAACAGATTGTAAAATTGTGTATAGATTAACATTGATTATGGATGGGACCATGATTAGATAATAAAAAAGAAAAAACTGAAAAAAGAACTTAAAAATATAAGGCACATAAAAGACAATACTGAAAAATAAAGAAAAAACCTAAAAAAAAAACACAACGCGTTAAATACAAAGCACAATACCGAATAACATACAAAATATATTAGCTGCGTTGCAAAACATTTATATAAAAAGATTCTAAAAGCACATTGGAACTCAAAAAAGTATGAAAAAGAAAAAGTATAATACAAAAAGTAAAGACTAGAAGGGGGGCAAAGTCCCCTATTTTATATCTGAATACGTCCCCAACCAGACCCCATCCAAACATAACATAAACAATCATTTTAAATCTCTCTTAAACAACGTCGAATATTATTAAAACTAATTATATACAAATAAGTACATGAAGTAATACATTAGAAATAATACATAAATTTTGATGTCAATACTTTAAAATGTTTCGAGCTTTTTTTCACGGCAAAATATTGTGAAGGATTCACACAATTCCTTCCAGCATAGCTAAAACAAATTAAGTTAATAGTAATAACTGAGTAAATCATCGTTTTATGTAATAGACATTATATAAGTCACTAGTCGAGCTTAGAAAATATATGAAGAACGCAGCTAATCTTTCCTTTCTACCAAAGTAAATAATATACCCATACTCACATTTATAAAAAAATTTCCAGTGTGCGTAGTCCAGACAATAATAAAATAGATAACAAAAAACAAAATAAAAAAAATATGATTGTTACCAAATTTCACAGGATCACTTATTGAGATTAATCTAAATATTACCTATTTAATTAAAATTGCTCAGGTTTTTGCAGTCCATAGGGAACGTACATTTTTTTAGCTGACTTCAAAAAACCGGAGGACTGATGTATTTTTTGTATGTTCACCGATTTCTCGGCTAATTATTGATCGATTTCATATTTATTTTTTTATTCGAAAGCCTATACTTCAGAGGTGATCCCATCATGACCAAATTAGAATCTGTTGATGTGATCCCAGGGAAATCGAGAGTAACCCTTAAATTTTATAGGCACATACGTTTTTCATATAATTTCTAATATGTAAATAGATTTGCAAATTGCTCGCCCTTATCCTCGAAACAAATTGCTGTGAAAAAGAGCTCTTTTGAATACCTCTTGTCTGCTGCAACTCTTGTAAGCCAATATCGACTGTCATGCTTAGAGACGTCACTTAATTTTAATACTTAACCATTTTTAATCGACTTAAAAGAAAGATTTCAATACGACTGTTTTATCATTTCTCTAATTTAAATGTTCAAAAGCCACAATTATTACTTTTTACCTCTTTTCAGTGAAAATTTAAGACGGTTCGTTCCGTGAAAACAAGATTACAAAAATAATATATTAAAGATAAAACCGTGGTGTTCCATGCGTGATCAATGCGTGTAATAATACCGTAAGCTACTTAGCTTACGGTATTATTACACTGGACGAGTTCGTCTTGCTGTGAATTCGCTGACAATACGTCAGTATAATTAGAGTAGCGTTTTTAAGTACGGCAGTAAGGTCTTATCAAATTTGAGTTAAACTTTCGAAAATATATTGTCAATGAAATGTGTTTGTCATTGGTAAGTGAAAATTAATTAGCCACTGGTTTAGCATAACCAATCTTAAACAATTCTGAAACGAATCAAAGTCTAATTTCAAACGATACCATTAAACTCTATTAAGCCGTTGAAAAGAGTAAAATCTTAGAGATGTTTTGCAAAAACCTTAAAAAGAACTATTTATAACCTTCAAATCAAACGCTTACATTGCTATTTCCACACGGCTTTAAATTCAAGCATTTCTGAAAAAAAAAGCTCCACTCAATCTAAATCTAAAGGCTACATAAAACTGGGTTTATAATTTAAAAACTGTACTGGGCCGTATTAGCCGGCTGAGTGGGGGGCGTGACCCCCCCAAGTTATCAAAGAAATTCAATCGCATCGATTTTTTTAACGAGCTTTATCTAGACTTGAAGACTGGAAATCATAAAGGCTACTTTTACTTAATCCATTTAAGAGTCAGATTATCTTTTTTGTACCATTTTTTCCTTTACCACTTTGTCAGCTATGTTCAGTCCCCTATAGAGGGCAAGCCTATTGCTATTTTTTGGGCACAATTCAAGAACACAAACTTTAATCACCCTTGCTGCGTCTATCTTTTTGAACTCGATAAACTCAAAAACTACTGAATAGATTTCGATAAAATTTGGTATGAAGACAGTTCGAAAGCCTGGGAAAGAAAAGAATAGGCTACTTTTTGTGCCGGAAAAGTTTTCAGGCAAGCGGAGCTGCCAGCAAAAGATAGTTTAAAATATGTTGAATTGAATGCGTCATGTAGCCTTTTTGATTCAGACAAATGACATTTCAGACTTCCTAGTCGAAATATTAGGGTTGTCAATTTTGCCCTATATTTATAAAGAACCCTGGCTTACGAGATGTTTAACAGTCTTGTATTTCACAGAGATATTCACATTATTGTAGCAAAATCTAATCTCAAGTCAGGTTTAGTCAACCAGGGTCGTCAATTTCAAATATCCTGGTCGACGTAATGTGACAGCCCTAAATTATTACGTTGGCAAAAGCCCGTTTAGCCCAGGCGTTCGGTTTTCATGTAGGGTTGTCAATCAACAAACAATTTAAACTTTTGTATATTTATTTAGAATAAGTTTATTGATATTCAATATCTATTTTATACCGCCTTTTTAATAGCTACCACTGGGCTTCTAGGAACAATTTGACTCTGTCATTACGAAATATCACTTGACTGCAAACTTCCGGCAAATCGTGTTAGAAAAACCAGAAATAATATTACCCTACAAGGGAATTGAATCATTCCCACAGTCTATTTGCGTGAATTGACAACCCTACAGTAACCATGGTAACAGCACCTCGTAAATACAACAATTAATTTACTATAATACAAATGAACAACTATTGCCTTAAAGCTATATTTCCAGTTCCAAAATTACGCTTAAAATGATTTGGTATGAAGTTTGGGGTTGACCCTACAAGTGGGGTTGACCCCACAGAGTATATTTTTACTCGTGTTAGGTGTAGTGCGGTTCAAATGACTGACAATAATTTAACTGCGGCGGATGATGGATTTCCGCGTGAACTTTCGTACAACAAAAATTACTAAACCGATTTTAAAGAGTAAAGTTTCTTTAGTTTACTCGGTTTTTCACATAGTATCCACTAAGCATACAGATTTTTTGTTCAAAATAAGTAATTTTATGCTTATAAGTATTTTAACAATTGCGGGGGACCATGACCACTGTGGACATGTTTATTAAACTACATTGGGATGTGACCCACGAAACGGAAACAATCTGTTATGTATTATACTGTATACTATGAATACGTTTAACTTAGGACGGATCTGGCGTGTTCCATGACCCCCCAACAAAGAAAAAAACAGAAAAGTATTAAGTGGGCAGACATTACTGAGTTAAAACATTATTTTTATTAAATTTAAAGATTCTTTGGGAAACATATTTTTTTTGTAAAAAAAAATCTTGTGACCTCTGCATAATCTGAAATAATTGTTTTTTTTCAATTTTACCATGTTACTTCAAGTGAAATATTTTTTTTATAAAAAAATGCTTGTCTCCTTTATTTGCACTACACTAACCTAACATTAAGATCATCAACAAAACAATCCTTAGCTAAGTATAAACTCAAAGCGCATTTCAACATTGCCCCTTCTACAAAGCAGGTTTTTTTAATGTATTTAAATGACGAGACAAGCATGCCGCTCGTCTGACGGTAACACGACCGCCCATCAACTACTAATACCATACAGTGGTCTTTGAACGTGAAAAAAAAAACACGACGCGTCTCCGCTTCGTTTTATTGTGATTGGTTGAGAGACTGACGTATCGGTATTTTGATGTTTGTGATTGAACGAGAGACCGATACGTCAGTCTCTCAACCAATCACAATAAAACGAAGCGGAGACGCATCGTGTTTTTTTTTCATATTCTAAGCCCCCAAGACTGAACTACAAACTGCGTGACACTCCTCGCTTGTCACACTGAGACATTAGATGTCAAGTCTCATGCCCAGTAATTAGGTTTTAGTTTTTTAGGTTTTACTGATTGCGAAGATAAAAAAAATCTATTCATGGAAAAATTTACTGATCCAAGTTTTTATACAACCTTATTTTGATTGGATTGAACTGAAAACTGGATCGAAGATTAAGATTGTTTGGTTGAAATCACTGAGGCAGTTTGTTTATTGAGTTTTATCTTTGCCCTTCTTTTATTCACCCCCACTAAAAGGTTTTAAGCGCATTTGGAACCGTCACGAAGCGTTAATAACAATTACGCATAATACAAATATTTTCTCTGTTGTCTGCTTATTTTTGTCATATTTGCGCACAGCTCTTGATCCCTGTAAGTGAAAACATATTTATTTTTGAAAAATAAAATATAATTTACAAGTATACCTTGATCAAAAAACAAAAACAAGTGCATTTTTGTATCGCAGTCTAATCTTTTTTTATTTCAGTGAATGACGAGACGAGCATGCCGTTCGCCTGATGGTAAGCTACACGACCACCCATAAACAGTAGCAACACCATACAGCACCTTGAGTTACAAAGTACTGTGTGGCATTCCACTGCGCTCGTCATCCTGAGACATAATATGTTAAGTCTCATTATGTCCAGTAGTTACACTGGCTACGATATCCTTCAAACCGAAACACACAGTGCATGCACACTGCTGGCGGTAGAAATGGACATTGCGGTGGTACCCACCCAGACGGACTCTTACATATGAGAGTCCCACCACCAGAAAAGGGAAATAGGGTTACAAACTATGAAAAAGGTCGTTAGTACTTAACATCAACTAATTTAACAAATAAATAAGCTTAGGACAGGAACAAGTTACTTACCTAATATCCCCCCACCCTCCATTTCCTTTAGTAAGTTTCTTGTTATGCTTCGCCCCTCCTGCTGTGAATGTAGCCGTCACTCTAGTCGGATAGAGATACGGTTTAGCATTCTGCAGTAATTTCTGAACCCGGCTGATCACTGATGAAGCGTTACAGTTCGATTTTTTATGATGGAAACCGCTGGAAAAGGGAAAAACGTCTAAAATACTCAGTGCACCTATTTTCGCCGTTATTCCGCCCCATGATGTGATAGGGGGCGAGCCTGTCGCCATATCGGGCACAAATTCCGCACTGATATGGAGTAGGAAATTCCAATATCACTTTGCCCGACCCGGGGACCAAACCTAAGACCTCAGCATTGCAGTCGTACCATAATACAACTACGCCACCAAGGCAGTCAGGATCCTAATATAAACCGCGAATTGTGGGTGTGATACCTAGTTATATTTGTTGTTGTGTTTTCTAGCTTAGGTATGCATATACATAAATTAATTATGTCGTTTGGTTTGTATTTTATAGCTTTCCGACCTATTTAAATATCAACCTATCTGAGAAATATTGTAATTGCCTTTCATAAGTCTATTCTGTTATTTTACGCTTTGTTATGTTAGCTGATAGTTTTCTAAATAAATGAAAAATAAAACTAATAAAAATAAAAAAGATAGAATGCGGAACACTATGGTGATGGACACGTGTGGAGTGACAGAGGATGTAGTGACCAAAATTGAGAAGGGTATGCCAAGGTGGGCATTTGGAAAAGATGAAATCCTCCTAGCCAGTTTCGGCCACGGCGGCCAATCTCAACGGAGATCAGCCAGGTACGCAGGAGATATTATAGTGCACAAGTGTGTGCACAATACACAGGTGCACTCACTATTTCTTCACTCTCATAGTCCGGTGAGACGGCAATCCGACATGACCGGAGAGAGATCAGGCGCAGGACCAATGGCTTTACGTCTCCGAGGCACGGGGGTATCACACCGCCAACTTCCTGACTCCGAGCTGCGACTGAGTAATTTTTTTAAGATGGAAAAACTCAGTCACACTTTTTTTTTTGGCCCGACCCGGGATTCGAACGCAGGACCTCAGCGCGGAAATCGTACTCGTAACTCGTACGCAATACAACTACGCCACCGAGGCAGTCAGAAGTTGGAAAAGATAGATAGGAGACTGACAAAGAGGATATATATCGTCGATGAAGTACCACTATCTCCTAAGTGTTGAGAATCAAATTTTACATCCGGAAGAAAAAACTGTTAAATACATACGAACGAATGAATTCTGTCACTAAGTAGATGTTTTCACATAGCTCAAGAAGCTTACTGGTAAAGAAATTTCGGATAGAAGTTTTTTCAATCCATGCGAATATGAGTTTTATGTCTATTGAAATAAAAAAGTAATTTTGGACTAAATTGTCAGTTCGGAGGTATTGGTACTTCATCGACGATATGGCGAGTGTGGATGGAAGGGCCGGCAGGGGTCGACCGCACCGTCAGATATCTGACATTTGAAGTAAAAGGAAGGTCAAAAATAACCTGAACCGGCATGAAAACATTGATGAAGGTACAAGAAACGAAAGTAGTGTGCCAGAATCGAAGCGGCAATCCATAGTCCCTGCCTACCTCTATGGGACAGAGTCAAGATACTATGTATGTGTAGGATACACCTCTACTAACCTAACACCCTGAAAAGGGAAAAAAGCGTGATGGTATCTATTTACAGTCAGCAGCATAAATATCTGTACAAAATGAAAATTTCAAATCGCCTATATACGCGTTAAGTTAAACCGATTTTTTTTTTCGTATGAAGAAAAGCAACTCTTATTTTATTTTTGTGAAAAAAAAAGGTTAGTAAGAACACAAAAGTATGTAGGCAATTTGAAATTTTGAATTTGTGCAGCTACTTATGCTGGTGAAGGTACTTTAAAATTTACTTACCATTCCCCAATATGGAACACCCTAGGCCCCTTACACATTATAACTTTGAATTTCTCCCTTCCCGGCCTATTCTGAGATAAATGTAGCAACGAATAATCCCAATTATAGTCATCGTAGGCGCAAAACTGGTCCTGAAGCTCCATTATATTCCTCCACACTGTCCTATTGAACCCGAAACCCATATTATGCATGCTGGAATGCCACGGCGTGATCTCCAGCTGAAATGGTAGAATGGTAGCTTATGGTAGAATTTGGTAGTTTTTGCGCATGCCCTTATTTTGTAGTGGTAATTCATGATTGGTTTGAGGATGATGAATTAACTAATGTAAGCACACACACACACTAACGCCTGTTATCCCCGAAGGGGTAGGCAGAGGCGCACCTAGTGCACCCATTTTTCGCCGTTATTCCGTCCCATGATGTGATAGGGGGCGAGCCTATCGCCATATCGGGCACAAATTCCAGACTCCGGGCTGATACTGAATAGAAAAACTCAATATCACTTTGCCCGACCCGGGGATCGAACCCGAGACCTCAGCATTGCAGTCGGACTGTAATACAACTACGCCACCGAGGCAGTCTTAACTAATGTAAGCAAAAATATTTATAATATACCAGTGTCCCCTGGTACTGTAGATGTTGATGGGCGGCGGTGATCACTTATCGTCAGGTCAACCGTATGCTCGTTTTCTCCCATATCATAGAAAAATGCTACTTTTATTTAATTTTATTAATACAGGCTTATTGAATTGAAAAATACTTTAATGTTTATACCACAACACTAAAACCAAAAACATAAAAAAAATAATTCTCTAACAATTGTTCTAATATTTTAACCTTAAAAATACTAAAACGATACTAAATTCGGACAACAGAATACTACTGAGGTATTTCGGGAATAATCGGGAAAATAGACGCAGCAATGAAACGACAACTTCACTATCAGACGTATATTCGCAGACTGGCGCGACCGTACGATCCGTACAAAACGGTAACAAATTACCCTCAGTTTATCAATATTAAACCCATACATTACACCTCCACCACAATACAATACTACATCTTTATTTTTAATTAATATTAATTAATAGTTATATTTTTACTTAATCTATATCTATCATAAATCTATCAACTGGTTTACGTATTCGCTTTGAGTATCGATTCACCGGGGGCTTAGGAGGTGAAGGTAAATCAGAAGATTGCTTCAAAGAAACGTTGCTTTGACTATCCTCATTTAAATATTCCTTCTCTTTACTCTCACTCCCCAGCGCCGTTTCAGGAGATGAGGCCGGCACGTTATCGCTATGCGAGGCACTGACCTTCTCTTCCTCGCCGTGGATCTCATTGTTATCTTCAGGACAAGTAACATCAGATAATCGCGACCTGCGCCGCATTTGATCAACATGCCGTTTAATAAGTTGACCGTCATCCCTCAATACTGAATACCTACGCACACTATCTACCCCTTTCACGGTACCTTTTACCCATTTATCCCGACTGCCATACTCCCGAACCCAAACTGTATCGTCCTCTGTAAAGGCTCGAGGAGCCCCATGAGCATTTTTGACCTGTCGATGCTGGGCTTCGCGAACCTTATCTTTTATAAAACGCTCGGAACGCAGCAAGTCCAGCCTTGATCGTAGTGGCCGCCTCTGTAATAGCATGGCTGGGGTTTCTCCGGTTGTACTATGCACGGTATTTCGGTATGCCAGTAGAAACGTTTGTAAAGCCGTATCAATGTCTACTCGGTCTCTATGCGCTTTTCTTATAGCCCGTTTACATAGTTTGACTGCGTTCTCCGCCGCACCATTAGAGGATGGATGATACGCTGGCGAGAAAAATTGTTTGATACCGTTATTATTTAAAAATAACTTGAATTCTGAGCTCGTAAATGGCGGGCCCTGATCTGACACTAACTCCTGAGGTAATCCGAACCTAGCAAAAGTAGATCTTAATATTTTGATCACGTTCGTCGCGTTAGTACGTGTCATTTCAAAAATTTCTAACCATTTTGAAGAGGAATCGATGAGAACCAAAAAAGTTAAACCCTTGTATGGACCTAAGAAATCTATGTGTATTCTAGTCCAGGGTTGCGTGTGATACGGCCACGGCTGCATAGGAGCCCGTTGCGGAGCATCCGCCTCCGCCGCACAAGTCTCACATTGTTTACACATCATTTCCACCGCTGCATCTATATTAGGCCACCATACATAGCTACGGGCAAGACTTTTTGTCCTCACTATCCCCATGTGACTGCTATGCAATTGTTCCAATATGTTATTCTGTAACGATCCTGGTATTACCATTCGATAGCCCCACATTATACACCCACATTCGATGTACAGCTCATTTCGTCTAGCAAAATATGGTTGAATTTTAGGCTCCGTGCATGCAAGAGGCCAGCCAGACTGAATGTACGCGAAAATCCTTCTAAGAGTCCTATCATTGTGGGTCGCTTTCCTAACATGTTCACTCGTAATGGGCAAAAATTTTTCTACGAAATTAACATAAGTATTCTCATTTGGTATACTTTCCTTAATCTCTGTACATGGTAGGCGTGATAATGCATCCGCGCAATTCCTACTTGATGCTACATATTCTATGTCGTAATGATATCCAGATAATAATACTGCCCAACGCTGCAGCCTCGATGCGGCCATCACGGGAATACCCACCTTATTACCAAAAATATACGTTAAAGGTTTATGATCTGTTCTTAATATGAACTTACGCCCGTAAAGATATTGGTGAAATTTACGAATTCCGAAAACAATAGCCAGCGCCTCCCGGTCGATTTGTGAATAAGCGCGTTCGGTTTGTGTGAGTGAGCGCGATGCGTATGCTACCGGTCGTTCGCCATTGGACGTGGCGTGCGATATCACTGCGCCTATGCCGACGCTACTGGCATCCGTCGTTAAAATTACCGGTAACTCTGGTGAGTAATGCATTAAAACTTCACTGCTGGTTAAGAGACATTTTACCTTCTCAAAAGCTTCCTGACACTCCTTATTCCAACAGTATGTCACACCTGATTTAAGTAAGTTATACAATGGGGATAAAATTGTACTAATATTCTTGACAAACTTTCCATAGTACATAACTAAACCGATAAATGCGCGTTATTCAGAAACGTTAGTCGGGGCTGGCGTATTAATTATAGTTTTAACCTTATCAGGACAAGTTTGAACGCCTTCTTTTGTGATAGTATGGCCTAAGTAATTAACGGACTCGGCAAAGAATACACATTTCTCTTTTTTAACTCTTAGGCCGTACTGTTTTAAACGATCGAATACTTTACCTAAATTACGCATATGAGCCTCCCTCGTGGGACCCGTAATAATAATATCATCTAAAAATACCCCCACGTGAGGCAAATCGGCGAATAACTGTTCTAGCCGTCTTTGAAAAATCCCCGGACTAGACGACAGCCCATAAACAAGTCTGTTATACATGAACAATCCCTTATGTGTATTAATCACGGTATATTTCTTACTATCATCAAGTTCAAATTGGGCATATGCCTGCGACAGGTCTACTTTACTAAAATGTTGCCCCCCCTTCAAACAAAGCAGCAATTCTTCTATCCTAGGCAAGGGATAACGGTCAACCTCAATGACTTTATTTAAAGTTAATTTATAATCTGCGCAAATTCTGATGTTACCGTCCTTCTTGACGACTGGTACTATAGGCGTCGCCCAGTCAGATCGTTCCACCGGCGAGAGGATGCCATCGCGCTGCAACTGAGCGAGCGTCTGCTCCACAGGCTCGCGCAGTGCATACGCTAGCGGGCGCGCACGCATGAACACCGGCCGCGCTCCCTCGCGCACGTGAATGCTCACCGTGCCGCCGGTGAATCGACCCAGGCCGTCCGAGAACACATCACAATATTTGGAACTGAAAGCAGATATATCAAATACATTGTCTCTAAACATCTTAACATTATTACATTCATAGTTAACTACCGGTAATTGTATTTTTAGTTCGGCCATCCATTGTCGACCTAAAAGAATAGTTTTTCCATTTTTAATAACAAAAAGTTCTAATCTTTTACATATATTCTTATATTTCACTACGGTTAGTAACACTCCAAGTGGTTTTACAGATTCACCCGTGTAATATCTAAGTGTTAAAAGACAAGGATTCAGCTTCAAATTTTTAAACAGTTTAATGTAGCATTCCTGACTTATACACGACACTGCACTGCCGGTATCGCACTCCATTTTAATATTACTACCATTAACGTTCAGTTCTATATACATAGGGCTGCATTGTGTAACAGATAATTTGCAACCGTTAACATATGTTACCTCATCGCTATCCGCACCGTCACCCATGTCGGCGTCCCTTACTTGCATCAGGTCAACGTTGTGATGTCCCGCTAAATTAGGACACATACGCCGCAGATGTCCTTGTCGGTTGCATACCCGGCACACATAACGCGCAAACTTGCACGTGGCAGCATCATGCCGAGCGCCGCATGCCCGGCACTGGTGCTGAGCCCGCTCAGCCGGCTGCGCCCGCTCAGCCGAACGCACATGACTCGATGTCTGCGAAGCGCGCCCATCGCGCCCCCGCGACTCCTGCGCCGATCCGCTGACATCCCGCGTAACGTTCGCCGCACCTTTCCGCCACGTTCTTGCCGCCGCCATTGCT
The DNA here is from genome assembly GCA_949316025.1 of Lapara coniferarum. Lineage (NCBI taxonomy): Eukaryota > Metazoa > Arthropoda > Insecta > Lepidoptera > Sphingidae > Lapara > Lapara coniferarum. The sequence goes on from OX438929.1 coordinate 21,051,769, forward strand.
TGACACGTCACCGACGTCGTCCGAATCGCCTCGCTCGGTGACCTTGCCTGTTCCTCCACCGCCGCCGCATCTTTTTTTGCTGCTTCCATGCTCACTGCTAACGTATACGCCTTGCCGAAGTCTAATTTAGTTTCGGCGAACAACCGTTGTCGTATAGTTTCATTGGTTATGCCACAAACTAGTTGGTCTCTCAGACTTTCCTCCAGCCATGTTCCAAATTCACACGTCTTGGACATTCTCTTCAATACCGCCGTGTATTCCGATATAGTTTCCCCTTCATTTTGTTTCCTATGCCTGAACTTATATCGCTCCGCTAACTCACTCGGTTTTGGCTGCAGATGTTTTTCCATAATTTCCGTTAACTGTGCAAATGTTTTGTCCTTGGGCTTTACCGGCGTACACAAATTAACCAACAGCTCATAGCACTCTGCCCCCATGACGGTTATTAGAGTAGGCACTTGTAATTCACTCGAAATTTTGTTCACTAGAAAGTATTGTTCTAAACGTTCTATGTATAACCGCCAATCGTCCGTCTGCAATTTAAATTCCGCGATCTTTCCGATAGACATTTTTATAATTGTTTTATTTATTTATTTATTTTTTTCCAATTACGGTACGCGTAAGACTCGATTCTCGTCGCCACTGAGGTATTTCGGGAATAATCGGGAAAATAGACGCAGCAATGAAACGACAACTTCACTATCAGACGTATATTCGCAGACTGGCGCGACCGTACGATCCGTACAAAACGGTAACAAATTACCCTCAGTTTATCAATATTAAACCCATACATTACAACTACTAACTCATTTTATTATATTTTTACGCTATAAAAATTCATAAAATTGCAAATGGGTCATTTTTGTCCGCTAATGTTATGCGTAGCGTCGACTATGCGCAGTGTCGAATTAAGTATTTGAAACTGGGTCCATTTGAATCGAGGCCAAGCATCACGCTTAAAAAATAAATGCGACACAATTCGTTTCGATTCTGCTGAAATCGATGCCGATCATAAAACAGTGCATAGTAATTAATAAGCAAGTGCACACAAGCATAAGCGAAGCGCAATATACACCTCCATATAACATCTATATATAGTTAACGAAATGCCCACATGTCCCATTTACATAGAGGCATGGTTGATGAATCATTATAAATACTATATCGCCCTATTTAGATATAGTATTACCCTTTCAAGATGTAAAAAAAAATAGAAAACCAAAATTAAAGGGGTCAATTTCGACCCAGTAACCTTCTCGACTCAACATAGGAAGTCTAAATCAAAATGTAACGGGTCATTTTCGGCCCGAGTTGTTTTAAACCGAATTTCATATTCATTTTAAAGATGGATCGAGCCATGTTTTTTTTAACGTATTTTTTACAACTTTTTTCAGCTCTCAGTATGTCGTTTTCTAAAATTATGCAAACCGATAATTATAATAACCTCAAAAGTGACTCGCTAGTTGCAATAGCCATGCCGGCAAAGTTATTAAATACACTCAAAACCAGAATCTTATTACTATAAAGGCATTACAGAGCAGTGCCGTAGTTTCTTGCCGGCTAGGGCGGATCCAAAATTTGCCACCCTTAGGCAAAATAAAGGTAATTTCAACCAACAAGTCATACATGCACAAACCCTCTCAGCGAAAGTTTAAAATTTTAAAAGGTTTTTTTACGCATTTACCCGCATCCCTCCCCCTCCCGTTAGGGTTGCCAGATGTTCGGGAATCGTCTGGATTCTCCCGATAATTTGGCGATGTCCCGATAAATAACAAAAGCTCCCGACAAACTGCTTATCATCATGTTCTAAATGTAAATCTTATCATGTAAAAAATTTAAAAGGTGCAATCTTATTTACTTAGGAAGAGCTCCCCGGTTTTCCAAGTCAACTTAATGTTTCAAAAGATGATGATAATTTTGCCTTTAGTGCATTTCTCCACACAACAACTCCAAAATCCCGACATTTTGAAATATTATCCAGATATTTCGATTTTTCAATCTGGCTACCCTACCTCCCGCGCCAACCACGCTACGCTACTGGTACAGAGAACACAATCCAAGGAACGTATGCCAAAAGGAAGTTTGGATGCGCAGAGTATAATAAATCTACGATGAAGCGCTCCAACAATTCCCCTAATCCTTTACAATCCAGCTGTCTAACCTAGGTCGTGTTTTGTTTCTGTAAATACACACTAAATATCTATGAGTGCATACGTTCACTATGATGAATAATTTAACCCGCGAAATCCTCAAAAATTGGTAGCGCGTCATCGTGGTAGGCATTATCTATATCAAATAGTTATCACAATGATTTATACCATAAATAGCTTGAACGCGGCTTTGTCCGTATCTGTACATTAGCGAGATAAAATTAAGAATAGGTATACAAAGAACATATTATATAGCACTCAGGGATAATATAGAGTATGCTAACGAAAGAAGAATCGGATTAAAAGTTCTCGTAATTGGCGCTTCAAACTCTAGGTTTGTGTAAACAATTGTGACAGAATAACAGCTATGCTTTACATTCCACATTTCCAAACTTCTATTTTCAGCATATAATATATAAGTGCTAAGTAATAAGCAAATATATCTAATCAATGCAATACCGTGAACTATAATGTTCAAATATGCCCAACTTAGTTTAGTCTATAATACCTACATTGCTCAATCTGACTGAGGTATGGCTGAGCGTGTAAGCCATTGTGACTGACATCGAATATTCAGATATGACCAGTTGAAAATTAAGGGCCTTAATCGCCAAGGTTTGCGTTGGCGAAACCCTCATGCATTATAGCAATAATAGATTAAAAGCTCAGAACCATGGCTTTATAAAACAGCTGCTCTATCGCTTACCAATTTAAAAATATACCATTTCCATGTAGCTTTTATAAGCGAGTTGTGACATGGCTCTACCACTTTCAAGTTAAAAAAAATAAACATACTAGATTGCATAGCCCAACTCGTCTCTTAACCTAATTCCTACTAAAAATAAGAAAAAAAAGATAAAAAATTTCATTTATTTATGCTTTAGACCTATATTGCACTTCATTTACTTCATATTAAAATCAATGAAGGCAGAGAATGGTACGGTTGGCGGTCTTATCGCTCCAGGCAACCTGATTAAAAAATTATTTAATTATTTTTAACCCAATATCTAGCCTAACCCTTCACCGCCGACACTAATTTCTAAGCTTTCATATTTTATTTTTACGTCACATTTCTAACCCAACCTAACCTAACCCATTCACCGAAAAATATCCTGCAATAAGCATTCAATGGGCATATTCAAACATAAACTATATTACAGCAACCTTTTGCGTGCTGGCATAGAGATTGGGGTAAACTTGGAAATTCCACTGGGTCTCCTGCTGTCTCTTTCTCCTTTCTTCATTGGCTGCCTTCACTTGTTGTATGTAGTTTAGCGTCAGTTGCTTTTTACGCTACAAATGGACGGTAAGCTTATTAGGGGTCATTTTAGACCCCTCCAGTGACACACAATAAGCATGATTTGCCAGTTGCTTCATTGAATGTAACAGTTAAAAATACTTATAAACGGACAGTTTTTTCATTAACAAACTTACTTTTACTTTTATCATGATTTATTGTAATTTTGGCTTTTACTGTAACTGTTTTACGGTTCATGAAGTAACTGGCTGTTAAAGGAAATGTGAACCCAGATAGATAGTAAAGAAATGAAGAGATGTGCTTTTGACTTCATTTAGTTTTTGTGAGTGGAAGTAGCTCGTCTGAGAGTAAGCGTCCCGATTGTTTATAATAGATAGCTGGGGGGCTAGAACGTGAAAAAAAAACACGATGCGTCTCCGCTTCGTTTTATTGTGATTGGTTGAGAGACTGACTTATAGGTCTCTCGATCAACCACTACGTCTCTACGTCAGTCTCTCAACCAATCACAATAAAACGAAGCGGCGACGCATTGTGGTTTTTTTTCACATTCTAACCCCCTTGATGCTCAACATAACGCAACGATCAGTCGGCGTAGAATGTGGCAAAAACACGACTAGAGTGTTTCGCTTTATTGGGAGTGGTTGAGAGACTACACGTGACTAACGTATTGGTCACTCGATCACAATCATCAAAATTAAGTGACATCGTCTTACGAGTTGCGTCTTTTTGGTACATTTTAAGCCCACTGGTCGTTTTTAATTGTATTAAAACAAAAAAAAAAATTATTTAATTAATTTGGCTTTGGGTCATTTTAGACCCAGGTATATAACTATATGACTACAAATGTAGCAGGATGTATTGGATCAAATAATTCTTTAAAAGAAAGCCATATACCAAAATAAACCTTGTGACCGCAATCAATAACCAATCGCGTCCGCTATCTTTGATTTGAACTCCACAAAAAAACAATTAAAATGAGTCATCTGACAAACTATTCTTAATCGTAATTTTTGCAATGAAATATCTATTAAAACTAACATGGAGTCAACATGGGTCAAAATTGACACTGCTTTTGGTGGGTCACTGCAAAATGTTCGCTTCGAATGTGACCTGGGACCATGAATATATAATTTACATTTGATTATTATTCACAGTTGTGTCATTCGTATTTTTAATTTATTCAACTATATTATTTTTTGACTGCCTCGGTGGCGTAGTTGTATTACGGTACGACTGCAATGCTGTGGTCTCGGGTTCGATCCCCGGGTCGGGCAGTGATATTTTATTTTTCTAATCAGTAGCTCGGAGTCTGGAATTCGTGCCCGATATGGCGATAGGCTCGCCCCCTATGGGACGGAATACGCACGGCGAAAAGTGGGTGCACTAGTTGCGCCTCTGCCTACCCTTTCGGGGAGAAAAGGCGTGATTATGCTTAACTGTTTTTATGACTATAGTGTATGCCAAAAAGTGCTTTCCCCCCTACCAATATACCCAACGATGCGATTACGACACGAATTTGTTTACGAAATTAATGAGTATTTACTATATCATAACGTGGTACTGGTCGGCTAGATTTTCATGTTTAAACTAGTTTACCCGCAGATTCGTACGCACGAAAAATTTTTTCTTGGATAAAAGTCCCGCTATACATTTTCCCGGAATAAAAAGTAGCGTAAAACCTTTCCAGGGTCTTGAACTATCTCCATATTAAATATCATCCAAATCCATTCGGTACGCGACGAGCGACTTTATTTTATACTGTACAAACTTTGCCCCCGTTTTTACCCCCTTAGGGGTTGAAATTCGCAGAATCCCAGAAGTTAATTTAATTGTATCGACACTATGATGTAAATTAATTTCGTGCACCTACTATGTTTTTTGTCTCTGCACCACTCCAGGTTGACTGGTAGAGAATGCCTTCGGCATTAAGTCCGCCTTTACATATTTTTGTATGAAGTGCAAATAAAAATAAAATAAAAATCCCGTTTTAGTGAGCATCTAGGTCCTAAAAGGAATCCCCATGCAAAATTTGAGACTCCTAGCACTTGTAGTTTCTGAGATTTCGTGGTGAGTTAGTGACCTTTCACTTTTATATACAGGATGTTCCAAAACTCAACGTCAAGCCGAAACGGGGTGACAGGATTGATTGGAACCATAATGAGAAAAATCAGAGAAAAGATCTATTCCATGCAGTTTGAAAATTATGGGCATTTGAGAAAAATCTAGAAATTTGGTCAAACTGTAACCACTTTTCGGTTATTGGGGTTAATTTTTATTATCTGTGTTCATTTAAACTTTGCAACCGTAACCCTTAATAACATTTCTAGAATCACAGTCAAAAATGACACAATTGCCCCAAGTTTCCTAGAATTAAGACTATTTGTTAAACTATGAATTTAATTTTTTCTAAATTTGTCGACTATGAAAGGCCTTCCTTTAAAAAAAAATGTAATAGATATTTACCCCTGTACTACGATGCGTAGTGACATCTGTTTGCAACAGGAATGAATTAGCGATAAGGATTACGAATTGTGATATCCTGGTGAGAGTCGGGCAATGAAAGCTTTTGCCATATTATTTGGCACGCATTATACACAAATTAATGGTCTCACTGCGGATTTTAAACGGTCAATTACGTTTGGTCCGAAGATAGGAATTGATAACTACAACTGACATGGTCCCAGGCCATTATAACCCTAACAGCAACGAAATAAAGCACACTTTAAGCTAACACGGCTGTATTAACCTTTCTCAAATGGTAGTTGATAGATGAAACCATTTTTTCTACACGAGATATTCAACGCACAAAAACACAAAATAGAAAAGTCGTGAAATTACACAAGTAAAATTACACCAAATGCTATTGATAATTGGGTATATATTTCTCTACGTTTATCGGACAAGACTTATGAGTTTTATAAAAAGAAATGATACATAAAAATCAAACCTATCACTGCGCGATAGAATATATTTTTCAATGCTTACCAAATGGAAAAGGTTAATATTGAATGGCGTGAAGTGAGTCTTAAAGCGAAATTACGCGTAGTGGCCCCGGTGAGATACGCTAATTATTTCGTGATAAAAAATAATTAATAGCGTGTATTTTGTGACTTAAAAATTAACAGTAAAATTATACCTAATAAATTTGAATTTCATAAATGGAACTCTCTAAATTTGAATCAAAAAAATTATTATAAAAATATTTAACATATTCTATTTGAATTTCAAAAATGGAACACTAAATTTAAAATTGTAACAAGTATTTAATGAAGAGGCCACATTGCGAAATTCTCACTGAAACCTAAACGCGAAATTACGCATTCTCACCTTGTCGCTATTGGCGTGGTACTGATACGTTTTTAAATACGTTCCAAGCGATATTATTTCACATTGCGGACAGCTTTTGTCTGCTGTGCTTTTTAAAAGGCTTAGAATGTGTAAGAAATCTTCTGCTACGTAGTGGTCTTCTTCTAGAAATAGTACCAAACCTGGAAAGAAGAATTAGTGTGATGTCAGATATCCGGGATAAAGACGTTATATCTCAAAAAAACATGCCGGAATTCAAACTAATATGAAATCCGGAAAATTATTCCGGGAATATTTTCCGGAATTGAACTCTATCACAGTGGAATCAGATTAGCACAGTCTCATATCTCGATGTATCTAAATCTTCAGATGTTTGCAGCTGTGTGAGTTTTATTTTAGTTGCGATTTTTGCTGGTTTTTTTATATTTATCTTTATATAGTCAAATCAATGAAACTGATCGTTGTTTATACGGTTTGATTTTTTTTTTACTTTTACCAATGCAATTTAAATTACACTACAAGTGTAATCTTTTTTAAAATGTGTTTTTTGTCTTTTTTTTTTTGTAATATACCACTTCACCATTATACTGGCAGCTGAGTATTTTTTTCCTCTACTTATTTATAGTATTTAATATATCTATGGCAGATGTTTTTTTCTATCCCTTACCAGTATGATTCGCAGTGCACTGCAGCTGGTTGAAGATCCTGTTCGCCTTCCACCACCAGTGGTGTTTCGTCTGCGCGTACTTCGCTTCCCTATAGTGACCGTGCAGATCAGGATGAAGAGCGTTTATACATTTCAGCTTCATTGCCCTGGGATTATGAAAAAAATACTTAACAAATTAGCTAGTTTCATTATTCAAGACAATATTTATAACTACTGCACGAATCCCAAAATCGAAGTACAAACTTCGCAAAATGATTTTGCGGGAGTAGACAAATAATAACTAGTATTGTGTGTGCGCATGTTAGTGTGTGTGCGAGCATGTGAGTGTGTGTGAGTGTGTTTGCTAGCATGTGAGTGTGTGTGCGTGTGAGTGTGTGTGCGAGCGTGTGAGAGTGTGTGCGAGCATGTGAGTGTATGTGCGTGCGTGAGAGTGTGTGTGAGTGTGTGTGAGTGTGTGTGCGTGCGTGTGAGTGTGTGTGCGAGCATGTGAGTGTGTGTGTGTGCGTGTGAGTGTGTGTGCGAGCGTGTGAGAGTATGTGCGAGCATGTGAGTGTGTGTGCGTGCGTGAGAGTGTGTGTGCGAGCATGTGAGTGTGTGTGCGTGCGTGAGAGTGTGTGCGAGTGTGTTTGCTAGCGTGTGAGTGTGTGTGCGAGCGTGTGAGTGTGTGCGAGCATGTGAGTGTGCGTGCGTGCGTGAGAGTGTGTGTGTGTGTTTGCTAGCGTGTGAGCGAGCATGTGAGTGTGTGTGCGTGCGTGTGAGTGTGTGTGCGAGCATGTGAGTGTGTTCGAGCGTGTGAGAGTGTGTGAGTGTGTGTGCGAGCGTGTGAGTATGCGTGCGTGCGTGTGAGTGTGTGTGTGTGTGCGCGTGTGTAATAAATAGAACTCAACTCACTGTTCGAACTTCGCGTCCCGGGGACAATCGTTGGGATCCATTCCTGGGAACTCGTTGGGGTGCGTCTGTATCGAGTAAGGGTAGAATATTTGTATTACCTGCAATTGAAACAATAAGTATAGTGAACTGGCTCTGTAGTGACTAAAATTGCTGAAAAAAACCACACCTCTAAAGTTACAAAGACGTGTCATTAATAAAAATAAAAAAATCCTTTTCTTTCTAAGCATACCACTAAACATAACAAAAAGGAATTAAGAGGCCGTATCTAAAGTTTCGACTATTTCAGTCATCTCTTCATCGTGATTATTTTAAAAATAAACAGAGATGATTAATTTATAATACAACATCGGAAAGACTATTTCAACACTAATGGAATAAACGAGCCAGTTTTTTCATATCTTTTTTTAATTTCAATCTATCCCCCAAGTTCCAAGGTCTGTTTCAGAAATTTTGTAGTTAGTTTCAAGCACAATTTTGATTGAAAAAGACTACAAGTTTGAGTGTCTGTACAAAAAAAATCTGAAACAGACGTTGGAACTTGGGGGATAGATTTTAGATAGACCTTCCATAGTTTTAACTTTCAACTCACCCAGTAAATCGCATATTATTATTACAAGTCCACTAACCTTGGTAAAGTCGATACTCCTGACCAGAGTATTAATCTCCTCATCATAATAATCGTGTGAGAACACGAGCAAAGTACGGTCGATGTCGCGCGCCTGCGCTAGAGACACAATCAAATGACGCAGGTAAGTCAGACGGGTGTGTACCTAGAACGAAAATATTACTGATGGTAACGGCTAATAGATAGAACAGTGTTTTTCAACGTGTGGATCGCGAAGCCAGAAGTCACGAAAATTACCCCAGTTTTAAAAAGCAATGTGATGGACGTCAGTGTGGCTGGTAGGCCTCACGCTGCCGCTGACGCCGGTGTGCAGGGGCTTCTGAGCCTATGTGTTAATCCAGGACATGATCTACCCGTGTGCCAAATTTCATCGAAATCCGTTCAGTAGTTTTTGCGTGAAAGAGTAACAAACATCCATACATACTTACAAACTTTCGCCTTTACAATATTAGTAGGATTAACAAAAAATACATATTGCAAAAGGTAGCGGCGGGGGGAGTAGCGAAATTTATTTTCATACTAGAGGGATCGCTTCATGAAAAAGGTTGAAAAACACGGACATAGAACTGACGGCAGATGGGACGAAAAAGTTCTCGAGTGGAGACCGCGTACTGGCAAGCGCAGCGTCGGCCGTCCACCTGCAAGGACAGACGACCTGATAAAGGTCGCAGGAACGCGCTGGATGCGGGCCGCTTGACAGTTCCGTCTGGAAATCTTTAGGGGAGGCCTATTTTCAGCAGTGGACATCATGGTGGTAGGTCTCTCGTTTGTGAGGGGCCGTTGGGTAGGCATAGCATACCACCCCTGTTAACGATGAGGGGCAGGGTACTTAAATGAAGAGCCAACACGCGGATACGGAACAAAGAAATATATATTAAACTATTGAAAATCAAAATTACATTCGAGACGCTAACCTGTACAAGTAATGGTATATAATTAATAGCATCAGCATCAGCAATTTGTTAAGCCACTGTATACAAAATTTAAATTTTTAAGTTATTATTAGGTACAGTATGATGTTTATTAAAGTTAAATTAAAATAGAATTTTTTGAATATCAAAAATTATATTAATACTAAAATTTGTTGCTAAGTTGTTACATTTTAAAATTAAGTTTGTAATTGTCGCACATGTTATAATATATTAAATAAATAAATAAATAAATAATGGTAATGGCTGCCGACTATCTATCCCCGCGCTTTCTTCGCCGCTACTGGCGCCACCGTGCGTTCACGATGGGTAAACTATTCGCGGGCGCGGGAATATTATTTAAGCTTAACATTTTTGCTACTGGGTGGCGCTAGTAGTCGTGCTACCGTTAACACCTGTATTTTATACTGCCTACTGCTGCATGGGCCTCCTCTACTGACAGGGTTTAGCTTAGTCCATCAAGCTGGCCTATTGCGGGTTGGCAGACTTCACAAAGGGCAAAAGGACAAAAGGCCAAAATATGGAACTTCGATCCATTTAAAAATATTAGACCCCTTCATTGATACTTTTTTAAAAGCGTTCATAATAAGTAGTTTTTAAGCGAAGCAAAATAAAATTACATACATCCCAAAATCTGAGATCTTTAAACACACACACACACACACACACTCACTCTCACGCCTGTTATCCCCGAAGGGGTAGGCAGAGGTGCAACTAGTGCGCCCACTTTTCGCCGTTATTCCGTCCCATGATGTGATAGGGGGCGAGCCTATCGCCATATCGGGCACAAATTCCAGACTCCGGGCTGATACTGAATAGAAAAACAAAGGTGGTGAGGTCTTTAAAATTAAACGATTTATTGTAAAAGGCTATTTTTAGGAGTTCTATCCAAATATACATAAAGTGTGTTATTAGAATATGTCCTTTCATCGCAATCCGTTCGGTAGTTTTGAGTTTATCGCGTTCAGAGGCGGCGGGAGACTCACTTTTAGAATTGAGTTTCTATTTACTGTTTCAGGATTGACTTTTTATTCACACCTTTTTATTCAGTACAAAGTATGATTTCTAGACGGAATTGCGTCACTCAAAATTGACACTACAAATAACAAATCGGTGATTTTATAAACTGTATTGATTTTAGAATATTTATTATGAGTGAAGCAGAAATATTAGTAAGTTGTTTTAAATGTAAGCAAAATAAACCGAATGACCACCCATAAACATTAGCAAAACCACCACTTCTTCTTAACATAGTATAAAACAAAGTCGCTTCCCGCTGTGTCCCTATGTACGCTTAGATATTTAAAACTACGCAACGGATTTTGATGCGGTTTTTTTTTAAATAGAGTGATTCAAGAGAAAGGTTTATATGTATAATTTATCCCGGGGAAATATGAAGCGGGACTTTTATCCCGGAAAAAATCATTCACGCGGGCGAAGCCGCGAGAAGAAGCCTTTCAATTATAAATTGGGTAATTATAAAACACGATGTATTCGATCTTAAGCGCCACTTTCAACGGTCTGTGATAAAGTTATATATAACTATCTCACCCCCCCCCCCTTTATTCCCGACGGGGTAGGCAGAGGCGCAACTAGTGCACCCACTTTTCGCCGTTATTCTGTCCCATGATGTGATAAGGGGCGAGCCTATCGCCATGTCACGCACAAATTCCAGATTCTCATACTCAATACAAAAACCCAATATCATTTTACCCGATAACTATCATATAATGCCATCTAACAAACAAATTTAACACATTACTAGCTACTTTCTGTCACCTATACCTGTCTGTCTCTTTCTGTCACTGGTGGTAGGACTCTCATATGTAAGAGTCCGTCTGGGTGGGTACCACCGCAATGTCTATTTCTACCGCCAGCAGTGTATGCACTGTTGTGTTTCGGTTTGAAGGCCATTGTAGCCAGAGTAACTACTGGACATAATGAGACTTAACATCTTGTCTCAGGATGACGAGCGCAATGGAATGCCACACAGTACTTTGTAACTCAAGGTGCTGGTGTAGCTACTGTTTATGGTCGTATCGCTTACCATCATCAGGCGAACGGCATGCTCGTCTCGTCGTTCAATGCCATAAATAAATATTTAGCAACGCAAGAAGTCCGAACCACTGCCTCGTAGAAAGCTAAAGAGGATTATCCTGCCTCATCGAGCGCCCTCCATCATCACACCGCCGAGGAGGATGGTGTACGTCACAGCCGATAAAACTACGTGTACCGAATGTCCATGCTACCCTAAAGAGGAGCCTTTTAGGAGGATCAAGTGAGATTAGTTATAGTTGTAATCTTGTAGCATTAGTAGCTTTTTGATTTAGCAACTTAACTGCAGTTATATATGGTGTTTTTTTGGGCGCAACGCGCGTATTTCGTGTTGTCTAAAGATTGTCGATGATCGGGATAAATGATGTGATCTCGGGACCTTTTAAACCTGAAAAGGAGTACGTCAGGGACAGTGGTCTCGAACCTACCGATTTTTCGGTATTTCTACCGATTTTGGGCCTGTCTTACCGATATAACGAAATGACATGATTTTTCAACGATTATTTGAAAGGTAGAAGATTCTCCCGATTTTTCTACCGATTTTCAACGATTCGAAGCAAAAATCCATTGAAGAAAAAGGTTTCTTTCATATTTTGCGATTCCTTGGTTAAATATGTTGCTGTTTGGGGCGGCGGGGGGCAGTATTTTTAAAGGGGCGGCAAAATTTGTTTAAAATTTTTACTTTCATTACGGGGGGGGGGGGGGGTTGGGTATATGCGTGACTATCGTTTGTTGAAATTACCTTCTTTTGGTACAATAATAGTCCCTAGAGTTTAAAATTAAGGGGGTTTTCATTGAAGTTTGATTGTTTTTTTGCATATACCGATTTTTGCTCCAAATATACCGATTTTTCTTGGCAACTCTACCGATTTCACATTTTGTCGTCCGAGACCACTGGTCAGGGGTGCATCTTATCTTGTCTCCTTTTCAATATTTATGGAGAGTACATAATGAGGGGTGCTCTGGATGACTGGGATGGAGGTATCACAATAGGGGGCAGAAAGATCAGCAACCTAAGGTATGCAGATGACACCACACTGTTTGCGGCAACTGAGAAGGAGATGGCGGATTTGTTTAGGAGAGTGGAAAAGGAAAGCGAACTGGTCGGTCTCTCAATTAATAGGGCATAGACTAAAGTCATGCCCTGTGGATTGGGGGCGTTTGGAGAATTCCACCACGGTATCCCCTGCCTGTCGTAAAAGGCGACTAATAGGGGCCTCCGGGGGTCACGGGTAGGCGGGAGGTGCCGCCCACCTATTAGTCTAGCCAACTTCTGTGACTTCCGTGATGGACGGCAGCGTGTCTCACGCTGCCTCGGACACCAAGGGCGTCCTTCGGTGTACGGGGGCTTCTGAGCCCCCGCAACAACAGGAGAAGAACCGCAACAGCGGTACGCGCAGGGGCGGTTACGGACGACAACTTAGACATGAGTCGGAGGAAGCCCGCAGCCGTCCCTAATGCGCCGAAGATGGCCATACAAAAAAAAAAAAGTCATGTGCGTGGACAGAGCGGGCCAGCTTCGGCAGACAAGATTATTGTCCAACTTGGAGGTTGTGAGGGATTTTGTTTATCTCGGCTCCTTGCTCAGTGATCAGGGTGGATGCGACAAGGAGGTACGACGGCGAACTCAAATGACTAAGGGTGCAATGAGCAAGCTCACTAGAATCTGGCAGAATCGATACATCTCCAATGCCACTAAAATGAGACTGGTACGAACTATGGTAGTCTCCATTTTCTTGTATGCATCCGAATCCTGGACGATCCGCGCTATGGACAGGAGAAAGATCGACTCTCTAGAAATGTGGTGCTGGAGGAGGATGGTGCACATACCGTGGACAGCAAAGAGATCCAATGTATCCATACTCAGCCAGCTTAAGATCGAAACCAGACTCTCCACAATCTGCTACCAGACGATCCTCTCGTACTTTGGCCATGTAGCACGAAGGCAGTCAGACAACCTGGATGAGCTGGTTGTGGTGGGTAGTGTAGATGGCAGAAGACCTAGAGGCCGAGCACCTACCCGATGGTCTGATACTATCAGAAAATCATGGGAGTCCCAGTCACGGAGGCTCTGCGACAGGCACAAGACAGAATGGAGTGGAAACAGCTCGTCACCGACACTACTAAGGCTTATCAAAGCGGGCACGACCTTCAGTAATGAAGAATACGACAAAGAAGAAGAAAGATTGTCTCAGTGGCGTCGCCAAAGAGTTCTAAGATTATATAGAGCGGACATTGGGAAAATTGTTACAGAAACATTTTGAGCCAGTTCGTCAGTAACTTAATCTACAGTGAAATAGTAGCACGGTGCAATTTCAACGGTCTTTTTTGCCGCGCACGTGCAAACAGTGGAATGGACTACCTTCATCGGTGTTTCCCGAACGCTATGACTTGTCCTTCTTTAAAGGAGGTATAAAAAGAGTTCTCACCTCCCGGTAGGTAACGGCTTGGTTGTGCCTCTGGCATTGCTTTAGTCCATGGGCGGCGGATACCGCTTACCATCAGGCGGACCGCTTGCTCGTTTACTTACTAAGGCATTAAAAAAATAAAATAGCAAAACACTTATGTAATGCATTAGAACATACTTTTGACATGATTCAATGGGCATACTTCCTTCCAAAATATTGCTTTCTTTACAAAATTTGCGCATACCGAGACGTCTTGTTACGGATGTGTCAGATAAGACAGCGACTTATTACCAATTGGTAATAACTTTGGACGACTTTGGGCCTGATGTCCGGTCTATAACTAACGATACTGTTGAAAGTACTTGGGCGTCGTGCAGGCAAATGCCCATGCGGGATAACACGCCCCGTGCATGGCGGCCGCATTGTCGTAGTCAATCTTACCTTACTAATATTATAAATGCGAAAAATTGAGAAAATGTTTGGATGATAGAAAGTGTTTATTAAAAGTTATAGCTAAACAGATCTGGGGGCTTAGGATGTGAAAAAAAAACACGATACGTCTCCGCTTCGTGTTATTGTGATTGGTTGAAAGACTGACGTATTGGTATTTTGATGTTTGTGATTGATTGAGACACCGATACGTCAGTCTCTCAACCAATCACAATAAAACGAAGCGGAGACGCATCGTGTTTTTTTTTTCACATTCTAAGCCCCCTGGATGACTTTGGCACACAGATAGACCATGTGTTGGATTAGCACACGGGCTTATTCCGGTAATTTGCTCCCATAAGAAAAAGGGTCGTTTCCTATGTTTGATTTTGTACATTATGTTAGATGTAACAGAAAATAATACAAAAAAAAATTCTTCTGTGAAATCTGCATCAAAATCGATTGAAAAATAAAGCAGTTATTCAATTTTCAAATATTATTGTGAGCAAAACTGGGGGCGTGGCGGGGGATATCGCGCTATCTCTCTCGCACCCAGCCACCGTTATGGCCGACGGCGCTTGGTGACGTCACAGCCTAGTATTGCTGTTATTTGACAGCTACCCCTTCCACCAAATTTCAAAGCTTAACAACTTACTATTGAGCCAATTTTGAATTTTTTTTTTCATTACATTTTGGATAGCATACATTTTTCATAATTGTATTAAAAAAAGTAGTCAACTACCCTTATTATGGGTGTTTTTAACTGTTTTTTTAATAGATGGCGCTGACGTCGTAGTTTGTTTAGGGACTCTTGTAGAGGGAAAGGCTTTTTACGCAGGCGAAGCCGCGAGTAACACTTAGTGTGTTAATTAAATAATCATTTACAACTACGATGTATGTTCACTCGAGACGGAAAGTGTGACGGAGATATTGAAAGAAGAGTAAAAATGGGAAATAGTGTTAATGGCGCCTTGTACTCGATTATGGCTAACAAAAATATTTCTAATAGCGCTCGGTTAGCCATTCACCAAGGAGTCCTGGCGCCATCACTAACGTATGGGAGTGAGTCGTGGGTGTGGCAGAACAAGCATGAAAGTAAGATAAATGCAGTGGAGCTGAGAGCTTTGAGAAATATGTGTGGGCTGAAAGTAAGTGATAGAGTGAGGAATAGCGTGATAAAAGAAAAATGTGGATTGAAAGAAGATGTAGTGACTAAGATTGAGAAAGAAATGCTTCGGTGGTTTGGCCACATTGAAAGGATGGATGAAAGGAGAGTAACGAAAGAAATTTATGTCGCGAAGGTGAGTGGTAGGGTCGGACGGGGACGTCCGACCCTACCACTCACCTTTATGGACCAATGGAATGGAAGGTACGTCACCTTTATGGACCAAATTGACGACCTCTTGAGGAAGGGTCAAATAAGGAGTTCTCGTAACCGACGAGCATGTATGAAGAGACTGATGACTGTGGAAGAAGCGAAAAAGGTATGCTTGGATCGTAGCACTTGGCGCTCCATAGTCTCTGCCTACCCCAATGGGAGAAAGGCGTGAGTTTATGTATGTATGTAACTACGATGTGTTTCAGAAAAATCAACCAATGTCAGCGATCGCTGCCGTCGCTCTACGAGCTTGCGGCAGATGCTGTGGATATGATGAAGTTCCCATACGCACTGCAGTGGTCGCAACAAGACGTGGCCGAGTGGATTGCTTGGTTGGGACTTCCGCAATACCAGGTTAATAATAATAAATAATAATACCAGCCCTGTATTATTATACTGCCCACTGCTGAGCACGGGCCTCCTCTACTGAGAGGGGTTAGGCCTTAGTCCACCACGCTGGCCTAGTGCAGGTAGACTTCACATACCTTCGAAATTCTTATAAGGAACTTCATAGGTATGCAGGTTTCCTCACGATGTTTGCCTTCACCGTTAAAGCGAACGATAATTGATTAACAATACACACGTAACTTAGAAAAGTCAGAGGTGTGCGCCTTGGGTTACGAACCTCCGGTCATTGTCTCGGCAGACCGTTCCATTCCCAACTAGGCTATCGTCCACTCAATACCAGCTTCCAACATACAATATAAACAGTCGACAGTTGAAAAGTGATATGGGGTTTTTCTATTCAGTATCAGACCGGAGTTTGCAATTTGTGCCCGATATGGCGATAGGCTCGCCCCCATCACATCATGGGACGGAATACGCACGGCGTAAAGTGGGTGCGATAGTGAAATCTTCCTAGCCAGTTTCGGCCACAGCGGCCAATCTCAACGGAGATCAGCCAGGTACGCAGGAGATATTATAGTGCACAAGTGTGTGCGCAATACACAGGTGCACTCGCTATTCCTTCACTCTCATAGTCCGGTGAGACGGCAATCCGACATGACCGGAGAGAGATCAGGCGCAGGACCAACGGCTTTACGTGCTTTCCGAGGCACGGGGGTATCACACCGCCAACTTCCTGACTCCGAGCTGCGACTGAGTAATTTTTTTAAGATGGAAAAACCCAGTCACAAAGTTTTTTGGCCCGACCCGGGATTCGAACCCAGGACCTCAGCGCGCAAATCGTACTCGTAACGCGTACGCAATACAACTACGCCACCGAGGCAGTGGGTGCGATAGTTGCGCCTCTGGTTACTCTTTTGGGGATAAAAGGCGTGACTGTGTGTATTAATAGTTACGTTGATCAACCGTAGACAGTTTTTTTACGTAAACATTGATCCTATTCGCACTAAAATTACGGGAATTAGACCAGTTTAATTTATTGCAGGCTTGTTTCCTCGTGAATCACATAGACGGTCTCAGGCTGATGATGTTCGAAAATCCTTCCCGCCTGCCCGAAGTCAACATACACGACTTTGACCATATACTGGTTAGTTCTTCTTCCTTGTCGGTATCACTCTTGACAGTGTGGTCGTGGTCATCACTTCAGGCGTTGGTGGCAAGCTGCACAACACGCCGTCACTCTTCTCTGCTGGCCGCCTTCCTCGTGCGTTCATATAGTGATGATGAGCCATTCACTGCCGCTTTTATCTGGTCAGTCCACCACATAAGCGCTTTTCCTCGTGGCCTGGTACCCTCAACCTTTCTCTGGACCACAAGTCACTCAATAGCCACCTTCCCTCGGCGTTTACAGTATCTCTGTATTAATTTTATAATTCGCGCGCGTTCAGAATGGGATGCGATCTTTTGGAACTGACACCGCACGGTAGCGTCGGCAGTCACGCTGATGCTCGAGATATACAAATTAAATGAATATGAAAATATTTTGAGGATTTTTATATAACAATAATTAAGTAATACAAACATGAGTATTTTTTTATGGCACTGAATGACGAGACGAGCATGCCGTTCGCGTGACGGTAAGCGATACGACCGAACAGTAGTTATACCATACAGCACCTTGAGTTAAAAAGTACTGTGTGGCATTCCACTGCGCTGGTCATCCTAAAACATAAGATGTTAAGTCTCATTATGTTCAGTAGTGACACTGGCTACAATGTCCTTCAAACCGAAACACAACAGTGTATGCACGCTGCTGGCGGTAGAAATGGACATTGCGATGGTACCCACCCAGACGGGCTCTTACATATGAGAGACCAACCACCAGTAAATATTGACCACACGTCCGCAATGTCTATTTCTACCGCCGCAGAGCATGCACTGTTATGTTCCAGTTTGAAGAACATTGTAGCGTAATTACTAGCATTATGAGACTTGAATGTCTCAAGGTGACGAGCATGGAGTGCCACGCAGCTGTAATTCAAAGTTCTGAATGGTGTTACTGTTTATGGTCGTGGGTTTTTTTGGCGGGAACTTAGAAGTGTTATGAGGTGTTCTTGTTTTAATTCATTATTTTGGTGATACTTAGTGTTGTATTGCATAATTATGGTGGTATATTATCCAATATTGTTATATTAAAGGGCTCAAATGAAGTCAATTTAAATAACTGTGCCAATTGATTGTTTTTTTTGTTGCCGGCAAAACTCTTCGATAACGTCTTGGTAAGGTGACTACCTTACCAAGACGTTATTATATTATATAGTACCTACATAGGTTGAAAAACAGACAACCAAAACTATCACTTAAAACGAGGCTGTATGGGCTTGAATCCTTTGCCTTCATAAAAAAAATGTTTATGGTCGTATTGTTTGCCATCATGCGAGAGAAATGCTCATTTCGTTATTAAGCTGCAAAAAAGGCAGGTGGAAGTCACTATTAACTGCCTCTTTTCAGATGATAACACAGTCAGTAAGAACACTATATGGGACAGATTTCATCAGGTTCGCGAGGAGTATAGGTCTTCCGTTTAGACGACCACTAACTTACTGCACATGGTTCAAGTCCAGGACCGGACCGAGCTGGGGAATACGTCGCAATTGGAACAGATGCGATCTGCTGCGGTGTATGAAGATTATAAAACCTGTTCCACCTAAATTGGACCATTGGGATTTGGTGTGGTTGGTATCTTGGATGACCAGGCGAACCCTTCGTTGGTCGAGCGAGCTTAGTTCAGTTCGCGCCTTATGCACATTGTCATGAGGTCCCTTTTGCTATGACATGATAACATTGGTGCAGCTATTCAACGGCACCCCCGTGATGGACGGCAGTGTGGCAGGTAGGCCTCATGCTACCGTTGACGCCGAGGGTGTCCTTCGGTGCGCGGGGGCTTCTGAGCAGCCCCCCCCCCCAACAGGAGACGGGCTGTATTAGACGGCACCGCGCAGAGGCGGCTGCGGACGACAACTTAGACACTCTTAGTCTGGGGAAACCCGCAGCCGTCTGTAATGCGCCGAAGAAGGCCACCGCGGAGTTTTAGTTGGTATGCCGTGCGGTGTACATAGGTTAGGGACTCGGCCCGGCGGCTCAACGCTGGGTCGTAAGGCACGGTGAACCCAACATCATTGCTCAGTCGCCCCCCTTGAAGGCTGGGCGGTAGTAATAAGTCACTTTCTCCGCGAAAACAAAAAAAAAAAAAACTATTCAACGGCAGGTAATACTAGGCTACTGACGGTAAGCGATACGACCGACCTTAAAAAGTAGCAACAACATACAACACTTTGAGTTACAATGTGTGGCATTATACACTCGTCAACCTGAAGATTCGAATTTCACATAAGATCCAATAATTCGGGCTAAAATGTCCTTTAAATCGGAACAAAGTAGTGCTGTTGCATTTAGAGGTGATCATTAAACGTTATAACTGTTAATTTAACTCATTATAAAAAAATAGCTGTTAATTCTATTAACTACTATTGCAATATTCATTAAACGTTTAAACTAATGAACGGACTGCGGAGGCAGTTAATGCCATCCGTTAATTTATTAATCAACTAAACTTGATAACTGTTAATCATAGAAAAATGCTAATAACGCCTCTATAGGTTATTTGTTAAACGAAATTTAATACTACTAATAAGCACAAAAATTATATTTTTTCTTTAGCTAAGACTTAAATTATGCCTTGTCGTGATTTGTGAACAGTAAAATCGCCACTTGCAATGATTGCGAAAACAATTTTATTTAGATAACGTCAGAATTGATAAAAGTGGCCGCCATTTTGAATTTCTTTGTTTTAAGGTCAATTGACCTCAAAATCGGTATGTGGGTATAACTTAAATTACCAAAGACTGATCCAATGTCAGAATTGAAAAAAGTGGCCGCCATTTTGAATTTGTGTGTTTTAAGGCCAATTGACTTCAAAATCGGTATCTGGGTAAAACTTTAATTACTAAAAACTGATCCAATGTCGGAATTGAAAAAAGTGGCCGCCATTTTGAATTTCTTTGTTTTAAGGCCTATCGACCTCAAAATAGATATCTGGGCAGGCCTGTAGGTACAAAAGACGGATCCAATGTTAGAATTGAAAAAAGTGGCCGCCATTTTGAATTCCTTTGTTTTAAAGCCAATTGACTTCAAATTCGACATCTGAGTATAACTTTAGTCACCAAAGAACATTCCAATGTCGGAATGGAAAAAAGTGGCCACCATTTTGAATTTCTTTGTTTTAAGGCCTATCGACCTCAAAATCGATATCTGGGTAGGCCTGTACTTACAAAAGACGGATCCAGTGTTAGAATTGAAAAAAGTGGCCGCCATTTTGATTTTCTTTGTTTTAAGGCCAATCGACCTCAAATTCGACATCTGAGTATAACTTTAGTTACCAAAGAACATTCCAATGTTGGAATGGAAAAAAGTGGCCGCCATTTTGAATTTCTTTGTTTTAAGGCCAATCCACCTCAAAATCGATATCTGGGCAGGCCTGTAGGTACAAAAGACGGATCCAATGTTAGAATTGAAAAAAGTGGCCGCCATTTTGAATTTCTTTGTTTTAAGGCCTATCGATCTCAAAATCGATATCTGAGTATAACTTTAGTCACCAAAGAACATTCCAATGTCGGAATGGAAAAAAGTGGCCACCATTTTGAATTTCTTTGTTTTAAGGCCAATCCACCTCAAAATCGATATCTGGGCAGGCCTGTAGGTACAAAAGACGGATCCAATGTTAGAATTGAAAAAAGTGGCCGCCATTTTGAATTTCTTTGTTTTAAGGCCTATCGACCTCAAAATCGATATCTGGGTAGGCCTGTAGGTACAAAAGACGGATCCAATGTTAGAATTGAAAAAAGTGGCCGCCATTGTGAATTTCTTAATTAAAATAAACGACGCAAGAGACGTGTTGAACATGTTATCGCTAATGCTTTTCACGTAACTCCTTACTTCTTGACCGTTATAACTTAACTATTAATTTAACACGTTATTTTTTTTTAATGTTTAACTATTAACCATTAATAATTTTTAACCATTAATCACATCACTAGTTGCATTCCCCACATTTGAACACATCACTGGTTCACTATTACAAGGTTGTATGTAACATTTTTTTGCACAAATTGAATTGTATAAATCACAAGATTCTGTGTCTTTTTTAGTAAACATTTCCAATAATCCTGAAAGATAAGTAAAGGGGGAACAGTGCCATAATTGTCTTCTCTCATTTTTACCAACATGAGAATTTGAAATCTCATTTTCCGCACTTAATTAAAATTAACATAGGACCTTGTAATAGTGACCCCGCGACATATTTATACGAATATTTTAACTATTTTCGCAGGTACCAAAAACCGGCCTTCCCCAAAACTCTATTCGCGAGAATACCTTACGAATCCAAGCCATTTGATTTGCCAACCTACGAACCACCAACGCAAATATGTAAGGAGTACACGGTAAGTCACACACATAAAGGAGTACAAGGTAAGTAAGTGGACGATAGCCTAGTTGGGAATGAAACGGTCTGCCGAGACAATGTCCGGAGGTTCAAAACCCAAGGCACACACCTCTAACTTTTCATAGTTACGTGTGTATTGTTTATCAATTATCGTTCGCTTTAACGGTGAAGGAAAATATAGTGAGGAAACCTGCACACCTAAGAAGTTCTGTATAAGAATTTCGAAGGTATGTGAAGTCTACCAACCCGCACTAGGCCAGCGTGGTGGACTAAGGCCTAAACCCTCAGCAGTAGAGGAGGCCCGTGCCCAGCAGTGGGCAGTATATAATACAGGGCTGGTATTATTTGTGTTATTATTACACGGTAAGTCTAACCTTATAATACCAGCCTTATAGGTACAGGGTTATTTTGACATTGTGTTAGTAATTTTATATTATGATTTTTTATACATGTTAATGGCCATGTAGTGCCTGGATAATGATTTTTATATTTTTGGAATCTTGAAAAAGAAAGAGTCGAAGGCGGGACTCGAACCCACGACCTCCGGCGTACCGTGCCGGTGCTCTTCCAATTGAGCTACCTCGACTCCTGTCTTCGATTGCCAATTTCAAGATGCCTATTTAATTCTTTTAAAGGAGATGACCAGCGACATCTGTTGGCCATTATTACATATTGTGTTAGTAAACGAAACCACGTACTTGACTTTGCCCTTATGACAAAAATCATTCATAAAAAACGAATATTTTCACCAAAAATCTTCATTTTACACATACATTTTGTAATTTAGTGCGAATATGCCGTGAGCTAGTGTTATTCTGACGAAAAGTGTAATGTTGGCGCTGCGACGAATCCTCTTAGAGTAGGAGTAGTGGCATTAGGGTGTGAAAACATAAAAATACTTTTTATTTATATTTGTTTTGCTTGAAACTTGAACTTTTTTATTCGACGGTTACAATGACACAATGGAAAGTGTTATTTCCTAGGAGATAATTATGTGGTTTCATTTAGTAACGCCTTGTCAAAATGAGCCTTTTGCCACGTTTCCTGCGGGCAGACTTCACATACGTTATTCTTATTTTATTTTATTGATTGTAGAAAACTTACAGCTAATACAAATAATAATATATAAGATTATAATAGTGACAGAAGGCCAATTAAAAGTTTTCACTGATAGGTTGGGTACACACTAGAATCTATATCCTACTAATATTATAAAGGTGAAAGTTTGTAAGAATGTATGGATGTATGGATGTTTGGATGTATGGATGTTTGTTCCTCTTTCACGCAAAAACTACTGAACGGATTTCGATGAAATTTGGTACACGGGTAGGACATGTCCTGGATTAACACATACGCTACTTTTTATCCCGGGAAAAAATAAAGCGGGACTTTTATCCCGGAAAAACTTTTTAAAGCGGGCGGAGCCGTGGGCAAAAGCTAATATTATATAAAATTCAAACATCAAAACTATTATAAAGTGTTTGACTTAAACAACGCAAAGAACCGAACTCTTATGAACTTATGCAAAATTTGTTAGAAACTATTGCTATATGTGGGAATCGAACCCCATTCCACATAATCTTCAAAAACCAACAACGAAATGAGAACCGAAATAAAAATACCGACAGGTACCGAGAAAATTCCGTTTCCAAGCCGGCATATCCGAAAGCGCGCAAGTCATATGGATGGAGCATCGACCGGGCTCTCCGGAGACGACGGGGACCAAACAAAAACCGAAGAAAGTGAAGAAGCTCTGCGTACCGAAGGACACGAAGCTGATGCCGAAAAAAATAGACATTACCGGATTGACCGGCAAGGATTTGTTACTGGCGAGGAGGAAGATGGCGAAACCCAAATTTCTTGTGCGATAATATTTGACAATTAGAATGCAATATTTTACATCCTAATAAAATTCATAAGTAAGTTTAAAAATGATTTTATTTGCGAAAGTTTGTAAGAATGTATGGATGTTTGGATGTATGGATGTTTGTTCTTCTTTCACGCAAAAACTACTGAACGGACTTCGATGAAATTTGGCACACGAGTAGATCATGTCCTGGATTAACACATAGGCTACTTTTCATCCCGGGAAAACATAAAGCGGGACTTTTATCCCGGAAAAACTTTTTAACGCGGGCGGAGCCGCGGGCAAAAGCTATTCTTGCATACTGGAAAGGCCTACTGGTTATACAACTTACGACTGCTCTATAAACAATTGCAACAGAAAAAAAAGCGCTACGCCAATTCAAACACCTATGGTGTATTTTTTGTGGATGACGCGAATCACTGCACTTTGTACTGATTTACTGTATAAAACTCGCTATATGGCCCACGTAAAGGTTTTTCCGGTTTCAAACAGCCCGGCATTGTGTCATCATCATCATCATCATCAGCTACATGACGTCCACGGCTGAACATAGGCCTCCCCTAAAGATTTCCAGACGGACCTGTCAAAAGCGGCCTGTATCCAGCATATTCCTTTGTGTGTTGTATTGTGTCAATAGAGGGATAATTCGCACCTGAAAACGACACATTTCAAAAAGACAGAAAATTGGGTTATCGTCATAAAATTACTCAAAACGAAGTACTCAATACAACAATAGTTCAAACACAGCCATATTCAAGCAGGAAAAGGACAAAGCTGTTATATCGGTCGCTTTTTTATTATATTTTTATAAATAAGGAACTAGTTTTTAGTCATTTAAAAATGACAACTCAATTTTCTATTTTTTGAATTGTGTCGTTTTCGTTCTAAAGGTGCGAATTTTTCTCTTGTCAGTCGAGATTATCTGGTCTTCACGTCGCTTACCATCAGATGTTGTAGTGTGACTGTGTTGTGCCGTAAACATACTGTTAGGTATTCTTTGACACCCAATCTCATCTTACTAATATTATAAATGCGACAGATTTTGAAAATGTTTTGTTGTTAGAAGTAAACACAAAAAGCTAAACTGTTTTGGATAAAATGGCATATGCATGTCCTGAATAAACACATAGGCAACTCTTTATTCCGAGAATTCACTCCCGTTGGTAATAATTGAACTTTTAACCTATCTGGTACCACGAGTTCTATGCGCGAGTTTGACAGCTGACATTTGTTTTATTTTTTTATTTTTATACTAAAACCTTATTGCGTAGGTAGGAACGACGATTTTCACTTTTATGACAGGAGCTGTCATGGCCCAAATGGGCCAAGCGAGCCTGAACTATTAAATATGACTTTCATATAGATAGCGTTGACGTACAGATGGCGCTATAAATTACTACAGTGTTTTAGGGATTTTTGTAGCGGGAAAGGCTCTTTAAACTGGCGAGTAATACCTAGTAACTATATATGCCAATTCACATACCTGTATAGCTATAATTACAGTGTCTTCCTGCACCGGCCCGAAGATATCCTCATTGTATATCGTCTGCGCGTCGTTGTACCGCCTGATGGCTTTGAGTATATCGCTCGTGTTCTTCGGTAATGAACGCTCTGTTGAGTTTGCTGGAAAATATATTCAAGTTATTACAATTCCAGTTCATCGAGGAGTTCATTAACTTTTACGTTAACTTAATTATGGAATGATTGGCGTTTTAATACAGATTTGATATAGAAAAAACGAACTACACATGAGTTTTAAGCACGTGTAAAAATGAGCGCTAAGAGCATGCGACAACACAAGCACGCACCCAATGTACTAGCTAAAAAAAACACGGCGCGTGTTTTTCCGGGCTGCTTTAGCGCTTAATTTTACACGTAGGCGGTAGCGTATGTCAACGTTCTTGTAGTTTTCGTTACTTGGCCTATGGAGATGCAATAGCGTATGTACTTAAAAACACTGGTGTGTAGGCCTCAGTCGACGTACTAACAACACAGTCAAGTTCATTGAAAAAGTCTGCATTCACGTCAAAATAACTTACTATAATCAAAGTAAATTAAGGATGTTTCTTTTTTAATACCATATCTATCCGGGACCGTGGGTTTGACAGATGACATTTGTTTTTTTTTATTTTTATACTAAAACCTTATTGCGTAGGTAGGAACGACGATTTTCGCTGTTGTGACAGGAGCGGTCGCATGTGACCGCGCGGGCCTGAGGGGCTACTGCGAAAAACGAAATGCGAAACGTCGGTCCGAAACGAAGAAACGACGAACTTTGAATTTAACCTTACTACCAAATTACTTCAGATCCGTCACCGTTGAACGAAGGTTTCACGCAGTTTGCGACGCTTCCGACTTCGCTCAACACTTTCGTCACGCAACAACTCTTCATAAAGAAGGATCCGTAACACTTCGTAGTAAGAAAACGTGCGATCCGTCACCCGAAACTACGGATTTCGTTTTTCGCAGTAGCCCCTCTGATGCGTATATTACTACCATACCATACAATCTACTGGTCTCTCATATGTAAGAGTCCGTCTGGGTGGGTACCAAAGCAATTTCTATTTCTACCGCCAGCAGTGTGCATGCACTGTTGTGTTTCGGTTTGAAGGGCATTGTAGCCAGTATAACTACCGGACATGAGACTTGACATCTTATATCTCAGGATGACGAGCGCAGTGGTATACCACACAGTACTTTGTAACTCAAGGTGCTGGTTGGTGTTGCTACTGTTTATGGTCGTATCGCTTACCATCAGGCGTCATTCAATGTCATAAATATTAGTATGATACTTACCGCTGTAATTCTTCGGGTGAACAGTCAGATACTTATGAAGCTCTGGCGGCACCAGCGCCAGGACATGCTCCGAGGTGTCATTGGCGTTCATCAGCTCTTCTGAAATCATTTGGTTTGCATTTAGTACCGTGGCCGGCGGGTAGATGGCGTTATTCTGTTAACACTGTGTTGCCCAGAAATATTCGTACCTATATGTGTAAAATGTTATTTAATTTTAGGTGATAGTTATTTTTTTATATGTATTGATATTGAAGATAAAACATAGAAAAAAAGCAATAAAAAAGCCTGACCCGTCATCGCAAAAATACGAAATAAAACTGGAATAGTAATTTTTTTAATCTTAATGTTTTCTGGGATAAAAGATTTCTGCACAACATCAATAAATATTCGTAAATAAAAAGTTATTTCACACATTATTATATTCATAAAAATATTACCCAGTTTTTTAAATTTCCCACAATTTTTGGATGGGGTATACACGTTGCGACGGTCACCCGAACCATCGTAATCTTAACATAGTATAAAACAAAGTCACTTCCCGCTGTCTGTCCCTATGTATGCTTAGATCTTTAAAACTACGCAACGAATTTAGATGCGGTTTTTTTTAATACCTACTCAACAGAAAGGGTTTTATGTACTTCTAGCCCGGAAAAACTTAATAATACGGAGCCGCGGGCAAAAGCTAGTCTAGTACATAAAAGACGAGACGATCAAGCCCCTCGCCTGGTAGCGAAACTACACGACTTTGAATTACAAAGCACTAGACTTCTCGCGGCTTCGCCCGCGTGAATGAGTTTTTCCGGGCTAAAAGTCCCGCTTCATATTTCCCCGGGATAAATTATACATATAAACCTTCCTCTTGAATCACTCTATTAAAGAAAAACGAATCAAAATCCGTTGTGTAGTTTTAAACATCTAAGCATACATAGGGACAGACAGCGGGAAGCGACTTTGTTTTATACTATGGAGTGATAGCGTGGCATTACCACGCTCGACACCGAGAAAAATTAAGTATTAATTTGTCCCAAACTGTGGGATGGTTCATACAACTGTCGCAACGTGTATACCCTATAAACTTAAGTGTTTCATTAATCACTATTTTGTCTCTTTCACAGACTCAAGCGGCATTAGGGATGATTTTATATTTTTATGGAATCTTGAAAAAGAAACAGTCGAAGGCGGGAAGTTTTACAAGATTCCATAAAAATATAAAATCATTAACCAGGCACTACATGGCCATTAACATGTATAAAAAATCATAATATAAAAATTGGCATTAGGGATGTTACGGATATCCGGATCCGCGGATATTAATTGACAAAAATCTGCATTTGCAGATGTGAAAAACCGTATATCCATATCATCCTAGGTGGAAATTAGTTTCTTTGATCTATATTGAGCTACATTATAACTATTTATCACGGCCACGATGGCGTAAAGTAAAAAAAGAAAGAGACAAAAAATAATTCAAACACTTTAAAACAAATATAGTGCATTGGGGTAAGTTCGAATCACGGGGTAAGACCGTCGATTCATAATTACTGCTATACCCGTTAGCATTTCCAAAAGAACCTGAAGTACCATTTTGTAGTGTGTCGTAGTTGTTTGCAACTAAATTAGATTTTTAGAAGGATGTCACGAATATGCTTTTTTTAATAACTTGTTTTTTTTTCATGGCATCGAATGACGAGACGAGCATGCCGTTCACCTGATGGTAAGCGATACGACCACCCATAAACAGTAGCAGCACCATCCAGCACCTTGAGTTACAAAGCACCGTATGGCACTCCACTGCGCTCGTCATCCTGAGACGTAAGATGTTAAGTCTCATTATGTCCAGTAGTTACACTGGCTACAATGTCCTTCAAACCGAAACACTACAGTGCATGCACACTGCTGGCGGTAGAAATAAACATTGCGGTGATACCCACCCAGACGGACTCTTACATATGAGAGACCTACCACCAGTAAGTTGGTTTTCGGTATTCAACTAAATTTCGCTCAGTATTCGTCCGTATAAAAAAGTAGCCAAATAGGCCGAATACCGAATAGCAGCCGAACATTAGCAGTCGTTTTGAATCAACGAACTAACCCCGTTATCCGAACTTACCTCTACACTACGCCAAACAGTGAACAGATACCCGCAAAAGTTTATCACAAAGGCACTATATTTCCCAATAAAAGATCCAACGAGAGTAGACGAGACATCACGACATCGCATTAAGGCGAAACGCGCACGGGCTTATTTTTTAATAAAAAAAAAGGCACTTCTACACTGTTTTTATCAACGCAATGACATTGCCTTGACGAAAATGCTGTTTTTACGCGCTCTCGTATATATTATGTTAATGCATCAAGATTCTAGATAGTCATCATGTCGCCCGTGCGCACTTCAACTAAAAAACGTTTCAAAACCTTTTTTACCCATTAGAAACCCGTTGACACTAGAATTTTTAAAATAAACGCACTTTTAAAACTTTATCTAAACGTGCTAATAACAACCAACGACACAGGCCCCACATATACCCTTCTTAATCGACATAAAATTTATGACGATTTTTAATCGATAAAAAATATAAAAAATGTGGTTTAACTAGTCAAAAATGCTTTGTTTTATATAGGGTTATCTTCTAATATAAATAAAGTAGGTACATTACTTGTACACAAAAAAATAGAAAAAACGTGTATTCACTGGTGATAGGATATTCTTATCCGAATAATGATCATACACAGATGTAATACCATAGTGGCGCACGTAATCGTTCCGGGATCTGTGTATATTAGAGATGTGCCGAATATCCGGATGTATGTATTCGCGGATATCCAAGGGTAAAAAAGATCCATGTCCTTTTTAGCGGATCTTGAACGGATTGATTACTTGACAAAGCTTTTAACATTAATTAATTCTAAGACCACGGCGTAATAAGCGTTCGAGAAACACAAAATAGCGTTTGACATGTGATTCTATAACACCTCTGTTAACGGGCATGATCAAATCAAAGTAGTAGTATTGCTATCAGCAACTCAAACGGCACTTAACAAGTGATTTGACAGAGACTATCCCGCCCTCACACCCACCACTGCAACTCCTGTAAGCCAGGATCAGCAGTGGCACGCATTTGACACCGAGCGGTGAAGCTCAGCGAGTCTCGGGGAACACTAATCTATCTTTAACCCGCAACGAAATTAATCAAATAGAAATATAGGGAGGAGTTGGAAATATTAAGTGATTTGATAGCGTGTTAGTTAATTTTTCGTTTCAGCCTTCCAGAAACTTGATGTAAGCGTGTACTATCGTTCAAGGTTACGCGTGCCGACACCGATCGAGTAAGTATTTAAAGATCTATATTCGCGGATCTCGTGCTAATTAACCGTATTCCGCGGATCTTGATTTTTCACGATCCGACACATCCCTAGTGTATATCCGAACAGGACTTGTGTCGACTGCGGAATCACCTCTCGTCAGACACTATCTGGATGCTTTAGCATCATTTACTACGCCGTACTCGTATTAAAAAAAAAAATACTCTACTGTCCGAGTTTCTCTTGCGAGACTTAGTAAATATTCTCGGGCTTGTGTCGACTCAGGGATTGTCTCTCATCGCTTTATCTGGACGCCTTACCATCAGTTACTTTGCCGTACTCGAATTAAAAATACTCTACTGCCCGAGTCTCACTTGCGAGACTTAGTAAACAATCTCGGGCTTGTGTCGACTCAGGGATCATCTCTTGTCACTCTATCTGGACGCCTTACTATCAGTTACTTTTCCGTACTCGAGTTATAAATACTCTACTGTCCGAGTATCACTTGCGAGACTTAGTAAATATTCTCGGGCTTGTGTCGACTCAAGGATTATCTCTCATCGCTTTATCTGGACGCCTTACCATCAGTTACTTTGCCGTACTCGAATTAAAAATACTCTACTGCCCGAGTCTCACTTGCGAGACTTAGTAAACAATCTCGGGCTTGTGTCGACTCAGGGATCATCTCTTGTCACTCTATCTGGACGCCTCACTATCAGTTACTTTTCCGTACTCGAATTAAAAATACTCTACTGCCCGAGTCTCCATTGCGAGACTTAGTAAACAACCTCGGGCTTGTGTCGACTCAGGGATCATCTCTCGTCACTTTATCTGTACACCATCAGTTACTTTGCCGTACTCGAATTAAAAATACTCTACTGTCCGAGTCTCATATACGATAGTAAAAAATCTTACCTAACTTTCCAAAGCATGAGTTATATATAAAGGTCATATTTAATCCAAGTATGTTGATTATGCCAATACCGCATTCTTGAACGCCAAAGAAATTAGTACTTGGAACTGCAGACGATAAGTAACCTTTAATCAATGAGCTTTAGGTAAAATATCTCGTTTTGTATAAACTAAAATAAGCTAATTAATTTCTGAATAATTTAAAAACAAAAACGTTAAATACAACAAAAACTAAAATAAGAAATACAATAAATTAAAACACAAAAGCCCATAATCCCAACACTTATGTAAAATTTAAAAAAATACAAGCACAAAATAAAATTAATACGAATGAAAATGACAATTAAAAAGAAATAGTGAATATTTAAAGCCAAATTTTAAATTATCTATAACAAAATACACGTAAAAGCTCAATTAAAAAAATAACATTTAAAACCGAAAAGAAAAACCAAACCTTTTACTGGAATGAATGGTGGATATGTAACCAATTGTTCCATTATTAAATCATTATCTGGAAGATTAATTAGAAAAAAGAATTAGGGTTAATAAATTGTAGTAATGAAAAAAGTTTTTTATTTTTAAAATTAATGAAAATAAGGAATTAATAGAAGTATACAAAAAAGGGTTTTTGTGCTCTTCTTAGCCCTTACATTTGTAAGTTTTATTTGCGTAAGTTACAAATGTAATAATAATGTATTTGTTTTGCTTTACAGCTTGTATGTTATTCTAACTTAAAGTTGTATTCATTAATCAAATGTTTATAAGTAACTACTGAACATAATGAGACTTAACATCTTATGTCTCAGGATGACGAGCGCAGTGGAATGCCACACAGTGCTTTGCAACTGAATGTGCTTGATGGTGTTTCTACTGTTTATAGGCGGTCGTATTGTTTACCACCAGGCGAACGGCATGCTCGTCTCGTCATTTAATACAACAAAAAAATTTACTTACGTAAATTACAAGTAAAACTTACAAATGTAGCTCCGGCGTAATGTTATTTAATATTATAGTCTATGAAGTATTTTACTGTAACCAAAGCCAACTTTTCAAACTCTGTTAGTGTTAGACTTGCAGGAAGATAGGAGATTTAAAGATTATTTAGTTAGTCCCTGTTCACATGCCAAGCGAATCACGTTGCGACAAAAAACCTTGTTTTATTTGACCATCAAATCAAATCAAATAATTTATTAAATTAATTATTAATTTATTTAATGCCTTTGGCATTAAGTCCGCCTATATACTTTTGTATATTAAGTGCAAATAAATAAATAAATAAATAAATTAAATAATTAGGCCTCTAAGGGCGCTTTTACACGTCATTTTTACAATGCTTTATATCAACTAAAAGATTCTACCAGTGCTTCGGAAAAGCCCACTGATCTGAGAAGATCATCACTTTGCAATGTAATGCAATTCAGTCAGCCCTGTATTATATACTGCCCACTGCTGAGCACGGGCCTCCTCTACTGAGAGGGGTTAGGCCTTAGTCCACCACGCTGGCCTAGTGCAGGTTGGCCATTACTTTGAATTCCAATCATGATAATAAGCATGCATTGTAAAAACACGTGATAAACGCCTGTCATGTGAAAGGAAGCATAATTTTTTTAACTGAAATTGTTTTAAAAACCCAAAAGTTATAATTAACGTGTCAGTGGTGGTTAAAGCTGAAAACATAAAAATGTGCAAAAATCTAAATACTTGTTAAACCAAATAAAAAAATAACAAAGTTAATATTACACAAAAAAAAAGTGCACCAACTATGATGACACTAACGCAACAAAAGTAATTTACGATTACAAAAGTAGTGTAAAATATTTTAATAAAAAATGATGCTGAAATTACTTTTTATACTTCTAAATACATGGTTAACTAAGTAATTCTTTTGAATTCCCTCCTAAATACTATTTAATTCGAAATATGCCACAGTTATACACTACGTAAACTTCAAGTAAACTTAATACTAACGCCCGAATAATAAAAAAAATTACAATAAACACAAAAAAAAAAGGAAAAAAAAGCATTAACCCATTAACAAAATATTTCATTTCTACAAAATAAGATAATTGACTAACAGAAAAAATACCAAAAACCCCACAAAAAATACAAAAACCCCCAAAAAATAAAAATAAACCTTTATAAACGGTGGTATGTTTTTTAATCAGCAGTCCTTTTAACTCTATATGATAGTTCGTAAATTGAAAACCTGAAAAAACAAATTGAAGAAAGTAGCTTGTTTGCCAGATACTAAATACACGAGGGCATTATATGTTATACTAGTAGTGCTCGCGGCTCCGCCCGCGTGAAAAAGTTTTTCCGGGACAAAAATATTTTCCCGGGATAAAAACACCAGCCTATAGCACTCAGGAGTTATGTAGCTTCCTATTAGTGAAAGAATTTTCAAAATCGGTTGAGTGGTTCCTGAGGTTAGCGCGTTCAAACAAACAATCTCTTCAGCTTTATAATATTAGTATAGATTATAATATTAGTATAGATTAGTAGTGCTCGCGGCTCCGCCCGCGTGAAAAAGTTTTTCCGGGACAAAAATATTTTCCCGGGATAAAAAGTAGCCTATAGCACTCAAGAGTTACGTAGCTTCCTATTAGTGAAAGAATTTTCAAGATCGGTTCAGTAGTTCCTGAGATTAGCGCGTTCAAACAAACAAACAAACTCTTCAGCTTTATAA
This sequence comes from Lapara coniferarum, assembly GCA_949316025.1. NCBI lineage: Eukaryota > Metazoa > Arthropoda > Insecta > Lepidoptera > Sphingidae > Lapara > Lapara coniferarum. The sequence goes on from OX438929.1 coordinate 21,085,277, forward strand.
TATTAGTATAGATGAAGGATAATTATAATTATACTAGCGGCCCCGACAGACGTTGTCCTGCCCTAAAAAGGTAACTAAAATGGCTATTAAAAAATAAGGGTTGATCGTAGAGGGGTGAAAATTTAGGGTTGTAGGTATTTTTGTATGCTGTATCATAAAAAAATTAAAACAAAAAATTTTGTCTGAAAAATAAAAAAAAAATTTGGGGGTGGTCCACCCTTAACATTTGGGGGGATGAAAAATAGATGTTGGCCGATTCTCATAGATACCGGATAAGCACAAAAAATTTCATCAAAATCGGTCAAGCCGTTTCGGAGGAGTATGGCAACGAAAACTGTGACACGAGAATTTTATATATATAGATTATAATTATTATTTGTAACGCAGCCTTGTTACACAACGAACATCGCCATCAAGCACGGGCGTGACCCAACCCCCCCGCCCCACCCTTATTGTTCAATTCTTGCTGTTGTTTACTGGTGGTAGGTCTCTCATATGTAAGAGTCCGTCTGGGTGGGTACCACCGCAAATTCTATTTCTACCGCCAAGCAGCAGTGTGCATGCACTGTTGTATTTCGGTTTGTAGGGCATTGTAGCCAGTGTAACTACTGGACATAATGAGACTTAACATCTTATGTCTCAGGAAGACGAGCGCAGTGGTTAGGCACACAGTAAGTTGTAACTCAAGGTGCTGGATGGTGTTGCTACTGTTTATGGGTGGTCGTATCGCTTACCAGCAGGTGAACGGCATGCTCGTCTCGTCATTCGATACCATAAAAGGAAAAGCTTAAAAATCCCGAAATATGCATGAAAAAATAAAATATTATATGCATAAAATTTTATGCATCTAAATATCAAATGCAATTGGTATCTAATAATATTTTTAGATACAATTGTACAGTTAAATTGTGTTCAATATAGTTCCAAATATCAAAAGTTGGATACAAGTTCAAACCGAAACACAACAGTGCATGCACACTGCTGGCGGTAGAAATAGACATAGCGATGGTACCCACCCAGACGGACTCTTACATATGAGAGAACCACCACCAGTAGATAACTTAATGGAAAGCGTAACTTGCATATCTCGTTAGTATGTGGTTTCGTGTATTAACGCAATGTCAAAATGACCCTGTATTTATGTAACAGATGGGGGCTTTCACTATGTCATAACATTTAAAAAACTTGAGACGAGCGGCCGGTTGGTATCAACACCCATAAAATGAATACCGGTATTTTAAGATTTAATTACTTTAAACAAGGTTTTGATAGCGGTAAACTAATACCATCAAAAACAAAAACTTAATGATTCCTTACGTTTACGCGAATGTTAGACATTGAAATTAAACTATTTTTACGGAATTTATGGCGGTTTTTTATTTTATTCTCTGCCGACGTTTCGGAGGCTTCTTCAAACCGAAATACAACAGTGCATGCACACTGCTGCTTGGCGGTAGAAATAGACATTGCGGTGGTACCCACACAGACTGACTGTTACATATGAGAGACCAGTAGTTTTATTCCGGGAATGGGCGTTAACGCGCCGAGACGCGTGCGAACCTAGTGAGGAAAATTTTAAAAGCCTGTGCCCTTTAAGTTCCTGCTTTCCGTGGTCCGTACAAACCTTTATCAAAATCGGTTCAGTGCTTAAGCCGTGGAAGCACAACAGTATCTTTCGCATTTATATTAGTATGGATTACGTTTTTAATACTCGTTTAAATGAAATCCAAGCGAAGCCGCGACCAACCGTTAATAAATAACGATTTAAATTTGATCAAATTAAAGGTTCAAAGAAACTATAAAACATTAGTTCAAAATTTTTCCTTCAATATCAAGGCAAATTATATTAAGAAACATTCGAAAAACATGTTTTTTAAGAATTTGAATAAAGAATACATAAACGTTCTATTTTTTAAATTTTATCGGACAGCGTGAGTATCCTCAGATATTACGAATGTAATTTATATCAAAATTAATGGTACAATATCAATTTTTAAACTCCAATGCCTAAATGGTCGAATATATGCGTTATTTAGCCAATACAATATCAACTTTATACACAAACAACACGGGCTATATTTCCATGGTCCAAAATGGCAAATATTTTGACAAATATGTCACGTGTGTGTTGGCGTCAATGTGCGGTGACCGTTAGATCCTTACAAGAAAAAACTTAAATGCAGCTGCTATTGTAAATTCCGCTCATATAAACTTCAAAGAGGCCTACAAAATTGTGCCGACTGACGAGACGAGCATGCCGCTCGCCTGATGGTAAGCGATACGACCACCCATAAACAGTAGAAACACCATCCAGCACCTTGAGTTACAAAGTACTGTGTGGCATTACAATGCCCTCGTCATCCTGAGACATAAGATGTTAAGTCTCTTATGTTCAGTAGTTACACTGTCTACAATCTCCTTCAAACCGAAACACAATAGTGCATGCACACTGCTGCTTGGCGGTAGAAATGGACATTGCGGTGGTACCCTCCCAGACGGACTCTTACATATGAGAGACCAACCACCAGTGTGGTAGTACATGCTACCTATTGAAATGAGTTTACTTGTTACAGAATTGTGAAACGTTTTGCCGGCATACGTATTCCTTTGATATTTGGCTTGTCTCGTAAAGAAGCGATTAGGGAGGCCGGCAAAGTGCTTCCACCGTTAGGTGCCCCTCCCACAACAGGAGACTGGCTGCATTAAGCGACACCACGCAGGGGCGGTTGCGGACAACTTGCCATTTCCGTCAGAGGAAGCTCGCAGCCGTCACTAATGCGCCGAAGAAAAAAAATGCCGGCAAAATGTCAACCATCAATAATGTTTCTTATAGGGTTGGGTTGGACGATAGCCTAGCTGGGAATAGAACGGTCTGCGGAGACAATGTCCGGAGATTCGAAACCCAAACACACCTCTGACTTTTCGAAGTTACGTGTGTATTGTTTATCAATTATCGTTCGCTTTAACGGCGAAGGAAAACATCGAGAGGAAACCTACATACCTGAGAAGTTCTTTATAAGAATTTCGAAGATATATGAAGTCTGCCAACCCGCACTAGGCCAGCGTGGTGGACTAAGGCCTATACCCTCTCAGTAGTAGAAGAGGCCCGTGCCCAGCAGTGGGACAGAATTTAATACAGGGCTGGTATTATTATTATTATATAGGGTTGGTAACTTTTTGTATTACATTAAAATAAACAATATCATAGAAAAAGTATTTTTTTAATTCATTGCTATACCGTACCAGCCCTGTATTATATACTGACCACTGATGAGCACGGGCCTCCTCTACAACTAAGAGTGCTAAGGCTTTAGTTAAATTCATTACGATTGGCTAATTTAATTAGAATTTAAAACGTGAAGCTCATTTTTATTTAATTCATAGAAGAGAGCATTTATAACCTAGTTGGGAATGGAACGGTCTGCCGAGACGAAAGTCCGTAGGTTCAAAACCCAAACATACCTCTGACTTTTCGCAGTTACATGCGTAATTATCAGTTATCGATCGCTTGAATGGTGAAGGACGACTTCGATACCTGCGATAATAAGTACTTTAGATGCTTCTTTCGTTTCAAAGTAAACATTATTAAAGAGCTAAATAAAGTATAACCAGTGGCGAAGCGGAAAATTAGCCACCTTCAAGCCACTTTTTTTTTTATATGGCCATCTTCGGCGCATTAGGGACGGCTGCGGGCTTCCTCCGACTCACGTCTAAGTTGTCGTCCACAACCGCCCCTGCGCGTACCGCTGTTGCGGTCCTTTTCATGTTGTTGCGGGGGCTCAGAAGCCCCCGCACACCGAGGGACGCCCCTGGCGTCCGAGGCAGCGTGAGACACGCTGCCGTCCATCACGGGGGTCACAGAAGTTGGCTAGACTAATAGGTGGGTGGCACCTCCCGCCCACCCGTGACCCCCGGAGGCCCCTATTAGTTGCCTTTTACGACAGGACCTTCAAGCTACTAAAAAAAGGTAATTTCGACAAATAAGAGTCACGCGTGTACGAGACCTGTCACCTAAGTAACCTAAGTTAAAATTTGTAATAGGCTTTATTTTACTTATTTTACAGCCCACCAAAAGTGGCGCCCGGGCTGGACCAAACAAGCCCCACCACTGAGTACAATATTGTTTTTACCAGTATGTTTGGCAACACTAGCCTCAATTTATCATCAATTTGAAATAATTTTACGCTTTGGCTATATTATTGTTCATTAGAAATGTATTTTTAAGCTATCTGATTCCATAAAAATAAAGCTGACGATATTTTTTGAGATACGGCATTTGAGCTTAGCACGGCAGTAGAAATTGTCGCATTTATCCTTTAGAAGACTTTTATGTCAATAAACAGTAACTTTTGTTAGTTTCAAGCATGATTTTGATTGAAAACGACAAGTTTGAGTCTCCGTACGAGAAAATTTCTGAAACAGACGTTGGAACTTGGTGGCTAGATTGAAATTAAAGAAAGATATGAAAAATCTGGCTCGTTTATACCATTAGTATTGAAATAGTCTTTTCGATGTTGTATTATAAATTAAACAGAACAGTTTGTTTCTTAAAAAAAACACGATTAAAAGTTGACTGAAATAGTCGAAATTACAGATACATATATACACTCACACCTGTTATCCCCGAAGGGGTAGGCAGAGGCGCAACTAGTGCACCCACTTTTCGCCATTATTCCGTCCCATGATGTGATAGGGGGCGAGCCTATCGCCATATCGGGCACAAATTCCAGACTCCGAGCTGATACTGAATAGAAAAACTCAATATCACTTTGCCCGACCCGGGAATCGAACCTGAGACCTCAGCATTGCAATCGTACCATAATACAACTACGCCACCGAGGCAGTCATTACAGATATGGATTCTCAAGAACTCACCTCCGTCTCTAAACCCCGCGCCCCCACTGCCCCCACTCGCTGACAGTATTATTTGCAACCACAGACAGAATAGAGCGAGGATGACCACCCCTCGCACCACTGTGGCGTATTTCAGTCGAGGCATCGTCGCATCTCACCGCGGCTACGGTAGATGGCGTTGTCGCATTGCTCAAGTCATTGTGGTCTGGAACAAATGGGTAGAATTAGTAGAGTTACTGGTAGTAGGTCTTTCATATGTAAGAGTCCGTCTGGGTGGGTACCACCGCAATGTTTATTTCTACCGCCAGCAGTGTGCATGCACTGTTGCGTTTCGGTTTGAAGGCAATTGTAGCCAGTGTATCTACGGGTCATAATGAAACTTAACATCTTATGTTTCAGAATGACGAGCGGAGTAGAATGCCATACAGTACTTTGTAACTCAAGGTGCTGTATGGTGTTACTACTGTTTATGGGTGGTCGTATCGCTTACCATCAGGCGAACGGCATGCTCGTCTCGTCATTCAATGCCATAAAAAAAAATAAAAATTAAATTCATGAGCATACACAAGCGTGTTATCGAACTTTGTAGCGTAGTTGTACGATACGACTGAAATGCTGAGGTCTCGGGTTCGACTCCCAGGTCGAGTAGCGATATTGGGTTTTAAATTCAGTATCAATCAGCCTAGAGCCTGGAATTTGTGCCCGATTTGGTGACAGGCTCGCCCCCTATCACATCATGGGACGGAATACGCACGGTCAAAAGTGCACTAATTGCGCCTCTGCCTACCCTTTGGGGAATAAAAGGCGTGAGTATGCGTATAAATAAATGTTGAGTACCTGCCCGTTTCCACTACAAAAGATTTTAAATGTATGCATGACAATTTCCTCTTATACTTTGATAGAAAGGAAAGATCGATCAGAGCAGTCACGTCTTTTATATATTGTCTAAGCGGTCAATAGTAGATCCAATCACTACATTATATAAAACAAAGTCGCTTCACGCTGTCTGTCCCCATATATGCTTGCAATGCAATCAGCCCTGTATTATATATTGCCCACTGCTGAGCATGGGTCTCCTCCATTACTGAGAGGGTTCAGGCCTTAGTCCACCACGTTGGCCAAATGCGGGTTGGTAGACTTTACATACCCTCGAAATTCTTATAGAGAATTCTCAGGTATGTACGTTTCCTCACGATGTTTTCCTTCACCGTTAAAGCGAACGATAATTGATAAACAATACACACATAACTTCGAAAAGTCAGAGGTGTGTGCCTTGGGTTTGAACCTCCGGACAATGTCTCGGTAGACCGTTCCATTCCCAACTAGGCTATCGTCGCTCCTGTATAAATGCTTAGATCTTTAAAACTACGCAACGGATTTTGATGCAGTTTATTTTTAATAGATAAAGTGATTAAAGAGGAAGGTTTATATGTATAATACATGCATAATATAGTTTAAAACTATGCAACATGGCATAGTGTGCAAATATCAGCATCGCACCCGTGCGAAGCCTCTGACCATGGGCCGCCTAAGACGGCTCACGGTCACTCAGCGACCTATGGAGAGGGCCATGCTAGGTGTTTCTAGAAGAACGAAAGTCACTGACATAGCCCAGCGGATTAGCAAGCTGAAGTGGCAATGGGCAGGGCACATAGTTCGAAGAACTGACGGCAGATGGGGCAAAAAAGTTCTCGAGTGGAGACCACGTACTGGCAAGCGCAGCGTCGGTTGTCCACCTGCAAGGTGGACGGACGACTTGATAAAGGTAGCAGGAACGCGCTAGATGCGGGTCGCTTTTTACAGGTCCATCTGGAAATCTTTGCGGGAAGCCTATGTTCAGCAGTGGACGTCATGTAGCTGATGAAGGAGAAGCCGGGGCGGGTCGCTAGCTTATTATACACTCTAGATTTGACTCAGAACTGCGGGAAAACCAATTACCATTTCCTTATTGCAACAAAAATTTCCTTGTTGATTCACTTATAAATGTCATTTAAGAATTTCGTGTTCAATAGGTTTCGCGAGTCACATAAATAGATGAACAAAGTCAAAGCTGCTGAGCTTCAAAATGTGACCAGGCTCAAGCTTTATGGATATTGATACATACACACTCACGCCCTTATCCCATAGGGGTAGGCAGAGACTATTGAGCGCCACATGCTACGATCTTGACAAACCTCTTTCGCCTCTTCCACATTCATAGTTCTTTTCATACATTTTCGTCTGTTAAGGGTACTCCTGACCTGCCCTTTTCTGAGAAGATCATTTATTTGGTCAGAGAATGTTCTCCTCGGGCGTTATGGATATTGAAGGCTCAAAAATATGGATCTTGGATTAAAAATATATTTTTAGACCCATCCATTTATAGCTAACTTTTTAATCACGTTAATTTTTAACCGACTTCAAAAAAGGAGGTTCGGTATTCGACGCGTATGTATGTATGTAAGTTTGTGTGGCCGCGATTTTTTCAATAACTACATATCCGATTTGGATGGGGTTTTCGTTATTCAAACGTTTATTTTTCATGGAAGGTTTTAGTATAAAATTTACTAGGAAGTCTGCCCGCACTAGGCCAGCGTGGTGGACTAAGCTAACCCCGCTCAGTAGAGGAGGCCCGTGCTCAGCATTGGGCATTATATAATACAGGGTGATGGTCCAATTCTGTAGAAACAGCGTGAAGTGAGGTGACTTCGACATCTCGGGTCAGATTGTGTGCATTGTGGCAGCAGTGTGCAGGCACTGTTGTTCGGTTTGAAGGACATTGTAGCCAGTGTAACTACTGCACATAATGAGACTCAACATCTTATGTCTCAGGATGACGAGCGCAGTGGAATGCCATACAGTACTTTGTAACTCGAGGTGCTGGACGGTGTTGCTACTGTTTATGGGCGTATCGCTTACCATCAGGCGAACGGCATGCTCGTCTCGTCATTCAATGCCATAAAAAATACTAGCTTAAGAAAAATTGGCCTATTTGGTTTTAGTTTCATTGCAGCGCGTCACTCTATCTAAGTATATAATTAATCAAAGCAAATAACTTAGCTGGTATGGTGTGGTAGCTAGATTTTTTTTTCAAAGGTGATTTTTTTATTATTACAAGTAAAAATTTACAAAATTAACAAATAAATACTCTTAGGGCCACTTGCACGTTCCTGGGTTAGCTTAATTAACTCTTTTTTTTCGCGGGGAAAAACGCATTATCGCTACCACCACTGGGGGGGTGAGTGGAATGGTTATGTTGGTTTTGCTCAGTCTTACAGCCCAATGCCGACACTCGGGAGTATAGCATCATCCGAGCGAGCATTGGACCGAGTCCCTAACACTATGTACACGCTACACCGGCATACCAACCAAAACCACTCTGAGTTGACTGCTAACTCAGGGTTAAATAACTAATTTACCTTGCGCCAACAAAAGTTAAGAGTAAACCTAGGGTTAATATTGTAAATATTTAACCCACCGACTGGGTGGGTTAAATCGCCAACACTGGGTTAGTGAAGTATAATGTATAAATTGAGGTTATGTAACCACAGATGACAGAAGTGATACGAAATTAATACGGTTAAAATAAAATGTCATAAAACGTCACAGAATGAAGGATACACAAGAAAGTTTATATACATTACCGGGTGGAAGGGAAACGCTCTCTATACCGGGACGGTATGAGAGAATAACCATAACATTAACGAAAAACTATATTCATTTGCAAAGCTAAGCGATAATACTTACGATTTTAGTATTTCCGTAATTCATGCGCGCGCAATGTAAAGCGTACAAAAAACTGGGTAGGGTACAAACTACAAAGCAAACGCCGACAAGGCGGCGGCCGCCGCGCTGCGCCGGGGCACCGGCCACGCGGTCGTTAACCCGTCAGCTGATGTACGTGTTTCATTACGATTTTTTTGAAATATTGACCTTTTTTACTATGTTTCTCAGAATAATAGTTTGATTTATCTATCCATACGTGAAGCTGTACAGAAATTTGAGAAAATCCTACTAAAATTGTAACAATGCGATCGCGATTTTTTAGTGCCATCACGTCAGGAATCACCAATACTATCACCTGTATTCGTTTCCGAGAGCGTTTCCCTTCCACCCGGTATATCTCTATATATATAAAATTCTCGTGTCACAGTTTTCGTTGCCATACTCCTCCGAAACGGCTTGACCGATTTTGATGAAATTTTTTGTGCTTATCCGGTATCTATGAGAATCGGCCAACATCTATTTTTCATCCCCCCAAATGTTAAGGGTGGACCACCCCTAAATTTTTTTTTTTATTTTTCAGACAAAATTTTTTGTTTTAATTTTTTTATGATACAGCATACAAAAATACCTACAACCCTAAATTTTCACCCCTCTACGATCAACCCTTATTTTTTAGGAAATTATTTATATGGCAAAACAACGTTTGCCGGGTCAGCTAGTTGTAATGTAAAATAGACATATGTTTCGTTTTTTGTTTATCCATTCCTCTTTGTTCGGATTACAATAGCAGCGAACAGATAATGCAATGTTCCCAGTTAAAAAATATATGTCAGGTTAGTTAACCCGGTGTTATTTTCAGTGGTGCAAGGCACGATGAGAGTTAAAATTTAACTATGTAACCTCGAGTTTACAAACTCTGCATTTGTTTATTTAACCCGAGTATCGCGTGCAAGTGGGCCTTACAGATCTTCAAGAAATCAACTACTACACACACGCACACACACACACGCCTGTTATCCCCGAAGGGGTAGGCAGAGGCACAACTAGTGCACCCACTTTTCGTCGTTATTCCGTTCCATAATGTGATAGGGGGCGAGCCTATCGCCATATCGGGCACAAATTCCAGACTCCGGGTTGATACTGAATAGAAAAACTCAATATCACTTTGCCCGACCCGGGGATCGAACCCGAGACCTCAGCTTTGCAGTCGTACTGTAATACAACTACACCACCGAGGCAATTAACTACTACACACTTAATATTTTTATTTAAATTATGCCATTGACGGCTACACTAGTATTAACTGTGTCACAGCCGTCAGCCGTTAGTTAGTTTAGTAGAGTTAACGGGTCGAGCCAAAAAAATTGTGACTGGGTTTTTCCATCTTAAAATTTACTCAGTCGCAGCTCGGAGTCAGGAAGTTAGCGGTGTGATACCCCCGTGCCTCGGAAAGCACGTAAAGCCGTTGGTCCTGCGCCTGATCTCTCTCCGGTCATGTCGGATTGCCGTCTCACCGGACTATGAGAGCAAGGGCGGATCCAGCTTTGGCGCCAGGGGGGGGTCACATAGTCGTGGTCAAGTCACAAGAAGTTATAATTTAATTTTGAAAAGTAAAAAGTAGGTATTCTATTAATAAATGTAATTACTGTAGGTACTTAAAAATGCCTACCTATATTTAAATAACAATTTTTTTTTAAGTCTTCTCCCGAAACGCGTTAATGTTTCCGTATTATTATAATGCTCTTTGTTTTAATGCGTTCGTTCTTTTAAACGTTCCATTAGAGGTTAGTTCTAGTTAGACATTACGCGTTAGTCGAAAAAAAGCGCGCACAAGTGTCGCACGAAATTTGACATACGTAATATGAATGGTAGTGGCCGTGGCGGTGGCGCGACAAAATTATTTTCGATGCGTTCGTTCCCGAATAATACGTTTGCTATCAAAGTATTATATTAAACTAGCTTTTGGTCGCAGCACCGCCCGCGTGAAAAAGATTTTCCGGTATAAAAGTCCCACTTTATATTTTCAGGGAATAAAAAATAGCCTATGTATTAATCCAGGACATGATCTACCCACGTGCCAAATTTTATTGAAATGCGTTCAGTAATTTAGGAGATGTGCAGTAAGAAAAAAACAGAAAAACACACAGACAGACAGAAAAGAATTACAATAATCACTGATTTGTGTTCCATTACTCTTCTGTAGTCACTGCCTTTCTTTTTTATCACATTTCTTTAAATGTACGGACACACTGATTCTACTGCTTTATTAAATACACTTAGTATAGTACTATACAATCTTAGCTGGCTGGTATGACAATTCAAATTTTTCGCGACGCGAAAGCTTTGTGAGAACGTCTAACCAAAAATTCTAAAGTCGGCTACATAATTACAAATATTTATCATGTTTTCTATACATTATAAAAAATAGTATCATACTTATTTAGCATATTTGATTTAACATTGTATAAATATACTGAAATAAAGAATAACATCTTGACTCCTATATCAACGTTTTTACAGTGTTGTATTTTTCAGTTTATGAGCCTAATGTTTCGAAAGTTTTAAATCGCTTGGTAAAGAAACGTAAACGATTACTTTAAAAAATCTAAACTTTAGATACAAATAAAACACAGCTGTATATTTAAAAATTATGTTGTAAGTATGTTTTAAAAACATATTTGAACAATGAGTTAGATATTTAAATTTAGATATAGAAGACTGAAAATGAAGATCTCCAAAGTAAATAATTTATCGTATCACTAAATTTGTGATTTATGTTTCAGTACACACATTATTTATTTGTAATGTCCAATAACCAATTTAAATGTTATGAAAGGATAATCGTGAAATTCTATCGATAAATCAAAATGAACGACTAACAAAAACTATTATAATAAAAAAACCTCTTGATTGTAATGTGTAAGATTTGATAATAATCTAACTCTATTTACATACGATAGCAAAATCCTTGAATATAAAATCAATTGCATTCAAAAATCGATTATTTGTTGCAACTGATTTTTTGTTCTCTTCCCTACACACTATCCGACCTATAAGGAGTATTGATATCTTACTGATACTTCGAAGCAAATCAATGCCAAAATAACTTTCTACGCCTTTTTTAGTCTAATCAACAAGTTAAAAAACGTGAAAAATAGAGAAGGGCCTAAAAATATGAGCGATGGCTCATTCGATTCGTAATCACCTCTCGAAAATTTTTTTTGAATGACATTGGTGCAGGTTAAAAAACTTAATTTTTTAAATTTTGTAATTTTTCAATAGTTATAAAAAATCATAATTAGTAAATTAATAAACTTTAATTAAAATTTACCGCAGGATCTTATAAAGTACATATATGAAAAGGGCTCCACGAAGTGTAATATTTATAGGCCAATTATTTATACCTTTCATCACATTGTTTATGCCAATGGAGATTGGGAAAAAATTGGTTAGTTAACAATTGAATAACTTTTTGAAAAATGGTGATTAAACTTTTTTTTCTTCAAGGCGCGATTCTTTCAAGTGTTAAGAAGATACTACAATTTTTTCAAATTTTTAGAATCACATTTTATGTTATAAATAAATTATTTTTATTGCTGAACTCTCTTTAGCGGCCGCGCGCGCATGCCGTAACTGCCGCGCAGAGCCCTATTTTCAACGTCTAATTAAAATTATAAATAATGGAGATAGAATTCCGGGAGTTAGGACTTTTTTATTGGAAAATTTCCTCCTCTTTAACGAGCTTTTTTCAAAATTGCTTAAATATTAATATTTTTCGAGTAATTAACAAAAACGAAATATCATTTCTTTTTCATCTTATTTTGTTAATAACAATTAAAATTTTTAACCTGCACCAAAATCCTTCAAAAACATTTTTCTAGAGGTGATTACGAATCGAATGAGCCATCCCTCATATTTTTAGGCCCTTTATCTCTATTTTTCACATACATACATAGTATCACGCCTCTATCCCATAGGGGTAGGCAGAGACTATGGATCGCCACTTTGCTCGATTCTGGCACACTACTTTCGCTTCCTCTACCTTCATCAATCTTTTCATGCACTCCCGCCGGTTCAGGGTACTTTTGACCAGGCCTCTACTTAGAATGTCAGATATCTGACATTCGAAGGTTCGGTGCGGTCGACCCCTGCCGGCCCTTCCATCCACACTCGCCTTATAAATCCTCTTTGTCAGTCTCCTATCATCCATCCTTTCCAAATGCCCAAACCACCTTAGCATACCCTTCTCAATTTTGGTCACTACATCCTCTGTCACTCCACACATGTCCATCACCCTAGTATTTCACACTCTATCACACACAGTCACTCCACACATGCTTCTTAAGGCTCTCATTTCTACTGCTTTAATCTTACTTTCATGCTTTTTCTGCCATATATTTTTCACGTTTTTGAATTATTGATTAGACTATTTAACCCCATTAGGGAAGAAATTTCAATAAAATACGATGTACATGTCTTTCATCAATGGTGTTAAAAAAGTTTACGCTAAATTTGAATTAGATTGGACCAAGGAATCGCGTTGCCCCATACAAACTTTGCCCCCCTTTTTCATCTCCTTAGGGGTAGAATTTCGGAAAATCCTTTCTTATCAGCGGTTTAGGCTGTGCGTTGATCCGTCAGTCAGTCAGGACTAAGCCATTTATATGAATAGAGTAGTAAGGGATTCGACGGTTCTGGAGCACGTTCGGGGGCCGGTTGGCGCCACACTGGCCTAGTTCGTCAATAATTTCGATTGCTCCAATTTCGGCGCGTACAATCCGCGAATTAACCCGCGGATTAACTTTATACCTACCGCGAATTGTTCCGCGGATTTAATTAATACCTACCGCGAATTTTTCCGCGGATTTAATTAATACCTACCGCGAATTTTTCCGCGGATTTATACCTACCGCGACTTTTTCCGCGGATTTATACCTACCGCGAATTTTTCCGCGGATTTCATTAATACCAACCGCGAACTAATCCGCGGATTCCATTTAATATCACCCGCGAGATAGATATAAACCGCGAATTGGAGTTTCATGGTTTACGGTCCTCTCAAGCTTGTACCTTTTCCCTTTGTTTCGTTGTGCTTTTGTATTTCTACAGCGACCCTTTTTTACTTTTTATTTGAAGAATACAAATGTCTTTGTTCCATATTCCTATGGACTCGTGTTTCTAGTTAAAAACCGTTTACAATTACCCATTACTCACCCTTTATGCATTACGGGCAGTGTTTATAATACATAAATCAATCGTTACAATACACCATACGTTTCTCAAATTCTAAGTAAAACCCTTCGGGTCTTCTCATTGTCAATGATTAATTGCCTGTCCATTATTTTTAACAACAGTTACGGATCCTATTATTCCCATTTCCTGATGTTACGTATTCAATGGAACGTTCAAAGTGAAAGTTGAACATGTTGGATCCTGTCTGCAAGGAAACAATACTCGCTCTCCATATAAAAGCCAAACTCAAAATCACATGATATCGTATTCCACTCTGTGCTCTCTTCGAAGTGTGATCTCCAGTTGTTGGTAATAGTGAAGTGATAGTAAAACAGTGTAATAGTAAATACTGAAGCTGATATAAAATGAATGTAAGTACCTTCTTATAGTTTGATCTAAAATTGTTATAACCAGATGTTTTATTAATTGTATTTGTTATGTGTTGTTCACTGGGTTAATGCATTTTAGTTGTATTTGATCTCTTATTTAATTTATCAAAGTTACTGTAGTGCATTTTATTTCACATACCTATAAGTGTTTATCATACAATACTTCCTTAACCAATTTGTTTTATTTACAGTTTTATTTTCGTTACATTTGATCTCTTATTAAATTATCAATGTTACTTTAGTGTACATTTATACTTCGCATACCTATAAGTATTTATCATATAATACTTCCTTAACCGATTTGTTTTATTAACAGTTTTATTTCATTTTATTACAGTTTTCGGAAAATACTTTCAAAAATTACTATTATGCTGAAGATATAGATGAACCTAGTGATGAAGAAGGTACACTCGCCTTTAAAGTCAAAAAAGCGATAATAGCAAACAAAAGATCCATGGAATGCAACAACATTGACGAATTTTTCGAAAAACCTAAGAAAAGGAAGACAACGACAAAAAAATCATCTAGTGTTGGTCGAGCGACGAGTGGTGGTGTTTCATACATAAAAACAAACAGCGATGACAGCAGTTCTGCATCACACCTCATAAAAATTGAGGTGTATGATGTTAATAAAATAAAAAACATCGCACCGACGGAACAATGGAAACATGCTGATGTGCGGGTTAAATATTACGCGGAAAACGAGAGTGACAAAAACTTGCAATCTATCAAGGACACGGTATACAATATAACCAAACACTTAGCGAGTAAGGACGATTGTGTTAAATATTTTATAGACAACGAGAAATGAACAAAGTGCCAGTGCGTATCAGTGTTTTAAAATCATAATTTTAGTCATATACTTTATTCTAAGAAACTATTATTGTAATAACTATACCTATTTTAATTTAATTTACATTGTATTGTATTTTAACTTTGTACTATTTTAAGTTACATGCTTAACAGATTACTTCGTTTTTGATTCTAGAACTCTTTGTGTTGTTGCTAAGTATTAATGTAAATAGTAATAAGTCTTTTTAGTGTTTTTCATGCTTATGCTTACGATTGTAAAGTTATTACGAACATTCATTAATTGTTTGGATAGTTTAAAGTTAAATTGCATTGTTTAGGGTAGTGTTTATTAAAGTAAGAAGGTACTACGAAGACATTGCTCACGATGGATGCAATATCAAGCTGTGATTTACACAACATGGAACTCGTCGCACTTCTCGAGAACATTGAATCTATGGACCTGATGTCATCACAATACGACAAAGAACTTTACGAGCTCTGTGATAAAATGGAACAAAGACAAGTTGAAACGTAAGTATAACATTTTTTATTATGTTAAGACTTGTTGCAACATGTTTTGGGAATCCACGAAGAGGGGATACAATTCAAGTATTTATAATGGTTGGGACATCTTTGCACAATCATTCCACTTGTTTCTCCCGTTTATATTTTTAACATTAGTGTGCAACCGAAATGTACCACTCGTTTGATATTTCTAGTTTATCGCAGAGTGAGATTGCTAGTTTCGATAAAAATATTATTCTAAATAAATATCATCGTTTCATACGGTTTTGGTATATACAAAATGTTTTGCCAGTGTCAATGTTGGGAGATCCTGATATTTCTCCTTATTTTACACCATGTAGTGGTCATAGAACCTTACAGCAAACTCATACCGATGAGGATGATATTGATGGTGTATTATCAATGAAAGCATATTGTTTTCAGTGTAAATAACAAAACATGTTAGTATCTATTTAAAGAATAGAAATATAGTAAGAAGCTTATTACGTGAGATCACAATTTTTAACAGTTTTCTTATTCATCAGATCTATGCAGAATGGAGAAGGTAGCAGAAAAAGGAAAAGATTAGCAACAACTGAGTTGTTTGAAGAGGATCCGTTAAATAGAAGAAAAAATATTCGTCTTGAAGCTCCTTCAACATCTACATCATCGCTGGGTACCGTTGTAAATGTAAGTACAGAACAGCATAATGATAAAATTGAATGTCCTGAGTGTCACATACATGTGTCAAAAAAATATATGACCAGTCACTATAAGAGCAATAAACATAAAAATAATTTAATTAGAAGAGATAATAATCTACCTAATGTTCAATTGATTGATAGTGCTTTTGGTAATAGAATTATTACATATCGAGTGAAATCTAATTTAGTTTCTGATACGCAGTTTGAATCACCTGAATTATTTTTACAAAATATTAAAAATATAATATACACATTACTAGAACGATCTATTTTAGAATATTCTGTTGTAAAAGTTAATTTTATTCTCAATGCGGATTTCACACAAGAAACTAAAAATCTACAAAATATTTTTGATTTTCAAATTTCAAACTATCTTGTTTGTCAAGGTGATGATAAAGATATTATTTTCTCATCTATAATTACCGAAATCACAAACAAAATGACAAATTTTCAAAAAAAAGGTAGTGGATGGAGTTTAGTTAAAATAAATCACTTGGATATGAATATCAACAAATTTAACCCATTGCGTGGATCTTCATACATAGACCTACCGTTAGACATAAAACACAAGAAAGCTATAATCAATGTTCAAAATAACGATCACGAATGCTTTCGTTGGGCAGTTTTGTCAGGATTATTTCCAGTCACTCATAGTTCCAATAGGGTATCATCTTATATAATACACAAAAATAAGTTAAAATTTGATAACCTATCGTTTCCTATAAAAATTAACGACATCCATAAGTTTGAAAAATTGAACAGTATGAGTATTAATGTTTTTGGATTACAATATGATTCAATAAGCAAATCAAATAAAGTTGTAGGTCCATTACACTTTACGAAACGCCGAAAAACTACTCACTTGAACTTATTGTATATATCTCAAGGTTCTAAAGGTCATTACTGTTTTATTAAAAACCTCTCGAGATTATTATCTAAACAGTTATCGACTTCTGAACATGCAGTTCATATTTGTGATGGGTGTTTATTAAGTTTTCCATCATTACATAATTTAAAACGACACCAAGAAAACGACTGTTTCAATGTGTGCACAAATTTACCATCGGAAAGCGATAGCAAAAGAAACTGGTTTAATGAATTAATACCATCAAACCAAATTTCATTTAATAACTATGAACGTAAATTAAGAGTTCCATTCGTTGTGTATGCTGACTTTGAAGCATTTTTAAATCCAATAGAGAGTTGTTCTAACAATCCAAATCAATCTTCAACTGTTAATATTCAAAAACATGAAACGTATAGTTTTGGGTATTATGTTAAATGTTCGTATGATGATAATCTTTCAGTATATAGGTCTTATACAGGACAAGATTGCGCACTAAAATTTATGCAATTCATTAACACAGATTTAGAAAATATCTGTAAAAAAAATTCTTTTGTAAAATCACCTTTACCGTTAACTGAAGAAAATGAAATAAATATCAGTCAAAGTGATTCGTGTTACATTTGTGCTACTAAATTAAACAATGATAGCACAGTATCTTACAATTGGCATACTGGAGTATATGAAGGTGTAGCTCATAGAGTATGCTCTCAGAAATACAAAGCTCCTAATTTTGTACCAGTGTTTTTACATAATTTAAGTAATTATGACGCTCATTTCATAGTGCATGGTCTTGATTTCGAGAAAGGTGACATTGAACTTATTCCTGAGAACAAGGAAAAATACATTTCTTTTTCTAAAGTTTTACAAATCAACAACAGAGTTGTAAAATTACGATTTCTTGATTCTTTTAAATTTATGTCAAGTAGCCTTAACAAATTAGCTCAGAACTTACTACCCGAACAATTTCGTGAACTCAAGTTAAAATATCCATGTGAAGAAGATTTTAAACGTTTAATAAGAAAAGGTGTATATCCATACGAACACATGACAACATTTGATTCTTTAAAAATAACTTCTCTTCCCACTCGCAATCAGTTTTATAGTTCTTTAAATGATAGTCACATTACAGAAAGTGAATACCATCATGCCCAAGACGTGTGGAAACATTTTAATTGTAAGAATATGGGTGAATATTCAGACCTGTATTTAAAAACAGATGTATTGTTGTTAGCAGATATATTTGAAAATTTTAGGGATGTCTGTCTTAATACATACGGTTTAGATCCTGCCCACTATTATACAGCACCTGGTTTAAGTTGGGATGCTATGTTAAATTTTACCAAGATAAATTTGGAACTCTTAACAGATATCGACAAGGTTACGTTTATAGCAAATAATATTCGGGATGGTATATCACAATGCAGCAATAGACATGCAGTGGCAAATAACATATTTATGTCGGAATACAATTCAAATAAACCATCTTCATTTTTGATGTACTTAGACGCAAATAACCTTTATGGTTGGGCTATGTCCCAATGTCTCCCGACAGGCAAATTTGAATGGGTCGACATAGATACAGATTTTAATATAGCCGATGATGCAAAAAATGGGTTTATATTGGAAGTAGATTTAGAATATTCAAAAACTTTACATGATTTTCATTCAGATTTTCCATTTTGTCCAGAAAACGTATGTTTAGGAAGCAGCAAAGACAAGAAACTGATTCCAAATTTAAAAGATAAAAAAAATTACGTCATTCATTATAGAAACCTCAAACAATGTTTAAAAAATGGTCTCAGATTAGTTAAAATTCATAGAATTTTAAAATTTGAACAATCTGCATGGTTGAAAACTTACATAGACTTAAACACTCATATGCGATCATTAGCTACTTCAGATTTTGAGAAAGATTTTTTTAAACTTATGAATAATTCTGTTTTTGGTAAAACAATGGAAAATGTAAGAAAGCGAGTTCATGTCAAATTAATAAATCATTGGTTAAATCGTGGCAAAACTCAAGGTGCTCAATCTTTGATAGCAAGACCAGAATTCCATAGTTTATCTATATTCTCAGAGAGCTTAGTTGCAATACAATTACACAAAACTAACGTTTTATATAATAAACCAATTTACCTCGGTTTTTGTATTTTAGATATATCGAAAACATTACTATACGATTTCCATTACGATTATATGAAATTGAAATATCAAGATAATATTAAATTACTATATACTGATACCGATAGTTTAATATATCAAATATTTACGCAAAATTATTATGCTGATATAAAACTTGATTTAGCCAACTACTTTGATACGTCAGACTATCCACCAAATAATGAATATGGTTTACCATTATTGAATAAAAAACGGTTAGGATTTTTTAAAGACGAAAATAACGGAAAAATTCTTAAAGAGTTTGTAGGTCTTCGCTCTAAAATGTATGCAATGGATGTGCAAAATAAATGTATATGTAAAGCAAAAGGGATTAATAAAAGTGTCACAAAAAAATTTTGTCTCAGCGATTATAAATCATGTTTATATGAAAAGAAAACGCAATACAGTGAAATGATAAGATTCAAATCAATTAAACATGCTATATTTACACAAAAAATCAATAAGATATCTTTATCACACAATGACACAAAACGTTATTTAATAGAGAATTCAACAGATACTCTTGCATGGGGTCATTATAAAATAAAGGACATTTGATTTTATCAATGAATTCTGTACAACGAAAATATGTATGTTAATGTGTGTGTGTATGTTTGTTATTTTAATGTTCTGTCTTTATTATGTACTTTCTTTTTTTTTTTTATTGTGATACTATGACAACTATTTTGTGTATCATGAAAAATAAGATGCAAATTTGAATGTCTGTAGGAAGTTAATTCTTATATCTGATTTAACTATAATGTATATTAATTTTATTACTGTAATATTTTTGAAAACATCTTTGAATTGTATGTGATCATTTTTAAACTATTTGAATATTATGTAATCTTTGTATGTGGAACAAAAAATCAAATATAATACATTCAATCGTATCTTCTTGTTTTATTCAATCCGAAGCGCTTTTCGAGTTCACACGTGCATTTAAAAATGTTTCACTTTTATCATCCTTTTACTGCCATAGTTGCAGGTCCAAGTGGGTGTGGAAAGTCTAATTTTGTAACAAACTTTATTAAATACATTAATGATATGTGTAACACCACTTTTCATCAAATTACTTGGTGTTTTGATGAGATGCAACCCTTATATGATGTACCAAATGTAAACTATTATCAAGGTATACCAGATATGAATATGTTTGATGGAAAGGAAGCTAACCTTATCATTATCGATGATCTTATGAGGGAATCTGATGGTCGCATTGTCGACATATTTACTAAAGGTAGTCATCATAGGAACTTGAGTGTATTTTACATTACTCAAAATTTATTTCATCAAGGTAAAGGACAAAGAGACATTTCTTTGAATTCAAACTACATCATTTATTTCAAAAACCCACGTGATAAAACTCAAATACGTTACTTAGCGCGACAAGTATCACCAGAAAATAGCAAATTCATAGAAGATTCATACAGAGATGCTACAAAAGAAGCACATGGCTATTTGATGATAGATCTAAAACAAGATACTTTTGATATGTGTCGAATTAAATCAAAGATCTTTCCTTCTGATGGTCATCCTACAGTGTACATTCCCACAAAAGAGTTTAAATATGTCAAAAACCAACAAATACCCGTCATTTGCAAATGATGGATCGACGCTTAAAGACGCATGAACACTTATTAAATGCTCTTTATAAGCTTAAACCTAAACATCAACAAGCTCTTTTAAAAGTGTGTAACGAAAACGAAATTAATTTTATTTGTGAATGTATTCATAATGTTTTACAAGGAAATATAAATCTTGAAGAAAAATCGAAGAATAAACTAAAAAAATACAAAAACTTATTACGAAAATTAGTACGTAAAAGTACAAATAAAATAAGAAAGAATATAATAGTTCAAAAAGGTGGTGCATTTCTTCCGATCATATTGGGTTCTATTTTGAGTGGATTGATAAGTGGACTGGTTTAAAATGGAACACGCCAAAAAAATGCTGTTAGTTGACCCAAGTTTAATAGATAAGTTAAATCAAAAAAGAAATGAAAATCCTACCTCTCGTTTAGATAGCGAAATGGAAAAAATACTCAGCAGTAATATGGATGATCGAAAAAAGTGTAAATTATACTTACAAATTTTACAAAGATATCTCCACTTTATGGAAGAAGATCGTCGTCCCATTGAACTCCCTATAATAACTTTAAATGACGATAACAATAAACCCACATCTGAAAGCTGGAAAAATTTTAATATAAATAATGATATCAAGAATAAAGATGTAGTTGTCAGTCAGACACTGAGTGATGAACAGAAGCAACAAGAACATTTTACACTCGAAAAAAAACCTTTCTATTCAACAGAACAAATTTTAAATTTAATACCAAAAACATATGTAAAAAAAGGTGAGTTATTATTGAATTCGGTGTCGCTAAATAAAAACAAAATTTATTGGAATGATGCTGGCACAGTGATTGTGGATAATGAAGTAATTCCTAACAGTAACATTATCGATTTAATAAGCGATACACTGCGACCATTGAAAAATAACGACCCACCCGGTTGGGAAAAATTTGCTAAAGCGTTAAAAGATTTGAAAATACCTTTAACATATATTGGCAACCCAAAAAGACGTGAGTACATAGCTCAACTTCAAAAAGACATCGAAGAACAACCGCCACAAAACACAGAGGTATATTTGACACCAACTAGTGAAATTAAACACGCAAATAAAATTAAGAAAAAGATTGATTGGGAAAAATGGACCCCTTATTAGAAATAAATCAAATTTATTATGATGTATCACACCCCGCTGGATATAGTAATATCGACAAATTATCAAAAGCTATAAAAGGTAAAATGAAAAAGGAGGACGTTAAAAACTGGTTGCAATCTCAATCTACGTATACACTCCATAAACCAGTACATAGAAGATTCGCTCGAAACAAATACGTTCTCTCTAATCTCAATGAACTTTGGCAAGCCGATTTAAGTGACATGCGAACTTATTCTAAAGATAATAAAGGTTTCAATTACATTCTTTGTGTTATTGATGTTTTTAGCAAATATGCATATGCCAGACCCTTGCAAAAGAAAAATTCTGAAACCGTAAAAAAGTGTTTCGATAGTATATTTAATGAAGCTAGTACCACACCTACACACATTCAATCTGATAAAGGCACTGAATTCGTATCAAAAGATGTTCAAAGATATTTTAAAACAAAAAACATTAATTACTATACTACAAATAATCCAGACATCAAAGCAAGTATTGTAGAAAGATTTCAAAGAACGCTAAAAATGAAGATGTGGCGCTATTTTACACACAAGAATACACATAAATATATTGATATTTTGCAGAATTTGATACACTCTTACAATCACAGTTTTCATTCTAGTATTAAAATGTGTCCTTCAGATGTTAATTCTAATAATATAATGACAGTTTGGAGTAATTTATATGAAAAATCTGGAAAATCATCAAAAAATATACTACCTATGTTTCATCTCGGTGATCATGTTAGAATAACCAAATATAAACATGTATTCCAAAAAGGTTATGAATCTAATTGGAGCGATGAAATATTTGTGATTTCTTCTATAATAGAACGTACTCCGTGGCCTGTTTATACTATTAAAGATTTAGATGGTGAAGAGATAGTAGGAACGTTTTATGAACGAGAATTACAAAAGGTCATTTATGACCCCACCATTGAACACAAGATCGATAAAATAATTCGTTCTCGTTACTCTGGCAGCAGACAACAAGTGTTAGTTAAGTGGAAAGGTTATCCGAACAAATTTAATAGTTGGATTTTAGCTTCCAGTTTGAAAAAAATATGATTAAGGATTTTTATTTAACTTTACTTAGCAATAGTTCAATGGAATACTTTCCTGAGAACAAAACATCAATTTTTTCAACAAAATTACCCAAACCCATAATATTGGAAGGAGAATGGTGTGTAGGAATCGTTGAATTCCAATATCCATGTACCATGTTTACTGTTCAAGATCATGAGAATGTTATTTACATAACAAAAATCATGAAAATGCCCCATGAAGACAAACTATCCACAGTATATTATAAGACTCATATACCTGCCACAAACTATGATAATATTAACCATATTTTATCAGCATTAAATAATATAAGGGAAAAAATCAAATTCCGCTACGATAATATATCCAAATTTGTGTCTGTTTCTGTATTAGACGAAACAATTAAATCTGTGACATTATCTCCTAAACTAGGCTTACAGTTGGGATTTGAACCAAACAGAAATCTCGTTGAAAAGAATTTAGCAAAATGTCCAGCTAATTTACATTTAGGGTTACCATCTCAACTATTCGTTTACTGCGATATAGTTGAACCTCAAATTGTAGGTGATGTAATGACACCTCTTCTAAGAGTTATACCATTAGATCCCTCAAAATACATCTATGGTGCGAATAAAATGCATGTATTTTCACCTCCACATTACTTATCAGTAATGCGAAGAGAATTCGATACCATCGAAATAGATATAAGGTCGAGCACCGGACAAAAGATACCATTTCAGTTTGGAACGGTGTGTGTTAAACTACATTTTAAAAAATTATAATGCATTTTGAACGCTCCGACATATCATGCCCTTATCAACGGTATTATTCTCATCAGGCTGGTTCAGGTATAGGGGTGGTATATAAAGGGGCGCCTTATCAAAAAGGACATGGAATCGGTAGTTTTCTTGGGGGACTGTTTAGGTCAGTTTTACCATTACTATCTAGCGGTGTTCGAGCTGTTGGTAAAGAGGCATTAAGTGCTGGTGTTGGGCTATTGACAGATATGGTTAGTGCGCGACCTATGGAAGATTCAATAAAAGCACGTCTTAAAGAAGTTGGTACCAACTTGAAACGCAAGGCCGATGAAAAAATAAATAAAATCAATATGTCTGGATCAGGATATATAACAAAACGAAAACGTCTACCTGGAGTCATTCCGTCGTTGACCGCGAAAGTGAAAGCTCTAAAAAAATCAAAAATTACTTCAAAACAAATTAAAGACATTTTTTCTAACAATTAATTAAAATGTCTTTTTTACATAGTCATTCCTGTGAATGTATTAAGTCCGAATTGGATTTGTTTGCATTGCCATCGACTCAAACTAGCATTGAAAGTGGAAATTGGATCCATTATAAACCAATTTCATCTCTTGCCGATGATGGTCCTATAGAATTTCAAATTCCTGGGGCAGGAGATGACTACATAGATTTATCTCATACGTTAATTCACTTGAAAGCGAAAATAGTAAATCAAGATAACACCAAACTCACCGCATCTACGGTCGTTGCTCCCGTGAACAATTGGTTGCACTCACTCTTCAGTCAACTTGATGTGTACTTAAATCAAAAACTTGTATCACCACCCAATAACACATATGCTTATCGTGCGTACATAGAAAACTTATTGAACTATGCTCCTGCGGCAAAAAATTCTCACCTCACCTGTGGCTTATGGTATGAAGATACAGCTGGAAAAATGGATTCCACCGATGATACTAATAAAGGATTTACTAAGAGACAAGAACTAGCCAGTGAAAGCAAAGAATTGGAAATGATTGGTCACTTGCATGGCGATTTATTCAATCAAGAAAAATTTTTAATCAATGGTGTTGATATTTGTGTTAAGTTAGTTCGTTCTAGAGAAAATTTCAATCTAATGGCCTCTACAGGTGACCTTAAATTAAAGGTATCTATTACGGATGCATCTTTGATAATTCGTAGAGCACGAATCAATCCCAGCGTGTTACTTGCTCATCAAAAGGTCTTAGCTTCTACCACAGCCAAATACCCCATTACTCGAGCTGAAGTTAAAGTTTTAACAATTCCATCAGGTGTTCAAGGTAAAACTCTAGATAACATTTTCTTAGGGCAATTACCTAAAAGGTGTATAGTAGGATTTGTAAATAACGCTGCTTTCAATGGAAACCTCACTAAGAACCCATTTAACTTTCAAAATTATGACATTAATACTTTTAGTTTATATATAGACGGCCAACAAATACCATCAAAGGCTTTACAACCCTCATTTGAGAACAATATTTTTACTTCAGTATATCATACATTGTTTTCGGGAACAGGTATACACTTTCTAAATGAAGGTAATGGGATATCCCGAGAACAATACGCTCAAGGGTATTGTATGTTGGCATTTGATTTGACACCTGATTTATCAGCAAACTCTTCAAGTCATTGGAATCTTGTAAAGCATGGTAGTGTGAGATTAGAAGTGCGTTTTGAAACAGCTTTGTCACAAACTATTAATTGTATTGTTTATGCGGAGTTTGATAATGTTATTGAAATAGATAAAAACCGCAACATTTCAGTAGATTATAGTAGTTAAGAAAACAAAATTAACTGTTTAAGATTAGATTAAGTATGAATAATTTAATTCAGATTTTCTGTTAGATGTAAGTTACGAATAAAATGAATTAAAAAATATTAAGTTTTTTGTTTTATCATAATCCTTGCAACCCCACAAAAAATATAAAACTTACCACATAAGTACCATAATAGTGTCTTCTTAACCTTATATACGGCATTACCACTTTATCATTCGACTTGATAAGATTCTGCAGCGATTCGATAAATAAAAATGAATACAATAGAAATACAGAATTACTTAAAGAAAATTGATCCATGTATTGAATATAATGTATATGCAGCCAATCGCCTACCAATACATGTAGTAACTCCTACATATGTAGTTAGCAACTTAGACTCTGATAACAAACCAGGTTCTCACTGGGTTGCCATACACATAGATCAGAATGGTTTTGGACAGTACATTGATTCATACGGTCGACCACCTCAAGGATACCACCGAATGTTTTTAGCGAGGAATTCTAGAATGTGGAATTACAATACAAACCGAATTCAAAATGACTTTACTATAGTTTGTGGAGAGTACTGTTTAATGTATCTGTACTATAAATATTATGGTCAGAGTCTTAAAGATTTTCAAGTATTATTTAGTGATAATACAATAGGCAATGATGTGTTTTTAACTGGTTTATTTAAATCATGTTTTGAGGAGAATAAATGAAATATGAAAATGAATGAATGATTTTTCTTTATTGAGAATTAATAACCCCATACAAACTTATAATTCTTCCAAACAATTAATGAATGTTCGTAATAACTTTACAATCGTAAGCATGAGCATGAAAAACACTAAAAAGACTTATTACTATTTACATTAATACTTAGCAACAACACAAAGAGTTCTAGAATCAAAAACGAAGTAATCTGTTAAGCATGTAACTTAAAATAGTACAAAGTTAAAATACAATACAATGTAAATTAAATTAAAATAGGTATAGTTATTACAATAATAGTTTCTTAGAATAAAGTATATGACTAAAATTATGATTTTAAAACACTGATACGCACTGGCACTTTGTTCATTTCTCGTTGTCTATAAAATATTTAACACAATCGTCCTTACTCGCTAAGTGTTTGGTTATATTGTATACCGTGTCCTTGATAGATTGCAAGTTTTTGTCACTCTCGTTTTCCGCGTAATATTTAACCCGCACATCAGCATGTTTCCATTGTTCCGTCGGTGCGATGTTTTTTATTTTATTAACATCATACACCTCAATTTTTATGAGGTGTGATGCAGAACTGCTGTCATCGCTGTTTGTTTTTATGTATGAAACACCACCACTCGTCGCTCGACCAACACTAGATGATTTTTTTGTCGTTGTCTTCCTTTTCTTAGGTTTTTCGAAAAATTCGTCAATGTTGTTGCATTCCATGGATCTTTTGTTTGCTATTATCGCTTTTTTGACTTTAAAGGCGAGTGTACCTTCTTCATCACTAGGTTCATCTATATCTTCAGCATAATAGTAATTTTTGAAAGTATTTTCCGAAAACTGTAATAAAATGAAATAAAACTGTTAATAAAACAAATCGGTTAAGGAAGTATTATATGATAAATACTTATAGGTATGCGAAGTATAAATGTACACTAAAGTAACATTGATAATTTAATAAGAGATCAAATGTAACGAAAATAAAACTGTAAATAAAACAAATTGGTTAAGGAAGTATTGTATGATAAACACTTATAGGTATGTGAAATAAAATGCACTACAGTAACTTTGATAAATTAAATAAGAGATCAAATACAACTAAAATGCATTAACCCAGTGAACAACACATAACAAATACAATTAATAAAACATCTGGTTATAACAATTTTAGATCAAACTATAAGAAGGTACTTACATTCATTTTATATCAGCTTCAGTATTTACTATTACACTGTTTTACTATCACTTCACTATTACCAACAACTGGAGATCACACTTCGAAGAGAGCACAGAGTGGAATACGATATCATGTGATTTTGAGTTTGGCTTTTATATGGAGAGCGAGTATTGTTTCCTTGCAGACAGGATCCAACATGTTCAACTTTCACTTTGAACGTTCCATTGAATACGTAACATCAGGAAATGGGAATAATAGGATCCGTAACTGTTGTTAAAAATAATGGACAGGCAATTAATCATTGACAATGAGAAGACCCGAAGGGTTTTACTTAGAATTTGAGAAACGTATGGTGTATTGTAACGATTGATTTATGTATTATAAACACTGCCCGTAATGCATAAAGGGTGAGTAATGGGTAATTGTAAACGGTTTTTAACTAGAAACACGAGTCCATAGGAATATGGAACAAAGACATTTGTATTCTTCAAATAAAAAGTAAAAAAGGGTCGCTGTAGAAATACAAAAGCACAACGAAACAAAGGGAAAAGGTACAAGCTTGAGAGGACCGTAAACCATGAAACTCCAATTCGCGGTTTATATCTATCTCGCGGGTGATATTAAATGGAATCCACGGATTAGTTCGCGGTTGGTATTAATGAAATCCGCGGAAAAATTCGCGGTAGGTATAAATCCGCGGAAAAAGTCGCGGTAGGTATAAATCCGCGGAAAAATTCGCGGTAGGTATTAATTAAATCCGCGGAAAAATTCGCGGTAGGTATTAATTAAATCCGCGGAACAATTCGCGGTAGGTATAAAGTTAATCCGCGGGTTAATTCGCGGATTGTACGCGCCGAAATTGGAGCAATCGAAATTATTGACGAACTAGGCCAGTGTGGCGCCAACCGGCCCCCGAACGTGCTCCAGAACCGTCGAATCCCTTACTACTGAATAGATTAATTAAATATTGAAAGTACTTAAATAAAATCTATATTGTGACAAACAATATATAAAAACATAATGTTTAATAATTTTAATTGGTGGTCCACCTAGGTTCTGGCCTCCGTCCAGGGGGGGGTCATGACCCCCATGACCCCCCCCCCCTGGATCCGCCCTTGTATGAGAGTGAAGGAATAGCGAGTGCACCTGTGTATTGCGCACACACTTGTGCACTATAATATCTCCTGCGTACCTGGCTGATCTCCGTTGAGATTGGCCGCCGTGGCCGAAACTGGCTAGGAGGATTTCATTCAGAGTTAACTGTTCACACAATAAAAATCACTTACAGACGACAACTTCTGCAATTTCTTGCTATTCTAAACTCCGCTTTATGCTTTTACTTTAGCTGATACTTTTACGCTTACATGTACAGAAACTGCAAAAGGTTTACAAGTGGAAAACATCCGACGACGACAAAACGTTTTATGAGTGATTGTCGGCAGTTAAAATATTAAGTTTACGGTCTAACTATGCATTGTTTCATTTTATTGGTGGAGAGAATCGTATCATATTATAGACTAGACTATTGTTCGCGGATCCGCTCGCGTTAATAAGTTTCTCCGGGATAAAAGTACATGTAAACCTTCCTCTTGAATCACTATGTAAGGCATGAGTGTGTGTGTGCGTGTGTGTATTACACTAATTATTTTTTGTGGACCATTGAACTACTTTATTACTTACTTACTATTCGACTGCCTCGGTGGCGTAGTAGTATTACAGTACGACTGCAAAGCTGAGGTCTCGGGTTCGATCCCCGGGTCGGGCAAAGTGGTATTGAGTTTTTCTATTCAGTATCAGTCCGGAGTCTGGAATTTGTGCCCGATATGGCGATAGGCTCGCCCCCCTGTCACATCATGGAACGGAATATCGGCGAAAAGTGGGTGCACT
Source organism: Lapara coniferarum (assembly GCA_949316025.1). NCBI lineage: Eukaryota > Metazoa > Arthropoda > Insecta > Lepidoptera > Sphingidae > Lapara > Lapara coniferarum. The sequence goes on from OX438929.1 coordinate 21,114,557, forward strand.
AGTTGCGCCTCTACCTACCCCATCTAGGATAACAGACGAGAGTGTATATGTATGTATGTATTGAACTTACATACTTAGATAACTAACCTACAAATTTTTCCGCTTTTTTAACTTCGATAAACTTCACGAGAAGTGTATGTTTTACGATTTTTGTAGTATTTTTCTTGGAGAAAAACAGCAAGCAAAGCCGCGAGTAATAGCTAGTTGATAATACTAATGGGTTTATGATAATTATCTCTGCTAATCTAGTGTCATAACAATATGATAATTTGTTTACTAGCATTACAGATAAAGCAGGTTATCTTTGGTCCAAATGCGCGCGAATGCCTTACGGAGTATATGTGGAGTCACCATTGATGATCGCACGAGGAATATTGTGATAAGAGATCGATGTATGTTAAAGGATGATGTGACTAATACTACTAACAGACGATTAGATTTGGTATCATGCGACCAATTCGTCACGCGGTACAGTCTTCACGCCACACGATCGAACCGTACCATGCGACGTCCAGTTGTATCCAACCAAGTTTGATGGACAAGCCATCGAACCAGCCGTACCAACAATAATAATAATAATGTCCATCGAACCGTGCCCCACACGATGCGATATGGTTCGATGGCATACCGTTTTAATGGTTCGGCTGTACCAAATCGCATCGTATGTGCCCACTTTAAGATTGAAAGAAGTATGCTGAGATGGTTTGGGCACGTTACCATCAGGCGAATGGCATGTACTTTTCGTATAAATTGCTATAATTATTTTTGTTAAAAAGTTTTTATTTATTGCTTGTTTGTTAGTTAATTATGGAATGGTGTAAACAATATATCATAGATGTATGATTGCAGCATTCGCTGGTCATCTGCTGCTAGTTATTGAAGAGTTCCATTGTCTATCTCCGAAGATCTTCTTCAGATCCTAATATATTTTATACCAAAACCTTCCCCGAAAAATATATATTTGAATAATTCAAACCCCATCCAAATCGGATCAGTGGTTTTTGACTAAATCGCAGCCATTCAAACTTACAATTACGGGTCGAATACAGAACCTACTTTTTTTGAAGCCGGTTAAAAATTGCACCACGTCGCAAATTGCCAGCTTATTACTATAATGTATATTTGTATTGTTGATTAGTACGCCCTCAATTGATATGACCTTACAATTTTTCATGCTCAGTGCTTATGTGATAAATTCATTTCTATAGTATTGACCAAGGGCAGCGTTATAAACGGACTTTGCAAAGTAATACTGACCTTGAAGCGGCGAAGGCCAAGTTGGGAGTGAAATGGACCGAGACGAAAAGCAGCTTCAAAAGCTAAACACACCTGAGTTTTCTAAAAAAGTTTTGTGTCTATTTATTGGTAGGTCTCTCATATGTAAGAGTCCGTCTGGGTGGGTACCACCGCTATGTCTATTTCTACCGCCAGCAGTGTGCATGCTGTGTTTCGGTTTGAAAGACATTGTAGCCAATGTAACTACAGGACATAATGAGACTTCACATCTTATGTCTCAGGATGACGAGCGCAGTGGAATGCCACACAGTACTTTGTAACTCAAGGTGATGGATGGTGTTGCTACTGTTTATGGTCGTATCGCTGACCATCAGGCGACCGGCATGCTCGTCTCGTGATTCGATGCAATAAAAAAAGAAAAAAAAATAGATAATCAATTTTATATCAACAAGATGTTTGTGATAAAATGACTCACTACGTAGCATTTTTTATTTTATTTATTCAAGGAACCAACAAACAGTTACACATTGCGCATTACAAATTAATATTTCTTACAGTAGGTAATACAAATGAGCAACTCACAGCATTGTCCACGACATATTATTTAGTGATGAGTGATTGCGAGGCAATGACATTAAACTATTTACTAATCAGACTTACATACATACATATACACTCACGCCTGTTATCCCCGAAGAGGTAGGCAGAGGCGCAACTAGTGCACCCACTTTTCTCCGTTATTCCGTCCATGATGTGATAGGGGGCGAGCCTATCGCCATATCGGGCACAAATTCCTGACTCCGGACTGATACTGAATAGAAAAACTCAATATCACTTTGCCCGACCCGGGGATCGAACCCGAGACCTCAGCATTGCAGTCGTACCATAAAACAACTACGCCACCGAGGCAGTCAAATAAATCTAATTCCGTGAAAATTTTGTTGTAAATTGCACTGAGACGACGCAGAGGTGCACGCAATCCAGCGTTAGTACAAGATGATACAGCAAATAACGGGCATAGTTGGTATTAACGTACGACTTCAGTGCTGTGGTCTCGGTTATGATCTCCGGGTCGGGCAAAGTGATATTGGGTTTCTAACTAGTAGCTCGGAATCTGAGAGGCTACTGCGAAAAACGAAATCCGTAGTTTCGGGTGACGGATCGCACGTTTTCTTACTACGAAGTGTTACGGATCCTTCTTTATGAAGAGTTGTTGCGTGACGAAAGTGTTGAGCGAAGTCGGAAGCGTCGCAAACTGCGTGAAACCTTCGTTCAACGGTGACGGATCCGAAGTAATTTGGTAGTAAGGTTAAATCCGAAGTTCGTCGTTTCTTCGTTTCGGACCGACGTTTCGGATTTCGTTTTTCGCAGTAGCCTCTCTGGAATCTTGCCGATACGGCGCTAGGCTCGTCGCCTATCACATCATTGGACGGTATACGCACGGCGAAAAGTGCATAAGTTGCGCCCTTCGGGGATAAAGGCGTGAGTGTACGTTGACTACCTTTATCAATATTACCTACTAGCTTTTGCCCGCGGCTCCGCCCGCGTTAAAAAGTTTTTCCGGGATAAAAGCTCCGCTTTATGTTTTCCCAGGATAAAAAGTAGCCTATGTGTTAATCCAGGACATGATGTACCCGTGTGCCAAATTTCATTATTATGTGTCTCCAAAAACACACAGCATTGAGATGAAGAACGCAATCATTTGATTCGGTTAATCCAAAGATAATGTCAGTTCAATACATACCAGAATGTCCAATCTTGTTTCCCACAATTGCACCAGAAGGCGCTGTTCTACTTTCGAGCGCAACTCTAGCTGTCAACTCATAGCGTCGTTTTGATTCGAACAGATCAGTTCGGTAAAGTTATTAATTAAATTAAAACTTTACCAAACATTTACCAAATATTAATTATAAGTGACAACAAAAGTGTTAAAGTGTGTGTTGTACACAGCATTGTATTTTTGGTAAGTTTTTGGAGCCATTTAGTAAAGACGACACGCAAAATAGAAGCGCAAACAGAATAGGTACCGGTCAAGAATATGTTGCCTCGGATGGGGAACAGATCACGACCCGAAGCTTATGCAAAATAGGTACCTGTAGGTCACCAATTTGTTGCCCCGGAACTTTATGGGGAACAAGTCTCGACTCGAAACTCATGCATATCGGATATCATTGAGTGGGTACTTCCTCATCCTTGAAATATGAGGGCATAGCTTCACCCTTATCTATGAAACGTGCGAGTACTTCTTAGCGCAGGAACAGGCACAAACATGTGCGTAAGGTTCAGATACGCGTGTCGACTCGCTAATGACTCAGTTTTATTTAGCTAATTATTCTTAAACTATTTGCGCCAATTACCAAAATTTTCTTAATATGTCCCTTTAAAATAAACATGTTAGTTACATTTAACAATAATAGGTTTCGTGATAGCTCCAGACAACCTGTTATTAGATACACCTATATTGGCTTGGGACAATCTGGAATATAGTTGATATGAAAATAAAGACATTCCATTCACATGTATAGAATAAACACAAAGTAAACCTACAAATCTGTTGTGAAAAGCTTAGCTCAACCATGTTGTTTAGGCTTAAAAACCAGTAATATATTAAGGCATTTTTATAAAATTATTGGTTATTATTAAATTACCATTACAATACTATGATTATACATGGTATTATGTAGTAAAGTAGAACTGACAATAGTGCACATTGAATTGCAGTCCATAAATGAGCATAATCAATGATTATAGCTCCGAGGCCAACCAAATTTGGATTACATATTTTATTTCAAATTATTGAATAATAATAAAGATAAAGAAACTGGGACTAATATGTGCCCACACAATCAGATCTTAAACAAACCAATATATCAGGTTTAGAATTACCTTACTGTATGATATACCAGCTTCAAAACTGCCTGCGTATAATATATAGAGACACTACTGTCTATCTTACAGTAACTTTCTGGATTTGTTGTGTTAAAAGTTTTGTTTCTGCTAGTCTTCTTTTGTCACAGTAACATTAATGATAATACCAGGCCTATCAGGGAACTTCAGATGAGAAAGGATTTTTTAAGCCTTACAGGGTGAATTAATAGATATATTAGCCCTCTGCCAATTACTCAAAAAATAAAACAGGTGCTTAATTGCCATTTATTTGCACTCATACATGGACCTCATCTGAATTACCTACAATACAAATATTCTTTATTGTAACCATTTTAACATAGAAAAAGAATTGAATATTATAAAATTTTCTTAAATATATTATGGTGTATAATAGAGCGGCCTTATCAATGCAAGCTACCAAGTACAAGTACCTTCCTAAGAATTCTACAAAAAAGTAATTGGTGTGTTGTGAAGTTTGCAAACTAGCGCTAAACCAATATGGTGGTCAAAGGCCTATAACCTCTCAGTTGCAGAGAAGGTCAATTCCTTGCAGTAAGTTAATATATTTTTCATAACAGCTATTATCATTATATTAATTGTACCTCTGAGAGAGATGTTAAAGATTTTCTCCTGGGTTAGTACTACTTTATGTTAACGTCACCCTCTTTTTTTTATCTAAGCATTGCGGAAGTGCACTCCTTCATTGGTTACTTAGAACGGAGAGATTGCCCAATTAACCTACTTTTGATTTGGCCTATCTTGAACTCCCATGTACAATTTGCAGTAATTATGAACTGGGTTGTAGAAACCCTACACTAGAGAGGGAACAAATATGTATATGGTAATAAGGAGCACCTGCTTATTAAAAAAAAAAAAAAAAAAAAAAAAAAAAAAAAAAAAAAAAACAAGCAGGCTGCAAAGATCTCGGAGATGCTTGCAACCTTGAAATCTTGGGTTTGGTATGTTAATTATCAATTGTAACAACCTAACATTTTACAGCTAAATAGCTATATTCTGAATTGACTTCAAAGTATATTGAGCAGGCATCAACCTTGCAAACCATGCAATAGTCCATTGGTGACTGTACTGTAAAACACTGTTGCAAGACACAGTTATTTTCTTGAGAATTCACATTGTGAGACCAAAGAATGATACTGCCTCACGGAGTACCTCAGGAACTCAAATGATGGTTTGATACAGTGGAGAACATTAAAACTCTACTATGCAAAAAAAAATAAAAAAATATGTGAGCAGCTGCTCAAGAATTAGCCACATAATGTTCTAATGCTCAGTAGTACCAGCAGTGGTCAGTGCCTTGTAACATAAAATCCCAACCAAGTGGACATTACCAATAGGTTGTGTAAGGTGGCGTTCACTCTATATATAAAATTGACATCATTGTTACTTGATAGGTACCAAGCAGACTAAACAGTGGTGCAAATCATCTCTGAAGAGATGGACCTACCTACAATGGCACTTATTACCAACAGCCTCGGAGGCAACTTTTTTATAATAAAAAGGGTGGTTGTCTTAGAAGTTCAGGTCAAGTCCGAATATTTGACAGAAAATATACCACTATTGTACAGGTTTACACAAACCCAAATTTTAAATAATTATGGGTTGGCAATATGTACTGTTTACTTTATATACTGTTTTATTACATTGCCAACGGGGGTTGCCTGCCACCCACATGAACCCCAAGGTCCCTGCATATTTAAACTGTGCAGAAGGGATATATAATAGGCAATTAAATTGACACAGTGCTTTTTAGCGCCTTAAACAGTAGGCGTAGTGGTAGTAGTATGTACTTCACTAGTAAGTGAAAGCACTAACTCACCCAATTCAAATAATGAACCTACGGAAGGTTCTTATTGATTAAACCTCACTAGTAAGTAAGAGCATTAACATACATAATTCAAATTATAAACCTGCTAAAGGTTGTTATTGATTGAACCTCACTAGTAGGTGAGAAAATTAACATGCATAATTCAAATAATGAACCTGCAGAAAGTTCTTTTTTATTGAATCTCACTAGTAAACAACATTAATCACTATTATTCAAATAATGAACCTGTGGAAGGTTCTTAGTGATTGAACCTGCGGAAGGTTCTTAGTGATTGAACCTGCGGAGGGTTCTTAGTGATTGAACCTGCAGAAGGTTCTTAGTGATTGAACCTGCGGAAGGTTCTTAGTGATTGAACCTGCGGAAGGTTCTTAGTGATTGAACCTGCGGAAGGTTCTTGACAAAATGTCTCATCAGGCAAAACTGGGGGGGGGTGGAGCATAGCTATTTGGAGCTAGAAGAAGAGAAATCACTTATTTAAGGAAAAGTGGTCTTTCACCACCTTATCCACCTTTAGTGTCCAAATAGAAAATTGTTAGTCTAGTGCAATGATAACAAATCAAAAGACATAAGGTCTAGTCATGATGCAGCTTGATTTTAATTTGCAGGCAGTACTGTTTTATTACACAAATTAATGATGTTAGATGCTTGTATAACTACTGTAGAAAAAAAGTTATCAAGAGTCATCCAACAAATCCTAGATTTTTTCTATATATAACCTATGATAATTTTCAAACACATGATTTATTATAAATACCACTAGTACATCATAACTAACTTCAGGCTATGTATTTCATACCCTGATCCCCATTTTGGAACTGTTGGGGAAGAGATTACCACTCTGCTCAGGCTGGTTCATGGGCCAAGATCTGGGTAAAGAACAAACAGCTGTGTCCAGACTATCAGGCAGTTGCTAAATAGGTATCCAGAACCCATATTATAATCTCAGCTACTCAGATGAAAGAACTAAATTATGTGTCTCAACTCTCAGAGCAGTTAAATGACATAAAAATGTTTTATTTTATTTTTTTATACCAGTCATAGAAACTGTTAAATTAGCATCAAATACCAGAGTGGCTGGCTGAATATTTGTATTTTTTAACAAATTACTATTCATGCATTTCTGTGTAGATAGATAGATAGATAAAATAGAAGTAAAAGTTTAATTTGACTACAAATAATACATTGTATATACATAGACAACAGTCAAGTACACATCCATTTATAAAATATTGTAGCCGCAATGAGGCCCCAGCTTAGCAATATACCTAGTATTCTATCAACGGTAGCATCAAAAAGGTAGTATAATATGAATATTATAATGGAAGATATTCTGAAAAGAGCTAACCGGGAATCTGTAAGCACTTTATTGAAAGATATCTTGTCAGGAGATTTACAGACTCAGTGTTCATACTGATGTTTTATTGTAGGATAATTTTTAGTGTTTCAATGTATAATTTTTTGTTTTTATAAATTTTTGATCTCATTTCTCATGATACTCTTGATTTGAGTGTATAAGATACCACTTAACTATAAAGTGTTTAAAATTTTATTATTATTACTATGATCTCTTAATATGACAAATAACTAATAAGAGTTTTTTAGTTTTATCCAAGCTTTCTTTTTGTTAAGTTTGTTTTATTGAGTTTTTCATAAACAATTCTAGAAGAAAAAATAGTACATTCACAAATCATGTGAATTATTTCTTTTTATATTCACATAGCGTCGATTGTATTACACCAGCAGATATCAAACAGGTCTTCATCTCAATGCTGTGTGTTTTTGGAGACACATAATATAACTGTTTTGCATTAAAACAAAACAATTATTATGTGTTGAAGAAAACACACAGCATTAGTACAAGGATCTTGCTGGTGATGAAGACTTTATGAGTTGACAGCTAGAGTTGCGCTCGAAAGTAGAACAGCGCCTTCTGGTGCAATTGTGGGAAACAAGATTGGACATTCTGGTATGTATTGAACTGACATTATCTTTGGATTAACCGAATCAAATGATTGCGTTCTTCATCTCAATGCTGTGTGTTTTCTTCAACACATAATAATTGTTTTGTTTTAATGCAAAACAGTTATAGTTTTAATCCGTTCAGTAGTTTTTGCGTGAAAGAGGAACAAACATCCATACATCCAAACATCCACACATTCTTACAAACTTTCGCCTTTATAATATTAAGTAGGATATTGTGAGTCATAGATAATCAATCATTCTATATCCACACGATTGTTTCTGATAAAATTATTTTGATATGGACGCTGATAAAAATTGATAAATCTTTTTATTATTTTTATAGAAACATTGAAAAAGAAACAGTCGAAAGCAGGATTTGAACCCACGACCTCCAGCGTACCGTGCCGGTGCTCTGCCAATTGAGCTATTTCGACCCAATGGTAATTGTAATAATTGCTAACAGATGTCGCTATTCATCTCCTTTAAGAGATCAAATAGGGAACTTGAAATTGGACAGCCGAGGGTGGGGTCGAAATAGCTCAATCGGCAGAGCACCGGCACGGTACGCTGGAGGTCGTGGGTTCGAATCCTACTTTCGACTGTTTCTTTTTCAATGTTTCTATAAAAATATAAAAACACTAGCTTTTTCCCACGGCTTCGCCCGCGTTAATAAGTTTTTCCGGGCTAAAAGTACATAAAAACCTTCCCATTGAATCACTCTATCCAACACATTTAATATTATGACGTTGATACAACTCTTAACAAATAATGCATTAATTTCGACTAAATTTGATTACCATAAAAACGGTTCTAGTGAGTGAATCTTAAAAGATAGACATATACTGTCGCGGATATATTTTTAGATCATTTCAAGAGGAATAATTCTTTCATACATATATTTTTGGTATCTTGAACCGTTTTCGCAGCGCACGCAATGGAAACCCTCAAGGATGAATAATTTTCCCCGTTTTTTTTTCACATTTTCCATTATTTCTTCGTTCCTAATAGTTGCATCGTGATGTTATATAGCCTAAAGCCTTCTTCGATAAATGGTCTATTCAACACAAAAAGATTTTTTCAATTCGAACCAGTAGTTCCTGAGATTAGCGCGTTCAAACAAACAAACGAACAAACTCTTCAGGTTTATAATATAAGTATAGATTATCCAGGCACTACATGGCTATTAACATGTATAAAAATCATAATATAGGAGTTGATAAATCGTCATTAGTCTCGGATGGACCGGACTGCCGAGAAGGTCAATTTTCAAAACATAAAGAGCCATTGATTAGCTAGGCTAGAACCTTTATTACCCTCGCTGGCGAGGATTGTGGGGTTTCCTTTCTCGTAATGTTTTTTTTTTATTGCATTGAATGACGAGACGAGCATGCCGTTCGCCTGATGGTAAGCGATACGACCACCCATAAACAATGCAACACCGTGCAACACCTTGAGTTATAAAGTACTGTGTGGCATTCGACTACGTTCGTACTCCAGATACATAAGATGTTAAGTCTCATTATGTCCAGTAGTTACACTGGCTACAATGTCCTTCAAACCGAACAACAGTGCATGCACACTGCTGGCGGTAGAAATAGACATTGCGGTGGTACCCACCCAGACGGGCTCTTACATATGAGAGACCTACCAGTTATTCTCTACCATTTCAAGCCAACATGATTAAAATGTATACTATGTCCTTACCAAATTATCAAACTATCTGCATAACTTTTTATGTAAGACTGGCTCAATGGACTAGTATCCTGAGCCGTAATAATAAATTGAAAAAAAAATATCTGCATAACAAACATTGAAATGGAGTTTTGGCGGGAACGTGAAAGTGTCATGAGGTGCTTTTGTTTTAATTTATTATTTTGGTGATACTTAGTGTTATATTGCTTAATTGTGGTGGTATATTATCCAATATAGTTCTATTAAAGTGCTCAAATGAAGTGAATTGAAACAACTGTGTCAATCAAGTGTTTTTTCGTTGCCGCCAAAACTCCTTGATAAAGTCTTGGTAAGGTAGCCACTGCTTTACTACGACAACCAGAGATATCACTTAAGACGAGGCTGTATGGGCTTGAACCCTTTGCCTTCCCTGTAAGGGAGAATTATATATAAAAAAAAAAAAAAAAAAAAACATTGAAATCCTTTCAGTAGTTTTGCGGATGCGGCGGGGGACTTCGTTTTATATTTTAATAGCTTTTGCCCACGGGACCGCCCGCGTTTTCGGGATAAAAACTCAGGAGTAATGTTTCCTGTTCTATTAGTGCTTTAGCTTAAGGTTCCTATTAGTGAAAGAATTTTCGAAAAATACTCATGAGTTTCGGAGATAAACCCTACAAACCGACTCACAAACTTTTCCTCCCGCGTTAAAAAGTTTTTCCGGGATAAAAGTACCGCTTTATATTTTCCCGGGATAAAACGTAGCCTAACTTATTCCTTATTACATCAGCTACCTTTTTTTTTGTTTACGCGGAGAAAGTGAATTATTATTACCGCCCAGCATTCAAGGGGAACGACTGAGCGGTTATGTTGGGTTCACCGTGCCTTACGACCCGACTTTGAGCCGCCCGGAGAGACAATAAAAGTCCCGTCAAAATCGCTCCAGCCATTTCAGAGATTAGCCGGATCAAACAGACAGACAGACAAAAATTGTATGTAGTAAAAAACGGTTATATCAATATTACAAACAGACACTCCAATTTTATTTATATGTATAGATAAGTATAAATTAAAGATTTTGTGATATTAATGGTCGCAGTAAATGTTATCTATATCAACACTTATAAAGAGGAAATATTGGATTTTTATATGTTTCTAACGATTAAACTCAAAAACTACAGAACCGGTTTTAAAAATTCTTTCACCATAATAAATAAAATCCTCCTAGCCAGTTTCGGCCACGGCGGCCAATCTCAACGGAGATCAGCCAGGTACGCAGGAGATATTATAGTGCACAAGTGTGTGCGCAATACACAGATGCACTCGCTATTCCTTCACTCTCATAGTCCGGTGAGACGGCAATCCGACATAACCGGAGAGAGATCAGGCGCAGGACCAACGGCTTTACGTGCTTTCCGAGGCACGGTATCACACCGACAACTTCCTGACTCCGAGCTGCGACTGAGTAATTTTTTTAAGATGGAAAAACCCAGTCACAAAATTTTTGGCCCGACCCGGGATTCGAACCCAGGACCTCAGCGCGCAAATCGTACTCGTAACGCGTACGCAATACAACTACGCCACCGAGGCAGTCATAATAAAACTACGTTATCAGCAAGTAGCATTGGCAACGTTTCTAAACCTGGGAAATGTAAAGCAAGACTTTAATCCCGGAAAAACTTGCACGCGGGAGGAGACGAGACAAGTCTTCACTACATAGTATAAAACAAAGTCGCTTCCCGCTGTCTGTCCCTATGTATGCTTAGATCTTTAAAACTACGCAACGGATTTTGATGCGGTTTTTTTTTAATAGATAGAGTGATTCAAGGGGAAGGTTTATATGTATAATTTATCCCGGGGAAATATAAAGCAGGACTTTTATCCCGGAAAAACTCATTCACGCGGGCGAAGCCGCGAGCAGAAGTCTAGACGGTAATAAAGTAGTCATTGATAACACAAACGACCTTGAAATAACAAAATTTTTTTACGATTCTCGCCCACCTGCCACCTATTTTGGTGACTTTGATTCATAATTTTAAATTCTAATTAATAAGGAGGCGTTAATGTCATCTTAAGGTAGGGCTACCATCTGTTCTGATTTCCCCGAATTTGTCCTAGTTCGAAGGGCGTCCGGGGGCCGTCCGGCAGGGGTTTGTAAAAAGTGTCCGGCACATTTGTTGTCAGGAGAAATCCATTTTTTATAGATAAGCGATAAATTGATATAAATCTTAGTTAAAAAAATCTATTCATAATAACCCGCATTCAAGAAGGCACGGCAAAATATTTTTTCAGACGTGTCCGGGGAAAAACCCATTTTTCGCCCAAATGTCCGGGATTTTTGCCGTATTTATCCGACGTCGGCAATTTAGGTGATGGCAGCCCTATCTTAAGGTTATAATACCAAAACAGTGACTCAGTATCACCTGGAATTATTTGTGCCTGATATGGCGATAGGCTTGCCCGTATTACATCCACCATAGATACTCTATCAGGCTACCAGCCCTGTATTATATACTGCCCACTGCTCAGGTAATCAGGTGAATGGAGCGTTGCACTCCTTTATGGGTAGCCGGAATGTGTCCAAAAAAGCACGACTGGCTGTCTATAGAGGAGTGTTATTACCAACTCTAATGTATGGTAGTGAAAGTTGGGTATGGCAGAAAAAGCATGCGGGTAAGATTAAAGCAGTAGAAATGAGAGCGTTAAGAAGCATGTGTGGAGTGACTGTGGGTGATAGAGTGCGGAATACTAGGGTGATGGACATGTGTGGAGTGACAGAGGATGTAGTGACCAAAATTGAGAAGGGTATGCTAAGGTGGTTTGGGCATTTGGAAAGGATGGATGATAGGAGACTGACAAAGAGGATATATAAGGCGAGTGTGGATGGAAGGGCCGGCAGGGGTCGACCGCACCGAACCTTCGAATGTCAGATATCTGACATTCTAAGTAGAGGCCAGGTCAAAAGTACCCTGAACCCGCTGGAGTGCATGAGGTGCAAAGATTGATGAAGGTAGAGGAAGCGAAAGTAGTGTGCCAGAATCGAGCAAAGTGGCGATCCATAGTCTCTGCCTACTCCTATGGGATAGAGGCGTGATACTATGTATGCACTGCTCACAGGCCTCCTCTACTACTGAGAGGGTTAAAGCCTTTGTCCACCACGCTGGCCTAGTGCGGGTTGGTTAAAGCGAGCGATAATTCACAAATACACACAACTTTAGAACAATCAGAGGTATATTTGGGTTTTGAACCTGTGGACATTCGTCTCGAGTCTCGACAGTCCGTTCCACTCCCCAGTATTGCCGCTTTCCCATCATGGGATTGAAAACTAATGGCGAAAATCGGATGCCCTGGTTGCACCTCTGCCTACCCATTCGGATATAAAGACATGTGTAAGAATCAAGTTTTTATAACACACTTAAATATTACTTAATCTGATAAGTTCATTATCGGAATCGCATATTGGAATCGTTTCTTAAAATCTACTGTATAATTAGATAATTGTCCGACCTCGTTGAAGTTAGATCCACGGTTCAAAGCACAACGTTGTCACTGAATCAATGTTTTTTTAAATACATGTTTTTTGCAACTTCAACCTCTATGGTCAATGAAGCCAGTTTATTTAAGAACCAATGATGCTAGACAGGACGTTTTTTCTTACGCAATATATAAGCGGCTATAGCCTAGTTGGGAGTGGAACGGACTGCCGAGACAATGTTCGGAGGTTCAAAACCCAAGGCACACACCTCTGACTTTTCAAAGTTACGTGTGTATTGTTTATCAATTATCGTTCGCTTTAACGGTGAAGGAAAACATCGTGAGGAAACCTACATACCTGAGAATTCTTTATCAGAATCTCGAGGGTATGTGCAGTCTGCCAACCCGCACTAGGCCAGCGTGGTGGACTAAGGCCTAACCCCTCTCAGTAGAGGAGGCCCGTGCTCAGCAGTGGGCAGTATATAATACAAGGCTGGATGGATGGAATGTATACCGCAAGATTCAAGATTCAATTAGATATTTTATTATTATTGCCTCGGTGGCGTAGTTGTAGTACAGTACGACTGCAGTGCTTAGTTCTCGGGTTCGATCCCCGTGAGAAAAGTGATATTGGGTTTTCCTATTCAATATCAGTCCGGAATCTGGAACTGTGCTCGATATGGCGATAGGCTCGACTCCTATCACATCATGGGACCGAATATGGCCAAAAGTGGCTGCACTAGTTTTTTTTTCATTGAATGACGAGACGAGCATGCCGTTCGCGTGATGGTAAGTGATACGAGCATCAACAGTAGCAACACCATCCAGCACCTTGAGTTACAAAGTACTGTGTGGCATTCCACTATGCTCGTCGCCGACACAAGATGTCAAGTTTCATTATGTCCAGTAGTTACACTGGCTACAATGTCCTTCAAACCGAAACACAACAGTGCATGCACACTGCCGCTTGCCGGTAGAAATAGTCTTTGCGCCTCCGCCTGCACCTTCGGGGAGAGGTGAGACTTTAGTAGAGGGAAAGGCTTTTTACGCGGGCAAAGTCGTGAACAATAGCTAATTACGTTGCATATTTTGTAATTTAATTGTACTGCCTCGGTGGCGTAGTTGTATTATGGTACGACTGCATTGCTGAGGTCTCGGGTTCGATCCCCGGGTCGGGCAAAGTGATATTGAGTTTTTCTATTCAATATCAGCTCGGAGTCTGGAATTTGTGCCCGATATGGCGATAGGCTCGCCCCCTATCACATCATGGGACGAAATAACGGCGAAAAGTGGGTGCACTAGTTGCGCCTCTGCCTACCCCTTCGGGGATAATAGGCGTGAGTGAGTGCGAGTGCGTGTGCGTGTGTGTGTGTGTGTATTTTAGTAATTTATCGCATTAAAAACCGCGCCCAAACTAATTTCAATTAAGGAAACATAACATAATAGAAATTTTAATTAAAATTATCAACACGGGTGTGATAACGTATATTATGATGCAAATTACTAATTGATCAGGGATTCGAAAGCGCCGCTGAAGTATGAATTAAAACATTTCTATATTTACTTTAGGCTAATTAACCAATGGACACGATATGGCAATAATGCACAAACAATTTTTTCTGCCAATCCTGACGGGGACGAGGTAGACACGGATAGCACACATTTAACGAAAAAATCCACATGTGCAGGGCTGAATATAAGGTCGCTTTTTACACAATAACACAATTCAATTCAAATCACAATTTCTGTGGAGCACCGCTTAATTGACTATCGTAGAATGTAATGACAGCGATCGCAAGTCACATAGGTTTTTATAAAAGTTTATGACCAGCTGCGCATGTATGACCAACGAGGGGTTCGCCCGGTTATAGCATCTCCATTGGTAGATACCCAAAGATATTTACACATAAACAACCGGCCAAGTGCGAGTCGGACTCGCGCACCGAGGGTTCCGTAAAATTTACGATTTCCGCAATTTTTCCTTTATCTGTGCTATAAGACGTTGCTTCGTACCAAATTACAAGATTCTGAGTTCACGGGAAGGACTCTGTAGGTTTTGCTTCCCTCGCGAGTTTCGAATATTTGCGGCATAAACGGCTGTATGTTTTCATTGCGTTGGCTTAGAAGTTTGTTTTTTTCACAGTTCTAAAGGGCAGTAAATCTGAGATTTTGATATAAATTTCAGTTTAATACCTCCACCCTTCCTGAGAAAAAGGGTCTTGACAGACGGACGGACAACAATGTGATCCTATAAGGGTTCCGTTTTTACCCGACTACGTCAGAAGGAGGGCTAGGTTTTTCGCGTGTATGTATGTATATTTCTTTGGTACGCCCTAGAGTCTAAACGGCTTGTCGCATTTTTATGTAAGTGGTAGCAATAGATTCGTCTAAGTCGTGACAGTGACACTGAGTATATCAAAATAAAAAAAAAACTAAATTAAGGATTTTTGGCGGCAAAAGAGTAATCTAAAAAAATTTATGTTTTCAAAATACATCGAGTGTGGTATTAAGAAAGATTTTTTAATGGTGATTACTAATATACAGGCAAATTATTGAAGAATCAGATTATAAAAAATCATAGATAGATAGGGAGAGAATTTATATTCAATTATTTAGGCATTAGTAATTTTAGTATATGTTTATTCGGCATAGATCCGCTCTGAGCGACTTAGTATCCGTATGTCACCTGGGTCCCTCATCGAAAATCAGCGCTGCAGTATTGGTTAGACCGTACTGTAGTAAGGAGCTGAATGAGGGTTCCTATTGTTGGTACAATATTTAAATTATTTTAATTTCTTTTCTATGTTTAAATTTGTAATGTGTTTGTCCATCAATAAAATATATCTTTCTTTCTTTCTTTCTATAGGCGAGCCAGTTACCAGCATAAAAGTAGTCTATACACGGTTTATAATGCGTGTGCCAAATTAATCCTACTAGAATATTATAAAGGCGAAAGTTTGTAAGTATGCACGGATGTGTGGATTTATGGATGTTTCTTACTTTTTCAAGCAAAAACTACTGAACGGATTTCGATGAAATTTGGTACACGGGTAGCTCATGTCCTGGATTGACACATAGGCTACATTTTATCCCGGGAAAAGTAAAAAACTTTTTAACTCGGCCGGAGCCGTGGGCAACATCTAGTTATACATATAGCGCTTGCTAATTATGATCTTGATGACGGCAGGTTCAAAACCGAAGGCACTCACCACTTCTGGAAGCTATGTGTGTATTTTTTATTGAGTATCTTTCGCTTTAACTTAGAATTTTGAGGGTACGCCATGTCTGCCCTCACTAGGTCAGCGTGGTGGACTAAGCTAAACCCTGTCAGCAGTAGAAGAGGCCTGTGTAGCAGTGGGCAGTATATAATATGTTAAAATATTATCAAAATAGAAAGAAAGAAAACATATTTATAAGCCACGGCTTATGGCGACGTACAAATGACGTGTAAAAAATGTATGTAAAATAATATATTACGAAAGAAAAATTAAAGTAAGTAAATTTTGCACGTCCTGTCGTGGCTGTGACAAGTAGGTGACGACTCAGCATAATGTTGTACTACGGCGTGAGCCACAGCACAACGCTGATTTTCAGTGGTCACCTTAGGTGACGTGCATACTCCAGCTGTCTAGGAAACACTGACTCTAAGACTATCATCATCTATACTAATATTATAAAGCTGAAGAGTTTGTTTGTTTGTTTGTTTGAACGCGCTAATCTCAGGAACTACTGGTGCGAATTGAAAAATTCTTTTTGTGTTGAATAGACCATTTATCGAGGAAGGCTATAGGCTATATAACATCACGATGCAACTATTAGGAGCGAAGAAATAATGGAAAATGTGAAAAATGCGGGGAAAATTATTCATCCTTGAGGGCTTCCATTGCGTGCGCTGCGAAAACCGTTCAAGATACCAAAAATATATGTATGAAAGAATTATTCCTCTTGAAATGATCTAAAAAAAAGTCCGCGACAGTATATGTCTATCTTTTAAAATTAACTCTCTAGAACCGTTTTTATGGTAATCAAATTTGGTCGAAATTAATGCATTATTTGTTAAGAGTTGTATCAACGTCATAATATTAATCTTTATACAAATAAATGTGTTGGATAGAGTGATTCAACGGGAAGGTTTTTATGTATGTACTTTTAGCCCGGAAAAACTTATTAACGCGGGCGAAGCCGTGGGCAAAAGCTAGTAAATAAATAAATATAACATTATGACCGACACTATAAATAATAAAAATAATTAAATAAAATATGTAAAAGCTATCTTAAAATAACGCACTGAATGAGCGACTACGCAGTGCTCCATCCCGCTTCCACCGATCATACCATCTTGTATGGTAATACTAAAATACTACTAGCTCCATCATATGTGAGAACTAAGTTTATGCTTCTCTATTTTCTTTATGGTCGATTCTATGATTTGTAACCGAATAATAATAACCGTTAGTCTAGTCTCGACTCTCGTCAAAGCTGCTGGGTCAAAATATAACTCTAAAAAGAGTGAGCTCTTAGTCTTCAAAGCAGGTAGTTACACGCCTACCTATGTGCCTCCGGTTCGGCTTGATGGGGTTGCTTTGAGACAGGTTGAAAGTTTCAGGTACCTCGGTCACATTGTGACCAGTGACCTTCAAGATGACGAGGATATTGAAAGGGAGCGTAGGGCTCTGGCAGTACGTAGTAATATGCTCGTCCGTAGGTTTGCTCGATGTACGAACGCAGTGAAGGTGACGCTTTTTAAAGCCTATTGCCAATCCTTCTACTCGAGTAGCCTATGGGTGAGTTATACGAAACGGGCTTACAGAGCTCTGCGCACTCAATATAATAATGCGTTTAGGGTGTTGTTACGTCTGCCGTGGCGATGCAGTGCGTCTCGTATGTTTGCGGAAGCGCGGACGGATGGTTTTCAAGCCATAATTCGCAAAAAATCTTCTTCCATGCTGCAGCGCCTAAGAAACAGTAGTCACGGCATGTTAAGCGTGATCGCTGAGCGGTTTGACTGCCCCTTCCAAAATTATTGGATGAAAGTAGTTCTGGGAAATGTAATAATATAATAAATGTAGTAGCTATAAGTAATTGATTGTGATTTTAATTTATAATTTATATGGATTATGTGATCTTAATTAAATAAATAAATAAATAAAATAAAAATATTACTATGTGCAACAAAGAAACTTTTATTAATTTACTTTTTAGAGGTTTTTGTGTTGGGGATTATTTAAATTAAAATATCATTTTTTTTTCAACCTATTTAAATGACTATATTCTTCATCATGGGGCCTTGATAATCAACTATCTAACACCTACTAGTTGAGACCATTCTTATGAGTCCACACATGATATATTTGCTATAAGTTGCTAAAGAGTTGGGTATCCCGCAGACTACTTGATGCTGTAGCATCAGATCAAGGATTAGACGTGTTATAAATATTGCTGAACTCACAGTACACCAAATTTTTTATCAATCGGATGTGAAAGTTGGAAATGAGCTGATAATATTCAAATGCCTGAACAGATCTTTATAAACTATAACTAAGAAACATCTCAATCACATCAGCTTTCAAGCAAGAAAACCGCGTCAAAATCGATCCATTCGTTTGAGAGCTACGATGCCTCAGACAGACATACAGATACATACACTAAATTTATAACACCCCTCATTTTTATTGGAGTAAACTAGAACATAACAGTGCAAACACACTATCGTGTTGGTTGAATAGACGTTGCCGTGGTATCTTTATTTCATTGGATCGAATGATGAGACGAGCATGCCGTTTACCTGATGATAAGCGATAGGACCACCCATAAACAGTAGAAACACCATCCAGCACCTTGAGTTACAAAGTACTGTGTGGCATTACAATGCCCTCGTCATCCTGAGACATAAGATGTTAAGTCTCTTATGTTCAGTAGTTACACTGGCTACAATGCCCTTCAAACCAAAACACAACACTACATGCACACTGCTGCTTGGCGGTAGAAATGGATATTGTGGTAGTACCCACCCAGATGGGACTCTTACACGTGAGAGTCCTACCACCAGTAAAATACCTACCAAGACGACCTCAATGGATTTTTTTTGTAACATGTTTTAGTGCCCAAATCGCTTATAAACAATGCCAATAAGTCTGAATACTGAAAATTCTTTCAATAAATATAAAATTGTGATTTTTTAGTGTCATAGGCTTCTTTAAACTCCAAAATAAACATCTAGACAGAGGTACAAAGTAAAGCTTCTATAAAACTAATATAGATTCATGAAGGAATAACTTAAAAAAATATAATAAATAGCTACTGAATTCTCATAATATTATACCAACTTTTAGTACAACCAAAACTCTCGTTATTTTGAAGTATGTTAAAAAAAGTATTCAAACCTATTTCATGATTGGAAAAAATCAAAATCAAAATTTACATTTTGTAACCTGTTCCTATTTTAACATAAAAAAAAAACAGTCAAGTCTCCGATTTTATTGTACGTGAATAATAGGTAATTGCTGTGTGAAAATTCTTCTTTCTTTACTATGTTAGTGAATAGGTATATTAAGCATTCTAAAGCGCGAAAAATTACGTTTAAATTTAGAAGTGATAAATATTAATTTCTTGCAGATACGTAAATTTATTAGAGGCATAATAAAATGATCCAGGTAAGAATTTCGCAATATCATTATTAATGAATAATTAAATTAAATGAATGCGACTCACCTTTTATAGTTTACACATGATTTCAATTTCAAACACAACACAAAAAATATATTTAAAAATATAAACACGATTAATTCACTTGCTTTATATCACTATGAAAATATTTTAATAAATCGATCGCAATGTACGATTATGGAGACGAGTATTTTTATGCGTGTTTTGCAAACTACGGATTTTATTAACTGCAATTTATAGGGCGTGGAATGCGTCACATAATGCTAATATAAATTATAAATATTGGTAAACAATTAAAACCAATAATTTGATGACACCCGCTGTAGTAGCTGTGATGATTTTGGTAGATTCTTCGTATCTTCCTTGCCAAATTACGAGTTATGTTGTCAGGTTTTGCAGGAAAAACTACCATATTGTGAAGGAAAAAAAATTATAGCTCAATAAGCTGTAGTGTTTGTACATTCCCCTGTATTTTTTCCGTAATGTCCTGAAAAATTATATAAATTAAAGAAATATTTATTATACTGTTATTAAGGACGAACTATAGTTCCCGGCTCCACCAGCGTAAAATAAATGCAGGCTAAAGTCCCGCTTTATATTTTCCCGGGATAAAAAGTAGCCTGTGTGTTAATTCATGACATCACATACCCGTGTGCTAAATTTCAACGAAATCTGTTCCGTAGTTTCGGAGATGTGCAGTAAAAAACAAACGGAAAAACAGACAGACAGCAAAGAATTAAAAAAATCGCTGCTCTTTGTTTTCCATCACTCGTCTTTAGTCACGTGGAGTTTGGAATAGGAAATGCTAATAAGTCACATCAAATTACACACTAATAGCATAAATGCGAAGTTTGTGTTAGTTTGTTACTTCTTCACGGTAAAACGGCTTGACGGGTTTGGCTGAAATTTGGCACACGTGTATTCTATAAAAAAAGAAAACAAAAAAGGTGGAAATAAAAAAATATAAAAGAAAACCCGACTGCGTCAATATGACCTTCTTTATTAAATTCATTGAGGAACTGAAAAGATTGAACCAAGATTTTAATTTGAATATTTTATTTTGTTTTTGTTATTTTGTATACCTATTCTTAGTTGACAGTGTTTACAAACGCAGTTGGAGGCATCTGCTCACTCCGAGTCCCGAGATTTTGTTGCTCTATCTATATCATCAGCCAAATTATGAGAAGTGAGCGTGTTATGCCTCCGACAGCGTTTGTGCACACTGTCGACTAAAATTATTCAGAAATAAAATAAGATATTCAATTTAAATTCTTGTTTCTATCTTTTCAGTTTCGCAATAAATTTAATAAAGATGGCAGATATTCACGCAGTCTAGTCGGTTTTTTTTAAATATTTTTTTACCACATTTCTTTGAATACTACAGACACACCGGTTCTACTGCTTCATTATATTATGTAGGTATAATTTTTTATTTTCTGGGATTGAAATCCAAAGAGCCTTTTAATAACATTACTTGGGAGTCATAAAGAGGATCTCCACCTGTACTATAATGTACACTATCTTACTCTATTTTAGTCAATTGTATTATAATATATTGTAAAAAAAATACTTACGAAATAGTATAACATTTCTGGCCGTTTTTATGTGTTTTCAGTGACGCTATAGAATGCAACCGACCCGTAGAGCAGCAAGGGATACTCCAAAATGAAATTCACGCATTCACGCCATTTACACACATCATGACACCTAAACTTTAACTTATTGTAGTTGTAATTAAAAAAGGAACCCTTATAGAGTCATCTGTTGTTCATCTATGCATCCGTCTGTCTATCTGTCAATAAAATTTTTCTCAGAAACGCGTAGAGGTATCAAATCGAAATTTATATCAAATACTTGTGTCTACGGAATCTTTAAGCAGAAAAAAAACAAACTTGTAAGTCATCGTGATTAAAAGATATGACCGTTGATGCCGCATATATTTTTGCGATTTTACAAGGCATTCAAACCCTATAGAGTACTTTCCGTTGCATCTAGAATCATGAAATGTGGCTGAAAGCAATATCTTACAGCAAAATGTGTTAAGGGAAAAAATTAAAACCGTAAACACGTACTTCAATGATAAAAAAGCTACTTTATGCCAGTCAACTCCCACTTGCCTGGATTTTGTTTTTGTACTTAAATACAATATTTACGTGATACGTGAACACTGAAAGAGTATTTTAATTTACAAGATAATAGCTTTGCCGAATTAAATTTGTCAAGCGTTTCAAGTAATTAAGTTTATGCACTTTTTAAACTTTTTTTGTGGATATTGCTTGTTGCAGTTTTATTGTTGATAGCTGTTGCTCGCGGCTCCACCCGCGTTAATAAGCTTTTCCCGGATTAAAGTCCCGATTTATATTTTCCCGGGATAAAACGTAGCCTAACTTACTCCTTATTACATCAGGTACCTGCCAATTAAAGTCCCTTCAAAATCGATCCAGCCATTTCAGAGATTAGCTGGAACAAACAGACAGACATACAGAAGACACTCCAATTTTATTATATGTATAGATTTGCTGTTAGGAGCACATATATTGATTTCTACTATTTTAGTACATTATGCTAAGTAGCAACATTTAACAGTAACATCAATGTCATTTTCATTATTTCGTTTTACGCAGCACAAAAGATAAGTTTAAGAGTTGGCAGTTTGAATTTTCTTAGAGGATTCTTAATTTGACATTATATAAAGAGAATATAAACACTTTAATCGAGCCCCGACCGGCCCGATCGGGCCGGTCTGACAGCTGTCAAACTCGATATGTGTGCGTGCTGACGCGCCTTATGTGTGTGCGTGTAGGTCGATTTTCGCGTGTTGACAGACACGCGAAAATTGCGCTTGCGCCAGTGTGGCCAGCGCTCGGTACGCAAGAGGTTAATAGTAAATAATAATAATTAAAATTAACTTTGATTTGCATATGTCTAGCTACATTTTTTTTTACAGGATCAAAAACTATTGTATGGGTCGTAAAGTCTATCTCACAAAAGAATTTCCCGGCAATGTGTGGAACTAATCATGACAGATGTCACAGATCGGCCATGTTGTTGTTGTCAGGTGCTGTTTCCGTGCAGTGTTGCAAAAGTACCCGATTTATCGGGAGATCTACCGATTTTGTCTGTAGTCTCCCAATATACCGATTTTACTATCATATCTCCCGATCTATTGTACTAAAACAAAATACTGAAATAAAACTAGTTATTCGATTTGTCCCCTTTTTTTAATATTTCAATTTATGCGCAACGCTTTGAAGATTTTGCAAGCTTGCTCTATCTATTTCTATGAAATACCGCAAAGCATTCAAAACGTTAAGAATAAAATAAAATTGTAAACCCGTCCCGGTAACCCTAAATCCCCGTTACGCAGATTCTTCGAATACAGCAATAATCAATATTGTTAACATTTTTGTTTTACTTTTTTATAATCATTAAAAATAATTATACCGTAAACTTTTATTCAGCTTGCTTATCCGTTGGGCTATGTCAGTGACTTTCGTTCTTCTACGGATCACCTCATTTCTGATTCGATTGCGTAGAAAAATACCTAGCTAAAGGACTATGCCTTTCCATAGCTCGCTGAGTGACCGTGAGCCGTCTTAGGCGGCCCATAGTCAGAGCCCACATCTCAGTGCCGTATGTCATCACTGGTAACACACATTGATTGAAGACTTTTGTCGTCAGGCACTAAGGTATTTTGGACGAGAAGACCTTGCTTAGTTTCCCGAACGCTGCACATCCGAGCTGGATTCGCCAATTGACCTCTTTCTGAAAGTTGGACTTGCCTAGTTGAAGTACTTGACCTAAATAGACGTACTCGTCTCCAACTTCGAGAATTGAGCTCCCAACGGTAATCGGGGTAGGCACAACATGGACATTAGACATGATCTTGGTCTTGTCCATGTTCATTCTGAGGCCCACCAGTTGAGAAACTTGGTTGAGGTCACTGAGCATTGTGCTCAGACCTTCTAGCGATTCTGCCAATACAACGATGTCATCGGTAAAACGAAGGTGAGTGATGTATTCGCCATTGATGTTGATGCCGAGTCCTTTCCAATCCAAGAGCTTGTAGGCATCTTCCAACGCGGCAGTGAACAGTTTCGGAGAGATAACATCTCCCTGTCTCACGCCTCTGTGTAGTGGAATAGCCTTCGAACTCTGTTCTTGTACTCAGATCGACATGGTGGCATGTTATACAAACACCTCAACACTTCGATGCAATGGGCAGGGCACATAGTTCGAAGAACTGACGGCAGATGGGGCAAAAAAGTTCTCAAGTGGAGACCACGTACTGGCACGCGTAGCGTCGGCCATCCACCTGCAAGGTGGACTGATGACTTGGTAAAGGCCGCCGGAACGCGCTGGATGCGGGCCGCTTTTGACAGGTTCATCTGGTAATCTTTGGGGGAGGCCTATGTTCAGCAGTGAACGTCATATGGCTGATGATGATGATGATGAAACTTTTATTGATTCCGGGACGTCTAACACCGTAAAGTTAGCAACATTACGTCGCATGACTGTGGCGCCGCGTCTGCGGGACTTCTTTCGTGAGACAGACTTTACTTACAAAATTGTGAACCAGGGCTTACAAGTACGTCCGCCTAAAAAAACAGCGCCAAAAACCGGGGTTCGAAATACTTCCCAGTATTTTCTTTCTGCATAGGAGGTTAATCAGTGTTTCCATATATGCATAAGAAGCACAATCGCGTTAACAAATAAAATACTTCTAACGATTTGATACTTGCATAGGAAATTGTTCACTGGGCCTGCTGTAATAAGAACTATAATTGCATTTGCGGATGACGACGCCTGACCGTGGACGCAGCGCGGCGGGCAGAGGTGAGGTAACGTGACTCGTTCGTGTCGCGAGAGAATAGCCAAGTAAAATACTTTCAAGTCTTGTAAGTATTTTGGGTCGGCACCTGGTCGGCGTACTTGCAAGTAAATACTTGGTGTAAAAACCTGGTCTGGTCGCGTCAATACTCATTACTCACCGACCGTATCATTTATCAACTTATCAAGGACTATTGTGATATTGTCTAATGTCTTGTCCAACGGACCTTGATACCAATTGACAAAGTACATTGATGACATTTATAATTTGTAAATGTCACAAAAAATCCACCATCGAATATCCGTGTGTTTAAACAATTATCGTTACAAAAAATAAATAGATTTACTACGAAATGGCTTCGCCGGCGGACGTTCGCGCGTTATTCGAGGCCCGCTTACGAGAATCCAACGTAGACTTCCATCCGGCAGATCTTGAACGCGTTAAAGACGAAAAATACCTCAAGCGAATTCTCACTCATAATGAAAAAGATGTTAAGGAATCCGCTGATATGCTCTGGGACATCTTAAATTGGAGGAAAACCGTCGGCGCGTCGGATATCAACGAGAATAACATACGTTTAGACTATATTAGAGAAGGAGTTTTCTTTCCCCGCGGTCGAGACGTCGATGGCTGTTTATTACTGATTTTCAAGGCAAAAATGCACGTCAAAGGTCAAAAGGATTACGAAGAATTAAAAAAAATAATAATTTATTGGTTCGATAGAGTGGAAAGAGAAGAAAATGGCAAGAAAATTTCAATGTTTTTTGACATGGATGGAAGTGGCTTAGGGAATATGGATATGGAATTAGTTAAATACCTGATTGCACTGTTCAAATACTACTATCCATATTTCCTTAACTATATAGTCATTTACAACATGCCTTGGGTGCTGTCTGCAGCATTTAAGGTTGTCAAAACGTTGTTACCAGCAAAAGCTGTGGAAAAAATGAAATTTGTCACCAAAGATACTTTGAAGGATATCGTATCTCCCGAACAAGCCCTAACTTGCTGGGGAGGGCAGGATAATTATGTCTTTGAGTTTGTACCGGAGAATCGAAGTAATACGGAACACACTCCTAAGAAAGTTACGTTTGCTGAACAAGGAGACGGGCAACATTCACCTGGAGAGATGCTACGACTCGTTCCGAATGACACTATAATATTTAAGTACGAGAACGATGATATATCTGGTCAGTTTACAATTACAAATATGGATGAGAGTGCTATATCTTTCAAAATTAGAACTACGTCCCCAGAAAAGTTTAGAGTGAGACCGAGTTCTGGTACACTTGTTTCTGGAGCGGTCCAAACGGTCATCATAGTTGTCCAACCAGGCTTCCAACTCCGAACAGTCACCAAAGATCGGTTCTTAGTCATGTCTGTGCAGATACCAAAGTCAGATTTGTCTGCCAAAGAGTTGGCAGATGTCTGGCAAAACTCGACCAGTAGTAAAGTCGACGAGTACCGTCTCAAATGCCAATTCCCCGACAAGGATATGCCCAAAAATGGAAATGTGGTAGAAAAAATTCCAGAAAAAGATTCCGTCAGCAACGCACTCAATAATTTGCAAGTTAACTATGAATCATTGCAACGGCAACTCCAGAAGCTGAAGGTATTCCAATTCCTTACTTTAATGATGACAGCGGTCGCAGTTGTACTTGGTTATCTTGTATACAAAAACACGAGTGACGGAGGGAGATACTGTGAGCGAATGTAGCCTTTAAACCTAGTGGTTTTTGAAGCCACTGTGGAAGCCGAGGTGATCCTCAGCTTCTTCTTAGCTGTTATATTTATTGTAAATGTAATTATGTATTTGATTTATATGGAGGTTGCTTGTAAGATTAAGAAGTTGCGAGTAAAGGAATTGGCGGGATCCTTTGATAAGTAAGTCTCTACGTTATCTCACTTGTCTAGTCAAGTAATATTTGGTTTAATTTCTATAATTGGCCTTTTGTCTCTTTTTATTACGTATCCAGGATAAAATTCCCACTTTATAGTTCCAAGGGTATAAAGTTACTTACTTGTTGATATATTGCTTTATATTGGTGAGAGAATTTTGTAAATAGATCCAGTAGTTGTTGAGTTTATTACTTACAAACGCTAAAATATAAAACTTTCCTCTATATAATATTTGTGTTGATGAAAAAAAATATGTAATATTTTGGTACATATCATTTTCCTGGATAAAAAAGGTTCTTTTTATGATTCAAGCGTAGTGTACCAAATTACAACAAAATTTGTTTAGTGGTCGTATCGGAAAAGCGTAACAGACTTACTTCCGCATGCTATTGCCAGATAACTTCTATGAAATCATCCAAAACTCAGTAAATGGCTTTTTGACAGGGGGGTAGGGTGTTAAAAAAAGGTTTATGGAGTCTTCATTGTTATAAATGGCTAAGCCAAGAAATATTTGCTCTAGTGTGAAAATAACATGATAGACTCTTCAAACAGTGCAAGAATCGACCCGTATTTCTTATTTTGTTACAAACTTGGCCATCTCTGCAAATGAATTTGTGTAATAAAATTCTGCATTTATAGCAGTCATTAATTTGTCTATCTTTAAAATTTAACGAATGCATTTATGTTTATAAAAGATATTTTAGACACTTACTTGTCATTGTAACTCATCACAATGTAAAAAAGGGAAGGTAATTAGTATTTATATATTTTGTAGGCTCTTGGTTGTTATAGCTAAAATATTTAATAATATAGATGTAGTTTTCAATGTTAAATGAATATGTCGCACCTTTAGAATGAAAACGACACAATATAAAAATTCGAAAATTGACTTATCGTCATAAAAATGTCTTAAAACGGGTTCCTTCTTTATAAAAAAAATACACAAAAGAGACATATATAACAGTTTGGGCATGTCCCCGCTTGAATATAGATGTGTTTGAACTATTGATGTATTGAGAACTTCGTTTAAAGTAATTTTATGACGATAACTCAATTTTCTATCTTTTTGAATTGTGTCGTTTTCATCCTAAAGGTGTGATGTATGGGTGGCCTGATATTAGTCAATTCATTTTGTTCACTGTCCTAATACAATCACTTTGATACCTTTCTTCATTAATTACTTGAAATCTCTCTATTTCTTCATTAATTCATTTTAGAAAAATAACTATCATTTAAAATATTTTTATTTTTTAAGACTAACTTCAGGTCAGCCCCAAATGTAAAAAAATCAGGGATATCAGTGCAGGATTTAGATGTGAAGGGGCTAAGAGGTCCAAGTCCCTCTCCAAATCATCTTAACTTTAGAAAAAAGTATCCTTTTTAGAATACCATATTTGGAGAAAAAAATGCATTAATATGTATCCTATCTTTCAATACATAAATAAAATTATTGATTGATCATGTAGGCATATAAAACAATTTATGTCATCACAACGTAGAAATATAATCACAATTTAGAGTCACCTATTCATTTTAAAAGAATACAAGAATGAAACATGACAATTAACAAATCAAATGGTGTGAATTTCTATTATATTGCCAAGAATAGTACCTAAATATTTACATTCCATGGTTATGTGAAAATCGACAAATATTAAATTATAAATGACCAGCATGGGCTAGCTGGTAAAGGGGGTACGAAAATTGGGGACAGGATTAGGGCTAGGAGAAGTGGGACTTATTATTGCATGTATTTTAAAAAATATTTTTCCTCTAGCTTTTAGAAGTGACACATTTTTGATAAATATATTAAAAAAAAGTAGTCAACTACTTATTCTCTCTTATACTTTGGCATAAAGGAAAGACCATACGAGCCGTGTCCTTCATGTATTGTCTAAGCCACTTTTATGCTGGAGTATCTGTTGCACTAAGATGACTGCGTGGGACCGTCACTAGTAAGAGTCGTAAGTCCTTACATACTATGTATACTGTAATTTACTTTAGAGCACATTGTATGCATAGGACTGCCTCGGTGGCGTAGTTGTATTACAGTACAACTGCAAAGCTGAGGTCTCGGGTTCGATCCCCGGGTCGGGAAAAGTGATATTGAGTTTTTCTATTCAGTATCAGCTCGGAGTCTGGAATTTGTGCCCGATATGGCGATAGGCTCGCCTCCTATCACATCATGGGACGGAATAATAGCGAAAAGTGGGTGCACTAGTTGCGCCTCTGCCTACCCCTTCGGGGATAACAGGTGTGAGTGTATATGTGTATGTATGCACAGGTACTCTTTGGTGGTTTATCTAAATAACTTGTATAGTTAGTTTTACTGGTGGTAGGTCTCTTATATGTAAGAGTCTGGCTGGGTGGTACCACCGTATGTCTATTTTTACCGCCAAGCAGCAGTGTGCACTGTTGTGTTTCGGTGTGAAGGTCATTGTAGCCAGTGTAACTGCAGGACATAATGAGACTTAACATCTTATGTCTCAGGATGACGAGCGCAGTGGAATGCCCCACAGTACTTTGTAAGTCAAGGTGCTGGATGGTGTTTCTACTGTTTATGGGTAGTCGTATCGCTTACCATCAGGCGAACGGCATGCTCGTCTCGTCATTCGATCCAATAAAAAAAGTAAGTTTACTGAAAAAATACTTTAACATTGTGAAAAACTTATCTTAACCACTTTGGTAACTGTTTCGAAACTTATTTGAAATTATCAGTTGCAACTTCTTATCGATAATTACATACGATTTGTATAAGTTTCGATAAAGTGTAATTTTATGTGATTTTACAAGTATTTTCGCCTTTTATGTATTGTATTATTAAAACTTACGCGAGACATATTACATAACTAGAAAAAACGGTTTCGCTCACGTATTCATGGTCAGAATCGCCGACCAGTTTCGACCTATTAAATGGATCATCTTCAATGTTTCGTTTTTATTTTTATGGAAACACTAGCTTTTGCCCGCGGCTCCGCCCGCGTTAAACAGTTTTTCCGGGATAAAAGTCCCGCTTTTTATTCTCCCGGGATAAAATGTAGCCTATGTGTTAATCCAGGGCATGATCTACCCGTGTGCCAAATTTCATCGAAATCTGTTTAGTAGTTTTTGCGTGAAAGAGTAACAAACATCCATACATTCTTACAAACTTTCGCCTTTATAATATTAGTAGGATTGAGAAAGAACAGTCGAAAGCAGGACTTGAACCCGCGACCTCCGGAGTACCGTGCCAGTGCTCTCCCAACTGAGCTATTTCGAGCTACTTTCGATATATTTTTCATCTCCCTAAGTGATAACGGTGACCCACACCAAAATAATATTTTTAAACTACTGAACGGGTTTCACTGACTGTCTCGGTGGCGTAGTTGTATTACAGTACGACTGCAAAGCTGGGGTCTCGGGTTCGATTCTCAGGTCGGGCAAAGTGATATTGAGTTTTTCTATTCAGTATCAGCTCGGAGTCTGGAATTTGTGCCCGATATGGCGATAGGCTCGCCCCCTCTCACATCATGGCACGGAATAATGGCGAAAAGTGGGTGCACTAGTTGTGCCTCTGCCTACCCCTTCGGGGATAACAGGCGTGAGTGTGTGTGTGGGAACGGGTTTCGATGAAATTTGGCATACAGAAAGATCATGTCATTAACACATAGGCTACTTTTTATCCCGGAAAAACATTTTCACGCGGGTGGAGCTGCAAGCCTATATTTATTATTATTTTTCACACTTCCATAAAAACTACAATGTTATGAGGTGTGATTTCTCTTGATATTATAAATTGGACCTTATATCAAACACATTAGCAATCGATCTCGTGCTATATCAGATTTTTTGTTAACAGGGTGTGAAATATAAGTATTATTTAACCAGGATGTTTTTTTTAAGAAGTTTTACGAATGTTACAGCGCTCAAATCTTATCAAAGAATACTTAGTTAATTAGCGGTATATTTAAAAAAAAAACTTCTTTTTGTCTTCTAAGGTTATTCCATACTCTAAAGCTGTTTGGCGACCTAAAAACCTCTTTTTGTAAATGTCATAATAGCGGATGTAAAAGGGCTGATAATATTAACATCGCACAAAATTGTATATAATCAGGGATGAACGGAATTTAGGGGCGATTTATTTTTATTATGGTAAGAACGTTGACTCAAAATTATTGCACAACACTAACTGAAACCTATTTTGTAGCTTAACTGTGTTAGAAAATGGCACCTGAGCTATGATGCTCGTGTTAGGCAATATAACGGTATTACCCTTATCCGAACTTTCCCCAACACATTGATGTAAACAGTGTATTATATTTTTAATGTCGTACTGCTTTTCGTTGTGAATTGCATTTTTTGTTATTAGAAAGATAAAGTTGCTAAAAATTTTCAAAAATACTGTGCCTAATATATATTTTATTCAGATGTGCAATTTATTATTAATTAAATAAAAAGTGTTTAGTAGATTAAGCGGTTAATTTGTAAGATCATAACAAAAATGACTATAATTTACGGAAAAATACAATATATACTACATATTCTTAGCTAATGTCAATTGATCGTAAACTAATCTATGTCCGTGTTGTCTCATCCGTGTTCAAGTAAGGTCTTATTACACTGGAACAGTTCTTCTCGTTGTAAATTCGCTTCCAAATCGCCATTTTGATAAGAGCTATAACTTTGCCTGGAATGCAATCAGCCCTGTATTATATACTGCTACTGCTGAGCCTCCTCTACTGCTGAAGGTTTAGGCCTTAGTTCACCACGCTGGCCTAAACTGACTACCTGACCACGGATGAAACAAGCCTAAATCATCAGTAAATATGTCAAAATTTAATCTGACTAAAATTTTCTGTCGATTCGATTAAAATTATTTGAATTCAGTTTTGTTACTTTGTGTTATAATCTCAATAATTGTTGGGCCTATACGGAGACGTATTTGTATTTCGCATTCGGATGAAAACGACACACTTCAAAAAGATAGAAATTTGAGTTATCGTCATAAAATTACTTAAAACAAAGTTCTCAATACAATAATAGTTCAAACACAGCCATATTCAAGCAGGAAAAGGACAACAGTATTATATCGGTCCCTTTTTTATTATATTTTTATAAACAAGGGACTATTTTTAGTCATTAAAAAATGACAACCCAATTTTTTATTTTTTGAATTGTGTCGTTTTCGTTCTAAAGGTACGAATTGTTGGGCCTATGTGGAGACGTATTTGTATTTCGCACTTTTAGGATGAAAACGACACAATTCAAAAAGATGGAAAATTGGGTTAATGTCATAAAATTACTTAAAACGAAGTACTCAATACAACAATAGTTCAAACACAGTCACATTCAAGCAGGAAAAGGACAAAACTGTTTTATGGTCCCTTGTTTTAACCGACTTCAAAAAGGAGATTCTGTATTCGATCCGGATGTATGTATGTTTGTATGGCTGCGAGTTTCACAAAAACTACTGATCCGATTTGGATGTGGTTTTCAATATTGAAATGTATATTTTTCAGGGAAGGTTTAGTATAATTTATTATATTTTTTATAAATAAGGGGCCAGTCTTTAGTCGTTTAAAATGACAAATCAATTTTCTATTTTTTGAATTGTGTCGTTATCCTTCTAAAGGTGCGATTTATATCAAACATTCCATGTATGAACAAATATAGCGTGTACTGCAAAAATGAATCAAATTTCAATGATAATATAAATCTTAGTTGAATATTGGCTACGGCAGGCAATCCCAAAGGAGATCAGCCAGGAGTAAATTATAGTGAATTTTCTAAAAAAAAAACCATAGAAATAATTTCGCTTTAAAAACAAATGAATACTGCACCTGATAAGCAGAGTGGTTGAGATAGCGTCGATTGACGAGAGAGCTTTATCCCTAACAGTTATGCCGGCCTGTTTGAAGGGTGTACACAGGCAATTTTTTTTTATTGCATCGAATGCCATTCACCTGATGGTAAGCGATACGACCACCCATAAACAGTAGAAACACCATCCAGCATCTTAAGTTACAAAGTACTGTGTGGCATTCCACTGCGCTCGTCATCCTGAGACGTAAGGTGTTAAGATCATTACGTCCTGTAGTTACACTGGCTACAGTGTCCTTCAAACCGAAACACAACAGTGCACGCAAACTGCTGCTTGGCGGTAATACCGGATATTCCGGCTAATACCGGAATGCTACTTACGCAAGTGACTATGGCAGGCTTTACCTTGTTTACGGTAGTCGCTATCCGGACAGAGGATTTTCCTATCGCCAGAAAATATTTATCACCCATATAAGAGTTTATCTGCGTCATTAATACATCGAAACAATTGTTCTTATTCTTTTTATTCCTGTTCGTTAGATTGATTTTTGCATAAAAAGTTTCAATACTTAAGTGAATGTTATGTAAATTTCTAAATTATATTAGTTGTAAGAAATCATATTATAGTCTGTTGATACTATAGCGTTAATTACAAAAGAAATCTATACTATGTAATTGGGTGTTAAATATGTAAGTTTTACATGCGTAAGTTTCTTGCGTAAGCAACTTACAACTAATTTAAACTCCGTAAGTTGGTTACAGTAAGTAAGTTGTTTTTGTAGTGCAAAATAGCTGTTAAACGACTTGCGCAATATCGCGTGTAAAGGGTTTTTTGTACGTTACTGTAGCTACACTTACGTGCAAAAAACTCCTACTACTCGGTAGTGTGGTATTTAAACAATGGTGGAAAGGAGATGTCCAGAAATGGGCCTGAAAATCTAAACAAGACAGTTTGGATACAAGTCCTGAAAACTAGCCTTTTGAAATAAATCGTTTAATTTTAAAGGCCTCCTATTTTGAGATGCATGTAATTTTTTTGTTTGGCTTGAAAACTACACCTAATATCAATGTTTTAAAAAAAGTTGGTTATGAATAGGGCTGCCATCCGTCCGGATTTCGCCGGATTTGTCCTAGTTTGAAGGGCGTCCGGGGGCCGTCCGTCAGGGGTTTTAAAAATTGTCCGGGAAAAACCCGGACACTTTTGTTGTCAGGGGAAATCCATTTTTACATAGATGAGCGACAAATTGAAAAAAAATCTTAGTTAAAAATTCATGCATTTCCCCGCATTCAAAAAGGAACGGCAAAATATTTTTTCAGAGGTGTCCGGGGAAAGACCCATATTTCGCCCAAATGTCCGGGATTTTTGCCGTGTTTATCCGGCGTCGGCAATTTAGATGATGGCAGCCCTAGTTATGAAGAAGGCTCTAAAAATTTTTTTTTAATGGATCTATGTTCTATGTTTTGCCCCTTTCATACCCCTAAAGTATGAGCCCTTTTAGATTTTGAGGTCCAGCACCCATGCAAAAAGCAGACATCTCCTTTACTTAAACAATATAAGTTATAGAAGGTACTGCTAGCGGCTCCGCCCGTGACGACATTTTTCCCGGAATAAAAAGTTGCATAATTATAGCACTCAGGAGTACTGTAGCTTCCTATTATTGAAATTTTCAAAATCGGTCCAGTTGTTCCTGAGATTAGCGCGTTCAAATAAACTCTTCAGCTTTATGATATTAGTAAAGATGAAGCAGATATTCATGCTAGTGACTAGGAGCTAGCCAACCAAAATTGGTGCAGCAGTATTTTTTTTTCTAGAGCCGTCTTTTGTACATAAACCTAGTTCTAACTAAAGAGCTTCATCACAAATGGTTCAGCTGTAGAAATTGTGAATTAAATATAATAAATGTAATTGGTACATGGAATTTGTGTTTTTTTTTTAAATAAAAACATCCCGAATATCGATCCTGTTTTTACTATTGGCGAATAATAGAGTTGCTTTCTATGTTTGATTTTGTACATTATGAGAAAATAATACGAAAAAGAAATTCTGTGAAGTCAGCATCAAAATTGGTTGACAAATAAAAGAGTTACTAGTTCAGTCAAGTTATGCAAAAAAAAAGGCGCTGAGCTTGCATTAATTCCTAACAAGCTGGATTTTTGTACAGACCTTAAATACGTCATTATAAATGCTATGTCAAAAGTCCCCATCGATCCCGCTTGTGCGCTGTTTTTTATTCGAGTTAAAGGTCCTAACTTTTAGTGTTTTGCGTATATCTCTGAAATGGAGAGCTATCGGAAAATGATTCAGATAATGTTTATAGATGGTAAAATTGTCTACAAAAAGGTATTGATACTTTTTTCTTACAAAGCACCGTTTTCGAGTTATCGCGATTTCAGACCATAGGAAAGTCGTATTTTCAATTTTTTCTATTTGAGTCGTGTAATATTAAAGGCGGCAAAGTCCACCTATACACAAAATTATTTTATTGATGTGATTTTATTATCTGTGAAAGTCGAATCAATTGGTATAATAATTTCCGTGCAAAAACAGCACTATCCTAGGTAAATTGTCGTTAAAAGTAATTTTTCCAATGCAAAGCCGGGTAAGTCCGTCAATTTTTACATAAAATGTAGCTACATCCGTGACAACCAATGAGGAGGCAGTATTTAGTATGGCGTGAAATGGCGTAGGGGAGCGAGGGGTAATGGGAGCGGGCGGGTTATGGGAGCGGTGTGAATATAGGCATAAATACGACTCGTATTTGCTCAGGCGCCACTAGCAAGCGTTCCTATAACATCGAATAGTTTCGGCCCACTCGCTTGACTTGACAGTGCCACGCATTCCGTCGCGAGAGACGGTCGTTGGTTTTTCCCTCTGTGCTTGTAGGAATTCACGACATTCCAAACCCTAAGTAAGTATCAAAATATATGTTTATTACAATTTGTGCACATTAATCTTATGGCCAGATCTATCTAATTTTATGTTTCTGCATTTAAAATATGATAGTAAGCTTGGTAGTTATGTTTTCGTATAAAATCTAAGATGATGGTCGCTGGTTAATAGGAGCCTACTTCGCTCTCATTACCCCATAATAGCTCTCATAACCCCATATAATAATATCTAAGACGCTTTAGCTGATACATGCTTGATTGTTTTTATTTTTCAAATGCCAAAAGCCAAGGAATAGAAACAACACGACTACGAAAGGCTTTTGGACTGTCGATACTTTAGAAAATGCGATCAAAAAGCTTCAATGTGGTGGCACATCCATGTACAAAGTGTCAAAGGAGAGTGGAATACCCTATACCTAGCACTTAATAAAAAATTAAAAAAAAAATATATAATATAAATGTGATGACGACATATCTGAAGCAGAAGAAATTCATGATATTTGCGATGATGAGACTGAATACTCAGAGGAAGAAGCTTTGTGTGCCATTTACTTGGATACGGGCATAGATAATGAATTGTGGTTCCGTTGCAGAAGTTGCGGGAGCTGGGCACATCAAGAATATTCTGGTTCTGATGATTCAGCTGCCTACATTTGTGCCTTTTGTTTGGACTTTTAATGTTAATTCATTAATATAATATATTTGAGACTGATTTGTAACAATAATTTGAGACTGATCCTATAATGGCTCCCATTAAACATATGGGATTTATATAGGCTCTCATTTCCCACCATGGAGGGTAATGAGAGCGTTGTGTTTTTTTTGGAAAAAGTTTAATAACAGACAAATGCCTTATTATAAAACATTAAAGTTATGATTATTTTGTAGTTAGATAAGTAAGGTTCATGTTCCTGTTTAAAAAAAACTGTACTATCTATAAATATGAGTTTTATTGACAATTTCCCTTAGTAGGACCCCATTCCCCCCGCTCCCCTACAACAACAAACATGGCTTTCTCCATGTCAGTTTAAAACAAATACGGTAAAATCCGAATTTTGTATCAAATCCGGCAATCTCCATCAGTTTTTCGCAAATATCTGGATTAATTTACTTTATTTCTATATTTTTATTCTTTAAATAAGACCGGACCATTACTTGGCTTTTACATACGTACTACTAAAATATAGTAATGAAAGAAAGCCAATGAAAATAAACTTATTTATCTCCTGCAATTTTAGGTATTTTGGACATTGCCGTATTTGATATTATATGACTCACTAGCTTTTGCCCACGGCTTCGCCCGCGTTAATAAGTTTTTCCGGGCTAAAAGTACATAAAAACCTTCCCGTTGAATCACTCTATCCAACATATTTATTTGGATAAAGATTAATATTATGACGTTGATACAACTCTTAACAAATAATGCATTAATTTCGACCAAATTTGATTACTATAAAAACGGTTCTAGTGAGTTGATTTTAAAAGATAGACATATACTGTCGCGGACTTTTTTTTAGATCATTTCAAGAGGAATAATTCTTTCATACATATATTTTTGGTATCTTGAACCGTTTTCACAGCGCACGCAATGGAAGCCCTCAAGAATGAATAATTTTCCCCGTTTTTTTTTCACATTTTCCATTATTTCTTCGTTCCTAATAGTTGCATCGTGATGTTATATAGCATAAAGCCTTCCTCGATAAATGGTCTATTCAACACAAAAAGAATTTTTCAATTGGAACCAGTAGTTCCTGAGATTAGCGCGTTCAAACAAACAAACAAACTCTTCAGCTTTATAATATTAGTATAGACTAGCTTTTGCCCACGGCTTCGCCCGCGTTAATAAGTTTTTCCGGGCTAAAAGTACATACATAAAAACCTTCCCGTTGAATCACTCTATCCAACACATTTATTTGTATAAAGATTAATATTATGACATTGATACAACTCTTAACAAATAATGCATTAATTTCGACCAAATTTGATTACCATAAAAACGGTTCTAGAGAGTTAATCTTAAAAGACAGACAGATACTGTCGCGGACTTTTTTTTAGATCATTTCAAGAGGAATAATTCTTTCATACATATATTTTTGGTATCTTGAACCGTTTTCGCAGCGCACGCAATGGAAGCCCTCAAGGATGAATAATTTTCCCCGCATTTTTCACATTTTCCATTATTTCTTCGCTCCTAATAGTTGCATCGTGATGTTATATAGCCTATAGCCTTCCTCGATAAATGGTCTATTCAACACAAAAAGAATTTTTCAATTCGCACCAGTAGTTCCTGAGATTAGCGCGTTCAAACAAACAAACAAACAAACAAACTCTTCAGCTTTATAATATTAGTATAGATGTGTATCATGTGTTTAAAATCTGTATAAATACCACCGACAAGAGAGTAAAGATAAAACTCTATGTTCCTGGCAGCACTGTTTGGCACGCGCGATGCGGGCACGATAGTGTGTATGCTAGCTCCCACGAAGTAATCTCTTTCTCTGTTCTGTGCTACCTCCAGTGCGGTTACGCACAGCATACAGCATGCTGTGTCGTCGAGTTGGAACGTGAATAAAATAAAAATTAAAAAAAAAAAATACGCCCTTATTCTACCATAAGTATTATAGGATATTCATTACATTTAATTTATGACTTTCAATATGTTTCTAAAGTACTATAAATTATTATTATTTATTTGAGTTTATTTCACTATTTTTTTATTTTATGTGTAACTTAAGTTTATTAGAATTAAAGATTTATTACTACTTTATTTCCATTTCATTAGTACTATTTATGGAAGTCGCCTCTTCGGCGTAGGCCTCCCCCATTCTCCTCCATTCTTCTCTGCCTCTTGCCAGTCTCATCCAGTGTGACCCACATCTCTTCCTAAATATGTCCTCCCAACGAAGTCTTGGCCTGCCCTTCTTCCTTTTGCAGTCTCGGGGTATCCATTCGGTGACTTTCTTTGACCACTTATTATTTTCCATTCTACATAAATGACCTGCCCATTTCCACTTCAAACTTCTAATCCTTTTTATTACGTCGACCATTTTTGTCCTACTCCTGATCTCTTCGTTTCGGATTCTGGTGATAATTTTATGCCCAGCATACTCCTCTCCATCTTCCTCTGTTGTATACTCTGTCTGTTTTCGTCTTCTTGCCTTAGTGCCCATGTTTGACAACCATATGTCAGACAAGGGAGAATTACTACTTCGAAAAGCTTAACCTTCAGATTTATATTTATCTCTTTGTTTTTCATTATTTCCTTGTAGCTCCAATATTTTTTCCAGGCTATAGCTATTCTTCTGCTAATTTCTTTTTCTGTCAGGTTCTCAAATGAAATTAACTGCCCTAGGTAGGTATATTCTGTTACGTACTCTATCGGTTGTCCATCGGAAGTTATGTCATATTTTTGACCATTTGTTAGAATTTTAGTGTTTGATGAATTCAGTACCAAGCCTACCTTTTTACTTTCACGTGTTAATTTTTGTAGGATATCATCTATTTGTTTGGGGTCTTCGGAAAACAGGACAACATTATCAGAGAACCGAAGATGACTTAAGTATTCACCATCTATTTTGACGCCTTTGTTTTGCCAGACTAAATTCCGGAATACCATCTCTAACACTAATGAAAATATTTTAGCGGAAACCGGGTTTCCCTGCCTAACCCCTTTCTTTATTGGAAACTAGCTTTTGCCCGCGGCTCCGCCTGCGTTAAAAAGGTTTTCCGGGATAAAAGTCCCGCTTTATGTTTTCCCGGGATAAAAAGTACCCTTTGTGTTAATACAGAACATGATCTACCCGTGTACCTTTCATCGAAATCCGTTCAGTAGTTTTTGCGTGAAAGAGGAACAAACATCCATACATCCAAACATTCTTACAAACTTTCGCCTTTATAATATTAAGCATACAGAACATCATAGCTATATAAGCAATAACACAATGATGGCCAACGGAGCTCTAGCAAACCTTCAATATGGAGAGACAATTAAATGATATAAGTGTAGGGTCGCTTCCCGGGGGTGATCGCCGGGGCATGTCTGGAGCTGACGCTGGACGTGACAGCATAAGAACCGTCAGCGGCTCTCTGCTGAACAGGCGGGCGAGAGTCGGGGGACCCGAAGGGACTACAGCCGAACATCGGGGTGGGGAAGGGATGGATGATGCTTTGCAGAATAGGGCTTCGCCTACGGATTCTGTCGGCACATCTATATCGACCATAGATAATATAGTAAAAGAGGATAAGAGAAGAGCGTGGTCAACTGATGAAATGAAGGAGTTAATATTTTGTTATTTTAAAGCAAGATCAGGAGGGCGGGGATATATAGGTAGACTACAAAATTTATTCACAGAAAGAAACCCGAATAATCCCAAAATACATAGACTTAGCGGCAACGCATTGTCGACCCAGGCCCAAAGGATTTTGAAACAGAATGTCATCTCAAATGAAATAATAAACCAAATACGAAATCGGGCAGATAGTATAACTACAAATGACACACAACAAATGTACATAACACAAACCACTCAGTACACGGAAACACAAGAGCCTTCCACAGAAACCAAAATAGAAACAATAGACCCATTAACACGGGACATAGTAGTAAATGAAAACCAGCATCCACTTATTTTAAACTTCCTACAAATTTTAGCTGAAACAAAAGAGACTCCAATCTCTGAACGTTATCTGCTCCCTAAAGCTAAAATTAATAGAGTTTTTTTAGAAAACCTTAGCACTCTTAACAAATTTTTACCCAAACTCTTAATAATCAATGACTCGATTAGAGAAATAAACAACATTATCTATGCGGCCGCTAAAACCCTAATAATAAATAATCAACAAAAACCCTATTTACCAAAAAATGTCATAAAAAATAAATCTGATCCACCATGGAAAAAAAGAATACAAAATAAAATTGAAAAGTTGAGGAAAGAGTTAAGGCAACTAATAGAAATAGAAAGAGGAGTTAACAGTCGTAGGATGATTAAAATTAAAGAGAATTTGTACAGGAAACATAATGTTTGTAATGAAAATGATCACAAAAATACTATAGAAAATATAAAGCAAAAAGTAAAAGCTCTAGCTGGTAGAATAAAAAGGTACGAAGATATGAAAAACAAAAAGGATCAGAATATTTTGTTTAGCGAAAACGAACATAGGTTCTATAGAACTTTAGGGGGCAAGACACTTACAAATATTCAAATACCGAGCAAAGATGATGTAGAAGAGTTTTGGTTATCCATATTATCTAGCCCAATACAGTACAACAATAAAGCTACGTGGATTAAAGAACTAGAAACATCATTAACTGAGGTACAAACTGCGAACGAAGGAGAAATCACGGAAGAACAAGTAAAATGTGCCATTAAAAGAATATTCAATTGGAAATGTCCGGGAATTGACAAAATACAAAATAAAAAACATTAAACATCTGACTAGTCTTCACAAGTACCTAGCCTCATTATTTACAAAGATAGTGAATGGTTCAGAACCCCTAGAAGAATGGTTCACTACAGGACACGTAATTCTGATACCTAAAAATGAAAATACGAGAGACCCAAAAAACTGGAGGCCCATAGCGTGTTTGTCTACTATGTACAAATTATTGACTAGCGTTTTAACGGACATACTATATAGCCACTGCCAAGAAAACAACATATTGGCACCTGAACAGCGAGGATGCCAAAGAGGAGCCAGGGGATGCAAGGATCACCTAATGATTAATAAAGCTATTCTAGAAGATGCCCATCAAACCCGAAATAATTTAAGCATGGCGTGGATCGACTATCAAAAAGCTTTTGGTAGCGTGTCACACGACTGGATCCTGAGGATACTAGATATCTGTAAATGTCCATCCATAATTAAAGGTTTCCTTCAGAGGGTTATGCCCATGTGGAAGTTAATTATGACAGCCCGTGGATCTGAAGTTTCGATAACCACAAAACCGATCTGTGTAAAACGCGATATTTTCCAAGGCGACTCACTCTCGCCATTATTGTTTTGTTTAGTAATGAACCCCATTTCCTTTATTTTAAATAAATATGCAATAAAAGGTTATAAACTTAGAGATAGCATTGCGATTAATCACTTGTTATATATGGATGACCTAAAACTCTATGCAAACAATAAATAAAATTTAGCTGTATTATTAGATAGTTTAGAAATATTCACAAGTGATATAGGGATGGGGTTTGGACTGGACAAATGCAACACATTACACATTAGCTTAGGTCATAGAAATACTACGAGTGGAGAAGGTCATATACTGTTAAGCGGTAATATAATCAAACAACTAGCAGTAGGAGACAGTTATACATATCTAGGAGTACACGAATCAGGAAAAATTGAACACAGTATAATAAGAGAACAAATCACTAAAGAATATTTTAATAGAATTAAAAAACTACTTAATACACACATCAACTCGCGCTACCTAATAAAGGGAATTAATACTTATGCTACACCAGTACTACTATACTCATTTGGGATAATAAATTATAAAAACAGTGATTTGAAAAAAAAATGATATTAAGCCAAGAAAATTATTAGCAATAAAAAAGGCACACCAACATAAAGCAGAAGTCGAAAGGCTTTACTTACCAATAACAGAAGGTGGTAGACTCAGAGTAAGTATAAGTACTATAGAGAGCTAATATCGCACCGTGCGCCCACTACCCAGCGTAGGCAGGTGAACTATAGCTACTTATATAGAAATGTTGGCGACTGCTAGGGATGGGCACGCGAGCAGCACCAACGCAACAGTTATCGATAAGTACAGGTCCGGCGGCGCGGTACATATTGTTGTAAAAAAGTTGTGGTTCTACAAAATATGGCCTTGTGAGTAATTTTAAGCGTATTGCGTTAATATAGATAAAAGCTATGCTGCGAATTGGTGAAGTGCCATGTGGAATGATTTATAAACACGGTACCTCAAGAGCAGTTTTTACAAGCAATAAGAACCAATGATATTAATGGATATCCATTATAATTGAACCAATGGATATAACCGAGCATCGCACCATGGATTTCTTAGCTAGTCTCCCCAAGCCTAAAATAGTCACGTCTAGTTTTTGAAATATTTATTACCAATGTTAAAAAAATGACAAAAAAATATATCTTAATGATTGCTAACTTATACTGTCAAGGCCCGCGATAGAAGCTATGCAATAGCTTAAAAATATCATCGTAATCGGTAAATTTTTAGGAACAGTAATTATTTCTTTCATTTCATAAACAAAAACACAATTATTAATTGGCTTAAAAATCACACACAGACTAAAACAGTTACCTAAGCTACATTATATTAAGCATCGCCTTCGATAGTAATAAATACGTATGCATATGAAAATATTACATCGATTCTGGTATCGACGCGTAACATCACTATCGAAACAGCAGGATGCGGGGCAGTGCGGGGGGTACAAGCGTTCGCCTCCCGTGCGTCTTTCATACCGCGACGCGTGATTTCAATTTTACCTAAAAATATATTGAAATATGGCTTGCCTGTGAAACGTGATATTAGAATTCTGTTTAGTGTGTTTCCGAGTGTCGTTTTTACAACATTCCACATACCATTTAACCATTTTGCAGTATTAATAATCAAATATTCGCACAGATCTCACTCGCGTCTGCTCACACAGTTCCTACTCGAGTGACTACAAGCGCTTGCGGCCGACGCAGGACGATGTTCCCACCCGTGCCTATTGTTCCCACTTGCATACACGCTCTCTATAGTAGTTA
The DNA here is from genome assembly GCA_949316025.1 of Lapara coniferarum. Taxonomy (NCBI): domain Eukaryota; kingdom Metazoa; phylum Arthropoda; class Insecta; order Lepidoptera; family Sphingidae; genus Lapara; species Lapara coniferarum. The sequence continues at coordinate 21,157,456 of OX438929.1, forward strand.
TACTTACTCTGAGGTGGTAGAGGTTTATTAAATATAGAATGCACATATAAAGCACACATAATTAAATATAAACAATATTTAAAAACAGACAATGACTACCTTATTAAAGCAATAGATCAACATGATATAAATAGAAGTAAATATTCAATAATTAAAGAAGCTCATGACGTTGAAACAGAACTACAATTAACACATGACAACAAACATACAGATAAAGAAATTAAAGAAGCTATTATAAAAAATCACAATAGATTATGGCGCAACAAAAAACTACATGGTCAATTCCCCAATAAGGTATTAGATCAGGCAAATATAGATATAGAACAATCATTTAAATGGATAAAAAACCAGCAAATACAACCCACCATTGAATCATTAGTTTTTGCCATACAAGATCAAGCCATTATGACGCGACAACACCAACGTGATATATTGAAAGAGCCAGTAGACGGAAAATGCCGTTTATGCGGTAGTAAAGACGAAACAGCACAACACATTATATCAGGCTGCGAAAAGCTGGTAGGGACTTATTATGTAAAACGACACAACAACGTCGTCCAATATATCTATTGGTGTTTACCAAAAAATCATAGAATAGAAGTCTCCAATCTATGGTCGAAAGAAACTCTCATTGAGCCTCAAATCAAAGAAAATGACACCGCTAAGATTCTTTGGGAAATACCAGTCCAAACTGATGTAACCGTAACACACAATAGACCCGATATAATTTATATTGACCAAAAAAATAATAAAACATATTTAATTGACATAAGCGTACCATCAGATTACAATATAGGAAGTAAAGAAATTGAAAAATTAAGCAAATACCATTGACTTAAAAATGAAATTAGTCGATTATGGAAAACACAAGCAACTGTCATACCAATAGTTATAGGGGCCACAGGAATAGTCGCTAAAAGCATAAAAAAATACACAGAGAAATTAGACACCAACATACATATAAGCATCTTGCAAAAACAGGCAGCCATCTACACATCCACCATTCTTAGTAGTTTTGGGCGATACCGTATTTGTACACAACACACAAGACCAACACGAATGAAACTTACCACAACCACCGGACACTCAAGAATTATTAAATACACATCCAAACAATACAAATCGCACAATGGAAGAAGATACTTATTAACATCTACATAAAATTAGCAAAACAACATATGAGGCAACATGATTACCTAGATTTAGTATATTTATAGTGTTTAATATATCCGATTTTACCAATATTATTAATTACCTTCTACACACATAATAATAGTAAGGCGAGAATAAATGCCCTTTTTCCTGTGAGTTACGGGACGGGGTATTTATTAATACCGATCTAAAGTCGCGATGTTCGAAAGGAGATTAGTAGGATTCTGGGCCCTCACGTTCTAATTTAATCTTGCCAGAGATTTTCGAGTAAATGCTGTGTAATAATTGTATGTATCTGTAATCAACTCCTTGCATTAGCGCTTCCCAGATTGCATTGTGTGTTAGAGAATCAAAAGCCTTACTAAAGTCAATGAAACATAGATATAGTGTATTTTTGTATTCTATGTTTTTTTTTCAATTATCTGTGTAACCACGGAGGAAAGAGAAGATGTGTAACTACTTGTATGTGGCCTATAGTTGAAAATTTCTTACGAAATCCCGCTTGTTCTCTAGGTTGGTGTTCATTGAGGGTGGTTGTTAATCGATTAAGTATTATTTTTGAGAAAATTTAGTACACATCCTACTAATATTATAAAGGCGAAAGTTTGTAAGAATGTATGGATGTTTGGATGTATGGATGAATGGATGTAAGGATGTTTGTTCCTCTTTTACGCAAAAACTACTTAACGGATTTCGATGAAATTTGGCACACGGGTAGATCAAGTCCTGGATTAACACATAGGCTACTTTTTATCCCGGGAAAATATAAACCGGGACTTTTATCCCGGAAAAACTTTTTAATGCGGGCGGAGCCGCGGGCAAAAGCTAGAATTTAATAATTATATATAATTTATTTTTTTAGTAAAAGGAGAAGGCAATGGCGCTTAACCATGCAGCCTAGTCTGTTGATGTTTTACCACACCCAAGGACTTTTTCAAAATTCAATTCTGGCGTTGGATCCGTCTTTTGTACCTAAAGGCCCGCCCAGATATCGATTTTGATTTAGAAATAATGCTTATGGGTCTATAGTTGCTTACATTGTTAATTGATGAGTTGAAACGTGAATAAAGCTCTTAAAATTTAATTAACAGAAGACAATCAAAAAATCATTATAATGCAATACATTTATTTACTCATAAATACATAAAAACATTACCCTTCAACACTCGGGTAAAAACAAATGAAAAATAAACAAAACAACGACAATTATTTAACCAATGAATTTGTTTTGAAGTTTGGACAACAATGAAGAACCTATTCTTGAAGACTTCACAATTGATAAGGGAGAACCTATTCTTGAAGACTTCACAATTGATAAGGGAGAAACTAAGCTGGATGTGCTGGAGCTGGCGGATGAAGTAGAAGATGTCGAAGAAGATGAACTAGACTTCGAAGATTTAGAAGAACTGTAGTTATCTCCGTAACTTGAGTCTCCACTGTCACTAACTATTACTTCGCTGCTTGAGGATTGCTGAGTTGACTGTTCATTCGAACTTTGGCTACGAGCCACAAAGTTGGAACCATCTTCACTGACTGCTACATAATTATCCATGCTAGAGTCATTGCTCGATGATTCTTGACTATTGCTGGATACTTCGCTGAACGATGTACCTTGTTCGTTAGAGATGACAGAGCTATCATTTTGGATGTCGGAGCTAGCAGAAACTTCACTGTCGCTCTCATGTTCACTGGATACAACATTTCCTTGGCTGTCGATAGAATTGTAGGTGTTGAATTCGCTATCATTTGCAGATGAGGCGGCGCTGTCACTATATTCTTGTTTCCTGATGTATCCGACTACGGAGTCTATAACTTGCTCAGAGGAACTAGTGTCGTGAGAGTTGGACGCTTCGTTTTCGTTACTACTGTATTGTCTTACAGCTGACCCATCATTGCTGATCTTTTCGGATTGGGTGGACTGGGAAGAGGAGTTTTCAGACTCGACGCTGTCGTATGATTGCTGGTTGCTAGCGTAGTTACCCAAAGCATCTACGCTCTCAAAATTATTGATTTCAGAGTTTACTTGGCTAGAAGAAGAGTCGTAGTTGGAGCTGGATTGTTGGTTCACACTCTGGGAGTTTTGGTCATACGCAGCAAAGTCGTTGTCAGAGCTGAATTGTTTATTCGCATTCCGGGAGTTTTGGTCATAAGCAGCAAAGTCGTTGTCAGAGCTGAATTGTTGGTTCGCACTCTGGGAGTCAACTTGGCTGGAAGAAGCGTCGTAGCTGGAGCTGGATTGTTGGTTCACACTCTCGGAGCTTGCTTGGCTAGAAGAAGAGTCGTAGTTGGAGCTGGATTGTTGGTTCACACTCTGGGAGTTTTGGTCATACGCAGCAAAGTCGTTGTCAGAGCTGAATTGTTTGTTCGCATTCCGGGAGTTTTGGTCATAAGCAGCAAAGTCGTTGTCAGAGCTGAATTGTTGGTTCGCACTCTGGGAGTCGACTTGGCTGGAAGAAGCGTCGTAGCTGGAGCTGGATTGTTGGTTCACACTCTCGGAGCTTACTTGGCTAGAAGAAGAGTCGTAGTTGGAGCTGGATTGTTGGTTCACACTCTGGGAGTTTTGGTCATAAGCAGCAAAGTCGTTGTTAGAGCTAAATTGTTTGTTCACATCCTGGGAGTTTTGGTCATAAGCAGCAAAGTCGTTGTCAGAGCTGAATTGTTGGTTCGCACTCTGGGAGTCAACTTGGCTGGAAGAAGCGTCGTAGCTGGAGCTGGATTGTTGGTTCACGCTCTCGGAGCTTACTTGGCTAGAAGAAGAGTCGTAGTTGGAGCTGGATTGTTGGTTCACACTCTGGGAGTTTTGGTCATACGCAGCAAAGTCGTTGTCAGAGCTGAATTGTTTGTTCGCATTCCGGGAGTTTTGGTCATAAGCAGCAAAGTCGTTGTCAGAGCTGAATTGTTGGTTCGCACTCTGGGAGTCGACTTGGCTGGAAGAAGCGTCGTAGCTGGAGCTGGATTGTTGGTTCACACTCTCGGAGCTTACTTGGCTAGAAGAAGAGTCGTAGTTGGAGCTGGATTGTTGGTTCACACTCTGGGAGTTTTGGTCATACGCAGCAAAGTCGTTGTCAGAGCTGAATTGTTTGTTCACATCCTGGGAGTTTTGGTCATAAGCAGCAAAGTCGTTGTCAGAGCTGAATTGTTGGTTCGCACTCTGGGAGTCAACTTGGCTGGAAGAAGCGTCGTAGCTGGAGCTGGATTGTTGGTTCACACTCTCGGAGCTTACTTGGCTAGAAGAAGAGTCGTAGTTGGAGCTGGATTGTTGGTTCACACTCTGGGAGTTTTGGTCATACGCAGCAAAGTCGTTGTCAGAGCTAAATTGTTTGTTCGCATTCCGAGAGTTTTGGTCATAAGCAGCAAAGTCGTTGTCAGAGCTGAATTGTTGGTTCGCACTCTGGGAGTTGACTTGGCTGGAAGAAGCGTCGTAGCTGGAGCTGGATTGTTGGTTCACACTCTCGGAGCTTACTTGGCTAGAAGAAGAGTCGTAGTTGGAGCTGGATTGTTGGTTCACACTCTGGGAGTTTTGGTCATACGCAGCAAAGTCGTTGTCAGAGCTGAATTGTTTGTTCGCATTCCGGGAGTTTTGGTCATAAGCAGCAAAGTCGTTGTCAGAGCTGAATTGTTGGTTCGCACTCTGGGAGTCGACTTGGCTGGAAGAAGCGTCGTAGCTGGAGCTGGATTGTTGGTTCACACTCTCGGAGCTTGCTTGGCTAGAAGAAGAGTCGTAGTTGGAGCTGGATTGTTGGTTCACACTCTGGGAGTTTTGGTCATACGCAGCAAAGTCGTTGTCAGAGCTGAATTGTTTGTTGACATCCTGGGAGTTTTGGTCATAAGCAGCAAAGTCGTTGTCAGAGCTGAATTGTTGGTTCGCACTCTGGGAGTTGACTTGGCTGGAAGAAGCGTCGTAGCTGGAGCTGGATTGTTGGTTCACACTCTCGGAGCTTGCTTGGCTAGAAGAAGAGTCGTAGTTGGAGCTGGATTGTTGGTTCACACTCTGGGAGTTTTGGTCATACGCAGCAAAGTCGTTGTCAGAGCTGAATTGTTTGTTCGCATTCCGGGAGTTTTGGTCATAAGCAGCAAAGTCGTTGTCAGAGCTGAATTGTTGGTTCGCACTCTGGGAGTCAACTTGGCTGGAAGAAGCGTCGTAGCTAGAGCTGGATTGTTGGTTCACACTCTCGGAGCTTGCTTGGCTAGAAGAAGAGTCGTAGTTGGAGCTGGATTGTTGGTTCACACTCTGGGAGTTTTGGTCATACGCAGCAAAGTCGTTGTCAGAGCTGAATTGTTTGTTGACATCCTGGGAGTTTTGGTCATAAGCAGCAAAGTCGTTGTCAGAGCTGAATTGTTGGTTCGCACTCTGGGAGTTGACTTGGCTGGAAGAAGCGTCGTAGCTGGAGCTGGATTGTTGGTTCACACTCTCGGAGCTTGCTTGGCTAGAAGAAGAGTCGTAGTTGGAGCTGGATTGTTGGTTCACACTCTGGGAGTTTTGGTCATACGCAGCAAAGTCGTTGTCAGAGCTGAATTGTTTGTTCGCATTCCGGGAGTTTTGGTCATAAGCAGCAAAGTCGTTGTCAGAGCTGAATTGTTGGTTCGCACTCTGGGAGTTGACTTGCCTGGAAGAAGCGTCGTAGCTAGAGCTGGATTGTTGGTTCACACTCTCGGAGCTTGCTTGGCTAGAAGAAGAGTCGTAGTTGGAGCTGGATTGTTGGTTCACACTCTGGGAGTTTTGGTCATACGCAGCAAAGTCGTTGTCAGAGCTGAATTGTTTGTTGACATCCTGGGAGTTTTGGTCATAAGCAGCAAAGTCGTTGTCAGAGCTGAATTGTTGGTTCGCACTCTGGGAGTTGACTTGGCTGGAAGAAGCGTCGTAGCTGGAGCTGGATTGTTGGTTCACACTCTCGGAGCTTGCTTGGCTAGAAGAAGAGTCGTAGTTGGAGCTGGATTGTTGGTTCACACTCTGGGAGTTTTGGTCATACGCAGCAAAGTCGTTGTCAGAGCTGAATTGTTTGTTCGCATTCCGGGAGTTTTGGTCATAAGCAGCAAAGTCGTTGTCAGAGCTGAATTGTTGGTTCGCACTCTGGGAGTCAACTTGGCTGGAAGAAGCGTCGTAGCTAGAGCTGGATTGTTGGTTCACACTCTCGGAGCTTACTTGGCTAGAAGAAGAGTCGTAGTTGGAGCTGGATTGTTGGTTCACACTCTGGGAGTTTTGGTCATAAGCAGCAAAGTCGTTGTCAGAGCTGAATTGTTTGTTCGCATTCCGGGAGTTTTGGTCATAAGCAGCAAAGTCGTTGTCAGAGCTGAATTGTTGGTTCGCACTCTGGGAGTCAACTTGGCTGGAAGAAGCGTCGTAGCTGGAGCTGGATTGTTGGTTCACACTCTCGGAGCTTGCTTGGCTAGAAGAAGAGTCGTAGTTGGAGCTGGATTGTTGGTTCACACTCTGGGAGTTTTGGTCATACGCAGCAAAGTCGTTGTCAGAGCTGAATTGTTTGTTGACATCCTGGGAGTTTTGGTCATAAGCAGCAAAGTCGTTGTCAGAGCTGAATTGTTGGTTCGCACTCTGGGAGTTGACTTGGCTGGAAGAAGCGTCGTAGCTGGAGCTGGATTGTTGGTTCACACTCTCGGAGCTTGCTTGGCTAGAAGAAGAGTCGTAGTTGGAGCTGGATTGTTGGTTCACACTCTGGGAGTTTTGGTCATACGCAGCAAAGTCGTTGTCAGAGCTGAATTGTTTGTTCGCATTCCGGGAGTTTTGGTCATAAGCAGCAAAGTCGTTGTCAGAGCTGAATTGTTGGTTCGCACTCTGGGAGTCAACTTGGCTGGAAGAAGCGTCGTAGCTAGAGCTGGATTGTTGGTTCACACTCTCGGAGCTTGCTTGGCTAGAAGAAGAGTCGTAGTTGGAGCTGGATTGTTGGTTCACACTCTGGGAGTTTTGGTCATACGCAGCAAAGTCGTTGTCAGAGCTGAATTGTTTGTTGACATCCTGGGAGTTTTGGTCATAAGCAGCAAAGTCGTTGTCAGAGCTGAATTGTTGGTTCGCACTCTGGGAGTTGACTTGGCTGGAAGAAGCGTCGTAGCTGGAGCTGGATTGTTGGTTCACACTCTCGGAGCTTGCTTGGCTAGAAGAAGAGTCGTAGTTGGAGCTGGATTGTTGGTTCACACTCTGGGAGTTTTGGTCATACGCAGCAAAGTCGTTGTCAGAGCTGAATTGTTTGTTCGCATTCCGGGAGTTTTGGTCATAAGCAGCAAAGTCGTTGTCAGAGCTGAATTGTTGGTTCGCACTCTGGGAGTTGACTTGCCTGGAAGAAGCGTCGTAGCTAGAGCTGGATTGTTGGTTCACACTCTCGGAGCTTGCTTGGCTAGAAGAAGAGTCGTAGTTGGAGCTGGATTGTTGGTTCACACTCTGGGAGTTTTGGTCATACGCAGCAAAGTCGTTGTCAGAGCTGAATTGTTTGTTCGCATTCCGGGAGTTTTGGTCATAAGCAGCAAAGTCGTTGTCAGAGCTGAATTGTTGGTTCGCACTCTGGGAGTTGACTTGGCTGGAAGAAGCGTCGTAGCTGGAGCTGGATTGTTGGTTCACACTCTCGGAGCTTGCTTGGCTAGAAGAAGAGTCGTAGTTGGAGCTGGATTGTTGGTTCACACTCTGGGAGTTTTGGTCATACGCAGCAAAGTCGTTGTCAGAGCTGAATTGTTTGTTCGCATTCCGGGAGTTTTGGTCATAAGCAGCAAAGTCGTTGTCAGAGCTGAATTGTTGGTTCGCACTCTGGGAGTCAACTTGGCTGGAAGAAGCGTCGTAGCTAGAGCTGGATTGTTGGTTCACACTCTCGGAGCTTACTTGGCTGGAAGAAGAGTCGTAGTTGGAGCTGGATTGTTGGTTCACACTCTGGGAGTTTTGGTCATAAGCAGCAAAGTCGTTGTCAGAGCTGAATTGTTTGTTCGCATTCCGGGAGTTTTGGTCATAAGCAGCAAAGTCGTTGTCAGAGCTGAATTGTTGGTTCGCACTCTGGGAGTCAACTTGGCTGGAAGAAGCGTCGTAGCTGGAGCTGGATTGTTGGTTCACACTCTCGGAGCTTGCTTGGCTAGAAGAAGAGTCGTAGTTGGAGCTGGATTGTTGGTTCACACTCTGGGAGTTTTGGTCATACGCAGCAAAGTCGTTGTCAGAGCTGAATTGTTTGTTCGCATTCCGGGAGTTTTGGTCATAAGCAGCAAAGTCGTTGTCAGAGCTGAATTGTTGGTTCGCACTCTGAGAGTCAACTTGGCTGGAAGAAGCGTCGTAGCTAGAGCTGGATTGTTGGTTCACACTCTCGGAGCTTACTTGGCTAGAAGAAGAGTCGTAGTTGGAGCTGGATTGTTGGTTCACACTCTGGGAGTTTTGGTCATACGCAGCAAAGTCGTTGTCAGAGCTGAATTGTTTGTTGACATCCTGGGAGTTTTGGTCATAAGCAGCAAAGTCGTTGTCAGAGCTGAATTGTTGGTTCGCACTCTGGGAGTTGACTTGACTGGAAGAAGCGTCGTAGCTGGAGCTGGATTGTTGGTTCACACTCTCGGAGCTTGCTTGGCTAGTAGAAGAGTCGTAGTTGGAGCTGGATTGTTGGTTCACACTCTCGGAGCTTACTTGGCTAGAAGAAGAGTCGTAGTTGGAGCTGGATTGTTGGTTCACACTCTGGGAGTTTTGGTCATACGCAGCAAAGTCGTTGTCAGAGCTGAATTGTTTGTTGACATCCTGGGAGTTTTGGTCATAAGCAGCAAAGTCGTTGTCAGAGCTGAATTGTTGGTTCGCACTCTGGGAGTCGACTTGGCTGGAAGAAGCGTCGTAGCTAGAGCTGGATTGTTGGTTCACACTCTCGGAGCTTACTTGGCTAGAAGAAGAGTCGTAGTTGGAGCTGGATTGTTGGTTCACACTCTGGGAGTTTTGGTCATACGCAGCAAAGTCGTTGTCAGAGCTGAATTGTTTGTTGACATCCTGGGAGTTTTGGTCATAAGCAGCAAAGTCGTTGTCAGAGCTGAATTGTTGGTTCGCACTCTGGGAGTTGACTTGGCTGGAAGAAGCGTCGTAGCTGGAGCTGGATTGTTGGTTCACACTCTCGGAGCTTGCTTGGCTAGAAGAAGAGTCGTAGTTGGAGCTGGATTGTTGGTTCACACTCTGGGAGTTTTGGTCATACGCAGCAAAGTCGTTGTCAGAGCTGAATTGTTTGTTCGCATTCCGGGAGTTTTGGTCATAAGCAGCAAAGTCGTTGTCAGAGCTGAATTGTTGGTTCGCACTCTGGGAGTCAACTTGGCTGGAAGAAGCGTCGTAGCTAGAGCTGGATTGTTGGTTCACACTCTCGGAGCTTACTTGGCTAGAAGAAGAGTCGTAGTTGGAGCTGGATTGTTGGTTCACACTCTGGGAGTTTTGGTCATACGCAGCAAAGTCGTTGTCAGAGCTGAATTGTTTGTTCGCATTCCGGGAGTTTTGGTCATAAGCAGCAAAGTCGTTGTCAGAGCTGAATTGTTGGTTCGCACTCTGGGAGTCAACTTGGCTGGAAGAAGCGTCGTAGCTAGAGCTGGATTGTTGGTTCACACTCTCGGAGCTTGCTTGGCTAGAAGAAGAGTCGTAGTTGGAGCTGGATTGTTGGTTCACACTCTGGAAGTTTTGGTCATACGCAGCAAAGTCGTTGTCAGAGCTGAATTGTTTGTTCGCATTCCGGGAGTTTTGGTCATAAGCAGCAAAGTCGTTGTCAGAGCTGAATTGTTGGTTCGCACTCTGGGAGTCAACTTGGCTGGAAGAAGCGTCGTAGCTAGAGCTGGATTGTTGGTTCACACTCTCGGAGCTTACTTGGCTAGAAGAAGAGTCGTAGTTGGAGCTGGATTGTTGGTTCACACTCTGGGAGTTTTGGTCATACGCAGCAAAGTCGTTGTCAGAGCTGAATTGTTTGTTGACATCCTGGGAGTTTTGGTCATAAGCAGCAAAGTCGTTGTCAGAGCTGAATTGTTGGTTCGCACTCTGGGAGTCGACTTGGCTGGAAGAAGCGTCGTAGCTGGAGCTGGATTGTTGGTTCACACTCTCGGAGTTTACTTGGCTAGAAGAAGAGTCGTAGTTGGAGCTGGATTGTTGGTTCACACTCTGGGAGTTTTGGTCATACGCAGCAAAGTCGTCGTCAGAGCTGCATTGTTTGTTCGCATTCCGGGAGTTTTGGTCATAAGCAGCAAAGTCGTTGTCAGAGCTGAATTGTTGGTTCGCACTCTGGGAGTCAACTTGGCTGGAAGAAGCGTCGTAGCTGGAGCTGGATTGTTGGTTCACACTCTCGGAGCTTACTTGGCTAGAAGAAGAGTCGTAGTTGGAGCTGGATTGTTGGTTCACACTCTGGGAGTTTTGGTCATACGCAGCAAAGTCGTTGTCAGAGCTGAATTGTTTGTTCACATCCTGGGAGTTTTGGTCATAAGCAGCAAAGTCGTCGTCAGAGCTGAATTGTTGGTTCGCACTCTGGGAGTTGACTTGGCTGGAAGAAGCGTCGTAGTTGGAGCTGGATTGTTCGTTCACACTCTCGGAGCTTACTTGGCTAGAAGAAGAGTCGTAGTTGGAGCTGGATTGTTGGTTCACACTCTGGGAGTTTTGGTCATACGCAGCAAAGTCGTTGTCAGAGCTGAATTGTTTGTTCGCATTCCGGGAGTTTTGGTCATAAGCAGCAAAGTCGTTGTCAGAGCTGAATTGTTGGTTCGCACTCTGGGAGTCGACTTGGCTGGAAGAAGCGTCGTAGCTAGAGCTGGATTGTTGGTTCACACTCTCGGAGCTTACTTGGCTAGAAGAAGAGTCGTAGTTGGAGCTGGATTGTTGGTTCACACTCTGGGAGTTTTGGTCATACGCAGCAAAGTCGTTGTCAGAGCTGAATTGTTTGTTCGCATTCCGGGAGTTTTGGTCATAAGCAGCAAAGTCGTTGTCAGAGCTGAATTGTTGGTTCGCACTCTGGGAGTCGACTTGGCTGGAAGAAGCGTCGTAGCTGGAGCTGGATTGTTGGTTCACACTATCGGAGCTTACTTGGCTAGAAGAAGAGTCGTAGTTGGAGCTGGATTGTTGGTTCACACTCTGGGAGTTTTGGTCATACGCAGCAAAGTCGTTGTCAGAGCTGAATTGTTTGTTCACATCCTGGGAGTTTTGGTCATAAGCAGCAAAGTCGTTGTCAGAGCTGATTTGTTGGTTCGCACTCTGGGAGTTGACTTGGCTGGAAGAAGCGTCGTAGCTGGAGCTGGATTGTTGGTTCACACTCTCGGAGCTTGCTTGGCTAGAAGAAGAGTCGTAGTTGGAGCTGGATTGTAAGTTCACACTCTGGGAGTTTTGGTCATACGCAGCAAAGTCGTTGTCAGAGCTGAATTGTTTGTTCGCATTCCGGGAGTTTTGGTCATAAGCAGCAAAGTCGTTGTCAGAGCTGAATTGTTGGTTCGCACTCTGGGAGTCGACTTGGCTGGAAGAAGCGTCGTAGCTGGAGCTGGATTGTTGGTTCACACTATCGGAGCTTACTTGGCTAGAAGAAATGTCGTAGTTGGAGCTGGATTGTTCGTTCACACTCTGGGAGTTTTGGTCATACGCAGCAAAGTCGTTGTCAGAGCTGAATTGTTTGTTCGCATTCTGGGAGTTTACTTGCCTAGTAGTAGAGTCGTATTCTGAGGTGGATTGCTGGTCATAAGCAGCAGAATTATATTCAGAAGATTTCCGGTCTTGAACAACGTTATCATTTCCATGGGAGCTGTCACGTGCATAGTATTCCGAAGATGATTTGTAATCTGATGACTCGGTGGACGCGTTTGCTTCAGATTTTTCGTGAGCAACGCTGTCTTGTCCATAGGAATTATCAATTACTAAGGTCTCAGAAGATGCGCTGGTGTCAGCAGACTGGCTAGATGAGCTTTCTTCGGATTTTTCGTGAATGACACTATCCTCTCCAAGGGATTTATCGATTGCAAGATAGTCAAAAGATGTATTGGCGTCAGAAGATGTGCTACCATCATTCGATTCAGACCTTACCACGACGACATTTCCGTCAGAACTGTTTTCGCTTGAATAATAGCTGTCGCTGTTCGTGCTTGATTCTTCTGATTCATTTTTGGAAGTTTCTGACAAAACGGTATCACCGTTGCCAGATGAAGAGCTAAAAGAAGTAGACGAAGAAGATGACGATGATGATGCACTTGAAGAGGCAGTGCTTACTTCAGTTTTGGATATTAATTCTGATTGTTTTGTTCTCGGTAATCTTTTGATGTTTTCTTTCACAGATTTGGAGTTTCGACGGTTGGATTCATTGTCTTCGTTCGTGTAAGTGTCGCTCCTCTGCGTGCCTTGACTTCCAGATTCTGTTGATAAATAGTTTGATTTATTTCTCAAAGAAGAAATACTTATGTTGGCGGTAGGTTTATATCGACCTCCATAGCTAGGAAAGCCATGGTGGCCTACGTGACTCGTTTCGGGACCAGGATGTCTAGATCCGGTATCGAACAGCGTTATTCTGTCACATCTTGCGCTCCCTGGTTTAGCAGGAGACACTAGCGCCAAAAGTGAGGATGTTGGTGAAGGGAACTACTTTCACTTACTTATAAGTGGGATCCCACGTATGTCACGTAAAGATCGTACAATCTAACCTAAAGATGATGATTGTTACCTCAATTCAGGTTTATTTTACAGGCTAGCACTAGGTACTGGTCGGCATAATAGTATTGAATAGTTGATATCTTGTTAATCGATATTCTATCTTGACGTGACTTCATCATACAAGTTGCAGAGAAGCCACTGCTATGCCGATTTAAACAAAATGAAATAAGTATAATATATCCAGTTTTTTTATGACATTGAATGACGAGACGAGCATGCCGTTCGCCTGATGGTGAGCGCTATGGCTACCCATAAACAGTAGCAACACCATTCAGTACCTTGAGTTACAAAGTACTGCGCTGGTCATCCTGAGACATAAGGTGTAAGTCTCATTATGTCCAGTAGTTACATTGGCTACAATGCCCTTTAAACCAGACACAATTACGCCTGCTTGAAGGATACTAATAGGATAAGGATAACAAAGGCCGATTCCGTAACACACTTACTTGGGCCTCTTTAGAGGATTTTAGAACCTGTATAAGGATTAATAAAATAAAACTGAAGACACCTCACCTCCTGTCTCCTCGGTATCTTCGTAAATTTCCCTGGAGTATTTGGAGCTCCTGTCAGAGTCGTCATATGCAGTCTGTGACACTCTCTCGTAATCAAGGCCATCGGAGTTTTCTAGAATAAAGCATGAATTCTTACATATACTATAACATCTATTTAAAAGCTAAAGTTTGGAATCATGTTCGGATATCTGTTTTTTATAGAATTAAATGACGAGATGAGCATGTCGTTCATCTGATGTTGCCATCAGATAGCGATACGATCACTCATAAACAGTAGCAACACCATCAAGCACCTTGCATTCCACTTTTTTTTTTGTTTACGCGGAGAAAGTGACTTATTACTATCGCCCAGTGTTCAAGGGGAACGACTGAGCGGTTATGTTGGGTTCACCGTGCCTTACAACCCGACGTTGAGCCGCCCGGAGAGATGGAAAACGTCGGACGACCGCCGGGCCGAGTCCCTAACCTATGTACACCGCACGGCATACCTACCAACCAAAACTCCGCAGTGGCCATCTTCGGCGCATTAGGGACGGCTGCGGGCTTCCTCCGACTCACGTCTAAGTTGTCGTCCGCAACCGCCCCTGCGCGTACCGCTGTTGCGGTCCGTCTCCTGTTGTTGCGGGGGCTCAGAAGCCCCCGTACACCGAAGGACGCCCCCGGTGTCAAAGGCAGCGTGAGGCCTAACCTCCACGCTGCCGTCCATCACGGGGGTCACAAAAGTTGGCTAGACTAATAGGTGGACGGCCCCTTCCGCCCACCCGTGACCCCCGGAGGCCCCTATTAGTCGCCTTTTACGACAGGCAGGGGATACCATGGTGGAATTCTCCAAATGCCCCCAATCCACAGGGCGGACCTTGCATTCCACTGCGCTCGTCATTCTGAGACATAATATGTTAAGTCTCATTATGTCCACTAGTTACACTGGCTACAGTGTCCTTCATAACGAAACACACTGTCTTTGACCCGCAACGAAGTTAATAGACAGAAAGATAGGAAGGAGCTGGAAATATTAATCGTCGAATTCATAAATAATTAACTAAGGGGGTAATTTAACCCAAAGTTTAGGGATGTCTATAACTAGAAAAGTCAGTAAGAACCACAGATAAAAATTGAATAAAAGTGTCCTAAAATCGAACATAGTATAATATTGTGTCATCAAGGAATGACTTTATATCTTGCTAGTCATTCGCCTCAGGTTTCACTACTCGTAACACTGAGGCCGTAGACTAGCTTTCTGCAAGCGTGTACGTTTATAAAAATAAATTATGGGAATGTTAGATCGTTTTGGTAAGTATATCGAAACCGAAGACATTCCAACAGTATAGACCGGACATCAGGCGCAAATTTTTCGTCCGAAAGTTATTACTGATTGGTAATAAGGCTATCTTATCTGATACATGGGTGACAAGACGTCTCGGTATGCGCAAATTTTGTAAAGATATACCAATTTGCGCATTACATCATGTTCAAAGTTGTTTCAAATAGGTGTTTCGCTATTTCACGGTAGATTGAGTTACTGACGAAGAGCCTCAAAATTTTTGTATGTTTTTTTTTCCATATTTGCTCTATTTAATCTTTGAACTCTTTGATCGCAACGATATGTCATTTCCATACGTAAAGTTAGCGTTAAAGACCGTAAAAAGGCATTTTGCCTACGGTCCCAGGTGTAGTAGACACTTCCAGGTCAAAAAAGTAAAAGCCCACCTCTTTCAACAGTGTTGCGGTTTCCAGATTCGAGTTCGATATTATCCTCTTTGTAACTCTTGTCGCTAGTTTTTCTGTTCTTTATACCACGTAATCCAAGACCGAATTCCTTTGTAGACTCTTCACTGTAAGTTTGACTAGACTCCTTGTAGCTATTAGATTCGGAGTCTGTGTGTCTCGAACCACGCACATCTGAAATATTTTTTTTAATCTATAGACATAAATAAAATTGCTACATACCTAAGAATTCCTTAAAAAAATAATTTCGAAGGTATGTGTAGTCTGCCAACCTGCACTGGGCCAGCGTGGTGGACTAAAGGCTAAATTCTTCGTAGTAAAAGAGGCCCGTGCACAGCAGTGGGTCAGTATATATTACAGGGCAGGTATGGTATTACTATTGTAGAATTTAGTATCTCTCTGTTATTATTATTTTTTTCTATTTATTAGGTTCACAAAACTGGTTACAAATATTGAAAATCCTAAAACACAATCCTACTTATATATTGTTATTACAAGTATTTGCAACCTTCTAGATGTGAACACGACATGAATGATTTAAAAACGGTAGGTAAAACACATGATTGACTATCTAATAAGGACTGTTAAGTGTCAAGTAACTGGTACATAAAAAGTGTGAAGACTAATTTAAATAATATTTTTAAGTATGCTAATTTTAGCAGAGGTAAGTGAACCAAAAAAGATACTTATTTGATATGACGTTGTAGGAAGAGCACATGCGGTAAAGGGGGGAATGTCGACCGATATTCGTTTTAAACAAAGGTAAAGCAAAGGTTTTTCTATTCTGTAAACGGCTACTTGGACGAAATACATTAAATTGAAGACGTTGCAACATGTCCGTAACATGTTATAGTTACCAATGTAAGCGTTCCCGGATCAATAACACCATACCAGCCCTGTATTATATACTGCTCACTGCTGAGCACGGATCTCCTCTACTGAGAGGGTTAGGGCCTTAGTCCACCACGGTGGCCTGTTACCGGTTGGCAGACTTCACATACCTTCGAATTTCTTGTAGAACTTCTCAGGTTTCCTCACGATGGTTTCCTTCACCGTTAAGGCGAGCGATAATTCACAAAGAATACACACAACTTTAGAAAAGTCAAAGGTGTGTGCCCTTGGGTTTTGAACCTATGGTCATTCGTCTTGGCAGTCCGTTCTACTCCCGCTATCGCCGCTTAGTGTATATTCAAACAAGCTGTTGTCTGGACAGAGGAATCATGATGCAGTCTGTCTAGACAGTATAAAAAAACTTACATTCTTCGTCAGTGAAGCTCGTTTCAGATTCGGCGTCGATGCTCGATTTCTTAGATTTGATGGATTTTGTTTCAGCCATGGACAAGCCTTGGAGACCAAGATTCAGTTTGTCCGATGTGCTTTCATCGTACGCCGACTCATCCTTTTCATAGGACGTTCTTTCGGAACCGGCTTCGTAATTATCGCATTCTTGAAAAAAGAATTGTATTTTACGACTGCTGAGGTCTTGACTCGTTTCGATTAAAATTGGATATTATAGCTCGGTTTGGTGTATCCGATACACCACATGGAATGACGAAAAGTGGGTGCATTGAGAATTTTTTTACCCTACCGCCAGTTTGGAAAGCAATTTCCTTCAAAGAATGGGCAAGAAACCGTTGCTGCTCTTTTCAAAATACGTTTATTATGATTATCTACACTAATATTATAAAGAGGACAGATTTGTATGTTTGTAACAAATAAACTCAAAAACGAATGGAACGATTTTAAAAATTCTTTCACCCATAATTAGCTATATGATCAGCGTAACATAGGTTACTTTTATGCTAAATATAAAGCGGGACTATTATCCTAGAAAAACTCATTCGCGCAGGCGTAGCCGCATGTCTGTTGTAAAAAACTATAAGATATAGCAACACTAGCTTTTAGTCTATGCTAGATGCTCTCTGGTCACACTCAACATGAATGAATGTGGCAAGTAATCCGTAGCGTGTTTAATAAAATACAATTCATTTCAATCCTACGGATACCACGGCCCCAACATATTACAATTAGTTTTTAAGTGGTTTTAGCTGATTTAGTTACAAAATAAACTTTTTTTTTCTGTACAATACGCATGTCTTTTTGACTGATTTTGAAAATAGCAACGCTAAGGATTCTTGCCCGTTTTTCTCTGGTGAGAACTGCTCTCCGAACTGGTGCTAGAGTTAATATAGATAGAATCCAAATAATGAACAAAATTATATGGATTCGAATAAATTGTTTCGTTTCGTTTCCGAACACACATTCTCACGCCTTTATCCCCAATGGAGTAGGCAGAGGCGCAACTAGTGCACCGACTTTTCACTGCGTTTTCCGTCCCATGATGTGATATGGCGAGCCTATCGCCATATCGGTCACAAATTCCATACTCCGAGCTGATATTTCGATTAGTGTAAAAGAGATATTATCAAAAAGAAGTGTAGGTAATTATAATTATTTACCTTCGTGGCTAGACTCCGTGTCGTAAGACTCAGATTTGTCATACTTGTGTACAGTATGTTGGTTTTCTAGAGTCAGACCGTCTTTATTGAAGCTAATTTTTTTCTTGCCACCCAAAAGACTCTTTACTTTTGACAACTTGCCAAAGAGGGAGGGGCCTGTAAAAAAAAGACGATTAAATAAGCTTCCTCCTCCTTGCATCGTTTTCCTCAGTGCTGAGAGTCGTAATCCCCTGAACGTAGAGTAATCTTTTTCTTCATCAAGAATTTAAATAGCTCACCTGATTTTCTACTAGTTCGTTCAGTCAAAGAGACCCAACAAAGCTGGTAATGAGAAAAGGTAGAACGACTCTTTATCATAAAAGCTGCCATAGTATGTGTATTAAAATATATAATAAAATTCCACAATCTTTACGTGAACTACCACTAAGATTATTTGTAAAAAAATTAAAAACATGGCTTATAGAACGATGCTTCTACACAATCCAAGAATTCTTGAACTATAAAATTCAAAAACCAAAATAGAATCGTATAAAAAGATCATCCATGACATTTTATATATTTTACTTTCTAGACATAATAATCATAAATATTTTAAATTATTACGATAAAATAGACATCATAATGTAAAACTTATGTTAAATTAAATTGACAGCCAAATTCTTATTATTATCTAAAAATATTACAAATAATATATTACCTGAACAACTTAATGATTAGCATTTATTATTATCTATGTTAAAAAAATTGCATGTCAATAAATTTGACAAAAGTTGATTGATCAGAAACAACTATTTAAGACCCGCATTGTACCAACTTTTTCGCAAATAAAGGATTCATTCATTCATTCATTCATTAGAAAATATAATAGAAAAGAGACGGACGTAAAGCGTGACGTCACCGAGCGTGATGCTAACGTAAGAAAGCGCTAGCGAGATGCACGATTGCTCACAGCAATATTCAAAATGTGAAAACTGCCTCATTTTGCATTCAATTTTTATGAACAAACATTTTTCTGTAGGTATGGAGACTAGTGATGGTAGTTAATTATCCGCAATTGGCTTAGTTTGTGTGAATTTTAGAGGTGCAACAGAATTGTTCTTTTACAGTTGGAGCAATATTTATAAAACCATTGTTACTTACGGCCGGTCTCAGTAAAGCTGTGATTCCGCAGGACGCGACAGACGGCAGACGGCAAGTGCCGCGGCGGCAGACGGCACTACAATGCAGTTTTAAACTGTATGAGACCGAATCCGCACACGAGTGACGTCCAGCCGGGCGTCATTTGCCGTCGTGTGCGGAATCGCTCTCATACTATTTAATACTGCATAATAGTGCCGACAGCCGTCTCGGCACATGCCATTGCCGTCTGCCGCCTGCCGCGTTCTGCGGAATTATAGCTTAACTTACTAACAGATAAGATACAGTTATTAAACAAAGTCCTCCGCCACGTTTGCACGCGATAAACTCAATAACTATTGAATGGATTTCAATGAAATTACGTATGGAGACAGTTTGAGATCCTAGGAAGGTTTTAAGCTTTTTATTTCGGTAAAACTCTTTCACACGGGCGAAGTCGTGAGGAAAGCTAGTTAATTATATGATATCTAATATCTCAGCGCGACGATTGTTACTATTAAAATTGGTTACACACGGTGACGTCAGAATTTGCTATTACTCTTTGACAGCTACCACTTCCACCAACCATATTTCAAAGCGTTATAATTTACTATTGACTGAAAAATATATTATTCCGTTAGATTTAGGATGTCCATCCATTTTTATGAATGTATTAAAAACTAGCTTTTGCCCGCGGCTCCGCCCGCTTTAAAAAGTTTTTCCGGAATAAAAGTCCCGCTTTATATTTTCCCGGGATAAAAAGTAGCCTATGTGTTAATCCAGGACATGATCTACCCGTGTGCCAAATTTCATTGAAATCCGTTCAGTAGTTTTTGCGTGAAAGACGAACAAACATCCTTACATCCATACATCCAAACATCCAAACATCCATACATTCTTACAAACTTTCGCCTTTATAATACTAATAGGATTAAAAAATTTCAACTACTATTCAATCTATCTATAGTTTATGGACAGCTGCATCGCCCACAGGCGTGCGATATGTAGCCAATTTGATCTTTGGACGAGCTGATTGCTCGTCACCCAGTTGGGCTGAATAAAAACTACTTAAATGCTACAAAAAATTACTTACTGGGCAGGCATTCGACCGCCACCACACCCTGCGAACAAGATAACACAAAATTACAACACAATCACAAAATATTTTACCGACTGCCTCGATGGCGTAGTTGTATTATGGTATGATTGCAATGCTGAGGTCTCGGGTTCGATCCCCGGGTCGGGCAAAGTGATATTGAGTTTTTCTATTCAGTATCAGCTCGGAGTCTGAAATTTGTGCCCTATCACATCATGGGATGGAGTAATGGCGAAAAGTGGATGTACTAGTTGCGCCTCTGCCTACCCCTCCGGGGACAATAGGCGTGAGTGTGTATACACACACACACACTCAGCGCGTGAGTGTATATGTATATGTATGTAATCACAAAATATAGTTTATATTATTAGAGGGGCAAGATGTTAAGCCGGTAAGGAGGTTTGTACTTCGTAAACAACAGTGGGAGAAAACATAATTGCAATTTAATTACAAAATTATCAGTCATTAGAAAGGCAAGGCGTAAAATTGTAAAGCAGTTACCTGCCTTTAATGTGTTATTTTATTGCTTCTGAATGACTTAACGAGTATGCCGTTCGCCTGATCCGTTCCATGATGTGATAGGGGGCGAGCCTATCGCCATATCGGTCACAAATTACAGACTCCGGGCTGATATTGAGTAGAAAAACCCAATATCACTTTACCCGGGCATCGAACCTGGGACCTCAGCACTGCTCAGTGCGGCAACTTCGTAGCTCAGCCCTAAGTCACCGCTCAGAGCGACAACTTCGTAGCTCAACCCTAAGTCACCGTTTAAAGCACTTCGGAGCGCAGCCCTAAGTCACCGCTCAGAGCGACAACTTCGTTGCTCAGCCTTGAGTCACTGCTTAGAACAGTAATTTCATAGCTCAGCCCTAAGTCACCGCTCACAGCGACAGTTTCATGATTTACCCATAAGTCATCGCTCGGGGCGACAACTTATTAGCTCAGCCCTAGATCACCGCTCAGAGCAGCAATTCCATGACTTAGCCGTAAGTCACCGCGCAGAGCGAAAAATTCTGAGCCAAGCGGTGAGTGAGCAACACAGATGTACGGAAGAATAAGGTACCCTTCACTGTGTTGCAGCTAGTGGCGTCGCTACACAGAGTACGTGGCATTAAAACTGCTAAGCCCTTGTGTAGATGAGTCGGTATATTTCTGATAGGACTTTAGTTGCAGTTATTATGGGAAAGGAGTTTGCGAACGGAGTTTTAAGCGGTAAATAGTAGTAAAAGGTACTCACCAACACCAAAGCGAGAACTATCAAGCTACGCATGATGTAGTTTGTAAAATTCTGAAAATGTCTCCATTTATATATGCAGCGCCATGGGGCAGACAAATAAATTAATCAATTAATTCAAAAAGCTGTTTAAACAATGTTATTTATAATTATAGTAAATTTTGGTTCCGGATCTTACGAAAGAGTTTTTGAAAGTGTCAGCAGTAAACAGAAAACGCTCAACGGAATTCGTCAACACATATAGATTAGAAATATTAGAAGCTAATACATCGCACCTTTAGGATGAAAACGACACAATTCAAAAAGATAGAAAATTGAGTTATCGTCATAAAATTACTTAAAACGCAGTTCTCAATACAATAATAGTTCAAACACAGCCATATTCAAGCATGAAAAGAACAAAACTGTTATATCGGTCCATTTTTTACTATGAAATCCTCCTAGCCAGTTTCGGCCACGGCGGCCAATCTCAACGGAGATCAGCCAGGTACGCAGGAGATATTATAGTGCACAAGTGTGTGCGCAATACGCAGGTGCACTCGCTATTCCTTCACTCTCATAGTTCGGTGAGACGGCAATCCGACATGACCGGAGAGAGATCAGGCGCAGGACCAACGGCTTTACGTGCTTTCCGAGGCACGGGGGTATCACACCGCCAACTTCCTGACTCCGAGCTGCGACTGAGTAAATTTTAAGATGGAAAAACCCAGTCACATTTTTTTTGGCTCGACCCGGGATTCGAACCCAGGACCTCAGCGCGCAAATCGTACTCGTAATGCGTACGCAATACCACTACGCCACCGAGGCAGTCAAATTTTTTTACTATACTTTTATACATAAGGGGTTAGTTTTTAGTCATTTAAAAATGACATCTCAGTTTTCTATTTTTTGAATTGTGTCGTTTTCATCCTAAAGGTGCGACATAGTCGATGTGTAGTCTGCCAATCTGCAGAGGATAGCGTGATGGACTAAGGCTTTTTTTTTTTTTTTTTTGTTGACGCGGAGAAAGTGACTTAGGTATTACTACCGCCCAGTGTTCAAGGGGAACGACTGAGCGGTTATATTGGGTTCACCGTGCCTTACGACCCCACGTTGAGCCGCCCGGAGAGATGGAAAACGTCGGGCGACCGCCGGGCCGAGTCCCTAACATATGTACACGGCACGGCATACCAACTAAAACTCCGCGGTGACCATCTTCGCCGCGCCTAAACCCTCTCAGTAGAGGAAGTCCGTGCAGCACTGGGCAGTATAAAACAGGGCTGGTACGGTATGGTACATGGCCAATCGAAGAATGAGTTCATACTCATATTATTATGTTGTGCTCGCAGCTTCGCTTGCATTAAAGTCTTTCTTAAAAATGACTGCCTCGGTGGCGTAGTTGTATTACAGTACGACTGTAAAGCTGAGGTCTCGGGTCCGATCCCCGGGTCGGGCGAAGTGATATTGAGTTTTTCTATTCAGTATAAGCCCGGAGTCTGGAATTTGTGCCAGATATGGCGATAGGCTCGCCCCCTATCACATCATCGGAATAACGGCGAAAAGTGGGTGCACTAGTTGCGCCTCTGCCTACCCCTTCGGGGATAATAGGCGTGAGTGTGTGTGAGTGTGTTATAAATATAAAGGACATGTCCGCTTTTAAAGTGGGTACTGGGCCTCAAAATCAAACCAGGCTAAAACTTTAGGGATATTATATAGTCACTAGTAGTGCTTACGGCTCCGCCCGCGTGAAAAAGTTTTTCCGGGACAAAAATATTTTCCCGGGATAAAAAGTAGCCTATAGCACTCAGGAGTTATGTAGCTTCCTATTAGTGAAAGAATTTTCAAAATCTGTTCAGTAGTTCCTGAGATTGGCGCGTTCAAACAAACAAACAAACAAACTCTTCAGCTTTATAATATTACTAGCTTTTGCCCACGGCTTCGCCCGCGTCAATAAGTTTTTCCGGGCTAAAAGTACATACATAAAAACCTTCCCGTTGAATCACTCTATCCAACACATTTATTTGGATAAAGATTAATATTATGACGTTGATACAACTCTTAACAAATAATGCATTAATTTCGACCAAATTTGATTACCATAAAAACGGTTCTAGAGAGTTAATCTTAAAAGATAGACACATACTGCCGCGGACATTTTTTTAGATCATTTCAAGAGGAATAATTCTTTCATACATATATTTTTGGTATCTTGAACCGTTTTCGCAGCGCATGCAATGGAAGCCCTCAAGGATGAATAATTTTCCCCGTTTTTTTCACATTTTCCATTATTTCTTCGCTCCTAATAGTTGCATCATGATGTTATATAGCCTAAAGCCTTCCTCGATAAATGGTCTATTCAATACAAAAATAATTTTTCAATTCGAACCAGTAGTTCCTGAGATTAGCGCGTTCAAACAAACAAACAAACAAACAAACAAACTCTTCAGCTTTATAATATTAGTATAGATAGTATAGATTCTATATGGAGCTTGGATCCATTCATATTTTTAGACCCCTCCATTAATAACTAACTTTTTAAAAACGTTTATATTATGTTTCGTTTTTAAGCAAAATAAAGTTAGCAGTGTGCATGCACTGTTGTGTTTCGGTTTGAAGGACATTGTAACCAGTGTAACTATTGGACATAATGAGACTTAACATCCTTTATCTCAAGATGACGAGCGCAGTGGAATGCCACACATAGGTAACTTTGTAACTCAAGGTGCTGGATGGTGTTGCTACTGTTTACCTATGGGTGGTCGTATCGCTTACCATCAGGCGAACGGGATGCTCGTCTCGTCTTTCAAAGCAATAAAAATAAAGCTATTATAGTGCACAAGTGTGTGCGCAGTACACAGGTGCATTCGCTATTCCTTCACTCTCATAGTCCTGTGAGACGGCAATCTGACATGACCGGAGAGAGTCACATACCTTCCAAATTCTCATAAGGAACTTCTTAGGTATGCAGGTTTCCTCACGATGTTTTCCTTCACCGTTAAAGCGAACGATAATTGATAAACAATACACACGTAACTTCGAAAAGTCAGAGGTGTGTGCCTTGGGTTTCGAACTTCCGGACATTGTCTCGGCAGACCGTTCCATTCCCAACTAGGCTATCGTCCACTTACCATACACTTATCTCGTTGAAAATAACACTTTTGTTATTTCAACGTATACAACGGTGGTGGTAGGACTCTCATATGTAAGAGTCCGTCTGGGTGGGTACCACCGCAATGTTTATTTCTACCGCCAAGCAGCAGTGTGCATGCACAATTGTGTGTCGGTTTGAAGGGCATTGTAGCCAGTGTAACTACAGGACATAATGAGACTTAACATCTTATGTCCCAGGATGACGATCGCAGTGGAATGCCACACAGTACTTTGTAAATAAAGGTTCTAGATGGTATTTCTACTGCTTATCTTTCCGCATTTATCATTAATGGTTTTCAAAAAACACAGAAGGAACCCAAATCAAACGCAATAACAAAATTTGCCAAACTATCTTAATATGGAAAAAACATCGAATAATTCATTATTTCACTTTCCGTCATGTAATTTATGAGTTTAAGACAAACACAGGTGTGTTCACTTCATTATCTACTTTCTTCTACGTAGTACTTTAATTTATGAAATATAATTTGAAATTATATAATTAAAAGTGTTGATGCCAATGGAAAACGATCTCCTGGCTCCAATGCTACAATGTTATATCCACTATGCTCTTTTTGGACCTTTCATTTTTCTAGTTTGTGTAAATGAATTACCTTATTTGTTTATTTACACTTTTTATACAACAAGTATAAAGGCGGACTTAATGCCGTAGGCATTTTCTACCAGCCAACCTTCAGGTGATGCAGAGACAAAACAAGGTAGGTGTACACAACGCGAGAAGGTAGTGAACAAAACATTAACATAGTAGAGACTAATCATATTAATAAATATAAGATATAAAATAACACGATTACATACTGAAAAATAGAAAAAAGGAATACAACAAAAGATAAATATAGATAAGTATTATATACATACATGCATACATACATAATATATTAAACATATGATATTAGCTGACGTGTTGAAAAGATTCTGCCAAACTATCAAGGAGCAGTCTTCGAACCCTTGTTTTATAACCAACCCGTGTAGTGGTAGATCTTATTTCGGAAGGGAGCGCGTTCCACAGGAGAATGGCCTGAACGTGAAAAGAAGAGTGGATGAAATCAGAGGTATGTGGAGGACATTTGAGAAGAAGATTATTTGAAGAGCGAAGATTCTTATTACCACCAAGGTACTGGAAGTGGAGAGATAGATAAGAAGGTTGAGAAGGAGACTTGAGAAGCGAAAATAGTGTTGAGAGTGCACGCCATATTCGTCGCTCACGAATTGGTAACCACTTCAGTTGAGAGCGATAGATAGACACGTGATCGTATTTGCGAAGATTGAAAATGAATCGAATGTAGTTATTGAGAAGATGGTTGAGTTTATTGAGTTGATCTGCATTCAGGTACAAAAAGCACACATCACCATAGTCGAATAACGGAAGGATTACAGATTGCACTAGCATTGTCTTAGTCTTTATGGGGAGAAAATTTTTAAAGCTGTAGAGAGCACAGAGAGCACCGGTGACTTTCCGACTAACAAAAGTTACCTGGGTCTGCCAGCTCAGATTGGAGTCGATGTGTATGCCAAGGTTCTTAACATAGGTTATTGACTGCCTCGGTGGCGCAGTTGTATTGCGTACGAGTTACGAATACGATTTGGGCGCTGAGGTCCTGGGTTCGAATCCCGGGTCGGGCCAAAAAAACTTTGTGACTGGGTTTTTCCATCTTAAAAAAATTACTCAGTCGCAGTTCGGAGTCAGGAAGTTGGCGGTGTGATACCCCCGTGCCTCGGAAATCACGTAAAGCCGTTGGTCCAGCGCCTGATCTCTCTCCGGTCATGTCGGATTGCCGTCTCACCGAACTATGAGAGTGAAGGAATAGCGAGTGCACCTGTGTATTGCGCACACAATTGTGCACTATAATATCTCCTGCGTACCTGGCTGATCTCCGTTAAGATTGGCCGCCGTGGCCGAAATTGGCTAGGAGGATTTCATAACATAGGTGCACCAAGGGATGACGGTGCCGTTAAAAATGACTGCTGGACAAGTCGTTAGGTCCACTCTGCTCATCGTCCTCGAGCTGCCTACAACGATGGCTTGACATTTAGTGGGATTAACCGTGAGTCCAAAGGAGTCCGACCAACTTTTAATGTGCACTATGTGATATGATACGCACACTGAAGGTTTTGGGTAATGAGGTTAATAAATATAGAAAATAGCAAAGGAGATAGTATGCCACCTTGAGGGACACCACAACCGATGTCGCACCAACTAGATGAGGATCCATCAATGCGCACCGACTGCTGGCGTCCTTGAAAATAAGATGAGAACCATTCAAGTGCCACATGAGAAACCAAAAGATGGGAGAGGATTGCTAGAAGGATTTCGTGCCTGACGGTATTAAAGCCGTTTGAGAAATCAACCAAAGCCAGTACAGTGAATTTAGTATCTTCCATAGCCGCCCTAATATCGCCAGTCACTTTAAGGATCGCGGAAACGATGCTGTGCCCAGGTCTGAAGCCAGATTGCATAGCGCTCAAGAGGCTATTTAGATGCACATGGTCTGACAACTGCTTGTGTACACAAGCCTCAAGCACCTTGGAGAGGAAAGGAAGGATAGAAATGGGACGAAAATGGTTCACAAGCGAGGGATTATGGACTATGGGGAGAGGTCAACTTCTACAAAAGCTTTCCGCCACAAGGACGGGAAACAACCTGTATTAAGGGAAACATTAATCATGTGGGTAAGGGGTGGTAGAACAAAATCTAGGATAGGAATAAGCATACGACGACTAATGTCATCGCAGCCTGTGGCGTTAGATTTTATAGCCTTAATTATCTTTTTGATTTCAACCTGTGACACTGAAGAAAACTTGAAAGGAATAATATTAGGGCTGGGAAGACTGGCTAGAAAATCCAAGGTGCTACGTCTGGTTTGGAGATCAAGCGTAGTTGCAGTGGAGAAATGGCGATAGATGTTATGTTATGTTATTTGTTTACGGTCGCTCTCGGAAATTGGTACACTTTTCCCTTACCAATACCGAGAGTTCCTAAGAATTTCCAAATATTGGCTGGAGAAGATGAGGAAATGTTATTGAAAATATGGTGACGCTTAGCGTTACGCACCATCTGGTTACACCGATTTCTCGCAGACTTAAACAGACATCTGTGGGCTTCTGAGCGATCCCTTTTGTAGACACGAAAAGCCCGATCTCTACGCCTCATCGTCATTCGTACACCACGTGTTATCCAAGGAGCGTGAGGACGCTTCAATTTGATTTTTTAAAGGGAGCATGGACATCATGAAGCGCTTGGACGTTGTCATTAAAAAATGTTGACCTTTTCAACCTGTTTATCAATTATCGTTCGCTTAAACGGCGAAGGAAAACATCGTGATGAAACCTGCATACCTAAGAAGTTCTTTACAAGCATTTCGAAGATATGTGAAGTCTACCCGCACTAGGCCAGCGTGGTGGACTAAAGGCCTAAACCCTCTCAGTAGTAGAGGAGGCCCGTCGCAGCAGTGGCCAGTATATAATACAGGGCTGATTGCATTGCATTTCATTACAGTATTAAATAAAGTTTGATTCAATTTTAAGTATTTTTTTCTTTTTAGAGCATTTAAATAAAAGCTTGTTTAAAAAAATACTTTTTATTTATTACTAGCTTTTGCCCGCAGCTCCGCCCTCGTTAAAAAGTTATTCCGCGATAAAAGTCCCGCTTTATATTTTCCCGGGATAAAAAGTTTCCTAAGTTGAAAGGAAATCGTCTGTCTTGGTATGGACATGTGAGGAGAAGGGATGAAAGGCATGTAACCCAACGAGTGATGAATTTGAGTGTTGATGGATGGCGAGGACGAGGACGACCAAGGAAGAGGTGGATGGATTGTGTAAGAGATGATATGAAAGAAAAGGGCGTGAATGACTTGATGACAAAAGATAGAGGAGAATGGATGAGAAAAACATGTTGCGCCGACCCCAAGTAATTTGGGACCAGGGCAGGAAGATGATGATGAAAAAGTTTCCTAAGTGTTAATCCAGGATATAATCTACCCTTGTTCCAAATTTCATCGAAATCCGTTCCGTAGTTTTTTCGTGAAAGAGTAACATACATATATCCATTTTTACAAACTTTCGCGTTTATAATATTAGTAGTATTATGCTCACGTGTCCCGTGCAATGTGCATGTGAGCTGTCTCGGTGTGGAGCTGCAGTCTGCGCTAGTGTGTAATAGGTATGGTTAATAATTATTCGCGCCATTCGCCATTCGCCATTTCAACGTATTACGTAGGTAAACGCTACAAGACTGCATATCCACAAACAATACTATGAAATTCATATTATATTCCATCTTTTCAACGTTATGTTTTAGTTTTTAATTTAAGTATGTTGTCTTTGTACACCTTAGACTATTTAACCAATGGACACGATAATAATATGGCAATAATACGCAATTTTTCTGCCAATCCTGACGGGGGGCGAGGTAGACAAGGATAGCACACATTTAACAAAAAAAATCCACACGTGCATGGCTGAATATAAGGTCGCTTTTTACACAATAACGCAATAAAAAACGTAATTTCTGTGGAACACCGCTTAATGTCATTATTGTAGAAAGTAATGACAGCGATCGCAAGTCACATAGGTTTAATAAAAGTTTATGACCAGCTGCGCATGTATGGCCAACGGAGGGTTCGCCCGGTCATCCCATCTCCTTTGCATTGCTAGATACTCGAAGGTGCACACCCATGAGTAGCACACAATTATCAGATGTTGTACTTTATTGTTTTAATACTATGTACTGATGTTCGTGTGCCTTATAAAAATAAATTATATATATAAAAATGAATCCCCATTTTCCTTGGTCACGGCATCATGCGTGAACGGCTGGACTGATTTCGTTATTTTTTTTATGTGTTTGTTATTGTCAGAATCAGATTCTTATGAAAGAAAAAAATAAGAAAATTGCGCGGAAAATTAGATACATACATACATACATATACACTCACGCCTGTTATCCCCGAAGGGGTAGGCAGAGGCGCAACTAGTGCACCCACTTTTCACCATTATTCCGTCCCATGATGTGATAAGGGGCGAGCCTATCGACATATCGGGCACAAATTCCAGACTCCGAGCTGATACTGTATAGAAAAACTCAGTATCACTTTGCCCGACCCGGGGATCGAACCCGAGACCTCAGCTTTGCAGTCGTACCGTAATACAACTACGCCACCGAGGCAGTCTAGGAAAATTAGATAATCTAAGAATACTTAACCAATAAGCTAACAATGTAACTTTAGCGCTTTCAAGACAATATAAACTTTTTTAATTCAACCTTATGGCGTTTGACATAACATTTACAGAATGTGTGCTGCAAATATCGTCAAAGAGGTTATCATAATTCTTCTGTGCGCGTGTATGTCTCAGAAGTTCTCCTAAACGGCTGGGCCGATTTTAATATTTTTTGTGTATCAGATGGATTCGAGAATGGTTTAGTTAACAATTGGATCCGGTAGGTAGCGCTATACTTGGATTCTAGGATTTTTTTTTTCATTTCAGTGCAGGTCAACGTCTGTCGGGGCTGTTAGTAAAAAATAAATGAACTCATCCAACAAGCCGGCATAATTGTATCGAAGGGCGAGGAATAAACATCTCTCTCTCGTTACTCTCGAGATAAGATACACTTTTCCGGCACAAAACATTGAACCTGTTCAAATATAAATTGACGTCAGCGAAATTAAATTTAAACAGGCATTCGTATTTTGAAATTATTTAATTATGGTATTTGTTCTTTTCATGCGCACTCACATTTTTCAATTTCGCATATATACATAACTGAATAATAAGTAATAATTCTTTATAAATAGCGGCCAACCCTGGCTTCGCACAGGTAGCAAAGCATAATGTATGCCGACATTTATTTTTCTGTGGTACAAAATATTTATGAATTATACACAAAAACCTTCCTGTTGAATGACTCCGTCCATTGGTGTAAGACGTAGGAAAATCCGTTCGGTAGTTCTACAGTACAGAGTTTATCGAGTTAAGAAAATCAGATGCGATACTTCGTTTCACTTCGGGGGACTTCGCTTCATAATATTTTTTTTGACATTGAATGACGAGTCGAGTATGCCGTTCGCCTGATGGTAAGCGATACGACCACCCATAAACAGTAGCAACACCATCCAGCACCTTGAGTTACAAAGTACTGTTTGACATTCCAATGCGCTCGTCATCCTGAGATATAAGATGTTACGTCTCATTATGTCCTGTAGTTACACTGGCTACAATGTCCTTCAAACAGAAACAAAACAGTGTATGCACACTGCTGCTTGAAGTGCCTTATTTCATCCATTTTGCATGGGGTTAGATCGTCGTGTGACGATCTAGCTCCCATTTCGGGCGTCGTAAACATTTTTACGGAAACGCAACTAATATCAACTTGTAATATTAAAAAAAAAGTAATATTAGGGTCTACAGTGGATCACGTATTTGACAAGAATGTGAAAGAAGAACCACACTGCCTTCAGGAGTTAAAAAAAACCCGGATTGGTGTTTTCTCATTTTGTACTGCACCAAAATTATAAAAAATTATATTTACAACCCCTGTCTTCTTTGATGTGCCGGAATAGCCCCCGAAAATGTTATTTGCATATAAAAGGGGAACAAGACCTTATTTTTAAGATGTTTTTGTTTATTATCGACTGTCTCTCATGGTTGTATAATCTAATCGCATGTATGTGTCAAATAACGAGTGATTTCCATGTAATCAACCCATATGACGGATTTTCCCGTTTTTGAAAGGAAAATCCGTCTAGTAGCCAAGTTTTAAAAAAGTTAGTTAGTAGGTATATCTTTATTCTAAAGATAGTTATAGGTACGTTAAACATTCATATAGGTGAAAAGACAAAATGTTATTGAAATATGGGTCAACCAACTTGAGGTAGGTATGCAAAAACTATGCCGGAATTAGCCCCTCTGACCTTATTTTGTATCTTGTATTTATATTTCAGATACTTGTATATAATAGATACAACACATCTCTGCTCAGGATGACGAGCGCAGTGGAATGCCACACAGTCCCTAGTTAGTTAAGGTGCTGGATGGTGTTGCTACTGTTTATGGGTGGTCGTATCGCTTACCATCAGGGGAACGGCATGTTTGTCGCGTCATACTATGAAACGAAAAAAAGTAAAAATAAACTAAAAATGACATTAATGTTGTCATGTCTCATTAGCATTATTGAAAGTCACGTAATTTCTAGAAAGAAGGAAAATATACATCTATACTAATATTATAAAGCTGAAGAGTTTGTTTGTTTGTTTGAACGCGCTAATCTCAGGAACTACTGGTTCGAATTGAAAAATTCTTTTGTGTTGAATAGATCATTTATCGAGGAAGGCTTTAGGCTATATAACATCACGATGCAACTATTAGGAGCGAAGAAATAATGGAAAATGTGAAAAAAACGGGGAAAATTATTCATCCTTGAGGGCTTCCATTGCGTGCGCTGCGAAAACGGTTCAAGATACCAAAAATATATGTATGAAAGAATTATTCCTCTTGAAATGATCTAAAAAAATGTCCGCGACAGTATATGTCTATCTTTTAAGATTAACTCACTAGAACCGTTTTTATGGTAATCAAATTTGGTCGAAATTAATGCATTATTTGTTAATAGTTATATCAACGTCATAATATTAATCTTTATCCAAATAAATGTGTTGGATAGAGTGATTCAACGGGAAGGTTTTTATGTACATTTAGCCCGCAAAAACTTATTAACGCGGGCGAAGCCGTGGGCAAAAGCTAGTTTATTAATAAAATGCATAAATTATAAAAGTATTTGACTATGACGTAGTAAGTCAATATTTAAAAAATATATTGTTCGGAAATGCTAACTGTAACACAGACCTGACGTGTCCTTTCTCGAGCATTCTGTTATACATACATTTTAGGTTATTAATATAGTCAAACCATAAGGGAGAGTTTAAGGGACCGTAATCTCTTTATCTCTTATGGAGGTACATAAATAGGGTTACCGTACATATACTCGCGCACTTCATCCCCAAGAGGGTAGGCAGAGGCGCAACTAGTGGACCCGTTTTTCGCCATGTGTATTCCATGATTTTTTTTTTGTTAATGTCCCTACTGCCAGTAGCCTGACGCGAGTCGGCTTTTCTGGCCACACCGGTCTTTACGTTGAACGCAGAAGGCGCTCGCAACCCTTTGAATTAAGTGACCATGCTGAGGGCAACCCACTAACGAGTTACGAACCTCGGCTCAGGAGTCAGGACGGACACAGAGAGAGGATGATGATTGTTTTTTTTAGGCCTAATCCTATTAGATTGTGTTGTCATCGGCACGCGGGCCGGAACTGCTAGGGAGGTCGGGGGGGTGGAGGGGTGACGGGGAACGCGGCGAGGACGGAACTGCGGTCTTGTGGAGTGTCGTAGTTTCAAGAACTCGTTCTTACGGCGGATGGCCAGAGTGATTTCGTCCTCTGGATCGGTTAATACGGAACGCGGCCGTCTCCATTTGGCGCGGTCGAATGGAGAGATTCCATGATGTGATGGGGGCGAGCCTATCGCCATATCGGGCACAAATTCCAGACTACGGACTGATACTGAATAGAAAAATCCAATATCACATTGCCCGACCTGAGATCGAACCCGAGGCCTCAGTGTTGCAGTCGTACCATAATACAACTGTGCCACCGAGGCAGTCAGGTCAGATTTTTCAGAAAAATGTCTTTCTAAATTAGGTATAACTGAGAACCATCTTGATCACCTCAACTTTCAAACAAAAAAGCACATCGAAATCGGGCCATTTGTTTCGGAGCTACGATTCCACAGACAGACATACGGATACAAACCTCAAACTTATAACAATCCTCATTTTTCGTCGGGGTTTAAAAATGCCAAAAAGCAATTAAAATATGTTGATCCGATGGCTCCCAAAGTTGAAGAATGTCTAAAAATTTCATTAAAATCGCTCCAGCTGTTATGAAGTCCCTATATAGGGAACTTACACTCCTTTATTTTAATACATGTAAATTTCCAAAAAACATTGCGACTGGGTTCTTACATCTTAGAATATTATTCAGTCGCAGCGCGGTCAGGAAGTTGGCGGTGGAATCCCCCCCCCCCCCCCCCGAAACACACACTCACGCTGTTTATCCCGAAAGGGGTAGGCAGAGGCGCAACTAGTGCACCCACTTTTCGCTGTGCGTATTCCGTCCCATGATGTGACAGGCGGCGAACCTATCGTCATATCGGGTACAAATTCCAGACTCCGAGCTGATACTGAATAGGAAAACCCAATATCACTTTGCCCGACCCGGGGATCGAATCCAAGACCTCAGCATTGCAGTCGAGCCGTAATACAACTACGCCACCGAGGCAGTCACAGTGTGCTACTCCCATGGCTAGGAAATGTCTGCCGTCTCACCGGACTGTGAGAGTGAATAGCGAGTGCAGGTCTGTGTATTGCACACACTTGTGCACTATAATATCTCCTACGTCGTCTGATCTCCGTCAAGATTGGCCGCCGTGGCCGAAATCGGCTAGGAAAGGATTATGTAAATTTGTGAATAACTACCTAAATCGTACTAATAAGTTACCGCAAGTAAAAATCCCTTGAGTAGTTTGATATCAATGTCGAAAATTGGCGTAAATATAAAAACCTATTATCAACCTTATAGATTATAATATATTTCAAAATATATTTTAAAGACTGTGTCAATTATTTTCATAAGTTAAACAAGAATCATTCATTAAATGCGTCAATTATATTGAAACAATTGTGTTCCCAATGTACTTGTATAATAACTCTTTGGTGTGTATTAACCTTCATTGTGCAGCGCCATCTATTAAGTGAGTTTGGAAGCATCGTTTTAGTTTCAAAGTGTGCGCTTAGAGAGAAATCGGTCAATGTCAAATATCGATGTGTTGAAAATAGTCCTTATTCTGAGGTTGAAAAGGACTCAGATTGCGTCACCAGATGACAGAGCTTACAACGTGCACGTTCCATATATTAATGGAATCTAATACAGCTGCATTGTGTTACATCTCTGCCTCCTACCTCTGAAAAGGTATTTATAAGGATATCATGATAATAAATAAAATCAACAAGATATTGTAAACATTTATTTTCAATCTAGGTAGAGTCTGGCTACTGAAAGTTGATACTGAAAAAGCGTGGCAAATTTAAAAAATATCAGTTGGGCAGCCCCATTATTAGAACATTTGGAACAACCTACTTTGATACTTTAATATTTTTATATTGAAATTTATTGATGTAAAAATTTAAAATACATGGTATGTGGGAAGATTTTTTAAGCTACTAGGAAATACGTTCTTTATAGGTCGGTTTGTTGGGTACTACGTTTAGAGTGCAAGGTGTGACATAGGAACATAACATACAGGGTCATTTTTACATTGCGTTACTAAATGAAACCACATATTCATGTTTACCACTGCTAACACCTTGCCAAAAAAAAAAATCATTCATGAATAATGAATATTTTCGCTAAAAATCCCGGTTGTAGTTTTCCAATTTTTTGATAATTTTGTAGTTAAGTGCGAATATGCAGTGTGCGTAAGTGTATTTCTGACTGAAAGTGTATTGTTGCTGCTGCGAAGAACTCTCTTAGAACAGTAGTAGTGGCATAAGGGCATGTTAACTTAGAGTTGCTTTTTTTATATTTATTTTGTTGGAAAATTACGCTTTTTTATTTTAAACTTAATGGAAAGTGTTATTTTCAACGAGATAAGTATGTGGTTTCATTTAATAACTCAATGTCAAAATTACCCTGTGTACAAATAAACATTACCCTCGTTGGGCAGGGTAGGATAAAACATAATTATTTATAAAATGTGACTGGAGCAATTTGTATCCACAAGAAAAACAAAATAATTATTAAAATTATCATTTATTAATTCATTCATTATAATCAATATCTCAATCAAAAAATTCTGCTTCAAAAGATTCGTCAGAGCCACTTGTGTCATTGTCATTTCTAACATTAATTTTAAATGTTTCCCAATGATTTTCGGGACATGGCGACAACTTTTTATTTCTAAGAATTTATATTTATTGTTTTATTTCTGCTATTACTACTTGACATTGGCGAAATCACCGATAGATAATCGGTGGAAGCCATAATTTAAATGAAGAAGAAATGATTTTCGGTAATCCTATCACTTTCTTTGTATTTTTCTTCAATGTAGTATGGAATAAATAAAGCTATATTATTATTATTTCTCATGGAAGCAGATTATCAGGATAAAAAGTACTTTTTAATATGTGTTAATCCAGATCTACCCGTGTGCCAAACATCCAAATCCGTTCAGTAGTTTACTTCTAACAGACATACAAATTAACATCTAAATATATCATAAATTGACACTGTCAGTAATGTTCCTCAATTCAGAGGAATCAGTTGCAATTATTAAAAAAATAAAATAAAAATATCACAGAACGTTCGTATTTATAATATTAGTAAGATTGGTACATTTCTATGAAAAAAAATTACAGCCTTCAATGTTAGCGATACATAAATATTAATTTATTTACTTTCTCGTGGTTTCGGCCGCGGGAAGTTTTTCCCGGATAAAGTCCCACTTTATATTTTTCCGGGATAAAAAGCCTATGTTACTGATAATGTAGTTTTATATTGGTGAAAGAAATTAAAATTGGTCCAGTAGTTTTTGAGTTTATACAAACAAACAAAAAATCAAATATTTCCACTTTATAATATTAGTATAGACATAGGAAGATTATTTACATTCTACACTATAATAAGTTTTGTATTCCGTAATATGCCCTTTATTAAATAAATAAATTAGCTACCCATTTATATACCCCAACCATTCTTAATTATACCAGTATTTTACTTTCCCATTGCCGCATGGGCCTCTACTAAAAGTTTAGCTTAATCCACGATGCTGGAATTCGGGCAGACTTCAAACACGAAATTCTTGTAGAATTTTCAGGAATGTAGTTTTCCTCACGATATTTTCCTTCACCGTTGAAGCGAATTAATAATACACCAACTACACAAAAAAATATATAAATAGAAATTGTACTAAATGATCTACATTTTTTTCTTCAAAGCCTTGAAACGACGTATTCGGGCTGAAACAAAAAAAATGAAATAAGTCGTAAACCCCGGCTCGACCGGGGTTGTGCCTGTAGACGTAGGTTTTATATCCGGTTTCAAATAGGCACAATAGGATAGTTTCCTATGTTTGATTTTGTACATTATTTTATATGTCACAGAAATTAATACGAAAAATAAAATCTGTGAAATCAGCATCAAAATTGGTTGAAAAACATAGCAGTTATTCATATTTGAAATATTGTTGGGAGCTAAAATGGGGGCGTGGTGGGGATATCGCGCTTTTTTTTATGGCATCGAATAACGAGACCAGCATGCTGTTCGCCAAATGCTAGGCGATACGACCACCCATAAACATTAGAAATACCATCCAGCACCTTGAGTTACAAAGTACTGTGTGTCATTCCACTGCGCTCGTCATCCTGAGACATAAGATGTTAAGTCTCATTATGTCCTGTAGTTACACTGGCTACAAAGCCCATCAAACTGAAACACAACATGTGCATGCACACTGCTACTCGGTAGAAATAGACATTGCGGTGGTACCCACTCAGACGGACTCCTACCACCAGTAACAGCTGTATTCTTCTCACGCGCGTAGCATTATGGCTTTCGTTATAGACGTCATTTATTATAGCTTGCATTTAGATTTTTTTTTCCGCTAGATTTAGGATGACTTAATTTTTTTTTATAAATTTAATTAAAAAAAGCAACTACCCTATTATGCCGATTCGCGAGGAATAATCATCGCTTGTCAGACGACAGTATCTGGACCCAACTCTGTTTACCATCACGGGCAGTGGGTTCACTCTGCCGAGCAAGTATAAAACAGTGGGTGATATTCCGAATTCAGGATTTTTCACCATGCAAAACGAAACAGCAAGCTACCAATTTGTAAAAGTCAGTGGTAATACCCCAGTCGAGCCGAGCCGCGACATACAAAATTACCATAGTAACATACCAATAAGAGTTATTTTTGAACACGATCTTCGCTATCAGGCCCATGTCTGGCAATATGTAAAGCCTTACAAAACTGAACTCACCGTTACAAACCAATAAGAGTTCTTTTTGAACACCATCCTCGATATCAAACCCATTTCTGACTCTGGAGCTATAGTGTGGAGGTGCAAATGGCGTACGCTGCGGAATGGTGGCCAGTGGTAGCCGAATCTCGCGTCTTCTACTGTTAGGTTGTTTGACGTTAGCAAGTTTTTGGATACCGTTAGCATTTTTTCAACTGGAATGATAAAAAATATTTTTATATATTTATATATAAATTCTAATTCAGTATTAGTCCGGAGTATGGAATTTGTGCCCAATATGGCGATAGGCTCGACCCTTATCAAATCATGGGACCATATACGCACGGCGACGAGTGGGTGCATTAGTTGCACATAGAAAGAAAGAAAGAAATATTTTATTGATGGGACAAACAAATTACAATTTTAAACATAGGAAAAAAAATTATTAAAATAGTATAAATATTGTACCAACAACAGGAACCCTCATTCGGCTCTTTACTTCAGTACGGTCTAACCAATACTGTTGTGCTGATTTTAGATGAGGGACCCAGGTGACATACGGATACCAAGTCGATCAGTATCGATCTATGCCGATTAAATCATTATCATTATATATAATAAAACTAAGTTGATAAAATGTGCGTGTCGATAAAACTTAAAAAGGAGTCCCGGCACGATAAAGGGACTTATATAGTGTGACAGCCCTTTATACCCCCTCAAACAAGAAAGTTCCCGTTTTAACCTAAAGGGCGTGTTTTTAAAGATATAAGGGCTTTTCCAACCCTTCAACTTGGAAATTAAGTATAGTAGCGCCATCTGTTGTCGAGTATTTGTACTTCATGCAGAACAATGATTATTTGGGTTGCATTTCGAAAGGCGCTGCGAGCAATTGCAGCATGTGTAGTAATGGCGCGAAATTTAAAATTCCAATTTCAATAAAGTCTTGAATTACATTTGTTATTATAATAAAGTCATTAAATTTTGTGTATTTATACAGCAGTGGCTAACTTATATTTTGGAGTTAAAGCGACATAATTTTAGTTATTCAAATTAGTTCTGAAAACATTTTAAAATCTAAGTTATTAAATTTCGCGCCCTTACTACGTATGCTACAGCTGCAGAACCTATTGTTACGGCGGACGATAATGTCGAAAACATTTTAGGTGTGAGAAAGAAAATATTCTCAAACTTTCTTGAATACCTTAGAGCCTAGCTCTCTGCATATAACATCCCGGTGTCGACCGCCAGAGTTAGTTCGATTTTAACAGCGAAACAAGTGATTTGAATTTGAAAAAAAAAAAAACATTGTTAAAAATGACGTGTAAAAGTGCCTCTAGGGGCCTAATTACATAATAAATGATTTGAGTTTGAGTTTAAAACGAAAAGGAAAGAAGTTATTATGAAATAAGTCCCCCTATCGCATCTGATTGAACACAATAAACTCAAAATCTACCGAATGAATTTTCATATGTCTTTCACCAATGGACAGAGTGCTTCAAGAGGAAGGTTTGTATATATTACATAAATATTTTGTACGACAGAAAAATACGTTTCGGTTTATATATTATGCTTTGCTACCTGTGCGAAGCCAGGGCGGACCGCTAGTATATGCTAAAATTACTAATGTATAAATAATTAAATTTAAATTCTCTCCCACTCACATACTCACACATCTACCTACCCTTTCAGATAAAAGGCATAAAGTGGACATAACTTAATACCCAGTATCAAATTAAATAATCTTAAACTATTTTTTTGTAACTGTAGAGGTAAATGTTATAAAGATTCAAAAAATGTAGGTGTTTAATAGCCTTCCATTAATTAAGGATTAGAGAACAATTAAGCAATTAATTTTTACTTATGTTTCATTTGTTTGCATTGATACAATGGAATTGAATGATAAGAGAACAATAGAACAAACATGTGATACTTTTACATATGTTCATGCCATCGTAATTTTGAAAGAGTAGGCACTAGGCAGAGGTAAAACAGTAAATATGTTTTCATTATCAATTGACCAAACTTATTTCAATGTTTTGCGTAACGAGACTATCCCGCCCTCACACCCATCACTGCAACTCCTGTAAGGCAGGATCGACCGTTGGACGCATTTTATGACACCAAGCGGTGAAGCTCGGCGAGTCTCTGGAAGCACTAATTAGTCTTAACCCGCAACAAAGTTAATCAGACAGAAGAATAGGGAGGAGTTAGAAATGTTTTGCATTAGATATAAATTTTGGCTATCACTGACACACACACACTCACGTCCATCATTATAGGCATAGGCGCATCTAGTGCACCCACTTTTCGCCTTGCGTATTCCATCCCAAGATTGACAGGGGGTAGCCTATC
Source organism: Lapara coniferarum (assembly GCA_949316025.1). NCBI lineage: Eukaryota > Metazoa > Arthropoda > Insecta > Lepidoptera > Sphingidae > Lapara > Lapara coniferarum. The sequence continues at coordinate 21,196,931 of OX438929.1, forward strand.
GCCATATCAGGCATAATTACAGACTCCGGGCGCGATACTGAATAGCAAAACCCAATATCACTGCCCGAGCTGGGAATCAAACCCGATACCTCAGGTTTGCAGTTGTACCGTGATACAACTATGCCGCTGAGGTAATCTGCTATCAATACCGCACAATTCATTTCTCTAATATTGATCACAGATACGCTTACGATACGATACGATAGTGGACTTATCCACTGTTCAATTTTGTGTCGAAGCCTATTTAGAAGCCATTTTAGGAATGTGCCAAAAAACATGACACAACTCCGTTTTGTTTTATTGAGATTGGTTGAGACTAACACATGACTCATGTATTTGTCTCTTGATCAATCAGAAACATCAAAAACAAACAACATTTTCTTATGAGTTGAGTCTTTTTGCCACATTCCAAGCCACAGAACTTCAAAATAAAATAAAATAAAAATGAATATAAAAAAATAAAATTGCAGTGTGTAACACAATAGTGCCCAACTGAAGCTGCTTGATCAAGGTTCTCAATGCATTGCAAATGCTGAAAGTGCAGTTTACGAGTTTTAATTTTTGAAAAACCAACTTTATCACCTAACTTCATAATTAAAAGTAAATTATTATAGTGTAGTCATGATTTTTTTTATTCAGATAGGAATATTAGTTATGTTTTTTAGGTCTACATTAACTTCTTCAATCAACTTATATGCCTAATGTAATTTAACATGGAGAGAAGTCAGTTTTTCAAGCATATTGAACTAGAGATTTGCTTTAATGGCTAGCTGAGTTATGCAGTCCTGGGAATATTGTGTTATAAAACGAACGGAACCTGGGATTTGATTCTGATGTCCTGGACCACACCTTACCTATATACAGGCTGGAGATAGACAAATACTTAAAGGAAAATAATATTTAAATAAAAAAAGGGAAACCAATATTATAATATCTTTTCATATGCATTATTTATACTAAATCAACACTTTAACAAGTTTATAGTCATCCCGTTATGTGTTAGTAAGTCAGTTACTTTATCTATTTATATTACTGTATTGAACTAGGAATCCTACTCAAAAAATAAGGATTCAACAGGTAAATAAACTGCCTGGCGCCATTGGAGAGATAAAAAAGATATTCCTTTTTTAAAAACTCACCTAGAGGTTTATCGTTGGAAGATAAACTTTTTACATCCTCTATGTGCCTCTTTGGTATCGTCAAAATATGGAATTTGCTCGCTGGCTTAATGTCCCGAAATATGCAAATATCTTCATCTTCGTATAGTATTTCTGTATTTTCTAGTTTGTTTACGATATTGCAAAATATGCAGGACGATATCGGTGGCTGATCCGTCATTTTCAGCTGTGTTGGATAAAAAACTGAAAAAATCAATTTTTATTTTGTTATCACAGGCGCGTTCGGTTTTCAAATGTCAACAGTGATTAGTTTTAGAAGGATGTTCATGAATCATGTTTGTACATGCATATTATATTTAGAATTTTTAGTCGATTTATTCATTTATTTATAATAAGGTACACCTTAATAAAAATGTATGACAAATTTACGGAAAAGCAGATTTTAGGTTATCTTTTATTACAATATTATATTATTATAATCTAGCTATGAATCAAGTAATTTTTCACTCACAAATCAAGATGAACCCCAACAAACAAATCACAATTGTTTTATTCCTCGTGATTTTGTTCACAATAACATAAAGCATTTTCCAATTTATTTTTATTTTTGTAGAAAGAGTCATGAAAACTCTGATGAAAACTGAATAAACATTTTCAAAATAACAAACTTTCGAGATGTCAACATTATTGATGACATTTATTGTAGTGCGCACTATACTACACTTAATCGACTAATTTTATATTAATTACTCAGGGCACACAATTTAAAAACTTTGCAATATTCACAGACATGTACTTCCTCTTATATGCCTGTGGCAATATCAGCTAGGTATTGGTACCTTTGTGCTCTTTTCAACACGATATAAACCTGTAATTACTTAATATATTTATTTTAATACGTAAAATGTCATAAAAATCGCTGTAAAATCGACTAACTATCACATTACTATAAATTGCACACATCATCTGGTACAACCCTATTATAACCTAAAAAGTAAAAACAAAACTACAAATAATAAAAACATTCCGAACATTGTTTTTACAGTGAGAGTTTAAATACACTTTTACTAATAAAATGGAAGACACAGAGTTAGATTCGTCCGAGCTAGGTACACGGCAGTACTGGGTAAACGCTTACACGAAGGAAATTATTAACTTTGACGAACATGGTGACCCGGGGGATGTTTGGTTTGGAGAAGACAGCGCTTTCCGAGCTATAAAATGGATTTGTAATTGCGGTGTTGATAAATCCAGCCCTGTTATTGACTTAGGTTGGCGTCACTAGTTATAATTACTTAATATGAAGTGTTTTTGCGTTTAGAGAAGGAATGCAATGCAATCAGCCCTGTATTATATACTGCCCACTGCTGGGCACCGGCCTCCTCTACTACTGAGAGGGGTTAGACCTTAGTCTACCACACCGGCCTAGTGCTGGTTGGCAGACTTCATATACCCTCGAGAGTCTTGTATTGAATTCTCAGGTATGTAGGTTTCCTCACGATGTTTTCCTTCACCGTTAAAGCGAACGATAATTAATAAACAATACACACGTAACGTAGAAAAGTTAGAGGTGTGTGCATTAAGTTTTGAACCTCCGGACATTGTCTCGGCAGACCGTTCCATTCCCAACTAAGCTATCGTCCAGATTTTTGTTTTGTTTCATACTACATTCATAACATGAAATGCTTTTAGTAAAAAAAAGAATTGGCAATTAATTACTCACACTATCGCTTAGGTACAACAAAACAATAGCAGCGTCATACGGAACTTTGAATTATAAACTGCATGGCACTCCATTGCACTCCTCACTCCGAACATTAGATGTTCATAATCTGTTACGTTACAATGACGTTTAAACCACACAACAGTGTATGCGCACTACCACCCTTTGCTGTGGGCCCTAGCGTACGAGAGACCTTCCACTAGTGGAAGTTAGAAGTTGTTTGCTCATCTTGTCAATACTGCTCAGCGCAAAAGCGGTATCTCAAGGAATGCTTGTTTTGAGAAAATTTTGTAAACATAACCTTTTCATTCTGTGATTTGACGTAAAACTGAGATAGGGATACTTTTCTTGAGGTTTTTTACATGTTAAAAATATACCGCTTTTTGGATACACTGGATGTGCATTTTTTAAGCTATGCCAAAAAAAAAATTAAAATATTTTTTGCGGTTTGACTTTTGAGCTTAGCACAGCAGAATCAGAAAAAGAAGAAGCGGTCAGCAGAATTGGTTTTAAAAACTTGCCTGATGGTCACATTACTGGTTTTTCCAGGTTGTGGCAATGGATACACCCTTACAGAATTAGCTAGGGAGGGTTTCACAAACCTCCTGGGAGTGGATTACTGTCAGGAAGCAATCACTCTTGCAGAGAAAGTGGCTGAGAAAGAGTTTCCTGAGATTAAGTTTGAGGTAATGTATTTAGAACCTTTTTAGGGTTCCGTATGTCAAAAGGAATCCATATAGGATCACTTTGTCTGTCTGTCAAGGCCTATTTTTTCAGGATTGTGTAGAAGTATCAACAACATAACTCAGGTCTAACTTTCAATGTGAAAGAAAAGTTATGACAGTTTATACCACATATTTTGTGATTTCATAAAAATTTATAAGGTATTTCCTGTTGATCTAGAATCATGAAATTTGTCAAGAAGCTATTTCTTACACCACAGGTTAAGAAAAGTGTATGACTAACTTGTACTTGTCTGGTTTTTAAATGTAACATTATCAATTTCATGCTTTTAAAAAGCTCTATGAAAATCCAATTTTTTGCATTATCAAAATGGCAGCCATTTCACATATTGCTTTTGAACACTTTATTAGTTAGATTTATCTATTACATCGGGACAGTTTCTGATAAAGTTTTTTCAGTTTTTAATAAAGTTCCAGATGACTATCTGACATATAAGTGACGCTATCTAACAAAATGAATCTGAAATATTACTAATGATTTTTTGCCAAATATTTCTTTTCGAGACCTATGATTATATGGCAGATAAGTTTCAAATAGGCAATCAAGGACTTTATCAGCATGAGTAAATTAAAGAAAGAAATATCAAGCAAGATTACAAAATAATTACAAAACACACACGCCTTTTATCCCCAGGTATTAAGGGTAGGCAGAGGCACAACTAGTGCACCCACTTATTGCAGTTATTCAGTCCCATGATGTGATAGGGGGCGAGCCTATCGCCATATCGGGCACAAATTCCAGACTGTGAGCTGATACTGAATAGAAAAACTCAATATCACTTTGCCCGACCCGGGGATCGAACCCGAGACCTCAGCATTGCGGTCGTACCTTAATACAACTACGCCACCGAGGCAGTCAAATAATTTCAAAGAACTCTTAAATTAATTTTTCTCATCAAAAAAGGGACCCCAAAACATAAGCTGGTAAAAACCGGCGCTGGTCTTCCGTCGGGCCGTTATGTGATTCACGAGCGCCAAAGGCATAAACATTATACCTTGCCAAACGGATGAAATCCTCCTAGCCAGTTTCGGCCACGACGGCCAATCTCAACGGAGGTCAGCCAACGCAGGAGATATTATAGTGCACAAGTGTGTACATACACAGGTGCACTGGCTATTCACTCTCATAGTCCGGTGAGACGGCTGACATGACCGGAGAGAGATCAGGCGCAGGACCAACGGCTTTACGTGCTTTCCGAGGCACGGGGGTATCACACCGACAACTTCCTGACTCCGAGCTGCGACTGAGTAATTTTTTTAAGATGGAAAAACCCAGTCATGAAGTTTTTGGCCCGACCCGGGATTCGATCCCAGGACCTCAGCGCGCAAATCGTACTCGTAACGCGTACGCTATACAACTACGCCACCGAGGCAGTCTAACGGATGACAATCCTGACGGCTCACGCTCATCAAATTTAGTATCTAAATCGGTCCTTAACATAATTTTTGTTTCAGGTATTTGACATCACACAAGATATAAGAAAACTAGGTAAATTTAGTATAATACATGACAAAGGGACATATGATGCGATATCGTTGAACCCTGAGAACCCCAAACTCCACAGAGAAAAGTATATACAACAGGTGAATGAAATGCTGACAGAGGACGGTAAGTATTTCCGTTGCCTTTGAACAAAACTCGAAGATATGCCTCGGAGATAATAATCTGTACTGTAATATCACTGGTGGTAGGTCTCATATGTAAGAGTCCGTCTGGGTGGGTACCACCGCAATGTCTATTTCTACCGCCAAGCAGCAGTGTGCATGCACTGTTGTGTTTCGGTTTGAAGGACATTGTAGTCAGTGTAACTACTGGACATAATGAGGCTTAATATCTTATGTCTCAGGATGACGAGCGCAGTGTAATGCCACACAGTACTTTGTAAGTCAAGGTGCTGGATGGTGTTGATACTCTTTGTTATGATATTTAGATCCTGGTGTCTATGTACATTAAAAGAAAGGACATGTCCAAAAATGGGCCTGAAAATCTAAACAAGACAGTTTATATATATTTGGATAGAACACCTAAACACAAGCCTTTTACAATAAATCTTTTAATTTTAAAAACCTCCGATTTTGAGATTTATGTAATTTTGTTTGGCTTGAAAACTACACTTAGTATGAATGTTTTTAAAAAAGGGGTTATGAATGGAGGGGTCTGAAAATATATATATTTTTTTTTAATGGATCTAAGTTCCACATGTTGCCACCTTTAATATCCCTAAAGTTTGAGCCTGGTTAGATTTTGAGGCTCAGCACCCATATTAAAAGCGGACATCTCGTTTATAAAAGAGAAAGGGGGAAACTAAAGAAAAATAAAGTAAAACAAATCAGCTATTTTTATAATTCTTTTCTGTCTATTTTTCTGTTTCTTGAGGCACATCTCCGAAACTTTCAATAGTTTTTTTAATTTCCCGTGGTAAACCCCGGGAAATTAAAGACCGAGACTATATCCCGGGATAGATCACATGAAACTTGGTGCCTCGGTGCCTCGGTGGCGTAATTGTATTACGGTACGACTGTAGCTGACGTCTTGGGTTCGATCCTCGGATTGGGCACTGATACTGGATTTTTCTATTCAGTACCAAGGAAAAGAAAAATTGACAAGATTTATTAGTGTGCGTTCATAACACGTGTGTAGCTTTTTGTATGTAGTAGCAACATTGAAAAAGTCAGATTTTTTTGTTCGCGCCAAAAGTACATGGCGCGTCCTTTCTAAATGGTCTAAGCATTTTTTTCAGGTTTCTTCATAATAACATCATGCAACTGGACAGAGGAAGAATTAATAAGCCATTTCACAGAGAAGATGAAATTGAAATGCGTTATACCGACGCCGCAGTTTAGGTTTGGGGGGAAGGTGGGGAGCGTCGTGTCGTGTGTCGTTTTTAGCAAATAAATATGTAAATGTCATAGTTGTTTCATTTTACTTTATAATTTATGCTCCTTTTCAAAGATAATAGCAAAGGCGAAAAGTAGCGATACAAAATGTCGCAGCTTTAGAACGATAACGACACATTTTAAAATAATCGAAATTTGAGTTATTGACATAAAATGACTTAGACGAAGTTCTCAATACAACAATAGTTTAATCACAGCCATATTTAAGCGGGTACAGGACCAAAATGTTATAACGAGGCACGAGCCCTTTTTATTGGTTTTTATGACGATGACTCATTTTTTGGAACGAAGTTCCTTATCGCGCGTTGTGAAAGGGGGCTAGACGGAAAAATTCTCACGAAAAGTTGTAACGACACTTTTATACATGCCCTGTGAAACCAGCCAGCAACAATAAAGAACTGGCTGTAAAAGTGACATTCGAAATTTAAATAAAAAAGACTATATAAATGCTTTTTAGAGTAGATTTTTTTTCGTTAGTTGTATGTTAATTTTAATTGCTTAGGTGATGATCGTGATTCGACGACATATCTATTGTGTAGGTAGAAGTACCTAAATGTTTTCATTGATGTGGTAACGTTTTAATTAAATATACAATTATTATTATATCTTAAAAGAAATAAAATTTTATTACAATATCTTCACTAATTAATCGAGAAGAACCTCGTTCCATCCGGGTGTCCCTTGACACCTCTCAAGTTTTTTTATTTTTTTGAATTGTGTCGTTTTGTTGTTCGCTAATTGTGTTACTGAATTCTAAAAATGTCTCGTTAAATGCAATGAGCCCTGTATTATAAACTGCCCACTGCTGAACACGAGCCTCCTCTACTGAGAGGAGTTAGGCCTTAGTCCACCCCACGCTGGCCTAGTGCGGGCAGACTTCACTCTTCACATATCGTCGAGATTCTTATGGAAAGTTCTTAAGTATGTAGGTTCCTCACGATGATCTTCACCGATATAGCGAACGATAATTGATAAACAATACACACGTAACTTGGAAATGTTTTTGTTTTTTTATTGCATTGAAAGACGAGACGAACCTGCCGTTCGCCTGATGGTAAGCGATACGACCACCCATAAACAATGCAACACCGTGCAGCATTATGTCCAGTAGTTACACTGGTTACAATGTCCTTCAAACCGAAACACAACAGTGCATGTGCAATGCTTAGACTAATAGTGCAATGCTGCTTGGCGATAGAAATTGCGGTGGTACATGCCATCTGCCGCGTCCTGCCGAATCACAGCTTAACACAGCAGTAGGTATACTGTTATTGTAAAGAGGAAAGTTTGTAAGTTTGTTTGTAGGGACTAATTTTTGGAACTATTGAACCTATTTTGAAAATTCACTAATAGGAAGCTATATTACTCCTGAGTGTTATAGGCTACTTTTTTGAATTTTTTTTTCACGCGCACGTAGCCGCGGGAAATACTATCATTGGTGTGGCCGAGACAGCGGTAGCACACACGCACTCACCTTTTATACTCTAAGGGGTAGGTAGAGGACAACTAATGCACCCACTTTTCGCCGTTATTCTGTCCCATGAGGTGATAGCGGGCGAGCCTATAGCCATATCGGGCACAATTCCAGACTCCTGGCTAATACTGAATAGAAACAAGTGAAGTAAGAAGAAAACAGCGGTAACTACGCCTTCAATTAATTAGCCCTTGTAGCGTTAATTTTACACGCATACATTGACTTACCTATGAAATTGCTATTTAGTATCCAGAAAGTTAGTCATCTCTTTACATTTTTTTTATTTCTACACACACACACTCACGCCTGTTATCCCCGAATGGGTAGGCAGAGGCGCAACTAGTGCACCCACTTTTCGCCATTATTCCGTCCCATGATGTGATAGGGGGCGAGCCTATCGCCATATCGGGCACAAATTCCAGACTCCGGGCTGATACTGAATAGAAAAACTCAATATCACTTTGCCCGACCCGGGGATCGAACCCAAGACCCCAGCTTTGCAGTCGTACTGTAATACAACTACGCAACCGAGGCAGTTTTTTTATTTCTATGAATCAAAATATGCACCCATGCTATCGATAATTTTTCAATGCCTTTCTGGAAGAAGTGAGGTGTACGGGAGCCATCAAACTCTTCAGTCATTTTGTACTGTCTCTCGGGTATTAAATTGAAGGGTTGTAAGTCTAAAGGGTCTAAGTGCCAATTTTGCTTTTTAGAGATATAACAAAAAAATGTTATGAAATAAACAAATTAATGAAATAATTATTTACTTTTACCTAAATCAATTTAACACATATGTTTTAGTTATACAGGGTTACAGGTTAAGTCGACCTAGATCCTTTAAGAGGTTGTAGTTTCCATCATTTCTGACTACTTTCACTATGAAACACCATATCTCAAATCTAACCGTATTCGAGATATTGGACTTTGAAGTTTTTTTTAGAAAATACAGTCTTTTTTTCCATTGGCCTGTTTTTTTATTATTTTTTATCATTTGATTTACGTGTGTTTGTTATTTTTGTGTAGAAGACAAGTTGTTTTATTATTATCAACACTAAAATTTCAGATTTTTTAACCGACTGCGTTGTAGCAGACGATTGATTATAAAAAATCTGTAATGACTTTATTTTTATTAGGTAATCTTTCTGAAATATTGAAAAAAAAATCTATGAAAGATATTCGGCAGATGTGCTTAAAAATATCTACGTTTCAATAGCTGTCTAACAAGGTATAACAAGTTTGGGTTTTATCAAAATTCTTAGAAAAAAACATCGTTAAAAGGTTGGTTACCTGCTTCGCCTATTGTGTTTTACGGGGTTTTGGGTGCGTGCGAGTGAGACAGTATGTGAATTTAGCAGGTGTGAGTGAGAAAAAAACCGGCCATTTTGTTGTTATTGAAATTGGTGTTAGTCTGCTAACGCAATTCGTCCGTTGTAGATGCGATTACTTTGTGCTCTTGGTGTTTTTACTTGACTTGGTTTGGATTTTTGGACTGTTTGATTCGATTCGTGATTTGACTGTGCTTGCATACTGGACTCTGATTTGTGCTTCCGGCTTGGAACTGTTGAAGATGACGTCCTTCACGCACGAGGAATATGCTGATATTTTGATTTGTTGTGGATACTGCGACTGCGTACCCGCACAAGCTCGCGATGAATACATATCACGTTATCCTGGCCGCAGAATACCGGATGTTAGTGTCTTTGATGGAGTTTACCGACGACTTAGAGAGACTGACTCTGGTTAGAGGCGAAAATCAGACCTGGGTAGACCACGTGTCAATGATGACGATGAACAGCAACACGAAATTGTTCAACGCTTTAAATCGGATCCAACAACGTCAACTAATATCGTTGCCCGAGAACTTGGACTATCGCAGTGGAAAGTTTGGTTTACGGTGAATACTGCTGGATTATATCCGTACCATTACACGCCGGTACACGTTATCGAAGAAGGAGATCCTGTCAGGAGGTTGGATTTCTGCAGATTCATGCTCAATGCGGATTTAGAAAATCCATCATTTTTTAAAAGTATCTTGTGGACAGATGAGTCGAAGTTTGATAAAGACGGTATAACAAATTACCACAACGCTCATTACTGGGCTCTAAAACAGCAAGGTAATCCCAATAAGAAACGGCTACGAGGATCACAAAGACGATTCAGTTTAAATGTATGGATGGGAATAATATGTAACCATTTGATTGGGCCTTTCTTTCTCCCTGAAAATTTAAACGGAGAAATCTATGAAAACTTTTTAAGACAAGATTTACCGGAATTATTAGAAGACATACCACTCAACCTCATTCGAGAAATGTGGTATCAACATGACGGGTGCCCTGCACACTACAGGCGAAGTGTCAGAGAGTGGTTAGATAATAGTTTCCCTAACAAGTGGATCGGAAGAGGTGGACCTATACCGTGGCCAGCAAGAAGTCCAGACCTGACCCCCATGGATTTTTATGTATGGGGGCATATGAAGACTTTAGTCTACAGTGAATCAAATCCCATCACCTCTGTTGATGTTTTAAGACAAAGAATTATCAATGCAGCCAATAAAATGAGAAGAACTCTAACAACTGGCGTAGTAAAGACTGGATTAAGACGCAGAATGAGACTATGTGTGCGAAACAGAGGTGGACATGTGGAACATAAACTGTAGACAGTAAACATGTTAGAAATTAATATGAAATAGAAATAAACATAATTTTTTAACCATTTCATTGTTTTATTTTATTTTCCTTAGTTCTACCTGGAAGCCTTTCATCAAAGATTTTTCCAAAAATATGGACAAAACCCAAGCTTCTTATGCCTTGTTAGACAGATATTGAAACGTAGATATTTTTAAGCACATTTGCCGAATATCTTTCATAGATTTTTTTTTCAATATTTCAGAAAGATTAACTAATAAAAATAAAGTCATTACAATTTTTTTATAATCAATCGTCTGCCACAACGCAGTCGGTTCATAAATCTGAAATTTTAGTGTAGATAATAATAAAACAACTTGTCTTCTACCAAAAATAACAAACACACGTAAATCAAATGATAAAAAATAAAAAAAAACAGGCCAATGGAAAAAAAGACTGAATTTTCTGAAAAAAACTTCAAAGTCCAATATCTTGAAAACGGTTAGATTTGAGATATGGTGTTTCATAGTGAAAGTAGTCAGAAATGATGGAAACTACAACCTCTTAAAGGATCTAGGTCGACTTAACCTGTAACCCTGTATAATGTGCAAAAAAAATTTAAAATATTTTAATATTTTATTATCTGTGTGTGAGTAAAAAATTCAAAGACACAGACACTTGGATCCATTTTTTTTTTTTTTTTATTTTATTTTCTCCTATTTATAAAAGGAGAAGGCAAAGGCGCTCAGCCATGCAGCCTAGTCTGCTGTTTTGTTCCATATCTAAGGGCTTCAAAGGCCGGAGCCATGTCTGTAGTAATGTTAATAAGGCCGAAGCCACGTCTGCAATTTTTTCGAACTATAAGGCCTAAGCCATGTCAATATTCTCAAGTTATAAGGCCGAAGCCATGTCTTCAATTTTCTCAGGATAAGTATAAGGCCGAAGCCATGTCTTAAATTTTCTCAAGTTACAAGGCCGAAGCCATGTCTTAAATTTTCTCAGGATAAGTATAAGGCCGAAGCCATGTCTTCAATTTTCTCAAGTTACAAGGCCGAAGCCATGTCTTTATTTATTTATTCATATAGAAATCTCCGTTTTTCACAAAATCATATTTCTCTGATAGTGGACCAAATGAAGTTGCATAAAGAAAAATAGCATTTCCGATTCCTCAAAATTGTTTGCAAAGAGCGCGGGATACTCTCGGCATTTTCATAAATACGTAAAAGATCTTCGATTAATAGTAGTCGTTGTACAGCAAAATTGCTGCAATCAAAAAATATGTGCTCCAAGGACTGAATTAGTCCACAATTACAGTAAGTGCAAATCGGTGATGGTAAAATTTTCATTCTATGAAGGTGCTCATTAAATCTTCCGTGACCAAGTCGCAAACGACATATTGTTGTATAAAAACGCCTATTAGTAAAGTCTCCTTTACAGAACCAGGGACTCATAATATTTGAATTGATTGATCGGTACCACTGCCCTTTTTGTTGAAGACTATCTTCCCAGTGATGCTTCCAGATATCTTGAATTGCTTTCTTAACTAATACGAAACAGTCTGATATTGGAATTTTTATGTTTCTATATGGTATCATGTCCGAAGCATTTGTGATCATCCTGGCCAAATAATCAACTCTTTCATTGCCAATAACACCCACGTGAGACGGGGTCCAGAATAGAACAACATCTATCTTGTCTTGAATTGTTATTTTATAATACTTTTTTCGGATATCGTAAATGGCAAAATGAGTACCAGATGAATACATAGGATTTTTCAAAGCCATTAATACACTCATACAGTCCGTAATTATAATCCATTTTTTCAGTTCTAGATTTGTCTCAACTCTGTTTTCTATATAGTCCAAAGCCGCAAGAATAGCACATGCCTCCGCTGTGTATATACTCGTGACGTCAGGAAGCCTCAATCCATATCCAATTCTGGTTGAAAAATCGTAGATAGCCATAGAAACTTTATCTGGAGTCTTCGCTCCATCAGTATATATTTGTATATGTTCTTGCCATTCAGAAATTCTGTTGTATACATCGTACTTGTTGCCCAACTTATTATCAATTGCTATTTTAATGTTACAGAACTTGCTTTCGTAATCGCCAGCATAGCAGGGTAAAGTGTCATTGTGATAAATATTATAATCGGTAGTAACATTTAAAATATCTTCTAAGTGATCGGTAAGATAAGTACCGGAAGTTTTTCTAAGTTTAGAAAGTAAAGAATTATTGGAAATAGTTACCAATTTGTGAATGAATTTGTACAACAACATTAGGATACGAATTTTCATAGGAGGTAAATTGCATTCAATTTGCATAGAATTAATAGGAGATGTATTCATGGCACCCAAAACCAAGCGCATATTTTTGTTTTGAATTTTCTCAATTTTATCAACCAATTTAACGGAGGAAGCATAGCAAAAGAAAGCGTATTCAAAATGGCTTCGAACTAACGATTTATAAAGCATTAAAAGAGTCTTTGGATCTGCTCCCCATTTAGAGCCAACCAAGGATCTGAGAACATTTGTAGCTTTCATAGCCCTTACTATTAAATAATCGACATACTTTGACCAGCCTAAATTTTGTTGGAAAATAACCCCTAAAAATTTTATATTCGTTTCAACAGGGATCTTAATGTTGTGATAAAAAACTGAAAATAACGACGATTTAACGCTTTTTTTAGAAAATATCACTATTTTGCTTTTATACGGATTGATTTCTAAACCCAAAGAGTTGAAATAACGATGAAGGTTTTGGAGAACCCCATTTAATTTAGTTTCAGTTTGTACTAAATCATCACCGCTGCAATATATGGCAAGATCATCAGCAAATTGCAGATTTACAACACTCGATCCCAAAACTATGTTCAGTTTATGTATGTATAATATATATAACAAAGGGCTTAAGATACCTCCCTGACACACACCTTTAAATGAAAGTCTAGGTCCATAAAATTTATTGTTAAACTTAACAAAAATCTCTCTACCCGTAAGAAAATTGTAAATCCAACAAACCATTTTTTTTGGAATACCTAAATTTAATAAAATTGTAGATAGCAAACTTATATTGACATTATTAAAAGCACCTACTATATCCAGAAAAATGCATGCCAGATGTTTGTTTTTGTTAAAAGCAGAGTTTACGTCTAAGTAGAAATGAGCGAGGCTTTCCCGGGCTGAGAACCCGCGACGAAAGCCAAATTGATTGTTTGGTAAAAGACGGTTATGTTCAATATAAAATTCAATACGATGTTTTAGAAGCTGTTCGAAAATTTTTCCAATACACGAGGTTAATGCTATTGGACGATATGAATCTGAACTATTAGGGGTTTTATCGGGTTTAAGTATAGGTACCAAGCAATCCATTTTCCACTCTTTTGGAATAAGAGAGGAGCACCATAAAGAATTTAGAATTTTTAAAAATAATAAAGTATTGCGTGGAGAGAGTATTTTGATCATTTTATATGATAGATTGTCTAATCCACAGGCTGTATCTCTCCTAGATTTAGTGGCTGAATTTAATTCTTCTAAAGTGAATGGATCAACGAGATAGAAGTTATTCATATTTAAACTGGGGGTCCTAGGTTGTAAATTAAGAGAAGGTTCAACAAAGTCTGGAGAATATTTTCTTAAAAAAATCGTCAATCCATGAGCTATCTGATGTAGCATGTTTGATAGACGGCGCGAAAGTTTTATTAAATTTTCTCATAGTTTGCCAAATTATAGAAACAGGAGTTACACGAGATATTTTTGAACAAAATTCTTGCCAGCTTTTATTTCTCTCTTGTTTTAATACAAGTTTTTTTCGAGCTTGTAGTTTTTTGAACGCAATAAAATTATCAAGCGTAGGATTGTATTTGAACCGTAAATAAGCATCTTTACTATTTTTAACTGCCCACGCGCAACTCTCATTCCACCAAGGAACTGGGTGGTGCCGGATTTTTTTAGATAAACTAGTTTCAGAACGCAACGTTTTATTACTACTCTGTGGAATTGACTGCTCAACAGCTGTCGTAATTATGCAGCAGAATTTACGGTATAATTCAAGCGGTTCTGATGGTAAAAAATCAAGGTTGTCGAGCATTTTATTCACTATAACATCGAAAGTTTCCCAGTTGATCATACGAAGATTATATTTTCGAAAGTATTTAATGTTTACAGTTTCACTAAAAACAGGAGGAAAATTAGTATTGTTCAACAGAAGTTTAGTCATTGTTGGTAAATGATAGCTGCCTAAAGGATCATCATGTACCCACCATTCAGAATGAAGTGCCAACGAAGGACTAATAAATGAAAGATCCAGTGCATTAGGTCTCCAAGTGTTAGTGCCAACAGTAGTAACATGACCATCATTTAATAAAACTAAATCACAGTCATCGAGGGAATCTAGAATGTCTCTGCCTCGTGAATCAGTTGAACAACAACCCCATAAGACGTGATGTGCATTAAAATCCCCTGCTATAAAAGCTGGTTTTGGAATACTGTTAATTAAGTTGACAAATTTAGATTTCGAAAATGTAGGAGTGCAGTTGGTAGGACAATAAAAGCTAGCTATTGAAAGTGGCTTATTGTTTATTGTTATTTTGATTACTAAGTTTTGTAGCGAATCATCACAATAAGTTACTAAATTCTCATAAGGTACACTGTTATGAATGACTATGGCAACACCATTATGATGATTACCACAGTCATTCCGTACAACAGAATATCCCTTGATATTGCAGCGATGATGAGGCTTGAGCCAGGTCTCGGATATAACTGCTATATGAATTGAGTGATCAAAAAGAAACTGAGTAAAAATATGCCGATTACACAAAAGACTTTGAGCATTCCACTGGACAATATTCAATTGATTGTGGGTGAATTTGAAGAAGAAATATTTTTAGCTTTAAATGTTTCATTTACAATGTCAAGCACATTTTTAGAGCAAATGGGTGTGTCCTTAGTTTTACTTAAGGTAACAATTTTAACGATTGACTCCACTAAAATGTTTAATGATTTATTATCTGAGTTGAGTATTGTGAGAAAGTCAATGTCACGTTTTTTTTGGTTGAGGGGAGGAAAATTTGTTTTATCAAAAATATCAGCAAAGGATTTGGGCATGTATTTATTTTTATTCTCTTCTATTTTCTTTTTTTTTATAGGGCATACACCAGAAATACTGACATGATTACCCTTGCAGTGTACACACACAGCCTCTTGCAATGGTTTGGTACACTCTTTATAATTGTGGCTCTCACTACATATGGAGCAACGGTCAGAATTTTTACAAAATTTAGATAAATGTCCATACCTTAAACAGCGGTAACATTGTTTAACCGGAGGCACATACTTAGAGATGTCATGTCTCCAACCTGCCAAATCGACATAGTCTGGAAGAACAGAAGCTGCAAATGTGATGGCTACAGTCTGAGTTGGCTGTTGAATAAAACCATTATCAGAGTTAGTTTTACGCAAAAATCTTCGGACACAGATGATTTTTTTGTATGTAGACAGCATGGTAAAAATTTTCTTATTAGTTAATTTTATGGGCACATTTCTTATAATGCCTGTAATTTCTGTAGAGTTGGCAGGTATACTGGCTTTAAAATGGTACTCTTTCAAGAATGTTTGATTATTTAAAAATGCATTGGCAAGACCAGGCTTTTCAAAGTACACCCCGATTTTAAATTTATTTAAACTTCTAAGATATTTAACGCCTTTGTTGAAACGTTTTAAACATGTCGACAGTGATAGAAGATCCCTGGATCCAATGGACCTTTGACTATCTGAAGATTCTACAAATACAACAAACTCTGTGGCGGCAGCATCTTCAGGATACCGTCTTGTGTAGTCAGTGACATAGTATGGAGCATATTTCGCAACATCTAACGGCTCTTCTTCACATTCTGACGATGACGAATCGCCCGAAGTTTCCTCGGGCTTATCTTCTATAGGAGACCCTGAGTCATCTTTTTTTCGCTTTTTCGTACGGCCCTTTCCCATTGGGAGAAATGTGTTAAATATTTATTAATCCTATCTCTTATTAGTAGATTTTATTTGTTTTCAGTAAATTATATATATATTGTACTTTATTTCAATAAAAAATTTAAAAGAAAATTTCAAGCCCGCCTATTCACTTGAAGGTTCCCGCGCTTTTTTTTTCCTTGGATCCATTTGGATATTAATAGGTTTGGCACATAGATCTTTTTTTTTTTTTTTTTTTTTTTTTTATAATTTTCCCTTTAGGGAAGGCAAAGGGTTCGAGCCCATACAGCCTCGTCTTAAGTAATATTTTTGGTTGACTTTTTTTTTTTTCCTACGTACTATGTCGTAGTAAAGCAGTGGCTACCTTACCAAGACTTTATCAAGGAGTTTTGGCGGCAACGAAAAAACACTTGATTGGCACAGTTATTTCAATTCACTTCATTTGAGCACTTTAATAGAACTATATTGGATAATATACCACCATAATTATGCAACATAACACTAAGTATCACCAAAATAATGAATTAAAACAAGAGCACCTCATGACACTTCTACGTTCCCGCCAAAACTCTGGCACATAGATCAAATTTTTGTAATAATATTGTTTTTTTTTTTGGCACATAGACTTTTTAGAATTACAACCCTTCAATTGTTTCCTGCCAAAAAGTTGTCTAAATTTAGGAAAAAGTAGAAGTCTGTCGGAGCAGCAAGATCAGCCGGGCTATTATGTATCTCAGTTGACATCGAAAACTGAGAAGCACCGGTGGAAGTGTACATCAATTAACTGTCAAATCACCGATTTCGTATTGGCTAACACCGGTGGACAACTCGCGGTGCTCATGAACATTGATGGTCACCGGTGACGTCACGGTGGATATCGATAGTGTGGATTGCTATGGAAAATTATAGCTATTGGTATTGTCTAAGCAAAGTTGACATCAAATTGATAGACACCGTATCTGTCAACATTTTTCTGAAAGCCACGATTCAATAGCAGTGTTTTTCCCTCGGAAAGTGATTCACACTATTACCCGGCCGAGTAATGTAGTAAAGTAGCTAAATAGAAACGTTTAGAAATTTAAGATTTTTAATTTGTAATGATTATAATCGCAAGTTTTATTTTATTTATATGTGAGCGCGAATATTTGTCGATTTACTGATTTCTTATATTATTTACGCGAATGTTAGACTTGGAAATAAAACTATTTTGCGGATTTTATCGCGGTTTTTTAAGTTATATTTTCTTCGACGCCAAAATTGGCACAGTGACCATGAAGGCTGTAAAGTCTTCTATCTTCGATATGTCGGGAGAAAAAAAATTGTATAAAAAAACCGCTATAAAACCCGCAAAATAATTTTATTTAAATTTGTAGATTTTTTGTATTATGTACGAGTCTCGCTCGTCGATAGATGTTCTTGATAATATTATAAACTACTAGCTTTTGCCCGCGGCTCCGCCCGCGTTAAAAAGTTTTTCCGGGATAAAAGTCCCGCTTTATGTTTTCCCGGAATAAAAAGTAGCCTATGTGTTAATCCAGGACACGATCTACCCGTGTGCCAAATTTCATTGAAATCCGTTCAGTAGTTTTTGCGTGAAAGAGGAACAAACATCCATATATCCATACATCCAAACATCCATACATCCATACATTCTTACAAACTTTCGCCTTTATAATATTAGTAGGATACTAGTAGGATAAATAATGTGATTAATAATATAAGAGTAGACATGAAATATGTATTGTTTATAAATTATACTTGTAATAAAATGTATTTATTGTTTGATAATGTTAATATTATAACATGTACCTAATATAGCAATAAATATATAAATTAAATAAAAATAGATCTTAGATTCTTAATTGAATAAGTTTCTAAATGATGTAGGTAAAATATATTTAATAATATTTGTTAAAGAAACACTATTCAAATTTGTATTCATTATCACATTAAGAGTGTAGAGAAATAAAAAAATGCAACATTGGTTTATTAAAGCACAATAATTAGGTATAATTCTATATATGGGTACTAGCTAACATGTAAAACGACAATCTACATCATCTTGAGGTGTACAGTTGTTGTCAATTATGTATTGTACTAGGTCTTTCCACAACCACAGTTCTACAGCAATTCTTTTCGAGAAGCCATGTGCTTCTCAATATCAAAGCCGCCTCAAATCCGTTCCTCCACTTCTGCAGCTCAAAAACTAAAAATTATAGAAATGCATGAATTTTTCGTACATTACACAATGCCATTATGTTTATCGTATTAAGAAACAAGTCTTGCGTTGTTTATAATTAGGAGAATTGGCACATTCCTACACAACAGATACAGCATACTCAAAATGAAACAGCTAACAAAAGCAATACTCTCCATGAATGTTGAATAGAACCTTTAATTTAGGTTAGTTGAGAATACTGCTGCAACCACACAGAATAAATAAATGGGTTGATCTTCGGTTTGGTACTCAAGAGGAATAGTTTATTTAGTGCAAAGACAAAAAATGGTTAAGCGCCCACGCCCTTAGCAGGCTGATACGGCATACGATATTACTACCTACAAGAATTAATTTTATTACATACTGAATATAATATTGATACTTACGTTGATTGATTTACACTGTCTGCTACTGCATTAAGTTTAAAAGCGTCTGATTCCCAAGTTTGTATAATTACTAGTATATTGACTCGATTGGGGGTCAAATGGGCTTTGGGGTTGGTTTCTTCGTAAAAACATGTCACAGTATAATTATATCTAACCCAAAAGTACTTCCACATACGAGCACAAACAATTCTCATATTGTTACGATTTCCGCACCATATTCCACAATATTATTCTGAAGATTCAAACGCAACGTTCAATTCAATTCACATATTTTTAAGTTATGCCTCCATCGCTGTCAGGCAATGATTTTGACAATGTCAAACCGCTAAATAAAAAAGACCAATTCATCCATTACGGCTGTACGTCTAATTGGTGTGTATAACTTAGCCGCGTAACGTCGATAAAAAAAGTAGAGATGTCATATGGTTCGTTGATAGGCACTCGTGTTGACTGTAGCTATAACATCATACGCAATACCAATGGCTATAAAATTTCGGTTGACTTCAAAGTTCAGTTGACATCAATGTTTCGTTGTTCACTCGAAACGTCAAAATTAGCCGATACCCCCGCTGGGGAGTACGGTGGATGATGACAAAAATTCCAACCCCAACTCTTTTTTTTTCTTCTATCTGGCTCTGTCCTTTAGGACAATTTGTCAAGTGAGGCAGATAGGTACACGAACAGAAGAAATATAAATAAAAAAGTATCCGAGAGACAGTACAAAACGCCTTGGAAGAGTTTGTAGGCTCCCGCACACATTTCTTCAAGAAAGGCATTGAAAAATGACCACTATGTGGCAGAGATGCAACGGTGGCATAGGTGCATATTTTGATTGATAGAAATAAAAACTATTTATAAAAAAATGACTTACTTTCTGCTCAGAATAAGGACTAGTCTTTATTCTATGACTTTCTGTATAGTAAACGGCAATGTCATAGATAAAGACCTAATATTTATATTCTACCGATAGACACGAACGTCCATGAACCAATTTGTTTCAAAAACTGCAGTTAGAAGTACGCTGCAGCGCTAAAACATTATCGCCGAGACTATCGCCATATCCGGCACTTTCAGACTCAGGGCTGATACTGATTAGAAAAATCCAATATCACTTTGCCTGACCCGGGGATCGAGCCAGAGACCTCAGCATTGCAATCGTACCGCAAAGATTTCTAAGATTATATAAAGCGGACATTGGAAAAATTGTCTTAAACACATTTCAAGCCTGTCCGTCAGTAACTTATTTTCCGTGAAATAGCAAAACACCCATGTAAAATGCATCTAGCGAGTTTTTCTACCTTAATTAAGCTTCGGATTATAGGTTAAATTTGTTTTTTTTTTTAATAAATTTAAAGGTTTCTTCTCGTTTCATAATCTATATTCACCCCATCAAATAGGGGAGTTATCTTCCCGCCAAAAACTCAATAACCACAATGAAAAATTGTCACGCCAAATCAAATTATACGCCCCACAACAATTAACGAAATTATTTTATCAACACGAATCCGCAATCATTGTAATTTGATAGAGATATAAATATTTTGACGTGCGCCATTAGGTTGTAATTTCGCGCCAATTTAGATTAAATATGGCGGTTTCTGGATGGGGTTTGACATAATTTTATTGTTTTGTTTTTGCATTTGTTTATTAGACTGTGTAGAATATTGTTTGTGATGATATTATAATAGCTTTATTACTTGCATTTCTTCATAATTTGGCTTCAATATTACCTACCAGTCTTAGCAAAAAGTAAGTTACCTTTATACAAATTATTATAACTTTTTCTTTTATTGCATCGAATGACGAGACGAGCATGCCGTTCACCTGATGGTAAGCGATACGACCACCCATAAACAGTAAAAAACACCATCCAGCACCTTGAGTTATAAAGTACTGTGTTGCATTCTACTGCGCTCGTCATCCTGAACTATAATAACTTCTGTTTTTTTTTTGTTTTAAGGCCTTAGTCCACCACGCTGGCCTAGTGCGGGCAGACTTCACATTCCTTCGTAATTCAGATAACTTCTCAGGTATGCAGGTTTCCTCACCATGTTTTCCTTCAGCGTTAAAGCTATGTCTCGCTCTTCTCGGGAAGTCGCCCGGAGTGTAACGTGAGAAAAATGAATGCTACATCCGAACCAGCACGAAGAGTGTTTACTATAGAAATAGGTTAATATAAGTCCTATTAAGTAGGTTCATATAAGGTTTACTTAATCACCATGACTTCACCCTGTATAAATAATAAAAACAAAAAAAAATGAAATGAAATCCTTCTAGCCAGATTCGGCCACGGCGGCCAATCTCTATGGGGATCAGCCAGGCACGCAGGAGATATTATAGTGCACAAGTGTGTGCGCAATACACAAGTGCACTCGCTATTCCATTACTCTCATAGTCCGGTGAGACGGCAATCCGACATGACCGGAGAGAGATCAGGCGCAGGACCAACAGGTTTTACGTGCTTTCCGAGGCGCGGGGGTATCACACCGCCAACTTCCTGACTCCGAGCTGCGACTGAGTATTTTTTTTTAAGATGGACAAACCTAGTCACAAAGTTTTTTGGCCCGACCCGGGATTCGAACTCAGGACCTCAGCGCGCAAATCGTACTCGTAATGCGTACGCAATATAACTACGCCACCGAGGCAGTCAACAACAAAAAAAATATTAGCCATCCATGTCTACAACATTAGATAACATACCTAAAGACTTAAACATTTTCTGAATTCAATAAAATAAAAATTAATAAAATTAAACACCAGGGTGGCAGAAATAGACAATGCTCTTATTCAGATGAATTTTCGTAAACTAAGACGCATGTCACTAATAAAGAAAAACTGGCCATAAATGCATTAAAAAAGTAAACAGCGAAAGCTTTGAACCAATAAAATCATTTTGAATTTTGTAAACGATATTCGAAACTGTAACGGCTCACTGGAGATTAATTAGCTTGTAAAAAAAACGACCCATGTCATGACAAATCATTTTAACCCCGGGGTGTACTGAGCGCGGATCACTTCCAATATATTTTGTAGGTAGATACATATTTACCTATAGTTTTCGAGCATAAGAGGAGTTAATTTAATGATTCTTTTGATTTTACTAAAATTTTTAATTAGTTAAATCCAAAGAAGAGGTGAATTAATAAAGACTGCCTCGGTGGCGTAGTTGTATTACAGTACGACTGTAAAGCTGAGGTCTCGGGTTCGATTCCCGGGTCGGGCAAAGTGATATTGAGCTTTCCTATTCAGTATCAGCCCGGAGTCTAGAATTTGTGCCCGATATGGCGATAGGCTCACCCCTATCACATTATGGGACGGAATAACGGCGAAAGGTGGGTGCACTAGTTGCGCCTCTGCCTACCCCTTCGGGGATAACAGGCGTGAGTGTGTGTGTGTGTGTGTGTGTGTGTGTGTGTGAACTAATAATATATACCTAAAGCACTTTCCAAGCCTAGAATCGGTGTGAAATGATATTTAAAAAAAAGTTTTGCGAAAGACATTTACGCAAATTGAAATTATATTGAATTCTGTAGATAGTCTAGCCATAACGATAACCTAAAGCACAATGCAATGCAATGCAATGAGCCCTGTATGATATTCTGCCCACTGCTGAGCACGGGCCTCCTCTACTGAGAGAGGTTAGGCCTTAGTCCACCACGCTGGCCTAGTGCGGGTTGGCAGACTTCACATACTTTCGAAATTCTTATGGAGAATTCTCAGGTATATAGGTTTCCTCGCGATATTTTCCTTCACCGTAAAGCGAAAGATAATTGATAACAATACTCTCACGTAACTTCGAAAAGTCAGAGGTGCGTGCCTTGGGTTTTGAACCTCTGGACATTGTCTCGGTAGACCGTTCCATTTCCAGCTAGGCAATAGTCGCAACCTAAAACACATTTTTGAAGAATATAACATACTTAACATATTATTATAAGTCCAACTTAATCATAAAACAGTACCTACATAATTAAATAGGTACTCAACACCGAAAAACCAAAAATAAAAATTTCATACCGAAAATAAGTGTGTTCCGAACTCAAAACTAATAAAAAACCGCGGCAAAATTGACAACAGAGCCGCCTAATTTGATTGCCATTTGACACGCGCCGCTTCGGTTTTGTTTTTTCTTTTTATTTTTTTCAGTAATTAACAAGGCATGGGTGGATGCAGTTAACGCCTATGATATTTTAAACCACAGATAATGTTCAATGAACCACTGTTTTTTATTTACGTAGGCGCTGGAACAAAACGATAGTGAATCGAATGAGTAATTTATCATACGATTAATTTCTGATAAGTCTGCGTTATTGGCGTAAAGGTAGTTGAGTATTATACATGCCTTCGTCTCTACAGAGGTACAAAAATAATGCATTTTTTTATCGCTCAGCAGTGGTGCCAGATTAGGCGCCTTGTCGCCATTTAGGCTTCCTCGGAGGGTGTCGGGGCGACCAAAAATAATGAATGGCGACCGGTCGCCGTTTCAGCTATGCGAATGGAGATCAGTCGCCAATTTAGGCTACCTCGGAAAGTTCGTGTTATAACCTTGTTTTCGTCGAATTTAAGGATATTTTTAGCTTTGAGAGTACAAAACATATACCCAGTTCAACTTACACAACGATAATCGGAAAACTGGGCACCTTTTTTAGCTCTTCGCGTCCCCACACAATTGGGCGACTTTAACTTACAATTTTTGGCGAGTCGGGCCAGCATTTATTTGAAATTAGGAACGTTTTTTTTGCTCCTTCACCTCCCTATACGATGATGCGACTTTAGGCTACTTTCCAATGAATTTTCGGCGACTTTAACCATCATGCATCTGGCACCACTGCCGCTCAGTTCTTTTGTTACTTCGTAGTCTACGATGTAACAAAAGTCTACAATCAATACAAGTCAATTTTGTGAGCATATATTTTTTTTTTATTACGACCAAGTGATCCAACCGCAGCTGATGGCAAGACTGACTGCCTCGGTGGCGTAGTTGTATTGCGTACGCGTTACGACTACGATTTGCGCGCTGAGGTCCTGGGTTCGAATCCCGGGTAGGGCCAAAAAAATTTGTGACTGGGGTTTTCTATCTTAAAAAAAATTACTCAGTCGCAGCTCGGAGTCAGGAAGTTGGCGGTGTGATACCCCCGTGCCTCGGAAAGCACGTAAAGCCGTTGGTCCTGCGCCTGATCTCTCCCCGGTCATGTCGGATTGCCGTCTCACCGGACTATGAGAGTGAAGGAATAGCGAGTGCACCTTCGTATTGGGCACACACTTGAGCACTATAATATCTCCTGCGTACCTGGCTGATCTCCGTTGAGATTGGCCGCCGTGGCCGAAATTGGCTAGGAGGATTTTATGATGGCAAGAGGAGAGCGGTCCAGATAATGTCAACTGACGAGCGATGATTATCCCTAGGCGACACATTATACCGGCCTGGGGGTTTAGACAAAATCCCTTTTCTGTTAACGTTTAGGGAAAGGTCAAAATGTATGGAAATGACATATGCAAGTCATGTGACTTGTCTGGAGCATACGTAAGTGTGCGGCGCACACAGGCGCCTAAGCAATGGGGGCGCCGGAATCAGGATGAAACGCCAGCGTTAATAATTAATGGACTTATATTTGTTATAAGTCCATTAATAAAGAGTAGGTAGGCCGAAAAGAAGATGGGCAGACAACTTAATAGAGATAGCGGGAAATGACTGGCTAAATATTGGCAAAGACAGAGATGAATGGAAAAAACTGGAAGAGGCCTTCGCCCGAGGAGGAGTTCCATATCCAAAAAAAAAAACTAACCTGTACTAACACTTAGAAAGTAATTAAATTGACTGCTAACAAGTAACCGCAAATACCATTTAAAATAGCAAATTAAGAATAAGGAAAAATAAAGGCTATTTATTTATTTATTTATATTTGTTATACTACAACTTATTCTTTATGGTTGAGTAGCTAAGAAAGTACCCACTTTCTTGATTAACAATAAAAAATATCGAAGCAGGACGACAAAAATCAGAGGCGTTTCATAGATTTCGCACACAGGCGCTGTCCTGGGTAGGCGAGGCTCTGCCAGGGGCAAGTTGATATGGAAAATGAGGAAAATATATATTACTAGCTTTTGCCCGCGGCTCCGCCCGCATTAAAAAGTTTTTCCGGGATTAAAGTCCCGGTTTATGTTTTCCCGGGATAAAAAGTAGCCTATGTGTTAATCCAGGAAATGATCTACCCGAGTGCCAAATTTCATCGAAATCCGTTCAGTAGTTTTTGCGTGAAAGAGGAACAAACATCCATACATCCATACATTCTTACAAACTTTCGCCTTTATAATATTAGGAGGATAGTAAAGTCGAGAGCACATGGAGCTTTTCACTTGCAGTACAAGCCTTAGTCTACATCTACAGCGATTGTAATAATAACGGTACAGAGTCCAACGCAGCTTCACGAGATCTTGACTGTACACTAAATAAAACACATTTACTCACGCCTGTTATCCCCGAAGGGGTAGGCAGAGGCGCAACTAGTGCACCGACTTTTCGCCGTTATTCCGTCCCATGATGTGATAGGGGGCGAGCCTATCGCCATGTCGGGCACAAATTCCAGACTCCGAGCTGATATTGAATAGAAAAACTCAATATCACTTTGCCCAACCCGGGGATCGAACCCGAGACCTCAGCATTGCAGTCGCACCATAATACAACTACGCCACCGAGGCAGTCAGTAAATAAAACATTTATTTCATTACATAGAATGACAAGACGAGCATGCCCTTCGCCTTATGGTAAGCTATACGACCATTATGTCCAGTAGTTACACTGGCTACAATGTCCTTCAAAGTTCAAACCGAAACACAACAGGATATGCACACTGCTGGCGGTAGAAATAGACATTGCGGTCGTACCCACCCAGACGGACTCTTACATTTTATAATTGTATATTTTGAATTTATTAAGTACGGTGGTCGATATCCTGTTACAAAATCTAACCTAACACTCAACTACTTATAAAACAGAAATCAGGAAATTTTTTACGCGAAAACCGACAAACATTACCTATTGAAAAAATCGGAAGGAATACGAAATGTACTTATACAACTTTAAAAAGTCAGAGAGGACTTATGGGAACTAACCCACGACCTCCGTCTCGGCAACCCGCTAAGCTATCACTTGGAGATTTTAAAAATATTAAAGACACAACCGCACAAGAAAGAGATAACTATAGTTCTAAATGTTACGCCTGTGGGTGGAGCTTTGATAGCGAGGAGAAAAGGGTCCTATGTCGTTCCTTCTTGTGTTCAGCCGAGTGAGAACGTATTGACTGACGATGCGACGACTCTACGGATATGTTATTGGGATACCTATGTGTTGTTCATACAGTTAAGGACCGCATTAATAAATGCAACTTAATTTCGCTCTGAAGTGCGATATTAGCAGTGCCGGATTAAGACAACGTGATGCCCTAAGCAATTCACGCCTGTGGGGCCCCCCGACCATAAGTAAACAAGTAAAGTAAGTAACATCTGTCTTAAATCGTGCGGATTTTCAAACAGCTTTATTTTATATGCTAGCATTTTTTTGTGCTGTTTCTGGTGCCCCCCAAGACGTGATGCCCTAAGTAATTGCTTAATTTGCTTATGGGCTAATCCGGCACTGGATATTAGCTGAGACGCTATCAAATTAACGGCAGCATCTTACGATAGTCGCTATTTAATAAACTCATCTTTTTTTTTCTCTCTTTGGCAAGGCGCTGTTTACGCATCTGCCAGTGTCAAAGTTTTTAGTTAGACATATTTTAACACGCTTTTATTAGCTTCAGACGTATGTATACCGGGTGGAAGGGAAACGCTCTCTATACCGGAACGGTAAGAGAGAAGAACCATAACATTAACGAAAAACTATATTCATTTGTAAAGCTAAGCGATAATACTTAAGATTTTAGTATTTCCGTAATTCATGCGCGCGCAATGTAATTTACATTGCGCGCGCATGAATTACGGAAGTTGAAGTTTTTTTGTACGCTTTAAGCGTACAAAAAAACTGGGTAGGGTACAAACTACAAAGCAAACGCCGACAAGGCGGCGGCCGCCGCGCTGCGCCGGGACCGGCTGTGCGCGGTCGTTGACCCGTCAGCTGATGTACGTGTTCCATTACGATTTTTTTTAAATATTGACCTTTTTTACTTTGTTTTTCAGAATAATAATTTGATTTATCTATCCATACGTGAAGCTGTACAGAAATTTGAGAAAAT
Organism: Lapara coniferarum; assembly: GCA_949316025.1. Lineage (NCBI taxonomy): Eukaryota > Metazoa > Arthropoda > Insecta > Lepidoptera > Sphingidae > Lapara > Lapara coniferarum. The sequence continues at coordinate 21,224,318 of OX438929.1, forward strand.
CCTACTAAAATAAAACAATGCGATCGCGATTTTTTTTAGTGCCATCACGTCAGGAATCACCAATACTATCACCTGTATTCGTTTCCGAGAGCGTTTCCCTTCCACCCGGTATGTATGTATGTCTGTATCTATGTAACTTACACTTTGAACATGATTTTAATCCACTTCAAGAAGTCGGAATAAATCGAAATTTGGCATACGTATCAGAACTGATGGCAATACAATATTTTAAACTAAAAATACGTTTTTATAGAAATCAAACTAAATAAATTATACGTAAGTTTTGCTTGTGCTTCAATAGATGGCGTCAGCATAGAATTAGATTGCGCTATGGTTTACAAGCAAGCGAAACTAAGTACCTACCCTATATAAGTTAGCATTATTAAAAATCCTACTTGTTTGTTAGTGAACTAAAAAATGAATAATAAATAATAGTTTATGACTGCCTCGGTGGCGTAGTTGTATTACAGTACGACTGCAAAGCTGCGGTCTCGGGTTCGATCCCCGGGTCGGGCAGTGATATTGAATTTTTCTATTCAGTATCAGCTCGGAGTATGGAATTTGTGCCCGATATGGCGATAGGCTCGCCCCCTATCACATCATGGGACGGAATAACGGCGAAAAGTGGGTGCACTAGTTGCGCCTCTGCCTACCCCTTCGGGGATAACAGGCGTGAGTGTATATGTATGTATAATGTAATATATACTTAATCAAAAGTTCAATTTTAGTTTTTACATATTATATTATATAATAATTTTATTGGCTTGTGGTAACTGAAGTAGGAAACATAATATGTTTGGGATTCTATTTTATTTAAATGTCTTTAAAAAAAAACTGCTCAAAAAGCATTTAAATTGTCTTTTTTTATTTGAATTTCTAATGTCACATTTACGGCCAATTCTTTATTGTTACTGGTTGGTTTCACAGGGCAAGTATAAATAAAAGTGTCGTTACAACTTTTGGTCTTAATTTTTTTCGCAACGAGCGATAAGGAAATTCGTTCCAAAAAAGTAAATTGCATGGTTTGAACAACGCCCCGTGAGTGCATTTGGAAGTAAAATACGGCAGCGTGAACATTGCGCCGCGCGCGCGTTGAACTTCGACTAGTAAATCAAATAACTATGGTAAAGGAACACCTAAAATGTATGGGAATCGATATGGCGATAGGCTCGCCACCTATCACTGGTCGGAATACACACGGCGAAAAGTTGGTGCACTAGTTGCGCCTCTGCCTACCCCTTTGGAAATTAAAGCGTGATGTCGGTTAGTTTGTTTTTAAAGGTTTTGTTAGTTTGAATGGTGCTTACTATGACTGTACAATTAATTTTCACCGGGAAACCTACAAAAGTAATCTTCGTCGTGCATAAACAAATAATCCCTTCATCGCCCATTTCGGTCACGGCGGCCAAACTCAACAGATATTAGCCAGCGCAGGAGATTTTATAGTGTACAAGTGTGTGCAATACACAGGTGCACTGGCTATTCACTCTCATAGTCCGGTGAGACGGCAGACATGACCGGAGAGAGATCAGGCGCAGGACCAACGGCTTTACGAGCGTAAACAAAATAAAAGAATTATCTAATGCGCTCATGACATTAGAAAGAAATAGCGATTGGGAAGGAGGAGCTTGAGAACCGGAAATTTCACTTATCTATGGAATACGCAACCTGTCAACTGTCGTCAGTTTTCCGTTCAAGTAAAGACATTAAACAGTATAGTTAGTTACGTAAAATAATCATATTATCTGCTCGAAATGGCGCATTGCTACAAGCTAAATCATAGGGTGAAAAGTTGGGATATTTTCCTTTAAAATAACTTCTTAAAACTCTTGTACTACGTACGCCCTTTCATTCCAAAAATAAATTACATTATGCCCTTCATTCCCTCATTCGTTCTTAACGACTCGTTCTTAAAGTTCAATTCCCGCCGTTTCAAAACAAGACGGAGATACGACCATTCTGCTGTCAAATGCTAGGCCACTCCCATCTTCCCTCAGGAGAGGGGGACTCGGTACATCCTTTAGTGCGGGATAGATGGATCTGCCCAAATCTCGTCCGTTGTCAATATTTGACATTTCATCAAAAAGTGACAATCGTGTTGTAAAAAGTTTTTAATCTGCAAAAAAAAAAGTTTACTTTTTCGACAAAGGAAAAAAAATATTATTTCAATTTTATTTGTGACTAGTGGATTTAAATATTGAGATTAAAAATAAAATTAAATAAAAACAGTGGCCGTCATATTGACAATATTAATTCATGTGTAATAATTTTTTGTGTTTATCTTTCGTTTTTTTTTGTGTTCCGTAAAGTTTGTGCCAAATATGATGTCTGAATGATTTTGTCTTGCAAATAAAAAAGTAAGTATATACCTTCTTTATCATTATAATTTATTAAAAGCTCCTTATTTATCATATAAATGATTACTGATAACAATTTTTATGGCGGAAGCCAAGCCAAGTTTATAATTATATCTATCTCAAGAGTTAAGCAAGGGTGCATAATGCAGACACTTTAAGCCGACCTGCCCCATGACATTAGGGCCAGCCTATGGCAACATTAGGAACCACAACTGATAAGATTACTGGTGGTAGGTCTCTCATATGTAAGAGTCCGTCTGGGTGGGTACCACCGCAATGTCTATTACTACCGCCAGCAGTGTGCATGCACTGTTGTGTTTCGGTTTGAAGGACATTGTAGCCAGTGCAACTACTGGACATAATGAGATTTAACATCTTATGTCTCAGGATGACGAGCGCAGTGGAATGCCACACAGTAGGTACTTAGTAACTCAAGGTGCTGGATGGTGTTTCTACTGTTTATGGGTGGTCGTAACGCTTACCATCAGGCGAACGGCATGCTCGTCATTCGATGCCATAAAATTAAATTCTTTTATTACATATTTTAAGATAAAGTCGCCCACCGGTTCTGTAATAAACTCAAAAACTACCGAACGCATTTCGATGAAATTTGGTGTGGAGATAATTGGAGACTCGGAGAAAGTTTTAGGTTACTTTTGTCCCAGGAAAACACTTTGACGCAGGTTAAGTCGCGTGCAAAATCTAGTTAACCATAAGCACGGACATAGGCTACATTTTGTTATATAAAAATACTAGACTTCTGCTCGCGGCTTCGGCCGCGTGAATGAGTTTTTCCGGGATAAAAGTCCCGTTTTATATTTCTCCGGGATAAATTTTACATATAAACCTTCCTCTTGAATCACTCTATCTATTAAAAAAAAACCGCATCAAAATCCGTTGCGTAGTTTTAAAGATTTAAGCATACATAGGGGCAGACATCGAGAAGCGACTTTGGTTTATACTATGTAGTGATTGTATTGCCATCGGTCCTTCATAAGTGTGCCAAATTTCTATTTAGTCCGACGTTTTCAAGGGGGTCAAAATCATGTTCAAAGTATTAGTTACTTACATACATACATACATACATACATACATACATACATACATACATACATACATACATACGTCTGAAGCTAATAAAAGCGTGTTAAAAACTCAAGCACGCGAAGCCACGAGAAACCCCTAGTCTGAACAATTTTCGAGGATTACCAAAAAAATGATCTTGAACTTATTTTTAACCTACATTCGCTACTTGTTTAAATGCATAGATAATTCATAGATTATGTTTTAAGAAAAAATGTTCCCCACTTGAGTTCGAACAGGACTTCTGTTCAGGAGTTTTTTGCTAATGTAACGTTATATATTGAGTTAGCGGAGGATAGTTTCGGTTTTAAGGTTCCGTATCTCGAAAGGAAAAAACGGAAACCTTATAGAAAGAAAGAAATAAAAACGATTTATTGGCCACAGTCGCGACACAAACAGCTACAATTGACATAAAATATAACAATCCTACTAATATTATAAACGCGAATGTTTGTAAGTATGTCTCGATGTATGGATGTTTGTTACTCTTCCATGCAAAAACTACTAAACGGATTTCGACAAAATTGGGCACACGGGTAGATCATGTCCTGGATTAACACACAGGCTACATTTTATCCTGGGAAAATAAAAAGTCCGACTTTTATCCCGGAAAAACTATTTAACGCGGACGGAGCCTTGGGCAAAATCAGTTAATAATAACAGTGGCTAGTCGTGGCTGTGACAGATAGATTACCACTCTGCATAATGTTGTGATGTGGTGCAAACTACAACACAACGCTGATTTACAGTGGTCACCTTAAATAACGTACGGGCGTCAAACCGGCTAACTGATAATATTAATAAAAGAAACAAAACAAAATAGAAAATGGACCTGTCGACCACGCGTAGATAATTAGTAATAGGTATTCAGTTGCGTCGCGCAACTATATATACTATAGGATCACTTTGTTGTCCGTCCAAGAACCTTTTTCTCAGGAACGCGTGGAGGTATTAAGCTGAAATTTATATCAAATACTCAGGTCTACAGTCCCTTGGAGCTGTGAAAAAATCAAACGCCTAAGCCAACGCAATCAAAACATACAGCCGTTTATAAGGCAAATTTTTTAAACTTGCAATGGAGTCAAAACCTACATGGTACTTCGCGTGAACTCAGAATCTTGAAATTTGGTACAAAGCAACGTTTTATAGCACAGATAAAGGAAAAATTGCGGAAACCGTAAATTTTACGGAACCCATGCGCGAGCCCGACTTGCACTTGGCCGGTTTTTTTTTAGGTTGAGCAATTCCTTGTACATTTTCTTTGTATAAGGTTGAACCTAGGGCCGCATAGATACAACTCAGTGTCGCTTTGAAGTGCGATATCACCTGAGACGCTGTCAAGGTAATCAGCATCTTGAGATCATCACTAATCAGAATTTACGCATTATAGTATAGGATCCCCGGGATAAAAAGTAGCCTATGTTATTCCCTGATAATTTACCTCTATATTGGTGAAGGAATTTTTAAAATTGGAATAGTAGTTTTTGAGTTTATCCATTACAAGCAAAAAATTAAATTTTTCCTCTTTATAATAGTTTAGAAGTATAGATTATTATAATATTAGTATAGATATATTACAACACAAACAACAAACGACGATAGCCTAGTTCGGAGTGGAACGGACTGCAGAGACGAATGTCCGCAGGTTCTAATCGCACGCATCTCTGACTTTTCTAAAGCTTTATGTGTATTTTTTGTGAATTATTGCTCGCTTCAACGGTAAAGGAAAAACATCGTGAGGAAATCTGCATACCTGAGAAGTTTTCTATAAGAATTTCGAAGGTATGTGAAGTCTGCCAACCCGCACTGGGTTGGCGTGGTGGACTAAGCTAAACCCTCTCAGTAGAGGAGGTCCGTGCTCAACAGTGGGCAGTATATAATACAGGGCTGGTATAGTATAAAGGTAGGGCTGCCATCATTTAAATTGCCGACGCCGGATATACACGGCAAAAATCCCGGACATTTGGGCGAAATATGGGTTTTTCCCCGGACACCTCTGAAAAATTATTTTGCCGTGCCTTCTTGAATGCGGGTTATTATGAATTAATTTTTAACTAAGATTTATTTCAGTTTATCGCTTATCTATAAAAAAATGATTTCCCCTAACAACAAAAAAAGTTTTAAAAAGTGTCCTTTTTAAAACCCCTGCCGGACGGCCCCCGGACGCCCTTCAAACTAGGACAAATCCGGGGAAATCCGGACGGATGGCAGCCCCATATAAAGGACATGTCCAAAAAATGGGCCTGAAAATCTAAACAAGACAGTTTATATATATTTGGATATAATATAATAATAATACCAGCCCTGTATTATTATATTCCACCACGCTGGCCAAGTGCGGGTTGGCAGACTTCACATACTTTCGAAATTCTTATAAGGAACTTCTTAGGTATGCAGGTTTCCTCACAATGTTTCCCTTCACCGTTAAAGCGAACGCTAATTGATAAACAATACACACGTAACTTCGAAAAGTCAGAGGTGTGTGCCTTGGGTTTGAACCTCCGGACATTGTCTCGGCAGACCGTTCCATTCCCAACTAGGCTATCGTCCACTCATATATTTGGATAGTACACCTGAATACAACCCTTTTGCAATAAATCGTTTAGTTTTAAAAACCTCCGATTTTAAGATGCATGTAATTTTGTTTGGCTTGAAAACTACACTTAATATGTTTTCCAAAAAATTTATTATGAATGGAGGGGTCTAAAAATATATTTAATGGATCTAGGTTCCATATGTTGCCTCTTTAACATCCCTAAAGTTTGAGCCTGTTTAGATTTTGAGGCCAAAACAAAAAGAGGACATCTTTATTTGTATAAAACAACTAATCTTGTTACACAAATCTGTTAAACGAAGCTATGTCGAGTGGCCGGAACAGCACACGTGGGTAGCACATGTATTGTTTATATTCGACATACTTCAGATTCACGTCCGTGTAAAAATTTGGGTAGAACTATTGGTGTATCGATTTCTGATTGCTGATTGATTGCTCTTAGTGCTCACCTAGCAACTACAAACAAACTCTCGTTTTATTTAATATTTTTTGGTATCCCAAGATACAGGCCTAGCCTAGTTTGGGTACCCCTGGTAAATATGTTATCCTGTTTTTAGTAATATCCTTGTAATTTATAAGTATCTCATATTGTAATTGTAAACAAAATTTAGTTATTTTCAATAATTTTTTTTTTTTATTATCGAAAGTGGACGATAGCCTAGTTGGGAAGCGGTCTGCCGAGACAATGTCAGGAGGTTTTTTTTTGTTAATGGCCCTACTGCCAGTAGCCTGACGCGAGTCAGCTTTCCTGGCCACACCGGTCTTTAGGGTGAACGCAGAAGGCGCTCGCAACACTTTGAATTAAGTGACCTTGCTGAGGGCAACCCACTAACGGGTTACGAACCTCGGCTCAGTACGGCCACTGAGAGAGGATGAGACATCAACGATTAGGGAAAGATTGGTTTTTAGGCCTAATCCTATTAGATTGTGTTGTCATCGACACGCGGGCCTGAACTGCTAGGGGGATCGGGGGGGGGGGGGCGAGTACGGAACTGCGGTCTTGTAGAGTGTTGAAGTTTCAAGAACTCGTTCTTACGGCGGATGGCCAGAGTGATTTCGTCCTTTGGATCGGTTAATACGGAACGCGGCCGTCTCCATTTGGCGCGGTCGAATGGAGTTCCGGAGGTTCAAAACTCAAACACACCTCTGACTTTTCTAAGTTACGTGTGTATTGTTTATCAATTATCGTTCGCTTTAACGGTGAAGGAAAATATCGTGAGGAAACCTACATACCTGAGAAATTCTCTAGGTATAAGAATTTCCAAGATATGTGAAGTCTGCTACTAGAGCATGGTGGACTAAGCTAAACCCTCTCGGTAGAAGCCCATGCCCAGCATTGGTACGGTATATAATACTGGGTAGCATTTCCCAAACTAAGGATCGCGACCAACTTTTTTTCTTGTTTTTTTTTTATTGCTCCGATGATCGAATGACGAGACGAGCCGTTCACCTGATGGTAAACGATATGACCACCCATAAACAGTAGTAACACCTTCCAGAACCTTGAGTTACAAAGTGCTGTGTGGCATTCCACTACGCTCGTCATCCTGAGACATAAGATGTTAAGTCTCATTATGTCCAGTAGTTACACTGGCTACAATGTCCTTCAAACCGAAACAACAGTGCATGCACACTGTTGCTTGGCGGTATAAATAGACATTGGGGTGGTACCCACCCAGACGAACTCTTACACTTTCCGCCGTGCGTATCCCGTCCCATGATGTCATAGGGGGCGAGTCTATCGCCATATCGGGCGCAAATTCCAGACTCCGGGCTGATGCGGAATAGAAAAATCCAATATCACTTTGCCCGACCCGGGGATCGAACCCGAGACATACCATTGCAGTCATACCATAATACAACTACGCCACCCAGTCAGTTTCCTACTACTTTTATTGGGTACCTACATACCGGGTGGAAAGGAAATGCTCTCTATACCGGAACGGTAAGAGACAAGAACGAAAAACTTTATTCATTTGCAAAGCTAAGCGATAATACTTACGATTTTAGTATATCCGTAATTCATGCGCGCGCAATGTAAAGCGTACAAAAAACTGGGTAGGGTACAAACTACAAAGCAAACGCCGACAAGGCGGCGCAGCGGCCACGCGGTCGTTAACCCGTCAGCTGATGTACGTGTTTAATTACGTTTTTTTTTAAATATTGACCTTTTTTACTATGTTTTTCAGAATAATAGTTTGATTTATCCATCCATACGTGAAGCTGTACAGAAATTTGAGAAAATCCTACAAAAATTGTAACAATGCGATCGAGATTTTTTTAGTGCCATCACGTCAGGAATCACCAATACTATCACCTGTATTCGTTTCCGAGAGCGTTTCCCTTCCACCCGGTATATCAGTGCTAATAGTAATGTTCTTGTCAGGATCACGCAGATGTCGAGTTACGGCAGCATGTCCCCATCAGAAGAGTGCTTCGAGAGATATGAACCGCCTTTCTACTGCCAGCCGTCGCATCAAGGTAATTATAACGAAACCATCAAGGTAATTATAACGACAGCATCAAGGTAATTATAAGGCAAAGTGAAGACACTGCATTCAATGGTAGAGAATAAGGCGAATGGCAAGATGAGTTAGTGACCCCCGTGATGGACGGTAGCGTGCCAAACGCTGCCTTTGACGCCGAGGGCGTCCTTCGGTGTACGGGGGCTTCTGAGCCCCCGCAACAATAGGAGACGGACCGCAACAGCGGTACGCGCAGGGGCGGTTGCGGACGACAACTTAGACGAGAGTCGGAGGAAGCCCGCAGCCGTCCCTAATGCGCCGAAGATGGCCACCGCGGAGTTTTGGTTGGTATGCCGTGCGGTGTACATAGGTTAGGGACTCGGCTCGGCGGTCGCCCGACGTTTTCCATCTCTCCGGGCGGCTCAACGTCGGGTCGTAAGGCACGGTGAACCCAACATAACCGCTCAGTCGTTCCCCTTGAAAACTGGGCGGTAGTAATAATTCACTTTCTCCGCGTAAACAAATAAATAAAAAAAAAAGAAGAGTTAGTGAATAGCCAGTAGCGTAGCGTGGTTGGGAGTAAAATAAGACCTTTTATTTTGGTGGGGAGAGGGGTGAACGCGTGTCTTATTTTTTTAAATGACTTTTCTTTGCTACATGTGCCAAAAGGCGGCAAGAACTCACGCTACGTCGCTGAGAATAACGATCGTAAAGTCCTGACGATATCATTCATTCGGGTCCATAAAATGTGAAAAATTACTTGTAGTCCATACAACCATTTATTTAAATTTGACAGTTCGGTTTCTAATCAGTTGGGGATGTACTAATGCGTTACCGATTCGATTTCTTGTAGCAATCGATTTAATTTATGCAGAAGTTTTGATCGATTAAACACATTTAAATGTGTATATTTTTTGTATGTAATATATCCTGTAGTTTATATTTTATGTCCCATATAATTTTGGCAATATTTAACTGTAGTAGATTATTTTATCGGTTATTATATACTTATAGACCGTGGGCCAGTGCAAAATTTCGTCAGTCATTTTCTCCCGAACGATAATTGGTGAGATGCATCAGAGACGTGTATCATAAAGCCTCGTGAACGTCAGCTTCGGCTCCGTGGGTGCCATGAGCGGTGGCAGCCTCCCAAAGACGTAGAAAAAAAAATATTATTCAGTCATTTCCTCCCAACTAAGAATCATTTTAAATTGTAGCTAACCCGATACCTTGAAGAAAAAAAATAATCAGCTGACTGTAACTTGGGGCATTATGCGTCAGCTGGTCAATCAAACATGTAAAAAAAATATATCATTTCAGTGATTTCCTCTCAACTACAAATTTACCTGATGATAGCTTATACGCAACTATGAATAAATATATATGTCAGCTGGCTGTATGCCGGGGCAAAAACCGTCAGCTGATGCCTTGAAAGTTATAACGCAGGTGTTAGGCGAAAGCTTCTATTACATAATTACATGCATCAGCTGACAATGTTTATTTGTTATTTATTTATTTATGTGTTTCCCTCAAATTAATGATAGTAGATTCTCTTTATTAATTACAGCATTGTATTATCAATCTATACATGTAAAATTATTTGTCCTGAATGACTGACTGACGGTTAAACGCACAGCCTAAACCTCTGACCGTAGAAACCTGAAACTTGCAGGGTGTGTTCTTTGTGTGCCATAGGCATCTAATGAGATTGAATTTTCCAAAAGTCTACCCCTAAGAGGGTGAAAAAGAGGGGCAAAGTTTGTATGGGCCAACGTGATTCCTTGGTCCAACCTACTTAAAATATTGCTTAAACTTATTTTTAACAGAACTGATAGAAGACGTGTTTCATGTTTTATTGAAAGTCATCCCGTAATATATAATATGTATAAAAACGAAAGGTCATTAACTCACTCATCACGAAATCTGAGAAGCTACACGTGCTAGGAGTCTCAAATTTTGTGGAGGTTCCTTTTAGGACGTTGGAGCTCACTAAGACGAGATTTTGCGAAATTCAACCCCTAATGGGTTAAAAAGATTGTACGCGATAAACTCAAAGACTATCAAACGGATTTTGATTAAATTTGGTATGGAGATAATTCGAGCATCTGGGAAACTGGATAGTTTTAGGCTACTTCTTATCCCGTGAAAATGTATAAGTGGGACCTTTATAAAAAAAAACTCTTTCGTACGACCGAGGCTGCGGGCAAAAGCTAGTCAGCTTATAAATTTTCATCTGGGAAGATATAATGTAACTTAAATGTTTGACTTTACGCTCAGATATGAGTTTTCCGATGAAATGTATAAATACTTTACGACTAATACGTATATAATTAAATAACTGAAGAAATATTAAGAACAGCGATTATGAATTTATAGTTTATTGTACTCTCCGGAGTAAGATAAGGTGGTCAGCAGAAGACTTTTCAGATTAACACAGCCTACTGCAGGTACCACCTTTGCAACACGTTTCTAATCTAAGGGTTAGAAAAGTGCTGCATGCCTAGATCGCGTCATACAAGGAATACACCCTGCAAGTTTCAGATCTCTACGGTCAGAGGTTTGGGCTGTGCGTTTAACTGTCAGTCAGTGATTCAGGACAAAGCATTTTACATGTATGGATTGACAATACAATGCTGTAATTAATAAAGAGAATCTACTATCAGTAACTCGAGGGAAACATTGTCAGCTGATGCATGTAATTATGTAATAGAAGCTCTCGCCTAACACCTGCGTTATAACTTTCAAGGCATCAGCTGACGGTTTTTGCCCCGGCATACAGCCAGCTGACATATATATTTATTCATAGTTGCGTATAAGCTATCATCAGGTAAATTTGTAGTTGAGAGGAAATCACTGAAATGATATATTTTTTTTACATGTTTGATTGACCAGCTGACACATAATGCCCCAAGTTACAGTCAGCTGATTATTTTTTTTCTTCAAGGTATCGGGTTAGCTACAATTTAAAATGATTCTTAGTTGGGAGGAATGACTGAATAATATTTTTTTTTCTACATCTTTGGGAGGCTACCACCGCTCATGGCACCCACGGAGCCGAAGCTGACGTTCACGAGGCTTTATGATACACGTCTCTGATGCATCTCACCAATTATCGTTCGGGAGAAAATTGGTCATCGAAATCTGTTACTGGCCCACGGACCATTACGCATATACAAAAAGATTTTTTTTAATTTGCCCTGCCACATTACATTTTTCAATGTAAAAGTATTGAATTATTTTTGTCACACAATCAGTGGGCTTAACGAATATCGATTGATAATTAATATCGGAGCTGAACAGCAAGTCCCTTCACTGTGGAAAACAAAAACTGGCGTCCATAATGTATTCAATTATTTTGTTTCGATTCCTTGTCAATAATTATAAAATTTCATAGGAGTGCATATGTCAAAAGTTAAATAAATGGTTGGACGGACTATATAATTAGTAAATTTTTACCGTACCAGTTCGGAAAGCAGTTTCCATCAGAGCAGTACAGACAAGAAATTCTAGTGTTGCTCTTTTAAAAATCAGTTCAAGGCATACATTAGGTACATTGTATAATTTAAAAAATAATGTAGTGTAACACAAGTTTTCCTTTTGCCTCAATAGATGGCGCTATCACTCTGGATCTCTGCAATATTATTAGGGAACCCTTACTGTTAAAGTATTTATAAGTCGTTCTTAACTCTTGCACCGTATCAATGTAAACTGTAACGTCTTCGCATTACAATATAGTACGTGATATTGGCGATCTGTTGTTGTTTACTGAAGACCCCCGCACCCCTGCGACAGTAATTATTTATTTTGTTTAGAGCAGTCATACTTGCATAATAATAAAAAACATGTCCAAAGTTCTAACCAAGACAGTTTACATATATTTGGATAGAGCGCCTAAAAACTAGCCTTGTTGCAATAAATCGTTTAATTTTAAAGACCTCCGATTTTGAGATTTATTTTGCCTTAAAAACTACACTTAATATGCACGTTTTTTTAACCCCCGACAAAAAAGAGGGGAGTTATAAGTTTAGGCTGTGTATTTCTGTATGTCTGTCTGTGGCATCGTAGCTCTCAAACGAATGGACCGATTTGGATGCGGTTTTTTTTGTTTGAAATCTGACGTGACTGCGATGGTTCTTACCTATAATTTATGTTCAGGCGTTTGAAGATTATCAGCTCATTTCCAACTTAAAAAATCCGAATAATTTTAAATTTGGTGTACTGTGACTTTGGAAATATTTTTAAACATGAGCTAATACTGCGGCATCAATGACGATGGAGAATAAAGTAATTAAAAAGTTTGAAATAAAAATTAAATTAAAATTTATATAACCCCTGACACAAAACATCTTTAAAAAGTAAAATAATAATAGTGTCTTTCTCCTTTAAGTACCTAGTAATATTTAGTCCCTTATTTATAAAAATATATTAAAAAAGAGACCGATATAACAGTTTTGTCCTTTTCCTGCTCGAATATGGCTGTGTTTGAAGTATTGTTGTATTGAGAACTTCGTTTTAAGTCATTTTATGATGATAATTCAAATATCTATCTCTTTGAATTGTGTCGTTTTCATCCTAAAGGTGCGATATATAAGCGGGGCTTGACGGGTTAAGCATTTTGCCGCTGCCCAAAAGAGCCGCCTGACGCGGACCGTGGGGAAACTTACATACATCAGAATTTTTCATAAGAATTTTGGCCACGGCCAGCGTGGTGTACTAAGGCCTAAACCCTCTCAGTAGAGGCTCGTGCTCAGTAGTGGGGCAATAAATGTATATAATAATGCCGCTATTTATTATAAAGAAGTATTACTTATTATTCATATATGTATACCTATATATGCGAAATTGAAAAATAAGAGTGCGCATGAAAAGAACACACACACACACATACACTCACGCCTTTTATCCCCGAAGAGGTAGGCAGAGGCGCAACTAGTGCACCTACTTTTCGCCGTTATTCCGTCCCATGATGTGATAGGGGGCGAGGCTATCGCCATATCGGGCACAAATTCCAGACTCCGAGCTGATACTGAATAGAAAATCTCAATATCACTTTGCCCGACCCGGGGATCGACCTCGAGACCTCAGCATTGCAGTCGTACCATAATACAACTACGCCACCGACGCAGTAAAAAGAACAAATACCATAATCAAATAATTTCAAAATACGAATGACTGTTTAAATATAATTTTTCATCTGAGTGTATTGAAAAATAAGAGTGCGCATGAAAAAAACAAATACCATAATTAAATAATTTCAAAATACGAATGACTGTTTAAATATTATAATTTTCCATCTGAGTATACAAACCAGTAATTTAATGGTCTGTAATTTTTCCATAATTGATATTATCTTCTTAATCTTAACATAGTATAAAACAAAGTCGCTTCTCCGTGTCTGTCCCTGTATGCTTGGATCTTTAAAACTACGCAACGGATTGTGATGTGGTTTTTTAATAGATAGAGTGATACAACAGGAAAGTTTTATGTATTTTTAGCCCGGAAAAACTTATTAAAGCGAGCCGCGGGAAAAAGCTAGTTAATTATAATTACCACTTACACATAGTAATGGTCCGTGGGCCAGTGACAGATTTCGATGACCAAGTTTCTCTCAAACGATAATTGGTGAGACGCATCAGAGACGTGTATCATAAAGCCTCGTGAACGTCAGCTTCGGCTCCGTGGGTGCCATGAGCGGTGGTAGTCTCCCAAAGATGTAGAAAAAAATATATTATTCAGTCATTTCCTCCCAACTAAGAATCATTTTAAATTGTAGCTAACCCGATACCTTGAAGAAAAAAAATAATCAGCTGACTGTAACTTGGGGCATTATGCGTCAGCTGGTCAATCAAACATGTAAAAAAAATATATCATTTCAGTGATTTCCTCTCAACTACAAATTTACCTGATGATAGCTTATACGCAACTATGAATAAATATATATGTCAGCTGGCTGTATGCCGGGGCAAAAACCGTCAGCTGATGCCTTGAAAGTTATAACGCAGGTGTTAGGCGAGAGCTTCTATTACATAATTACATGCATCAGCTGACAATGTTTCCCTCGAATGTATGATAGTAGATTCTCTTTATTAATTACAGCATTGTATTATCAATTTATACATGTAAAATGCTTTGTCCTGAATGACTGACTGACAGTTAAACGCACAGCCCAAACCTCTGACCGTAGAGATCTGAAACTTGCAGGGTGTGTTCCTTGTATGACGCGATGTAGGCATGCAACACTTTTCTAACCCTTAGATTAGAAACGTGTTACAAAGGTGGTACCTGCAGTAGGTTGTGTTAATCTGAAAAGTCTTCTGATGACCACTTTATCTTACTCCGGAGAGTACAATAAACTATAAATTCATAATCACTGTTCTTAATATTTCTTCAGTTATTTAATTATATACGTATTAGTCGTAAAGTATTTATACATTTCATCGGAAAACTCATATCTGAGCGTAAAGTCAAACATTTAAGTTACATTATATCTTCCCAGATGAAAATTTATAAGCTGACTAGCTTTTGCCCGCAGCCGCGGTCGTACGAAAGAGTTTTTTTTTTATAAAGGTCCCACTTATACATTTTCACGGGATAAGAAGTAGCCTAAAACTTTCCAGTTTCCCAGATGCTCGAATTATTTCCATACCAAATTTAATCAAAATCCGTTTGATAGTCTTTGAGTTTATCGCGTACAATCTTTTTACCCCATTAGGGGTTGAATTTCGCAAAATCCCGTCTTAGTGAGCTCCAACGTTCTAAAAGGAACCTCCACAAAATTTGAGACTCCTAGCACGTGTAACTTCTCAGATTTCGTGAGAGATGAGATGAGTGAGTTAATGACCTTTCGTTTTTATACATATTATATATTACGGGATGAATTTCAATAAAACATGAAACACGTCTTCTATCAGTTCTGTTAAAAATAAGTTTAAGCAATATTTGAAGTAGGTTGGACCAAGGAATCACGTTGGCCCATACAAAATTTGCCCCCCTTTTTCACCCTCTTAGGGGTAGACTTTCGGAAAATTCAATCTCATTAGATGCCTATGGCATACAAAGAACACACCCTGCAAGTTTCAGGTCTCTACGGTCAGAGGTTTAGGCTGTGCGTCAGTCAGTCATTCAGGACAAAGCATTTTACATGTATAGATTGATAATACAATGCTGTAATTAATAAAGAGAATCTACTATCATTAATTCGAGGGAAACATTGTCAGCTGATGCATGTAATTATGTAATAGAAGCTCTCGCCTAACACCTGCGTTATAACTTTCAAGGCATCAGCTGACGGTTTTTGCCCCGGCATACGGCCAGCTGACATATATATTTATTCATAGTTGCGTATAAGCTATCATCAGGTAAATTTGTAGTTGAGAGGAAATCACTGAAATGATATATTTTTTTTACATGTTTGATTGACCAGCTGACGCATAATGCCCCAAGTTACAGTCAGCTGATTATTTTTTTTCTTCAAGGTATCGGGTTAGCTACAATTTAAAATGATTCTTAGTTGGGAGGAAATGACTGAATAATATATTTTTTTCTACATCTTTGGGAGGCTACCACCGCTCATGGCACCCACGGAGCCGAAGCTGACGTTCACGAGGCTTTATGATACACGTCTCTGATGCATCTCACCAATTATCGTTCGGGAGAAAATGACTGACGAAATTTTGCTACTGGCCCACGGTCTATAAGGGAAATGGGCAGACCAGTCCACACAAGCAGCACCCGTTCACGAGTATGACGCATATGCCGACGAAGCGATTTTAAAAGCCATTTCATTGTAAATTGTGATAATTCATTTAGGTAGGTATAATAGGGTAGTTTTCTATGTTTGATTGGTACATGATTTTATATGTAACAGAAAATAATACGAAAAACAAATTCTTCTGTAAAATCAGAATCAAAATTGGTTGACAACTAAAGGAGTTATTCATATTTGAAATATTGTTGTGAGCAAAAGTGGGGGCGTAGTGGGGATATCGCGTCATCTCTTTCGCACGCACGCAGCGTTATGGCGGGCGCCACTCAATGACGTCACATTCTGCTGTGTCCGTTATCTCACAGATGCCCCTTCCACCAAACTTCAAAGCTTTATAACTCATTTATTATTGTTTGTATTTTAAAAATTCTTTTTCCTCTATATTTTAGCAGACATAAATGTTTGATAAATGTGTTTAAAAAAAGTAGCCAACTACCCTATTGCTTACGTTCGTTAACTCAAGTCAAGATTACCATTTCAGGCATATTATTGTTTGAAGAGGATCGTCCATCAATCGAAACAATGCCAGAAAGTCGGAAAATCTTGTATTTTTATTTTAAACTAGCTTTTGTCCGCGGCTCCGCCCGCGTTAAATAGTTTTTCCGGGATAAAAGTCCCGGTTTATATTTTCCCGGGATAAAATGTAGCCTATGTGTTAAACTAGAACAATATCTATCCGTGTGCCAAATTTCATCGAAATCCGTTCAGTAGTTTTTGCTTGAAAGAGTAACAAACATCCATACATCCAGACATCCATACATTCTTACAAACTTTCGCTCTTAATAATATTAATAGGACTCTACTATCTAGAAGCCAATGATGAAAAATAAATATATACACACACACTCGCACCTATTAGGCTATTATCCTCGAAGGGATAGGCAGTAGCGCTAGTGCACCTTTTCGCCGTGCGTATTCCGTCCCATGATGTGATAGGGGGCGGGCCTATCGCCATATCGGGCACAAATTCCAGACTCCGGGCTGATACTGAATTTAAAAAACCCAATATCCTTTTGTCATACATGGGATCCAACCCAAGACCTCAGAATTGTAGTCATACCGTAATACAACTACGCCACCGAGGCCTCCATTCGACCACGCGAAATGGAGACGGCCGCGTTCCGCATTAACCGATCCAGAGGACGAAATCACTCTGGCCATCCGCCGTAAGAACGAGTTCTTGAAACTCCAACACTCCACAAGACCGCAGTTCCGTCCTCGCCGTCGAGGGCCTCGCCGCGTTCCCCGTCGCCCCCCGACCCCCTAGCAGTTCCGGCCCGCGTGTCGATGACAACACAATCTAATAGGATTAGGCCTAAAAACCAATCTTTCCCTAATCGTTGATGTCTCATCCTCTCTCAGTGGCCGTCCTGAGCCGAGGTTCGTAACCCGTTAGTGGGTTGCCCTCAGCATGGTCACTTAATTCAAAGGGTTGCGAGCGCCTTCTGCGTTCACCCTAAAGACCGGTGTGGCCAGAAAAGCCGACTCGCGTCAGGCTACTGGCAGTAGGGCCATTACAAAAAAAAAAGCCACCGAGGCAGTCGAGGCAGAGAAATAAATATGCAACAAAGAACAGGCTAAACAAGAATAAGTACAAATGGCTTAAAGTATTTAGCCAATGGAGACGATATGGCAATAATGTGCAAAAAAAATTTCTGTCAATCATGACGGGGGGCGAGGTAGACACGGATAGCACACATTTAACAAAAAAACACACGTGCATAGCTGAATATAAGGTCGCTTTTTACACAATAACAAAAATCACAATTTCTGTGGAGCACCGCTTAATGTCATCATCGTATAATGTAATGGCAGCGATCGCAAGTCACATAGGTTTTAATGAAGTTTATGACCAACTGCGCGTGTATGACCAACGAAGGGTTCGCCTGGTCATCTCATCTCCTTGACAAATGGCACCTTATCGCCATCTTCCAGACAACTAGGATACTTCAGACTTCCCGGTAAACACAAGCTGATCCCAGAACGCAATTCACGTGGGCCCCAATGGCATTTTACTGGTGGTAGGACTCTCATATGTAAGAGTCCGTCTGGGTGGGTATCACCGCAATATCTATTTCTACCGCCAGCAGTGTGCATGCACTGTTGTGTTTCGGATTGAAGGGCATTGTAGCCAGTGTAACTACAGGACATAATGAGACTTAACATCTTATGTTTCAGGATGACGAACGCTGTGGAATCCCACACAGTACTTTGTAACTCAAGGTGCTGGATGGTATTTCTACTGTTTATGGGTGGTCGTATCGCTTACCATCAGGCGAACGGCATGATCGTCTCGTCATTCGATGCCGTAAAACAAAAAAAGACACGGTGGTCGCTTTCCGAGCAGATCCAAATATCTTACCGTTTTGTTTAACAGGCAGCCCAATGGATGGGGGAGTGTACTGGCCGGCCTCGAATGCGGATGGTCAAGAGTTCGACTCTCAAGACGTGTATCATGACAATACACATTACATAGGACGAAATTATGGTAAGTGTAATATTTTTAATGTGTTAAACATTTTCAGACTTACAAAATTCTGTATATGCGAAATTCCATTTGCGCAAAATTCCATATTCGTGAAATTACATCTTCGTGAAATTCCATTTTCACAAAATTCTATATTAGTGAAATTTCATCTCGGAAAATTCCATATTCGGCTTTCGGTCGAAACGGTCAACGGGTGACCTTCTGGCGTACGTGCTACATTGCTGGGGTGAGGCGATGGATAAGCATGGCGAGGCTTTAGCCGTGAGTCTCGACATTGCTAAGGCGTTTGATAGGGTCTGGCATCGTGCCCTGCTCTCCAAGCTTCCGGCATATGGGCTCCCCGACAACTTGTGTAAATGGATCTCCAGCTTTCTGCATGAGCGTAGAATGCGTGTTCTCGTTAACGGACATGCTTCGCAGCTCATGTCAGTTAATGCTGGGGTCCCCCAAGGCTCGGTGCTTTCGCCCACCTTGTTTACTTTGCATATCAATGATATGCTATCCCTTGGTAGCATTCATTGCTATGCAGACGACAGCACGGTACATGGGCGATATTGCTCTGGGCCACCCAGTTGCCGGGGAGTCACCGATAGGCAGCGTGAGAATCTGGTCGTCGAGCTCAATCGGACTTTGGATCTTGTATCCGAATGGGGTATATCCAATCTGGTTGAGTTCAACGCCAAGAAAACTCAGGTGTGCGCGTTCACGTGTAAAAAATCCCCATTTTTGCCCCTCCCTAATCTTCAGGGTACTCCACTTGCAATGCGGAATGGCCTCAATATCCTGGGTATGGATTTGCGCTGCGATCTGAATCCAAGGAATCACATCGAGAGTGTAATATCTGCAACATCCCGCAGGGTCGGAATCCTAAACAGCGTGCGGAGGTACTTCACGCCCGGTCAGCTCTATCGTTTATATAAAGCGCAAGTGCGGCCGGGTATGGAATACTGTTCGCATCTCTGGGACGGTTCCGCAAAATACCTGCTCGATGCCTTGGATGGATTGCAGCGACGGGCTATCCGCATTGTAAATGATGCAGACGTAACAAAAAGTTTGGAGCCACTGCAGCTGCGCCGCGACATCGCCTCGCTCAGTGTGTTCTACCGTCTGTATCATGGTGAGTGCTCTGAAGAATTGTTTAACCTTATCCCCTCCTCTCCTTTCCTAAACAGAACCACGCGTGCTGGCTTGCGGAACCACAGCTTAGTGGTCTGTTCCATCCCGGCTCGAACCAAAAGGTTCAGTAATTCATATTTCTGCCGCACCATTAAGCTGTGGAACAGTTTGCCAGCGTACGTGTTCCCTCCTTCCTACGACTTAGGGTCCTTCAAGCGGAGCGTGAAGAAGCAATTAAGCAGGCCGGCATAATTGTGCCGACTGACCAGGGATGTTTATCTCTTGCCGGTCGACACAACTTTTTGGGCTTCACTACATTTACCATCAGATGCAGTGAAGCCACTTTGTCGAGCCTACGATAAAAAAAAAAAAAATATTCGTAATATTTTAGATTCACGAATTTACGCATTCTCAAAATTTTACATTCGCAAAATGCCAAATTTGTGATATTCCATTTTCACAAATTCCAAATTTGCAAACAACCATGTTTCCATTTAATAAAATATTAAATAACGCAGGACCTACAATGACTTATGTTATTTTAGGTTACGAAGAGATGCAGATAACGAGCAACGAGCCATACGACGCGTACCATCATCCCTTACACCACACATACGGGCAGAACAGTGCTGGTAAGTTTCATATCCATAATGTCCTTGCAGAAACTTTCGCGGCATTTCCAGATTAAAATTATTCAAGAAAGCTTGCAATACAATCAGCCCTGTATTATATACTGCCCACTGCTGGGCACGGACGTCCTCTACTACTGAGAGGGGTTTTAGTCCTTAGCCTAGTTGGGAATGGAACGGTCTGCCGAGACAATGTCCGGAGGTTCAAACCCAAGGCACACACCTCTGACTTTTCGAAGTTACGTGTGTATTGTTTATCAATTATCGTTCGCTTTGACGGTGAAGGGAAACATCGTGAGGAAACCTACATACCTGAGAATTCTCTATAAGAATCTCGAGGGTATGTGAAGTCTGCCAAGAAAGCTTCTACTATAAAAAAGCGTATATTCCCTACGGCTGTTGTCTTGACATAACGATCGTAAAGTCCTACCGCTACGATGAAACTGTGAATTCGATTGAAATAATGACAGTCATTTTCAATATTATCGCATCGGTAAGTATTTTACGATTGCTAACTTATGCTAAAACTATACTAGGGTAGAAAAGTAACATAACTAGCGGTGACCTCAGCTAATCGGGCGCCCCAGGTGAGAAAGTGATTTAGACCCATGTTATTTCAGCACAAGTCAGTGAATTCGATATTACATTCCTCAGAATAACATAATCACCCCCGGATTAAATAACATAATCACCCACAGGATTGACTAAAATAATCACCCACAGGATTGACTAAAATAATCACCCACAGGATTGATTAAAATAATCACCCACAGGATTGACTAAAATAATCACCCACAGGATTGACTAAAATAATTACCCACAGGATTGACTAACTAATCACTCCCAGGATTAAATAACATAACCATTCCCAGGACTTGATTGTGACATGCAAGCCCTGCCACTACGTTACGACCGCCCCGCACCGCCCTCCTTCATCAGGGTCGCTAAACGAAGAACCACAGCTAACAAGAAGGAGAGAAGAAGGACGCAGAGTATTAACACAGCTTTTTCAGATCTCAGAGAATGTATACCTAATGTACCGCCGGATACGAAATTGTCTAAGGTAAGATTTTTAATTGTCACTCCTTCGGTTGTGTAGTTTTTAACTGACCTTAAACTTTTACCCCTTTAGGGGTTGAATTTTGTGAAATCCCGTCTTATTGAGCACTTATGTTCTAAAAGCTAACCCCATGCGAAATTTGAGACTCTTAGCACTTGTAGTTTCTGAGATTTCGTGATGAGTAGGTAAGTCAGTGAGTGAGTGAACTTTCACTTTTATGTACAACTAGCTTTTGCCCGCGGCTTCGCCCGCGTTAATAAGTTTTTCCGGGCCAAAAGTACATAAAAACCGTCCCGTTGAATCACTCTATCTATTAAAAAAACCGCATCAAAATGCGTTGCGTAGTTTTAAAGATCTAAGCATACATAGGGACAGACAGCGGGAAGCGACTTTGTTTTATGCTATGTAGTGATATAGGTATAATACTTAAGTAAGTTAAAACTATGCCACCACTTGCTCAGATGGTGAGGAAGCGATCCCAGAACATCAACACTGCGTTCTCTAAATTGCGCCAGCACATACCGCATGTTCTGCCAGACACTAAGATGACCAAGGTAACCACGCCTCAAGGTTGAGACTCAAACTTTTACCCCCCATTTTATGTTTGATAATCTATGAAAGTCAGCAAGCAGTCATAGAAGTTGATATTTCAAGCTGTAGATTACCCCCAGTAGGTATGTTTTATTCTGTAAATTATGAGTCAAATTTTAAAGAGTTAGTGCTAAATTGCTAGCATATAAAGGCTAGTGGTCACATAAATAAGTTGACTAAGTATAAAAGCTACACATTAATATGCTCACAAATAAATGGTTATAAAATGAGTACTTTTTACATTAGCTTCTTAATACGATGACTGTCAAATAAAACTTGAACCTTGGAAAAAGTTAGTCTTCTCCAGTAACAGCAATGAATTTATTTAATTTGATGACAGCAAGAGTGGATTTGTGGCTTACTGGTGGCTGGTAAAGCATCTGTCACGCCAAAAATCTATATTCTGGATGTACCTATGATAGAAATACAAAATCCATTAAATTAATATGTTCGGTACAGATTGAAAAGTCCTGGATTGAAATATAGACCACATTCTATAAATATATTAGGAAGTCTAGTGACTACATTATAGTCCTAAAGAAACTGTCAAAAGAAATTGAAAACCCTGTGCAACATTAGTAACTGTCAAAAAAAATGTTCAATACTGGCAACTGTGCAACGAAATATTAAAAAAAAAACAGCCTACTGATCAAAAGTTTGAGCGCTCTTCCGAGGCAATGAGATATTCCCAAAATTAAATTAATGTTTTATTCCGTTTTGTTTTTGTCCAGATAAAAACGCTGCGGTTGGCGACTTCCTACATCTCGTACCTGCTGAAGGTCCTGGAGACGGATGGAGAGCCCGCGGGAGGGTTCAGGGCTGATCTGCACCACACCCCGCCGAGGAGAAGAACCGCTGACGCTCAGGTTAGTTGGCTGTATGTTGATGTCCTTTGCCTACGTTTTTTTTTATTTTCTTAATAATTATTATGATGAATGTAGATGTTTCTTAGAGTTTAACATACATATATATACATAATACATATACACTCACGCCTGTTATCCCCGAAGGGGTAGGCAGAGGCGCAACAAGTGCACCCACTTTTCGCCGACATTCCGTCCCATGATGGGATAGGGGGCGAGCCTATCGCCATATCGGGCACAAATTCCAGACTCCGGGCTGATACTGAATAGAAAAACTCAATATCACTTTGCCCGACCCGGGGATCGAATCCGAGACCTCAGCTTTGCAGTCGTACTGTAATACAACTACGCCACCGAGGCAGTCTTAGAGTTTAAGTAAAAAAGAATTCGTTGAATTTATTAAGATGTTTGGAACAGAAACCCAATATGGCGTAATTACATAAAGACCCGCTATTGTTACATCGAAGAGAAATGGAAATCACGGACGGTCTTAAAAAGTGGATTCGTCTTTTGTTTTTCAAAATGGCGACAGTTTTTTATTTCTAAGAATTGATATTGATTGTTTTGTATCTGCTATTATTACTTCACATTGACGTAATCATGAATAGATAATTATCGGTAGAAGCCATAATTTAAAGGGTGGGCACACACACAATTACACAGTCAATAATATCGTGATCCTGGAATCGCGATATTATCATAAGATCGTAAATACTATGCCTATAACTTGCGATATTATCACGATACTGCAATACGCATCAATATTGCATCAATATTATCTTGATAATACGAGTATCACGTGATATTATTGACTGTGTAATATGCACCAATTATATTGTCAATATAATATTGTCAATACAGTATTGTCAATGTTTTTTTTAATATTGAACAATACCGCAATACGCGCTGCACACACACAATATTATTGACAATATGCACTTCATCCTACTAATATTATAGGCGAAAGTTTGTAAGAATGTATGGATGTTTGTTACTCTTTCACGCAAAAACTACTGAACGGATTTCGATGAAATTTGGCACACGGGTAAGTCATGCCTTGGATTAACACATAGGCTACTTTTTATCCCGGGAAAACATAAAGCGGGACTTTTATCCCGGAAATACTTTTTAATGTGGGCGGAGCCGCGGGCAAAAGCTAGTTGACAATATTATTGTGTCTGTGCTGGCACCATTTAAAACATAGATTTATTTTTCTTAATATCGTTTATAGTTTAAGACCCTGGGAATTTTTTAGGCTTTTTATCTCGGGAAATATAGCCGGACTTTTATCCCGGGAAAACTCGTACACTCAAAGCCGCGAGCGAAAGCTGGTTTTGAATAAAAATCATTAAATTATATCTAACTAGCTTTTGCCCGCGACTCCGCTAGCGTGAATGAGTTTTTCCGGGATAAAAGTCCTGCTTTATATTTTCTCGAGACAAAGAGTAGCCTATGTGTTAATCCAAGACATGATCTACCTGCGTGCCAAATTTCATCGAAATCCGTTCAGTAGTTTTAGCGTGAAAGAGTAATAAACATCCATACATTCTTACAAACTTTCGCCTTTACAATATTATAAGTACGACTGCCTCGGTGGCGTAGTTGTATTGCGTACGCGTTACGAGTACGATTTGCGCGCTGAGGTCCTGGGTTCGATTCCCGGGTCGGGCCAAAAAAAACTTTGTGACTGGGTTTTTCCATCTTAAAAAAATTACTCAGTCGCAGCTCGGAGTCAGGAAGTTGTCGGTGTGATACCCCCGTGCCTCGGGGCGCACGTAAAGCCGTTGGTCCTGCACCTGATCTCTCTCCGGTCATGTCGGATTGCCGTCTCACCGGACTATGAGAGTGAAGGAATAGCGAGTGCACCTGTGTATTGCGCACACACTTGTGCACTATAATATCTCCTGCGTACCTGGCTGATCTCCGTTGAGATTGGCCGCCGTGGCCGAAACTGGCTAGGAGGATTTCATTTTTTCATAAGTAGGATTAACATTTTAGACGATATAAAATCTATATAATATGAGAGATTAAAGCACCGTACTGCAACATGCGGCAGCACTTGACTCTGATTCACTGGGGAACGCTCTTGAAATTGAGATAACGGCGTCTGCGCATGCACTTGTAGGCGCCAGGGCACTACTGTAACGATAAAGATTGAACCAAGAGTTGTAGCATCACACCATATCTTTTCAAGGGTAGGCAGAGACATCGGTGGGGTAGTTGTATTACGGTAGGTACTACAGTGAGGTCTCGGTTTCGATACCCGGGTTTGACAAGTGATATTGCGTTTTTCTTCTCAAAAAATGTGTCCAATGAATGGAAATAGGCCAGCCCCGTATTACAATAGGTCTCTCATATGTAAGAGTCCGTCTGGGTGGGTACCACCGCAATGTCTATCTCTACCGCCAGCAGTGTGCATGCACTGTTGTGTGGTTTGAAGGACATTGTAGCCAGTGTAACTACAGGACATAATGAGACTTAACATCTTACGTCTCAGGATGACGAGCGCAGTGGAATGCCACACAGTACTTTGTAACTCAAGGTGCTGGATGTTGTTGCTACTGTTTATGGGTGGTCGTATCGCTTGCCATCAGGTGAACGGCATGCTCGTCTCGTCATTCAATGCAATAAAAAAACATGGGACCTAACATAGCTGGTGAAATGTGGGCGTGATACACAGACTGTCATTCCGTCCCGTGACCATGAAGGCTGTAAAGTCTTCCAAATGCCGGGAGAAAATATATTTTTTATTTATTTATTTTCTCACACACAGTCATAACAGAAATTATCCAAAGCGACAATGTGGGGTAACTATTATTAGGTATTATAAAATAAAATAAAACAAAATCAAATAAAACAATTGGAAAACAAAAAAAAAACAAACAACAATCAAAAGCATTATTAAAACATAGAACAAATTAAAACTTACAATGAATAAATACTAATTATTAAGGATAACATAGAATAAATAACAAAATCTTTGCTAATTCACTCCACTTACATGCCAAAACATCTGTTTTGGCATGCACCTCATTAATGGTCCTAATCGCTCGGGTAAAAGCCGCTTTAGCTAAAAGATTAGTCCTAGCCGCCGGCACCGCTAGCAGCGGCAGGTTTCGCCGCCTCCATACGTACCGGTCCGGCACGCTCAGGCACAAGCGGCACAGAACCCCCGGATTGTGCTCAACCCCACGCAACAGCTTCACCAGGTACGATGCGAGGGCGAACTCGTGCCGTACCCTCAGCTCGTTGTACCCAACCATGCCCAGTACAAACAATGTGGGGTACATCAGCGGATATAGCGGATACACCCCATAGAGTTTCATGTACAGATGCCTCGTGAACTTGTTATATATTAAAAAACTCCGCATAATAGTTTTGTTCCAATTTCTTCTCTTTTGTCGGTATCACTCTTGACAGAGTGGTCGTGGTCATTACTTCAGGTGTTGGTGGCAAGCTTCACAACACGCCGCCACTCATCTCTGATGGTCGCCTTCCTCGTGCATTCTTATAGTGATGATGAGCCATTCACTGTTGCTTTTATCTGGTCAGTCCACCTCAAAGGCGCTCTTCCTCGTAGTCTGGTACCCTCAACCTTTCCCTGGACCACAAGTCGTTCAATAGCCACCTTCCCTCGGCGGCATACGTGACCAAAAAAAGTGAGGATACGGGACTGTACTAAAGATGACAAACGCTGCTTGATGCAGAGTTCTCGAAATAAAGACTCGTTGGTACGGAATTCCAACTTAAAGGATGTTATTATTTATAAGAATTTTCATACTCTCTGGGGAAAGTTCCAGAACGTTCTTTGAACGTGCGGGAAACTGTTTAGCATCAATAAAAACTCGATTTACAGTGTTACAGCGTAATTATTATTAGACTAGCGGTCTGGTCGCGTGGCGATGGGTGTTGCGAGACACGAGATGTAGCGATTTATACATTTCGCATAAAAAACGCCCACCAAAAGTTATTTATTTAATAATTACTACATAATAGAATAGGGTTGTTTCCTATGTTTGATTTTGTACATAATTTTATATGTAACAGAAAATAATACGAAAATGTTTTTTTCAGTGTCATACTCGATTGAAAAAAAAGCAGTTACTAAATGTTTAAATATTCTTGTGAGCAAAAGTGGGGGCGTGGCGGGGATATCGCGCTATCTCTTTCGCACGCAGGCTGCGTTATGGCCGACGGCGCTTGGTGACGTCACAGCGTAGTATTGCTGTTATTTGACAGCTACTCCTTCCACCAAATTTCAAAGCTTTATAACTTACTTACTAATGCGCCAATTTCGAAAATTATTTTTCTATTAGATTTTGAATAGCGTACATTTTTTCATAATTGTATTTTAAAAAAAGTAGTCAACTACCCTATTCAGGGACTCCGATACACTCTTGAGATAAAACAAACAGACTTTACGTCTTTAGCCCCGAAGTGGTAGGTAGAGGTGCAACCAGGGCGTCCAGTTTTCGCCGTGCGTATTTCGTCCCAGGATAGGGGGCGAGCCTATCGCCATATGGGGCATAATTCCAAAGTGGGGCTGATACTTTAATAAAAAAATCCTCTATGACTGCCTGAACCAGGGTTCGGACTCTAAGTCTAAACCTCAGCATTGCAGTCGTACCGTAATACAGTAATGTAACTCTCCTAGCCAGTTTCGGCCACGGCGGCCAATCTCGACGGAGATCAGCCAACGCAGGAGATATTATAGTGCACAAGTGTGTGCGCATTACACAGGTGCACTCGCTATTCACTCTCATAGCCCGGTGAGACGGTAGACATGACCGGAGAGAGATTAGGCAGGTGTGCGCACATGCATGCACTGTTGTTGTGTCAGTTTGAAGGACGTTGTAGCCAGTGTAACTACTCGACATAATGAGACTTAACATCTTACGTCTCAGGATGACGAGCGCAGTGGAATGCCACACAGTACTTTGTAACTCAAGGTGCTATATGGTGTTACTACTGTTTATGGGCCGGTCATATCGCTTACCATCAGGCGAACGGCATGCTCGTCACGTCATTTAATGCCATAAAAAATCCGTCTCGCATAAAACCCGCTCCGTCTTGTCATTTGTGGGTAGTAATTACTCAGAGCCACATGGCCCTCCGCTCCGCAGATAAACTCAATAAAATACTGATTGAATTATTTCGTGGAAACATCGTAGTAGCGTCTGGGTCGAGGAACACTACGGGAATATATTCCATTTATATAGCACTAGCTTTTACCCGCGGCTATGCCCGCGTTAATAAGTTTTTCCGAGATAAAAGTACATAATATAAACCTTCCTCTTGAATCACTTTATCTATTGAAAAAAACCGCATCAAAATCTGTTGCGTAGTTGAAAATCTAAGCATACATAGGGACATACAGCGTGAAGAGACTTTGTATTATTAGTGACTAGCTTTTGCCCGCGGCTTCGCCCGCGTTAATAAATTTTTCCGGGCTAAAAGTACATAAAAACCTTCCTGTTGAGTCACTCTATCTATTAAAAAAAACCGCATCAAAATCCGTTGCGTAGTCAAAAATCTAAGCATACATAGGGACAGACAGCGAGAAGCGACTTTGTTTTATACTATGTAGTGATGAAAAGAAAGAAAAAAGAAAGAAAGAAATGTATTTTATTGGTGACAGACACAACTGAAATACAATGGTATCAATTATAAACTAAGAAACAATAACAAATTAAGAACTAACATAACACAATATAGGCTGTAACACAATTATATTTATTTTTCAACTTATGTCGTATGAATGAAGAATAGAAGAACCGATAAACGATGAAAAAATATGAACTGGTGGTAAGTCTCTCGTATGCGAGAGGCCGTCTGGGTACCACCGCAATGTCTATTTCTCCCGCCAGCAGAGCTTACACTGTTGGGAGGTTTGAAGGACATTATAGCGTTGTTACTGGACATTGTGAGACTTGACTAATGTCTCAGGGTGATTAGCCTAGTTGGGAGTGGAACGGACTGCCGAGACGAACGTCCGCAGGTTCAAATCCCAAGGGCACACACCTCTGACTTTTCTAAAGTTATACAGTGTGTATTCTTTGTGAAGTATCGCTCGCTTTAACGGTGAAGGATAACATCGTGAGGAAACCTGAGAAGGTCTCTGAAATTCGAAGGTATGTGAAGTCTGCCCGCACTAGGCCAGCGTGGTGGACTAAGCTAAACCCTCTCAGAAGACGAGGCCCGTGCTCAGCAGTGGGCAGTATATAATACAAGGCTGGTATAACCATACATACTGTCTATAGTTTAGTAAAAGATTAAAATTATCAGCAAGTCTGTACCATATCTATACTAATATTATAAAGCTGAAGAGTTTGTTTGTTTGTTTGTTTGTTTGTTTGTTTGTTTGTTTGTTTGTTTGAACGCGCTAATCTCAGGAACTACTGGTGCGAATTGAAAAATTCTTTTTGTGTTGAATAGACCATTTATCGAGGAAGGCTATAGGCTATATAACATCACGATGCAACTATTAGGAGCGAAGAAATAATGGAAAATGTGAAAAATGCGGGGAAAATTATTCATCCTTGAGGGCTTCCATTGCGTGCGCTGCGAAAACGGTTCAAGATACCAAAAATATATGTATAAAAGAATTATTCCTCTTGAAATGATCTAAAAAAAAGTCCGCGACAGTATATGTCTATCTTTTAAGATTAACTCTCTAGAACCGTTTTTATGGTAATAAAATTTGGTCGAAATTAATGCATTATTTGTTAAGAGTTGTATCAACGTCATAATATTAATCTTTATACAAATAAATGTGTTGGATAGAGTGATTCAACGGGAAGGTTTTTATGTATGTACTTTTAGCCCGGAAAAACTTATTAACACGGGCGAAGCCGTGGGCAAAAGCTAGTTTACAATAAACAGAGGAAGTCATAAAACTTTTAAAACGTAAACAATGTTTAATTTTTATACACAGGTACACGTGTTTAGGGATGTAAAGTTTTTACAGCATTTATGAGATAAAAATAGCTCGTACAATACTACACCTGATACCGTAAGCAAAGTTTAAATTACTCTCGTGTTCACAAATGTTACTTAGCTAAGTACGAATCAACGCGATAGTAACGCCTATGTTCATAGACTATAGTGTAAAGTTTCTTTTTATATGTATTGTATATGTATTTTCCATTTTTTTTTTTGGGCATCGAATGACGAGACGAGCATGCCGTTCGCCTGATAGTAAGCGATACGACTGCCCATAAACAGTAGCAACACCATCCAGCACCTTGATTTACAAAGTTCTGTGTGGCATTCCACTGCGCTCGTCATCCTGAGATTATGTCCAGTAGTTACACTGGCTACAATGTCTTTCAAACCGAAACACCACAGTGCATGCACATTGCTGCTTGGCGGTAGAAATAGTAAAGATGTATAGTTTGTATATAAAGTCCATAAATAAATAACCAGTATTTTTGTCCACAGCAAAGTTCAGCAGAAAAACGAAGCAAAGGAAGAACTGGATGGCCACAACACGTCTGGGCTTTAGAACTGAAGACTGAGCAGAACCTTCAAACATAACCTCTTTATATTTCAAAGCATTCTGGTAGTCAAATGTTTTCAATTGGGTCGTTTCAAAATCGTTTATGCTAATAGAAAAAGGAGTCACATATCGCTGGTTCACACAACAAAGTTCTATATTTTTTTTGTTGCTATATTTTTTACAAATTCAATTGTATCACAATATGATTCTATTTCTTTATGAGTAAATTTTTCCAATAATTACTGGTAATAATTAATAATTACTGGTAGGTCTCTCATATGTAAGATTCTGTCTGCGTGGGTACCACCTCAGTATCTATTTCTACCGCCAAGCAGCAGTGTGCATGCACTGTTGTGTTTCGGTTTGAAGGACATTGTAGCCAGTGTAACTACAGGACATAATGTGACTTAATATCTTATGTCTCAGGATGACGAGCGCAGTGGAATGCCATACAGTGTTGCTACTGTTTATGGGTGGTCGTATCGCTTACCATCAGGCAAACGGCATGCTCGTCTCGTCATACAATGCCAAAAAAAAGGTGTTACTTCGCCCGCGAAAGAGATTTTCCCGATTAAACTCCCGATGTATGTTTTCTCGAGATAAATAAGTAGCCTAAAACCTTCTCAGAATCTCAAACTGTCTCCATACCAAAAGTCCTCAATTGGAAGAGCACCGGCACGGTACGCCGGAGGTCGTGGGTTCGAGTCCCACCTTCAACAGTTTTTTTTCGAGTTTCCATAAAAATATAAAATCCTATAAAGGTTCTTAATACCGTTGAATTCATAGCGAAAATGGACTTTGGGCTTAGAATATGACAGAAAACATGATACGACTCCGTTTCGTTTTATTGAGATTGGTTGAGAGACTAGCACATGACTGACGTTAGTCTCTCGATCAATCACAAACATCAAAATTAAACGACATCGTCTTAAGAGTTGCGTCTTTTTGCTACGTCCTTAGCCGACTCTTTCTTCGTGGTTGATATTTAATTTTGTAAGAGAATTCAATACGTTCTCTATGTATAGAGTATTTATTGTCTATTGCTTGAATAACAGTGTTTTCCTCAGAATAATATCTAATGGCTTTAGTTATTATTCTGAGATGTTTTCTCATTTAGATGGAGCAATTTTCTTGCCATGTGATTTTTTAAATACATAGGTACATATACACTAAAGCCTTTTATCCCCGAAGGGGGTAGGCAGAGGCGCAACTAGTGCACCTACTTTTCGCCATTATTCCGTCCCATGATGTGACGGGGGCGAGCCTATCGCCATATCGGGCACAAATTCCAGACACCGAGCTGATATTGAATAGAAAAACTCAATATCACTTTGCCCGACCCGGGAATCGAACCCGAGACCTCAGTATTGCAGTCGTACCTTAATACAACTACGCCACCAAGGCAGTCGAAGGCAGTGATTTTTTAAAGGATATAAAAAAGTTGCCTCTTGGCATCTTGCGCACGGCAAGGCAATTCTCGTCCGCGTTGATATGCAATACTCGCCTGGCTCAAACAGTAATCGTATGCCGGGTCATTTTTACATTGCGTTACTAAATGAAACTACATATTCGTCTATACCTCTGCTAACATCGTGCTAAAAATCATCAATAAATAAAGTATACCTTCGCCGAAAATCCTGGTGTTCATTTTTTTTATCATTTCGTAGTTTAGTGCGAATATGGTGTGTGCGTAAGTGTATTTGTGACTGAAAGTGTAATGTTGCTGCTGCGAGGAATTCTCCTAGAGCAATAATAGTGGCATTAGGGCGTGTAAAATTAAAGTTACTTTTTATTGATATTTATTTTGTTCGAAACTTACACTTTTTTATTTTACATCTACGGTTAAACATAACTTAATGGAAAACGTTATTTTCGACAAGATAAGTATGTGGTTTAATTTATTAACGCAATGTCAAAATGACCCTGTATATCAATAAAAATTGTACGAAACTTCCACGTTAGGGAAAGAATGACATCGTGTAGTAGGGGGCTGGAAAGTTGCTCGAGCAATGTTTTGACATAATCGCATGCGAGTTTTTAGTTCACGCCTGTATGAACAGTATGTGCAATAATTGATTGATAGTTATTGCGAACAATAATTGCATGCGATTATTTCAAGCAATTATTGCTCCGTTTAAATGAGGTTTAACATTGTTCGATAGGAAGTAGTAATAAATGTTATTTTATATTCGTTTTAGACTGTAAAATATTGTATTTAATGTGTACCTAGCCTGAAATTGCCAAAGAAATAAATATATTATTTAAGGAGTTTTGTGTTTTTTTTAATTTCTGCAAAAAATATTGCGTGGCTTCTTTACCAGATTATCGAAAGAGGGTTATGGTATTTTTATAGCTACTGAATGACGAGACGAGCATGCCGTTCGCCTGATGGTAAGTGATACGACCGCCCATAAACAGTAAGACTGTACAGAATTTTTAGTTACAAATTATTGCGTGCAATTCCACTTCGCTCGTCACTGAGACCATCCATACTAGCCCTGTATTGTATACTGCCCTCTGCTGGGCACGGGCCTCCTCTACTACTGAGAGGCCTTAGTCCACCACGCTGGACTAGTGCGGGCAGACTTCACACACCTTCTAAATTCAGAGAACTTCTCAGGTATGCAGGTTTCCTTGTGATGTTTTCCTTCACCGTTAACCCGTCAAGCCCGAATAGTTTGACAGCTGTCATTGTCAATTTTCTGGCAGTATCTATGTGGGTGCGTATAAGGTCGATTTTCGCTTATTGACAGATGACGTACCGGGCCAATGTAACCGAGCGGGCTTGAACGGTAAGCGAGCGATAATTCACAAAGAATACACACAACTTTAGAAAAGTCAGAGGTGTGTGCCCTTGGGTTTCGACCCTGCATTCGTCTCGGCAGTCCGTTCCACTCCCTACTAGGCTATCACCCTGAGACATTCAAGTCTCATAATGTCCAGTAACAACGCTATAATGTCCTTCAAACCTCCCAACAGTGAAGCTCTGCTGGCGGGAGAAATAGACATTGCGGTGGTACCCAGATCAGGCCTTCAGATACGAGAAACCTACCACCAACTTATGTTTATGAGTTTTCTTTGTGCCCATTGTAAGTGTGAAGCCCTGGGTGTTTGCCCCATTCGCCATCCCCAAAGACCATCCAAGGTTTTACCCTTTATCCCGGGAAAATATAAAGCGGGACGTTTACCCCGCATAAACTGTTTAATGCGGGCAGAGCCGCGGGCAATAGCTAGTTTTTTTTTATTTTATTTTATTAGGATAAGCAACAGCCTGAGTACAAAGTTGAGTTACATAATATATGGAAGGCCAAGAAATGCTTCCCACAAACTTACAAAGGTAATACATAAATTAAATTATACATACATATTACATACATATACACTCACGCCTGTTATCCCCGAAAGGGTAGGCAGAGGCACAACTAGTGCACCCACTTTTCGCCATTATTCCGTCCCATGATGTGATAGGGGGCGAGCCTAACGCCATATCGGGCACAAATTCCAGACTCCGAGCTGATACTGAATAGAAAAACTCAATATCACTTTGACCGACCGGGGAATCGAACCTGAGACCTCAGCATTGCAGTCGTAGGGGCGGTTGCGGACGACAACTTAGACGTGAGTCGGAGGAAGCCCGCAGCCGTCCCTAATGCGCCGAAGATGGCCACCGCGGAGTTTTAGTTGGTATGCCGTGCGGCGTACATAGGTTAGGGACTCGGCCCGGCGGTCGCCCGACGTTTTCCATCTCTCCGGGCGGCTCAACGTCGGGTCGTAAGGCACGGTGAACCCAACATAACCGCTCAGTCGTTCCCCTTGAACACTGGGCGGTAGTAATAAGTCACTTTCTCCGCGTCAACAAAAAAAAAAGCATTGCAGTCGTACCGTAATACAACTACGCTACCGAGGCAGTCAGATTTTCATTATAAGGTTTTTCAGCCATAACCGTGAGCGAAACTTAGCAACCGATTTAATTAATCTATCAACAGTGGGGCTAGGACGTGAAAAAAAACACGATGGGTCTCCGCTTCGTTTCATTGTGTTTGGTTGAGAGACTGACGTATCGGTATTTTGATGTTTGTGATTGCTTGAGAGACCGACACGTCAGTCTCTCAACCAATCACAATAAAACGAAGCGAAGACGCGTCGTGTTTTTTTTTCACGTCCTAGCCCCACAGTTCAGTTTATAAAACTCGAATTCCCAATACATTAGTTTATCAAAATCGATTGGTAACGAATGAACATAAATTAAGAGATGTGTAGGGTGGGTATATTCGGTTAAATATCAGGATACGAAGAGAACAATACAGAAGTTATTTTACTTTAGGAATATTAGTACAGGCAATGATATTAAGAGCCTGTTGGGGTTTCAAGTAAAATATAGTTATGATGAGAAAGAATATGTTTCTCTTTTTTAGAAATTCATGCCCTGAGATGAAATAGAGAAGGAAACGGCAATAGAGCATGAAAGTTTATATGTTTTTTTTTATTCCATTGAATGATGAGACGAGCATGCCGTTCGCCTGATGGTCAGCTATCGACCACCCATAAACAGTAGCAACACCATTCAGCACCTTGAGTTACCAAGTACCGTGTGGCATTCCACGACGCTTGTCATCCTGAGACATAAGATGTTAAGTCTCATTATGTCCAGTAGTTACACTGGCTACAATGTCCTTCAAACCGAAACACAACAGTGCATGCACACTGCTGGCGGTAGAAATAGGCATTGCGGTGGACCCACCCAGACGGACTACCTGTATGAAATGGGAATGGAGAAATAATAGTACCTTAACTTTTAGTTAGTTATAGCTGTCTGTAACTCAGTAGTATTATTTGAGTACTTCTTATGTTTTAATTTTTAATTTATCACCTACTGCAGAGTTTTAACCTAGCTTTCTTTTTGGAAAGGCTTTGGAATAGTTTACCCGTGCACGTGTTCCCTCCTTCTTATAATCCTGGGTCCTTCCGACGTAGCGTGAAGAAGTAGCTCAGTAGGCCGGCATGATTGTGTCGAATGGCATGAGATAACCATCTGCTGCCATTCGATACTCTATCTGGACGGCATCGCGCTTACCATCAGGTGAGGTGCAGTCACTTTGCCGTGCCGAAAAAAAAGGCATTAAACAGTATAGTTAGTTATATTGACCAGACATCAAGACGAAATTTTTCATCCAAAATTTATTTCCAATTAGTAATAAGTCACTATCTTATCAGACTCATCTCTGTGACAAGCCGTCTCGGTATGCTTAAATTTTGTAAACAAAACAATATTTTGGAAGGATATATGTCAATTTGCGCATTACGATCATATCAAAGTATGTTCTAATGCATTTTACATAGGTGTTTTGCTATTTCACGATTGAGTTACTGTCGAACAGGCTCGAATTTTTTTTATGATAATGTTTCCAATGTCCGCTCTATATAATCTTAGAAATTTTTGACTTTGTATAGTTTTTTTGTTAGTTACAAATATTTTTTTTGTTACATATATTATCTATACTAATATTATAAAGCTGAAGAGTTTGTTTGTTTGTTTGTTTGTTTGAACACGCTAATCTCAGGAACTACTGGTTCGAATTGAAAAATTCTTTTTGTGTTGAATAGCCCATTTATCGAGGAAGGCTATAGGCTATATAACATCACGATGCAACAATTAGGAGCGAAGAAATAATGGAAAATGTGAAAGAAAACGGGGAAAATTATTCATCCTTGAGGGCTTCCATTGCGTGCACTGCGAAAACGGTTCAAGATACCGAAAATATATGTATGAAAGAATTATTCCTCTTGAAATGTATAAGTCTATCTTTTAAGATGAACTCACTAGAACCGTTTTTATGGTAATCAAATTTGGTCGAAATTAATGCGTTATTTGTTAAGAGTTGTATCAACGTCATAGTCATAGAGTGATTCAACGGGAAGGTTTTTATGTACTTTAGCCCGGAAAAACTTAATAACACGGGCGAAGCCGTGGGCAAAAGCTAGTTAATAATAATTTACTAATTATTATTAATTGACTTTGAATTGAAGTGGACGATAGCCTAGTTGGGAATGGAATGGTCTGCCGAGACAATGTCCGGAGGTTCAAACCCAAGGCACACACCTCTGAATTTTGAATTTATGTGTGTATTGTTTATCAATTATCGTTCGCTTTATTTATTTATTTATTTATTTGACACTTTGTACAATGGTATAGTACAGGCGGACTTAATGCCTAAAGGCATTTTCTCCCAGTCGACCTTAAGGTGGTGCAGAAAGACGGAGGCAGGTGTAAATTATAAATAATGAAAATTAAAAATGTGAATAAAATGCAATGATAATTATCAAACATAATATATGTATACTTACAATAATTTTGCTACATATATAACTGCATACATATATAATTATCTATCATATATACATAAACAAATTACATACATAAATAAATACATACATACACAAATAAATACGTATTTAATAAACTAATGATGAGAATCTGCTACTTCGCTGCTTTAACGGTGAAGGAAAACATCGTGAGGAAACCTGCATACCTAAGAAGCTCTTTATAAGAATTTCGAAGGTATGTGAAGTCTGCCAACCCGCACTAGGCCAGCGTGGTGGACTAAGGCCTAACCCCTCTCAGTAGTAGAGGAGGCCCGTGCTCAGCAGTGGGTAGTATATAATACAGGGCTGATTGCAATTATTATTAATGTTCCTAATGGACTGCCTCGGTGGCGTAGTTGTATTATGGTACGACTGCAATGCTGAGGTCTCGGGTTCGATTCCCGGGTCGGGCAAAGTGATATTGAGTTTTTCTATTCAGTATCAGCTCGGAGTTTGGAATTTGTGCCCGATATGGCGATAGGCTCGCCCCCTATCACATCATGGGACGGAATAACGGCGAAAAGTGGGTGCACTAGTTACGCCTCTGCCTACCCCTTCGGGGATAACAGGCGTGAGTGTATATGTATGTAGGTATATGTTCCTTATGTCCGCTCTATAGAATCTTAGAAATTTTTGGTTTTGGTAAGTTTTTTGTTAGTTACAAATATTTTTTTCCGATAAATAAACTATCAGGATTATCCTGCCCAATTCACGGAGAGCGTACAAGGCACACGCCATCCACCACATGGCCAGGTCTGGCGTATATCCGGGCCTGTAAACTGTTGCACTGAAATAGAACGGAGATCCGTGTGATAATACTGGGATTTTACAAATCGCTGGCTCACTATTACAAAGTCCTATATGTTCATTTTAATTATGTTGAAATTTAATACAAATTTAAAATGTCGTTAATTAGAAAACATTCATGGGTATATTTATCTTTATGGATTATAAGATAATTTTACTGAATGAGATTGTAAAATTATGTATTATACAAAAAGGAATTAAACAGTAAAATTATGCTGGAAGGAAATATGCCAATTTGCGCATTACAATCATGTCAAAGTATGTTCTAATGCATTTTGCATAGATATTTTAATATTTCACGGTAAATTGAGTTTCTGACGAATAGACTCACAATTTTTTTACGTAAAGGACATGTTAAAAAATGGGCCTGAAAATCTAAACAAGACAGTTTAAATATATTTGGATAGAACTCCTCAAAACTAGCATTTTGCAAAAATCGTTTAATTTTAAAGACCACCGATTTTGAGATGCATGTAATTTAGTTTGGCTTGAAAACTACACTTAATATGAATGGTTTTATCAAAGTTGGTTATGAATGGAGGGGTCTAAAAATATTTTTTTAATGGATCAAAGTTCCGTATGTTGATCTTTTAATATCCCTAAAGTTTGAGCCTGGTTAGATTTTGAGGCTCAGCACCCATATAAAAAGCGGGCCTTTTTCTAATGTCCGCTCTATATAATCTTAGAAAGAAGAAAGAAAGAATGAAAGAAAAAATTATTATTGGTGCAATATTGCACACGGAAAACAAAAACACATAAATATTATAAAATGTAAAATAAAATAAAAAAGAGCAATTATTGCACCAACAATGGGCCTCCCATTCACCTAATTGCCACGGCACCACCAGTGTAGTACCGCAGCGCTGGTTTTCAATGAGATGTCCATATGACGCAGACAGATAACAAATCGGTAAACCATAAAAAGAAACTTAAAAACTTACAAATAATTTTAAACAATACCTACAAAACGAACTAGAAATATATCAATACTTTGACAAAGATAAAAATAAATTTAAAAACAACCATAAATTCAAGAACACTTAGGTTATCTATACTAATATTATAAAGCTGAAGAGTTTGTTTGTTTGTTTGAACGCGCTAATCTCAGGAACTACTGAACCGATTTTGAAAATTCTTTCACTAATAGGAAGCTACTTTCCTGAGTGCGAGCAGAAGTCTACTCGGTACTCTTCGCTCTCTGTATCGTCTGAAGAATTACCTTCCGTCCAAAACCAAGACTATGCTTATGCAAACCTTAATCCTCCCGGTTATCGACTATGGTGATGTGTGCTACTTTGATCTGAATGCAGATTTACTCAACAAACTCGACCGTCTTCTTAATAACTGCATTCGATTCGTTTACAATCTTCGCAAGTTTGACCACATCTCTTTTTACCGATCGCAGTTAAATTGGCTTCCCATACGTCAGCGCCGTTCGTTGCGTGCGCTCACTACTCTTTTTTCTATTCTTACCTCTCCTACCCCTCCTTCTTACCTGTCTTCCAACTTCATTTACCGTTGTGATGCCCATGATAGAAACCTGCGTTCATCTAGCAACCTCCTTCTTAAGTGTCCTCCTCATAGCTCTGATTTCCTTCACTCTTCCTTTGCTATCCAGTCCATCCTTCTCTGGAACGCACTCCCACTCGAAATCAGGTCATGTACAACACGGCTGGCATTTAAAATCAGAGTTCGGCAATTACTCCTCGCCGAAGTAGCAGAGTCCCATCATTAGCTTATTAGATATGTATTTATTTATGTATGTATGTATTTATTTATTTATGTAATTGTTTATGTATATATTTTAAATAATTATTTATGTACGCAGTTGTATATGTAGCAAATGTAAGTATACATGTATTATGTTTAATAATTAATTATCATTGTATTTCATTTTCTTTCTTTTTTTCTCTTCATTATTTATAATTTACACCTGCCTCCGTCTCTCTGCACCACCTTAAGGTCGACTGGGAGAAAATGCCTTTAGGCATTAAGTCCGCCTGTACTATACTCTTGTACAAAGTGTTAAATAAATAAATAAAAGTCTAGTATTATAATATACTAGCTTTTGCCTGCGGCTCCGCCCGCGTTAAAAAGTTTTTCCGGGATAAAAATATTTTCTAGGGATAAAAAGTAGCCTATGTGTTAATCCAGGACATGATGTACCCGTATGCCAAATTTCATCGAAATCTGTTCAGTAGCTTTTGCGTGAAAGAGGAACAAACATCCATACATCCAAACATCCAAACATCCATACATTCTTACAAACTTTCGCCTTTATAATATTAGTAGGATAGTAGGATAATTCAAATTGTACAAAAAATATAGCAGAACCTTGGAATAGTGAGCCACCGAAATGTATTTAAGAATTTGCACTCGAAATGGTGATAAGCTCTGCCCCCTTCTTATCATGACATATACATGCCGAAAAGTGGGTGCATCAGTT
Organism: Lapara coniferarum; assembly: GCA_949316025.1. Taxonomy (NCBI): domain Eukaryota; kingdom Metazoa; phylum Arthropoda; class Insecta; order Lepidoptera; family Sphingidae; genus Lapara; species Lapara coniferarum. The sequence goes on from OX438929.1 coordinate 21,264,403, forward strand.
GCGCCTCTGTCTACCATTTGGGGGGTAAGGCATGATTCTTTCCATGATCATGTAGCCTGAAGTCTTCGTTGAAAGTTAAAATTTAACAAATTCTCGATAAAATCCGCATATTTTATACTAATGGCCATCCATTGGTCAAAATTCGATGGTTAATTTCTACATTATTAACAAATGAAATATAAATTTTATTTTTCTGTAGCTACTCCATCTCCCTTTGATTAATTATATGCCTAGGTAGAGCGACGCGCAGCAATGAAACTAAAACAAAGAGTCCAACTTTTTTTAAGTTGTATCTAGTATGCGTGTGTCATACGCAATCGCTGCAATATTCTGGATGTCCTTGTGTGCGCGCACAATGATACCAGTTATTACATGGTTTCTATTAAAACGAGCAGAAAATTATGTCCATGAAAAACAACAACGAATTCACTCGAACTCATTTAGGAGGGAACAGTTCGCCTCTATTTTTTTCGAAGCGTTTGAAGTGTCTATCCTAGGTATATAATTAAGCAAAGCCTTCTCTATGTGGACTTTAATGACGCCAAATCTCACTCTCCGTGCCCGCAATGTGATTAAGAAGTGAACTAAGTTTTTCATTCTTGTCATTGATGTATTAAAAACCTAATACATCAATGATTCTTGTAGATTTTAATCTCTATTTATTTTCCTATATTTTACACTCACTGTATTTACTTTACACCACGAGTCAGTGCGTACAAAGGAATAATATTAATTACTAATTTGACGTCATTATTACATCAAACACAGCTGTTTATATGTTTACGATATCACGTAACAAAGATGGCGTATTTCGTTCGATTTTTAAAAAACAAAATAACTTTTACGCGCAATTCTGTAATGAAAATATGTTTACTTAATATCATTTCGAAGTAAAGTGAAAGGACATGTACAAAAACCGACTTAAAATTCTAATCAAGATGCTTTATATATATTTGGATCTTAGAGTATTTATCAACGGACAGTACCTACTCTCAAAAACTATGCCTTTGCAATAAATAGCATAGGTAATTAAAATCCTCCGATTTTGAGATTTATGTAATTTTATTTTGACTCCCTCGGTGGCGTAGTTGTATTATGGTACGACTGCAATGCTGAGGTCTCGGGTTCGATTCCCGGGTCGGGCAAAGTGATATTGAGTTTTTCTATTCAGTATCAGCTCAGAGTTTAGAATTTGTGCCCGATATGGCGATAGGCTCGCCCGCTATCACATCATGGGACGGAAAAACGGCGAAAAGTGGGTGCACTAGTTGCGCCTCTGCCTACCCCTGCAGGGATAAAAGGCGTGAGTATGCGTAATCTTGCAACATTTAAATATTCATATTGTCATCGCGCTTCACGTTTGTTAGGAAGTCGTCGAAGTTTGTTAGGAATTCAAAGGAAACATAGAATTACATTACAATCAATTCGTAGAAAAACTAAAATAGCAGATTTAGCTTACCGAATAAAAATGCTCAAATGGAACTGGACAGGACACATTGTAAGATGTAAAAAAAGTAAGTGGACTAAAGATGTCATGGAATGGTATCCCAGAGACGGAAAGAGGAAAAGGGGCAGACAGATACAAAGATGGTCAGACGACATAAAAAAATCAGTGGGGAATAGATGGATGAGACTGGCACAAGATCGGAACCTGTGGAAGATTCTAGGGGAGGCCTATGCTGTTAAGCAAGACAACCAGACGAGCACCGATGCTGAGTAATTTAATTTAAATATTTAAGTATGTAATTAAGGTTGTAAATAAAGGCTATTATTATTATGTTGTATCTTTCCTGCGGGAAATCACGGCACGAAGACCGGTCCTTTTGGAAGGCTTGCGTGGGGATATGGATCCAACACGTAGAGGCCCCTTTAAGATACATTACTCTAGTTGGGATGTGTACGCCTTACGGGTACTCTCTCTGTCTGTACTTAAGGAGGAAATACAGCCAAAGACAGCGCCCGTAAGGCGTAAGGACTATTGCAGAGCCGCCGCCGAGATACCGCCTATTGCCTGTGTATTTGTAATTTCCCTTTGCACAGAGCCCTTTTTGTTTCTCCTGTACAATTTTTTAGATTTACTTTATTTTTTTGTTTTGTATATAGATAGAATGTTTTAGTTTTATTTTTATGTCTTAGTTTTATGGTATATTTATAATTATTATTATTTTTTTCTTATTTTATTTTAAATAGTTCTTTTGTCTTCCGTGACATTCACGCAAAAGGCCCAACAGAAAACCAGCGCTGGCTGTGTTGCCAGCATATTGCTGAGTTGGAGCCTTTTTGCAGCAAATGTCTATAGTTTTAAGTGTTTTTTGTCTATTTTTACTTTATACGTGTGTATTTGTTGCAAATAAATTTAATTTCTTTCTTCTTCTTTCTTTCTTTCTTCTTTCAGAGAAGATGGGAATTATACTGGGTCTATGGATGGGATCTAGATGGACTGGTTGCTGGGCTATTGATTGAGACAACGGGACGCCTGCCAAGTAAAATGTCTCAATCATTTGTATTCAAGGCGGACGGTGACTTGCCCCCCACTAGATGGGCATCCCAAAAAGTGGCGTATGCCAAGGACGCAACATCGGTGTGGGTGGCTAAAGGGTGTCGAGAGGTGTGCACCGATTTCACCATCGCGGGTCGCTAACGCGTCCCGGAGTGGGCTTCCTCGCTATTATGCAGATTGAGCACTTCCACCCTGGAGCTCAGGTTCTTAGCTCTTGCGATTTCCACCCCTAGCCGGCCAGTTAAGGCAAGCCAAGGGTCAGGGGGTCTCATTTAGCCCCCACGGAATCAGGGTACGCGGTGTCGCCACTCACCGACGGCTCGCCACAAAGCCGCCCCTGCGGGCTTATATTATTATTGTCATCGCGCTTCACGTACAATAATCTAGACAATAATATTATGGCATAAAACTATTATAATAGGAATCAACCTCGACTAAGAAAACCCTAGGGCATAAAACTATTGTTATAAGAAAGTTAATGTTTGTATAATTCTTTTGTTTATTTTCTATATAAGTTGGAGGTTTACTTCGCTCGCGTAGTGCAGTTATTATGAAGCTAATTATCGCTACACTGTTCTTAGCGGTGAGTAAATTGTTAGATTTATGTTATTTATCAATGGTAACATTTAATAAGCAAACAATTGTTTTCTATGGTTCTTTTTATGTTTTGTCTCTGGTTTAACTCTATGGATGTATTTTTGAATATTATAGTCGTTGGTCGTTGTCAGCTACCACCGTGATACGTTGATTTATTATAATTAATAATAATAAGAATCAGTTTGTTTTTTTTTTGACATGTGGGAGGTGGACTCCATTATTAATGTTCCGATTGTCGTTTCTGCACATGGCATGACACCAAAGAGCCTTCACCAACATCTTAAGAGGCTCTCAATTGGTCGTTAGGTCACGAGCCAGATGCAAAAGGCAATACTGTTGGACAAGGGACGCGTTGTGAGGAGATTCCTCACTTTGAATCCCTAACCACTGGTGGCTTTGGTCTTGAGCCTCACCATCGGAGGGTGATAATTTTTGGAACGAAGTTCCTTATCGCGCGTTGTGAAAGGGAGCTAGACGGAAAGAAATCTTACGAAAAGTTGTCACGACACTTTTATACTTGCCCTGTGAAACCAGCCAGTAACAATAAAGAACTGGCCGTAAAAGTGACATTCGAAATTAAAAAAAAAAAGACAATTTAAATCTTAGAGTAAGTATAACTGGTAGTTTTTTTTTTCGTTAGTTGTATGTTAATTTTAATGTCAATGCTTGCTTAGGTGATGATCGTGATTCGATGACATATCTATTGTGTAGGTAGAAGTAAATGTTTTCTTTGATGTGGTAACGTTTTAATGAAATATACAATAATTATTATTATAACTTAAAAGAAATAAAATTTTATTACAATATCTTCACTAATTAATCGAAAACAACTTCGTTCCATTCCATAACTTAGATAACTTTTAGAATAACGAGAATTATGCTACTCGTCACATAAATGTACAAGCCGACCAAATACAAGCCACACTTCTATCCGTGCTCCCAAATACAAATAAAATGAGTAGTATTTAATTTACAAAACAGTATACCTTTTTTTTCTTTTTAGGTTCCTAAAACAGTTACAATTATTTTTATGCAACAAATAATTAATTAGTTATGATATCTTTTGTCAAAATCAAAACTTTAAAACGCTCTACTGAAAAATTTGCTAAGTGTCGCTTAGATATTGTTGCCTTTCAAGCGTCGTAATGTAACAAAATAAGGTAATAATATTACCGTAAAGTTTCTTTTTTTTTTATTTCTTCTGTTAATATTGAGAATATGGATTATTGATTATTGCGTAATTGTGGTAGTTACAAAAAAAAAAGGACTTAATTTTTTTTTACAAACTTAATTTTAAAATGTAACAACTTAAATTTTAGTATTAATATAATTTTTGATATTATATTATTTTAGTTAGTTATAGACTGGATATCGACCAAATTTGTAACGCGTACGCAATACAACTACGCCACCGAGGCAGTCTCTCCGAGGCAGAAGTTCTCTATAAGAATTTCGAAGGTATATGAGTATGCCTTTTTTTTTTTTTTTGTTTTCGCGGAGAAAGTGTGTTACCACTACCGCCCGGCCTTCGTGGGGGGCGACCGAACGGTTATGTTGGGGTCACCGTGCCTTACGACCCGGCGTTGAGCCGCCCGGAGAGATGGAAAACATCGGGCGACCGCCGGGCCGAGTCCCTAACCTATGTACACCGCACGGCATACCAACTAAAACTCCGCGGTGGCCATCTTCGGCACATTAGGGACGGCTGCGGGTTTCCCAGGACAAAGAGTGTCTAAGTTATCGTCCGCAACCGCCCCTGCGCGGTGCCGCCTGATGCGGCCCGTCTCCTGTTATGGGGGGGGCTCAGATGCCCCCGCGCACCGAATGACGCTCTCAGCGTCTACGGCAGCGTGAGGCCGACCAGCCACGCTGCCGTCCATCACGGGGGTCACAACAATGTGTAATGACGGACAGCCCCCTGCTGCCCGCCCGTGACCCCCGGTGGCCCCTATTAGTCGCCTTTTACGACAGGCAGGGGATACCGTGGTGGAATTCTCCAAACGCCCCCAATCCACAGGGCGGGAGACGCCGGTCAGTCGTCCACCCGGCGCCTCCTTCGTCTCCTCTGGCGGCGGGAGGGATCTTCACGCTCACGATCCCTCTCGGCACTCTCCTTCTGCGAGAGGACCACCTCGCAGAAGTGGGCCACCGCACGCCAGGCCTCCCGACTGCCAACCATGGAAGCGACCACGGCCGGCAGCGAGAGGTCTCCTCCGACGACTGCTCTGAGAGCGCTGCGCTCCTCGTCCCAGGCTGGGCAAAACTCCAGCGTGTGCTGGGCCGTATCCAGCGGGCAGTTGTCACAATGGTGACACACGGCCGACACCTCCGTGCCAACAATTCGACACAGATACTCACCGAAGCAACCATGTCCGGTGAGCATCTGTGTCAATCGAAATGTAGCCGGGCCGTGGCGCCTGTCTAGCCACTCGGCAAAGACCGGGCGCACTGCCGCTACGACCCTCAGCCCCGCTGACGGGGCCTCCAGCCTGAGACGCCACTCCTCCACGGCGGCTCGCCGTAAGGAGGCCCTCATGGCCTCCACCTCCTTCAGGGCCGGACGCTGCCCGCGACTGAACGCCTCCTCCCGCCAATGAAAAGCATCGGACAGGGATCGGGCGTCCAGATCCCAGGGTAGGAATCCGGCCAACATGCAAGCCGCCTCGTACGAGACCGTGCGGTATGCCCTGATCGCACGCTGCGCTACTACACGTTGAGGATTGCGCAAAAGCGCGACGCAGCGGTCGCTCAGGGAATCAGCCCAAACGGGACTGCCATACAGGGCCATGGACCGCACGACTCCGTGGTATAACCTTCGGCAAGGGATGCCAGGACCTTCCAGGTTGGGCAGCAGGCTAGAAAGAGCGCCCGCTGCCCGGGACAGCTTCGTCCTCATCTTTTCAAAGTGGGTGCGAAATTTCCATCGGCTATCCAAGATCAACCCCAAATATTTCATGTTCTTGCCGATGGGAATCCGCACCCCCTCCACGACGATGTGGGCACCGGCCGGTGGCCCTTTCCGAGGCCTGTGAAAACAAATGGCCTCGGTCTTTTCAAGGGCCACCTTCAAACCTAATCGTTGAATACGATTTACAACTTGGCCGGTGCCCGCCGCCGCCAATATTGCGGCATCCTGGAAAGTCCCAGATGTCGCCGTGACCAGCGTGTCGTCAGCGTAACAAGTCACGTCGACGCCCCGGAGATTGGCACCACGGAGCACCCAGTCGTACCCGATGTTCCACGGGAGAGGGCCCAAAACCGAGCCCTGTGGAACACCGCACGACATCGCTCTTCGGTGCCACCCGTCGGCGCCCGGATACACCACGTACCTATCAGAAAGGTACGCGTGCACCAGACGCCGGAGATAGGGTGGCACCACGTGGTACCGCAGTGCTTCGTGAATGCAGGGCCAGGGCAGCGAATTAAACGCATTAGAAATGTCTAGTGAAACTGCTATCACTACACTGCCTCTGGCCACTGCATCCTCCGCCTGTGCCTTCACCCGCAGAATCGCGTGGACGGTGGAACGTCCCCTCCTGAACCCAAATTGTACGTCGGCCAAATTCGGACCGACCCTATCGAGGTGCTCGACGAGGCGAGCATGGACTACACGCTCGAAAAGTTTGGCGACCTCATCGAGCAGCACGATGGGCCGGTAGGCCGACGGCGACTCTGCGGGTCTTCCTTCCTTCTTTAGCAGTACGAGCTTCCCGGTTTACCAACGCGCCGGGAAGACGCCCTGCTCCAAACAGGCGGAGAACAAACTGCGGAGCCTCGGACCCAGGTACTCGAGAGCTAGCACCAAGGCCCTCCCAGGGATGCCATCGAGCCCTGGGGCCGTGTTTTTGCTCCGCAGCCGAAGCACTACCGCCCGCATCTCAGCGGGCGAAACCTCCGGGATTTCCCTTGCCGAAGTCTCGTACGACGATGACGCCACTTCCGGTGGCGCCATCGGTGGAGGAGTGGTCTCCTCGGCGGCCGGAAACAAGGTCGCGACGACGTTGGCCAGTAAGTCTGGCCGGAGACTCTGCGACAGTGGGGGCGCCGCTGGTCGAAGCTTGTTCATAACCAAGCGATAGGGGCGCCCCCACGGGTCACCGTCGAGAGTCTCCAGGAACTCCTTCCTTGCCGCGACCTTGGCCCTGTGAACGGCCACCCGCAGCGCCCTCTTCGCCTCCTTGTAGAGGCCGTAGAGCTGCCGCTCCTGGTCTGCGTGATCGTCCGCCCTCAACCGGCGACGGCGATGCCTGGCGAATCGACGGCGCGCAGCTACGCAAGACGCGCGCAACTGCGCTAACTCCGCCGACCACCAGAACATCTGCCGCCGCGGCGAACGGCGGAGGGCTCGGGGCATGGCGGCGTCGTAAACGTCCGACATTGCCACCCCGAACCACTCCGCCTCCTGCTCGACCCGTACCGGCCCGTCCGGCATTGGGAGCCACGATACGACCAGAGCGGCCAACACTAGGGCCTCTTTATCGAGGCGACGTAAAACCCATCGCGGGCCGTCCTGATTAGGGGCACTCGGTCCACCACTGGGCTGGATACTCGGGGACGCGGAGACGTCGAACCTTATGTAGCGATGGTCCGACAACGTCTCCACGCCCACGAGGACTCTCCAGCCCCGGACACGACGTGCAACGGCGGAGCTCGCAAACGAAAGATCAACAATCGACCCGCCGTTGTGCCGCACGCACGTGTCCACCGACCCCCTATTCAGGACGACCAGGCCGACAGAGATCGCCCAGTCCTTCAGGACCTCACCGCGAACGTCGGTCGCCGGCGAACCCCACACCATGGATTTGGCGTTGAAGTCGCCGGCGACGATCGCCGGGTGAGGTTGGCCTTGTTCCACCAGGGCCCCCAGTCGAACGAGAAAGGACTCGAACTCGTAGAGGGGTCTGTTGGGAGAGAAATAAACTCCTACAAACCATACGTCTCCCAACAGAGCCGCGACGCATCCCTGGCCCTTCGCTACTTTTTCGAAGGGCGGGGAGCCTGCGGCACCCTGGGTGATGATGGCCACCAAACCGTCGAGGTCCCCGGCCCAGTTATCCCTGGGCGGGACGAAGTACGGCTCGGCGACCACGGCCACTTGCACCGACCACTGCGCCAGGCTTTGGGACAACAGGTCCTGGGCCCGGGCGCAGTGGTTGATGTTCGCCTGGAGGATTTTCAGGTCCATTACTGGGCGATCACTTCAACTCCTTCCATCTCTTGCGGTGACTGAGCCTGGGTTGAGGCCACAGCGTCAGTAACTTGTCCACGCGGGGGGCGACGCCGGTTGCGGCGGGAGGAGACGGGACACGTCTTCCCCCCGAGCCGGTGCCCAGCGGGCTTGCCAGAAGCTGCGCAGACCACGCAGTTCGGCACGGCGTTACACTCGCGGGCTTTGTGGCCCGCCTGACCGCAGCGGTAACATAACGCACTGCGGTCCACTGCGCAGTCACAGCGCTCCCGGACGTGTCCGGACTCCAGGCACCGGAAGCACCGCAGGGATCGCGACTTGAGCACAGTTATTCGAGCCGCGACCCAGCCGATTAATACTCGGCCCACCCCCCGCACTTTTTGGGCTGCCTTTATTGGCATCCGCACCCATACTGAGCCCACACCTGAACGGTCGGGACGGATTTCTCCGACCTTTATGGCCTCTATGGCGCACTCACCGGCCTTAGAGAGGGCCGCTGCGACTGATTCAGGAGTGGCTGTATAATCCAGCTCTGTCAGTCGCAGTTCCGCGGTTTTTGTGGGCCGGGATACACGGACGTCCTCCGACCCACTGAAACACTCCCTCAGCCTATCGGCGAGGGAGTCGGCCCTCTCGTCAGAATTGGCCCCGGGCACCTCATACATAGGGGCACCCGGGGCCGCAAACTTTGGCCTCAGCCTTGTGATCTCAAGGCCGGTGAGGTCCACTTTGCCCTGCGCCTCTGTCAGGACTTGCTTATATGTGAGCCCTTTCGCCACAGCCGCCGGCGTCAAGGAGATTATGACGGCCGCAGAACGTGGTGGGCGGAGTTTGGGCTCGGCCCGACGCGGTGGCGGCTGTGAGCTTGCCACCGGCGTGGTCCCAGACCTGGGCTTCTTCTTCGTTCACACTACGACCGTCCATTCCCTGTCCATGGACACAGGTGCCGGCGGCAATGGGCGGGGCTCTGGTGCAACTTTCACTGCGGATGCAGGTACGTTCTTTTTGCCCTTTGGAGGCTTTGGGGCAGTTTTTGGGCCCTTCTTGACTGGTGCAGCAGCGACAGTCGCCGGCGCCGAAGATGGACCTGCGATAACTTGCGGCGGTGCTTTCGAGGGTCCAGCTACGGGAGTGGAGTCCAGGGGAGCGGGTTGGACTGTCTTCTTCCCCTTTCCTATCCCCTTCCCTTTGATAGAAGTGGCCGGGGGTGCTCCACCCACAAGTCCACCCTGCACGGGGAGTGCGATGTCCCCAGAAGTGGCCCTCCTCTCATGGGCCAACGATGGCCTCTGGGCCGGCCCTGCAATCACCGACTCCAGTCGAGCCTGCCATCTTGCCTCCATTCGCTCCAGCATCTCCTCTGTGCGCCTGCTAGCAGCCACCTCAACCTCCTCCAAACGACAACGGAGGGAGGCATTTTCCTCCTGCAGCTGTTTCATAGCTGCTTTGAGGCGGACACCATTCTCACGCCATCGTTTTACCTCACCTTCAAGTCGGGCAACTATGGTGGACTCAGGCTGGTCCACATACTGCGCGATGATGGCCGTAACTTCGTTAAGGGCTTTTTGTGAGGTCCCTTTAAGGTTGCCCGATTTCTTCACTACGGACCTCACAATTTCTCCGCATTGTCGGAGGTCATCGCGCAGAATCATGCCGGGCTCAAGCACTTCAACGGCCTTAGAAGGCGCCGGTGATTTGGCAGAGTGCAGTACTTTCTCCAACTCCTCCTCCGCTTTTTGGCGCGCCTCTTGGCGTTTCAAACGGTCGCGCTCTCTCTGCGTCTTCTTAAGGAAGACGACAGAATTGCCGATCGAAGACGGACCTTCTCTCCTTTGGGCGTTGGTCGCCTGGGACTTTGACACAGATCCATCTGTGTCACTCTCGAGGGGCGACCTACTACCTCTAGAGGTACGGGAGTGTCTCTTCCAGAATCTCCTGCTCCGGGCAGAGGAGACACTGCCACTCGACTCCGAGTCAATAATTGTGGGCTTCTCACCCACACTCCTACCTACATCTACATCGTCAGACTTGCGCCCTCCGAACTCCGCCTCTCCAGTTGGAACTGGAGTAGGCAATCTCGTCAGTTTTATAATTGGGGTTTTAAAAGTATCCATATGATTCCCACGAGTATGGGGGAAATAAAGAGTCCACCCAGGCAGAGCCCCCTGTACCTGGGTAAGCCTAACGTAACCCGCCAAGAGGGTCGGCCGGTACTCTGGCGGGGGTCGCACTAGTGACCGAACTACCCATCGGCCATGCATCCCCTCGCGGTGCGCCGCCGCTTGGGATTCGGGGTAACTTTTTATAGAGGTTTTCTCCCTCGCGGTCCGGGCGGTTAAGCCAAGACCCTCGGTCCGGCAGGAGCGCGAGACATGACCACGGACCTCCATACCAGATTACGATCTGCGACGGCGACAGCGGGAGAGAAAGGTTCCCCCCCACTGCCTGCTCGGGGCGGGGTTAGGGCACACCGAGCCCGTCGACACCCCCAGGACAGAACCGGGAGTCGCCCGATGAACGGGCCCACCAAACAGGACGACGACCGCCGTAAAAGACGACGACCGCCAACCAACTGTTGTCAGGATATTAGCCGTCGCGCCGATCAACGTGATCGAGGTCAGTAGTAGAGAAGGTCCGTGCTCAGCAGTGGGCAGTATATAACACAGGGCTGGTATAGCAAGGCGGTATGGAACAATTAGATCAAATTATAAAGCCAAGAATAGATTCATTTGTATTCGTAGTAAATTATAGTTAACCAGACTTCTGCTCGCGATTCCGTCCGCGTGGTTTTCCGGGATAAAGGTCCCGCTTTATATTTCCCCGGGATAAAAAGTAGCCTACGTTACTCGCTGATAATTTAGCTTTATATTGGTGAAAGATTTATTCAAATCGGTCCAGAAGTTTCGGAGCCTATTCAATGCAAACGAACAATCAAACCTTTCCTCTTTATAATATTAGTATAAACAATCCTCATTTATAATCAATTATTTGGATTACAGGTTTTAATTGCGATTGATGGATTAGTAACATGTAAGTACAAGTTTTTTATATTCCAGTGTGGCTTTGGGCTGGTTTTAATGCAATTTTATATATCTGTACACCGTTTAATTATAATTAATTGTTTTGTAATTTTTAGATGTAGTGTTTATTGTTTGTAAAATTCATTTAACTGTATTTTATCCCTATTTAACGGTGATGTATGTGCATTAGCTTATATAACTAATCTGACCTTGTATGCAAAAGACTTGAAAAAAAGTATGTAACGATTCAATGAACAATTGATGACAAAAAATTAAGCCCGGAGTTTCTTTCTACCATTTTTCTGTAGGTTAGCTAGGCTAGGGCCTGTAGTGTCCTCACCAGTGTGGATCGCGACGCGTTCCTCCCATTATTTTTATTAAAAATTATTAATTTTTTTTATCTTCTCTTTCATGCCAGCCCGAGCTTGGCTTCTTTATTTATTTTTCATTGATTTTTTCTTCAATTCTTTGAAAATGTATAGCGGGACTTTTATTCAGGTAGAACTCATTCGTGCGGGCGAAGTAGAGGGCAAAAGCTTGTTAAATAATATTGGTATGGCAAATAAAAATAATTATTTTTCTATGGCATAGATGTGTGTGTAATTAATATTATTATATGTACTTATGCTAACTGCCACGCGTTATTCACGTAACAAAACTTACCTTGCCTATACGGGTCCATAAAACATCCTACCACTAGTTTATGTTTTACCATTCGACGAGCAACTTACTCTTCTCACTCTTTATTTATAAAAAAAAAGCTCCATCTCCTAGCGATTTGAACCTATTCCATCTTACAGCTGACACACCAACAACTGACAGCTATGCTACAACTAACAAACAAATCGATCATGAAACAAATGACAAAGAAGATAAAAGAGTAACTAAGCCTGATCAAAGTAACAAAGAAGAACCTAGAGGAAAAGATTTTGGAGATGATCAAAGCAATAATACAGAATATGATGAAGAAAGTGTTAAAAGGGTTAAAAGAGACAGGAACAATGAAGATGAAAGGACAAATAATAATAAAGACTATCATGGAGTAAATAATGTAAATAAAGAAGAATATAGGGTTGACAATAGCCATGAGAAGAAAGAAAGTCGTAATAGTGATAATCAAGGGGATAAACAGGATAGTAGAAGAAAAAATAAAGAGCCTGACCATGGTGAAGATGACCGTGATGCCATAGACAGCCGTGAAAAGAAACACGACCATGGGCACAAAGATGACTATAAACAAAAAGATGGCCTTAAAACTAAAGATGACAATGAACCTAAAGATTACCGTGAGCCCGAAAACAGCCACGAGAAGAAAGATGGTCATGAACCCAAAGATAATTATAAGGACGGTCATGAAATAAAGGACAATCAAGGGGCTAAAGTGGACAGTAGAAGAGGAAATATACAGACTCACGATGGTGAAGATGACCGTAATTTTAAAGACAGCCGCGAAAAGAATCACGGCCATGAGCCCAAAGATGACCATAAACAAAAAGATGGCCTTAAAACTAAAGATGAAAATGAACCTAAAGATGACCATGAGTCCAAAAACAGCCACGAGAAGAAATATTATCATGAACCGGAAGATAATAATAAAGACAGTCATGAAGTAAAGGATAATCAAAGGGCTAAAGTGGACAACAGAAGAGACGACAACGACAGCCGCGAGAACAAACATGACCATGAGCCCAAAGACAATCCTAAGGAGAAAGATGACTATGAGTGCAAAGCCAACCATGAAAAGAAACTTGACTATAAGCCCAAAGATGATTATAAACAAAAACATGGTCATAAACCTAAAGATGATCATGAACCTAAAGATGACCATGATTCCAAAAACAGCCACGAGAAGAAAGATGGTCATGAACCCAATGATAATAATAATGATAGTCATGAAGTAAATGACAATCAAGAGGATAAAGGGGACAATAGACGAGGAAACATACAGGTTCACGACGGTGAAGAGAACTACGGGAAGAAAGACGACCCTAATACCAAAGACAACCGCGAGAAAAAAGATGAACATGAGACTAAAGGCAGTCGAGAGAAGAAATATGGCCATAAGAAAGATGACGATGATCCCATTGACAATCCTAAGGAGAAAGATGACACTGAGCCCATTCACAGCTCTAAGAAAAAATATGAAGATGAGCCCATTGATAATTCTAAAGAGATAGATGATAAACCTATTGACAATCCTAAGAAAAAAGGTGACCATAAGGCCAATGACAGTCGCCAGAAGAAAGATGATGATGAACCTGTAGATATTCCTAAGAAAAAAGGTGACCATGAGGCCGATGACAGTCGCAGTAAGAAAGATAATGATGAGCCCAATGACAGCCCTAAGGATAAAGACGATGAACCTATTGACACTCCTAAGAAGAATGATAATCATGAGCTTAAAGACAGTGATGAAAAAAGGGGTGACCATAAGGCCGATGACAGACGCAATAAGAAAGATGATGATGAGCCCAATGAGAATCCAAAGGAGAAAGCTGACACTGATCCCATTAACAGTCCTAGGAAAAATGATGACGATGAACCTGTCGACAGTTCTAAGAAGAAAGGTGACCATCAGCTAATAGACAATGATGTAAAAAAGGATGAACATGAGGCCGATCAAAGTCGCAAGAAGAAAGATGATGATGAGCCCATTGACAGTTTTAAGAAGAAAGGTGATCATGAGCTAAAAGACAACGATGTTAAAAAAAATGACCATGAGGCCGCTGACAGTCCTAAGAAGAAAGATGATGATAAACCTATAGACAGTCCTAAGAAAAAAGGTGACCATGAGCTTAAAGACAGTGACGTAAAAAAGGATGACTATGAGGCCGATGACAGACGCAATAAGAAAGATCATGATGAGCGCATTGACAATCCAAAGGAGAAAGATGACGATGAGCCCATTGACAGTCGCAAGAAGAATGATGACTATGAACCTATTGACAGTCCTAAGAAGAAAGGTGACCATAAGCTTAAAGACAGTGACGTAAAAAAGAATGACTATGAGGCTGATGACAGTCGCAATAAGAAAGATGATAATGATGAACCTATAGACAGTCCTAAGAAAAAAGGTGACCATGAGGCCGATGACAGTCGCAATAAGAAAGATGATGTTGAGCCCATTGACAATCTTAAGGATAAAGATGACACTAAACCCATTCACAGTCTTAAGAAGAAAGATGACGATGAGTCTATTGACAGTCGCAAGAAGAAAGATGATGATAAACCTATTGACAGTCCTGAGAAAAAAGGTGACCACGAGCTTAAAGACAGTCATGTAAAAAAGGATGATCATGAAGCCGATGACAGTCGCAAGAAGAAAGACAATGATGAGTCCATTGACAGTACTAAGAAGAAAGAGGATGATGAATCTGTAGATAGTCCTAAGAAAAAAGGTGACCATGAGGCCGATGACAGTCGCAAGAAGAAAGATGATGATGATCCCATTGACAATCCTAAGGAGAAAGATGACACTGAGCCCATTCACAGCTCTAAGAAAAAATATGAAGATGAGCCCATTGATAATTCTAAAGAGATAGATGATAAACCTATTGACAATCCTAAGAAAAAAGGTGACCATGAGGCCAATGACAGTCGCCAGAAGAAAGATGATGATGAACCTGTAGATAGTCCTAAGAAAAAAGGTGACCATGAGGCCGATGACAGTCGCAGTAAGAAAGATAATGATGAGCCCAATGACAGCCCTAAGGATAAAGATGATGAACCTATTGACAGTTTTAAGAAGAAAGATAATCATGAGCTTAAAGACAGTGATGTAAAAAGGGGTGACCATGAAGCCGATGACAGTCACAAGAAGAAAGACGATGATGAGTCCATTGACGGTACTAAGAAGAAGGATGATGATGAACCTATAGATAGTCCTAAGAAAAAAAAGGACCATGAAGCCGATGACAGTCGCAAAAAGAGAGATGATGATGATTCCAATGACAGTCCTAAGAAGAAAGATGAAGATGAATCTATAGACAGACCTGAGAAAAAAGGAGACCATAAGCTTAAAGACAGTGATGTGAAAAAGGATGACCATGAGGCTAATGACAGTCGCAAGAAGAAAAGTGATGATGAGCCCAATGATAATCCTAAGGACAAAGATGATGAACGTAGTGACAGTCCTAAGAAGAAGGATGTTGAACCCTTTGACAGTCCTAAGAAGAAAGGTGACCACGAGCTTAAAGACAGTGATGTAAAAAAGGATGACCATGAAGCCGACGGCAGTCACAAGAATAAAGACGATGATGAGTCCATTGACGGTACTAAGAAGACAGATAATGATGAATCTGTAGATAGTCCTAAGAAAAAAGGTGACCATGAGGCCGATGACAGTCGCAATAAGAAAGATGATGATGAGCCCAATGACAACCCTAAGGATAAAGATGATGAACCTGTTGACAGTCCTAAGAAGAAAGATAATCATGAGCTTAAAGACAGTGATGTAAAAAAGGACGACCATGAATCCGATGACAGTCGCAAGAAGAAAGACGATGATGAGTCCATTGACGGTACTAAGAAGACAGATGATGATGAATCTGTAGATAGTCCTAAGAAAAAAGGTGACCATGAGGCCGATGACAGTCGCAATAAGAAAGGTGATGATGAGCCCAATGACAACCCTAAGGATAAAGATAATGAACCTGTTGACAGTCCCAAGAAGAAAGATAATCATGAACTTAAAGACAGTGATGTAAAAAGGGGTGACCATGAAGCCGATGACAGTCGCAAGAAGAAAGACGATGATGATTCCATTGACGGTACTAAGAAGAAAGATGAAGATGAACCTATCGATAGTCCTGAGAGGAAAGGTGATCACGAGCTTAAAGACAGTGATGTAAAAAAGGATGACCATGAAGCCGATGACAGTCGCAAGAAGAAAGACAATGATGAGTCCATTGACAGTACTAAGAAGAAAGATGATGATGAATCTGTAGGTAGTCCTAAGAAAAAAGGTGACCATGAGGCCGATGACAGTCGCAATAAGAAAGATGATGATGAGCCCAATGACAACCCTAAGGATAAAGATGATGAACCTGTTGACAGTCCTAAAAAGAAAGATAATCATGAGCTTAAAGACAGTTATGTCAAAAAGGATGACCATGAAGCCGATGACAGTCGCAAGAAGAAAGATGATGATGAGCCTAATGAAAATCCTAAGGAGAAAAATGACACTGAGCTCATTGACAGTCGCAAGACGAAAGACGACGATGAACCTACTGACAGTTCTAAGAAAAAAGGTGACCATGAGCTTAAAGACAGTGACGTAAAAAAGGATGACTATGAGGCCGATGACAGACGCAATAAGAAAGATCATGATGAGCGCATTGACAATCCAAAGGAGAAAGATGACGATGAGCCCATTGACAGTCGCAAGAAGAATGATGACTATGAACCTATTGACAGTCCTAAGAAGAAAGGTGACCATAAGCTTAAAGACAGTGACGTAAAAAAGAATGACTATGAGGCTGATGACAGTCGCAATAAGAAAGATGATAATGATGAACCTATAGACAGTCCTAAGAAAAAAGGTGACCATGAGGCCGATGACAGTCGCAATAAGAAAGATGATGTTGAGCCCATTGACAATCTTAAGGATAAAGATGACACTAAACCCATTCACAGTCTTAAGAAGAAAGATGACGATGAGTCTATTGACAGTCGCAAGAAGAAAGATGATGATGAGCCCATTGACATTCCAAAGGAGAAAGATGACGATGAGTCCATTCACAGCCCTAAGAAAAAAGATGACGATGAACCTGTCGACAGTCCAAAGAAGAAAGGTAACCATAAACTTCAAGACAGTGATGTAAAAAAGGATGACCATGAAGCCGATGACAGTCGCAAGAAGAGAGATGATGTTGATTCCATTGACAGTCCTAAGAAGAAAGATGAAGACGAACCTACAGATAGTCCTGAGAAAAAAGGAGACCATAAGCTTAAAGACAGTGATGTGAAAAAGGATGACCATGAGGCTAATGATAGTCGCAAGAAGAAAGGTGATGATGAGCCCAATAATAATCCTAAGGAGAAAGATTATGAACGTAGTGACAATCCTAAGAAGAAGGATGATGAACCTTTTGACAGTACTAAGAAGAAAGGTGACGACGAGCTTAAAGACAGTGATGTAAAAAAGGATGACCATGAAGCCGATGACAGTCGCAAGAAGAAAGACGATGATGAACCTATAGACGGTCCTAAGAAAAAAGGTGACCATGAGCTTAAAGAAAGTGATATAAAAAAGGATGATCATGAGGTCAATAACAGTCGCAAGAAGAAAGATAATGATGAGCCCAATGACAATCCTAAGGAGAAAGATGACACAGAGCCCATTGACAGTCCTAAGACGAAAAATGCCGATCAGCCCATTGAAAGTCGCAAGAAGAAAGATGAAGATGAACCTATAGACAGCTCTAAGAAGAAAGATAAAGATGAGCCAATTGACCGGCCTAAGAGGAAAAATGACGATAAGCTCACTGACAGTCCTAAGGAAAAAGACAGTCAACCACCTATAGACAGCCCTGAGAAGAAAAATGACCAATCACTCAAGGAGAATACCGAAAAGGAAGACACAATTGAGTCCAAAAATAGTCGCGGGAAGAAAAACAATCAACCTTTAGAGAATCCTGAGAAGAAAGATGACAATGCGCCCAAAGACAGTCACGAGAAGAACGATGAGCATAAAGACGACAGTGAGTCTAATGGTAACCATGAACCCAATGGTAACTATGAACCAAAAGATGACCATGACGCCAAAGATAACCATGACTTCAAAGATGACCATAAATATAAAGCCAATTCCGGGAACGAACATAATAAGCAAAGAAATAGCCACATACTGAACGGTTACAGCCACAATGGACATCATGGCAATAAACACATTCATGAAAATGGCAGACACCAGATCAATCAAATGATCCATAAGCATACAAACCATAACACTTCACATAGTCATCTCGATGATTCGCACGAGACAAACAGAACATACAAACATCATACACATGCGCATAGACACCATAAAGTAAATCTTGGAAGCATTCGCGTCACCGAACATAATGTAACAGTTGAAAAATCTAACGATGGAAATGATAATACTGATCTAATAAGCGATAACCACCATTACAATGAATATAAAGAAGGAGGCAAAGAGAGTAAAGATGGGAGAGACATTCGAAATAAAAGCCATGAATTAATTAATGAAGATAAAGTAAATGAGGGGTCCAAAGAGATACAAGGCAATAAAACACATGAAAGCTATGAAATAAAGGGTGATTATGTAGATAAACAATATTACGACAAGAATAAGCAGCATAACAACAGTCATGACATAAATAATAATAGTGATAATGAAGACCATGGCGCAGAGAACCAAGTAATTAAAACTCATCACAATAATCAAAAAAGCTACGATGATAACAAGTCCAACAAATTCCACAACAACCAAAATAAAACTGATGAAACCAGTAGAAGTCAGTATGAGGACCAAACACATTATGATAAAGACCATGGAGATCTTAAACACAGTAACAAAAGTAACCATGGCGTCAAAAACTACCGCAACCATCCCAGGTACCACATCCAGCATTACCAAGGAGAATCAATTGGTGATTCCAAAGAGTTTAACCATAGAAAACATAGCGACGAATATACTGACTACCATGGTAGTAATGACTGGTATGGTAGCGGACAAGGCTTCCGCTACCTTATGGACTATATTATTGGACGAAGATACAAATCTACGCCTCGGTATGGATACAGACCTAGATGCTGGTGCAATAGATACCATGGTTATTATGATGAAAAACTGCAACCAAGTGACGAAGAAGGTAAGCATGATAATTCTGAAAGCTTTGAGGAAGATAGTATAGCTGAGTTAGAAGACTTGACCAAACACGAAGGAAAAATAATTAACTCTCGAAATTACGGCGAGGTTAGTACAAGGGATAATGCAGGAAACTATGGACAAGTAAGCACAAATGGTAAGCTTAGAAAACCTGGTGTCCATAGTATATTTATAAGCAGAGCGGAAGCCAACAACAGAGAATGGCATTCGAGAATCCAAAGTCAAGACGATCAGTAAGCACAAATAATCTTATAAATACCGATGCACGAAGAAATTCGAAAGGAAACTCAGGAGCCAATGATGTAGAACACAGTCATAATCATTGGGTATGCAAGAACAAAACTGAATCGTGCATGTGAATTCAATTCTAATTTCAATTTTTATAAGAATAAATACGAAAATGTTAGTGTAATTTCACCTTCCTTTTATTGCAGATATTAAAAATGTATAAAAATATGTTTAATAAAAATAATTTACAACTTTAATATATTTTATTTTTCCGGTAACTTCCACAGAATTTCGTAATGCTATTTATTTTAACAATATTTATAGCAAGGCTTGCTTTTGCCCGCGGCTTCGCCCGCATGAAGTAGTTTTTCCTGGATAATAATAATGAAATGTTTTTTTATTGCCGCTAAATCTCCTCAATAAAGCCTTAATAATATATGGTGCCACTGCTTTACTGCGACACACTAAAGAGGATGAAAAATAAATAACCAAATATCATTAAATATACTATTTATGACGAGGCTGGTCTTTAACTTCTCGAAATAACGGGGAAAATTAAAAAAACCTTTAGGTTGTTATTAATTTGTTTTCTACATTTAAAATGAAATCCTCCGAATCTTGCCAGTTTCGGTGACGGCGCCCAATCTCAACGGAGATCAGCCAAGTACGCAGGAGATATAATAGTGCACAAGTATGTGCGCAATACAAAGGTGCACTCGCTATTCCTTCACTCTCATAGTCCGGTGAAACGGCAATCCGACATGACCGGAGAGAGATCAGGCGCAGGACCAACGGCTTTACGTGCTTTCCGAGGCACGGGGGTGTCTCACCGCCATCTTTCTGACTCCGAGCTGCGACTGAGTATTTTTTTTAAGATGCAAAACCCAGTCACAAAGTTTTTGGTGGGATTCGAACCCACGACCTCAACGCGCAAATCGTACTCGTAACGCGTACGCAATACAACTACGCCACCGAGGCAGTCATCGTCAGTCTCTACATTTATTGTTGTACTAATAAAATATTACTGTCTTTCGAATATAAGCACTAAAATGATTACGTATTCATTCTGTTCACTCAAAATTTTATTATAACAATGTAACACAAAAAACCTACGTCACGTGTTTAATTACTAATAACCATGAAAGTACAACTTGCACAAATATTGTTTCTTTAAATTCTTTCATAATAGATTGCTTCGATGGCGCAGTAGGTACTCAGAACGACTGCTATGCTTTTTTTTTTTTTTTTTTGACGCGGAGAAAGTGACTTATTACTACCGCCCAGTGTTCAAGGGGAACGACTTAGCGGTTATGTTGGGTTCACCGTGCCTTACGACCCGACGTTGAACCGCCCGGAAAGATGGAAAACGTCGGGCGACCGCCGGACCGAGTCCCTAACCTATGTACACCGCACGGCATACCAACTAAAACTCCGCGGTGGCCATCTTCGGCGCATTAGGGACGGCTGCGGGCTTCCTCCGTCTCACGTCTAAGTTGTCGTCCGCAACCGCCCCTACGACTGCTATGCTGGGGCGATTGCGAAGATGTCTAACTACAATCGCTAACGTAAACTTTATGTATGAGATTCTATTTTTATTGCTTTGAATGACGAGACCAGCATGCCGTTAGCATGATGGCAAGCGATACGACCACCCATGAACAGTAAAAACCCCATCCAGCACCTTGAGTTACAAAGTACTGTGTGGCAATCCACTGCGCTCGTCATCATGAGACTCTCACACACACACACACACACACACACTCACGCCTTTTATCCCCGAAGGGGTAGGTAGAGGCACAACTAGTGCACCCACTTTTCGCCGTTATTCTGTCCTATGGTGTGATAGGGGGCGAGCCTATCGCCATATCGGGGGTAAATTCCAGACTCCGAGCTGATACTGAATAGAAAAACTCAATATCACTTTGCCCGACCCTTAAATCGAACCTGAGACCTCAGCATTGCAGTCGTACCATAATACAACTATGCCACCGAGTCAGTTTCAACATAAAAACCTGTCGCCCTGTGGATTGGGGGCGTTTGGAGAATTCCACCACGGTATCCCCTGCCTGTCGTAAAAGGCGTCCACCTATTGCGTGCCTCACGCTGCCTTGACGCCAAGGGCGTCCTTCGATGTGCGGGGGCTTCTGAGCCCCCCAACAACAGGAGACGGTCCGCAACAGCGGTACGCGCAGGGGCGGTTGCGGACGACAACTTAGACGTGAGTCGGAGGAAGCCCGCAGCCGTCCCTAATACGCCGAAGATGGCCACCGCGGAGTTTCAGTTGGTATGCCGTGCGGTGTACATAGGTTAGGGACACGGCCCGGCGGTCGCCCGACGTTTTCCATTTCTCCGGGCGGCTCAACGTCGGGTCGTAAGGCACGATGAACCCAACATAACCGCTCGGTCGTTCCCCTTGAACACTGGGCGGTAGTAATAATTCACTTTCTCCGCGTAAACAAAAAAAAAAAAACATGAAATCCTGAGACATAAGATGTGAAGTCTCATTATGTCCTGTAGTTACACTGGCTACAATGCCCTTCAAACCGAAACATAACAATGCATGCACTCTGCTGCTTGACGGTAGAAATAAACATTGCGGTGGTACCCACCTAGACGGACTCTTACATATGAGAGTCCTACCACCAGTAAAATATCGATTTATTTTTATCAAATTGACATCCATACCCTGCAATCTCTCCACTCAAAACTGGATTGGCAGAGAATCTGCGCGCAGTGTTTCCATCCATTCCATAAAACGGTTTCGGTTTGTCTTATTTGGGGTTGTCTTATATAAGGCCCATTTCCTCTATAATTTTTTTTCTAATATCCTCCGAACGTACTTTAATATGATCTTTATCAGTTTCACCTATACCCTCCCACTTTTTTATACATAGGTAATCGGTAACAAATGTGCTATTTATAATTAGATCTATTAACATATTTGATACCATCCATTTTTCGGATAATTTTGACGATATACTTAGGTACTAGATATTTTCATTTTGATGTCTCTCAGCGAATCACTAAATATATCACTAACACCAAATGGATGATGTGTATGTTCTAATAAAAACTCATGTCGTTTTTATTTGGCATGTTTTCGCCACTCTACAAAGAAAGAATTTTTCAAAACGGTGTAGACATGTTCTGAAAAATTAAATAAAAATTGTTAGTGCTGGTATATGGAACCAAATTATATCTAATTTGAAAGGTGAATATCACTTCTAAATAATTTAAATAAATAATAGGTAGTTTATAAAAACTGAAAAACACGCTTTAAAAAAATCCAACTAAAAATAGAAAATATTTTTTAATAAAATTGAATTGAAAATAGTGTAAATAAGGAAAACATGTATTTTATTGTAAAAAAAAAGCGTGGGGTGTTTTTTAAGATATTATCAGAATGATAATCCCTCTACTCATATTATCTGTTAATAAAATATTTATAACTATTGACACCATGCACCCTGCCACCCTGACTGCCTCGGTGGCGTAGTTGTATTACAGTACGACTGCAAAGCTGAGGTCTCGGGTTCGATCCCCCCTATCACATCATGGGACGGAATAATGGCGAAAAGTGGGTGCACTAGTTGCGCCTCTGCCTACCCCTTTGGGGATAACAGGCGTGAGTGTATATGTATATGTATGTACCATGCACCCCACGCTTTTTTTTACAATAAAATGCATGTTTTTCTTATTTACACTATTCTCAATCCAAGTTTATTAAAAATTATTTTCTATTTTCTAGTTGGATTTTTATAAAGCGTGTTTTTAGTTTTTATTAACTATTATTTATTTTTCATTTTTTAGTTTACTAAAAAACAATAAGATTTTTAATAATGCCAACTTATATAGTTCCGCTTGCTTGTAAATCATAGCGCGATCTAATTCTATGATGGCGCCATTTATTGAAGCACAAGGAAAACTTAAGGATTATTTATTTAGTTGGATTTCTATAAAAACTTATTTTTTCGTTTCAAATATTGTATTGCCATTGGTCCTTGATAAGTATGTCCTGGGAAGTGGACAGTAGCCTAGTAAGTGGAAGATAGCCTAGTTGGGAATGGAATGGTCTGCCGAGACAATGTCCGGAGGTTCAAAACCCAAGGCACACACCTCTGACTTTTCGAAGTTACGTGTGTATTGTTAATCAATTATCGTTCGCTTTAACGGCGAAGGAAAACATCTTGAGGAAACCAACATACCTGAGAATTCTCCATAAGAATTTCGAGGGTATGTGAAGTCTGCCAACCCGCACTAGGCCAGCGTGGTGGACTAAGGCCTAACCCCTCTCAGTAGTAGAGGAGGCCCGTGCTCAGCAGTGGGCAGTATATAATACAGGGCTGATTGCATTGCATTGCAAGTATGTCAAATTTCGATTTATTCCGACGTTTTGAAGTAGGTCAAAATCATGTTCAAAGTGTAAGTTACATACATACAGATATAAATACATACATACGTCTGAAGCTAATAAAAGCGTGTTAAAATGTATTTTACCTGCCCATTAATTCTCTTTACAAAATACATTGTCACCAAAATGAACATCTTCATACCCTACACAACACTTAGCACTGTTATTCCCGTACTATTAAATATTACAAAACTTTTATATAGGATCTCGAACTGTAAAGGACCTAATACGACAGACACGTTAAACATTTTTCCATTGGATCGTAATAGATAACCCTAAAAAAATTGAGAGTGTGAATGTCACGTGGCACGCCATTGGAACTGACTGCCATTCAATTCAATCGGTTAAATAGACAACAATTATCGATACATTTCCGTATTGTAGAAATTTGTTTATCTATCTATTATATAAAAATGAATCCCTATTTTCCTTGGTCACTGCATCACGCGTGAACGGCTGGACTGATTTCGTTATTTCTTTTTTTGATGTGTTTAATACTGTCAGGAGAAGGTTCTTATGAAAGAAAAAAATAAGAAAATTGCGCGGAAAAACGGCTGGACCGATTTTAATGAAATTTTTTTTGTGTGTCTCCAAGAGGATTCGAGAATGGTTTAGATTACAATTCTATCCGGTAGGTAGCGCTGTACTCGGGCTCTAGGATTTTATTTCCTTTTTAGGGCAGGACAACGTCTGTCGGGGCCGCTAGTTTATTATATTTTTGGCTTTGTTTCTGATAATAAGATATTTTTAGTAATTTGTTTTTTTCTAAAGTGAAAGTAATCATTTTAATGTTTGTTGTACGCCATATTTTTATTGACGCAGCAGTCTTCGTAAACACTTTCGTAAGAAAAGGTTGACTACCCAGGAATCATATGGCATTATTTGTTTACATTTAGTTAAATAGCTAAACCGACAGAGTATAGCTAGTTCTAGGCGAATCACTCCGTCCGGGTTGGGCATAGTGATATTGGATTTTTCTAATTAGTATCAACCCATAGTCTGGAACTTGTGCCCGATAGGGAACATGCACGTCGTAAGCTATGCCATATGGTGGCACAATCTGACTCCTTATAAGCAGATCGATACTTGGTATTGACGTAAAATATTCGTATTAAGGATGAAAAACAACATTTAATTTGTTGATAATGTGTTCCTGTGTATTTGGATGCTCCAACACATAAAAATAAACAAATGAAATGGTGTGAAATTCTATTATGTTTCCAAGAATACTATGGCGGTGTAAGGTCGTCCCCGCTGTAGAGGAACAGATGGATACGTTCCTCTATGGAAGTGAAAATTCCAGGTAGGCAGATGTTGCGCCTGACCGGTCGCGGCCCTTCCGATGCTCCTTACTCGGAGGTGGTATATATCGCACCTTTAGAACGAAAACGACACAATTCAAAAAACTGAAGTTGTCAATTTTAAATGACTAAAAACTAGTCTCTATTTTATAAAAATATATTTAAAAAGGTACCGATATAACAGTTTTGTCCTTTTCCTGCTTGAATATGGCTGTGTTTGAACTATTGTTGTATTGAGTACTTCCTTTTAAGTAATTTTATGACGATAACCCAATTTTCTATCTTTTTGAATTGTGTCGTTTTCATCCTAAAGGTGCGATATATTTTGCATCGCTCAAATATTGCAAGTACAATCCGGGAACGTGTGTCGCCATCTAGCGGTATTATTTGGCGTTATCTGCTATACGTCGATACCATTTTGATGTCTGATGGATGAGTGTCGAGTCATCTAGCCGATCAATCCTCGCTCGGTTACATTGGCCCGGGACGTCATCTGTCAACAAGCGAAAATCAACCTTATACGCACCCACATAAATTATTTATGTGGGTGCGTATAAGGTGGATTTTCGCTTGTTGAATAATTGAACATAAATAATTTATGTGGGTGCGTATAAGGTCGATGGTAGTTAAAAATACCACAATTTGAAATTTTAACGGTGGACTGTATTGATATTAAGGCTTATTTTACGTGCACTGGTAGTGTTCTATTATAGGTAGTATGCTAAAACAACTGATAAAGGGTACGGGAATAAAATAAGGGACTTACTGCGGCGCGGTGACCTGCCTATTCCTGGAGCTCCCCGGGATCCCGGTTCTTCCGATCTTCAATGGTGGTGATGAGACGGCAGGCGGACGGCAAGTGTCAATAAAATTGACAACTAAGTGTCCAAAGACAATAGACAAGAGTTTGTTGCCAGCGCGCGTTCCTTATTCAAACTTGAGTGGATAATTGTAGGGAAAAGGAGTTGTGTTGCTTAGCATATTAATAGACAGTGCACAGTGCATGATGCCAATATATTGTAACAATACCAACCATTTCCCCCCGGGGTTTGAAGGTTCCCTTCAAAAAAAAAAAATTAAAAGGAAATCAAACGCATATACATTAAGGCGCCGACAAAACAAAACCCGTAGGTATGTGAATGTTTGTGCGGTATAATGACAATTGAGTTACAAACATTGTAGTTACTATCAAAAATTCATTATAATAGCTTAATTTACTACAACTAAATGCATCTTACACTATCTCTCCACTGTATAGGCAAAGGACAAAGCCGTACAACAGGACGATCATAAATACCAGTTTTAGTTTTTACTTGAACTACGCGAATTAGGGGAGATGTAGGTAATGGGGATCACTTAAGCGAGAATGAAAAAAATAGCAAATCTATTAATCAACTCTTTATTGTTCTGTTCTTATTATAAACTTCACTTTCTTAACTATCAATTGAGATCAACTTTTATTACTTTGGTTAATTAATATTGGCGAAATAAAAAAATTAAAAAAATTTAAGTTCGATCACCATTGTCAACATCGGTTGGTAATGGTGATCAGCATGTGGTCAATGGTGATCAACAGATATCGCTCACATAATTGTGCGCAGAGTCCCATCCAATACAGTCGGCATGAGCCCAAAGCCCACAAGAAGTGCATCGGTACCATGTTTCATTGTCTCGTCCGGATTCACCACATATCTTAAAGAAGTTACATGCATCTTCTGCATCGTCATTATCGTCATCCTGGTATAACTCGTCCGTTTTCACGTCTGACGCTGAAGTATCATTGGAGTCCTGCAGAATTTTCAACTTAACCTTCTCAAGACTGACCTTCTGTGGCTTGCTTTTCTTTCCTACTCCTTTTCCTTTGTTTTTTATTGCTTTTTCCTTCCTTTTGTTTTCTTTTTCAACTAGTCTTTCATTGGTGTAGATGTTAAAATCGTTACGTGCAGTTTTTTTCTTGCTTGTCTTGTCTTTACAACAGTTACTTTCTTAAGCATCTGAATGAAATTCTGAATACTTGTTAGATTCTTAGATTATTGGTGGTATTTAAAATTGAGACAAATATGCAGTCGCTGGTTCAGAAGAGGAGGGACAAAATAGTCCAGTTGACTTTATTAGTCTTTCTAGAACGAACTTTCGACATCTACAAACAAACAATAACACTAATTTATCGAGGTAAAGTAATGTGGGCAATGCGGATTACCCGACTCCAATTACCTACATGGGCAAAGAGACGGAAAAAAAATTCCTGACGAGAAATTTTAAGTTATAATAACAATATGGCTGTTGAATTGCAAGCTACAATGCTATGCTCATTACGTTTTACAAGTACAGAAATAAATATTTGTTACTTTCTGACTTACCTTCAGATTTATCAACTCGAAAAATTAGATGAAAATGGCATAAAAGCTTCACACGCCTATTACTCTGAAGCGCATCGCGCGAACTGAGCCAGTCACTGGTCGTGCAAGGGAATGACGTAATGCTAGCGTGTAGGTATAGTAGCATCGCTTAGTCGCGTTCGGTTTTTATTATTTTGAGGTGATCACCATTGCCAACTGACCCCCATTGCCTACATCTCCCCTACACCATCCTTGCCAGGGTACAACTTGGTAATAATGCCTAAAGGCCACTGGAGAGGCGGGGCGTTATCGACATTTAGTAGAACAACAGTTCTTTCCCGCATTGGACTACTGGGAGTATTCCATTTTTCACGAGTTTGTAAGGTGTGCAGGTATTCAGCACGGAAACGTTTCCAGAACGACTGGACAAGCGAGTCCATTAGAGAGAAGCGTGTGGTAAGTCTGGTATGGCTCCCACTTAAATCAGGTGCGGGCAAGAACGCCAGTGGCGTAGTACTAAGAAAGTGAGACGGAGTGAATGCGGAAGGCTCTGATGGATCAGAGCTTAAACAATATAATGGACGATTTGGGTGATATTGGATCGATTTGGGTGAGAACTGTGAACATCTCTTCATAAGTTAATACTTGCTTACCAATTATGCGGAATAACAAAGACTTTATACATTTAATGTTTGATTCCCAAATACCACCAAAATGACTAGCAGTGGGAGGATTCGTACGCCAGGTTATTCGATGCTTAGAAAGTTCATCGCAAAAAACCTTATAATAATCGTCAGATGTTAAAAAATTGTGAAGGTCATTTAAGTAGGCCTTGGATGCGATAAAATTCGTACCGTTGTCGCTATAAATAAACTTACAAGGGCCACGTCTAGATAGAAATCTTTTAAGCGCATCTAGAAAAGAAGCGGAGCTTAAATCAGAGGATAGTTCGATGTGAACAGCTTTTGTCACAAGGCATATAAAAATGCACAAGTATGCCTTCTGACTGCGCACACCTCGTTTCCTAGCTAACGTTATATACAGAGGGCCCGCGTAATCGACGCCGGTATGTGTGAAAGCCTTACATTCCTCTAAACGACACTTCGGTAAATCTGACATAGCGGGAAAAGTAGGTTTTGGATTCGTGCGGAAACAGTTACGACATCTGTAAATACGTTTGCGAATCAGACGTCTAGCGGATAAAATCCAAAACTTATGACGTAAAATAGACATTAGTAGTTGAGGTCCAGCATGTGCGTTATTACGGTGGTACCAATCAACTAGAATTTCTACAATGTGTCCGCTTTTAGGCAGCAATGCGGGATGCTTCTGTCAGTATTCCAGAGAGGATTGCGACAAGCGACCACCTACCCGAAGAATACCCCCAGAAACAAATGGAAATAATTTCCGAAGTGCGGAAGAACAAACTTTGTTATTCTGTATACTGTGCAAGTCATCAACAAAATAAGTATGTTGTATCGCTTGCACCACCCTCAACTCTGCGGCGTCAAGATCCTCAGCCGTTATGACACTAGAGCGCGGAATAAGTTTCAAAAACCTTAAACATATGCCGTGGATCTCAAAAACCTGTTCCAGCAAGAGAATTTAGAACCAAGAGTTATTAAAAAATGTTCCTCTGACTTCGTGGCAACATGCGAAACTGTTTTTTCTTCTGGTAAAGTTGATAATTTTGAAGAAAATTCTTGAATTGGCCACTCTTGGCGTGGCAAACACAACCATGGAGGGCCCTGAAACCACAATTGGTTACCAGAAAGTTGCGAGGGTAACATACCGCGGGAAATAAAGTCAGCAGGATTTTGAGACCCAGGCACATGATAAAACTCCCCAGAAGACATAGTAGTCTGCACTTCCGAGATTCTATTGGCTACATATGTGCCAAACCGGTGTGGCAAAGAGCTAACCCAACAGAGCGCCACTTCTGAATCAGAAAATGCGGATACGTTTTGTATAGTACATCTTTTCGACAAGCTAATATAAACGGCGCGCACTAATTTCGCAAGTAACACCAAACCGTTGAGTTCAAGCCTAGCCAACGTTATTGTAGGTTTTACAGGTGCGACTCGAGACTTCGAACACACGAGCGAGACGAGCGGAGGTTGATCGCCGTTAACGACATGTAGGTAAATTACGCAACCATACGCTTGCTGACTTGCATCAGAAAATGCAACCAGCGATATCTCTGAGCCATCTTCAATACCCATATAACGCGGAAATTTAAGGCTAGAAATCAAAGGCAACTCGGATAAATATTTTTTCCAAATGTTAACTATGCGTGAGGATGGTAGTTCATCCCAATCAATTTTTTTAAGCCATAACTCTTTTATTAACAACTTAGCGAAAAGAATGACCGGTCCCACCAATCCTAAAACATCATACAAACGTGCGGTTACTGAAAGAATTATACGCTTAGTGCAATGTGTCAGTGGAACAGCGGTTGCGAAAACAAAATTATCAGATGCGGGAAGTCACCGAAGACCCAAAATCTTAAGCGCACTGTCATCGTCGAAAGATATGGACTCCGAAAGGCGGTGAGATGCAGGAATGTGTCGTAGCAACTCTGAAGAGTTGCTAGTCCATTTCACTAGATCGAGCCCACCAGCCTTAAAGAGATGTATCAAATCCTGAGCCATCAATACAGCTTCATCTAAGGATGAAGCAGATGAGGCCAGGTCGTCCATGTACACATCCCTCTCGACGATGGCAGCCGCAGCCGGGAAATTCCTGCGCTCATCACTAGCAAGTTGACGCAAAGTGCGTACGGCTAAGTATGGAGAAGAACGCAGGCCAAAGGCGACGCGGTTAAAATGAAACATTTCGATTGGGTCGTCTGGGGCAAAACGATACAAAACACGCTGATACCTGCGGTGCGGAGGGTGCATGGAAATACACAAATACATTTGCCTTACATCGGCCGAAAACGCAATACGAAATATACGAACATTCAGAAGAATGTCAAAGATATCAGCTTGTAAATTGTCCCCTGTATAGAGAATGTCGTTGAGCGACAGCCCTGAATCTGTATCAGCACTGGCATCGAGGACAATACGAACCTGTGTCGTAGGTTTATCCTTACGTATCACAGCATGGTGCGGTATAATATAACCAGGCAAATGGTATTCCTCCTGAGGGACGCGCGACATAATACCCCTTTGCAAATAATCGGTAATAATAGCATTATATTGTTCACGAAGGTCAGGTGACTTCGTGAACCGTCGTTCGAGAAGTAAAAACCTCCTTTTAGCGGTGATGTATGAATTTCCTAACTTTCGCGGGTCCTCCCTAAATGGGAGACTAACTGAGTAGCTACCGTCCCGAAGGCGTTTGGTAGTGGAGGTGTAAATTTGCTCACACGCTTGATCATCAGGACTCAAAAACCTTCGAGAAGGCAGCTCCTCTGTAGACCAGAACCTCTCAACCAAGTTATTAAGAGGTTCCTTAGTAAAAGCACAAAAGTTGCGGGAAGCGGGAGGGGATACAATGGGCGCGTCACCCATGATCAAATATCCTAAAGAAGTCTCAAAGGCAGAGGGGTCTCCAACAACTTTGTCGAATAACAAAATTTTACAATAAATATTTACACCCAACAACATATCAATCGGGCCAGGTTCAAAGAAAGAGTCATCAGCTAGGGGCAGCTTATTAAGATGTTTTAAAGACCCGAGATTGATGCGAGCGTCCGGGAGTTGTGACGTTATTTCGTTCACAACCAAAGGTTCGACATTATACACATACCCATTGTCGAAGCGAGATGTAATTGAAATATTGGTAACACCTAAAATTTTTTGTTTCATCCCTCCTATACCTTGGACCTCAGAAAAGCGAGTTTGATTGTGTACATTCAGCGCTAAGCGCATACAATAATCAGCAGTAATATAATCACTTTGAGAGCCACATCTCAAATAATGAGTGTGATTATATTTATATACATATTTAACTTTAGCGGTACCTAATAAAGTAGTTTTATATAAACGATCAACACTATCACAAGACATAGTGCACACTGATGGGTTGCTCTTATTTAAATGCGGTGAATCAACATGGTGCGTACTGCATGCAGAGTTGAGAGTAGCGGATGCAATATGTTGTGACTCGGGCGTCTTTAAACTATGCATAGAGCCACTCGCAGTAGCGGGATTGAGAACCTCAGTGTGAGCGGAGCGAGATGTGTCTTGAGCGACCACATCATTAGATTTATTTGATTTAGCGGGTTGCTTAAAATGCAATAATGAATGATGTTTGCCAGAACAACTTGAACACCTACCTTTAGAATTGCATACAGAAACTTTGTGTTTAATGCTTAAACAGTTGATACAAAATGAATTTGCTTTAACAAAATTAAACCTTTGGAGCGGAGTTAATTTTATAAAAGAAGGGCACTTATAAAGATGTTCATGGCTGCTGTTGCATAAAGTACAATTATTTGTATTATGAGTAGTTGTATCACACCTCAACTTGTCACTAGAACTACACCCCGTATCAGTATTGACAAAAGATTTTGTATATTTAATCTGCGGCAGTGTATTATTTTTATTGTGTGTAGTAACCTTTGATGTGACAGCAGGCTTTCCTATTGAACGTGACAAAGATTTACTTTGCTCCTTCACAAATGTTACAAGATCATTATAAGAAGGTATTTTGTCTTTGCGGTGCATAATATCTAACAAATGAACAGTATTGGAATCTAATTTTTCTAAAGCAAGATGTAAAAATATGAAATCAGACAAGTCATTTAATTTTAATTGTTTAAATGCCTGAACCGCTGAATCAAAATTTATTAAAAATGACTCTAAATTAGTTCCACTGTTATTATTCATTTGTTTAAAATTTAATATTTGGTTCAGGTAAGAATTACCTAAAGACCGCGGATCATCATATTTATCAACTAAAGCATTCCAAATAATTAAATAATTTTCTTCGGTAGGTGCCAATCCGGAACAAACTGTTAAAGCGGGGCCTGACAACTTGCCTACTAAATATTGAACTTTGTCCCCGTCTGACAAATCTACATTATCGTGAACCACAGATTTAAATTGTTGGTAAAATATAGGCCAGGTACGAACATCCCCTGAGAAAGAAACCAAATCAATTGGCGGGAGGTATTTTTTTGAGCGCTGAGGTTGTGCACTATTTTCATTATATGGTTTGTTTTGGTCGGTTAATTCCGACAAAACTTGTTTTACATGGCAGTACAACTCATCAAAGGAAATAAATGACTGGTAACTAATGGTAGCGGTTGGATTTAACTTTAAAAAAAGCAAGTTATAATCATCTAATATAGTTTCAAACTCTTTGCGCAAGTTGTCTATACAAGACGCAGTTGACACAAAAAGTTTACATTTACCTTGATCATTTAAATCATTCGACTTGTCGTATATGTACTGCATACGTTGAAAAAGTGCATCTCTCTTGGCCTGATACACCCTAAGCTGATTATTTTCAATATCAATGGCATCTTGAAAATTTTGAGAGACAGTTTCCGACTGTTTTTTAGCCATTATCGAAACCTACTCAAATGACCTCCACAAGTTAAACAATATATTATAATAATTGATTTTACCAACCTTAAGCGGTACAATCCGTGTTAAAACACACTGTAGTCACTTTAAAACAGTTTTATTTTAATTATTTAAACACTACAGACACTATTAACACTTACACAAATCTACCCTCGACTTTCGGAAAAAAAAGTAACTACGTAAAAACCAATATTTTTTGCACTGATCTTGCGGTGGTTATTTATTTTAATAATAAATACAATAAAATAAGTCTGTCAAAGCGGAAAATTAAAGTTTTAAAAACACTATAACAGCGTACGAAAACTTGACAGATTTTATTTCCTGACCAGCACAAAATTCACGTACGTAATTTAGCGGGATTGTAAAATCGGGGCAAATATGCGTTTGATATCTTGCACAATGCAATATATCGCGGTTCGAACGGACCAAAAAATTATGGTAGTTAAAAATACCACAATTTGAAATTTTAACGGTGGACTGTATTGATATTAAGGCTTATTTTACGTGCACTGGTAGTGTTCTATTATAGGTAGTATGCTAAAACAACTGATAAAGGGTACGGGAATAAAATAAGGGACTTACTGCGGCGCGGTGACCTGCCTATTCCTGGAGCTCCCCGGGATCCCGGTTCTTCCGATCTTCAATGGTGGTGATGAGACGGCAGGCGGACGGCAAGTGTCAATAAAATTGACAACTAAGTGTCCAAAGACAATAGACAAGAGTTTGTTGCCAGCGCGCGTTCCTTATTCAAACTTGAGTGAATAATTGTAGGGAAAAGGAGTTGTGTTGCTTAGCATATTAATAGACAGTGCACAGTGCATGATGCCAATATATTGTAACAATACCAACCAGTCGATTTTCGCTTGTTGACAGATGACGTCCCGGGCCAATGTAACCGAGCGAGGCTTGATCGGCTAGTTGACTACTTAATACAGTAGTTCCCAGCCATGTTGGTAGGTAGCAATGAATGGTATTGTGGCGCCACAGTACCTAAGTACCTACTTACATTCCATGGTTATGGGAAAATCAACAAAAATAATAAAAGCTGTATAAAACATACGTAAAAACGGCGAGTTACATAAAGGATTCGACGCACTTTATCCAACAGTTAGATAATGTAAGGCTAGCCGATGAAGAACTAATGGTGAGTTTCGACGTTACTTCGGTGTTTACAAATGTACGGGAGGACACAGTTCATATAATAGAAGACTTCAATGAGAACGCAGGCTTACCTACCGTGTATATGAAGTATTCCACCAAAAACATAAATGTAAAAAAGGAGAGTCAAGTTCAATACAAAAATTATCCTTGGCTGTGGGCTTCGCCGGAAAAAGAATGGAGATCTAAATGAGTGCCCAAGTTCTATGCAAAATCCAAATATGTATTTATAGGAACAAAATAACATTATGAACAAGTATTAAACTCTATTTATTTGCTTTATTCGATACCTATAACAATTGCTGTTGTTTAAAAATGTGAGATCTTAAAGTAGGTTAGATTCGACTTGGCCAGTTTTCATTACATCAGTAATTTTATAAAGTTCTGATTAAAAACTGGCCAAGTCAAAATGTCGAAATCTCTCATGAAATAGTTTATATGAAAACTTTTCAACAAAAAATAAAATTTGGAGTCAGATCAGATCAGAGGTGTGTGCCCTTGGGTTTTTGAACCTGAGGACATTCGTCTCTGCAGTCCGTTCCACTCCCAACTAGGCTATCGTAGCTCACAAAATTAATAAAAAAAAAAATGATGTATTTATAAAAAAATATTTTCTCCTCTTCTTAAGTAGGTACTGGATAAGCTTCACACATTTTTGCACACGATAATCATCCGGAATAATTTGAGTTTACACAGATGAAATTGTGAAAAATATTTGAATTAAATTACCTTGATTACAGAATGGCTTATGTTTTTAAGTTAGGTAAAAGATATAATATACTAAAAGAAAGATGTCTGGCTGTATATTCTTTATGGCGTTGCGTGCGCTGTCAATATAGTTGGAGAGTTGATAGATATTTTAAGAGAGGTGTTTGATGCCTGAATACGATAGTGTAGATTTGTATGAAGGGTTGCAGGTCTTAGCCTGTGTCCTGAGTCACGGCGCATCGCGCATGCGGGTCCGCTGCGCACAAAACAAATACTCGATATCTTTGAATCTGTCCGAATTTCGAGCGGGCGGGCACACAATGCGGCGCATTATGATGGTGGATCCGCTCGTCAATTCGCGTCTTTTGATTTTAACTGGCGGGTAATACATTCACATGACTTATGATGTCGATAGAAGAGATTCCTGTGGAAGATTTTTCTACGGCAGTGATGGAAATGCCTTCATTTGGATATTCCATAGATGGAATTTCGTGCTTTCTTTTTCTCACACTAAACGTTGTGTGATCAGTAAAGAAACTGCTTCTTTCAAATTTTTTTTATTGGATTTAATGACGAGACGAGTATGCCATTCGCTTGATGGTAAGCAATACGACCAATAAACAGTAGCAACAACATTCAGCACCTCAAGCTACAGAGTACTGCGTGGCATTCCAATGCGCTCGTCATCCTGAGACACTGAAACTGGCTACTATATCCTTCAAATTACACTGCTGCTTGGCCGTGTAGTGTCGTCTGCCGTCACGGCACATGGTGTTGCCGTCTGCCGTCTGCCGCATTCTGCGGAATAACAGCTTAAAGTACATGTCCAAAAACGGGCTTAAAATTCTAACCAAGATTCTTGATATATATTTGGATAGTACTCCCAAAAACTAGGCCTTTGCAATAACTAGTATAATTTTTAAGTCCTCCGATTTTGTGATTTATGTAATTTTACTTTGCTTATAAACTACACTCATAATGAATGTTTTATAAAAAGTATGTTAAAAATGGAGGGGTCTAAAATTAGGGATGTTAAAAAGTGGGTAGGTACTGGTGGAACTGGAGGTTTTAAATCTGACTTATCGGAATCAGAATCGGAATCGGAACCGGAACCGGAATTGGAAGCTTACTGGTGGTAGGACTATCATATGTAAGACTCCGTCTGGGTGGGTGCCACCGCAATGACTATTCCTACCGCCAAGCAGCAGTGTGCATGCAGTGTTATGTTTCGGTTTGAAGGGCATTGTAGCCAGTGTTACCTACTACAGGACATAATGAGACTTAACATCTTATGTCTCAGGATGACGAGCGCAGTGGAATGCCACATAGTACTTTGTAACTCAAGGTGCTGGATAGTGTTGCTACTGTTTATGGGTGGTGGTATCGCTTACCATCAGGCGATCGGCATGCTCGTCTCGTCATTCAATATCATAAAAATAAAAAAAGAGGTTTTTATGCGGGCGGAGTCGCCCACAATCTACTTAACTTAAAACTGAATTCTGAATACAATGGTGATAATTACCAAAGACGTAATACTTGTGCGCAAATACTTGTTCTGTCTTATTTAAACAGATGAATTGGGGCAAACAATTGTCGGTATAAAAAGAAGATTTTTTGAAAATAATATTAAGTATCAAGTGAAATTCGATCTTTCAAACACTTACCGCATCTTTGAAAATTAAAATGACGCGTTTCATCCTAGTTGCTTGCTTAATTCTTCTGGTAAGTATTTTTTATATAAATTTATAGTATGACTGTTTTTAACGAACACAGTCAACCCAATTGACACTCATTAGAATGTGTAGTCAATACAATACTGTCTGTTCGGAGATTGATATATTTCAAGAGAGCTTAAACACTTTTAAAATACATTTCACTTGCAACACGAGTATGCGATAACGCTAGAGTTATATCCAGCGACTGCAGTTATATACAGCGACGATTACTAGGTACTTAAACGACAAAGACACTTTTATTATTTTACTTTTTAGATATTTTTTGTGTCAGGGATAATTTAAATATTAATTTAATTTTTATTTGAAACTTTTTAAATTACTTTATTCTCCATCATGGTGGCTTGATAATCAACTATCTAACACCTACTCGTTGAGACCATTCTTATGAGCCCAAACACGCTATATCTGCTATAAGTTGCTAAGGAGTTGGGTATCCCGCAGACTACTTGGTGCTGCAGCATCAGCTCATGTTTAAAAATATTGCCGAAGTCACAGTACACCAAATTTAAAGTCAATTGGCCTTTTTAAGTTGAAAATGAGCTGATAATCTTCAAACGCCTGAACAGATATTCACAAATTATAGCTCAGAACCATCTCGATCACATCAGCTTTCAAACAAAAAAAACCGCGTCAAAATTGGTCCATTCGTTTGAGAGCTACGTTGCCACAGACAGACATAGAGATACACACCCTAAATTTATAACACCACTCTTTTTCTGTCGGGGGTGAAAAATAACATGTACCAACTACCAATGCAAATATGTTATTGTTAATTATTTTCTTGTTTGTTCACAGATTTCCACAGCCGTCTACTCTGAATCTGTACTTAACAATGTAGTGAATCGGACTAGAGAAGGCTTAATTACAGTTATAAAATCTGATAGCTTGATTTAAGTAATCATAATGAAATTGTAAGAAAATATATTATTGAAGTTCTAGTTGATGTTTTATTTTCAGTAATGTTGGGTTAGGCTCAGTATCGGCCCAGTCTGGAATTTGTGCCCGATATGGCGATAGGTAGTGTGCACGAACAATAGGGGGAAGCACTAAATCGACACAAGAGCCACGTGTGGAAAAAAAAGAGAATTTTTAGAACAATAATTCATTTATTATGACAGAAATGATAAAATATGAGTTCCGGCCGAACATTATTGATACCCAACGTGTACAGAATATGCATTTTTAACACGGTTTTATTACTGGTGGTAGGTTTCTCATATTTCCACCGCCAAGCAGCAGTGTGCATGCACTGTTGTGTTTCGGTTTGAAGGGCATTGTAAGTAAGTGCAACTACTGGACATAATGAGACTTAACATCTTATGTCTCAGGATGACGAGCGCAGTGGAATGCCACACAGTACTTTCTAACTGAAGGTGCTGAATGGTGTTGCTACTGTTTATGGACGGTCGTATCGCTTACCATCAGGTAAACGGCTTGCTCGTCTCGTCATTTAATGCCATAAAAAAAGCTTCAGACGTATGTATTATGTATGTAAGTAACTTACACTTTGAACATGATTTTGACCCACTTCAAAACTTCGGATTAAATCGAAATTTGGCATACTTGTCAAGGACCGATGGCAATACAATATTTTAAACTGAAAAATACGTTTTTATAGAAATCCAACTAAATAAATAAATAATAATACTTAAGTTTTCTTTGTGCTTCAATAGATGGTGCCAGCATAGAATTAGATCGCGCTATGATTTACAAGCAAATCTATACTAATATTATAAAGCTGAAGGGTTTGTTTGTTTGAACGCGCTAATCTCAGGAACTGCTGTACCGATTTTGAAAATTCTTTCACTAATAAGAAGCTCCATAACTCCTGAGAGCTATAGGCTACTTTTTATCCCGGAAAAACGTTTTCACGCGGGCGGAGCCGCGAGCACTACTAGTGAAACTATATAAGTTCGCACATTGCTAACACTTTTTTAATTTTATTCATCATTATATTATTATATTATGTAAAAAATATCCTACTTGTTTTATAGTGAACTAAAAAATTAAAAATACATAATAGTTCATGAAAAAACCTAATAACCACGCTTTATAGGTAATCCAACTAAAAAGAAAATAATTTAAATAAACTTGAATTGAGGATAGTGTAAATAAAAAAAAACATGTATTTCATTGTAAAAAAAAGCGTGGGGTGCATGATGTCAATAGTTATAAATATTTTATTGACAGATAATATGAGTAGAAGGATTATCATTCTAATAAAATCTTAAAAGCACCCTTCGTGAAAGCACCCCACGCTTTTTTTCTAATAAAATACATTTCGGAGTTGGAGGTTGGAGGTATGGGCGAAGGTGGTATGGCCATGTTTTTGGCTTCTTCATGATGTAAGTCTTCCATAATAATTAAAAGCCGGCTTTCTCATATAAACGTAATATATTTCGTCTGAACAACAATACAGAGTAATAACAACGTTCTGTTGAGCTAGCCAACTAAACTTCGAATGCCCCGAAGCGCATCTGCGCTCTCATTATAAAGGTTCGTTCCCCTCTACATAATTTCATACTACTCGATTGATTGAAGTCAACAGTAATACAATATTCATAATTCAAAATAGTCAAATCAACAACTTATTTTACAAATTCAAATCAATTTGCAACATTGTGTATTACACTCCGTTTAGAACTAAGTAGTTCATTTTTAAATCTCACTATGTAATATTGAAATATTTTATAGTATTTTAGTCACTCCAACACGGCCATTCTGCAATACAGGTCGCCTCTGACCTGTACAAAAACTCAAACTCAAATCATTTATTATGTAATTGGGCCCCTAGGGGCACTTTTACACGTCATTTTTAACAATGTGTTTTTTTTTATTTACAAGTTTCTACCAGTGCTTCGGAAAAGCCCACTGACCTGAGAAGAAGCACCAAGAAACTCAGCGTGGTAATTTTTTGTCATCTTGTTTTGTCAGAAAATTAAAAGTCGCAATTCGGAGGCCCCTGTCCTCAACGAATGCCACTACACATCGCAATTCGGAGGCCCCTGTCCTCAACGAATGCCACCACACACCGCAATTCGGAGGCCCCTGTCCTCAACGAATGCCACCACACACCGCAATTCGGAGGCCCCTGTCCTCAACGAATGCCAACACACACCGCAATTCGGAGGCCCCTGTCCTCGACGAATGCCAACACACACACCGCAATTCGGAGGCCCCTGTCCTCGACGAATGCCAACACACACCGCAATTCGGAGGCCCCTGTCCTCGACGAATGCCAACACACACCGCAATTCGGAGGCCCCTGTCCTCGACGAATGCCAACACACACACCGCAATTCGGAGGCCCCTGTCCTCGACGAATGCCAACACACAGCAATTCGGAGGCCCCTGTCCTCGACGAATGCCAACACACACCGCAATTCGGAGGCCCCTGTCCTCGACGAATGCCAACACACACACCGCAATTCGGAGTTGGAGGTTGGAGGTATGGGCGAAGGTGGTATGGCCATGTTTTTGGCTTCTTCATGATGTAAGTCTTCCATAATAATTAAAAGCCGGCTTTCTCATATAAATGTAATATATTTCGTCTGAACAACAATACAGAGTAATAACAACGTTCTGTTGAGCTAGCCAACTAAACTTCGAATGCCCCGAAGCGCGTCTGCGCTCTCATTATAAAGGTTCGTTCCCCTCTACATCCTACTAATATTATAAAGGCGAAAGTTTGTAAGAATGTATGGATGTTTGGATGTTTGGATGTATGGATGTAAGGATGTTTGTTCCTCTTTCACGCAAAAACTACTGAACGGATTTCGATGAAATTTGGCACACGGGTAGATCATGTCCTGGATTAACACATAGGCTACTTTTTATCCCGGGAAAATATAAACCGGGACTTTTATCCCGGAAAAACTTTTTAATGCGGGCGGAGCCGCGGGCAAAAGCTAGTAATTTCATACTACTCGATTGATTGAAGTCAACAGTAATACAATATTCATAATTCAAAATAGTCAAATCAACAACTTATTTTACAAATTCAAATCAATTTGCAACATTGTGTATTACACTCCGTTTAGAACTAAGTAGTTCATTTTTAAATCTCACTATGTAATATTGAAATATTTTATAGTATTTTAGTCACTCCGACATACATGTTTTTATTAGTTACACTATTCTCAATTCAAGTTCATCAAAAATTATTTCCAAATTCTTAGTTGGATTTCTATTTATTTATTTACTAGCCTTTGCCCACGGCTTCGCCCGCGTTAATAAGTTTTTCCGGGCTCTCTCTCTCTGTAGTCGGTCCCTCATGACTGAGGATCGTGGTCATCATTGGATGTACCACATTTGGAGCGGATTATTTCCACCGGTATTCTCCACCGGTTTCTGTTCATCGCATCTTCGACTAATTTATGGAGCTTGGTGGCAGACGAGTCCTTAATCTGGTCTGTCTATCGGGTTGGTGCACGGTCTCGAGAACGTTTGCCTTCGGTGTTGCCAACGATGATAAGTCTCTCCAGATTCTCGTCGCCTTTCCGTATAACGTGTCCGAAGTATGCAAGGATGCGTTGGTGACATATGGTGGCTAAACGTGTCGTCACTTTAAGCTGTGAGAGAATCGACTCGTTTGTGCGTTTGGCGGTCCACGGTATCCTCAGCATTCGCCTCCAGCACCACATTTCGAACGCATCGATCCTCTCTCTTTCTCGAGCTAGGATTGACCACGTTTCGACACCGTAAAGGAAAATAGGGAATATTAATGCTCTGATGAGGCGCATTTTGGTCTTAATAGTAATTCCCCTCTTCCGCCACATGTTTCTAAGTCGAACCATAGCGTTCCTGGCCATGCCGATTCTTCTTTTTATTTCGGGAACACAACTACCATCATTTCAAATTTGGGACCCAAGATAGATGTAGTGGTCAACCGTCTGGATACCGGGAATGATATTTCCCGTATCTGACAAATTCCCCGCTCGATCAATGACCATGATCTTCGTTTTTGCCTTGTTGACTGAGAGTCCGATATTCTCACTCTCTCTCTCAAGCCTCTGAAACAGCTTCTGCATGTCGTCCTTCGAGGTAGTCAACAAGACAGTGTCATCGGCGTAACGGAGATTGGATATACGTTTTCCACCCACATGAAATCCCCTGTCCCAGTCTTCTAGGGCTTGTCTCATTATATATTCCCCATATATGTTGAAAAGAGCTGGCGACAGAATACATCCCTGGCGTACTCCCTTTTTGGTTTTGAAAGTCTGAGAAAACTTCGTCCCGATTTTTACTGAACAGCGATTGGTGGCGTAAAGCTGTTGAATTAGTCCGACTAAGTGACAAGGTACTCCCATTTCAATCAGAATGGTCCACAAATTGTCCCACTGCACACAATCAAAAGCTTTAGAGTAATCTATAAAGCACAAGATTACGGAGCTAATAAATTCCCTACTCTTTTCTATTATTTGGCGTACATTGAGAATTTGCTCCCGAGTGCCCTTCCCTTTCATAAAGCCGGCCTGCTCTTCAGGTATCTGATGTGAGAGATGATTGAAAAGCCTCTTGTTGAGGATATGCAGCAGCATTTTGCTGGCATGTGAGATTAGTGCAATCGTTCTGTAATTGCTGCATTCCTTCATGGAGCCTTTTTTGTGTAAAGTAATAAACACCGACTCTGCCCAATCATCTGGCCATTTCCCAGTCTTCCAAATGGCATTGCAAATTCCCGTGATAGCAGTGACTCCCTTGCATCCGAGACTTTTGAGCAGCTCAGCCGAGATGCCGTCCCTGCCTGGCGTCTTTCCACGCTTAAGAGCATCAATAGCCTTCTCAACTTCAGCACGCAGTATATCCGGCTCCTCTGATGACCACTCAACGTGCTGGATTAGAGGGTCATTTGCGTGATATAAGTCTGCGCAATATCGTTTCCACCGGTCTAGTACTTGTTCAACATCTGTTAGTAGATGCCCCTCCTCGTTTTCAATGATACAAGTTTTTACTTTCCGAGTTCCGGTGAGGTCTTTGACTTTACGAAATAGATCTCTAGTTTCGTTATTCTTTGAATGTTCCTCCAATTCGCAACAGATGTTGTTGATGTGAGTGTTGTAATCATTGCGACATCTCCGTTGAACCTCTCTACTCAACTGTGCGTAATGGTCCCGCTTTTCTTTTGTACTTAACCCACCTTCCTTAACTTGCCTTCTCTCCAAGATTACCGTTGCAGTTTCTGTCGTAATGTAATCTTTCATAGGTATTTTTCGTAGTCGATTTTCGGATGCAGCCTCATTAGGTAATAGTCATTTTCAGGTGTTCCCATCCTTCAGGCACACTCTGCCAACAGCAGTCCTGTAGTTTCTGTTCAAATGACTTCCTAAAACCTTCCATGTCAACTCTATAGCAATAAGGATTTGGTGTGGGCCTAATTATTCTTTTGAGTTTGAGTTTTATCGTCGCAAGAAGGAGTTGGTGGTCTGAGCCGCAATCAGCACCCGGGTAGGTGGTGACATTTGTAATAGATGACCTCCATCGCTGATTTATCAATATATAGTCGATTTGGTTTCTGGTTCTATCGCCAGGTGAAATCCACGTATAAAGTCTGCGAATGTGGTGTTTGTAGCATGTGTTTGTAGGTAATAGTGAAATGTTGCTCACTGCAGAACTGAATTAAACGCTCTCCTCTGTCATTACGTTCTCCGATACCGAACTTTCCAACGATGT
This sequence comes from Lapara coniferarum, assembly GCA_949316025.1. Classification (NCBI taxonomy): domain Eukaryota; kingdom Metazoa; phylum Arthropoda; class Insecta; order Lepidoptera; family Sphingidae; genus Lapara; species Lapara coniferarum. The sequence continues at coordinate 21,307,650 of OX438929.1, forward strand.
TTTTAAGATGATTGTCATCTGATGTTTTGCCAACCTTTGCATTAAAATCGCCTATCACCAAAGTGACCTGCCTCCGAGGAATCTGCGCTAAAATTGATGACAGTGATTCGTAGAAAAGCTCTATCTCGTCTTCTGTTGCTTTCGAGGTAGGAGCATAAGCCAGCACGATATTTAATAAGCAAGGCTTAGTGTTGATCTTTACAGTCATTATGCGATCATTGACTGGATTATATCCCAAAACACATGTCTGCAACATAGGAGGAATTACAAAAGCGACACCTCTGCTACTCTCATCTTCTGGACCAGAGAAATAGATAGTGTTCCCCAAGTCTGTTGTGAAATGCCCTTGACCTCTCCAGTGTGTTTCGGTTAGACCAAGTAAATGGACATCCTTGCGCTTCATTTCTTTCTCGACTATTTGTAGTTTGCCTTGTTCAATTAAGCCACGCACGTTCCAGGTTCCAATGCGATGGGGGTGTCGAATTGTTCTAGTTGTATTATCTTTACCAGTAATATATTTTCCATTGGACTCCTGATGGTTCACATCCGAATGGCCGGTAACATATTGCACACCACTTTGCCCGGATAAGTGGCGCCGGGCGTTAGCCGGATCGCTCGACATAATCATCTTATTTTTCGGACTTTCCATGATGACAATCTTGGGAATTGTTAGCAGTGGTTTCCCGTTGCCTTCTGCCCCAGGCATTTTAGGAATTATTTAGATCCCAAGGTCGCTGTCGCCTCTACCAGCCGGTTGCCCGGCCGGGTGTATGGTTATACCGCCATTGCTCGGTTGCCAGAGCCTCGTTCGTTATCTAGCAGGGAGCACCGCGCCGGCCCGAGGTCCGACGCCGCTGGCTATCCTGAAAAGGACCACCAGCGCGAGCAGGTGAGGTTGACTTTTGGGCCGGAGAAGATGTTGGTTCCATTCTCCCCTTACTCCCTTTTCCGGGATAAAAGTACATAAAAACCTTCCCGTTGAATCACTCTATCCAACACATTTATTTGGATAAAGATTAATATTATGACGTTGATACAACTCTTAACAAATAATGCATTAATTTCGATCAAATTTGATTACCATAAAAACGGTTCTAGTGAGTTAATCTTAAAAGATAGACATATACTGTCACGGACATTTTTTAGATAATTTCAAGAGGAATAATTCTTTCATACATATATCTTTGGTATCTTGAACAGTTTTTGCAGCGCACGCAATGGAAGCCCTCAAGGATAGAATAATTTTCCCCGTTTTTTTCACATTTTCCATTATTTCTTCGCTCCTAATAGTTGCATCGTGATGTTATATAGCCTAAAGCCTTCCTCGATAAATGGTCTATTCAACACAAAAAGAATTTTTCAATTCGAACCAGTAGTTCCTGAGATTAGCGCGTTCAAACAAACAAACAAACAAACAAACTCTTCAGCTCTATAATATTAGTATAGATTTAATTAGAACGGATAAACCAATTACACTAATTAAGTTAATAACACAAATATATTATAACTACAGTAAAAAATTAAACAAATAATTAAAGTACTAATAACTCTGTCAAATCATCTATCATAAGTTTATTTCTTTCCTCACTTTGACGTTGCTGACACAGTCTCCGGGACGAGCTAGTGGAAGAAGTTGTCGCGACTTTGTTCCCCGCCGCTGAGGATGTCACTCCTCCACCGATGGCGTCACGGTCGTCACCGCCATCGTCGCAGACTTCGGCAGGAGATACTTCGGAGGTTTCACCCGCAGAATTTAGGACGGTAGTGCTTCGGTTGCGGAGTAAAAACTCGGCTCCGGGTCTTGACGGCATACCCGGTCGTGCGTGGGTTTTAGCCGTCAAGCACCTGGGTACAAGGCTCCGCGGCCTTTTGTCCGCATGCATTGAGCAGGGCCTTTTTCCTCTCGGTGGAAAACTGGGAAATTGGTCTTGCTCAAAAAGGAGGGTCGACCCGCAGTCGTCGCCATCGGCCTACCGGCCTATCGTGCTGTTCGACGAGGCCTGGAATCTTTTCGAGCGGATTATTCACGCTCGCCTCGTCGAGCATCTTGAGAAGGTCGGGCCAGATTTGGCAGACTGCCAATACGGTTTCCGGCATGGCCGATCCACGATTCATGCGATTTTGCGGGTCAAGGCACAAGCGGAGGTCGCAATAGCCCAGGGTGAAGTAGTCGTGGCGGTGTCTCTTGACATCGCCAACGCGTTTAACACCTTACCTTTTTTTTTTTTTTTTTCTCCTGGCCATCTTCGGCGCATTAGGGACGGCTGCGGGCTTCCTCCGACTCACGTCTAAGTTGTCGTCCGCAACCGCCCCTGCGCGTACCGCTGTTGCGGTCCTTCTCCTGTTGTTGCGGGGGCTCAGAAGCGTGAGACACGCTGCCGTCCATCACGGGGGTCTTTAAAAAAATAAATAAAAATAAAATAATTTATTCATCACGTAGGCCAACATAGTTGCACTTATGATAAGTCGAGACACATTTAATTATTTATTATTACTTACATAACTACAGACACTTTTATTACGAGTAAACTAAATGATGAAAAATAAAAGTAAGAAGCCAGCTCGGGCTGGCAAGAAGGCAATATAAAACAAGAGATAATGTTGTTAACAAAAAATAATAATAATAGTAATGATAATGGGAGGAACGCGTCGCGATCCTCACCGGTGAGGACACTACAGGCCCTAGCCTAGCTAACCTACCAACCTTTCACTAGCTACCTAAGCGATGACTACCCGAAGAAGAAAGGCAGAAAGAAACTCCGGGCTTACTTTTTTGTCATCATTTGTACATCATTTATCTTTATATATATTTTTTTTTCAAGTCTTTTGCATACATAGTCAGATTAGTTATATAAGCTAATGCACACACATCACCGTTAAATTGCGATAAAATCCAATTGAAAGAATTTAACATGCACTAAACACTACACCTAAGAATTCATAATAAAACGAGAGAACATAAATAATTATAATTGAACGGTGTACAACGTGCATACGCCTACATTTACAAACATAATTTTTGTTGGTTTACACAATACGCACAATTCCAATAATTTAAAAGTTTAAAGGCAAGCGCAACACAATGATCGGTCGGCCGTCATTTACAAAATTATAATAAGTAGGTATGTCAATTATTGTCAACGCGAGGATAATTATGAGTTGTCACATAAAGATTTAATATTATAATGTCATACAATTCTATAATGTCAATAATGTAGGTATACACATGGAATATTCTATGCAATTAATTTCTATTATATTAATGTGTTATGGTTGGCCACTGTGTGCAGGACCAGTTTTCCAAACTGTCTGATCATCAAGGTAATCTGATACATTATAATACCCCTTAGACATTAGCTCGCGCTTAACGTAACACTTGAATTTGTGTCCGGGTAGATTGGCTATTTCGGAGGGAAGTTTATTATAAAATTTAATACCATTTGCTAAATGTGATTTACTCGTTTTACAGAGCCTAAAATTTGGAGCAACTAGTTTATTTTTATTTCTAGTGTTCAGACAGTGCAAGTCACTGTTTTTCTTTAAAGTACTAAGGTTTTTGCGTACATACATGATATTCTGAAAAATGTATTCGGCCGGCAAAGTCAGTATATCGACCTCCTTAAACAGTTCTCTAAGAGAATCGCGGGAGCGAAGGTTATAAATGGCACGAATTGCTCGCTTCTGTAAGACAAAAATGGTCTGCAGATCTGCAGCAGAACCCCACAGAAGAATGCAATAAGACATAATACTGTGGAAGTAAGCAAAATATACCAATCTCGCCGTAGCCACGTCAGTTAAATTTCTAATTTTCCTAATAGCGAAGACGGCAGAACTCAATTTACTTGCAATTTTTTGAATATGGGGTCCCCATTGCAATTTATTATCGACTGAAACCCCGAGGAAGACAGTTGAAGGTACTAATTCTAGATTATTCCCGTCTAAATCAATATTCACTTCATTTTTATTGTTGAGTAACGAGAATCGGACACATTTAGTTTTTGCCGCATTTAACAGTAAATTATTAGCAGAAAACCAGTCGGAAATCGATTTAAGTACTTTATTTGGCTCTGTAAGATTCTCCTCCCTTCTATTTACCTTAAATATTAATGAAGTGTCGTCAGCAAATAACACAACTTCAGCCATCTTGTTAACCATGTAGGGAAGGTCATTTATATAGACTAAAAATAAAAAAGGACCCAGAATGGATCCTTGGGGAACCCCAATCCTAACTAAGGACCCTGCAGACAAGACGTTATCGACACATACTTGTTGTTTCCGATCTGATAAATATGAAGATATAAGATTTAGCGCGTTTCCCCTAATACCATAATAGCGAAGTTTTAAAATAAGGGGACTGTGATCTACGCAATCGAATGCCTTGGAAAGATCACAGAACACCCCTAGAGCATCCTGTGATCCCTCCCAGGCATCCAACCTTCGATCAACAATACCACTAGATAACGCCTCAGGAACAAAAACAGTACTCAAATATGGCATCGACTGGCTATACCATCAAACGGAGAAAAACGATGTAAAAGTCTAACAATTTCAACCTAAACTATACTTTGTTCCCAAGCAATAAAGCGCGGTGTAGATTGTATTACACTTATAATTCACATTCACTTATAATCTTACGCCATAAATGACAGAAAGAGATAAGAAATTTACAAGAACTTTTATTCGAAATTTAACCTTATTCTGTTTCGATAAAGCAGAGAATTACAGACACAGCATTTTACTTACGCCAATTTAAAATTATGAACTGATGACTACTGCTCTGAACAGGGTATTACGATTTATGGAGTCGCGTTTCGTATTTATTTTTTTGTATGAATAATTTCAGTGATGTATTTTAATTATGTTTTTATAATAATACAGATTCAATAATAATAGTTCCTAATGTTTAACAAATATTGTATAACTATACAACATTTTATACCTTACCTACTTATGTTGTATCTTGTGCATGGTTGGGAGAAAATGGGTAAGAGCTTTTTACATCACAAGAACATAATCAAATTGTTTTATTTATAAACATAAATAGTCTATAATATATTAATGCCAATGTTTAAGCAAAACAAATAGTAACATTTAAAGTTGTTTTCATATGAATGACAATTCTCCAATGTTTTTCGCATTCTCATTCACATCCGTACATATTATAATACATGGAAAACACCCAGACTGAAGGCAAATACAAATTGTTCATCACACAATTATTTGCCTTCCGCGGGAATCGAACCCATCACACCCGGCGTCGCTGTCGGGTACACGGACCACTAGACCAAAGGTGCAACAAAAAAAACGAATACATAAAAAATATGTAAAGTAGTAGACTACTCCAATGATTCAGTTTTCTAAAGCAACCATTTGTGGGCCAAACATTGGCGAATATTGGCGCGTGGTTTGGCTACAAACTAAATAATTGTTGTTTTATTAAAATAGTAGGGTATTTTATTATTTATATTAAAACACAGCATTTACTTGCCGAAAGTATGATATTCCTTCTGATACATTTATTTTTCGATAGTTATTTCTACCGTTTTTGAACACACGATGAGGCATTGTGGAACGTTAGCACATTGGCGCAATCAAAAGTGAACTACATTGAAATAAGACCCCAAGTTTGAAGTGAGGCGTTATTCGCTCGGCCGTTTTTGAGACTCTGATCGGTTATCTAGTGGTATTGTTGATCGAAGCATCCAACACAGCTTTAACTAAAGCACATCCAGCGTCTTGTGTAGACCTGCCTTTTGTAAATCCAAATTGCCTACCATGTAATATTCTATTTTTATTAAAGAACACCAGCATTTGATTAAGCAATATTTTTTCAAATACTTTACTTAAAGCTGGTAAAATAGAAATAGGCCTATAATTTGAAGGAGTGTTTGAGCAACCTGCTTTAAAATTATTCGTGCTGGGAATGGTTGGATATAATAATTTGAGGGTGCGCCGAGACTTCACACTTGTAGCATACTTAGTGAATTTACTCCGTGGTAAGGTGCATAACCCGGGTGTTCTGTGCCACCTGAGACTGTGTGTGCCGGATCGTTATGTGTGGAGGCGGCGGTGTCCGCAGCTGCTGGCTGTACCGGCAGCCAAGACTAACCTGTGGGCAAAATCGCCTCTAACCAGAGCCATCTGCACCATAAACAAAATTCATGGAGATATTGACGTCTTTGCGTGTAACATGAGTGAGTTCGCAAAGGTCCTATTGTATAAACGTAGTTATAGTTATTAGTTTTATACTTACGTGTGTGATTTATGTGTATATGTATGTATATTATTTTAAGTTAGATAGACACTTAGGATTATTAGTAACAAGACATTATCGCATTGGGGTAACACCTGTAATGATATTGTCCAATAATAGATGTAATAAATAAATAAATAAATAAATAAAAATTGGTATTACTTTCATATTTGGTATTACTTTCATATTTGGTATTACTTCATTGGTATTATTGGTATATTTATTGGTCACAGAAGTTGGCTAGACTAATGGGTGGGCGGCACCTCCCGCCCACCCGTGAGCCCCGGAGGCCCCTATTAGTCGCCTTTTACGACAGGCAGGGGATACCGTGGTGGAATTCTCCAAACGCCCCCAATCCACAGGGCGGGAGACGTCGGTCAGTCGTCCACCCGACGCCTCCTACGTCTCGTCTGGCGGCGGGAGGGATCACCACTGCGCTGGCGATCCCTCTCGGCACTCTCCTTCCGCGAGAGGACCGCCTCGCAGAAGTGGGCCACCGCCTGTCAGGCCTCCCGACCGCCGACCATGGAAGTGACCACGGCCGGCAGCGAGAGGTCTCCTGCGACGACTGCTCTGAGAGCGCTGCGTTCTTCATCCCAGGCTGGACAACACTCCAACGTATGTTGGGCCGTGTCCATTGGGCAGTTGTCACAATAGTGACACACGGCCGACTCCTCTATCCCTACCACCCGAAACAGGAACTCACCGAAGCAGCCATGCCCGGTGAACACCTGCGTCAGGCGGTATGTTGCCGCTCCGTGGCGCCTGTCCAGCCATTCGGCAAAGACAGGACGCACTGCCACTACGACCCTGTGCCCCCACGACGGGGCCTACAGCCTGAGACGCCACTCCTCCACGGCGGCTCGCCGTAAGGAGGCCCTCTTGGCCTCCACCTCCTTCAGGGCCGGACACTCCCCGCGACTGAACGCTTCCTTCCGCCAATGGAATGCATCGGCAAGGGGCCGTGTGTTTTCACGGACCTCGGAGGGGGCCACCGGCCGGTGCCGGCATCGTCATTGGGGGGGTGCGGATCCCCATCGGCTCTAGCATGAAGTATCTAGGTTTAGTCCTGGATAGCCGATGGCGATTCCGCACCCCCCCAATGACGATGCCGGCACCGGCCGGTGGCCCCCTCCGAGGTCCGTGAAAACACACGGCCTCGGTTTTCTCGAGGGCCACCTTCAAACCTAAACGTTGAATTCTTCCAACTACTTGGCCGGTGCCCGCCGCCGCCAGAGTTGCGGCGTCCCGGAAGGTCCCAGCAGTCGCTGTGACTAATGTATCGTCGGCGTAACATGTCACGCCGACGCCCCGAAGATTGGAACCACGGAGCACCCAGTCGTACCCGATGTTCCATAGGAGAGGGCCTAAATCCGAGCCCTGTGGAACACCGCACGACATCGCTCTTCGCCACCCATCGGCGCCCGGATACAACACGTGCCTGTCAGACAGATACGCGTGCACCAGACACCGGAGATAGGGCGGCACCACGTGGTACCGCAGTGCCTCGTGGATGCAGGGCCAGGGCAGCGAGTTGAAAGCGTTGGAGATGTCCAACGACACCGCTATAACAACATCGCCCCCGGCCACTGCATCCTCCGCCTGTGTCTTCACCCGCAGAATCGCGTGGACAGTGGAACGTCCCCTCCTAAATCCAAACTGCTCGTCGGCCAGATTTGGTCCAACCCTTTCAAGATGCTCGACGAGGCGAGTATGGATGATGCGCTCGAAGAGCTTTGCCACCTCCTCGAGCAACACGATGGGCCGGTAGGCCGACGGCGACTCTGCGGGTCGTCCCCCCTTCTTCAGCAGGACGAGCTTCCCGGTTTTCCAACACACCGGGAAGACGCCCTGCTCCAGGCAGGCGGTGAATAAGCTGCGGAGCCTCGGGCCCAGGTACTCAATGGCTAGCACCCAGGCTTTCCCGGGGATGCCATCGAGCCCTGGGGCCGTGTCTTTGCTCCGCAGCCGAAGCACTGCCGCCCGCATTTCAGCGGGCGAAACCTCCGGGATATCCCTTGCCGGATTCTCACTCGACGATGACGCCACATCCGGTGGCGCCATCGGTGGAGGAGTGAACTCCACGGTGGCCGGGAACAAGGCCGCGACGACGTTGGCCAGTAATTCTGGCCGGAGACTCTGCGACAGCGGGGGCGCCGCTGTGCGAAGCTTCTTCATCACCATACGGTAAGGGCGCCCCCACGGGTCACTGTCGAGAGTCCCCAAGAACCCTTACGTGCCGCGACCTTGGCCCCATGAATGGCCACCCGCAGCGCTCTCTTTGCCTCTTTGTAGAAGCCATAGAGCTGCCGCTCCTGGTCTGCGTGGTTCTCATCTCTGAGCCGGCGACGACGATGCCTGGCGTATCGGCGGCGCGCAGCAACGCACGACGCGCGCAACTGCGCTAGCTCCGCCGACCACCAGTACACATGTCGCACCGGCGAACAGCGGAGAGCCCGGAGCATGGCGGCGTCGCAAACATCCGACATTGCCACCCCGAACCACTCCGCCTCCTGCTCAACCCGTACCGGCCCGTCCGGCACGGGGAGCCACGACATGACCAGAGCGGCCAGCACTAGGGCCTCCCCATCGAGGTGACGAAGCGCCCACCGCGGGCCGTCCCGTTTCGGGGCACTCGGTACACCACCGGACTGGATACTCGGGGACGCGGAGACGTCGAACCTGATATAACGATGGTCCGACAACGTCTCCACGCCCACGAGGACTCTCCAGTCCCGAACACGGCGTGCGACGGCAGAACTCGCGAACGACAGGTCTATAATAGACCCGCCGTTGTGCCGCACGCACGTGTCCACCGACCCCCTGTTCAGGACGACCAGGCCGACAGAGATCGCCCATTCCTCCAGGACCCGACCACGACCGTCCGTCGCCGGCGAACCCCAAGCCACGGACTTGGCGTTGAAGTCGCCGGCGACGACCGCCGGGCGAGGTTGGCCTTGTTCCACCAAGGCCCCCAGCCGAACGAGGAAAGACTCAAATTCGGCGAGGGGTCTGTTGGGAGAAAAGTACACTCCTACTATCCAAATATCTCCCAACAGAACCGCCTCAAATCCCCTGTCCTTCGCTACTTTTTCGAAGGGTGGGGAGCCAGCGGCGCCCCGGCTGATGATGGCCACCAAGCCGTCAAGGTCCCCAGCCCAGTTATCCCGGGAGGGGGACAAAATACGGCTCAGCGACCACGGCCACTTGCACCGACCACTGCGCCAGGCTTTGGGACAACAGGTCCTGGGCACTGGCACAGTGGTTGATGTTCGCCTGGAGGAAATTTAATTCCATTATTGGGCGATCTCTACAACTACGTCCATCGCGGCCTCTTGCGGTGGGCTCGCTGCCTGCGGCTGGGTCGAAGCCCCAGCGGCAGTAGCACTTCGTATCCCGTCGCGACGCCTATCGCGACGGGAGGGGGCGGGACACGCTTTCCCGCCCACCTGGTGTTTGGCGGGCCTCCCTGCGGCCGCGCAGACCGCGCAGTTCGGCGCGGCCTCGCATCCGCGGGCTTTGTGGCCCGGTTTGCCGCAGCGATAACAAAGATCGCTGCGATCCGGTCCTCCGCTGCAGGTGCTCTGCGTGTGACCGTGCTCAAGGCAACGGAAACAGCGCATCGGGCGCGCCCCGAGAACGGTCACCCGGGCCACAGTCCACCCCACCATCAGGCGGCCCGCCTTTATTTTTTGTGCCGCACTGGTCGGCACCAAACTGCGCTCAGGCCGGAGCGATCAGGCCGGATTTCTCCGACCTTCACGGCATCAGCTGCGCACTCGCCAGCAACGCTGAGGGCCGCTGCGACCGTCTCGGATGTTGCTGCCGGATCCAGCTCCGACAGCCGCAGCTCCGTGCATTTGGTGGGCCGGGAGATTTGGACATCGTCCGACCCGCCAAAGCATTCCCTCAGCCTTGCGGCGAGGGAGACCGCCTTCCTCTACGACTCAGCCCCGGGCACCTCGTACAACATGGCACCCGTGGCTGCCACCTTGGGCCTCAGCCTGTCAATGCCGAGGCCGGCGAGGTCCACGCGGTGCTGTGCGTCCGTCAGCACCTTGGCGTACGTTATACCCTTGGCCACCGCCGCCGGCGTCAGCGACAGCACTATGGCCGCCGAGCGTGGCTGACGCAGCTTGGGCTCTTGGCGCCTCTGCCTCCTCTGTTGCGTCTGCGGTATTACTGCGGCGCTGCGGCGGGGTTGGACTTCCCCCGCTTCTTCTTACCCACCACCACCGTCCATTCAGCGTCCATGGACGCTGGGGCTAGTGGTAGTGGGCGAGGCTCCCTTGGTGCAGTCCTCGCGACGACGGGGGCAGCGGGGGTGGCGACTTTCCCCCTCCCTTTTTTGGACACCCCAGACGGTCCAGCGACCGCCACGGCAACTGAGGTGGAAGGCCCGGCCACTATGGCAGGAGCCTTGAGAGGAGCAGGCTGCACTGCTCCTTTCCCCTTCCCCCTTCCCTTCCCCTTAGCGGAAGGCTGGGGAGCTCCCCCAACGAAACCACCCTGGACGGGGAGTGGTGTGTCCCCGGGGTGGACCTCCTCTCGTGGGCCAGCGGAGGCCTCTGGGCCGGCCCTGCGAGCACCGACTCCATCCTAGCCTGCCACTTGGCCTCCACTGTTGCCAGCTCCTCCAGACGGCGAAGGAGAGAAGCGTTTTCACGCTTCAGCTCCTTCACCGCCTCCTCCAGCTTGCAGCAGCTCCATTTTCATGTTTGTTGTATACCATATTTTTATTGACGCAGCAGTGTTCGTAAACACTTTCGTAAGAAAAGGTTGACTACCCAGGAATCATATGGCATTATTTGTTTACATTTAGTTAAATAGCTAAATCGACAGAGTATAGCTAGTTCTAGGCGAATCACTCCGCCCGGGTTGGGCATAGTGATATTGGATTTTTCTAATTAGTATCAACCCATAGTCTGGAACTTGTGCCCGATAGGAAACATGCACGTCGTAAGCTCTGTCATCTGGTGGCACAATCTGACTCCTTATAAGCAGATCGATACTTGGTATTGACGAAAAAAAATCGTATTAAGAATGAAAAACAACATTTAATTTGTTGATAATGTGTTGCTGTGTATTTAGATGCTCCAACACATAAAAATAAACAAATGAAATGGTGTGAAATTCTATAATGTTTCCAAGAATACTTTGTCGGTGTAAGGTCGTCCCCGCTGTAGAGGAACAGATGGATACGTTCCTCTATGGAAGGGAAAATTCCAGGTAGGCAGATGTTGCGCCTGACCGGCTGCGGCCCCTCCGATGCTCCTTACTCGGAGGTGGTATATATACTTTGCATCGCTCAAATATAGCAAGTGCAATCCGGGAACGTGTGTCGCCATCTAGCGGTATTATTTGGCGTTATCTGCTATACGTCGATACCACTTCGATGTCTGATGGATGAGGGTCGAGTCAACTAGTTGACTACTTAATATAGTAGTTCCCAGTCATGTTGGTAGGTAGCGATGTATGGTATTGTGGCGCCACAGTACCTAAGTACCTACTTACATTCCATGGTTATGGGAAAATCAACAAAAATAATAAAAGCTGTATAAAACATACGTAAAAACGGCGAGTTACATAAAGGATTCGACGCACTTTATCCAACAGTTAGATAATGTAAGGCTAGCCGATGAAGAACTAATGGTGAGTTTCGACGTTACTTCGGTGTTTACAAATGTAGCGAAGGACACAGTTCATATAATAGAAGACTTGAATGAGAACGCAGGCTTACCTACCGTGTATATGAAGTATCCCACCAAAAACGTAAATGTTAAAAAAGGAGAGCCAAGTTCAATACAAAAATTATGCTTGGCTGTGGGCTTCGCCGCAAAACGAATGGAGATCTAAATGAGTGCCAAGTTCTATGCAAAATCCAAATATGTATTTATAGGAACAAAATAACATTATGAACAAGTATTAAACTCTATTTCTTTGCTTTATTCGATACCTATAACAATTGCTGTTATTTAAAAATGTGAGATCTTAAAGTATACATATTAACGATTTACCATTAAATGTCACTTATCCTATTAGCCTCTTTGCAGATGATAGCACAATCACAATAAAATGTAGTAACGTCAACACATATGAAACAGAAATAAATACCGCTCTAGAACAAACTATTCAATGGCTTAAAAGTAATCAACTAAAAGTTAATTTAGAAAAAAGTAAAGTTATGCATTTCTTTCAAAAAGCCAACAATACTCTTAATATCAAGGTCAGACATAACAATAATAGCAGAGTTTTACCGACCAATAAAACTCATATTATGTCCGGAGCTTTATTCAAGGTCTTTAAACAACATTTGAGATGACGTACTTCCGTTTTGTGCCGGATATCCGTTGTGAATTTCTAAATTCGATGAGTGAATCAGAGTGGGGGACTTTCGGTTGTCGAGTTTACTGGGTGACGCTCGGGAGCCATTTTCTTCATTGTGTCTCAAACATCTTAAAAATGCTTAAAAAGAAATATATTAATGCCAGGCAGAACTTAATGTAAGGCCTTGAATAAAGCTCCGGACATAATATGAGTTTTATTGGTAGCTAAAACTCTGCTATTATGTCCTTCCGCTGTTATTCAAGGCCTTTAAACAACATTTGACACATTGTTTGTTTTCGCCTGGTAAACGAGACGCCAATGTGATAATTTTAAGACTGAAGCCATTAATATAAAATAATTACAATAATATTAAGATGCTATATAGAACTATATTAATGATTACCACATAGAACACAGAATAAATTATTTACAGATCGATAATTGAAAAATATTACACATAATTATTAATTATTACTGTAATGGCTCAAACTGAGGCACTCAAATACTAATTGCGCTTTCTATGCCTAAAACAGATCATAACGAAATCTCGATTACAACTCAGAAAGCTGCTTTGGCTGTTCGAGGTCAGATTAATTAATTATCTAAAGTAGTTTAAGATTTTCTAATCATACTAACTGCTAAGTAATTTTCTTAGATTTATTAGCCTATAGGATCAACTGTATGAATTTTTAGGCTTGAAAAACCCAATTAAAAACTACTAAAAGACACATTATGAATCGGCTATGAAGCAATATTTTATAGAAGAATACAAGTTTCTTTACTACTTTCAGTGTAGAAATCTTTCAAATCATATTATGTAAAAGTCATATCATGTACTATGCAGCCTGATAAAACTTAGTTGAGCACTTCTATAAATTTTGTTAATGTGAATGTAACGTAAATACATTGTTACTAAATTTGTGCAACTAGCGTATGTGCGCCAAGTTTCACGTGGTCAGTACTATAAAGCCTTTTAAATAACAGATTTATGATAACTAATATTTCTGTCAATAACTTTCAAGTAGAAGTTATTGTTTAGCGAAAAATTATCTGAACCTGAACGGTTTGTTGCATGCCAATATGCAAATCCTATCTTAAAATACATATGAACTCGCCGATCCCAATAATTATAGTATTGAGGGTAGATTTTCGCTACCCTGATCATAATGTCTGGTTGCTCATACCTTGAATACAGCTTTTGACCGCCCCAATTTCTAGATTTAAATCTCTCACCTTAAGTTGTGCAAAAATGTTTTTATAGATTTGTCAAATTACTTGGACTGGGAATGGTGAAAGGCGGTCCTACTGCAAGGGTGGATTTTCGAGCTAAACCATTGGGTGCTACGCATTTCGATAGCTCCATACACGCCTTTTGCTCGACTGATATCCATGAGCACTTAAATCATCCGATTTGGAGATGAATAAATAACTAAAATTGTAAAATTTTACTAGCAATTGTCAACACTTACATAGGTTACTTGCCTATGACATGTGTCCGGGTTAAACATATCTATCTACCTCCGGAACACCCCATTTGAGAAATACTAGAATGTGATTTGCGATCATACTCGAATGTGCCAGAACTAATAGTATCTGAAAGATACAACGTAAAAAAATTGAAAGTTCTGGAGACCAGTTCCTCCTTCCTTCCTTAGATACGCCATAACAAAGTAGTTACCGTACTGCAATAGCACTGATGAATGTATTGGTTAGCATGTCGTTTTGAACTATAATGACCCTCTTTGGTTACCCAATCACCCCACATTTAAAATACATTTAACTCAGCTTCGCAACCACTGTCGGCCACCAGATATAAACGACAATTAATAATACGACCTAGTGAGTCCTACAGTGTACAAGACAACAAGCAGAACGAAATCCAAAGTCCCGAGTGGGATGTGAATTTCTTAAGATACCGCTTAATACTTCAGCTATTTTGCTTTAATAATTTGTATGCTCTACACTTTATTTGCTGGCAAATAGATATGTATCCAGATCTAGGGTGAGACACTGTATGCATCTGTCTGGAAAACCAGCATACATTTTACAATAATTTTATTTATTCATCAAACTTAGTAAAGTTTGCGCTTGCAAGATTGATTTATAGCCTGCTCTTTGTGGATTAGCTTTGAGCTGTCTCTGAAAGCCATTATTCGGTCAGAAAACCGTATTAAGTATACGAATAATTTGTTCTCTCAGCATCTTGGCAGTCAATCAGGTGGCATGTAATGAGTTGATCTCAGTAAATCAACCGCATGACGCATTGACGAGATTGCGCTACAGATACGTTGTAGTAAGTCTGTGCTGCGTCAATTTTATCCTTGTTTAACACACTATCTGTAACACCACCAACAAACTAAATAGTGTAATTTTATAATTTTTTTTTTGTTTTTACGAAAACTATTTGTTTCTATTTATGGAACGCAGCTGAAATTTAATGTTCATTTTGCCATGGGGAGCACTGACCTCCCCTCCCCCTTCTTGCCTGTGATGTATAACTGTTAGCGTGTAATTTTGCAATATACTTTTCGTTTATGTAGAGAGTTATTTCTTTATATATAATTGCACCACGCATAATTCCTACAAATATATGGTCAAAGAAACTTCATTCTCAAAATAAATTACATTTCACTGCATGAGATATACACTTTAAGAAATAATTATGCTAGTAACGTCCAAATAATTTACCATTTAATGCTGTGGGTAAAACGGTTCACTACTATACCAATATCTTCGGTAACAATATAAAAATACTTGACTCCTCAAGCCCCGCGATGGACACCGGTGTCCATATATATAGGGTTTTCCCATATATATAAGCGGGGCTTGAAGGGTTAAATACACACAAGTCAACTCACAAATTCAAGTATTGCTGCCAGGGCCGCATTAAAATCTTCGATTTTTGAATAAATATTTTTAGTTTGGATTTGAAAATAAAGATTTATGTGTCAATACTTTCATTACTTGAACGCATTGTAATAGCTTGTAAGCCCTGCTAAAATATTTTAATTCCAAATCAAGAAAGCCATCTAATTGATTGAGTGCAAAAAGTCGGAAAAAAAGACAGGGTGCATGACATATAGTTACCCTTAAAAGTTTTTCAAATTCAATACGCATGGACCATAGACACGGCATGGACCCACAATTTATTTCAATCTAATAAATAATAATTTCAGCATTTGATTCAATTGAGTAGTGGAATCAGTTAAATGATGAACTTTGGTTAGTCGAGGCAAAACTAACTGCAGTTTCGTTCCGAAAGGGAGGCGTCAACCTGTAAATATTTTCAGTAAAGGGCTGAGTGCGCCTTTTCAAGTAATATTCGAAAATTTTATCAATCTGCTCCTCTGAAAAATCTCGAAAAGGAAACCTTTTCTGTACCCGATGTACCAGGTTGGCGGGTGTTTTCAGATAAAAATATTGTAAGATAGTATAAACATATTTGTAAATTGCTCTAAACTGAGGTTAAATGCAATTACTGCTCGTCATAACTTGCCCAGGCTATATGCAATGCAATGCAATCAGCCCTATATAGTACACCGCCCACCGCCGAGCACGGGTCCCCTCCACTACCGAGAGAGGTTAAGCCCTCAACGATGCCTTCGCTCACCGTTAAAGCGAACGATAATTGATAAACAATACACACGTATCTTCGAAATGTCAGAGGTGTGTGCTTAATCATAATTAGGATGATTAATATGACTGTAATATCTTTGATATTGATATTAACAATTTAATATATAGCAAACGGTGCTGTAGGGCGACCGGTTTGACTATAAAATGCATAATATAATAACAAATACCTTTAATATTTTTGATTAATTATTGTATAGCAAACGGTGCTGTGGGGCGACCGGTTTGACTATAAAATGTAATACCCTTAATTAATTGTTATATAGCAAACGGTGCCATGGGACGACCAGTTTGAGTATAAAATGTATAAGATAATAAAAATTAGAAGTAAATTCTCAAACTTCAAATAATATTGGAAATCTCATAGTAACAGTTTAAATGCTCTGGCGAGGCATTTAACGTTATAACTGAGATGCTCCTTTAATACAATAATTTGAAGGGTCGGCTCGGCGGGTTATTCATATTTCCAGCACAAACATTTGCCCGATTTTTCAAAAATAAAATATTGTAATCTGTTTAATAATTATAAATGCTCTTGCGAGGCATTTTAGGTTGTAGGCTCTTTAATGTGGGCACCAAAAATAAAACCAAACGAAAGGGCCGCGGCGTGACCCTTATAATTTAGATCACAGTTATTTTCAGCATAACACTTGGAACACTATAGCAGTGGATGGCACTATCCAATAAAGAATTTCACTGACCTGATAAGGAAGATATATCAAACCTTTACTCTCCTTACGGGTAATTTCTGAAGAATCACCATTCGAAGCGTATTTACGCTTTCGAGTTGGTGGTGTGATAATACCGCCAACAGCAAAAATATTATTGCTTGACGAAGAAGACGAATCACAATTTTCCAAAATTATATACAAATCACCTTACTTATTTATAAAATCCTACTATCCTACTAATATTATAAATCCTACTAATATTATAAAGGCGAAAGTTTGTAAGAATGTATGGATGTTTGGATGTATGGATGTTTGGATGTATGGATGTTTGTTCCTCTTTCACGCAAAAACTACTGAACAGATTTCGATGAAATTTGGCGCACGGATAGATCATGTCTTGGATTAACACATAGGCTACTTTTTATCCCGGGAAAACATAAAGCGGGACTTTTATCCCGGAAAAACTTTTAACGCGGGCGGAGCAGCGGGCAAAAGCTAGTACTACATAATACTCATTTCACTCATTTTATACGAAATAATCTTCTGAAAATATAACCATCTATTTATCTACTTATGTAAATAAGCTCGAAATAGGTATTTTTAACGGAATATTTCACTAAATTTTTATTATACGAACGCTAGCAGCGTTAGTTATCGGCACAAAATTCAAGACGCCAATGAAGAAAATGGCTCCCGAGCGTCACCCGGTAAACTCGACAACCGGAAGTCCCCCACTCTGATTCACTCATCGAATTTAGAAATTCACAACGGATATCCGGCACAAAACGGAAGCACGTCATCTCAAATGTTGTTTAAAGGCCTTGAATAACAGCGGAAGGACATAATACAATAAGTGACACCAATCATACTAAGTTTCTAGGAATGCACATAGATAGTAGATTGACATGGAAAGGTCACACAGGAATGTTGTGTAAGAAATTGCATAGGTACTCTTATGCACTCTGTCAACTATCAAAAATAGTTAACAAAAAGGCGGTTTTGATTGCATATCATGGCTATGTTGTCTCAAATCTACGATTCGGTATAATATTCTGGGGTAACTCTAGTGAGCATCAATCAATTTTTGTAGCCCAAAAAAGATGTATTCGCGCTATATGCGGCATTAAACCTAAAGATAGTTGTGCCCCCTACTTTAAATCACTTAAACTTTTAACGTTATCATCCTTGTATATATATGAAATCGCTATATTTGTAAGACCTAACCCCCACTTATTTATCATTAACTCCCAAAGCCGTATCCGTAAATTAAGGGGGGACAACCTTTTAAGTATTGAAGTCTCAAGAATAGCATTAAAATATAAAAGTATTTATTGCATGGCCATCAAAATATTTAATAAGTTACCTGAAAACATAAGAAATCTTAACATTCCATCATTCAAAAAAAGACTACACAACCTACTTACAGAAAAATGTTATTATAATATACAAAACTATTTACAAGATGCAAATATAGCTACTGATATTATATAATTTCCCATCAAGTACTAGGACTGATTTAATACGAGGTTACAGTCGTTTTAGTTTAGTTTATTTAGAATAAAGTAGAGTTTATATTATTTGTTTAAAATATTCTATTAATAATTTTATGAGTTGTTAATTTTGTCACTTAATTTTATTCTAGATCTAAGGATCTATTTTATAAATATTTATAAAATCTTGTAGCAGATTTCGGCGAACTGCAACAGCATTATATATGACCGATATCATAAATAAACAATTTAAATTTGAATTTGAATTTGTAGGTTAGATTCGACTTGGCCAGTTTTCATTACATCAGTAATTTTATAAAGTTCTGATTAAAAACTGGCCAAGTCAAAATGTAGTTTATATGAAAACTTTTTAACAAAAAATAAACCGACTTTTAGTATATACGTATATTTGGAGTCAGATCAGATCAGAGGTGTGTGCCCTTGGATTTTGAACTTCCGGACATTCGTCTCGGCAGTTGGTTCCACTCCCTACTAGGCTATCGTCGCTCACAAAATTAAGTTTTAAAAAATGATGTATAGGTTTTGACTGGTGGTAGGACTCTCATATGTAAGACTCCGTCTGGGTGGGTACCACCTAATGTTTATTTCTACCGCCAAGCAGCAGTGTGCTTGCACTGTTGTGTTTCGGTTTGAAGGGAATTGTAGCCAGTGTAACTACAGCACATAATGAGACTTAACATCTTACGTCTCAGGATGACGAGCGCAGTGGAATGCCACACAGTACTTTGTAAATCAAGGTTCTGGATGGTATTTCTACTGTTTATGGGTGGTCGTATCGCTTACCATCAGGTGAACGGCATGCTCGTCTCGTCATTCAATGCTATAAAAAAAAAAAAAAAGATAATTTTTCCTCTTCTTAAGGTAGGTACTGGATAAACTTCACATATTTTTGCACACGATAATCATCCGAAATAATTTGAGTTTACACAGATGAAATTGTGAAAAATATTTGAATTAAATTACCTTGATAACAGATTGCTTATGTTAGGTAAAAGATATAATATACTAAAAGAAAGATGTCTGGCTGTATATTCTTTATGGCGTTGCGTGCGCTGTCAATATAGTTGGAGAGTTGATAGATATTTTGAGGGAGGTGTTTGATGCCTGAATACGATTGTGTAGATTTGGCTGAAGGGTTGCAGGTCTTAGTCTGTGTCCTGAGTCACGGCGCATCGCGCATGCGGGTCCGCTGCGCACAAAACAAATACTCGATATCTTTGAACCTGTCCGAATATCGAGCGGGCGCGTACACAATGCGGCGCATTATGATGGCGGATCCGCTCGTCAATACGCGTCTTTTGATTTTAACTGGCGGGTAGTGCATTCACATGACTTATGATGTCGATAGAAGAGATTCCTGTGGAAGATTTTACTACGGCAGTGATGGAAATGCCTTCATTTGGATATTCCATAGATGGAATTTCGTGCTTTGTTTTTTTCACACTAAACGTTGTGTTATCAGTAAAGAAACTGCTCCTTTCAATTTTTTTTTATTGGATTTAATGACGAGACAAGTATGCCATTCGCTTGATGGTAAGCAATACGACCAATACACAGTTGCAACAACATTCAGCACCTCAAGCTACAAAGTACTGCGTGGCATTCCAATGCGCTCGTCATCCTGAGACACTGAAACTGGCTACTATATCCTTCAAATTACACTGCTGCTTGGCCGTGTAGTGTCGTCTGCCGTCACGGCATATGGTGTTGCCGTCTGCCGTCTGCCGCGTTCTGCGGAATAACAGCTTAGAGGACATGTCCAAAAACGGGCTTAAATCTCTAACCAAGATTCTTGATATATATTTGGATAGTACTCCCAAACACTAGTCCTTTGCAATAACTCGTATAACTTTAAAGTCCTCCGATTTTGTGATTTATGTAATTTTACTTTGCTTATAAACTACACTCATAATGAATGTTTTATAAAAAGTTTGTTAAAAATGGAGGGGTCTAAAATTAGGGATGTTAAAAAGTGGGTAGGTACTGGTGGAACTGGAGGTTTTAAATCTGACTTATCGGAATCAGAATCGGAATCGGAACCGGAACCGGAATTGGAAGCTTACTGGTGGTAGGACTATCATATGTAAGACTCCGTCTGGGTGGGTGCCACCGCAATGACTATTCCTACCGCCAAGCAGCAGTGTGCATGCAGTGTTATGTTTCGGTTTGAAGGGCATTGTAGCCAGTGTTACCTACTACAGGACATAATGAGACTTAACATCTTATGTCTCAGGATGACGAGCGCAGTGGAATGCCACACAGTACTTTGTAACTCAAGGTGTCTGATGGTGTTTGCTACTGTATATAGGTGTTCGTATCGCTTACCATCAGGCGATCGGCATGCTCGTCTCCTCATTCGATATCATAAAAATAAAAAAAACAGATTTTTATGCGGGCGGAGTCGCCCACAATCTACTTAACTTAAAACTGAATTCTGAATACAATGGTGATAATTACCAAAGACGTAATACTTGTGCGCAAATACTTGTTCTGTCTTATTTAAACAGATGAATTGGGGCAAACAATTGTCGGTATAAAAAGAAGATTTTTTGAAAATAATATTAAGTATCAAGTGAAATTCAATCTTTCAAACGCTTACCTCATCTTTGAAAATTAAAATGACGCGTTTCATCCTAGTTGCTTGCTTAATTCTTCTGGTAAGTATTTTTTACATACATTTATAGTATGACTGTTTTTAACGAACACAGTCAACTCAATTGATACTCATTAGAATGTATAGTCAATACAATACTGTCTGTTCGGAGATTAATATGTTTCAAGATAGCTTAAACACTTTAAAAAAACATTTCATTTGCAACACGAGTATGCGATAACGCTAGAGTTATATCCAAACCACTCATTTATTTGGCCACGTCTCTTTCTTATTTAATAAGAAAAATACTTTATCCGTTAAGTAGTTTTTGCGTGAAAGAGGAACAAACATCCATACATCCAGACATTCTTACAAACTTTCGCCTTTATAATATTAGTAGGATCTCAAAATTGTATTAAATTTATTGTATCAGTAATTATTAGGTATTTAAGGTTATTATAACACACACACACACTCACGCCTATTATCCCCGAAGCGGTAGGCAGATGCGCAACTAGTGCAAGCACTTTTCGCAGTGCACATTCAGTCCCATGATGTGATGGCCGGCGAGCCTATAGCCATATTGGACACAAATTCCAGACTCCAAGCTGATACTGAGTAGAAACACCCAATGTCACTTTGCCCGACCCGGGGATCGAACCCGAGACCTCAGCATTGCAGTCGTAACATAGTACAACTACGTCACCGAGGCAGTCAATACACAATTTACATAAATTAAAGTTTAAATAACCCCCGACACAAAGAAATATTTTCATCTCTCCGGTCCGGAGTTCAGTCCCCCGACGTGAGGACGCTTGGATCAAAATATTACTAGGTACTTAAACGACAAAGACACTTTTATTATTTTACTTTTTAGATATTTTTTGTGTCGGGGGTTATTTAAATATTAATTTAATTTTTATTTGAAACTTTTTAAATTACTTTATTCTCCATCATGGTGGCTTGATAATCAACTATCTAACACCTACTCGTTGAGACCATTCTTATGAGCCCAAACACGCTATATCTGCTATAAGTTGCTAAGGAGTTGGGTATCCCGCAGACTACTTGGTGCTGCAGCATCAGCTCATGTTTAAAAATATTGCCGAAGTCACAGTACACCAAATTTAAAGTCAATTGGCCTTTTTAAGTTGAAAATGAGCTGATAATCTTCAAACGCCTGAACAGATATTCACAAATTATAGCTCAGAACCATCTCGATCACATCAGCTTTCAAACAAAAAAAACCGCGTCAAAATTGGTCCATTCGTTTGAGAGCTACGTTGCCACAGACAGACATAGAGATACACACCCTAAATTTATAACACCACTCTTTTTCTGTCGGGGGTGAAAAATAACATGTACCAACTACCAATGCAAATATGTTATTGTTAATTATTTTCTTGTTTGTTCACAGATTTCCACAGCCGTCTACTCTGAATCTGTACTTAACAATGTAGTGAATCGGACTAGAGAAGGCTTAATTACAGTTATAAAATCTGATAGCTTGATTTAAGTAATCATAATGAAATTGTAAGAAAATATATTATTGAAGTTCTAGTTGATGTTTTATTTTCAGTAATGTTGGGTTAGGCCATGGACCAAGAATGTTATACCCATATGGATTTTTCATTCCGTTTAACAAACTGAAGAATAAAATGTGACGTCACAGCTATCTGCTGTCTCTCTCTTTAGAGTGACAAAGGTTTATTTTTAAAACCAGAGGCATGATTCTCTATGACATTGTTAACTCGTAACGCGGCCGCGTCGCGTTCACTTCGTGTAATGTGCGTAAAATGGTATTCTGTATGCCAATTTCCATAGTGATAAACGCGACGAGTTACGTTACGCGCTTGTTACGAACGGTGAAAATAACGCGTGTCATAGAGAATAAGGGGGCAGGACGTAACATAATTAACTGTCCATAATAATATGATATGATATATTATGGCTGCCTCGGTGGTGTATTATGGTACGACTGCAATGCTGAGATCTCGGGTTCGATCCCCAGGTTAGTCGGGTCGGGCAAAGTGACTATTTTCCATTCAGTATCAGCTCGGAGTCTGGAATTTGTACACGATAAGGCGATAGGCTCGCCCCCTATCACAGCGTGGAACGGAATAACGGCAAAAAGTGGGTGCACTAATTGCACCTCTGTCTACCCGGGGGATAAGAGGCGTGAGTGTGTGAGTGTGTAATAATATGATATCGCACCATAATATTTATTTTTATCTCTATAAAGTATTGCGGTTTAAATTAATTATGAAAACCAACTACAGCGGCTAGTAATAGTTGATATTTAAAAAATATAATTTGAGTTAGAAAGTTTATTCCAAACAAAATTGGCATATTTACATACTTTTTTGGTATGTGTAGTTCGGAACTACTAGTTCCACTTACATAAAAAAAATACCTCACCACGCGGTGGTGAATTCAGTGGCGGCCTTGGAGGAGGGGGGCGAACCAGGCAACCGCCTGGGGCCTCGCAGTTACAGGGGCATCTTGCAGCTCCTTGGGGGCCCGTTTTTTGGCACCTTACTTACAAAGCTGTTAAAAAAAATTATTTGCTTCGCACGGGGCCCCGCGTGCTTTTTTTTTGCTCGGCACACAGCCTCACATTGTATATGTTTTACTTTCCCCCGCGACTGGATATGTTCACGTTGTTTGCCGGCCTTTATAACCATATATGGAGACTGTAAGGTTAGACAGAAAAACATTGGGATATTTAAAAATGAAAACTACAGTTATTGTTAAATTTAAATATAATAAAAAAAAAATAAAAAACATACTCATAAAAGTAAACAATCATACATAAAAAAATAATACACATTTAGGAAGTTAAATAACCTAATTTTCAGTAAGTAATTTTGAAATATTACGAATATCTATTTTGTGTGATTTTACAATTTTTGCGAGTATTCTGCGAACTTTTTTTCTGTAATTATCCATAATAATACATATTGTGTTTTAGAGATATTCTACTATGAGTTGTGTAATTCATGGTTGCAGAATTATTTGCAATCCAACATCTAGTGTGAAATTCCATAGGTAAGTTGACTGTAAACAAAGTTGTGTAGATATTTATAGCAAAAGTAATAAACACGTGGATGTTTTACAAATTACAATACCAAATAAATTCTTGTTTGAGAGCCATGGAATCAAAAATTAACGCTACATTCTGCGGGTGAGGTTTCGTCCTTAAATTTATTTTTAATATTCTAAAACTTCTGTGAAGAAGCCAACAAAACAATTAAAGTTTGCTAAAGATCACCATAATGTGCTCTCTTTCGGCAAATATATCTTTGAATTTATAAAACAAAAATGTTTTCGGCGACTAAAAGTGTAATGTTAAAGCAAAAGTCTTTATGTCATCACTATATGTAATTTTTCTTTGCTTGCTACTTGGAATATACTTTAAAAAAAATCTCAAATATTAGCAAAATTTCACTGCAAAATATTTTCAATTTCAGACTGTATAATCATGAACAACTTTAATAAGAAATAACTTGTAATTAATTTTCTTCTTTTATCTCTTCATCTTCTGCTGCAATACTTTCTTTTATTTCTTTAAACTTATTTCACTGGATGTCTTCACATTAACTGATATATTGAAATCTTTCAAGTCTTGGCGTTTCAATGGTGGTTCATATTCATTTCGCTGACATGTAATGTAAAAAGTAAATATCAATCAATAATAATATATTTAAGTACCTATACATTTTAGACAGAGGCAGAGGTGCCATTTAGTACACTCAGATATCACCCAATGTACCACCGTTATAAAATTTGGTGGGTCGCAATCTAATGTGGGTGCCCTATCCTACTAATCTTATTATATTATAAAGGCGAAAGTTTGTAAGAATGTCTGGATGTATGGATGTTTTTTTCATGCAAAAACTACTGAACGGATTTCGATGAAATATGGCACACGGGTAGATCATGTCCTGGATTAGCACATAGGCTACTTTTCATCCCAGTAAAATATAAACAGTGACTTTTATCCCGGAAAAACACATTCACGCGGGCGGAGCCGCGGGCAAAAGCTAGTAAATAATAAAGTCTAAGTGGATCATAATTATACCAGTGAAATGATAAAAAATAATATACTTACAGGATGAGTTTCTGGTAATAAATAATTATTTTTGACATCTACTGCCATATTCCCAGAAGTAGAAGACACATTATCACATTCAGAATCATAATCTTCTGTCTTTAAATGTTGACTAGTAATTCTGGCAGACATCAAATTGACCTTTTAATGGTATTTATATTTAACCACGTTTTTGCTTATCTAGATCTTTAAGAAATCTGTAAAGAGAAATACAAACTCGATTTTATTTTAAATAAAAGTTTCAATAAATCAATGCTGGATACACTGAGAACTCGATTGTAACTGTTGATCCTCAGTTTTTATTTACGATGATTATTTAAAGATTAATAAGCTTTATAATATTCATTAGTAAGGCGGCTAGTATTACAAATACTCTAGCACCATTGTCAAACCGGTCCACCAAAGCTTACACCATGGTCACCCTAGCCTCTTGTTTATATACACTATTTACAATACAAAAAATCACATTTAACATTACGTTAATATGAAAAAAGTAGTCATATATAAAGCAAATCACATTAAGCGATATTTTTCTACAGTTCATTTATAAAATATTCACGTATTTTATTACATTTCGTATAAATATTGATAAAATTATAATATTTACACAATATTGATTACAATGAACTTACCTGTAGAATTTCACATTAAATGATGGATGCCAAATATTTCTGCAACCATGAACTACACAATTCACATTAAAATATCACTAAAACACACTTATTATTGTAGATAATTACGGAGAAAATTTCGAAGTGAACATTTATTTGACAACTATATTGACATCGAACTTAACGTTTTATAACAGTGTTGCCGAAGTATGTATTCGCAATTACCAATTAAATGAGGACATTTTTTAAACTAAAATGTTAATAAGGATAAAAAACCTTAAGGATATCTTATTCAACAAGAATAATTCTGAAATGAAAATAGTACTTATATCATTATATAAGATATGTTGGAAATATTTATATATACATGATTGAGACGACAATAACGGTATTGATATTTTTTTATGGGTAGGGAAATAATCCGTAAGCTTTGGCAACATAGGTTAAAGAGTGAGTGAGATAGAATACAACACAAAAGGTAATTTTTTTGTCTTCACAAAAATGTGTGTACCGCTCTCTCCATTAGATAATATTATAAACTTCTTGCCATGGACTAATAAGAGTATAGACTGACGATCCCCATACATTGAAGCGTTCACCTGAAAAAGTGCAAAATCCCGGCTTATTGCTAGATGGCGCTGATAATTAGCCTGGAAACTTCAACATCTGCCGGGTTTCAAAAATGTCCCGTTAGGTGGCATTGTACCGTAAAACAAAATAGTTTAGCATTAGAATGGACATACAACAGATGGCAGTAAAACCAAATAGATAATATCACAGTGGGTAAAATTTCGCATGGTCAATACCTCGGAACCTATTGAGGAGGCTCAGATACTTTTTCACCTAAATCAGGGGCGCGTCAGGGACGATGTCAGAGCCACAAGCTATTTTATCAAGGTTCACTTGTTTAGCGACAACCGGGGATCAACGTGATTTTGTTGATTTTTTACTTCGATCAACAATACCACTAGATAACCGATCAGAGTCTCAAAAACGGCCGAGCGAATAACGCCTCACTTCGAACTTGGGGTCTAATTTCAATGTAGTTCACTTTCGATTGCGCCAATGTGCTAACGCTCCACTATGCCTCATCGTGTGTTCAAAAACGGTAAAAATAACTATCGAAAAATAAATGTTTCGAAAGGAATATCATACTTTCGGCAAGTAAATGCTGTGTTTTAATATAAATAATAAAATACCTTACTATTTTAATAAAACAACAATTATTTAGTTTTTAGCCAAACCACGCGCCAATATTCGCCAATGTTTGGCCCACAAATGGTTGCTTTAGAAAACTGAATCATTGGAGTAGTCTACTACTTTACATATTTTTTATTTATTCGTTTTTTTTGTTGCACCTTTGGTCTAGTGGTCCGTGTACCTGACAGCGACGCCGGGTGTGGTGGGTTCGATTCCCGCAGAAAGCAAATATTTGTGTGATGAACAATTTGTATTTGCCTTCAGTCTGGGTGTTTTCCATGTATTATAATATGTACGGATGCCAATGAGAATGCGAAAAACATTGGAGAATTGTCATTCATATGAAAACAACTTTAAATGTTACTATTTGTTTTGCTTAAACATTGGTATTAATATATTATAGACTATATATGTTTATAAATAAAACAATTTGATTATGTTGTTGTGATGTAAAAAGCTCTTACCCATTTTCCCCCAACCATGCACAAGATACAACATAAGTAGGTAAGGTATAAAATGTTGTATAGTTATACAATATTTGTTAAACATTATGAATTATTATTATTGAATCTGTATTATTATAAAAACATAATTAAAATACATTTCTCAAGTTATTCTTACAAAAAAATAAATACGAAGCGCGACTCCGTAAATCGTAATACCCTGTTCAGAGCAGTAGTCATAATTTTAAATTGGCGTAAGTAAAATGCTGTGTCCGTAATTCTCTGCTTTATCGAAACAGTATAAGGTTGAATTTGGAACAAAAGTTCTTGTAAATTTCTTATCTCTTTCTGTCATTTATGGCGTAAGATTATAAGTGAATGGTAATACAATTTAAACCGCGCTTTATTACTTGTAAACAAAGTATAGTTTAGGTTGAAATTGTTAGACTTTTGTTAGGGGGTGTAGTGGAATGATAGCGACTGTTTCTGTGGCCGCTCTTTGAAAAGAGACAGAAATATAAGTTAAATTCGTTGTCTACCACAGTCCTCGTCAGTGGCTCCAAGTAGCGGTAGATGCATATACCACCTGCCGCGGCCACACCCCGGTAAACCACGGCGGCCCGTGGGCTAAACCTGACGGAAGGGCTCTACATTTTTATTTAATGAAACTTTCCAAGACCAGACAGTTTCACTCGAAAAGAAGGAAAACTAATTAAAACCCGGATTGGTGCATCCGTTAAGTGCCTGCAGCCAAACTGGCTCCGCACGTATCGATCTGTCGTTCCTGCGGATTAAGCCAGCGAGGTCGAGAGGGTGGCGTAGAATCTGGGCATTTCTGCGTTGCCATAAAGTCTGTCGTCCCAGGCATAGTAGCGTCCGTGAAGAGGTCACTTCACCCACTACAGCTTGCTGAGTGGGAAACAACACGGGGAGTGGCAGTGACCGGTTATAAGTCCGTGCAAATAGGCGTCAGCGCGGGCGCCAGGGGTCACTCCCGACAGTGGGAGGGTCCATCGTAGGCCCATTGACTAGTTACCGCCCGCTTTAGCTGGGCAGCCTTCAGCCAATAAGGTACTAGTCCGTCTCGGTGCTGCCTTACTCTTTCTGGGTGAAGAGAGTACCAGCGTAACAGCTGGGCAGGCAGTGCCGTTAACCGCTTCACCTGCGTCACAGAAAGAAATAAAAATTAGGCAAAATGCTTCCTCCATGCGTTTCGCGACATGGAATGTCCGTACAATGAGGACAGGCTTCCCGGACAACAGTGGAAGCTCTATCTGCGGCGAACATCTTCGCAAGACTGCAGTCATTGACTTTGAACTACATAAACTGAATATAGCAATAGCTGCTCTTCAGGAATGTAGGCTTCCTGACGAAGGCTCCATACGTGAGGAACACTATACTTTCTTTTGGAAGGGTAAAGATACTACCGAGGTTCGTGAACACGGCGTGGGTTTTGCAGTACGCAATGATATTCTAAAATCGACTGAATGCCCTAGAGGTATTTCGGAACGTATCATGTTATTGCGTATGCTTACTTCCTCGGGCTTTGTGACCATTTTGTCAGTCTATGCTCCCACTTTAACATCATCTACAGAAACGAAAGACCTATTCTACGAAGAGTTAACATCAACGGTCCGACAAATTTTATCTAGTGACCGTCTCATACTTTTAGGGGACTTCAATGCTCGGGTAGGACAGGATAATGTATCCTGGCCCGAATGCCTAGGGAACCATGGTACTGGGAAAATAAATGAAAACGGCCAACGTCTTCTAGAGTTCTGTGCTCTAAACCTTTTATGTGTTACTAACACCTACTTCAAAGGCAAGGCACTACATAAAGTCTCATGGAAACATCCAAGGTCGGGACACTGGCATCAGCTGGATTTTATCCTAACTAAAAGAAACGACTTACGAGACATAAAGCATACGCGGTCGTTCCATAGCGCAGATTGCGATACAGATCATTCTTTGGTAGTTTCAAAAATTTGCTTTGTACCAAAGAAAATTTATAAATCTCGTACTCCCGCCAGAAAAAGATTAGATATACCTAAATTAGCCAACAAGCAACTAGTAACACAATTTAGTAAAGAAATAGAACAAATTATAACAACATGGAACCCTTACTCATCAGCGTCAGAGGATTGGTCTAATATTCAGAATATACTTACACTTACTGCCGGGGAAGTATTTGGTCACGCACGAAGCTACAAAAACGATTGGATCCAAGCCAATATTGAACAACTTAAGCCACTTATGGACTCTAAGAGCTCAGCTGCATTAAACCACCGTCTTAACCCTTCAAACTCTTCCAAAGAAAGGCTCAGAGCAACGAAAGCTATGTTACAGCGTAATACTCGCTATTACGCTAATGCTTACTGGTCTGAGCTTTGCCAAAGCATCCAAGAATGCGCTTACACTGGCAACATAAGTGGTTTATACGCGCGTATCAAGAAAGCATTAGGTCCTATCCCCAAGAAAATTGCACCTCTTAAGGAGATTGATGGCACTGTCATAACTGATGGAAAACGTCAACTCGACCGTTGGGTTGAACATTACACCGAGCTGTATTCTCGACCTGTGGACATTGACGCCTTGGCTGTACAAAACTTCCCAAAATTACCCATGATGGAAGACCTCGATGCTCTGCCCACGGTTGCGGAGTTCCACCTTGCCGTCAATAACTTAAAATGTGGAGAAAGTCCAGGAAACGATGGTATCCCAACGGAACTGTTGAAGATGCAGTGTGTAATGCCTCTTTGTTACAACCTGTTAGTGAAGTGCTGGCGCGAGGGGCATGTGCCTCAGGATATGCGTGACGCCAACATCATCACTTTGTATAAAGGTAAAGGAGATCGCAGTAACTGTAACTCCTACCGCGGTATATCTCTGCTTAGTATCGTGGGAAAGCTGTTTGCTCGTATTATTCTGGGTAAACTACAAAAACTTGCTGACCGTATTTATCCTGAGGCGCAATGTGGTTTCCGTGCTCAGCGATCTACTACGGACATGATATTTACACTACGCCAACTCCAAGAAAAATGTAGGGAACAAAGAACCCCCCTGTGTATTGCTTTTGTTGACCTTAACAAAGCTTTTGACACTGTTAGCAGAGAGGGGTTATACATAGCGTTAGAGAAGGTGGGTTGTCCTCCAAAGTTGCTGTTGCTGATTAAGTCTTTCCATCAGGACATGAAAGGTACAATTGTATACAATGGGACAACATCTACACCGTTTTGCATGCGTAGGGGCGTACGACAGGGCTGCGTCTTGGCCCCAACCTTATTTGGGATATTTTTCTCTCTTCTTATAAGAAATGCTTTCGGGGTTTCTCAGCAAGGTATTCATCTGCACACGAGAGATGACGGTAAGCTATTTAACATAGCTTTGCTGAAATCCCGTCGCTATCGTAAAGATCTTTTCGTGGACAGCCTCTTGTTTGCAGATGATGCGGCTTTCGTCGCCAAAACACCACAAGAACTGCAAACTATTGTGTCAAAGTTTTCTGATGCTTGTGCCTACTTCTCAATGTCGATAAATGTGAGGAAGACAGTAAAAATGTCTCAAGGCTGTACTGAAAATCCGGTCATTACGCTGGGTGATAACGGCCTGGAAGTAGTCGAATCATTCTGCTATCTTGGCTCGATAGTATGTAACAACCTGTCGCTCGATGCAGAAATTAACAGTCGCATTGGCAAAGCGTCAACGATGTTTGGGAAACTTCATGCAAGAGTCTGGAAAAATAAGCACCTCACTGTAAGAACCAAGATGGCGGTATACCAGACGTGCATCTTGAGCATTCTCTTGTATGGATCTGAAACCTGGACATCGTATAACAAACAAGAGCGAAAATTAAACAACTTCCACATGCGCTGTCTTCGGAGCATCTTGGGTCTCACTTGGCAAGACAGAGTCACAAACGAAAGGGTGTTAAGCACCGCACAGCTGCCCAGCGTAATCGCGCTACTACGTCAGAGACGATTGAGGTGGCTAGGGCATGTGCAGCGCATGGACCCCAATCGTTTGCCCAGGCAAATACTTTTAGCCGAAGTAGCACATGCTAAGCGTCCGGTAGGCCGTCCGATGCTTAGGTTTAAGGACAGCGTAAAGCGGGACATGTTGTCTTTTAACATGGAGCCAAACAAATGGGAGGAAGAGGCGGCCGACCGTGTCAGATGGCGTAAATCCATAGCTGACGGTGTTTCTGCTCACGATAACGCCTGGTTTGAGCAGCTGGCCCGCAAGCGCGAAACTCGGCGTGACCGCACCGTTTTACCTCCACCACGTACGAACACAGAGATCCGCTGCCGAAGTTGCGGTCATGTCTTTCGGGCTAGAATCGGACTTATAAGTCACCAACGTAGGTGCACATCGTACCTCACATCTTCAATGAACGTTATTTAACCATCTCACGTAGATGTTAATTGCCAATGATGATGTTAGACTTTTACATCGTTTTTCTCCGTTTGATGGTATAGCCAGTCGATGCCATATTTGAGTATTGTTTTCGTTCCTGAGGCGTTATCTAGTGGTATTGTTGATCGAAGATTTTTTACCAAATATTTTGCATGTGCGGTGCATCAGCTTACAAAAGTCAGTTGGTTATGTTAAGTTTACATGATTATTATAGTATTTTTTTAGGCTTTTAGGCTTAAAGGGCAGATCCAATGTTAGAATTGAAAGAAGTGGCCGCCATTTAGAATTTCTTTGTTTTAAGGCCAATTGACCCCAAAATCGTTAGCTGGGAATATCTTTGGTTACGAGAGACGGATCCAAGGCTAGAATTGATAAAAGTGGCCGCCATTTTGAATTTCTTTATTTTAAGGTCAATCGACCGCAAAATCAATATCTGCGCATATCTTTAGTTACAAAAGATGGATCCAATGTCCGAATTGTAAAAAGAGGCCATTTTGAATTTCTTTGTTTAAAGGCCAATTGACCTCAAAATCGATAGCTGGGTACATCTTTGGTTACAAAAGACGGATCCAAGGCTAGAATTGATAAAAGTGGCCGCCATTTTGAATTTCTTTGTTTTAAGGCCAATCGACCGCAAAATCGATATCTGCGCATATCTTTAGTTACAAAAGATGGATCCAATGTCGGAATTGTAAAAAGAGGCCGCCATTGTGAATTTCTTTGTTTTAAGGCCAATTGACCTCAAAATCGATAGCTGGGTATATCTTTGATTATAAAAGACAGATCCAATGTCGGAATCGAAAAAGTGGCCGACATTTTGAATTTCTTCGTTTTAAGGCCAATTGACCTCAAAATCGATATCAAATATTTTTTTAGCTTTTATCTATAAAAGGCAGATCCAATGTTAGAATTGAGAAGGCACCGCTATTTTGAACTTGTTTTAGGGCCCATTACCTTTAAAATCGATATTTGGGCATGCCTTTAACCACAATATAATGATTCGTTTTAATTGTGATAAAAATGAGCACCATGTTGGATTAGTTATTTGTTTTCAAAGTCTTCTATCAACCACACAACCTGTAAAGTGTAGAAGTTTTATAGAAGATTGACTTCCAGAAACAGATTTGTTTGAAATAGCAACGGTAGCTTACTATTCAATATTTTCAAGTTAGTTGAGACCATAACTGTGAGCTGTTAGCACTTCTTCATGTGCATTTTAATAATTTATTATAACCACCCGTTGCAGAAACCAGTGTTATTGTAAAATCAAGCAAACTTCTGACTTTCAGAAGTGTGGGATATAAAAAAAAAATCTTTCTTGCTTGGCTCACTTCTGTTCATCCCACATTATGTTAATAATTTCAAAGTTATGTCAATAGTTTGACTTTATTCAACTACATTTTACACTATTTTAATGGCTTAGTTTTTAAAAATTAAATGAGAATGAATAATTAGAATAGCAATAGATGGTGTAATAACAGATGCTACATAGCAGAGACACCAAACTGTATCCCCTGAATTTATAACATACATTTTTTGGATTGCCTTCCATTATAGAAAAAATTGAAATATATTTTCACATCAAAATTAATTAAATTAATAAACTCACGCCTATTATCCCCGAAGGGGTAGGCAGAGGCGCAACTAGTGCACCCACGTTTCGCCGTTATTCCGTCCCATGATGTGATAGGGGGCGAGCCTATCGCCATATCGGGCACAAATTCCAGACTCCGAGCTGATACTGAATAGAAAAACTCAATACCACTTTGCCCGACCCGGGGATCGAACCCGAGACCTCAGCTTTGCAGTCATACTGTAATACAACTACGCCACCAAAATCAAAATTAAATACTTTTAAAAATCAATAAGGTAATCAACCTAAGTAGCCTTTTAAGTCTAGTGAAAAGGGGTAAGTTAAAAGGGTTACAATAATTAAATGGTCACCTAACAAGGCAAAACGATATGGGGGACGATAAGAAAATATGGTAAGATCATTTCTACTACGCGGTTACTTATGCTTATAGCAATACTTCAAATGAAGGTTAACGACTCCCTAATTTTGTTACCAATTTTGATGCTTTTACAGAACCATTTCCTTTATTTCCTGTTTGCTGCCACAGGCCACGAAGACTTCGAACTTCGTCTTCTAAAATTCGAAGACAATTTATTTATTTTGCGATATAGCAAAGCTGTGATATCGTTATTGAAGAGAATTGAACAAGCTTTGATGGTGGCCATATTACCTACTATAGTTTATAGTCATGTCCAGCGTATTTTGATTTTAAATCCAATAGCCCTTAAACAAAAAAATTTAACATGAAATGCAATTTTTAAAATTCCAACCTCGATTAATTATTCTATTTAGCTAAAGACAAGCCTAAATATCTATATAAATCCAATCAGTCTTAAAACAATGAAGTTCAAAATGGCGACCACTTTTCTTATGCTCAAGTATCGATTTTGACGTTAATTGGCCTAAAAATAAAGAAGCCTAAATATTGGCCACTTTTTTCAATTATAATATAGGATATGCCCTTTGTGCCCAAAGCCATTCCCAGAGGTCGATTATGAGGTCGATTGGTCTTAAAACAAATAAATTCAAAATGGCGGCCTCATATTTCAGTTCTGACATCGGATCCGTCTTTTTTAACTAAAGATATGCCCAGATACCGATTTTGAGGTCAATTGGCCTTAGAACTAAGAAATTCAAAATGGCGGCCACTTTTTCAATTCTAACTTTGGATCTGTCTTTTGTACCTAAAACCATGTCCCGGTATCGATTTTGAGGTTGATTGGCCTTAAAACAAAGAAATCCAAAATAGCGGCCACTTTTTCAATACATACTTTTTTTAAAATATCTAGTACCCTTTTTGGTGTAAAAAGATATCTAGACACGCGGTAGCGTGTCAAGCAAAGTTCAAGCAAAGTAACTGGCTAGCCAGCGCCGAGTGTAATATTACACGAACGGAACGTAATTGTGTGTAACCGTAGGAAAAAATCTAAAAATAAAAAAAAGTTTAAAAATAGGGGGAGTCCCCATACAAAAAACAAACATTTTTTTGTAGCGTTGGAACCGTTACAAGCAGATATTTGAAACTATCCCAATATATTATGTATTATTATATTAGCTATATAACAAAAATATAAAAATAAAGTTCAGTCAAAAAATAAGTGTCCCCATATATAAAAACTTGTAATACGCGCTAAACAACCGGCCAACGATGTGTCGTCGGCGGCGCGTGGCACCACATAACTTAATACCTGCCTAGTTTTCTTTACAAAAAGTAATGATATATTTAAGTGCCAATGCAGTCCATAAATACTCAAAATAATTGTAGTAGTCTGTGAGCTAAACAGTTTATAGCGCCATCTAGGCGTAATAATAACTATCGGATAAACCGATAGTTGTTTATTTTATCCATCCTCTCATTTGCGCCATTGAAATAACCATTTCAAACGATTTTATGGATCTTAGTGCCATCTAGTTGAATTCAATGTACTAAACAGCGAAGTACGCTTCAATGTATGGGGATCGTTAGTCTATACTCTTATTAACTCTTATTAGTCCATGGTTAGGCTCAGTATCGGCCCAGTCTGGAATTTGTGCCCGATATGGCGATAGGTAGTGTGCACGAACAATAGGGGGAAGCACTAAATCGACACAAGAGCCACGTGTGGAAAAAAAAGAGACTTTTTAGAACAATAATTCATTTATTATGACAGAAATGATAAAATATGAGTTCCGGCCGAATATTATTGATACCCAACGTGTACAGAATATGCATTTTTAACACGCTTTTATTACTGGTGGTAGGTTTCTCATATGTAAGAGTCCGTCTGGGTGGGTACCACCGCAATGTCTATTTCTATTTCCACCTCCAAGCAGCAGTGAGCATGCACTGTTGTGTTTCGGTTTGAAGGGCATTGTAGCCAGTGCAACTACTGGACATAATGAGACTTAACATCTTATGTCTCAGGATGACGAGCGCAGTGGAATGCCACACAGTACTTTGTAACTCAAGGTGCTGGATGCTGTTGCTACTGTTTATGGACGGTCGTATCGCTTACCATCAGGCAAACGGCTTGCTCGTCTCGTCATTAAATGTAATAAAAAAAACTTTTCTTCAGTTGGCTATCAGATATAATAATAATAATACCAGCCCTGTATCAAATACTGATTTGATACAGGGCTAGTATATAAAAATATGTCTTTTTTTCTTCATAATTATATATATTGCTTTTTTCTTTTTTGTATTCGATGTTGTTGCAAATGCATAATTTTGTGGCAATAAACGTTCCTTTCTTTCTATCTTTTCTTAGAATTTAAGCTTAATTCGTAATAAATTATCAGTCAGTAAGTGTATGAATGTCCTAAACTTGTATTGAAATAATGACGTCACTCCCAAGCCATCTTACAATAATCACACATAGTGTCGTTATATAAATATTGAAGACCTTTTAAGGCGTTATATTATGGATAAAATTATAGGTCCAGCCGATGTATCAAATTGTCAGTACGACCGATTTATCGTACCGGTAAAAATGTAACGATAAATCGGTCGTATCCACAATTTTATCGGGACGACAAATCGGCCTATTTATCACACATATAAAAATGTCGGTACGACCAATTTATCGTACCAGTAAAAATGTCGGTCTTTTACGAAATGCAACGTATTAATACGGCTGTAGTTATAATCTTAGATCTATATTGCGTTACTTTCATCCCTTATTAACTAAGCCTGCAATATGGCAGCAATACACACATTTCAAACACAATTGCACAAAATGATTTTCAGATACAGTAGTATTATAGTATATTGGGATATGTTCGGATCATAGTATGAGACCGGTTATTTCAAATTGCTGCTAATCCCAACTTTTCATAACATAACCTGAAATGGCATTTCGTAATGTACCACAATCTTTGGCCACTTAATTTGTTTTCATTAACATTTTACAGTATTAAACCGGTTTTACCCCATTATCCGAACTTACCCCAAAATAATACGCATTAAAAATCGGGATATACAAGTCATCAATTATAATTCTACTTATAGCTAACACATCAAATTATAAAACTAACACACAAAAATCATGCTTTACATTGGCAAATTACCCACACATTTAGAATGTAAATATTAAGTTATTATCAAGGAATACAAATAAGAATGACATACAAAGTGCTTCTAAAACCAGCTTCATTATTCAATTTATAAAAAGCAACATGTTCATTTTACAAATAATTACAACCATATACTTGAGGTTAAAACGCCTCGTAGTTTATTTCTTTGCTATGGAGGGTAGCGGTTTAATATTTCTAACTACCTATTTTTCGTTGCTAAAGACAGATTATTGTTTCCTGGGACTAGGGTAGTTGATTACTTTTTTTTAAATACATTTATCAAAAATGTATGCCATGAGCCATCCAACATATTATGGAAAAAGAATTTTTAAAATTGCCGCAATAATTAGTAAGTTATAAAGCTTTGAAATTTTAGAAGGGGTAGTTGTCAACAGTAATATCAGACTATAACGTCACCAAGTATCACTGGCCATAACGCTAAATGCGTGCGAAAGAGAAA